>CM075690.1:89958022-91264688 GCA_037954015.1 Psophocarpus tetragonolobus
GAGAGAGAGAGAGAGAGAGAGAGAGAGAGGAGGGGATCCATTTACTCCAACAATAGGTTTAAGAGAGTTATTCTCCATCTTCACCATTTATTTTATTGAAATATAATGGTTGTGATAAATAATTGACTTTTACTACTAGATTTCAAGAAAATGAAGGGTTAAAATGAAAAGTGAGTCTCTTAAATTTACTTTGAAGTAAGTAGATCCCCTTATAGGGTATATCTAGTGAGAAAGTCAAATTTATATGCGAGTGAGAGGAGCAAATCTCAGCTATTGAAATAAAAATTAATGGTTAAAATCAACCACTTATTCTTTCTCTTTTAGCATTTTTTATTTGTTACTCTTTTTTCTCTCTCATTTTTTAATGACTGAGATTTGCTTCTCTCACTTTCATGTAAATATGCTTTTCTCACTAGATTTGTTTCATATATATATATATATAGAGAGAGACAGAAAGAGAGCCTATCATATGAGAGTGAGAGGAGCAAATCTCAACTATTGAAATAAAAATTTATGGTTGAGATCAAATCGTACACATCTACTCATTCTCTTCCTTTAAACATTTATTATCTACTCATTCTCTTTCTTCAAACATTTATTATCTGTCACTCTTTTCTTCTGTCTCTCTCTTAATGACTGAGATTATTTTAACATCCTTCTCTCTCCTCTCCCAATGGATGACTGAGATTTGTTCCTCTCAATTTCATATAAATATGATTTTCTCACTATATATTTACATCCCCTCTCTCTCTCTCTATATATATAATTCTTTTATTTTGTTAAATAATTGTTTTCATTTAAAGTATTCATACAGATATTAAATTTAGTTCTCATTAAGGCAATAACAACAACAACAGTAATAACGATATGATAATAATAATAACAATAATAATTAAAAATTAGTCACTTTAGATACACTTTTAGTTTGACTCTTACAAGAATTATAAGAGTTTTGTGATAATAACCTTATATGCACTTCTAATTTGGTTGTCATAAAAACCCTAGCCATGTAATTAAAATTATTTAATTTTAAAAAATAAAATAATCACTTGGGATGTACTTCCAAATTGATTATTTGAGCTTTAATCAGGACTATTTCGAATGTGCTTTTGATTTAGTCAAAGTAGAAATTACTATTGTTCAATAATAGACACTTTAGATACAATTTTCATTTGACTATTGTAAAAATTATAAGAGTGTTTATGAATTTACTTTGGATGCACTTCCAATTTGAATATTGAGAACTCTTATTCAACTAAAATTATAAAATAAAAAATAAAACATAATAAGAATTTAATTATGACTACTTCGAATTCGCTTTTGATTTAATTGTTGTAAAAACTATTATGATTCAATAATTGTTACCTCAAATGCCCTTTTGATCTAACATATACATTAAAAGTTTTTTTTTATTACTTTAGATACACCTCTAATTTACTCATCATAAAAATATTTCAAGACAAATATAAAAATATTAATATTCAAAAAATTCAAAAACCTCCAATAATGAAATAATCTCAAGAACTATGTAAACTCTAATTTTGCATTATACATAGAGATACGTAAGAGAAGATGTTCACTTTTGTAAAAAAGAAATTAAAATAAAATAAGTAATTGATAAAATAAAATACAATAATAATAATTTTTAATAAAAAACAAAATTTTGTCTATAATAAAATCCTTCTTGTAATAAATATTTTTAAAGTCATTTAATTTTGTACGTTTAGCTAGAGGTAATCATCCTTAAGACAGACATCGTAGGGTGCTACCACATTTTCTACATGTAATCGATTCTAGAACTCAAAATCTGTTTCATAGACCATTTTTCTATAAAAAAAAGTTCCAATGTTTTTCCTAATAAGCATTAGAGGTATCAAAACGGGTCAGTCCGGCCCACACAGGTTGGCCTACCACGGGTTGCGGGTTAGATGAGGTGGGCTGGCTCGACCACTAAACCTAAAGATAACTAGTTATACAACCCGGTCCAGCCCACCACGGGTTGGTGAATTAGGTGGGCTGACCCACCAGATTTGGAAAAAAAATAATTTCTAATTTTTTTAATTGAGACTTTTTATAAAAAATGTAAATTATAAATATGCAATTAAGTGCAAATATGCAAATTATAAAAATAAGTTTAAAATTTAAAAAGAATACCTAATATATACATAATATTAAACAACATACAAATTATAAATAATATAAATCAACAACATTCAAATCATTTTTACGTATAATACAATTAAAAGATTAATTCTTAACATAGACTAAATGGATCAATGTAATCATTCATAAAAAATTTAACTTCAACATACAAAAATACAAGTTTAAAGAGGGTGTGTCATTAAAATTATAATTTTTAAATAAATATGGTGGGTTGTGGGCTAGCCCGGCCTGAACCTACCAAACTCGTGGGTTGGGTGGACCAGGCCACAAAAAATAACCCGTTTCGTGAAATCATAATTTTTTCAATCCGGCCGAACCTGAACCCGTGGTGCGTCAGGCTGGCCCACTTGGCTAGACCTGTTTTAACAGTACTAAGCATCGTGACAACTTCTCTGATTTTTAAATTATACTTTTCTTCGTTTCGTTGGGACTCACGTGCAATAAATAGCAAGTCTTAACTTTTTATTTAAGAAATTTGAAGAAAACTAATGGTTTTTTTGGAAAAAAAATTGTTTTCATACTTACTTTTAATAAAATTATTTTTATAACATAAAAAATTATTCAAATTAATTATTAAGGAGAAAAAGGAAGTTAATAAGATATAATATATTTTTTACTTTCCAAAAGTTGTGACAATTTGATGTAGTTTAATTTCTCCCTTAATTAGTTTCAATCAAAATTAACCGCGTTTTCTTTTTTGAAATTATAATGTGAATCAATACATACCTTATAATAAGAGATATAATAATTATTATTATTATTAAAATATTTTTTTAAATATGAAAAATCTAAATCTTTATTAGAGAAAGAATTAATTAAATATGATATATTTTTTAATTATAAAGTTTTAAGACATAAATAGTGATAGATTGATGTTTTAAATTTTTTCTCAAATAGCACTATTAACTTAAAATTAAATTACTAAAAAATATATATATCAAATCAAACATTATAATTATAAGAAAATCCAATTTCTATATAATAATTTTATAATCTTAAGTTTATAATTAATTAAAATAGTTACTAATGATAATAAGCTTTTTACTAGAGAAAGAAAGGATTAATAAATGTAACATCCTTGAATTACGAAATTTTAAAACACAAATTGAAACAGTATGATGTGGACAACCTCCATCTGTAATGTCATGTAAAAGAAAAATTATTTTCAATAAGAATAAAATATGTTAGACAATATTATAACATTTGAAAGTAAGAAAATTAAAAATTAAAATTAAAAACCCAACACACAAATATTTTTAACAAAAAAATGTATAAATTATGATTCTCTACTACTCATGGTGAGACAATTCATATCTAGTCAAAAAGATAAAAATTGATATATATTTTGGTAAAAAATGTAATATTTATTTTTTAAATAATAAATTTATTCTCAATAAAAACATTTTCATGTTAAATTTTGCACAATAAATCTTGGGACGAACATTATATGGTGCTAATACTTTCCATACACGTAATTGTCTTTCAAGCTCAAAATTTAATAAATAATTTTTTAAAGGTTTTTTGAATATTTTTTTAAATAAAGATCAGTGTGCTTCCTGTGACTTTTAACATATTTTTTACTGTTGAGACTCACATGTTGACAAATATAATTAAAAAAACTAATACAATATAAAAATATATAATTAAAAATTAAAATACTAAAATAAGTATAATTTTGGAACATGTATAGTAAATTAGAATTCATAATTTGAAAAATAAAACTTTCAACCTTTAATTTACTGTATAGATTTTAAACATTTATTTTTTCTTTGAAATTATATTTCACATAGAACATATTTGCTAAATTATTCTCATTTTATCTTTACCTTATACATTTAACCTTATTATTCTTTTATCTATTTGAATCTACTTTTTTATGTTTATCTTTAATTTAAATATAATAAATTATTTAAAAATTTATTAATAATTAAAACTTATAACAATATATCAAATTTAAATATTCACTATAAATATAAAATATAATTTATATACTTATAGTGTTTATTTACTATAAAATTTAATTCTCGTATCATTTACGTGTTAAAAATATAATTTTAATTATGATTATACAAGAGCACATTGGTTGATATAAGTGTTGCTGATTTTTGTCTCTTAATTAAGTAATTGAAAATTTGAATACTCATGTCATCTTGACATAGATGTCAAAATGGGTTTGGACGAGCTTGTAAAATGAGTTAATCTGGATTCTAAAAAAAAAGGTCCAAATAGAAGTAGGACATAGATGTCAAAATGGGTTTGGACGAGCCTGTAAAATGAGTTAATCTGGATTCTAAAAAAAAGGTCCAAATAGAAGTAGGTTTTTTTGGCTTAGTTTATCTGACGTGACTATGTAAATGAACTTGGATCAGACCGATCTGAATATGAAAATACATGTTAATAATAATTATAATATATATTGTTAAAAATATATTAAATAAAACATATACACATAAAAGTATATTTAATATGAAGTCCATTATATATATTGTTAATATATATATATATATATATAAAGTACGTTTAATAGTTATTTAATAATATATTTTCAACAAATAAAAATTATGTTCTAAAATATATATAAATTAAAATATACATATAAATATATTTTATATTAACAATATGTATAAATTAATATATAAAAGTACATTTAATATTTATTGAATAATATATTTGGAACAAATAAAAATTATGTTGCTGTAAAATGTATATTAAATTAAAATTTTCATATAAATATATTTTATGTTATTTTAGATTTATTTATCATATTTTTTTATTTAGTATATTATTTTGAATTGGTTTGAGCTTGTAAAATAAGTTTTATTTTCTATAAAATTTAAGTTTTGATTATTTTAAAAAGACCTGTTTTGATCCGTTAGATCAATATTGGATCAAACTAAACTTAAAAATATGTAATTCAGATAGAATATGGGTTAACCCAACCCAATCCTTTTGTTTAAAAAACTCTGACAAACTGGGCTAGGTCGGACGCCAACTTTACATTTTAGGTCTAAAATGAAGCATATAAAAAAGAAAATACTCACATGGTCATATTGTACATACTACATAGGTTAAAGTTTAGACCCTATTAAGGATGATTTCTGCTTTCTAATTTTGAAATTTATAAAAACAAAAACTAATTTTGATTTTAAGTTTTTAAAATTTTAAAAACATTGTTTTTATTTTCAAATTTAAAACATTGTTTTCAAATCTTAACCAAAAGACTAGTTGGAGGTAGTGATCTAGACAGTTGTTGAAGGTGACAGTTGGTCATGATGGTCGGTGACTGGTGATTGAAGTTGGTGGTTGGTAACTGGTGGTCAGAGGTAGCAGTTGAGTGACTGGTAATCGGGGGGTGACGGTGATCACTGGTCGAAGGTGGCGGCTAGTGACCGCTGGTTAGAGGTGGCAACAATGATCACCGGTTGGAGGTGGTGGTTGGTGATCACTGGTCAGAGGTGGTGATTGGTGACCGTTGGTCAAAGGGGGCGGCCAATGACCGCCTGTCGAAGGTGACGACCGGTGATCGCGGTCGGAGGTGGCGGTTGGTGACTGTTGGTCGGAGGTGGCGGCTAGTGACTGTTTGTCGAAGGTAGGGGCACCATCGCCAGTCGGAAGTGGCGGTCGATGAATGTCAAGGGAGGTGACAGTCAGTAACCACCACCGGTCAAAGATCGAGGGGTCGATGACCACAGGTTAGAGGTCGAGGTTGATGATCACCAGTCAGAGGTGATAGTTAACGGTGACAAGTGATGTCAAATAATGAATTTAAATAAAAATATAAATAGAAATCTGAAAACCAAATTTTATTGTTTTTAAAATTGAGTAAAAATTATTTCAAAAATAAATAAAAACTAAAACAAAACCATTTTTACTGAACACATTCCTCCTTTCAAAATACATTTTAAATCCAAAACCCAAAAATTTAAAATCACTCCAAACGAACATTAGTTATTATCATTCACCACATTTATGTTGTACTATGGTGAAGCTTTAAACCTGAAAGTAAACATTTACTCCAAACTAAAACCAAATGATATCTTAAATGGATTGAAATAATCTGATACTCCGGTTGTTCTTTTTTAATTGTCGGTATTTTAAAAAAATTGTTTTTATTTATTAGTCATTATAAAATTTAAGATTAAATAAATTATTTTTTTACTAATTACATATTTACGTTACAGAAAAAAAGATGAGTTATTATGAATTATTTTTAATGGAATAAAAATAAAAAATAATAAAAATTGGATAACTAAAAAATTTATAAAAATGATTTTAAACCTAAAAGCCTTTGATCGGTTGTTATTTTCTCCCGAAAAGAGCGTTCACAGAAATAGTCCTTCCGAATTCAAAACTCAAGTTTCATACTTTATAAACCTAAAAGCCTTTCCATGGATTGTTATTTTGTCTGGCAAGGCAACGTCGTGGTGTGGTGACATCCACTATAGATAGAAGTAATATTTTGAATGTAATGTGTTCCAAGAAGACAAGGTTGAAAGCAAATGGAATGTGTGGGTGTATGAAACCCAAATGTGAGGTATACGAACCCACCCGAAACCCAAAATCCAAAATGTCGATTTACCCTATCACTAAAGGAAGCCGAAAACTGGTTGACAGCATCGCGGTTGAGAAGGAATCAACGGAGCCACGTAGGGATTTTGGAGACTCCATTCTGCAAATGATCCTCGAGAGACAGATTTACACACAGACCGATCTTCAACACCTTCTCGAGTGCTTCCTCAACCTTAATGCCACCTGTCATCACCAACTCATAGTTGAAGCCTTCATGGCCACCTGCCAACATCTTTTCCCCAAGAAGAAGCGTCGCACCAACCAGATCATTCGAACCAGTCCCTCAATGTCCCCTCATTCAATTCCCACGTCTGAAGAACCCACCCTCCTCTCACGCTTTCAAACTCTTCCCTGCACTACTTGTATCTCTATGTATATAACAGATTCAGGGAGCAATCAAGTATCACTATCCCTCCAATGAAGGAACCTAATCTCACAAATTCATTTCCCAATGTCTATGCAACTTATTTATATTTTACATACTCCATATTGTTAAACTCATCAAATATTTGTACTATGCATTCTTCAAAAATCCTATCATTTTTTCTTTTTCTTAAATATATATTGTAACCTGTGTTTTAAGATATTGATTAACAATTTGAAAATAATAAACTTTTTAGGATATTATATTCATAATCCTTTTTATCTTTTGAACCGCAAGGAACTCGTTAGATCGGTTCAGTTTAAGGTTTAGCTTATTTTGTTTATTTGTTCTTTTTAAAAAGAAAAAAAATATAAAAAATGAAAATTTGTCATTTTTTAAATTTTAAGTACACAAATTAGAGATATTTTGATAAGAAAAATTTTTGCATATTACAAAGTATTGATTATAATTTAGAATATAAATATACCTCAAAAAGTCATTTTAGGTTACAATTTAGAATATAAATATATATAAAAAAGACATTTGGGCAATGCAAGATGTTACCTTTTCTTTATTATATTATAAAGACAACAATACTCAACTTAATTTATTGAATCTTGTTTAACAAAACTACTTTGTTAACAAAGAAATTCAAACTCACAACCTCTCATTCCTATTTCCTCACACACACACATATATATATATATATATATATATATATATATATATATATATATATATATTATTAATAAAGGAAATACACTCTTTTGATGTCTACTTTTTAAAATACCTATTCTACTCTTACACCTATTTTAAAATTAAAAAAATAAATAAATTTATTATAAGAGGGACTTGAACTCATAACATCTTATTTTCCAAAGATATATTTTACAAATAAAGCAACTTTATAACTTTATGCAAAAAATTACTTTAAAATATTGATAGTCAACATACATAATTGTCCAATTATAAATATGATGTATAATATATGATATTATATTATATACTATATCTATAATTCTATATCTATATTATTAATAAAGATAATACCCCCTTTTGATATCCACTTTTCAAAATACCTATTATTAAATCCTCCCTATTAATATATGCGTACATTTCATGATAAATATTTTTAATAAACATGCAAATACACATGTGCGACAATATTTTGAGTTCTATTCAAACTCTCCTCTTTCCATTTTTTCATATTCATTGCATATTTGATATATCCATTGATGATCTGACATGTTTTTATCATGTTATCATAAACAAAAAATTTAAAATTAACAAAATATATTTCAAAACATGTCACATAACAATTTATATTTCAAAAAAGATTTTAAAATAGAAATGCAAATATACAGGCGCGACATCGCTTGTGTTTTTGTTAGTATATTATAATGGGAATATAACATTTTGGTATCTACACTTTATAACTATTTTATCTTTTTTAACATTTTATGACTTCTTCCACTCCCACAAATATAATGCGATTTTAGTGAGATTTTTCCAATCATTATAATATACCTTAAATGATGCAATTTCTCTGCATATGATCTTCTAAAATATGGTGTTGATTTCATGCTCCTATCCCTGACTCCCTCTCAATATTTTTACTTTCTTAGTGTTGAGTAAGCATAGAGTACAAGATTTATTTGTTATGAATAGTTACCAATTTTGTTTTGCCAAATATTATGCATTAGACATATGAGAGAGGAGGACAACACAACATTGGACACTAAAATCATAGTTACGGATGCGATTTTAGCACCATATGGACAATGCACCACAAATTCACATCACATATGCTTTTTAGAGAGGAAAAAAATATCTCCACATAAATCGAAATTCATATATATGATTTATGTGTCCCAAGAATATTTTATTGGCCAAAGTTAGGTGTGCTAAGGCTGAGGGGACAACACTGAGGGCATATTATCTTTCCTATGTGTAGCGTGTAGTTCTAATAAAGTTGTGTTTGACTTCTTTTAAACTGCAATTGATGAGAATTATAGTTTGACTAGTTGACTGTGTCTGCTTGATAGCCACATGACACCACGTAGACAGACAACTTACATGACCCTAAAAATGCAACTAAAAATTGTGATTTGACCAACTCAAATTCAAAAACAAATTCATCTTAATAAATTAATTTAAGTAATTATTTTTAAAAAAAGGATTTGTTAAATCCCTGTGTTCATGGACCACGTTTTTGCAGTAACTTCGTGTTTGGAAACAAGAGTATTATTTTTAGGATTAGTTAAATGATAAACATGTAGTTAAGATTAACAATGTGTTTAAATTAGTAGGAGAGATAGAATAAACTAAAATAAAAATTGCATTGTCTAACCTAATTTTAACCATATCAAAGAGTCTCTTAAGACTATAATTATTTTTTTAAACCAGAAAAGAATATGGAATTATATAGTTGATTTAGTGGTAAAGTGGATAGATAGGAAATTGAAAGATTGTATGTTCGAATCTCTTCATTGACAAAAATAAAGGATAAAATATAAATAATGAAATTATAAAAATATAAAGATACATTTCCTCCATTAATTAAAACTTTAAATAAAAATTTAGTTATGGTATCACTGGTATGTGTATTAAAAAATAGCATTTCCCATAATAAATCAGTTTGGAAAATTTTTTAGCAGTTTTCATAAAATTACTCCCACTAAGGGAGGTGAAAAAAATAACTTTTCCAAATTCAAACAAAAAGTTCAATTTTACAGTAAAAATATTACGTTCTCCCGGTTCAAATTAAAAGTATGTGGGTTGTTATATTTTTTTATAGCACCTAATGCAAAATTTTCCACGAATTCACACCTGCCTTAAAAAAAATTATTCTCCCCAAAATACTCTTTTCATAGTTTAATAATTATTAATTATTAGTTGGTGAAATATATTAATTATAGTCTTTAGATAATAAAAACTATCTCCGTTCCTTTTTAATTATTGAATTTTTAGAATAGATTCCTATTGAACTCACATTTCCAGAGTTAAAGGTAATATTAATTTATTTTAAAGATACATTTATTATCTATAATAAATAATAATATCTAATTTTCTATTAAAATATGTAATGTTAATTTTTATGATAAAATTTCTTTAAAATAAAGAAACTTTAATAACTTCATTTGTCCCTTAAATTTAACCTTAAACGACACTATACAAGAAATGAAAAGAGTAGTCTAATTTTTCCTCTTATCTGCTTCTAAGATACACAGCAAAGGAGAGAAATATAATTAGTTGTAAGCTTTGTTTACATGCATAATTTAAAAAATATATTCATCTATGGAAAATTTGATGTTTTTCATTAACTTATAAACTTTGCTTAGATATGGTACATATCCGCTCGAATAATAAATATAAACAATAAAGAAATTATATTTAAATATAGGCAAATGTTAACTACCTTTTTTTATTTAGTGATATTATTCAATTGTGTTAACCATAATAGCTACTTTCATATAAGTGTTTGTCTTTTTCATTATCATAATCACCACTTTAATTAGCACCACTGTGATCATCTTTACTCTCACCACAACCATGATTATAGCCGTTACCACCCACCAATAATAATGATCTTGATGACAACAATAATGATAGTCTTCAAATATAACAATCATTGTTATTTCAACCATAACCTATAAAAAAAATTGCTACCACTATGAAAATTGACATTGTTGCTACTACCATGATTGTTATCTTGTTGTATTAACCATTATTATTATAGTCACAACTATAGCCGAAATGATGGTCTTGTTGGTTTTCACAATGTTTATCTTCATAGTAGTGACAATTTTGGCATTGTAAAATGGGTCTTAGTAGGTGTAGTTATCATGATAATGGATGTGAAAATAAGCATGATATGACAGGTAGTGAAGACGATAGTTATGATAGGGATGATCATGATCATGATGTTGATTAATGACAATTGAAAATGATTTAGAAACTGTCAATTAAATATTTAAATTTAATATTATAAAAATAATTATTATAACAAATATATTTCAAATTAAAGGTATTTTGTATTTTATCTTTTAAAAAAATATAAAAGTAACTAGATATAGTTAGATAAAAATATTTTATTTTGCAACTATATATGATTTGAAATTTATTTTTTACATTTAAAACTCTTAATTATAAAAATTTTTGAAAATTTAAAATTAATTAATCTAACCGTTCATGTGGACCAAGATATTTCATATTTTCCTAATTCTAACATATTTTTCAACAATTATTTATTTATTTCATAAGAAAATTTTCCGGTTTGTAGATGCATTAGTTATCTTTTTTAAAACTATTCTTAATCAAATAAAAATGTCTCTCTTATTCACATTGAGGAATGTAAATATTTTGTTGTTAATATAACTTTTCTCTCTCCATGCATTAATTAATTTTAAGCCATCAGTACACTTAGAATTCTTAAATATTGATGTGTAGAAAATAAAAATTACTTGTATTTTATTATAATATAGATTTCACTGCACATTCTAAGTCCCAACTTTAGCAATCTTGTAAATTCTAAATTTTAAATTTTTAATTTAAGATATTATAATTTTGAATTTTTTAAATTGCTCAATTATATTGATGCTCAAACTAGAGAGAAGACTAATTACGACAAAGTCAATGTCAATATTAATTGTATGATAATTGATTATTTACATAATAATTTATTATTTCCTTACAATAGTAAATTATTTGCACAAGAAAATATTTTCAAGGTGCAAGATAATTGATTAGTTACTCATAATGATAATTTATTTGAACAAATATAGTCCATTATTTATTTATAATAATCAATTATTATGGAATCAACGTTAATGTTGTTATGCAACAATTATTCTTTCATCTAATTTGAGTATCAATTAAAAAATTTTAAAAGTATAGGATCACAATAACTTAAATTAAAAATTGGAGTTTATAATTTTTAAAATTACAAAACTTGAGGGTCAAAATGTACAATTAAGCCTATAATATATTTAAGGTGTGCAGACATCAACGTAAGACAAGTAGATGCAGATGCATGTTAGCAGACTAAATCGTAAAGATAATTCATCTTATAAAGATGTGTTAAAGTCTTGGAACATACGCAAAGGCAAGATAAGCAAATGCAGACATAAGATTAGCAAACAAAGATGCAAAGAAAGGGCATAATTATAAGGATAAGACAAAACTTTTAATTAAACACAACCATAGGACACAAACGTTGCATATAGACACAATATAATCACACACAAACACATCGTACAAATGAAGAAAATGTCACTTGCTTAAACGTTACTCAAGATGATATTGACAATTTCACGAATTGCTCTTGGTATTTAACAAGTTTGTGTTGCTTTTAGAAAATACAAAATCATTGAGTCAATATGTATAAGTAGAAGTGGAGCAAAAAAAATTAAGATTGGTGCATAAAAAGGCATGAATCAACCTTGATTAGAATGATTGAAAAGCTTTCTTGAATATCCACTACTACAAATTTGTTTCAAAAGTTAACTAGCCAACAAAAACAAATAAACATAATGTTATATCATATCAAGAGTAAATAGTTAGTGAAAAAAATTTATGATTGCATTTAATGTCATTTGATAAGAAGTCATATATAAGACTAGACACATCTTTGCAAGTTTCATGTGTCACAACTGTTATATTTTGAAGAAACATATAAATAGAAGTGCTAAAGAATTTGAAGAAAATAAAATACAAAAAAAGAAGATATTGTGTCGCGCATATTAAAAATTCTTTTAGTGCCTTCATTTTATGATTGTTTTCAAAGATATGTCTCAATTGTATATCTTGAGGATTTGATTAGAACTTCATTATATATCCGTTTTTAAGATGTTGACTAGTCAGTTGAGTTCGTTACTTGTAAATCACTAAAATCATTATTTTAGTAAAGAATTTCAAGAAACTTGATGAAATAATACATGAGTTTGTAACTTGAAGAGGTTTGAGAAATAGTTCTTGTATCTCGGTGAAAATAGTGAAACCTTAATAATTGCTAAGAATTAGATATAACCTCAGGATTAAGGTGAAACAATATAAAAATCTTATATTTTTATCTCTTTTAACTAACTTTAAATTGTGTGATTCTATTCACAAAAAACTCTTTGTAAAAATAATTTATTCAAAATATTGCCTCTTATGTTTATGAACAAGTTTTAATTAAACACTACATCTTATCTTTCTTTTGTAAAAAGTGTTTTATTTTTTTAATTTATCATATGCAACGCATTTGATTTCAAAAGTATTTACTATTTATAGGATGTAGACGTGTTTTTTATTTTGAAAGTTCAAAAATTTTGGTGAAAATAATTTAGTAAAGAATTTCAAGAGACTTGATGAAATAATACATGAGTTTATAACTTGAAAATGTTTGAGAAATAGTTTTTGTATCTTGCTGAAAATAGTGAAACCTTAATAATTGCTAAGAATTAGATATAACCTCAGGATTAAGGTGAAACAATATAAAAATCTTATATTTTTATCTCTTTTAACTAACTTTAAATTGTGGGATTCTATTCACAAAAAACTCTTTATAAAAATAATTTATTCAAAATATTGCCTCTTATGCTTATGAAAACGTTTTAATTAAACACTACATCTTATCTTTCTTTTGTAAAAAGTGTTTTATTTTTTTAATTTATCATATGCAAACGCACTTGATTTCAAAAGTATTTACTATTTATAGGATGTAGACGTGTTTTATTTTGAAAGTTCAAAAATTTTGAAAATCACAAATTCAACCTCTCTTTTTATAGTTATTGCAAACTTACAATTAAATAAAAAGAAAAAAGAAAAATAAATACTTTGAAAGAATAATATCAATAATTAACCTATTTAATATAATTACCTAAACAAACTATTTCTTTGAGTGCGTATATTAAATTACACGAGTTTATGAGTTCTAGTTTTGATTATGGGTAAAAAACACTTGAACATGATTATCTGTTGTGAATGATGTTAGTAACATGTGATGATTTCCATATTCTATATTTACTTGCACGTATAGTGCATACCTTTAAATTAATATTTTACATTAAAATAAAAAAAATTTGAATTATTAATTATAATTTTGCTTGTTTAATTTTTTTAAAAATTATTAAAAGACAATTTCATGCTTTTTCTTAAAAAAAAAATAAAATTTGGCTTTTCAAAATAGAAAATTCTTTTGTAAAGAAAATTTAAAAATTACTTATTTTATTAAAAATAACTTTGACCAAATAAATTTAAAGAAACATATTGTAGTTGAAATCTGAATTTCAGTATAGTGATTACTCATTTGTTTAGAGAAAATATAAAATGAATTATCCAATTAAAAAAGAAAAACAATAAAGCGAAAGGGATGATAATGAAAAAAGGCACAATTGTTGTATGATTGTATCTGGTAAACGTAAGATGGAAAAGTAATGCTAGTAATGCTCCTGGTAACGAAGCTAGTAATGCCCCTGGTAACGCAGAAACAACCGACAATGGTTTCAATTTAAAAAATTAAATTTGTAGATTATACCATAAAAATTGGGATGAAAATTCTTCATCCTGTTCGGTTTTCTATTCCACCAATAAGGAAATATTATATCATTTAAGGGTAAGACTGAAGTAATGCAGCATAGCCAAGTGAGGAATCTTCGGTTGGTTACCCTCTATCGTAGATAAGGAGTTGATGAATGATGTATTTAATAAAATTAATTGAAAAGTTAAAATTAGTTAAAAGAAAAAAGTTAGTTAAAAGTTAAAAAATTATATGAATGCAGAAAAACTAGTGGTAAGTGTTTGGTAAAACTAGCTTATCAACTAGTTGAAAGTTATAAAATTACAAATAAGAGTATCATTAATCATTATATCAATAATGAAATATTTAAAATAATTATAACATATTTTAATAATATAACTTAATTATATATTTAAATTATAAATTTATATAAATATTTAACTAATGAATTATTATAATTATTAAATTACATATTAAAGTAGCTACTCTTAATTGTACTGACTAATAGCTCCTTTTGATTTCTTTAACAAGAATTAATCATTATCAACTTTAAGATAAGAAAGAGGAGAGAACCTCAAGTTTGATAGAACTTGTAACCTAGCTTTGTGACGACACGTGATTACTTATAAAAGAGACTCTGAATCCTAAGTCAATGACTCTGAAGCCTAAGTCAATGTTAGAATAAGAAAGAGTAATAGTGTGAAGTGAATTGAATTGGATGTCTGCAGACGGGTTTGACTACCTCTTTATATCTGTTTTTGCGAGTCTTATTCTTGATTATTTTTTGTATGGAGATGGGACTCCGATCACTAGGTTAGTGTGCAGAGGTGGTGAGAGTGCTCACAGATGAACATTGAGTTGTG
Source organism: Psophocarpus tetragonolobus (assembly GCA_037954015.1). Classification (NCBI taxonomy): domain Eukaryota; kingdom Viridiplantae; phylum Streptophyta; class Magnoliopsida; order Fabales; family Fabaceae; genus Psophocarpus; species Psophocarpus tetragonolobus. Next base: position 89,973,483 of record CM075690.1, read on the forward strand.
GTGTCGAATTGTGCTCGAAGGTTTGGTATCAAGGTGAGGTTAGGCCAAAGTGAAAGGGAGGGAATTTACGATTTGTCATTGATTCTCTACTAATAAAACTTACATAAATATACTATTTTTTCCTTAAAGATATATATATATATATATATATTTTATATGTATGCTAATTCATTTTAGATATTTAAAGTTTCTTTTTTATATCAAATATAAAATCATTATTTTATTTTACTTTCATCGTTAAACTAATCAAAACATTGGAGAGTACGGAAACAACTTTATACATATATTTGATTCTTCCTGATGAAAAATCAAAACATTACATATTCCTTACCACTGTATAGACGACGGCATGCGAGCTGTTGTTGAACATCAACAATCGTTGTCCGAATGCTGATAAAAAAAAAAAACAATCGTTTTTCACATGCCTAAATTTATAGTCCAATGTAAAATGTATCATGTCATATATATATATATATATATATATATATATATATATATATATATATATATATATATATAGAAATACAATGAACCTCCACATCCCCACTTCATTGCATCATAAAATGGGCAAATTTTAAAAGACTGGTTCAGCCGGGGAATTGTTAAAGACAGCAATTTTTAAAAACACAAACTAAGGATGATTCAAAATTATATTATTCTATCAATTTTATGTATAACTAATTATTATTATAATTATAGTATAATTAATTTTGGATTATTGTTTTTTTCTAAATTAAAAAGGCCATGTATGTATGCTGACAAAAATATCCAGCATATAGCTTTTCATTTATATTTTTTAGCCATCTATTTCATTTAAATTAAAAAATTATTTACAAAATTTTCTTTAGGTTGGATGAGAAATTTTGAATTAAAGAAATTTGAAATGATTAAAATATAAATTATTTTTATTTAAATTTCCTTCTATTTCAAAATGTTTATTAAGTTAACAATTCAAACTTCTATTTTTTCCCTAACTCCTCGTTATAAGAAACATAAACCATTTTAATATTAGTTATATATTAATATTTTCAATTCTCTTTTATACCTTGAAATTTATTAATGAAATGCAAATTCATTCTTTATACGAGTGAATGCATTTATTGTCTTATCAACAACGTACACAAACATGTTCATTGGTTGTGGTCGGACAAAATAGTCTCTTGAATTATTTATGATAGGGGAATGCTATTAAGGAAGTAAAAAGATAAAATATTTTATTAGAACGTGAAAAATTACGTATTTTGAGATTACAAAAAAATTATATATTATAAAAAGTTTTACATTAATATCTAATCATTATTATTGGCAGACCTATGAGTATTTGAATTAGATAAATTCACTTTTTTATTTTAATAAAGTTATATGTATATTGTTAAATTTTATATTTTGCACTTCTTAATTTTATAGAATTTAATATTTATGAATTGATAGTGTAAAAAAATTTTACATTAACATTTAATTACAACTCATAATTTATATAATTTTTTAAAGTATCAATTGGTAAAGTCAGCAAACTTGTCATATGTAAAGAGTTGTGATTATTTGTCCATGTAAAACTTTTACACTAAAAGTGTATAAGTATTTTTCTCAATTTTATATGTTTGAACTCTTCTCATATTTCTATATAAAGATAAATAATTGTACATTCTATTTTAACGTATGGTTGAATGATGAGTTGTGATTGAATTGCGATTGAATAATGAGTTGTGATAGAATGTCAGTGTAATTTTTTTTTTTTTACATTGACAGTCCATACTAATTCAGTTATATTTTTTATTACCTTTTTAATATATTTGCTATTATTTATTTATGTCTTATTTGAAAGAATATTATGATAGTTATTATTAAATTTATTTTTTTAAATAAATTGCTTCTGCTGGTCTCTGGTTCTAGATCTGCCACCGGTCACAATTCTTCATATACGGTAGGTTTGTTGATTTTACTATTAATATTTTAGAAGTCATAAATGAAGGGTTGTAATTGAATGCTAGTGTAAAATTAACTAATTTATATTACCTACTTTTATTTATCTTAATGAATTAATTATTTGTTTTTAATATAAATGAATTAATTATTTGTTTTTAATATAAAGAATCGAAGGGAGTATTAGCCAATTTTTAAATATTTAATAACTAAAAAATTAATATTAGATACTTTCCCCACCGAATTCTTTTGAAATTTAAGGTTATAGCATCTAAATAAGAAATATTTAATGCAATTAAAATATTTTTATGTTTTTACTAAAATATCTTTTTTTAATGTTTTGATTTGGATGCATACATTTCATAATATATATCAAATAAGAAAATATTTTAGAAAAATACATTAATTAAGTTTTAAAATTCTAAAACATGAATAGTTTTGAGGAAAAATATATTAAAGGAATAAAACATGAAATGGGAGGGAGAGAGTAATATATATTAATTAGAAAATAAATATAAAGATGGACACTTTTTTAATTCATAGAGAAAAGATAGAAGGAAGATAAAGAAGAAATAGGAATAAAAGAAAGAGAAACATGAAAGAGATGGGAAAAAAAAAAAGAATAGAAGCAGTAGGTGTATAAAAGATGAAGAAAGGCATTTAAGAGAGAGAAGCAGTTAAAAAATTTACAGAAGTAAATGGAACATTGAAATGACGAGATGTGTTGTCTGTCCTTTTTAATCTTAGTGGAAAAAGAGCACAATATACATGGGTGGTTGAGTGAATTAAAAATTTGGGTAAGCCATGTGTGGCAGTACTGTATTTCATAAATACCACAATTCACACTGCAGTAACCCAACCGTGTTAGTTACGCACTAAACGCACGCTTCGGGATGTGATGACCAGCCTCTGCCCCAATCGTACTGCCTGTTTCGTTTTATGCATACAAATTCATTTTAAATAAATTTTCACATATTTTATATTAGATTTTACTATATTTTTATAATAAAAATATTCAAATAAATTATGTCGTCTTAAAATTATTTTCAATCATAATTATTATGTAAAATTAATTTCATTCAAACACATTATATCTATTAACAATCATATTCTCAAATTAATACACTCTTTTTTCCTTTTTAATTTATTTTAGTTCATAGTAATCTAGTTCAATTTCCTTCATGATTATTAAATTTTTGAGTTAATTTTCTAATTCTTAAGAGTTTACGAGTTTATGTTGTGAGTTAATTTATATATAAACTTACTTTTTAGTAAACTTTGAATAAATTCGGTAAACTTATGCAAACTTTATAAATTCTCAAATTTACTACTTAATTATTCAATCAACAAATAAGATTGTTTTATACGTGTTTAAAGTTTAACATATTTTCATTTAGTATGTTATTCTTAAATCTAATAACACTAATATCTAAAGACATCAAACATTCGTTTTCCAACCATATCAATTAAACATCAATAAAAAATTTCTACCATTGTTATATTTTTGTTTTTCAATTTACTATCCGATAGTAATGCACTACTAAACCTAGTTATTTAAGTATTTTGAAATGTATAAAGAATCATTGTTACTAGTTATTGGGTCTTATGAATGTATAAAAGGAAATGAGAAAAATTTGGTGATTTGTGTGATTCACAAATATATACAATTATGGAAGGTTAGACATGAAACTTGTTCAACTAAGCTTCTCTCAGTCATTTCATACTTATAAACTTGCTTTACGCTCACACATAGAGTGAGTTATGAATCATCTTTATAGTATTTAGGGAAGTTGTTGATTTGCCAAATCTTTAGTACCATGTTTTTTGTCTTATTGATGTTCTTAGTTGTAGTTCATCTTTGTTATTGCGTATAAAATTATATGATATAAATTTATTAGTAATTTTTATAGTAATTACTTTTAAAAATCAAGCATCAACCATGATATATAATTTCATGATAATATAAAATAATTTTTGTAAGTATCAATAGAACTATAACATCATATTTAAATTTCAATTTGATTTTAGCAATACTTGATAATTTTTAGAGCAAATAAAGTCCGTCCACGTTATAAACATAATTCAGTATATATCAAATCAATATTAATATTAAGGTGAAGTTAAGATATTTTTGGAAACAAAACACTAATGAATTTAATTAGTATGTACTGTAAGTGTAAAGATTTATTGACATTCAATAACAATCCTTCATTCATGATAAATTTGTTGACTTTACTCATTGTTACTACTTTAACAGTTATATAAATGAAAAATCATGATTGAATGTCAGTGTAAAAATATTTTAGACTAATAGTGTATACCAATTAAACTCTTACCATATTTTTTATCCACGTAAATCTAAAAACTAAACAACTGATCCCTGCTTAAAAAATAACGTTATCTACTATTTATGTTACATGTTGGTTATAACTAAGTATTAATATCATGTAGTACAACTAAGCTAAATAATTAATTAAAGAGTCATAAAGCTAGAATTAAAGTGTATTTACAATATATTTCAAAATAAAACATATCAACCCAAATATAATATCATATTATGCAAAATATTATCATATATTTAAAGATATCATAGAAATCAGAGTTAAGAAGTTAACATAATTATACTAGGTAGGGATGGAGAACACTCTATGAAAGGGACAAAAACCTCAACTTTGTTCGAAGTTGAATTTTTCGCAAGGGTCCCAACATCACAAAAAATACAAGAGGTTTGTAAAAAAGAATTAAACTAAAATAGATCTGGACCTCCCTGATAACCGAAAGTTTAAAATATCCCAACTTTTAGTACGACAAAAGTTAAAAAGATTTCGGCCTCCGATAAGGTCAAGAGTTTAAGAGATCTTGGCCAGCCTTCTAAGTAGGTTGAAAGTTTAAAAGATTATGGTCTCCTAGTAAGCTGAAAGTTTGACATATCTTGGTCTTCTATTAGGCTGAAAGATTGCAAGGTCCCAACCCTTCTACATACCGAGATCATTATTGCCATGCTCAAAGGTAAAATATATAGAGAGGAGAGGAGGTTAATTAAGATAAATAAAAAAAAACTAGTATTTACTAATTAATTCAAAAACTTATTATGATTTGGCTCAATGTGTGAAATAAGAGCTGGGAAAATTTTTCCTTGCACCTTTCAAATTTCTCCTGAACCCATTTCCGAGGTATATTTTTGGACGGTATAGAAAGAAATTTTCACAAAAACATTGCATGTTTGACTTATCTAATTTTTTTTTCTTATTTTTTATACTTATTAATTACTTTAAAGTGAATTATTTCTTATTTGAGTGATGAAGTTACTTTTACATGTACGTACCTTAGACCTAGGTCTAATTACCGAGCACACGCTAAAACATTTGGAACAAGGAGACTATATAGGCCGCTTAGAAGCAAAATACATATTGTTACATTTGTTATTTAAAGCATATATATATATATATATATATATATATATATAAATATAAAGTGTAATCTTTTAAAAGAAATGTATATAAATAAATGAAAATAACTCAAAATATTTAACCCATCTTTATTTTAAAAATATACTAAGCGTGTGATTAGTTTTACATCAAAAAATTATAGAACTTCACAATATTACAAAACTTTCAAAATTTATAGAACTTTATGATCTTTACTTACTTTTTTATAGACTTCACAATATTACAAAACTTTCAAAATTTATTTTTATTTTTTACTACAATAAAATATCAAACTTTATGTTTTTAAAATATGTTTTATATATCCCTATTTGAGGAAAGAGAGAGTAAAAATATTTATTCTTTGGAATACATATTGATCCTGAATGATTTTGTACAAGATCAAATTCCACTGTGAAGCTCAAACCTTCATCTCTAATAATCAATATCGGTAAGACCAGATTCAAGATCAAACTCTAAGATTACTAACTATTGGAGATATTCTTAAAGTTGTTTTTACATTAGATAAAAAAATTTACACTAATTTTACTCTAAACTCAATCTTATGATAAAAACATTCAAACATAAATTATATCATCTTAACATCAATTTTATCATAACTAATTATATAAAATTATTTTTATTTAAAATCAATTTTTCAACACCTATCCAAACATGTCCTAAATCTTATTTTTAAAACTCGAAAAAATCATTCACGCCCGTACTCTGCTATCAAGCATATAATGTGACGTTGTCAAATCGTATGTTTTGGATAAGTGGAAGGAGAAACAAGGTAAATTGGTAAATCCGTAAATGTATTAAATAATTTAATAAATTAGAAATTAAGAAAGAGACTCTACCTTTGGTCACTTGGTGAAGGAAAAAAGGATGAGCACCGAAAATAAAAAATAACTATCTTTGGTAGTAGGGATGACAATCATACTCGTCCCGCAGGTTCCGCTTCATCTCTGTCTTGATTTTAACTGAAAAAACTTGTGTTGTTAGTCTCTGTCCCGTTGCCGCCTAAGATAATCGGGGATGAAAACATGTATGAGTTTATTAGTCCCTACTGCGTCCCTGAACCCATCACGTCCTGTTTCTATATTTTATATATAATTATATTTTAACAAAATTTCACATATATGTGTATAAATCTACACCCATATGAACCATTAAAATTAAGATATAATTAATAACTTAACATATAGTTTATTTATTTAATAATTAATAAATTAAATATAATAATAAATTAAATATAATTAATAAATTAATATATAATTTATTTAATAAATTACAAGTAAATTTAAATATAAATTATAAAAAATAGTGTAATGGAGTACCCGTAGAGATATCCGAATCCGAAAATATCCAATGAGAATGAAACCAGGATTAAAAGTTCATACCTGTCTTTTTTATACCTATCCCCGTCTCACCCTATTGCCAGCCCTATTTGGTAGGAGAGGAGATTACCACACACAAAAAAAAAGTAACTATAAAAAGAATTAGTAGCTAATTTGTAGTTAATCTCTATTAAAAAATGTTAACTACAATTTAACTATAAAAATACTACAATATTAATATTAATGGTAGTATAAAATGGATAATCAATTAATTAAGAAACATAATTCTAGTTAATATGTAGCTAATTTTTAAAAAAAGGTATAGTTTCTAGTTAATTCGTAACAGTGTTGAGTTTTAACTAAAAAAATTATATTGATAAATAATGCATATTTAAGTAGTTTTAAAGTAGTTATTAATTTTTTTAATTAAAATTTGCAATAAATATTGAAAATTTTATTTTTACTCACCGAGTTATCTCTTTTTTATTTTTTTTCAATTTTTTGTAAACCAAATATCTTTTTCTATTTCTCACATATATTTATTCATGTTGAGAAAGTTTAAATAAATTGGTTGACTACAATACGTGAGTTGTTATAAACTCGTGATTTCAACTAACTACTAAGGGTGAAAAATTTATTCATCATTAAGTTTTAACTTTTAACAGAAGTTTAGTATATAAATAAATATGTAAATTGAAGGTTAATGTAATATTTTATTTTAAGGAAATGCCAACACTATCTGACATCAGGAGTACTAAAAGTAATCAATCTTAATATAGTATAACATTCCTCTAATATTTGCTAAAAAAAATCGTTTTTCCATGAAGTTTGAGAATTTTTGCACAGTACATATAACCCCACTTTCTGAGCAAAGTAAATTTGACATTTATAAAGGCAATTTAATTCTGGGTTTTTTCACTGCATTGAAATCCTCAAAACCTTTACATATAGTGACCTTGTAACGGTTCACTCACTCAACAAACTTTTGGCACAATATACTGCTGTGTCTCTGGCTGATGATACTGGTTTGATGCCACTCAACACAAACTAATTCTGGCTCTTTTCGGTATCACTGGTTCTTTTTATTAGGTATTTCATTTTTACTTCTACAGCTTTTGTATATATGAATTTTCTATTACTTTGTCCAATGGTACTCATTACTCAAACGGATAAAGTTGACATGCAGTAAACAAACAGTACACGGACAAAAAACCCTTGGTTCTTACAGATAATTAACTCACCCCCTGCATAAAATTTTGATTTTACTCTAAACTTGTTAACATGTTGCTAAAGCACAACGATGAATAGAATGTAGATCTCGGATTTTGGTTTGTCTTTCTATATATATATATATATATATAGTTTGGTTTGTCTAGTACTATAATTCCCTTTTTTATATTGCCACAAGTGATCTCTTAATTCTCTAGAAGCTCAATTAATTATTACCTGTTTTGAAAAATTTGTTTTAGTTCAGCTTATAATTTGGATCTTGAGGAAAGATGTTATCTGTTGTGGTTTTCACATCCATTATGTCACTTTCTCACTTGCTTTGAAGGGTGGATTGAAGGTTTTATGTTTTAAGTTTGAACACAAAGTCCATGACGTACCATTAATTATTTGGATGCATTGCAACACATACTAAGGTTTTGAAGATGATGAACACAATTAATGCGATCACACATCTTGAGAGTTGATAAAAGCAATTAATTAAAAAGGTTGTCTTGATTTAGTGAGAGTGAATTTAAGAAAAAGTTTATTATTTGATGAGAATAAACAGATCTGGAGTGAGAAGATGTGCAAAAGAAAGAGTGGAGGGTCAGAAATGAGGGTGGGAAGCAGGTCCACATCGGGTGAGTTTTCTTCATCATCATCCTCTTCTTCGGTGTCATATTCATCAAAGATGCCAAAAGAGGGTATATGCGTATTTTTGGAGGAGCCAGAAGAGGAGCTCAAAGGTACAAATGCTCCGGAAATAAAGCCCAAGCCCATGGATCTTGTTGGTTGTCCTCAATGCTTCATGTACGTTATGTTATCAAAGGTGGATCCAAAGTGCCCTAAGTGCAAGACCACTGTTTTTCTCGAGTTCTTCAAGACACACAATTGAGTTATCCCCCTGCTTCTAGCTACTACCTAGTTTTTTTTTAAAATCCCACTGCTTTACCCGAATTGTTGGTGTGTAACCTAACCCTCATCCCACTATTTAGTAGTAGACAAAGATGCCTTCACTTTTTCTACTTCTTCTCTATGCCCTTACTTCTTAACTTTTTTAGTAATTACCAAAATAATTATTATCGATAACAACCACTAACAATGCTCAGTCTCATACGTTAGCTACTCTTCGCATCAACTTTGCTCTACCTAAACTACAATTCTTATAACCCTAATTTCAAAATATCAATGTAGATTATCATTAGGTATTCATAAAATATTTTTTTTTTTAAATACCAATGAAATATTTTATTAGCACCTAAGCTCAATTACGAGGATCTTAAACGTTATCTGAACATTTTCATCACATCAATGCCCATTCAAGTTAGACGTACGAAATTCTAATTTAAAATGTTAATGAATGCTGAGAATTTAAAATATGTAGCTAGAGTGTTCATAGAATTGGCTACTAGCTGGTATATCATTTTTGTTTGTTAGGAATATTCATTTCATCATATACTCCGTCAGTTCATTACGTACTAAATGAGATATATAAGCAAAAAAAATTATTTGTGATGGATTAAAATATAATAAATTTCAATTAATTTTTTTGGTAAGAAACTAATTCCTGTTTCATGATATTATTTTACAACATCATTATTTAATTAGTTTATTTTTAATATTTTTTATATGTAATTAAATGTAAATTTAGAATATTATCAGCCAAGGATTATAAAAAAAATATTTTATTAAAACGTTTAAAGTTATATTTATTTATAATTTTATATTATATTTATGTATAATTCTTGATATTTTTTAATTATTCAACTAATAAACTTATAATATATTAATAACGAAAATAAACATGAAAAAGCAACTGCAAGAAGTTTTTATGGTAACCTTATGGCAATAAATGATCTCCAACCCCGTGTAATATTTATTAGCATAATTATAATGTTAGAAGAGACAAAGATTGCTCCAGTCCACTGCCCAGTACTCATTAATAGCATTAGCATAAAAAAATTGTCATACATTTTAATTGGTTAAATGCTGGATTTTTTTAATTGGTACAAGTTTTAGTCTAATAAAATTAAAATTTTCATATAAATAACGTGTATTATATTAATAATATGATTTATCATGTTAAAAAATGATTTTATTAATTAATATAAAACTTATATATATATATATATATATATATATATATATAATATTACTTTGGTCTTCGTCGTGTCAGATAAGGACTAAAAATAATATGTTTTATTAAAAATAATGTTAACCCAATTTAAAACGACGAACATAATTTTTATAACTTTTTAACCAGTGCACCGATAACGTTGTATTCAGGTTCATGTACCAATTGTCTTTACATAGCATTGTAAAAAATATTCTTGTAAAAAAAATTGTAAAAAATATATTACTCCATTTGTTCTTTGTAATTGTCATAAATGTTCTAATAAATGTTCTAACACTTATTTAGTTATTTTATGTTATTCTAATTTAGTGTTAAATGATAGAAATGGAGGAAGGAATATCCTCAACCAGCTTCAAAATAAGTGTGGTGCTATAATGTTTTATATAAATAAAAAAAAATGATAAATTGATTAAAGAAAATGTTAATTTTACAAAACCAATCTTATTAATACTAGATTAAAAAAATAAAAGTAATATTGATTATAGTTATATATTAATGAAAAATAATTAATATTATATTTACAAGTTAAACATGACATTTATTTGAAATAATTTTGTTTCTCAATTTAACACTTAATACAGCTAGAAGATTGTTTTAATTAATAAACTATTTTCAAATATGAAAATGTAAATTAAATATATGAAATATATATGCCTCAAAACATTTCTTTTAAATATATCAGAGATTAACCGATTTAGGATTTACTGCATTGAAAATTATTTTGTTGGTTATTTAAAGATTTCATTGCTCATCATCATGAACTAAGCAAGAAAATAAAAAATAAAATCCATTTAAATATAAATAAATATTAAATACTTTCATCTTATTTAATATAATATTTTAAAAATTTGTTTAATTAATTCATATTATATTTTTAATTTTTTATTCAAGGTACTTAAATTTCAATAAAAAATATTTTTAAAAAAATGTTTTTATTCAATTTAATAATATTAAATTATGTTAATTACTTACTAATTAGCCTTTGTTAGGAACGGAGCTAGGCCTAAGTTTGGGCGAGGCGCAATTTTATTCAACAAGTAAATATGGATAAAATTTTATATATTAAAATATTAATTACAATATTGACACACTAAAATTAAATTTAGATGAATTTATAATTAAACTTAATTTTTATTTATTTCTATAAGATTATTGTAACGTTCATGTTTTGATTCTTTAACTAGAAATATTTATTAGAGTAAATTAGAACAATAATATTAAAGTTTCATGTAACTACAGATATTTTCTTGTTTAACTTTTTAATAATTAATTTTGCATGTGATGTAGGGGTGTTAGTGTAGAGTTTGAATGAATGTGTTAGTGAAATATTTTTAAACATATAAGAGTGTGTTAGTGTAAAAAAAATGAAATTATGTGTAATTTGATAAGAATAGAGAAGTATGACTATTATTTAATCCATTTATTAATACATTTATCTCAAATTTTAAACTTTTGATACATTATTGCATTATATAATATTGACAAAATTTAATAAATATCTTTTACTTTTAAATAATTTATAAAAGCTGTATAATACAAAAGAAGACTAATAAAATTTTGAAAATATAGTTATTTATATAATTTAGAATAATGGATGATAAAAAGGAAAATAATATTAAAAATAAATTAAATTCAAATATTTTCGTTTTAAAAAAAGAGAATAGTATAATCTCTATGAAAAACTATAAAAGAAAAATAAAATATTTACTAAAAAGTGAAAGAATATCATTATCGTTATAATGGTAACCATACAAGAAGAATGAAATATTTTATTAAAAATAAATGAGATTTATTTAAATATCATAATATAATTTCAAATTAAATACAAATTACTTTAATATTAATATATGTGATATTATTTTCTATGTTAATTATAAAATTCTAAAATATCAAGGGGGGCCAAGACTCCTATAGATAGAGGGTACAATATAAATCTATGTAATTTATATATAAGATAATTAAATTTGTTTACTATTAAGTGGGGAAAGAGTAAGTTATTAGTTTAGTAAATTTAAGCAATGATAAAAAGTAAAAATATTTTTTAATTGAATAACTAATTAATTAAAGAGAAATATTATATGAAAATGGGAAGCCATTTGGCTATATTAAAAAGAGACTGCATGGAGGATGGAGCATGGAGATATTATTATGTAAAAAAAATTTAAAATATTGTTGAGTTAGATTTATAATATTAGAAAGTAGTATATAATATTAAATTATATTTAAATAGAAGAGGTTAATTAATTTGTTTAAAATATTATTTTGGTAATTAAAATGTTAAATTACACATTTGTTTTGAAATTTTAATATTTGAATCTACTATGATAGAATTTAAGCAAGATTACCAATTTACCAAACATGTAGGTGTGCAGTTGTTTGGTCGTTTTTACTTAAAGAGCCCAGACAGTTTGCATATCATCCATATATTTTTTCTGCTTACCACTTTGCCAAGAGTTATTGATTATCCACTGCCTGTAAGTTGTCCTTCATATTCAGGTATATCACATTCACTTCTCTTTCCTGCACTTGTATCCTATGAATCACCGGTAATAATAAAATAATATTTTTTATTATTAAGATTATAAAAAATTATAAAAAAGTTAATTATAAAAGAAAAAAAAAGTATTTTTACTAAAAACACCTTAATATTATTAAACTAACATCTATTTTAATTAATTTTTTAATTTTAAAAAGGATGAACTTAGAAAAAAGAAAAATGCATTTAGCAAATTCTGAATCTTTTAAAAAAAACAAACAATCAACCGGTTGAACTATCAGTTTTACTATTTCATGACTTTCTTTAAAGTCGGTTCTTTGTCTAACCTATTTTTAATATTAACCAAACTAGTTACCAAGCAGGTTTATGATACGATTTTTTAAAGATAGCTTGTATTTGAATTTCAATACCAATTTTAAATTTTTTTTTACCATAATAGTAATTTTTAAATTTTATTTTTAAATATTTCCTGTTTTTCAAATACAAAAATACAAATATCTTTAAAATATTTTAATTTTAATTTTATTACTTATTAGTAACATTTCCTTCTTATATTCTTATCCTCGAATATATAATTTTTATAAAATATTTTTTGAAAACAAAAAATATAGAAGTAATCAAAATCTTTACAACACCTTTGATACATCTCGGTAACATAATTATTTCGGAAATTTGAACTTATCCTTCTTAAGATCTTTCTAAATGACATTTACATATGTTCTTTAGTTTTTAAAAAACACCCATATATCTCTCTTGTACGGTACAAAAACGGTGTATGTTTGATATTGCAAAGTAGACTATTTAATTTAATGTGGTTTGTGAATTATAGAGGAATGAACCATAAAAGTCTGAATTTATTTAATTTAATTAAATCTTTCTGTAAATGAATTCTAATCCTTGCAGACCGCCTATATTTAGGGTTTTTGGCATGTTTTTGCCGGTGAAGTTTATATTAACTCAGGATCAATTTACGCTACAAGGATTCATTGAATTTAAAACTTAAATCCCATATTTAATTTAGTAAGTATAGGTTGGCCCAATAATAAACTCATTTTGTTATATCTAGTGTTTTGTCATTTTCTTTTAAAAAGAAAGCTGTTAATACATTTCATTCATAACATGTGTGAAGATACAACTTAGTATGCGATTAAAAACATGGCTGCTAGCACAAAATCATGACGCTCTTGCAAGAGTATGAGTAACATAATTTACTTTTGCTTTCTTACATAATTCACCATAGAGTTTGAGATATGATAGAAGATAGACATTGCCTATATTATGATAATATTGAAAAAAGTGTTTTGCCAGTTAATTCAAAAAATAAATAAAGGATGTAACGTGAATATTCCACTTTAATAAAAACATAAGAAAGTGGTTTTCTATTTAAAAACTAGAGGTTCCATTGTCATTTACAGATAGTTTAGAAGAGATGAGGGCAATTGTTCTTTATTGTTTAAAATTAATTTTAAATAAAATATATTAATATGATTAATAAATAAAATAATGTAAAAAATAAAATTAATAATATTAAAATATAGAAAATAAGGAGGATTGAAATATCTACAACCTGGCCAATAAAACAAATGAAATACTAAGTTACTAAGTAATAAATATTTAAATTACAAAATCGTATACAAATCAATAAAACGTATGAATTTCAGTCAATCAACGTTAAAATGAATAAGGAGTTGATAAAAACAAAGTACATTATTTAATCACTAATAAACAAAATTATAATTTTTAAGACAAGTAAATCAATATGAATTGAGGAATAATATATTATTTTACAATTTTAGATTGTGTAAAATAAACATAAGGAGAAAGAGTATTTTTTACGATCTTTTCAGAATTAAGATTGGTGTAAGTCTTAAATGGATGAGTTCTCCTTTCGAAAACTAACGGTAGAGGCGCAGAGAAGGCTTGAAAAGACATTTATAGTGACAAAGGTGAAACAATAATATGAGAATGTGATAGTATTAAGAATCCAAGATCTGATGGCTTGAACTTTCCATTTTTTAAGGAGATTTTGAGATTTGTCAAGGAGGATTTCATGCTTTTCTTTAATGAGTTCCATACCATCAACTTGGATTAAAACAACTCCTTTTTTAGTCTCATAGTGATTATTGTCTGATGCATTGCATTTTTATCTATTTTTAGGTTTTATTTTAATTATAATTTTATCTATTTTTATGTTATTTAAGTTTAATATTTGTATTTTAGATGTTTTTAATTATATTTTGGAATTTGTTATGCTTTTAGTATTTTTTGGTGTTTATGATATAATTTGCTAGATTTTGATACACTTTTAGACCGATTTAGAGCATTAGAGTGAAGTTTGGAATTCTGGAAGAAATGCAGAAAAAATAAATAAATTATGAGTTAATTAATAAAGATTGTATTCCTGTGCACAAATAGGCTCTCCCTTGTGTAATGAGTTTAAGTGTTCTGCTTTATGACATTCTTGGGTTTAGATAGAGAAAGTTCATTAGTTTAAATAGAAAGTTTATATTCGAAAGTATGGGTCTTGAACTTCTTATTTAAAGATGACATAGAGAACAAAACTTGGAGTTTTTCCTCTTCACTCTTTATTTTAGGGTTTGATGAATTTTATTTTCTTGTTTTTTTATACTCATTGACATATGTTAGTAGACTTTTATTTTAGGATTAAGGTTTAACCCTGAATTTATTGATGATGAATTACACATTTTTATTGTTCTTATGTTGATTTCTCTTGATTTTTTCTCTATTGATTTTACCAATGCAATATGCATGATCACTGTTTTTGTAGTAATGGATAATTAAGGAAGGACCGAAAGCTGAACTTAATTATCAGAACCCTAGGGAAGGAACTTAGGAATTAAATCACGAAAATAGGTTTAATCCTTCAAGGACTCAATGAATTAGCAAGGAACTTAATGAGTTTAATTAAACATAACTACCACGAAAGTAAGAAGTCAATTCAATTAGATACACCTTCGTACCTTGAAAAAGGGTGAAACTTACCTTAGGTTAATTCATTTTTATAGAGAACCAGAGAACCAGTGAGACCATAAAAGATAATTAATTTTTATTCAATAGGCAGTCGTGGTGTGATACCAGTTTTCTAAAATTTGAATTTCAAATACTTGAATTATTTCTTCATTTATTTTATAAGATATTTACTATATTTCAAATATATTAAAAATCTAAAAAAAATCTATATTTTATTTTAGTTACGATTTTATAATCTTTGATATTATATTATTTAAAATTGCCATCTTATTTTGATTTTGGAATTCATCTCAATTTTATTTTATATTTTTATTTTTATCAATTATAGAACTTTGATTTTTTATTTAAATTACCTTTAAAAATTAAATAAAATTATAAATAATTATTCTTTTTCAAACGTACAGTCCGTGTAGAAGAATGATTATTATTATTACTTGACGACAACGTACACTTGCGGTTTTTACACATCAAGTTTTTGGTGCGAACGATTAATGATTATTGTCCAATCTTATTTATTGAGTGCATCTATAAGGTTCTAGCTAAAGTACTGACGATGAGACTGATGGATGTAATTCATACGTCATTTTAAATAACTAGAAAATGTTTACACATGGAAGGCAAATCCTTGATGGAGTTCTAATAGTCAATGAAGTTGTGGATGATGCATGAAAGAAAAAAAAAAGAATTGATATGTGATGCATACCCTTGATCTTTTCTAGAGGTTTAAAGTATTTAGTGAAACGGTGTACGGAGAGGTAAGGGATGAAGTGTTTAGGTGCCACTCAAGGGAGATAAGCCTAAGGAAGGTTGGCTTGTCACAAGGGATGGAACCATTAATAAAAACTAAGGAAACTCTCAAAAGAGAAGGTAGGGGACACTAAGAAAGAATTCAGCCAAAGCAAAAATTCTATTGATCAAAGTGTAAAAAGTACAAGAGTGTGAAGGAACACCTTTTTATAGAGGGAGCTAACCTCTTGGACAAGTCAAGAAGGAAAGGAATGGTTAGGATTAAAAGGAGTCATCCAAGGGAGGAGGATTGAAGTCCAAAGTCCAATCATCCCCTCCTTTAGATGAGAATTGGTGCCCAAGCTACCTCATCCAAGGGCCAAGATTACTCCTTTATTAATTTTGGGTTTTATTTAGGAAAAGAGGGTGTAATTATCAAACTACCCACTTATTTCCTAAATAAAGGTCCAAGAGCTAATCTTACCCCTTCTTATTACTAAGACATCTCCTAGAAAATTAAATGGACTAATACATGTCCAAAATAAAATCCTAGGCTCCTCTAAGTAAAATAAATGAATAATTACAAATAATAAAAGCATAAAGAAATCCGCCCAAGCTAATAGTGAGTCATGGTTTGCACATCTTGATGGACATATAGAGGTGAGGTCTTCCTCCATCTATTCTAGTCATGTCCTCTTCTATTCTTCTAGCCATGACCCTTGTAGGGCCCTTGCTTGGGGGCATGCATCAATATGTTTAAAGGCAGATTTTGAAAAGACATATGATTCACTGAACTAGCAGTACTTATGGAAAGTTATAGACACAATGGGGTTTGGAGTTGTTGGGAAATTGGATCAAAGATCGCGAAAGTGACATTTCTCCTCCGTCTATATGACTTAAAATAGGCTAAAGAGAAAGTAAAGAAAAGATAACAAACACATAAGAATTTTAACATAAAAAATCTCATCAATGTGATGTCCACTATCAAAGTAGGATTACAATGATTCTCTCTTAATACAAGAGGATAACATTCAACCTCATCACTATTCTAGGATGGATATAGACAAATCTATCTCACCAAGTGTAGTAGAATTACTCAAACTCTCTCTCAAAGAGGATTACAAACTCTCTCACTCTTGATTCTCAACTTTCTAGTTGGATTGATCTAAGCTTCTTTCAAACTCCTTATTTATAGTGAAGGGGGTGAGACTTCCATCAAGAAGAGATAGTGAGTATTAAATTTTTTTCACCTTTCTAAGATGAATGTGCATTTTCTCAAGAGTCAAAGAATTAATTCTTAGCCAGATAAATTGCACTTTGATTGTCACAATGCACAACATAAAATTTTTCATCCATAGAGTCTCCTTGCAGGCTTCAATTGCTACGATGTACTCTGCTTCAGTGGTTAATAAGGCAACACACTTTTGTAGTTTTGATTTCCATGACACAGCTCCCTGTACAAAGGTAGTTATACATCCTGATGTAGATTTTCTAAAATCCAAATCTTTAGCCATGTCAGAGTCTATGTACCCTTTTAGTATAGGCTTACCATTACCAAAGCATAAACACCTTTTGGTAGTTCCTCTTAGATACCTTAGTATCCATTTTACAGCATTCCAGTGTTCTTGACTAGGATTTGACAAGAACTGACTCACAACTCCAATTGCATATGCAATGTCTGGTCTTGTGCAAATCATTGCGTGCATAAAGCTACCTACCGTAAATGAATGAGGCACCTTGCTCATCTCTTGCTTTTCTTCTTCCCTTGTTGGACTTTGTTTCTTGCTCAACTTCATGTACCTAGCAAGTGGAACATCTACTGTTTTTTCTTTGTCCATATTGAACCTCTTAAGGACTTTTTCAATATAATTCTCTTGTGACAACCACAAAAACCTCTTGCGAAAGTTTCTAGCAATCTTCACTCCAAGGATTCGATTTGCAGGTCATAAGTCCTTCATGGCAAAAGACTTGCTCATGGCTTTCTTCAAACTAGTCATGTTGCTCTTATCATGACCCCATAATTAGCATTTCATCAACATATAACAGCAGTATGATAAAATCATCATCATCATACTTCTTTATGAATACATAGTGATCGAATTAGGTCCATGAAAAAATATGCTTAGTCATAAAGGATTCAAATTTCTTATACCATTGTCTAGAGGTCTGCTTCAGACCATAGAGACTTTTTTTCAATCGACACACAAGATGTTCTTGGCCTAGTTTTTCAAATCCTTCTGGTTGCTCCATATAGATCTCCTCTTTGAGGTCTCCATTCAAGAATGCAGTCTTCACGTCAAGTTGTTCTATTTCTAAGTCTAGGCAGGTTGCCAAACCTAGGACTACCCTTATAGAGGGCATCTTCACCACTGGTGAAAATATCTCTCCGACGTTTATACCTTTTTTTTGTTACAACCCTTCACCATAATATAGGCTTTATATTGAGGCTTAGAACTCCCTTCTTTAGATTTCAACTTGTACACCCACTTATTTTTTAGAGGTCGTCTTCTTTTGGGCAACTCTATCAAATCGTATGTCTGGTTCTCATGGAAAGAGGTTATCTCCTCATTCATGACTTTGATCCATTATTCTTTCTTTTTCATCTCTATAACTTCTGAAAAACTGAGGTTCACCTTCACTCATGAGTGTAACATATTGGTCTGGTGGATACTTGGTGAAGGATATTTTTACTCTTGTTGATCATCTTAGCTTAGGCTGTGTATGATCTTCTTCTATTGCTTGAGGTTCTGGATTTATCTGAGCATTTGACATTATCTGATCATCTACCACCTGAGGTTGTATTTGCTCAGGATTTCTATTTGATAAAAAAAAGTTGGCTTTTGCGAGTTTTCTCCCCTTGAACTGTTGGTTGTTGAAAGGGTTATCACGTCATCGCTACTCACCTTAGACTTTGCCTATCTTTTCTGCTGAAAGTCCTTGATGGTCTGGTCTTCAAAAAACGCCACATATCTGCTTCTAACAATCTTCTTGTTTACATGATCCCATAGTTTATACTCAAATTCATCCTTTAGGGATCCAAGGTATATGCACTTCTTGGTCTTAGAATCAAGCTTTGATCTTTTGTCTTTGGGTACATCGACGAATGCTCTGCATCCAAAAACCTTCAGGTGGTTGTAGGAAATTTTCTTTTCACACCATACTTCTTCTGGAATTTTTCCCTTCAAAGGTCGTGGTGGTGAGAGATTTATCAACACTACTGTAGTCTTCATAGCTTCACCCCAAAATGACTTGGTAGATTTACATGATTTAGTATACATCTGACTTTTTCTTCAATCATATGATTCATCATCTCAGCCGCTCCATTCAGCTGAGGAGTCTTTGGTGGGGTCTTTTCCAATCTGATACCATTGGTCCGGTAATAAGCCTCAAATAGACCATGGTACTCTGCGTCATTGTCTTCTTTTAGGCATTTCAACTTCTTCCTAGTCTCATGCTCTACCAAAGCATGAAATTTCTTAAAAACTTGAAGAACCTGGTTTTTAATTTTCAATAGATATGCCCATACTTTTCTAGAGTAGTCATAAATAAAGGTTACAAAGTAGTATCACCTCTATGGGATCTTTCACAAGGTGCATAAGCGTCTAAGTGCACAAGTTCAAGTGCCTCCATCATCCTTGAGGGATCGTTTGATCTATGAAAATTGACCTTACACTGCTTTCTATCCAAACAATCAACACATGATTCCAATAGTTTTCCATTTATGCTAGGGAGATGATCTTTGGCAAGGATCTATAATCCTTTCTCACTCATGTGGCCTAATTGTCTATGCCAAAGATCTTTGGAGTCGTCTAGCACATTTGCTTCTCTACTACAGATTCTTACATGCATGATATACAAAGATCCTTCCTTTGAACCTTTGGCAATCACCATGCTTCCTTTTACTAGCTTTCACTTTCTTATGCCAAAGTGGCTCACAAGTTCAACATCGTCTAACTTCCCAACTGATATGAGGTTCAAAAGCATAGGTACATGTCTCACCTCTTTCATCATGAGCTTGCATCCTATGTTTTTTTGTCAAGACCACATCTCCTATGCCAACAATCTTGCTTATAACATGGTTCCCCATTTTAACTATACCAAAGTCTTCTCTCTTGTAATTTGAGAAGTAACCATTGTGTGGGCTTACATGGAAAGATGCATCGGAATCTATAATCATGAACAATCACCATAAGAAACATTTAGGTAACTGTCTTCTCCAATAAGGAAGATGTCATCATTGTCTACTGCGATGATTGCAGTAAACTTATCATTTTTCCTTCCAGGCTCCAATTGATCTTTGTGGACAATTCCAACCTTTTGATCTCTCTTCAAGAATCTATATTCAGACTTTATATGTCCTCTCTTGCCACAATAGTAACAACTTGCTTTAGAACGACACTTAGAACGTCCTTTCTCCTTTGTTTTTCCTCTTCCATGGAACTCATTCTTCCTCCAAATCTCATTTTTGCCTCGTTTATAAAAAACATTTGCCTCAAGCTAAAAAGATGTCTCACACTCTTTTCATCTAGATTCTTTATTCAACAAACTATCTGAAACAATGCCAATTGAGAGTTTTCCATTTGGAACTAAGTTGATGAGAGTGACCACCAAACTGTTCCAACTCTCAGGCAACGAACTAAGGAGTAGAAGTGCTTGTAACTCATCATCTATCTTCATTTCAATCTTTGTCAATTGATTTGCAAGACCTTTGAAAGCATTCAAATGTTCTATCATACCTTAGCCATCCTTGTACTCTAGTTTCACCAATCGTCTAACAATATGAGCTTTGTTTTTTAGAGTTTTCTTTGGAATCATGGATTCAAGTTTGGACCATAACTCATAAGAATTTATGTATGTCGAAACATGCTCAAACAAACTTCTATCAGTATACTCCCGAATCATCACCATGACCTTTTGATTCAGAAGTTCCCATTCTTTGTTAGTTTTGCCCTTGGCGTCTCATTACATGTTATTGACTCATGTAACTCCTTGCAATACAAATGGTTTTCCATCATGGACTTCCAGTATGAGTAATTGTCCAATGTTAGCTTGAACATGTCTCCATCATTCGAAATGACTCTTCCATATTAAATCACACAGGTTAAGCTCTCCCAAACCAACCTGGCTCTAATACCACTATTGGGAAATCGAACCAAAGATCGCAGAAGTAAGATTTCCTCTTCGTCTATGTGACTTAAAATAAGCTTAATAGAAAGTAAAAAAAAGAGAACAAACACACAAGAATTTTAACATGGTAAATCTTCTTAATGTGAGAAGTAAAAACCACAGACACTAGCTAGTAAAGATCTCCACTGCCAAAGTAGGATTACAATGATTCTTTCTTAATACAAGAGGATAAAATTCAAACTCATCACTCTTCTATGATGGATATACACAAATCTATCTCACCAAGTGTGGTAGAATCACTCAAACTCTCTCTCAAAAAGGATTACAAACTCCCACTTTCTTACTCTTGATTCTCAACTTTCTATTTGGATTTATCTAAGCTTCTCTCAAATTCCCTATTTAGAGTGAAGGGCATGAGGCTTCCATATATCAAGAAAAGATAATGAGTATTAAATTCTTTTCATCTTTTCAAAGATGAATGTGCATTTCATTAAGATTCAAAGAATTAATTCCAAGACCTTGGATAAATTCATTTTTTCTTTCCCATAAATGTATTAATTAAGGAAGGATTTCCAACAAGAGTGAAGTAGATATGACGGATAAAGGAGTGTGTGCGTTTAGCAAGAATATAAGTTTCACTGAATGAAAGCCCTACGAAAGAGTTTGAGATCGGTAGGGGACTTAAACAAGGGGATCCATTATAAGTCTTCCCGTTTCTCATTGCAGTTAAGGTTTAAGCCAAACGATTAAATTTGCAGTGGACAAAATATTATGGAAGGGGTACACCATTGGAAGGGATTAGATTCATTCTCACACTTACAGTTTACGGACGACACACTTCTATTAACACAAATGGACTAAGAGATGAAAGCGGTACCTTTTAATTTTGAGTTAGTCTTTGGATTCAAGGTCAACTTTCACAAGTGTTAGGTCTTCAGGGTGGATATGAATGCGACAAATTTGGTGAAAGAATCGACCCTACTAAACTATAAGGTGGGATCCATTCCCTTTAAATACTTAGGTCTCCAAACTGGGGCAAATCTTACAAGATTGGCAATGTGGAAGCTAGTGGTGGAAGGGTAAAGAACCGATTGTCAGGGTGGGAGAATAAATATGTGTCTATGGTAGGGAGTGTGGTGCTCATCAAAGTTGAATTATTTGTGATACCAATCTACTTCCTTTCACTCTTCAAGGCTCCTAAAGGTATCATTTTTCAACTTCACTTTCTGTTTTGTAATTTTTTATGGCAGGAAATGATGTCAAACAGAAGGTTAGATGAATGTCTTAGGAGAAACTATATCAGTCAAAGGAGGACAGGTTTGAGATTGAGAGATGTGCAAAAGTTTAATTTAGCATTATTAGGGAAGCGGAAGTAGAGGGTGAAGGTGGAACCTAATAATTTCTAGATGAAAATATTGAAATCAAAGTATAAGGGTAATGGGTCGTGAGAGGGCAAGGGTAGCTAGTGCTCTCAGTGTTGGAACTCACTCTCAAGGAGCTTGTTGGGACTCACTCTCATGTCTCAACCTCAAAAGATGAAGATAATAAAATTGTATTAGGTTATATTAATATTAGCTTTATAGTTTTGATGATGAACTCTAAGTATAACCTAGGATGAATGTTACTTGCTTTATTGATTGAATGATTGTGACTCATGTCATGCATCCATATAGGTTAGAAATATCCTTGATTCATTGTGCATTCTTATGATCATTGATCTAGATTCTTAACTTAGATTAGCTGTAAGACACATGAATATGAGATGTTCCTCTAAAATGTTTTGGAAATTCTGATTTATCTCATCCATGTGGCAAACAATTAATTTGTTAAGGTTGATTGAAATACATAGGTGATGCTTTAATATCTTTTTCAATATAGACTAGAATACTATATTACTAAAAAGTGTTTTTAGTTTCCATTTTATTTCTCTACTTTGATTATTTTGATGGAAGAAAAAGATCTAATCTATCAATTAATTAAGCAGTAAACCTTTAACTTCTTATATATCCTCCTTCAAAATCTTAACTTTTTAACTTTCTGAACTCAATATAAATAATAATATATAAATTTAATTTTAATATATATAGTCTGAGGGTCCCGATCATGACTAAGTTACGCCATTGTCACACTTAGACTTTGTTTTAATTAATTTTTTTCCCTGTACAAACAAGGGCTGAAACTAAACATGCGAAAATACAGATTCATTAAAAGAAAAAGACGAGTGTGATGATGGAAATAAAAGGAAATCTTAAATCAATAGATACAAGATTATAGTATGTATAGAGAATTAAATATAAAAAGGTAGAGGAAAGAGAATATGTGTACCTCATATATATTGAATTGAAGTTCTTGATCTTCAAGAACAAAAAACCTATGAATGATTGTTGTAGAGATATGAGTTCAATAAGAACTCTTGAGGGTTTTACTACCTACTTTCTAGGGGATTATTTTAGAGAGTGTGTATTGTTGTTGTTGTTATAATTTGCTTAATGGGATGACAAATTTATAATCCCCCAGGGTAGGCAGAGACCCCTCAAATGGGATTTTTTTATGATTGACTCAACCCATCACAGAGTCAATCTTACTATAATCCCATTCAAATAATCATAAAGATATTATAAGATATGATTATCACCAAATCTTAAATTGCCAGATAATGATAAAATATAATTGATTAATACCAATCCACTATTATTTCCAACATTCTCCCACTTGGATGGTATTAATCAATAATACAAAGATAAATCATTAAGCTAGAATGACAATTATAGACAAATCTTATATTAAACAATGAGAAATTTGAGCTACAAAATAATATCCGATAGGGATATATATCATAAATATTTCTCATAAAGTATATAGAATAATGTAGTTCAATAAAATGATACTACATGGTCTCAAGCATCCAAAAATGCTAAGAGATATGTTACTAAAATGATATTACTTCACACATATCTCATAAGAAAGTTTTCAGACTCCCACTGATCTAAGACATCAAAACTTAACCAAATCATATGAGTTATAAAACTCCAAAGTTAAGTATTTGATCAGTGAATAAAAAAATATTAATTAATATAAATTTTTTTTACTTGAGTCTGAAAAATTATATAGGTGAGAAAGCATAATTTACATGCATCTAATTATTCATCATAGCCCAATAACATATGTAATTACATATAGGCTACATAAATGCTCTATAATATTTGACATTTAACTAATCTGAGTTTCAAAAAGGAGTGACTATGTAAGAATCCAAAGATAAGTAGGAAATCCATAAATTCCCTACTAAAACCACATAGACACCTAGTTTATATAAAATGATACTCAGATTATTGTGGCCACAAAATGTCAATTGAGCAAACACTTAGATAATTGGTCCAAACAAAAAAAAATTCATAAGTACTTCAATAGTGCATAATTGTACTCAATAGGAGTACTATCATAATAAGCACTTTTTTACAAAGTAGAAAATCATACTCGATAGGAGTATTGCATCTACAATATACTTATAGAATTTTGACCAAACAAAATGTGAAATTTTGGGTAAAGAAATGCACAATACTTAATTGCATACCAAAAGAATTAATGTGCAATACCCAACAAAATGCTCTTAACATCCATTAAAGATGTCTATTAAGATACAATGAATTATGTATCTCAATTAAAATAGGACAAAAATAAATAGTCAAGTCCTATAAAGTATGTCATATCACAATTAAATGTGCACAAGAATATATGACAATACAGATAGATAAGTCTCGAGACATGATACAAAATTATATACTTCTAAAATTTTGATCAATATTAAATTTGGGTAAAAGAGATGCACAATGCATAATTTTATGCCAAAAGGATTAATGTGCAGTACCCAACAGAATGACCTTAACATCAGTTAAAGATGTCTACAAAGATACAATTGGTTTTATGTATCTCAATAAAAATAGGACAAAAATAAATAGAGAAGCCCTATAGAATATGTCATATCATAATTAAATGTGCACAAGATTATATGACAATAAAAAATATATAAGTTTCGAGAGATAATACAAGATTATATATACTCCCACTAATCCTTAATATACCAAAAAAATATTAGGATTATCATTAGGGTACACTAGTATTGAAAGTTCTAGTGATAGTGGGATGATGACTTTATATGATAATAATAAAAGTGAATTAAAATTCACTATTATTCTACTTAAGGAATTAGAAAGTAGTAGAATAACAAATGATTAATGAGAGAAGTGGTTAAAATAACAAGAATATGAAACCTACAAATTCATCCATAAGAATAAATAATTCTCGCAAATGGTTTCATAATTAACCATATATTAATCAATCTTTACAAAAATATTGACCCCTATGAGGATCTTGAAAAAATAATTACATGAGTGAGAAAATTGATCATTTGATAATTTTACGTAGAATATGAGATCATAAGCAAGTTCTCAAGTAATCATAAACAAAAATCAAGTGCTACAATAAACAATATTTACACACACTTGAGAATAAAATATGATTACACGCAGCGGAAGAATGAGACCTATTCTTGCATATATTAAGGATATAATAATAAATAGTCTCTAACTCTCATCACAATTTATAATGGACATAGGTTTATTTATATATCCCAAAATAAAGCCTCTAGCTTTTACGAGAATACCATTAACAATATTATAAAATATGGTATGGAGAAATTAATCTCTTAAAATTTGGGATTCCTATATTGTCCTTACAAGAATTGCATACTAATATTGCAAATCAATAGAGAGTTTGTTATACAATAAAATATTTTACAAGAGACCAATATAAAATCCTTAATATAGATCCCAACAACGTGATCACAAATAATATGATAAGAAAAAAATAATTTTATCAAGAACATTTGTTTTTGCACATGTATGATTAATTGGACATTTAAAGTAAAAATCTTATATCACAACAATTTATTTTATAAGATATTAATTAAAATTCTAATATACAAAATCCTTCCACTTGATAAAGAAAAAATAAGTTGACATAACAAAAAAATACCCAGAGGGCTAAATAAAATTCAACTATTTCTTTATCAATATATATATATATATGTGTATATATATATAGAAAATTTGCACCACAAAAATACAACATTTTTTTTTGTTTTTTGAAGGAAAAAATGTCCAATTAAAGGTTATAAGTCAATATGGAACAAAAGGAAATGAGAGTGCAAATTTTGGTTCCATATAAATATAACTAAACATGATCAAATGAGGGAAATAAACTGAACATTACAAAAAAAAAAGGGAAAAATTATGTAATTCTAAAAGTTCAATTAAAAGAGAATCCCTAAAGAAATTACAATGCACTATAACTTATATCAATAAAATCCTAATACCGGTAGGATATAAGAAAATCATTAACATAAGCCAAGAAAAATACATTGTATAACACCAAATTACATTAATAACAATACACCGATAGAGTATAGTTATCATCAATACAATAAAAAAAATAATTATATCACAAAATTCACATAAATGCATCTAAAATAGTGAAATTATAATTATGTAAATAAAAAAAGAAATTATGCATATTGTCCAATAAATTTGCATAATTTTAATCATATATATTATATGACCAACATACAAAATTCACATTATTATACCCGTGATAGACAAGTAATAATAATGCAAATTAATAAAGAAAATTATGCTCATAAGAGAAAGACAATTAAGATTGTGCATAATTAATAAAATAACCTAAAATCAATTTATAAATGATAATTCAATATTAAAGAGAGTACAGTATAATTGGAGAATACAAATACTGTAAAGAATTATCACAATGAAAATAGGTAAAAAATTCAAGATTATAATAGAAAAAAAAAATTTAATTTAATCTTGAATTAATCAAATTTTTTTTATACTAAAAAATACCAATAATATAAAAATATTAAATAAATATGGTATTTTTGAAAAAAATAAGAATATAAAAAATTAGCAACAACATTCAATGCTTTTGAGAATGAATTTAACACACGAATCATCATACATGATCGTATCAAAACCACAAAGTTCTCCCTTGACTAAATCACAAAAATATGGGTATAAAAATGAGTCCATGCAACCCCATTAATACTTTCCAAAGTAAAAGTTAATACAAATATATTATGTTGCCTACACAAATGACTCATATTGGTCAAACATAAAAAAAAGGAAAACTATTAAGTAATTTTGAAAACAATTTACCCCATAATTATTTAAAAAAGAAAACTAGGTTTTAAAAGGGGTAGCACTTAAAAAAAAGTTTCAATATTAATTTACCCATGTAAGAGTAAAGGAATGAAACTTTAACATGTTATTTTAACAATAACAAGTAGCGTAAACCCTCATTTTTTTTTTGTGAAAAAGATAATAGTGAACTATATTATAAAATTTCACTAATAACACAAAAAATCTTTAATTCAAATTTAATTTTTTAATAGAAAACAACCATAATTCTCTAATAGAAAATAACTATAATATGTATCTAATTTGGCTCTGATACCAATTGATGGAAATAAAAGGAAATCTTAAATCAATAGATACAAGATTATAGTATGTATAGAGAATTAAATATAAAAAAGTAGAGGAAAGAGAATATGTGTACCTCATATATATTGAATTGAAGTTCTTGATCTTCAAGAACAAAAAACCTATGAATGATTGTTGTAGAGATATGAGTTCAATAAGAACTCTTGAGGGTTTTACTACCTACTTTCTAGGGGATTATTCTAGAAAGTGAGGGGATTATTCTAGAAAGTGTGTATTGTTGTTGTTGTTATAATTTGCTTAATGGGATGACAAATTTATAATCCCCCAGGGTAGGCAGAGACCCCTCAAATGGGCTTTTTTTATGATTGACTCAACCCATCACAGAGTCAATCTTACTATAATCCCATTCAAATAATCATAAAGATATTATAAGATATGATTATCACCAAATCTTAAATTGACAGATAATGATAAAATATAATTGATTAATATCAATCCACTATTATTTCCACCAACATGTGAAAGTTACAAAAGCTAACCTGCGATTCTGCGAGTGGAAGAAAAGAAAGGGAGTTAAGGAATGGGAAGGGAAGAAGGACATGCATGATGGTAATTAAGGGCAGAGAGAAAAGGTGAAGGTGAAGGTGGTGGTCCCTGTGTTTGCAGAGGGCTAGAGTGTGAGCTTTGGGGCAGTGGTAGTTGGTAGGCATAGTTATGATATTACGATTGAGAAACAAATAGAACCATTTAGTTAGGTGATCGTTTTGGTTTGTTGTTGCCATGAACGTGGAAGCTCCTTCAACCTCGTTAGCAATCATATCTCACCGTACGAAACAGATAGAACCATTTAATTGATGGGCTATGTGCATGCCATCAATTGACCAACGCGTACGGTGTCTGCTGCATCTGCATTCTGCAACTTGCCATGCTTCAATACAACGTTTTTCTTTTCCACATTACATGCACCTTACCTCACAGATCTACATTCAGAACATTTATAATGCTGTAGTAATCTTGTCGTAACTTTACTTAATTACAAAATTTGAATTCAAAGTCTTACATAATAATTTAATATGTATCAGACAAAAAAAAAATGAAAAATAAATTAGAAATTTACTTTTTTTTTTTTTTTTTTACAAACTTCATATATTCTTTATCATGTCTAAGTCAAATACAACCTACGTTAGTGACAAAAAATTCTCTTAAACAGAACGCAACTTATCATATATAGGTTCACATTCAAAATTATTAGCTAAACTAAAATAATTTTGTACCGGTTAATTCATTAATTAGGCAACATCAACTATATCTAAGTGCAAATCGAGATAGACTTTTTTTTTTAATCAATATCTATTAAGAATAATTGATAACGTTAGCCAAATGAATGATAGATTAATAATACAATTTACGTAAAACATTTGCTGTTTGTCCGAATCCTTGATAATAAGTAAGTCATTGAATTATCACGTCACAGTTATGTTACGAATTAATTTGTTACGTATTAACAAACCACATTTAATAAAACGCCTCTCATTGGATTATTTGCATTCCATCCCCCAAAAAAATCATTAGGCATTAATAAAAAATCCATTATTAATTAAATGGTTTTAATAACAAACGATTATAAATAAAACACATTTAATTAAAACGTTAAAAGCCATTAAAATTGTATTTAAGTGTAACAAGAAAAAAAAAATAGATACAACAGAAGTAAAGTATTTAGGAGAGAAAATATTATTTCAAATTATTTTAAAAAAATTGTAAAAGGCTCGCAAGACCCATTAATATACGGGTGGGATAAATCAACAAATTTTTATTATCAATGACCCATGAAGTCAAAGATTATCTTAATATATAAAAAATTCTTAAAGAGAGATTCTAAAAAAAGTGAAATTTTACCTTATGGAATACTCTAAAAATCTTTTAAAATACAATACAATTCCACATCTTCTGACCAATATGGAACTTTACCTTTGACAATACTCTACAAATTGTGAAAGTTTTGCCTTTTGAAATATTTCTAAAAATCTCTTAAAATACAATACAATTCCACATCTATTATTTCTTTATCAAACCTTGTTAGCATCTTAGTATATAAAGATTTTTATCAAACCTTGTTAGCATCTTACTATATAAAGATTTCTCAAAGAATTATTCTAGCCAATGTGGAATTTTATCTTTGAGAATACTCTAAAATTGTGAAAGTTTTGCCTTTGGGAATACTCTAAAAATATCTTAAAATACAACACAATTTCACATCTACTAATTTCTTTATCAAGTCTTGTTAACATCATAATATATAAACATTTCTCAAAGAATTATTTTAGGTAATGAGAAACTTTGCCTCAGGGAATACTCTAAAAAATGTGAAAATTTGCCTTTTGGAATACTATCTCTTAAAATCCAACAGAATCTCTCATCTACTAGTCTCTTTATCAAGTTTTGTTAACATCTTAGTGTGTATATATATATATATATATATATATATATATATATATATATATATATATATATATATATATATATATATTTCTCAAAGATAAGAACTAAGTTGTTAGGACTTAACGCATAATAGAGTTGATGTAACAAACTATATGAACTACATAGGGGTGTTTATGGATCGAATTAAAAATTTGATCTATCAATTTTAATTAGATTGAATTTGTAAAAGAAAAAAATAGCAATCCAATCTAATTAAGAACGAATTGGATTGGATCCATGAGTTATAAAAAAAATTTAGATTTTTTTTATAAAATATAGGAAATAAAATAGTCAACATAAAATTTTGCAAATAAAATATTAAACATACATTGTTTCTTCAAATACCATATAAAAAGTAAAACTATACATATAAAAGTAATATATGAAAGATAAAATATAAATCTAAAAGGCTAAAAATAGTAAAATTTAATAACTAATAATCTTCATGATCTCACTACTTAATGCGAGATTTTGATTTTTTTGAGTGTCCAGTGACATTGTGACAAAAGTAAGTGGATTCACATATCTGGATGAGACCTATGATTATTAGATTTATCTATTATTAATTTTCTATTCACACCCTATACAATATATATATATAGTAAAAACAATAAAAATTAAATTGAACAGATAAGTTCATAGGGATCAACAAATTCGTCAAGTTCAATCTATAAAGGTCTGAACTAATATGACTAAAGTTGTATTTAATTGGATTTGATCCAATTACATTTATATTAGTTAACAAATTTAATGATTAGTTTAGATAAACGAATTCACAAATTGATCTAGATCGGTGAACACCCCTAGAACTACAAACACTTGACATGTTCATAGGGATCAACAAATTCGTCAAGTTCAATCTATAAAGGTCTGAACTAATATGACTAAAGTTGTATTTAATTGGATTTGATCCAATTACGTTTATGTTAGTTGACAAATTTAATGATTAATTTAGATAAACGAATTCACAAATCGATCTAGATCAGTGAACACCCCTAGAACTATAAACACTTGACATGTGATATATAATAGTATACCAATAATAATACACCGTCAAACTCATTGTCATTATTAGTATGTTGCTTGTTTAGATATGAATTTTTACGGTATTCATAAGTGTTCTAAAGATTTTCAATTTTTACAAAAAATCCACTTGACACTCATATAAGTGATTTGGTGTATGCTATAAATCATATCTTTCCAACCAAGATGTTGTAGCGTGGTTGGTAGATAACCTTGCTTCTTAAACATGTGGTTAGTAGTTCAATCACTAGTCTATGCATATGGAGAAACACTTGTTAAAAGATATCAAGTTTTTAAATAGAACTTAATACCTTGATGGATTAGTCTTAGAGTTTTGGTTCAAGGATACCCGAGAAACAAAAAAAATCATACGCCATGTATAAGGGATTTACTATATAAAGTTTAATATCTCATTAATGCAGTGTTTAGCACTTTTTCCCATAGTAAAAAGAAATTAAAACAAAAACTTGATTAATATCAATTTTAGCTACGAATTTAGTCCCGTTTCCTTATGTTTGTAATATCATTTTTTCCTTAAGTGTTTTGTTAGAGGATTTGTTAAGCGTCCTTTTGACTTCACATGATATATATAATAATTATTTTTTGCTACAACCATTTTTGATTGTGAGTCACAATATATAAACATTGATGTTGTTGGTTTCATTTTAAAGGAGTATTAGCTAATAAGTTTTTCAACTATTCAACCACATTACCGATCATTTTTAGAGCAATAAATTCTAACTACATTAAAGCAGTTGAAAGCTATTAGAAAATGTAATAAAAATCACAAAAAAAATAATAAAATAATAAACATAGTGACACATCACTAGTTAATGACTAAAATAAATAAAATGACTAAAATATTAAACAAAAATAATATTTATATACATTGACGCTCAACAGTATACACATATTGTATTAAATTGATAACAAGTTAAAATCTATTGGGTGAAATGAAATTGATATTTATCATTATAAATTGATATTATTTATTATAATTTAAAATTTTTTGGGGTTAAATGAAAAACAACATTTTTTTACCCCAAGTAATATTATAATATTATAACATTATCGGATTTTAACCCAAGTAAAACTATTCATATATCATAGAATGAAATTAATATTTATTATGATAAGTTGATATTTATATACATATGTCAAATATTATAATAAAAAATCTATAGGGTTTTTTTACACATTATTAGGTACATTTTTAATATAATGTATAGTATCTAAATATTATAATATCATATTAAATTATTTATAGAATATACAATATAACATTATGTAACCTACCAAAAAATAAATAAATAAATCTTTTTTGAAGAAAAAGAAACAATCTGGGGAGATATGTGGAGTCTTAACTAAAAAGACCATCAGAAGACACTTATAACATTTGTAATCTTATGCCTTTCGTATGTAATCTATAAATTGCATTAAAAATAGTAAAATTTTTAGAGTTTGGAGAGGAAATGGATATGGAGTTGCATGCACTTGCAAAGGTAGAGGTTGGAGTTGATGAAAGCAAAGGTGGAGACGGTTGCGAGAAGGAGACTAAGAAATCTAAGAGAGACCTTGAGAGTTTGGAGATGAAATCTATTTGCAAGAATTAGTTATTGTTCTTGTTCATGTGAGAGTTAGCATGAATTTTAGATTGAGGGTGAGTTATGTTTGTGTCCTTCTCAACACATGATGACCAAACATATAAAGTTACATCGCTTAGTTTTTTAGTGAGACCGACAAGGTTATGTTCCCTGTTTGGTACATGATGATCAAACATATAAAGTTATGTCACTTAGTCTTTTCATGTCTATGACACTTAAAATTGGTAGGGCTACATCTCCCTTGAATACATGACAACCAAGCATACATGTAACATTATACTCTCTTGACTAAGCTGACTTTCATAACAAGTTCCTAGAAACCCACAAAAGCAACAGAAACGAACCTTAATAAATCTCAAAAATCCCGGATCCATAATTATCAACAATATTAGGATAAAAATAGCCTCAAACTCTTCGATAGGAGCAGGGGTAATGAATTTTATATTACTTTAATTTTCACACAACTAGTTGATTTATGTTTGTTTAAACAATGTTGAGTTAATATTGTCTCTAAAAATGGCTATGTAGATGCAACTTTCTTTGATACACACACATGAAGACCCTACAATTGCTTCAAATAATAAATGCACAAATTTTTCACTTCATCTCTGTTGGTAAGCAAAATCTCTAAAGGAAACATTAATGAGACATCTCTAATGTGCATATGTGGAGGGAGGGTCGAGAATGAACTTGATGATGATGGCATTTGAAGATTGTCAATGTTGATGATGGAGACTACAACTTCCTTTAAAGTATAAATCACTTGTTGTAGTATATCTTATGACCTTCCCCTTGTGGCAAAAGTGTCCCTTACCTTGTTGCCCATCCGAACTAACAACACTCATTGGTTGTACTTCAAATAATTGTTGAAAAGATTTGACATGGTTAAGCAAAAGTCTTAAATAGTAAGACATACATTTGTGATATCAATTTGGAAGGAGTTTTATCTTTAAGTAAAGGATAAATATGAAATGAAATCAAAATTTAAAACATTTAAATTAAATAAATATTTTATGTAAAATCAGTTAACACATGTCACATTTTAATTGTTCTAAGGATTATTTGATAAAATACAATTAAGTAGATATAGAAGAGCTCTATAATATTGTATAATTATATATAATAGTTATTCTATTATTAATCATATTATATAATATAGAGAAAAAATAAAGCTAGCTAATCCTATCATGTTATGGTGACAATATAGGATAGGAGATATTATATACTATCATGTATATGGTAATGAAATAGGATAAGAGAAATTAACATATGACAAGATTAAAGACAAGATAATGCTATCATATCTTATTGACACAACACTTATTGGATTGACATAAGATAGGATAATTATCATATCATATTCACCCAATGGACCCTATTTGTTTTTGAAGTGATTCTTAATTTCTTGCATAATTATATGTACCTCTAGTATTGTACTGTATTATTTAATATAAATATGAATAAAAAACATTGCATTCCTTTTTTTTTTTTTTGAAAAAAAAGGAAAAATACTAATGCTATAACTACAGCTAACAAAATGAGAAGCCCAACTAAGTCTATCAAGCTAAGAATGAAAATGGGTTAGGCTAGATGCCTCAAATTCTATATAGGTTGAATTTTTTGTGGTCCAACCAAGTTCAATGGCCTGTCAGGATAGGAAAAATTTATTTGTTTATTTTATCTTGTATAAATTTTTGTAAAGTAAAAAGAAATTGAATAATGTCATACTCTAATAGGTCATATTCGATATGAGTCTATGTTTCATGAGTTCAATATGGTTATTAGGTCCATCGAGCTAGTCCATTTTGACCTAGTTCTATATAGACCTACATCTCTTGAATTCAACTTGACCTAGTCTATTGGTTCATGGATCAATCTATTTTGCCAACTCTAAACCTACAACATAATTAATTATTTATAATTTTCTAACTCCTTTCTCATGTCAATTCATAAGCATGACTCATTTGCAAAAAATGCTTAAGGTTTTTCATTTAGAGCAAATCACATTTGAACCCTTTATTTAAGATTTATGACCCTCACACCCCTCCACATTTAATCATATAAAAACCCCTAAAATCACCATTAATGTTTGATTGATACTCCTATTCTATAACAAAACACTATCTATTTTGAAAAAAAAGAAAGCACATGTCTAATGAAATTTATAAATATAAATAGTCTCTACAAGCATCTTCAATATTAATTTTCATTCTTTATTAAGAGTTATATAAGGTTATGATGGGCGTAAAGTGTAAAGATAAGGAGGGAGAGGTCATGAGTTCTATTCTCTTCACTATAAAAAACTAACCTATAAATTATTTATTTAATATGGGTCTTCAAATTTCATCCATCGCTTCACAAATTAAAACAAAAATTTTCATTTTCTCAAAAACAACCTCCTACCCTGCCCCGTCCTTACGTCCTCTCCCATGTTCTGAACTCCAAACACCCCTACAAGCTATATTTGTTTCCTTCTATATAATTTTGCCCAAAATCAACAACTGCAATTCACGTTGTACGTATAAACTTTGCATCCGGATCTTCTCCTTTTCGTCTCCCCTGTTTTTACATTTCATCTTAACCAAAAAATAAAAAAGAATGAAAAAAAAAACTAAATCTCCATAAGCGTCGTTTCCTACATGTTACATGAATCCAAACCCATTTAGTTCTATAGCTTTCCAACTAATACAAAATTAATAGAAGAAAAAAATCATTTTCTGAATACTTGTGAATGTCTATAAGCATCTACAGAGATAAATCGTTAACATGTGCTCAAAACTGATATAAATGAAACTAGGATATTCGGATTTCATACCATTCTAAAATGAAATGTAATATAACTTGAAATATGATTACACAAATTATAAGCGGAAAATGAAACAGAATTATTTGATGTTAAATAGAAGTTAAAACAGGAAAAGAGATTTTATTTTATAAAGAATTTAACTAAAACAGTAGCAAATCCAAGTAGAATTTAAGGTAAAACAATAATAATTATTTTTTTTTTAAGAAAGTAGTGTTAAAATTAATTTAACACAAAGGTGTTGGAAATAAATTTACACAAATAAAAAGTTAGATACAAGAAGAAAAAGAGATAAAAGATCGGTGGAAAAAACTTTAGTCATAGAACACTTTAACATTAGAGGGGCTATAAAATGAATTTAACGTCAATGTATAATAGTGTAAAATAGTTTTACACGTTAAATAATCATAAATAACTGTTTATATGACTTTATAAATAATTAATTTAAAAACTAACAAATTTCTCATAAATAATATTTTATGATAAAATAACAATCTGAAGTTAATACCATCTATATTATTGTAAAAATATGAAAAACACATTCACAAAGTATATATAATACTAAATTTGAAAACAAGTTTTAATAAAAACATATTAATTGTTATCTAGTTGTTGTTATGGATAGGAATTTGGATCCTTAACTTCATTCTCCTCAACTTTGTGTGGCTTTGTTCATTATACTAACCTGGTGTTGACAAAATGGGTTTGTTCCGATGGCTCAGTCCATGACCTAATGGACTAGGTCAGGTTGGACTCAAGAAATTTAAGTGCATATAAAATTGAATTCAAATAGGTAGGCTCATTAGGTGAACATGTTAGGTTTGACTCAAGAAGCCTAGACATATATGGAACATGACAAATTTGGCCTTGACATTCTTTGAATTTTTATTAACTTTTCTTTTAAATTTATGTAAATTTAGACAAGTAACAAGCTTGGCCAAACCAAAAAATGAGCTAGTATGTACTTATTTGATAGGTAATCGAGTTTGACCAGACAAAAAAAAAAAATAAATTATTGAGACTATGGATTAGACAATCCAGTCCAATTTTTACACTTAATTCGACTTGTGAAATCCAAAATATGCTATCCATTTTTCTCCTTTATATCAACTTTATACCAATCAATTTCTTATTTTAGAACTCAATTTATTACTTCTACTTAATTGTATGCAATTTAGTAAGTGTAATTTTAGTTTTAATGACTTGATTTTGATTCGTATATTTAAAAAGTGGAAAATTTTGGTATCCGTAATTTTAATTACTCCATTTTAATCTATACATTTCAAACTTTGGTAATTTTAATCCCAATGTTAATTTACTATCTCATTTTTAACAATTTCAGTTATGAGACAATCTAATTAACTAATTTCCTTCAAGCTAGTCAATGATTTTCTTTTATTTTATTAACATATTTCATTATTTAACATTTATATTAAATAATTAATGTCATAGACATGTTTATACAAAACAAAGTGTCTAACTTTTGAAATAAATTAGTTGATTAAATTTATTATGAGACCATATTTTATTAAAAATAATAGAGATTTACACGTGCTAGGTTAAGTTAAATTTGGTGAAATCCCACATTCATTTCAATAAAAATTATCCAAGTTAGGTTACGTCAAGTTTGTAAAATTTTGAAACCTACTCATAAAAGAGTTGGGTTGAGTCAATGTGTTGTTTAAAGACCATCTATTGTATGGATTGTGTTACATCAAGTTTGTGAAATTTTTATAAATGGGTTGAGTTGGGTCATAAAAATTTGATATGAAATAAGTTGGTTAAAACTTTTAAAGACACTATCCCAAAAAAAAAAAATCTCCCAATTTATATAGATTTCATTTTTAAGGATACTTTCTTATCTAAATATTAAATTCCAATAAAGACCACTTTAAGAATAAAAATAATAAACAATAATTTCTGATAAAAAATAATATTAAATAATTTTGTTAATTAAAAGAAAAGTTACTTTGTTTTGGTTTAATTAAAGAAAAAAACATTTGTATATGTAAAAAGATGTACACATGACCGTTAATCACAATCATTTATATATAGTAAATTTATTGATTTTATTAATTAATATTTTAAAAATTATGTAAATAAAATATTGTGATTAATCATAAGTGTAAAACTTTTTTATAATAAGAGTAAATAGATGTGAAACTCTTAATTAAATCTGAAGTAGAGCAGGCAAAGAAAATGATTATGCAAGCAAGAAAATATAAGGTTAATTATTGGAATTCGAAATACATATAAAATATTATGATAACAAAAGTAAGGAAGTGTAGTTGGGAGAGAGTAGCATCCACTAGGTGGTTGTGTTGTTGGTGTGGTGCTTATTGTGATTAAGGAAATGGAGCAGCACAGTACTTTTGCATTTGGGGCATTTGGGGTTTGGATCATCCTTTGAAAACAAAACGTACATAAGGCATCGAAGACAACCTACTAGAATCATTGACTTTATTTGTTCATCATTACCCTCCGTAGACACGCATGAGTCTGGATCCGATGAATACAAACACAATGATGATGATGTCGAAAACTGATCCGCTGATGTTTGTGGCGGTGACAAGCTCAGCTCATATTCCCTTCCTCTTTTATTACTCATCTCTCTCCTTTTTCAAATCCTGATCCCAATTATCATAAAATATGATGTTAACAACACAACAAGTATATATACAAGTTTTACACTTAATTAACATGAATCAAGTACAAGTACCAGGTTCACTTACACTATGATAACACCTTGTTTCTAATCGAAAAGAATCACAGGACAAGAGCAACAAAAGGGTTATTTTGTTTTTGTCATGTTGAGCTATAAGGACCATTATATATAAGAGTATTTGAAGAGCAAGGAATCATACAGGTGGATGTATTTCATTGACTTTTAATTGTCAAATTTAATTATTGCGGTTAGTGAAGGAGCCAACCATAAGATAGAAAATTATACCAACGAAGCTTGTAGGAACAGCTTCGATCATGTGTGAATATGTTATAGCTACATCACATTAATTGCGAAAGCTGAATGTTTATCCACTTGGACACTAATCCTTTTCTTTGTTCTAATTAACGCACTGGGAAAAAAAAGGTTTGTTACACGCATACGTGTTTCTTTTAAATTGTTAATAGACTTAAAAAGTCTCCAATTCGTATTTATGATCATTTCATTGAATGATATATACAGAAATATTGATCAGCTTGGGTACATTGAATCCCAAAATGCTACTTGGGTCAAACAATATACATGATATATATTTTGGTTTGGTGAAACCAATTGGATCCATAAATTGAAAAATTTGACGATTCCATTTAGTTGAACAATCTACAAATTATCATGACATCAAATATTAATATCAGCATATATAGTTTTCTACTCTTCTCTATTTTTCTTTTAAAGACAATAAGAATCCTCCAAATGTACCAACTACTGGGCTGGAATTCCTATTACAATTTCGTAATCTTAGTTACATGTGCTCAAGTTATTTCTAGAGTAATGATAAGATTTTATTTTTTTTTATCATTCATTTTCTTAATTTCATACTCTACACGAGTGCATATATACACATATGTGACAAAATTATTTCAAGAGTACTGATAAGATTTTTTTTACTAGTCATTTTATAATTTAATGATTAAGATTGATCATTCGGATATTAAAAAAATAAATAGGAATGATGAACAGTATCATCAAAATAGCTACTCGTTGACTTACTTAATCCCCTTATTTATCTATATGAGGAAAAATTAATTTATTCTAAGAATAATTTTTATTTAAAAGGAAAACAAGTTTGTCTCCAAAATATAGTATGATACTTTATACTTTTGTTGGATTGAGTTAGAGCTTACCACAAGAAAATTTTATTTTCTTTTTTTTAATGGAAATCACAACTATCATTATGTATTAAAGGAATTTGATAATTAAGGTGTGGTTGTCAGTAGTGCTAGTGAGTCCCTTTTTATTTTTATAATGTCTCGTATGTTGATTTGTATTGTATAGTTTTGCAAGTCAACCTATCATATCTTATAATTTTGTTGGTCTTGTTATTACTGAATAATTTTTTCTTTTTCAAATAACTAACTTTCTGTTTTTTAATATGTTTAACTAAACTATTTCTATTTAAAATAAGCATTTTTCTAATTTTTTTTAAGAAATAAATCCTACCCGCTTATTAAAAGAAGTACTTATTTAACAATTGCTTATTTTGCAATTACTTTTTTTTAATAAGTTTACTCAAATGCACCTTATATCTCTCTGTATTAATTTTATTTTATCTTTTTAATGTAGATGTATTCAAACTAGTTCTACTAATAATCTATCTATCTATATAATCATTTATCCATTGACCCATAGCCTTAATTGGATTAATGATTGGGTTGATTTTTTTCAAAATTTGTATTTACTTGTTAGTATGCAAAAAAAAATATCCACTAAAAATTGTATAATCTCCTATAACTAGGTGTTAACAATGCAAAGTCAAAAACAAACATGATATTCAATAAAATAAATGCAACATGATCATTTGTTGGTTGTGTATTTTGGTTCGTTTTTTAGGCAAAAAGTCTTTAGAAACAAACATGAAATTAACATGCTATTTGGTTTGCTTTAATTTGAATATAATATCAAATCCAAACAAAATCAAATCAATCCATTTGCTATTTGATTTGGGTTTGTGATGGTTATTCTTACAAAATAATTCATTAAATCTTAATCTTTTAAAGGTAGATAGACTATTTTCTCTCATATTCATGCTAAAAAATCAATGTTGTTAAATATTTTATTTTAAAAAAACGCTATTTAATTGAAATCAAAGACATACAAAATTTGTGTTATACTCCAAACCAACATTGTAGAAGAAAATATGTATAACCAAATGTATATCAAACAATGATAATAGAAATAATAAGTGAAAATAAGCATAACCAAATTAGTTATAATATAAAAAAATTATTTTTCAATTGCATAACATAGCTAAGAGAGATACCAATAACTAAGCATAACTTAATTGTCCAACTTAGTAAATTGGGGATACAATAATAAACAGTACAATCATGCAGGTTGTTAAATGAACATGCAATCTAGTTTGGTTTGTTTTGGTTTTATTGATGAGAACTAAAAAATAAACCAAATCTAAAAAAGAAAAGACTACAGTTTTACATTTCTCAATTTTCTTTTTCTTTAGTCTCGAAGTTTAGATAAGATTTGTTCGATTTCGAACACCCTAGTCCAAACCAATTAGTTTTAGTCAAATTTCTTATGTATTTTAGATTTTTTGTCATCTATTTTATAAAATCTCGTGATGTTTTTTGTCACATTTCTTATGTATTTTAGATTTCTTATGTAGCGCATGGTCGCTATAGACCGAAAGAGAAAGAACTCGGTTGAGTCAAGCGAACCATTAGTTATGGTTATCAAAATCACGAGTTAACTCATAAAATGGTTCAAGTTTACAAATCACGAGTTATCAAAATTGCATGTAAAATCGAAAAAGTAGTAAACTCAGAGTAAACTCGGTAAAATCGGAGTAAACTCGTGAACAAATTTCTTAGGTGATATTTTTCTATTTTGACTCTAATTTTGAGTGTTTTGAATATAATTTGTTCTTATGTCTAAAAAGGTTTTGAAATTTGAGTGTTTCGACTTTAATTTCTACTTATTTTGAATAATTTAAATTTATTATATGATTTGAATTTATTATGTATTGAAAAATTTCAATTTTTATATGATTTATAGTCATATTTTTAATGAAGTAAACTCTTACGATTTTACAAGTCAAGTTTACTATACTCTCACGAGTTTACGTAAACTCTCGATTTTGATAACCTTGTCATCGGTCCCACAGGGCTCTATCAACACCTAATTTCGCCTGTCTAAATCAGAACATATGTTTAGCTCAATCCTAACCTTCTCCAAATCCTTTTGAGTCGCCATAATGCTAGGATACGACCCCATTTCCTCTGAGACCAATCAAACCCTTCTTTAATAATCAGAGACAACACCTTCTTATCCCTTTTCCTACCCTTACTTTCCCCCTTACCCTTCGTCATAGTCCCAATCATAGCAGGGGCACTTTCCTTCTCATTGTTTGATAGCACTACCCTTCGTCGACACCTTGGCACGTCTCTTAGCTTATCCAACCCGCCAAAAGCCCTACCCAGTGCAATCGTCGCAGCGTTAGCCAAAAGCTTCCCGACACCAGCATCACTGAACGATGCACCCTCATCCAGACTAGAAAATGGATTCTCCAACATCCTCTCAAACTCTGCCTCATCCAAAAGACTCAACAAACTTGGCGACGACTCTGTCTCATTTCCCTCACTCATACCCTTCACCTCCCTCTCCACCATAGATCCTCTAAGAAGACCTTCAAACAATCTCTCTCTCTCACCCGCAGAAAACCCTAAACATTCGGAAGACATCTTAGATGCTAAACAAAGCCTAGAAAAAATAGGAAGCAACGAACCGGTTGTAACGAACCAGTTGTAACGAACCAGTTGTAGACGAACATGCAGGACTGGAGCAAACACTGCAAGTACCATCGCAACTATGATTGAAGAGTGCATCGCGCTGTGGGACAAAATAAAAGAATTAATCCAGCAAGGATGACCTAACTAGTTTGTCAAGCGACACCACCTAAGGGCGACATACACCCGGTACAAATGACGGACATCACCAGCCAGCGGGGGAGGAGCATCGACACCAACAACGACGAGACTCACGCCCTCCCCCTAACCCCGATCATCAGGAGTATGAGTCGAACTTATCTCGGTAACTCAAAAGGGTAATCAACGCCATTGCAAGCAAATTTTCCGAAGGAGGACCCACTAGCTCCGTCAGGAAAATGCACCTTCATCAGTTAAGGATCGTCAATGTTGTCAACCTTGTTTGATGGACATTGCCCCCCATCACATTCAGTTCGCAGGAGACAACCTTAAGCAGGATGACCCAATGGTGACCACGTGAGTTATAGCAGATTGGAAAATACGCAAGCAGATTTTTCGAAGGAGGACCCACTAGCTCCGTCAGGAAAATGGACCTTCATCAGTTAAGGATCGTCAATGTTGTCAACCTTGTTTGACGGACATTGCCCCGCATCACATTCAGTTCGCAGGAGACAACCTTAAGCAGGATGACCCAATGGTGACCATGTGAGTTATAGCAGATTGGAAAATACGCAAGATCCTGGTCGACCAAGGCAACTCGATATATATACTCTACTAGCCACCTTCAAAAGGTTGGACATCTCAAAGGATCTCATAAAACCGTATCCCGACCCACTGGTTGGATTTGCTAGGCAACGGGTCCAGACCCATGGCTATGTTGAATTGATAACCTCATTTTGGGAAGGGCAACTCTCTTCCACCCTCCTCGTACGCTATATCCTGATCGACACAGACATGTCCTACAACGTCCTCCTTGGGCAACCAAAGTTGAATGCCCTCGGAGCCATCGTCTCAACCCCCTACCTACAATGAAGTTCCCCTTTTCGATAGAAGAAGACATAGTCACCATCAGAGCCGACCAGGAAGAGGCGTGAGAATGCTATGTACAAAACCTCAAGATCACTCCATATCAGGTCTCGAGCAACCCAAATGCGGTCCACCACATGAAGAGGTCGCAAGCATCCCAGTGCCATGGACTGACTTCGACTCTCTACCAATGAGGACCAACAACCCCTCCCTATAGAAGACACCCAACCATTACAACTCGGGCTAGTAAAAGGCTATTGTACTCACTTGGGCATTGGATGAGCACAGACATCCACGACGCCATAATACCAGTTCTCTGGACAAATGTCGACCTGTTCTCTTGGAAAGTAAGGGACATGCCGAACATTAACCCCAACCTCATATGCCACAAGCTATCCACCCTCGCCAAAGCCACCCTGGTGTCACAACGGCAACGAAAGATGCAAGGGGATTGACAAAAGGCCA
This sequence comes from Psophocarpus tetragonolobus, assembly GCA_037954015.1. NCBI lineage: Eukaryota > Viridiplantae > Streptophyta > Magnoliopsida > Fabales > Fabaceae > Psophocarpus > Psophocarpus tetragonolobus. The sequence continues at coordinate 90,017,210 of CM075690.1, forward strand.
CCGCAACAGAAACAACCAACTTAAAAAAAGTTGGCTTAATACGGGAAATACAGTACATCGTGTGGCTATCCAACATTGTTATGATCAAGAAAGCCTCGGACAAATGGCGGATGTGTGTCGATTACTCAGACCTCAACCAAGTTTGTCCGAAAGACTCTTACCCCTTACCAAATATCGACAAGCTTGTGGACAGCTCCTCGGGTTGCAAGCTTCTCACTTTCCTGGATGCCTACTTGGGTTATAATCAAATACCAATATACCCACTCGACTAGGAGAAAACAACCTTCTGCACCTATCAGGCAAACTACAACTACAAAGTCATGTCATTCAACCTAAAAAATGTCAGGGCAATTTATCAGCAATTAGTAGACACAGTCTTCACGGATCTAATAAGTAAGGTGATCAAGGCATACATAGATGACATGGTGGTAAAATCAACCACTGCCGCCGACCACGCCACTAACCTCTCTACGATCCTCGATCTGGTCCAACACAACAATATGCAGCTCAATCCCAAGAAATGCACCATTAGGGTCGAGGGCGGGAAATTCCTTGGGTTTATGCTAACACAACGAAACATTGAAGTTAATCCTGAAAAGTGTTCAACGATCCTTAACCTGTGAAGCCCTACAACTACTAAGGAGGTCTAGAAGTTGGATAGCCGACTAGCCTCCCTAGCTTATTTCCTACCCAGACTGGCAGACTGGAGCCAATCACTGTTCCAACTCCTCAAGAAGGGCAAAGACAAGTTTGGACGGACCAAGGAAGCGAAGCACATCTTCACCGAACTCAAAGAACTCGTGTCCAGGCCGCTCATCCTATCCAGATGCGAACCCATTAAGGAACTCCTCCTCTACATGTCGCTAAGCGACTACACCATCAAGTCAGTCCTCATGCAAGAGAACAACAAAGTCCAAACTCTTGTGTACTACACCAGCCACATCTTATAACCACCTGAAACCCAATATCAGATGATGGAGAAACTAGCCCTATGCATCATCCATTCTAGTTAACGACTATGCAATATTTCTAGAATCACACCATACTCGTCATAAGCAACCATTCTCTCAAGAAAATCTTGTGACGACCTGACCTCGCTAGATGAAGGGCTGCTTAGTCCATCGAACTCTCCAAATTCGACCTCAAATACCAACCACGAGGTACCATCAAGTCCTAAGCCCTTGCTGATTTCATGACAGAGTTACCAGTGTTTGATAGAAAGAACATCCAAGCAGAAGAAGACAGTGAGGGAAGTGATGGACTCTCAACGTCAACGGCTTTTCCAATCCCAAAGGTTGTGGCGCAAGAGTCACGCTTACCGAACCCGGCAACCTCGAGGTTGAGCAACTATCCAATTCTCATACTCTTCTCTCTATCTTCTCACTCCCTCACTGACTTGAGCGTCAGAGTCCCTTTTGCATGTACACACCTGTCTCTTGTAGGGGTGTGCAAAAAAACTAGTTCGAACCGAATTCGTTTTGAGCCGAACCAAACCAAACTAGTTTTGACTCGAACCAGTTTAATAAAAACTAACCGAACTGTTTTTAAAACTAGTTCGGTTCAAACTGAATTGTTTTTAAACCAATTCGGTTTGAACTGAACCGGTTTTATAAATAGTGTAGTTTACTGGTTTATAACAAAACATTTTTTCGTATCTCACACCTTTGTGAAACTTTTCACAATCATGTGAGATACGCGCTTACTAGAAAAACACTCCCTCTAATTTTTCACACTATTGTGGTCATGTTCACAACACTGTAAAAAAAATAACTGACAAAAAGAAACTAGTCCAAAACTAGTTCGGGACTAGTTTAATCTAGAAATTTTTTGAACTAGTTCTGAACCAATTCAAAACTAGTTTTATAAAAACAATTTGGTTTCGAACCAGTTTTCTAAAATAGTTTATTTTTTAAGTTTAAAAACCCAATTGTGGTCATGTTCATAACTATTGTGGTCATGTTCACAACACTGTAAAAAAAAATAACTGACAAAAAGAAACTAGTCCAAAACTAGTTCGGGACTAGTTTAATCTAGAAATTTTTTGAACTAGTTCTGAACCAATTCAAAACTAGTTTTATAAAAACAAATTGGTTTCGAACCAGATTTCTAAAATAGTTTGTTTTTTAAGTTTAAAAACCCAATTGTTTCAAACAATTTGGTTCGGTTCAGTTCGATTTTTTTGAAAAACCAGTTTTTACCCACCCCTGAAGTCCAAAAGGTTGAGAGGACACCAGTTCTGCCAAACTCCATTAAGAACAAATATTATAAACTAGTTTTTGGCGTTGATAAGAAAAATTTTCTGGATCTGTCATTGGATACAAAACACCTAATACTCGATCACATCAAACACCCAAAAGGTTAGTTAAGAACTAACACAAAATATCCTTTAGGTACTTGATCACACAAAACACCTGAAGGGTTAGCTAAAAACAGAAACAAAACACCCTTCAAGTACTCAATCATGCTACACCAAAGGGTAGATACAAATGGAGAAAAAATACCCTTTAAGTATTTGGCCACATTGAACACTTGAAGATTAAATGAGAATAAATACAAAGTACCCTTTAGCATCTGATCTGGCTAAGTATCTAAGGATACCAAAAGAACTAGTTTATCTCAATCAAGTATTTAGGTGATCGACACAACTAAATAATGTTTGACTTACTCAAATATTCAAGCATCTACAATAAACACAATGAAAAAAAATAAAGATAATTAAACACTTTGTTATGCATATTAACGTAACTTATATAAACTATTCTTCATCTCTTTTTATAAGAGTCAGTTGCCAAAATTATGCATATTAAGAAAGTGGGTAATTTAGTTATTAGTATTAATTAAATGTCTTAAATTTTGATATTTTTCTAAATCTATTTTTTAACATTATTAGAAGGCTATTTATCTTCTCCCATCTTCATAGGAGAGGGAAAGAAACAATTTTGGATGTTTTAGTAAAAAATAAATATAAGAGAGAATAAAAAAGAGAGAGACAAATCTTTTTTAAGAAAGAGTCTTGTATTAAAGACGAAAATAGTATTATCTTTTAGTTTTCTTATTGTTTTTCTTTTTTGTAAAGCAACCACTTAGAATGAGTAATTTCTTTAAGACATTTAATTTATATAGCTTTTGACAAATAACTGTCCTTTAATATTCAAATTTGAGCAGATATTAATTTGCTTCTATATAACAGTTTCAGACTTTGTTTTTTTACAAGAAAAATTAATGCTCTAACAAACTTGATTTTTTACAATGAAAAATTATGCGCTAACAAACTTGATCTGCTATGGTTAGTAGTTGAATAATTAATGCATTGATATATAATAATTTTTTGAATAACATATTAATATTCTTTAAAATTTATTGTAATTACATATAAACTTTATTATTATTTTCTCATCTAAAAGGTATTAGTGTAAAATTTAAAAAAATACTAATATAATATTTTTAAATATATAAGAATGTTAGAATAATATTTTTAAACTTAAAAAAACTTACGGTAGAAAAATAATAATGTCCGAAGTCATGTGTAATCTAATAAAAATTGAGTTTTTGAAATTTGCTGTAATTTTTTTCTCTGTTTTATGAATATGCACCATAAGATAGTGAATTTTTTCTTTTAAAGTTTTATTCTTATACTTTATAATTTTAGAAAATTTCATTTTAATCCTTAGTAAAAAGATACATGCAAATTCACCACGTCCTACCTGATCATTGTGAGAGTTAACCTCTATGAACACATGCCTGTACTATTGAGAAAATTATTTTGCATAAAATTTAAATAAAGCTAGTAACATTTTTAGTTGCTACTACGTTATTTTAACTGTTTAAAGAATTTTAAGTTATCAAAAGCTAACAAAATACAAAAAGAAATGAATCAAAATGAAAAGAAACATTTAAAAACATAAAACTTTTAAAACTTAGTATACATAAAATAAAAAAACCCACTAAAACACAATGACTAAAATTAACATTTAGCAACATAATAATACTTCTATACCATTTAACAACTTTTTAAACAAGATTCGAACACTGCACTTTTCATTGTTAGAGTTAAAAATCGTAATTCAGACATCGTTCCCTCCAAAGAAATTAAGGAACAGCCTCACAGCTTGAGCATAACGATGAACATCATTACCGTACTGGCTGCATTTGCTCAATCCTCTAAAATTTGCTGTCGCTCAAGCTCAAGAATCCGCTCAGACAGAGGGCTTACAGTGCCATTTATAGTTCCATTGCGTCCTCTACACTGCTGCAGTTGTTCCTGGAGATGCCGAACTAGCTCATTCAGTCTTCGAATATTCTTCTCTTGCACTAGAATAATCTGCAGCAAGAAAAATACATTTCCAGAAAAACATCAATAAATATCTGATTAAAATAGCATAGTCCTATCAGATAATTCTGTCAAATTTTTGGGAGTTAAAGGGATAGGCACATGACATAATTCATGTTTATAAGTGGGAGAGGGAAACAGGCCTAGTGATAACATTGGTTCAGTGGGTGATGAGAGGAAACAGGCTCAATGGTATTGGTTGAGTGGGTGATGAGAGGAATGACGGAAATGATGGGGGAGGGAAGAATCATAACTTAATGGAACAAGTGGCATTCAGAATATGAGACAGATAGGACTGGGGAGGAGAATATTTTAGTGTAGGGTGAGAAGGGTAAAGTGCATCACAAGTGACAGTTGAAGAAATTTCTTCTTTTCTGGCTTATAGTTGATTTTCAGTTTTCACTGCTGTAAGGAGCTTTGCTCCGTTTATCTCAGTAAATAACGCTCATTACTTCTTAATCTCTATTAAGTATGGCATCAGAACACCCAATCCAGGGAGCATAATGGTATCTATGGGGAAGAAAGGTAATGTTGAAGCTTTGAAGCAAAGGATGACAGAAATACTAGGAGTGGCAGGAGGCTCTTGACAGTCAATAGGGGTGATGAAGAAAGAGTGTACAAGTCTGGCTCATTCAAAAGACAACAATCAGATGGCCGTTGTACATGGGTTTGGGAGGATAGTGCACAGGTTTGAGGTACCTTATTTCACCAGAAGAAGCATACGGATGCATGTATCAGGCTGAGTGATATTGAGATTAATCCAATTCCACATGAGGTAGTAGCAGTTGCTGTTTGTTCGGAGGGGATGATGCTAAACATGTTTCAATAGGGGGAAGTAATTCAGAGATCAAAATTGGGTCAGTTTAAGTACTCATGAAGTAGTAATGAGTTTGGTGCAAACAAAAGCCATGAAGGAGTACAAGAGAAGTTTGAGCTCATTGCTCAGCTCCTATAAGCGGAGGAAGAGGTGTTTATTTCATGTATGGGCTGTCTGGATGACATATGACTGGAAGTCTGAATCCATGGTTTAGGAGAAGTCTGACTCCATAATTCAGGAGACCTGGGACATTGATGAAGCTGGCTCAACAGATGCAAGATCAAAGTTGGGTATTGGGGGAAGTGTTTTTAGTGTGAAGAACAGCTTCTTCCCATGCTTGTGTCAGAATAAGCACTATTTGGAAGTTTTTTCTTTTCTGGTTTATAGTATATTATATGATTCTATCTGCTATAAGGAGCTCAGTTCTGTTTTTCTCAGTAAATAATACTCAGCTCTATTATATAGCAATTACATATAACATGATAAATGGGAACAAAATTGTGGACAGTATATAAATATAACACTAATTATGCACAACATAGATAAGCCACAAGGCCAACACAAAACTATCTCATTTTTGTGTGTCTTTAGTACTTAGTAGAAATTATTTACGCTTCCCGAAATTACTTTTGATCACATAATAATGTTTCAACATTGAAACATTCAATGGACGGGCTGAAATGTTCCAATGAAAGTGATGCTCCATTAACCACTTATAAATCTTCTACATGTGCGTGAGTTTTGAAAATTAGACATTCAAAACAAAGCCCATATATGCATCACGGTTCCCACAGTGTGACAACTTTTTAATTGCAAAGTACCATATAGGTCAATACAGTCAAATTACCTCAAATGACGAAAGATCTGAATGCGGATTTTCTGAGATAATGGGATGCCAAAGTATGTAATCAAAAGATTGCTTTCTCAAGTTATTAGAATTATTTTATTTCCAGAGATAATTGTATACATTACAAGCATACAAATCTTTAAGACAGAATGATAACCTTAGAAGGGAACCTCCCCCACCACAGATTCACAGAAAGGGCATACAGGATAAAACTAAGTATAAAACTTTCTGTCACAGAAAGATCATGTTTTACTTCAAAAAATTATACAGAACAGAACCAAGCTTATACAAAAAGTTACCAAAAACTTCCTTAGCCAAAGGCAAAAGATGATACAGGCCACATCAAGGAAAATGCAGAATCATAGTTAGCAAGGAAAGACTGCTGGCTGTATATCCAAGAATTAGGGATTAAAAAGGGGCTCATAAAGGAAAGCAACTAACACCAACCTGAGGGATTTTAAGTGATGCAAGGGTCAAAGAACCAAATGAATGAAAGAGACACGGTGCTCATAGAAAGTACTCTGTTATCCGTCTTTTCATCTATATTCTATATCACTTCCTTTCTGCATTTGTCTTAATACATATAATCTATTTTAGCTTCCAGATCTCTATAACTGGATAGCACTCCTTCCTTGGTATCATTAATAATATAAGTGCAAAGAAAATTTTACATATTTGTGTTTTAATTACAGGTTCCTTTCATGCTACTAAACCAGATCACTTGCTTAATTTCAAGAAATTTATAAAACTCTGGACGCATTTTACTATCTCAGAACTAAGGTTTTGGGGTTTTAATCTTAATTTTTTAAGCGGTTAGATGGGGCAGTTAATCAACAAGTGTACATAAAACAATTCCTGAAAAGTTAACACCAACTATTAAACTCCCCTATATCTCCAAAAATATCACATAAAAAAAGATTTGATAATCAAGAACAAGTGAAAAACAAAAAGAACATGGTTGTGCACTGTAAGCCCACAGACAACGTACAATTTATGCACAGCATAATAAAATGAAACAAAAATATAATACCTAAGACTGCAAGCATAGCAACGGTAACCATCTATGTTATAATCTCAACACAAATCTCTCAGTATTCTGGGAAATTTTCTTCACTCAATTACAATCAAAATTGAAATGTAACCTAAAGCAAGGTGCAGGATAAAAAGCAGCACTAAAAACTGTAGACATATGACCCAAACAACAACACAACAAAGAAACAGATGCACATCAAATAACTCAAGCTACTGATAGCGTCAACAGAGAAACTTAATTTAAGCATAAAGACAAGACCTTCTCCTTTACAGTTTCTTCAGCTTTAGAAATCTGATGCTGCTTCTGAGATACGCCGGGGTTGGAATCAACATCGGCCACAAGCTGCTGCTTCCACTCGAACTGTGAGGTGATTATTAGTATAATCAACAAGAAAACAAGCAACATGGGCCTCGACATGGTTCCTAGTTACAGAGTAAACACCTGCTCAACATTCAAATAATAATAATAAAATAAAAAAAAAAAAACACAAAGACACACTCAATCGGTTAAGTTTCTCATTCTTAAAATTAGCAATTGAAATTAGGGTTACTTGGATCATGGAATCGCACAAAAATCATGATGATCAGAGAAGTGGAATTGAGTTTGCAGAAGGAAGAAGAAGTGTTACCGATGGATGTGGACGAGGAAACCCTAAATTCATTATCGGTGGGTGACGAGTTGAGAAGGGGAAATGGAAAAAGTAACTAACGTGTCGACAGAATTGGGAACAAAGCGAGTGACGCAGTGAGCAAAACAAAATGGGAAGCTCAGCAATGGTAATGGTAAGAAGTGTAACCGAAAACAGCACTGCAACTCGATTTTCTCTCTCTTTCAACTTTCGACTTTTCTTTCTATCTATCAACCATTTACAGAAGATGAAAGCTGTGATTCGTTGCGGTTGGGAACACCCAATGCTACCAAACACCACATCCATTCTATATTGATTATTGATTATTGATTATTGATTATTCAAAAGGGTTTGTATTTAAAAACACGCTTATTCTAAACCACGTTCACAACTCACAATTAAATGCTTGGATCCAAAATTCAAATTACCAAAGTCAAAAACTATTTTCACAAGCAATTTCTCATACAATGGAATACTTAATTATGCACTGAAATTCATAATTTTTTTATAGATTTAAACCATACTAAGCTTAATTAATTTCTTAATTAATTTATAAGCTTCTCAAATATTTGATCATTTTTATCAAATTCTTATATTATTTTTAATTTAGATCCTTAATTTTATATTTTTTAATTTAGGTCCTTAATTTTATGTTTTTTAATCACTTTGTTTCATCTATATACTACTTATTTATACCTAAATTTAAAAACATTTAATTAACTTCTTATGAAGATTATATAAATATCAGTTAACGTATTTTATTTTATTAAAATAAAAGAAAAAATATAGTTTTTTTTTATAGATAAATATTAGTGTGTTAGTTTTTTTAGTGAAAGATTCATGATCTCGCTATTTCATTAAGTTACCATAGATCAATCTTATAACTCCGAAAGAAATATATAGTTATTTCTTTTAAACTTAATAAAAAATATTAAATATAGATATTTTATTAATTTGGAGGGTATTTTTGAAATAGTAAAAATAAACAAAGTAAAGGTAGTTAAATAATAACTAGTTAACTCATGCTAATAATCTCAAATGTGTAATTAAATGATAAATTAATTATAAGAGTTCTATGTGACTATTTGGTATTCTCAAGTAAGTTTTTTTTTATAAGGTAAAAAATTTTATTGAAAAAAAAAATAGAAAGCACGAGATGCAACATTCACAAAACTTAATATCTAAACAAACACAAATAAAACCAAGTTTAATGCTACATGATTATATGGATTCATAACTCATTCAACATGAGAATGTGAGACTAAGTTACAAATACGACATCACTACCACAAATGCAATTTTATAGCTTGAGTAATATCTTGAATATCCATTAGTTCTATTCTAAATATCACAATATTTTTTACCTTTTATAATTGTTAACCCCTGCAAATCATACCAGATACCATTACCGAAAAAAGTTTGTGAAAGAAAAGTAAGTAAACTAGCCGAAAAAAAATTTATTTTTTTCTGAGGAATAGAAGTTAAAACTTTATAAAAAAATTATAATTAACTCAATTCATTTTCTATGATGGTAAATACAATTTAAGGACCCAATATATAGTTAGAAATTTGTTTACAAATTGTTAAATAGTTCAAGAATTTTGTACATCAATTTGGTTTTATATGAAACTCTATTAAATAATTTACCATGATTAAAAATTTGATTAATTTAATTTATAGCATTAATTAGAAAACTCATTATAATTAGAAATATACCTATAAAAATAACTACTAAAGAGACTTTTTCTAAAAGATATACAATAGATATTATAAATTGAATCCTAGAAAATTTAAAGATTATTTTAATTTGAATCTTATAAAAAATATTTGAAAGAATAAATTTAAATTTAAGTATTTCTATCTTCAATTATAATGGAATAATTTACTTTAACATTACTCTGCTGTAAATTAGAATTTCTAATTTAGAAAGTATAACTTTTACTCTCTTTACTTTTCAATTTGTTATTTTTTTGAAACATTTCAATTACATGTTTTTAACATTTTCTTTGTTTTTTTGGGAGGTTTATATTTGATAAACGTTGTTATATATTCAATAATAATATAAATATTTATAAATTTACAATTATAGTTATATAAAAATAAAAAATTAAATTATGTTCTCGCTCTCTAAAATTTTCTTGGATTACACTTTTATCTCCTATTTATTTCACTCTTACAATGATATCTCTCATAAACAACATATGTATAATGTTTTTAATTTAAAAACAGGCATGTGTAATTTGAAAATAAATTATAGTGTTTAATGCTTTTAAAATAAATAGATGATTTGTGTATGATTTCAAAAAAACCTAAGGTGTTAATGTAATATGAAAAAAGTTTAAGAAATATTACTACAATTTATTCAAAGAATTATTTATCTTGAAAAATATAGTTTTTAAGTTAAAAATGAAAATATAACTTATTAAATAACTCCAAACTGCAGTAAAATCAAATATACATAAATGATAAGTCTATGTTGAAATCTTTATAAATTTGACATTAATTCATAAATATTTTTTATGAGTAAATATATGTTTATATTTTTTTGTGTGTAATGAAATTTATCTTTTATTATTAAACACGTGGATGAATGAGTATGAGATTGTTTCAACTTAACCTATAATTTTGAGTTTGAATCTTGGATGTGCATACTGATCTCATAAAAATATAATATTGTGATTGATAAAAAAAATTATCTTTTTAAATACTAAATTAATAAATTTTAGAATACTTCTATACTATACTAAATAAATAATTAAATTGAAATTGAGTTACATAAAGCAACTAAATTTTGTATTTTTACTTAAGTTAAATATATTAATATTAGTATATTAGGAAGGAAAAGTAGTTTAACAATCACCTGCGCTAATTTTACACCAGAAAATTTCCCATAACATTTGACGTGTTTTTGTACAGCCAATACAGAATTATCAAAGTGAAAAAAAAAAGAAAGCAAATACTACCAAAGTGTTGGTTATTCTGGCGAAGAAGACACTCTTGAATGAGTGCATTGTGCTTGGAAAACAAACTACTGCTGGAAATGCTCTGAGATGTAATCCTATCTATTAAGAATCTCGTTACAAAAGTCATGATTAGGAAATAGGAGAGGACATGGCTACGAAAGAGAATGGAAAACTTCACCTCCTGATTGAAGTGAAGATTAGGCTATATTCTTCTTGTTTATTGCTTTGTAATTCACGCCCTTCATCTTAATTTTGTATTTTGCCCTATATTTCTATTTTAAGTTAGGAGTTGTAACTAGTCTTTTATGTGGAGTGTGTTAATTAGTTTGAGCCTTTTTGGAAGACTTGGTCATATGGTTTTTGTCAACAACATCCCTTAAGTTTGTCTGACACCTCTCTAAGACACATGAAGCATGAAAGATATGTGAGTCTCCTTGGTTCCCTCCATTAGGCGTCAACTTCTCTCTCTTTCCTAGGTGGTGTATACATGGTCATTTGAGTTCAAATTTAAATTTTGGAGGGAGTTTACATGGCACTCTCAAATTCAAATTTGAATTTCAATGAAACATGATTCACTCTCTTAGGGCCTTATTTGGATCTTGCTATGATTAATTAAGTGTTAATTGGTTCTAACTCACACTTAATTAACTCCTGCTTAGCCCTAAAGTGGACGTCCACTTTACTTACACCCCTAACCCCCTGGTTTTCTTATAAATAGGAACCTTCTCTCATTTGTACATTTTACACTTGAATGATAAAAATTTCCTTGAGAGAATTTCTTCTTTAAGTGTCCTTCTTCTCCAACCTTGTGAGAATTTCTATGACTTTTACCAAGTGTTTCTTCCCTTGTGGCAAACTTCATTCTCTTAGTGGCTTATCTCCTTGAGTGGTACCACTTCACCTCTATTCTTTTTCCTCTCCACCTAGCACATTTACCATTAGAGACCTCACGAAGTTGATCTTGGGATGACAACTATGAAGGTTTGCATCAAGTGGTATCAGAGCCTAGCTTCTAGAGGTCTACTTCTTTTCCTTATCTTGTATTAAATTTGAATTCTATTCTTCTTCATCATCTCAATTCTGATTTCATTTTAGCATTTCCTTGTTGTTTACATTCTCCTAAATGTCTTGAGTAATTGTCTTATGTTTTCATTTTTCTAAATTTTGTTGCACTTTATGTGTTAGAATTTTTTTTAAATTTTGATTCAATTGCTAGTTCCTTCTTGAATCATATTGTGTTGTGTTTTTAGGTTCATATTCATTTCCTTCATTTTCCTATTGCTTGTTGTGTTTTTCTATGCAAAATGAAACTCCTAAGAAGCACCATACCTAAATCCACACTTCTGTGGGAAAAACAACAGTGTTATGGTTAGGTGCTTTGGATTCATTCTTTCCATTTTCTTCCTTGTGCTTCTTGTGTTTTTCTTTTCCCCTGTTTTTCGTTACTTTTAATTTCAATTTTATGATCTATTTTTTGTCTTTAGGAGTCTTGTTTATTCCTTTCATGTCAAATTAATTTTCTAGTAGGTTTAGCCTCTTGAATTTTTACAAAAAGTGTGTTAAACAACTTCTTAAAACAAGTTTCTAAGAGGAGTTAATCCTCTTGTCTAAGTCTCTTAAGAAGTCTCTCATGTTTTTAGTTCAAGCATGCTCTCTTGAAATTTTTTTCTTTTAAAAAAAATTAGCTTAATTTCATCTTGAAATATGTTGTGTTTTATTGAATTTTAGTAACTGTTTGTGCTAGATTGTTGAAGAGGGTTTTGAATTGGTTGCTTACTTGTTTTGGCCATGACATTTGAGCATCAAAACTTGTCTAATCAAGTTAGCTCTCACACAACTAAAAATTCTAAAAGCTATACCTAAAATCACTCTTCATTTAATGCATTTTGAGTTGCCTTGTTTAGTGTTTTCATTAGTTGCACTTAATTCAATTTTATGTGTCTTTACTTATCCTTTTGCCAAGTGAATACTATTAGTATCTCACTCACAAAATTCTAAAACAAAAGAAGTGATTAGGTATATCAAAGCAAAAAAAAAAAAGTCAAAGAAAATAGAAAGAAAAAAGCCAAAAAAAAAAAAACGAAGGAAGTCAAAAAAATAATTAGCCTAAGTTGATGTACCTAATAGCAAAGTAAAAGAAATTGCAAAAAAGTGTCTAATTTTTGCTTAATTTTATTGGATAAATCCTTTGTAAGCTCTCGGCATACATAGTTACTTTGGTGCAATTTTTTGAAAACATTTTGAGTTATTTATTTTAATCCCTATCCTATTTTAGTGTTTTCTAGGTTATCTCTTATTTGTCTGCCTTTTTCTTTATTAATTTTAGTTTGTCTCATTTCTTTACTCTTTCTAGTCTTGTCTCATTAATTCTTTTCACTTGGATAGTGTCCTCTTTTTGTTGTGCATTTTTATTGATTTTGTTGTTTCTACTCTTGTTATCCTCTTTGGTTGCTTTGGTGTGTTTTTATGTCACTTTTGTAGAGAAGCTTGAAGAGAAGGCTTATCGACACAGTAGCATTCTAAGAAGAGTTGTAAAGGCCAAAGGAACGTGAGCAAGAAGAGGAGCAAGGACTTGTGAGGATACACACTTTGAGGGAGCTTGTAGCCAAGGCTTGGAAACCTTTTGTTTTTGTTTTTGCTTTCTAATTCCTTGTAAAAATTGGTCTCTTTCTAGGAAGTGTTGGATGCTCTTAAAGGTCACTTCCTTTTATATGTAATAGCTTATTAGATTTTCCTTCTAGGTGTGAAGAAGAATTGGTACACTTCTTCATACCTTAGATTCACATTTAGGTCCCTACACTTTTAATTTTTGCCTTATTTTCTTGCTCAAAACGCTTAGTGAGACTAGAGTTCCAAAGGTTCTTTGCCAATGACTATCGGTGGCAAGTCCCTGAACGAAAATGACTTTTTTCTTTTCGAATAACCTACATTCTTGCACAAAGAACATATTCTAGATTGTTCAGGTTTTATAATATTTTTCTTGATGTGATACTAGTGGACACAGAAATCATTAAGTAGTTCATGCATAATTGTTTTTACAATTTTTTTGTAACATATTCCTTATGTTTATGTATATTGTTAAAAAATTATACATGTTAGTTACATGTACTCATGCACTGAAAAATTATTTTCATTTACTTAACTTCAACAAATAATTAATTGCATCAAATCATTATTAAAATTGATGTAAACTTTAAAAAAGGTAGTTAGTCTTTCAATAAAAAAAAATACTTTTCTACTTAATAATTCAAAGATACAATTTAAAAAAAGTTTTAAACAAACATAAAAAAATTAATTGATACAAGTATCCAAAAAATAATAAACAATCTTAGAAAAAAGAAACATAAAAAAATTAAAAACTTAACTCAAAAAATATAAACTGAAAAATAAATTACAAAATGTTTTAAAAAATTAAAATAAACCCTAAATCCTAAAACAATGAAAAAAGATACAAAAAATTTAAAATTAAAATTTTTTAGTTAATTTATATTTTATTTTAAATATTTTTACATTGTGTATGTTTTTTCGTTGTTTTAATTTTTTTAGACGCTTTGTAATTTATTTTTCAGTTTATATTTTTTAAGTTAAATTTTTCAAATGCGCTTTGCCAAAATAATTTAAAATATTAGGTTTAAAAGTATTAATTTAAAAACTTTAAACTACAAAAAGAATTACAAAGCATTTAAAAAAATTAAAATAATGAAAAAGATACACAACATAAAATAAAACACATAAAAAAATAAAATGAAATATAAATTAACTTAAAAAATTTTTAAAATCATACTTTAGAAAAATATACGTATATAAATAACAACTTTAAAAATAAATTAAAACTATTTTAAAAAAATAAATATGAAAAAAAAACCTATAAGAAATTGATTACCGGCAACCAATTTCTTATAGGTTTTTTACATAAAAAAATAAAGCATGTTGAAAAATTGGTTCCCCCACAATCAATTTCTAAATATGAATAGTAAAATCAAATCTCAACAAAAAAATGCCCTAAGAAACCAATTTCATATAGGCTTTTTACATAAAAAAATAAAGCACATTGAGAAATTGATTTCCCTACAACCAATTTCTCAACATGAATTGTAAAATAGGTTATTTAGAAAAATAATGTGTGGGCTGAGTCATTTTGGTAAATATCTTTTTGTTTTGGTATAAAAAAGTCACAAAATATTGCTGAAGAGTAAAACAATTTGCAAATTCTTTTTCTCTCTAGCAAACTGTTGTCTGAGAGTAATATGAGATTTAACGTGAAGGACACATAAGTCTTTTTTGTGGGAGTAGGTGTGTTTCAAATTATGAAAGGTGTCAATTAAAATTTCTCAATCCTCTTCATACACCTCATACAATATAATATCAAGCCCAACAAATAAAATTGTTTCATTTTATTCAATGCATGTATACATTAAAATCATTTTTGAAAAAAAAAAAAGAATTCATACAAAAAACTAATTTTAGCTTGTTTATTTTATTTTTGTATCATTAATCAAGTAGTGTACATTTGGTTCATCTGAAGATTCTGTCAAAGTAGCTAATCGTTGATTGGATTTAGAAACATAATTAATCTGCTCCATGGAAGGAAAGCCATAACTGTTACTGCTCCTTTTGAAGTTGCATCTGTAATGAAGCCTAGCAATCAAGTGGAAATAGTTATAAAGAATTGAAAAGATAAAAAAAAACTCGTAGGCCAAGATGAATAACGTACGATTAAGAGATTATGCAGTGTGAGGTAATTAGTTGGCTTATAAGTTAGGTTGTTTGGAGAGGGGGGGTAAGGTTGTATTAGCTAACTTCTCTCTCTAAAGGGTCCTTCTTGTTTGTTTTCTATCACTCTGTAAACTCTATTATACCTATAGCATTCTTGTTCTTCTTGAAACCAATTTTCTAATCCAATAATACATGATTGGATTACTTCTTTATATTTTTGTTTTTTTTTGTTACTCTCTATACTTAGTGTTTTCTTTAGCTTCTCTTTCACCCCTGTTACATTGGTGTTTTCATCGTCATCATGGCGTAAAATGCATGCTTAAAAAACCTCTTTGTCAATGTGAAGCAGTTGATAGACATGATGGAAACCTGCAATAAGGAATTCTCCACTCGCTTATAAACCCTAGAATCAACAGTGGATGAGATGGTGACACACGAGTGGAATTGAGTTCTTAAAACCCACCCTTTCAGGTTTGCAATGTTAAATTAGATTCCCATCATTTTGATGGATCTGATGATGTTCTCTAATGGATCTTTAGTGTCGAAAAATTCTTTGATTATTACCACACACCAGATGAACAACCATTAACCATCGTTGTGATACATATAGACAAAGCTATGGTCCGATGGTTCTAGATGATGTCATGAGCCAATGCTTTTCAATCATCGGTTGGGATCACTAGAGCCCTAGAATTGGAGTTTAAGCCCTCCCTTTATGAAGTCATTCGAACAATTATGTTCAAACTCACCGAAATCGGTTTTTACAAGAGTATTACACTCAATTCATAACTTTAGCTGATTGCGTCCAAATAGTCACCACTAAAGCTCTTTTGGATTGTTTTGTAAACCAGACATTCGTAGAGATGTAATTGCACAATCCCTTGCTACGTTGTTTCATTCAGTGTCCCTAACTAAGCTCTATGAAGAAAAATATCTACCCAAACTGAGAATCTATAACACTTTCTTTCAAAAGAAAACAAAACCCCAAACACTAGCTTACCCGTGACTCAAACATTAAAATCCTCCAATTTGTCTGCCTTACGAGGGCCTTACACCTTTTACCAATGTTACCAACCAAAGAAAAATCAATATTAAAAAGATGTCATCAACTAAAATGCAATTATGCAGAGAGAAGGGATTATGTTTTACATTTGATGAAAAATTCTCTCTAGGCCATAAGTTCCCTAATAAACAGTATTTGTTGTTGCACTTGGAGGAGGATGGTAATACTAACATCCAATCTTATCCACCTAAAATTCTAACAGTGTAGAGAACTTAATTGTACAGGACCATCACCTATCAAATGATGCTTTAAAAGGTTCTTTTGGAACAGGTACTGTGAAGTTCCAAGGATATATGGCATACGAGTGCAAGTCTTACTTGATAGTGGCAACTCAAACATTTTTTTGTAGCTAAGGATTGCTCAATGTTTAAAACTTCCATTTGATCGTGTACCTGATTTCCAAGTATTAGTTGGAAGTTGTAATGCTATGGTGGTTGAATGATTGATTAAGGAATTAGAAGTAACAATCCACATACATGCTTTAAAGTTACCTATTTATCTTTTACCTGTTTCAAGAGCTGATTTAGTCTTAGGAGCAGCTTAGTTAGTGATGTGTAAAATATCATTGCTTAAGGGCAAACATACCCTACGCAGTACTAACAATGAACCTAAGTTCAAATATTGTACCAAAAGTACCAGATCTTGTTCTCAATTAATTCAATTTAAGAGATAAAAGAACAATTGAATAAAGAGATGAATTAATGAGTGAGTCACAAAAACTCAAATTTGGAGTAAATAGTAAAATAAGAGAAATGATTGGTTGTACAATGCAATGGATTAAGACTTAGGGTTGTGATTTCACTACAATGCTTTTGTCCCCTATTACTAAGCAATTTTATTCTTTATCATTCAATGATTACTGATAAATTACTATGTTGTTGCAGTGAATTTGATCATCCACATCATACTATAATCTTAATTTGTCATCCAGTTTAGCCATGTAGGATTCCAAATTAACATCGATTTCTTTTTACCCAATCGGAGGTTTGCTCGATGACTTAGTCAGTTCTACCGAGACAATACCTATTTACTTCCCAGATTGATTGTTTAAACATCAATGATCCTGACTATTTAAACAATTAAGATGCAACTAATATTCAAATATCAATTATCATGACTATTCAAATAATTAGGATGTATAAGTGTAATATAGAGAAGTAAAATAATCATTGAACGTCATCAAATAATCACGCAAAGTGAAAGGGGGAATTACAAAGAGTTACATCACAACCCTAGAAAATAAGGCTTAGCCAAACATGGGTAATGCACAAACCAAACATCCTTTTAATAACAGAGTGCACCAAATAAATAAATAATTACTATATGGAGCATTTTAAATTGCCTTGAACCCAAAGCTTTCTCGCTATTCTTCGCCTCTTAAGTCATAGAGCTACCTCCTTTTCAGAGCCTTATGAATGAAGTATTTCAAGGTACCTTTGGGAAGTTTGTTTTAGTTTTATTTTTTTTAATGATATCCCTGTGTATAGCCCTTCTTAGTCATCTCACTTGCAACATGTCAAAGTAGTTTTGAAAATATTGCAACAGCACAAGCTGTTTGCTAGAATGTTCAAGTGCTTTGGATTAAAATAGGTAGAGTATTTGGGTCACACTATTTTGAGTGAGGGTGTGGCAATGGAGAAAGAAAAAATCCAAGTAGTTTTGAACTGGTTGGTCCCACTAAATCCTAATCAACTAAAGAGGTCCTGGGACTTACAAGATACTACAGAAGATTCATCAATGGATATGCTTCTATAGTGGGCCTTTTAAATAATCTTTTGAAGAAGGATAGTTTCCTATGGAATTCACAAGCTACTATAACTCTAGAGAGGCTTAAAAAAGTCATCACTAAGGCACTAGTATTGGCTCTCCTTGATTTTTCCAAACCATTCGTTATGGAACCTACATGACTAGTGTAGAAAAGGGTTATGCCTATTGAAATCTATGCGTGACTGGTGTAGAAGAGGATTTTTCCTATTAGAACCTACAAGTGATTGATTTAGAAGATGCTTATGTCTATTGGAACCTACACATGGCTAGTGTAGAAGAGGTGTATGCCTAGGACAAACCTACATGAGACAACATGTGCATGATTGTGAGACATTTTGCATAGAGATGAATTGTATGTGTTTGATATGCTAAAGTTAAATTGTATGAGAGTATTGTTAACATATTCCCATATACTATTATATATTTGTATGTGATTGAGCAGTTGTAAGTGATCGTGTAATCATATGATATATAGTACAAAAGGGGTGATGTTATTCTTTGCTTGTTATGTTGTTTGTTTTATTTTGGGATTGAATGTGCATAGGTCAAAAGGCATTAGAAGAGGTAAGAGTTGGTATCGAGAAAGACATTTGAGTTGTTGGATTGTCATAATACACATGTGACATCAAAATAATGAGCTATTAAGATGTTTAATTTTTTTTAATTAGTATCAAACCTATTTATTATAAGGATTTAATTGTTGTTTTGGTAACCACAGTTTATAAGAGTTTTAATTATTGTTTATTTTGGTAAGAAAACTATAATTTTATAATATTGAATTTTCTTGAGAATTATTAGAGTCAACTATGTCTTCACACTCAAGTGAACTCCTTTACTCATATTTGATATTAATTTTTTTTTAATTTTTATTATTAAAATTTTGAAGTAGAGAGTGTCGCCTTAAAATGTACATGAATTAACAAATATTTTTATTAAAAACACGATAAAAGCACAATTTTTTTCATAAAAGCTATTCACTTTAAATTTCTTAACTATAAACATTTGGGCCCATTGATATTTTTTTTTATATGAACACGTGGCTGATTAGGCGGCAAGGCAAACAAACTCGTATCGCTGATATATACAATCATTTATAGATTCTTTTTAACATCTATAGATAGTTAATTAGTTAGACAGTACCCGTGAAAAAGAAGATAGTTTTTAATCAAATTGGGAAAATAAATTTGAAGTAAGGCCTACAATAATTAATTCGAATGCCACTATCGGGCTATAGATACCATAGTGATCCACAGCACACAACCATTTATTCTTGTTTCCCTTCTATGATGATATTTTCGATCATGCTCAAATTGCATGCTCTAGCAGCAACATGTACATCAACAAGTAATAACTTACTAGAGCCTTAAAGTCAGAATACAACCATAAATATCATGATCAGCATTAAGGAAAGGAAAATGATTCTTAGTTTCTCGTACTGTAGCATACCAGTTGTGAGCCGAATTCCCGTTTGGACGGACGGAGATTTTTTTCATGTATAGATTATATTTTATTAGTAGTTTATAATAATAAAAAAAAAGAAGAAAAAAGCTTTAACGGGCAAGCATCAAAACCGTTAATCAAAATAAACCACGAATTGATGAATTTTTTTTGTATTTATACAAGCGAGTTTGGTGGCATGGTACGGTATAGGTGAAAAGAAAAAAAGAATTAACTAACTGGAATAAGAGACCGACGTTGTAGTAGTATATATTGTTTTTTTCTTTTTTGGCCTCTCTATTTAAAGTTTAAAGTGTAGTATACATGAGAGACCTTTTTGTTGGTGTTGCGTGTGTAAAGTCCAAAAAAGGGGAGGGTAGGTAAAGGGAAAGAGAGGAAAGGTCAAACAGAAAAGGGCATAAAGCAGAAGAGGAAGAGGAAGAGGAAAAGAGTGAAAGCAAGGAGCATGGCAAACAAGTCGATGGCAGTGTCTCTCGTAGCTTTCCTCTCTCTGATGTGTGTCTTAAGTGTGGAGAAGTTGTGGAAGCTTTGTAGGAGTTGGTGTGGGTCAAATTTTTTTCGTTGACCGTGAATCAAAGCGTCTTGTAAAATGAGGAGAGTGTCCCTTCCCATGAGGAGCTTGCCATGGGTGTCCTCGATGGAGAGAGTGACCTGGCGCACGTGCATGGGGCCGCCGAGCTTTCCGAAGCAGGTGACTTTTATAACGCACTGGACTGTTTCCATGGGGAGAGCGTATAGCAGATGGAGGTCCCCAGAGAGGCAGTGGCGGTAGGCGGAGAGGGGGCGGCGGCTGGATAGGTTGGCGGCGCGCTTCAGGGAGGGGTCCATAATGATCCAGCTCAAGGTGAGATTTTCCTGGAGGTGATTGAGGCATTGGTCTTGGCTGCCCTGCAGCTGCATAGGAGTGTTGGAGTCGAGGAGCTCCACCCAGAGCGGGGAGTTGAGGAACCATCCCTTTTGGGTTTCGGTTTGGATGACCCGGGAAAACACGGGTTTTGCTTTGTAGTAGAGGTCAACGGCTGATATTAGCTCTGGAGGAGGCGGCTGCGTTATCCTTGGATTGCGTGGGGAGTGGTTGAGGGAGGGGAATGCGTCGGAGAAGATGGCCCGATGGGCGGCTGGGAAGGTGGCGATGAGGGACGCGGCCACTGGGTGGCTTAGAGAGGGCCAGGTGTCGGCGCAGATGTTCCTCCACAGGTGGTTTTCGGTGCAGAGGCGGCGCATGTGGGAGCTGGCTGATGCCGCTGAGGCCAGGGAGTGAGCGTCCAGGCGATTCAGTATATGGAATTCAATAATGTCTTGGTCGACGGCTGTGTCCATGGTTGGCTCTATCATTTGTAATGGATAAGGATGGTTTGAAAAGAGGGAGTGGCTGGCTTTTTATACCACCAAGTGAAGCTCAAGCGCGTGTGACGATACCAGATATTAGGATGGACTCCACTCCTGTTGTGTTTTCGCAAAACAACTTGCCAGTACTGTCAACACTCGCTTACCATTCAAACCTCTCCTTTTCTTTTTATTTCTATTTTCTAGATTGCTCATTCAACCTTTCTCATCAAAACAAATTAAAAGCCACCTCCTCCATATTTTTTTTTTTTTTATCTGACCTCACCTCTTCTGTTTTCATATCTTTAAACATATTTTCTTTTTCTTTTTCACATTCAAACATAAAACTAATTAACACTGCTAAACCTTCATACTCTTTTATTACAATATATAATTTTTTCTAACATCTAATTCTATGGTATATCTATTAGGTGGAGTTCACTATGTCACTTCACTTTAAGTTAATCCCACCATCTACATAAAAAGTATATTACAAATTTGCAAGGAAATCAAAATAAAAATTATTAAAAAAATCAAATCAAATACCTCATTTTCAACTATTAAACGACAAAATTTTGAAAACAATTCCTATTATTTCAACATAAAGAAACTTTCTTCTGAAATCGAAGTATACATTAATATCATACACGTGGTTTGTTATACTGTCATGTAATAATCATTTTATTTTGAAAATTTAGTTAGTATATCTTCACCAACATTACAAATGAATTTGCTTCCTCTCCTCCATTTTCTTTCTTCCACCCTCTCCAACACTACTTTTAATCGTTGGATCGTAAATCAAATATTAAATTATTAATTTTATTTTAAAACTGTAAAATTTGATACTATCTAACTATTGGAATAGTGCTAAAAGAAAGAATCCAAATTCAGATAAATAGGAACTTTATATACTATGAAATTTTTTATATACAATAAAAAATTAAAATATAAACAAAAGAAAACTCTATTATCATTAGAAATCATTAAAAAATCAAGATTTATATATACATTTTATTCAATAACTTGTTACAAGAAAACCTGCTTATTATTTAATATGGCATCATTACCTTAGGGCCACAAAGTCTAAATCCTTACCCATCAAATCAAGTTTCAAATGTGTATATATATAAAAACATAAAGAAATAAGAAAACTTAATAATAATTTTAAAATTTTATTAAACAGTTCTGATTGAATTAATTGTTAAACAAGTTTATAGTTTTCTCATCGTCCCTGAATCTTCTACAAGATCGCTACTATTCTCACATGCCCCACAACTATTGGGTTTTTTGCAATTGTGTAAAAACTATTATTTACACTCCATCAATTTCCCAAGTACAAACCAATGAACTGAAAAAATTGAAAGACAAATGAAGATTTTGATTGGATTTACTTTTGAAATTTATGTTAGGATTAATTAGTTTTTTTGTTTAATTAGCCATAGAAAAAGTGTTTCATCTTATATTAATTTTTGCATAATAGAAATTCACGTATACTTAGGAAACTAATGGAGTGGAAATATAAATTTTTTGCATAATTACAAATAACCCAACGGTTGTAGCATGTGAGGACAGTAGCAATTTTGGAGAGAATCTAGTGGTGACAAGAGAACAAAATGTTAAAACAAAGATTTTGTTTGTGTGAGAAGTCTTTGTATGAGAGACACACATTAACTTGATTAATGAAATACTCAATCTGAATCATCCTAATAAGGTTATTATTAAGTTTTCTTATTTCTCACTTTAACCTCTTTTTTTTTTCTCACCTCTATATATAATATTGTAATTGTCAGTTATATAGTGGCTTAATGATAGTTCAATTCTGCATTTGAAAATTAGTTCTGAACTCAAGATGGATTTCACACAAATTTTGACATGTTTATTTTTGAGTTGGAGAAAAATTTGAAATCAAGAATTTTATCCTAGATTTTACTCTAAACTTGTTTTTATAATAAAAACACTCAAACATAAACCATATCATCTCAAAATCAATTTTAATCATAATTAATTATGCATAATTAATTTAATTCAAAATCAATATCCAAAAACTCACTTATAATATATATATCACGTTCATGGTTTGTTATATTTACATGAACGCATCACCTAATTTGTAAATAAAGCAACGAGGTTATTTTAATTTAATTAGTAATTTTGAATTTGAGTTTATATAGTATAGTTTGCATAAAATATTCTAAAAAAAGCTTCTTTTTTTTTTTACTAGAGCAAAATTATTTTTATTGAAAAACATTTATCATCTCTTTAAAAAGTACTGTTCTAAATAAAGTCAAGTATTAATATAGATTTATTATATAATAGTTTTTTTAAGGTAAAATGAATTATATTAAACACATAAAAAAGACTAAGGTTATATAAGAAATATAACCAACAGAGAATATAAAGTAGAGAAAAAAAAACATAAGGTAATAAAAAATTATGAAGTCTCTAATAAACACAATAGAAGTTCCTTCTTCATGCCATTGGTACAGCGAGAATGTTATTCTATTGTGATTAACTTATAAACTATCAAATTGAAAAACCCTTGCTCATCGCTTAATTACTACTCTAAAAACTTTCATTTTGGTGTAACCATATTGATAATATTCCAGCCAACTGAATCAAAATGTACATTCTTTTTTAGTTTTCTACCTATTACCAATCCCAAATGCTAATGTAGGTGAAGCCTTTGATTTTTCTAACATTGGGTCTTGATTCTGAACCATTGATAACATGTTTGTAACACGGAATATGTGAGAGGACAACCAAAAAAGTAAGCATTGAGTACCTTCAAATTGATGAAGGCAGAAAAGATACATCCACATATCTCAAGTAAAAACTATACCCTTCTAAACAAATTAACCTTGGATTCTATGAATCATGAAGCAAATACATGTACTTTGAGAGCGCTTTATTCTTCCACATCGATTTCGGGACATTACTAGCTCACATAAACAAAGCTTGAACAATAGGACCAACTGTAGACGAAGCTAGGAGACTAGAACTAGACAAAGGCAAAGCTTGGACAGCAGAACTAGACACAGAGCGGGTAGGAAAATAAGACCAAACAAAGGCACAACTTGTATAATAGGACCAAATGAAATCAAGATTGGAACCAGATACAGAAGACACATGGATTCCAAGACAAAACAAAAACGTAGCTTGGTGCAGATGAATAAAATTATAAGTTGTTCTAGTGGGGTAGCTAGAAGCATGACCTAATAATGACCAACTTCACCCATCTTTCATAACTTCATTTAGCCTTACATATTATATAATTTGTTATAGTTGATCAAGTGAAACGTGCATCTCTTCCCCTTTAATTCTCTACTCCACTAAAAATTCTATTTCAAAATACTTCACTCTCATGTTCTCAGATTTATTCGGTGCCCCTTGCAAGAAGATAGCACATACAATTATGGGAATATTTTTTTTAGAGGTATATTTCCTGCCCAACAATCTTCCAAAACAAAGTGTCATTCCTCATCCCCAGTTTTTTGCAAATATTTATATCAAACCAACTTCTATCTTTCTCTTTTTCAATCATGACTAATGCCCCTTTGCACTACATAGAGTTGTAGTTGACATTATATTGTTGATTACCTGTTACATGCTGCCCATATTTAGCCTTAACTACCTTAATACAATATCCTTAATACTCTATCAACAAACTCCAACCTCACTTAGCAATATATGCTTTATTAAAGGAGGAAAAATGTTTAATACCTAAGCCCCTTTTATCCTTTGGGAGGCACACCTGTATCCCACTCACTCAGGCCATTCTATTAGTAGACTCATTCTCCACCAAGCCTCCCCACAAAAAAATTGTCTTTGTAGCTTGATTTATTGAAACATAGATAACATAGTGATACTGTTGACAATGTTTATTTTATCAAACATACTCAACCACCAACAGATATAGATTTGTCTGTCTCTACAAAGATATTTTATCTTCAACCTTTGAAATCACTCTATCCCATGTTGCTTCTCTACTTGGATTAATGGCAATTTGGACACCCAAGTGAAAAAGAATCTCCAACATAGCACTGTTTAATCGCCTACCTATCTCTCCACCGTTAAATGATTGATTGCAATCTCCCTAAGTTGTTCTTATTAAAAATTTACCTTAATAACATATGCTAATCCGAAGCATCTTAAGACACTTTTTAATCTTGTAAGACATTTTCCGTTTTTAGTATAATGAAGGCAAGTGAAATTGAATTATTTAATCAATTAAAATATCATGTGTCAAAATTTATGTTATACCCAAACGATCTATTGTAGCCCAAAATTGGAAGGACAAAGAAAGAAAATGGAAATTGTTATAGACACAATTTTTTAAGGGACTAATTACTATTTGAAACATTGAATATAATTAATTTAATAAAATAATGTAAACAACTGTAGAGATTACAAATGTTATTTTTTGTGTTTGCACTTTACAGTTTGGCTGGCTACAGTACACAGGATTTGCCTAACATTGATAAATAAATTGTGATTTTGTGAATGGCAGTGCCAGGCTCTGGCCGACGCTAAGGTGTGGTGGACTAATCAAAAGTCAAAGATGAAAAGTAAACTTTGTTTTGGTTCGGCTAAAGCTGATCAATTGATTTCATAAATAGTAATTAATGAAGGTACCACCGTTTTCAAAACCTAATTAACGAAAAATAGACCTTGGAGCAATACAGATAACCCATCCCTTATTCTATTGTAACATATAATGTGAACTACGGTAGCTAGTTAAGTTTGGTGTTTGATGTGATGGAGATACACGTTGATTTTATGTCTATAGTATATTAATCATGTGCAATATTTTATAAGTTAATTTTGTAAGGGTGAATTAAACTCCAACCAATAATTTGTTTAATTAATTAAATTAACTAGTTGTATCCCTTATTTAAGTGTCACCATAATTTAATAGTGAACTTTTGCTACTTTATTTAATAGTTAAATTTGTGTACCACAAAAATGGTTGAAACTCACACATAAATAACTTTGTTTTTAGAGGTGTTGGTAATGTGAATTGATTTAATGATTTTATTTTTATTCTTTAAGCTATTATTATAATTTAAAGTTTACTAAATAAATTTACATAATTGTTTTTGTATATTAATTTAAAAATTAATTTTATCATATTACATTTTATAAAACATTTTTAGTTAAAGATTATTATTTTATTTATTTAAAATTATATTCTAAATTTTATTATCAACTCTTTTCATAACTCAATATCAAATTCCGTCACTGTGTCTCAGGAGATTAAGGAAGGAGGTTGTTACCAGAACAAGCCCCCAATCAAGGTTAAGAGACATGAGACCATGATACACTTCCTACATACGGAACCAATGTTCCTACCGCTAGGTCACCCGCCTGAGGTATTGTCTGCTTTAAAGGTTATG
Organism: Psophocarpus tetragonolobus; assembly: GCA_037954015.1. NCBI lineage: Eukaryota > Viridiplantae > Streptophyta > Magnoliopsida > Fabales > Fabaceae > Psophocarpus > Psophocarpus tetragonolobus. Next base: position 90,043,551 of record CM075690.1, read on the forward strand.
GCTCTATTATGGTTTTGCTGACACCTAAAGAGATATCAAGGGATGATGATGTTTATAAATGATCATTGATCTCGATTCCTAAATAATATGGAACTTTGGATATGTACCGGAACAAGTATTATTTTTTTAACCATATTAGTATACATTTTTTTAACATATGAAAATAATATATAAATTTTAATTACAAATTAAATAAATATAATAAATTACTCAATATTTATTATTAGTTACCACAACAAAAATAATATATTATAAAATAAAATTAATTGTCATTTTGTTTAATTTTTTCGATTTTTTATATTAAGATCTTAAAACGCAAAAACAAAATCGTTGTCTGAATTATTTTTTTTTTACGATTATGGATCGTTTTAAATAGATTTTACAGTTTATTTGAAACCCCTTATAATTAATACTCAACAAAAGTTGTCATATTCGTCTCAAGTCCTTGATTGAAAATTTTTCACGTGTATATAACATTCAATAATGCATTGATGTATCTAATGCACATGTGTACTTATATATTAGTTTTCTCCGTATTGTAAACAATACTACTTTTGCGATGGTTCCAAGTAAATACTAAAATACTCACAGTTTAACTAATTAAATTAGACTTCTTTAATAAGTGTTGGTGACTTAAGAGTATTAATTAACAATTTAAAAATTTACGTGTTTATATAAAGTTATTGTATATCTATTATGAAAATATTAATTAGTATATTTGATTGCTTCTTGTGTGAGTAGAACTATCATTAATTATTAATAGTCTAGTTCGTAGATATTTAGCGTAACTTCCCGCTTTTTTTAGAAAAATAAAATAAATGTGGGTGTAAATAGTAAGATAGTTTGAAGGTTAAGTTTGAGTCTAGTGTAGAAAGTCCAATCTAAATATTAATCTAGAGTAATTCAGAGGAGTTAGGGTATTGCGTTTCAGTTTCACGTTTCTAACTAGAAGAAAAGGAAGAAGAAGAACAAGTGGAAGAAGGTGAACAAGTGGAAGAAGGTGAACAAGAGGAAGAAGAAGAAGTAGTTGAAGGAGTGGGGAGGATGAAGAAGAAGTGGAAGAAGGAGAACAAGAGGTAGAAGTATAACTGGAAGCAAAAGAAGGAGAAAAAGGGAAAAAAGAGGGAGAAGATGAAGGAAAAGGAAGAAGAAGTTTGAGAAAAAGTTGCAGAGGGAACATTGTCGAGAAGATTGAAGAACACTGTATTTGGAAACTTGAGAACACACTTTTCGTATCCAAGGTGAGGTAAGGAGAAAGTGAGAAATTATTTCTCATGTGGTATGTGTATGTAAAAAGGGATAGTGAAATGATCCCTAAGCTTCAAAATGTTTTATGTATATCATTGAATAATTATGAATACTCTCAACGAGAGTTGATAAATAAAGCGTGATTGTGTAGATATATTATTTTGTTAATTGGAGATATGTATTTGAATAAGACATAAGAGAAATTGGGATTAAGATGTGGTTGATGCCTACGAATAGTTAATGGATGTCTATATTAGTTTATTTTGTTGGATTGTTGGAGTCATGTGCACTATCGTATATCATGATTATATTAACATTGAGTCTTCCATTTTTGTACCCAATAAATTAGTATTTCTGGACATAGTAATGAATGTATGTATTAATTTATTGGACTCTTGATATATTGTTGGATTGTAAGGGAAGCTAAACCTTTATTTTGAATTTAGGAATTCTTGATTTAATTATGTATTAGTGCAATTAGTTGTTGATTACTATTGTTTTGTACTTGCATTGAGATTCTTCATTTTTATACCCTAGAAATTAAATGATGGAAAGTTTTGACAAATTGGATTAGTGTATTTGGTGTCCCTAATTAGTTAATGAATGTTTGTATTATTTTATTTTATTGGATTGTTGAGGATCATGTGAATTATTGAATTATGTTGTTTTCCTTCTTTATACCCTATAAGCTAGCGACAATAATGGGGGTGTGTATTAATCCATTGAACGTTTGATATATTGTTGATTGTGTTTATATATTGTTGGATTGTAAGAGGGAATGATTAACTTTATACATAGATTTATATAAGAAATAAGGTAGTGGAGGCAAACCTAGGCCTCCCTAAGATTAAGTTTCATGTGTTTTATGAGATTGACTTGTTTATTTGTTTCTATGAATGCTATTGAGGATTAAAAAATAAAGAACTTTAATTATATGATCGATTAAGGTACTAAGATAAACTACTTTGTTATTTGAATTGATATATGTATATATAATTATGTGTTGGGGGGTTTTCTTCTATTGAGGAGATTGATGGAAAAATTGATGATTTTCAATGCAATTGTGGGGTGTGATAATAATAAGCAAAAGAGATAGAGAAATAGAATGTTTGAGGGTTTGAAGTTAGAATGATAATTGAAGTTAGAATGATATTTGTATGAACATATCTCAGTGTTTTTGTAATATCTTTTGTTGTGGTTAACAAAATTGAGTTTTATTTTTTTTTATCAAGTAGACATTTTTGGCTACATTTTAGGCTTAAGAATCATATAAAAATGTTAAGAATCGACCGAGTTATGTGAGTTAAAAGTTGAGTCTCCAATCTAGTATGCAAAACATAGTTCATATATTGTAAGCCCTACGAGGTGACCTAAAAGACCTCATTAGGTTTCATGTTCTTCATGAAAGTTTTAGCTGTGAATGTTATTTTTCCAATGGAGTTGGAATCACTTAAGAAGGTATATATAACTCAAGTTATGAATAAATGTCAAATTGTCAAATTTGGGTTTAGAGACTATGAGTTTGTAATTTTTAAAAATAGTGAATGATAAAATAATTTTTGGACATCAAGATAAAAGTTTTAAATGATTGTATTATCTCTATAATAAAATTTGTATCACCCTCATTTCATTAGTATAATTACAGATATTGTATTTATGTCACACAATGTAGTAGAAGAGTAAGATAAGAAGTGATGTTTTGTGAGATGTAATGATGTTGATTATTATAGTGAGCTTTGAATGTAATAATTATATGTGTGTATGTGAGAAAGTGAATTTATTAAATGTTATGAATGAGATTTTGTGTCATGAAAATCTGTGTTTTGAGTAATCAGTGTGTTGATGATGATAGTCAGAGTGTGTCTGATAAGGTGTTATCTGAGCTACAGTTGGGGTGGATGGCAATGACATTATCAAATTATTTTTTTGTGTCTTATAATTGTGATTATGGTGAATGATTTAATGTTTAAAATTTATTTAAGGTGCATGAATTTGTTGGTCTCACGGGAGAATCTAGAAAGGGGGTTGAATAGATTTACCAAAATATTTTTTAGATTTTTCTATTCAAATCAATATCAGAGTTTTTCAAAAGTTTCCCCCTAAAAAAATTTCAAAATCTACCTTGTAATTTTAAAAAATTAGTTTTCAAGAAGAGAAATAAAACAAGGTCAAGATTCAACCATTTTAATGTAATCAACAATAGACTTGATGTATGACAATTCCTTCAATAATGATTTACTATTGAAATTGGTGAAAATACAATATGAATTGTTGTAACAAGTTTATCAAACTTAAAAAGAAAGAGTAGAGAAAGAATTAAATCAAACTTTGAAACTCATACTTCTTGTTACAATTACTCAAACCCAATATCAAAATAAAAGTATTGTAAAGTGAAAAATGTTGCAAGAAAACAACAACAAATTCATTCGGCTACAAAAACCTGGAAAAATATTATCCAAGATCTTAAGAAGAATTAGAATTAAAGAGTACAGGGAAGAGAGAATTTGCACAATGATGTATACTAGTTCGATCAACCTGGCCTACATCCAGTTTTCAGACTTAGCATTCCGCTAATATGCTTTCCACATACAAATTTTAAACCTGGAAAAATTCAAACTACACAAGAAGAGGCTTCATCTTGCACCTCACATGAGTTTGCTACACCGTGATACTCCGTCACTCACAACACCTTGTTGCTATATTTCATAATAACCTCAAGAGCAGCATTTCAAGAAATTGTCAAAGATTGTGCAAAAACACAGAAGAAGGTATAGAACAATATCACGTGTAGTGATGAATACCCAGAAAGATAGAGCAAATATCAATGTAGTCTCTTCCTTAAATCTTGAATTTCTTGTACCTTCAAGTCATAAAAAAATGAGTTCTTGAAGAGAATTTGGGTAAAATAGTTAAGATCAACAAGCATTCAATGGACCCTTCAGAAGTTGTTAAATTCAGTTTTTAAAATGCTTTTATCTGAGTTTTGAAGCAATGTAATCGATTACCTACTTAATTATCTGATATCCTGCTCAAAATTAGTCCAAAATGCATAGTCTCTGGAATAATCGATTACTATTTTTAGGTAATCGATTACTTCCGAGAGCAGTAATCTCAATATCCAAAATTTCTCAAAGGGTAATCAATTACCTTATTTCACTTTTAAGGATTTTTCAGCACTTCCCAGCCTATGTAATTTATTTCTAAATTCCCCAAATACATTCTCATGTCTATCTAAACACATAATACAAGTACCACACTGATTAGAGCTAAACTAAGACGTAAAACTCAAAACCAAAACATCAAAATGGATACTTCATGCTTTCGAAAGCCTTTAGTTACAACAGAATTAGGGGTTTGTCCCACTATGTAACATTGATGTTGATTTCAACTAGGTGTATAATGTGTTGATAACGATAGTTAGGGTGTGCCTGACGAGTTTCCATCTCAGCTGCGATTACGGGTGAAGTGTGATGACATGATTAGACGTTGATATTATGATTTATGTTGTGGATGACATGATGCATGAATATGGTAGTTGGAAAAATTTTTGTAAGGACCACCCATTGTGTGGTGCTATGGATCAAGTCTTCTTAGGTTGTTTGCATGAATATGGTAGTCGACAAAAATTTTGTAAGAATCACAATTGAACCTACACCACTACATGTTACTAGTGTAGAAGAAAATTCATTTCAGGTGGACCTACGACAAGGTGGTTGTACCTACATGTTATTGATATAGAAGAGGACCGCTTCGGGCGTGTACCTGAGAAAGCATGCATGAGTGTGACAGTAGGAAAAGTTTTCCAAGGATCGCCTATTGTGCAGTGTTCTAGGCCAAGTCTTCTTAGGGGGTTTTTTGCATTGTATGGTTGTACCTACGTGTTACTAGAGTAGAAAAAGACTAATTCGAGCGTGTACCTAAAAGAACATGCATGAATCTGCATTTCATGAGCATCATTAGCATGAATGAATTTATGTATATGAATGTATAATCTTTGTCATGATGTGGAATGAATTTATATATTTATTTATTAGTTTTAGTTTATTGCCTCTATATATGTTCCTTAACATGTGTGAAATGTATTCTCATCCTTATTGCTTGTCATTGCATTTTATTTGGACCGAACAACACTTTAGGTAAGCAAGATCTTCATGATATTGTTGGTGATAAAACTTCAATTTTTCTTTACCTCTTTTCATTGGGATGCTTTGATTTTGTGTGACATTGGGTTCGAGATGATTAATTAATAGTTTTTCGTCATATATATGAATTATTTAAAGTTTTATTGTGAACTTTATTAATTAAAAATCTTGTAAAGACCATCTTTTAGAGTTTAACGTGTTTACTTATATGTCTAAGTTTTGTTATATCATAATTTTGAAAATTAAGTACATATTGTGTAATATGAATAATTTTACCTAAATGTCAAGTCTAGTATTTAAAAGAATAAATTCTATATTATTTTGTAACTAAAAAATAATGTGTTTTGAGGTAGAAGGGTGAATTAGGCATTTGCAAATTTAATCCTTTAATAAATATAAATAATGATATAATTCAAAAATGATAAAAATTATCTTAATTTTTAAAATAACTATAATCTTAAAAAAAATTAAAATACTAAAATGACTATAATTTAAAAATGAGAAAGTATTAAGAATTATAGCCTAATATAATTCAAAATTATAGGAGATTATATATTTTGTTAAAATTTTAATTGGTATGCACTGTCAGTGTAAAGATTTTTCACGGTGACATTCAATCACAACCCTTCATTCATGGTAAATTTGTTGACTTTACTCATTAGTATTTTAAAGTCACATAAATGAAAAACCATGATTGAATGTCAGTCTCTTACACTAATAGTGTATACCAATTAAACTCTTTTTGTTAATGATTAATCTTTGTTAAAAGTTTTGCTAAACACTTCAATTTAATTTCTGTTTTTATTTTTTTTTTAATATTACAACACTCAAATTTACATAGTCCAGTAACATATTGATATTAGTGTTGATTAGAAATTAACATATATAATTATTAAATTAATTAATACAAAATTGAATAATTTTACTATTAATTATAAATCTAATTAGGATTAGATGACAATATAAAAATTATTTTAAAAGTTGTATTTTAATAAGAGTTAATTATATATAGTATGAAGAATTAAATATATTTTTAGTCTTTTAAGTTTGGATAATTTTTTAGTCCTTCAAAAAATATATATTTTAACTACCAATTTTTTTTAAAAATTGATTTGTGACACTTTTAAGTATAATTACAAACTAATTTATTATTATATTTGAACCTCCCTACATCAATCGCACTTCATCATTCTCCTTCTTCCTTCATTGACATTCGTCAAAGATATCACTATATAACTCTCTCTTTTCATTAAACCCTTCACGTTTCTTACAGTGTTTGAAATTATAGAAATTGTTATAGTAGTGGTAATCGACATATCAGCGCAAACAACTACTACATATTTTCTTGTGACAATCTTCTCTGCTAAGAAGAGATTGTTTTAAATCTAGGTGTTATATTTTTAGGAATTTCATTAGAATAATAAAATTGAAAATATTATGTTTAGGTAAATTTAAAATTGTGTTTGATTATTTTTTTGTATTTTAAAAATATTTTTAAATTTTAAAATAATTTAAGTAAAAAAAAGAAAAAAATTACATATATATTATAAATAACTTTCAAAAGAATATAACTTGAGAAAAATACTTATACTTTTTCGGTATAAAAAAATTTATACTAATAACTAATTATATAGACAAGCATACAAGACTTTATCAAAAGCAACCAGAGTTTTAAATTACTACACACATATGAAGAGAATTGTTACAAATGTTCAATACAATAGGTAGGAAATTCATTATCAAGTCTGCATAAGAGTGAGAAGCTCGTGAAAAACAAAAAGTAACTTATCATCCACACGATGAGTGTTGCAATCTATAAACAACAAAAAAATTAATAAAAAAAATGCAAATTAAAGAACGTTTTAAGACTCACTTATTTTGAACTGTACATAAAATCTAATATATTTTTTAAATTAAATTTATTTTAAACACATTTTAATCATATTTAAATATGTTTAGGTAAAAAAATTTATAAAAAATAAAAATAAAATATTTGGATTAATTAAATTTTTAGTAAGAGATTCGACTAAATTATGCTTTTGCTTCCTGAAAATTAAAATAATTTTTTTCCTAAAATTTCAAATTTATATTAAGAACTAAATTTGACTTTGAATAAATTTAGAGAAAAAATATTAGTTTTCATTTTCAGAATCAAAAGTAAAATTTAATCAACTTTGAGACTAAAAATTTAATTGAATCTAAATACTTTTCATAAGCTATAAAACTGTATAAATTCTCTCATTTTAGCTTCTCAAAAACTTAATTTTTATTTTATGCAGAAGTTAATTTTAGTTTATGACGTCTTTTATTTTTTAAATTGCTTCCAAAAAGAGTTATAGTTTTAATTTTAAAAGAATGAAATATTAATACAGACCAAAAACCACGGAAGTGACGCAGCAACATAAACAGTCAAGAAGGGAGGCACATAAAAAGAAATTGTCATTTTCTGCTTCATATTGCTGCGTTGGACTTTTTCTTTCTATGTTGACTTCCCCTCTATTCAGAAGACGGAACTAAACATTGACTTCCCCTCTATTATGAACCATCGTTAATTAATGGAAGCTGAAAATTTTCGACTAGACAGTTTTTTTACAGCATATACAAATTCGTTCAGACCCTTACATGTTGTTATTACTTTGGGTCAATGTGGTTCACTGGAAAAACAAAATAAATTTAACTACAATTTGAAAAAAATAAAATATTATGTTGTTGAAGTTTATTAAAGGGTTAGAATCTCATTTGTGCTAAATTGTATGCTTGGGATAGATGATTTGATTTTAACTGTTTCTATCGATAAAAAAATTTGTTTCATATTTTAATCATATGTTTGGAAAACTGTTTAAATTTGTAAAATAATTATAAAAACATAAAATTATTTTTGATAATATGAAGATTTGTAACATATGATTATTTTTTAATGATTTTTTATTATTTGTATACTTTTTTATTACGTAAAAATATAAATTTAATTACCTTCAAATAATGTTTTAGTAATTATTATAATTAATTATGGTAACAATAAATATACATACAATTGATTATTATATAATTAAAATGAAAATAATATAATTCAATTGTCCTAAACAGGCACATCCAAGTTGGTTGTGACAATTTCACAATGACAGGTTCAAATTGGACATGTGCTGCATAAGTAGCTAAAGTGAGTAAGACGAACTAATATTTAAACCAGAATACTTGAGGCATCTTTAAATTATACTATACGTCTATATGATCTTCTTAAACAAGAGGAGACGAACCACTAAGAATACAAGTTCTCCACTGCCCATCCGTGAGAGGAAGGGGAAAGCAGGGAGAGAGGGATCAGAGACCAACCCTTTTTGGTGGGCCACACACAGAGAGAGCGTTCAATATGCTTTACCACCCGTTATTTTCAGCTCTTCAAAAATTCTCTAAATTTAAATACATCCCTAATTTTGTTTTTGTAACTTTTGATCTCTAATTTTGAAATGAGAACAAAAATTGAGGATTATAAATGTAACACATACTAATTAAACTCTTTTAAAATTCACTATTTTTTATCATCAATTTGCTTCTATCTAAATTTCTTGAAGAACCATAAGTAGTATGGAACAAAAAATATAAGAAAGAAAAATTAAAGGTGGTTAATACTGCTGGAATTTAAACGACATTTTATCTCATTCAATTTACATTTATAATCACATTTACCTTAAATATCTTGGACATGGAAACAGTGAAGTTGTTTTTCATATATAAAGAAAATGGTGCCTCGATAATGAGCTGATGATACGGATTCAAATTCGAAAATAATTTCTTTCACAGTAATGGTAAAATTATGCATGATGTGTAAATACTAGCTGCCTTTCACATTAGTCAAGTAAAAAAGGAGGAAATAGACATTAAACGTAATGGCAGCCAGATCAAGAAAATCATTTTAACTAGTTGCAACTACTCATTAAAAATGAGTTTAAAAAAATGAGAATGGAAGGTTCTGAGATGTGCAATTCAGGATTAACAACATAATCACCAGCTTAGAGCATAGCAAAAAATAGTCTGGAATTCAGAAAAGCAATGCAAAATCTGACAGCACGGTCAGACTCAAAATTAGACCTCTACCTTGGAGACAAGAGTTGATGCATCAGCATATGTTCAGATATCATCACTCATCACCCCATGTTGATGGCCCTCCCATTCCAATTTCCACTACTGAAGAAGATATAGTCTCCATATTCTGCATTTTAGCATTCTTAAGTTTGACAAATGATGTTACTGTACTACCCACCAATTTCACATCCTTAGCCACTTCGTCCCGTGTTTCCATTTCATCACTATGATTCAGGTTTTCTGTATCATTGATTTTGAAAAGCTCCGCAAATGAAGCTTCTGCATCATCAATAACATCAAGCTCCCTTTGTTCCTTATTCTTATGTTTCTTCTTTAGTTTCTTCTCAACCTTAGAAACTTTCTCCTCGAGAGCAAAACCCTTGCCCAAGGGCCTGTCATCCCCTTTTAGCTTTTTCTTGGTTGATTTATTCTCCATATCAGGATCGACAGTAATTACAAGACTGTCTTTCTTTCTATCTGCCTTATCCTTTTTATGACCTTTATTTTCCTCATCAAGGACCCTGATTTCCTTCTTAGATACATCAAGAGTTTTCTTCCTTTTCTTACTTGATTTTCTTCCTGAGTCATGATCATCAGTGGCGTCTAGATGATCATCTTCATTTTGATCTGTAGGATGAAATCTTTCACTCTTATTTTCTTTGGTGCTATCCCTCAAATTTTGATCTGCCTGATCTACTGAAAAATCATAAGTTCCATCAACTATGCCACCTTTCTTATTCTCAATATCTTTATCTACAGGTCTGGCATTGAATATATGCAGTTTTGGCAGTGCTTTCTTAATCTGTATCATTACACACACAATAAGGATGATTTTTATTAATCAAGTACAAATTCACATATGAATAAAAAACAGTGGTATTACCTTTCTTGTAATTTTATCAACTGTGGCAACAGGATTTCCTTGTAGATTAAGATTTTTCAGGTTTGTGAGTGATTTGAGCACCTATAGTTGTAATACATAATGAAAATACATGGTTAATGGAATTCTAGACAACTATCAAAGGTTGGAAAAAGGGAAAATTCCAGATATGTATGCCAAACCTTAAGTTCTGACCACCTCGTGATCACATTATTCCCCAAATCTAAATTCCGGAGCTTTGAATTGAGCTTTAATTCATCTGGGAGAGACTGAAACCCAAAATTTAGCAAGAACTTGCAAATAATACAAAACAAAATTCTCAAGCAAGAAAAGTCATGAAATAAATATGAAAATATTGTACAGAAACATAAACAAATAAACAAATTGTCAGCGGAAGTGGAATAGAAAAAAGGAAAGTCACATATTTACAGCATACCTTAATCTCATTGTGAGCAAGACGTAGCTCGCTCAACTCAACACAAGACTTGAGTGAAGTGTCAATACCCTGAAGCTGGCAATATGAGAGAGAAAGCTGGAACCAGGAGAGGTATCATGAGCAATAAACAATGAGCAAATAAGCACCAAAGGAACTCAAGTACTCAACATCTAGGAGCACCTCTTACCTTTGTGATAGATTTCACCTTCACCAGAGCCTCACCAATTTTACGAACAGGATTTTTAGATAAAACTGCAGAAGTTACAGATATTTGAAGATTATTCAAGGTTTTTAGTACATTTATGTAAACCTTTGTCATACATATTCAAGTCCAAACCATTAGAAGATATTATTGGGCCAAAATAATTATGCATTTCAAACAAACGACATAGAGTAGCACAATTATATATATACACAATATAGAGATTGAGAAGGAGAAAATCAAGTGGGACCATCAGATAAATGAGGTAATTTTGATCAAGCAAGATTGAATGGTCTTCATAAACTTCTTCCATATCACATTATATGTTTGTTATATATATTATATATAATAATGACTTGTTCATATAAGAGTGACTCCATTATATAATTATATATTATATATAATTATATATATGAAGGATTTAAAATGTGGTTGAAATTGTGATTTTGCCCTGATCTTTGATATTATGGAAAATTGAAGATGATGTGGCTTCAGTAGCAAATAATTTATGAAAAGTGTGCTGCTAAACATCTTTAAAAAGCCAATTTGTAATCATTTTGCCCTGATTGTCTGTAGGCTTTGCTTCAAGAAAAAGTAGATAATAACTAAGAAACTAAATAAAAATAAAATATAGCTTGTGTGAATCTGTGATGGAAGCACAGCATCCAAGCCATATCCGTCACTTACAGGGACAGAAAGTGTCAGAACTTTTAACTTGATGATAGAAAAATGCAAGGTATAATTAGTCATACCAAGAGTGTTCAAATCTTTCAGCCGATCAAGTTTGCAAATAGAGGAAATTTCATTTTCTGTCAAAACCAAAAAGAAAAGTAAGAGTGCAGAAAAGAGAAACATATAATATAAATAAAGGCTAAAGAGAAAGATTCACGTAAGAAATCTCACCATTCAAAATCAGTGCTCGGAGGCTAACAATTGACGTGACCTGATCAATAGATTTAAGCTTATTTTTACCTGCATTTAGCACCTGGTTCACATATACATATAAAAGTGATTCCCAGATCCTCATGCAGATTACTTAACATGAAATAAATTCGTTAATATGATATATGCATGCACAAACAAAATAAGCACATCAAGGAAAAGACAGAAGAATCACTGTTTCAGAAACCCAGGGAAACACCACTGTTTCTAAAATCTTCAATGATAGTAATCTCGTTCAAAGAACAAACATTCCCAGTGAAATGAAAGAGTTCTTGCGAACTTTAATGTCAAATACTAGAGATTTGAACTCTTGGGCTGCCTCTATTTTCATTTTTCAGCGAGGATATAAATAACGGATACACAAGATATACACAAACTACAACCAAGTAATGTAATTGCCAAAAGGAAATGGCTTGTTCATCTAAAATTAAACAATTCCACACCGTACTTATGACTCCCTGCATAATAAGTACCAAGGCAAAGTCATGATATACTTGGAACTGGAGGTTCATATCAATGATCAATCTCAAGATATGACTCTCAATGATGCTATTCATATAACTGTAAAGCATAAAATTTTCCAATGCAATTTGAACAACCTACTCCTAAGTAGAGCCAAGATATCTAGAACATGGAATTCTAGAAAGAAAAATAAATTTTCCACGGAAAAATGTTTTAGCTGTTGAGAGATAAAAAGATGTATCACTGTTCTCACGACACAACTAAGACAACAGTAAGAATATGAAAGAAGCAACAACAAATTCACCATTCAAGTCGCCACTAACTTTACTATTAACTAAGCCAGTCAAAATTAAACTATACATAAATAGGATTGGATACGGGTTAACAGTTAAACTAAAACGCAAGAAAATAACACTTACAGTGAGCTTAGTAAGTCCTTGAATTCCTTCCAAGCTTTCCAATTTGTTTTCTACAACGGATAGCCACTTCAAATTAACACATGATCTCAACCCCTGGCGTAGCATGAACAACAAATCAATCAAAACTGCAAATAACTATTTTAAAATGAAAAAATGATTTACAAAAGATAAGAAAAATGAAGTACCTGAAGTGAAGTGAGATTATTGAGCTTGAGGTCAAGCTTTTCCAAGTTGATGAAGTTGGCCAAGCACGTTATCTGGGTAATTTCCAAAGTTAAAAAAGTTAATTATTTTGGTGGATATGATTTGAAAGGGTCACAGAAAACAAAAGGGTATTGAATCTGACATCAGAAAGAGCTTTGTGAGTGAGGTAAAGAGAGGTAACGGAAGTTGGGTCGGCGGCATTGTTGTCCTTCAAGACCTGCTCGGAGCTCAGGCGAGTCATGGCCGCTTCTTTGGCTCGCTCTCTCACTCACTCATTCATCTTGCCACTTGCAACTATGCGTCATCAAAACTTCTCACCTATATAGTCCGCCGTCTGCTTCTATCGCATCATAAAACCCTACGCTTCCTCACTTTTTTTTTCAACTATTTTTTTGTATAACTTTTAATAAAATTCATTTGAAAAATATGTGTTAAATTCATTTTTAACTACAAGTGTTATACTAAAGTACTTTTTCATTTTTTATATATAAAATATAAATTTTCGTGTTAGTCTTAATTTTTTTTTTTGTTTTCCTAAATATGATTTTATACAGAAACATTTTTCTTTTATCTTATTTTTTACTATTATTATTAAGAATGAATATAAATAAAAATAATAAGAAATACTATAATAGAAAACAATGAGAGAAGAAATGTTTTTATTTTTATTTTCTAATTTTATATTATTTTAATATTATTATTATTAAACTAAGAAATGGAACATACTCTTGCACGGTTATAAAAGATAAACACAGAGAAAAGAAAATAATTAAAAATAATAATATAAAAGCATTAGATTCATGTTTAATAGTACATTGATATGTGTATATTGAAAATGGTAGCTATAAAAACTATATACTAATGGTTAAAATAAATTATTAATTACAATCATTAGATTTCATATAAGTTTATCCCTTCATATATAATATAAATAAAATTCAGTTAACATTTAAATTTAATATTTTTTGTTAATTTAAAATATATTTATATTAAAGAACCGTATACATAAATATGTAATAAGAGGCTTGAAATTTTAAAGACAGGAACAATGCAAATTCCTTTGAAATGGGCATTGGTAGCCGTAGCACACCAAAGAAAATGCAAAAAGTAATCCTGTGAAATAGATACAATTTAAAAAAAAAAAGAAGCACATAATACAATAATGAGAAAATAGAGGGGTAAATTGCATAACATAACTAGGTGTAAATTGCATAGTAATTCTATATCAACATGTACAGTATAAATATGCTCATCATATCCCCATGAATTGAAGCAGCAAATAATAAAGGGGTTGATCTCCCCACAATATGGGTTCCAAATTCCAAATAGCCAAAAGTGTTCATCTATACTAAAAGAGGGATGAAAAATTATCCTTGATAGTGTTTTGGAAATAAAGGTAACAGCCCATGGAAACACAGGCAAATGAGATAGAGACAAGACAGAGCATGCAATGGATATGCTAGAGCTATAAAAAGAGAAAGAACACATTCATCAATATCACTTCAAATCCATGGCCTTTTTCAGGAGCATTGATATGAATACATAAAAGAAGTTTGATTAGAATTTAAAAGAAAAATAGAATATCATGGATTAAACCAGTTCCATCATTCATGGGGGAGCAAGCAGATGTTGGGACAGAGTCACTTAATCAGTTAGAAGCATATTGTTACCTCTTTGTGGAAGAAACCTTTGACTTTGGGGAACCTTGGCATATGCATTAAGAATCCTGAAAATTAGCCAAATATGCAATAATCATGTGGATATATATATATATATATATATATATATATATATATATATATATATATATATATATATATATATATATATATATTACAAATTTGCAAACAAATAAATCGGCTACTAAAGTCATTATTTTAATCTCGTGTATTTTCGTGTTTGAGTATTCTTATGAATACTTTATTATATTATTTTTTATAATTTAAATTTATTTATATTTATTAAATAAATTATATTTTAAGTTATTATTATATTTAATTTATTAAATAAATTATAAGTTAAATTATTAATTATTAATTATATTTTAATTTTAATAATTCACTATGAATTTATATACAAACATATAAAATTAAAAATATATATGAAATTTTATTTAACATACAAGTAGATACGAAACTAACAAAAAAACTCACCCAATTCCATTCCTTATTTATTTTTTTAGGCTAGACGTGAACTAACAAAAAATTCACCCAGTTCCATTCTTTATTTATTATTTTAGGCTAAATGCGAAACCAACAATACAAGTTTTTTTTTTTTTAAAACATAGAAGATACCAACATAATTGTCATCCACACTGGGAAGCTTTGTCTTGCAAACCAATTTCTCACGCATGTTATTGGGAAATAGTTGTAATGGATGTAACAGCTAGTTAGATCATTAGATGTTGCTTTCCTGTGCTTAGTATATGTCCAATATTTTGGACACCTGCTAAAAAAAGATTGGCAACCTCTTCACTTTCACGCGCATTGTAGAACCAGATACGATTCACTTCTTACAGCAGATATGGAACCTGAACTTCACACTCAGAATCTCCCTAAGAGATTCTCCACCAAATTTTCTGCTTATGCCAACATGGAAAAGGGGTAAAATGCAAGTTACATGCATGGACATTAGGCCTTTGTCCACCACCAAGTGTAGTATTAATACATCATCTATTTCCTCCTTAAAAAACAAGGTTAAAAAAGCATTTACAGTTTGTGCATCTACTAATTCACAAGTCACAATGCTCAATGTAGAAGTTAGTTAAAATTATCATAATTAAAAAAAAATTCAAATATAAAATTAAACATGTAAAAATGTATTAAAAATGTTAATGTGATTTTGGATGATCTAACATAAACATAAATGGAAACACATTATATAAGTTTAGTGAGAAATATGTTGATATTTAAATATTTAGGAGATATATAAAAAAGAAATAAGAGAGAAAGAATTGTGTGGATAAAAATAATATGTTAGATGACCGTTCTGAGGGAAGCGAATTGGAAGGAAATGTTATTTATAATAAGTGAAGAGAAATAAGAATGTGAGGGAAGCGGGTTTAGGGTGAGAAAGTTGATTAAAAGAAAAAGAGAAAGTAAACGGTGGAAGAGAGGATATGTGAAAGCAGAGAGGTGAGGGCACGTGGCACGTGTCAAGTGGGAAGTGAGGAGATGGAAATGGAACCGAACCTTAGTTTCTTTTCTTGGGCGAGTTTCTGAAGCGAGAAAGAAAGAGTGTAAGGTAGCGTGGAGCACAGAAGCAAGCAAAGAACAAGAACAAGAACAAGAACAAGAACAAGAACAAGAACAAGAACAAGAACAAGCACAAGAGCAACAGCAAGCCTTCCTTCCCTCGTTTATCTTTAAACAACAGGCGGGGCGGCCTGTCTTCATGGAAGCCCAGATGTCGGTTGCTGCTTCCTCCA
This sequence comes from Psophocarpus tetragonolobus, assembly GCA_037954015.1. NCBI lineage: Eukaryota > Viridiplantae > Streptophyta > Magnoliopsida > Fabales > Fabaceae > Psophocarpus > Psophocarpus tetragonolobus. The sequence goes on from CM075690.1 coordinate 90,059,996, forward strand.
TGTTTCCTGGCTTCCGCTTCTGTCCCACCGATGAGGAGTTGATTTCTTATTACCTTAGGAAGAAGTTGGACGGCCATGAAGACAGTGTTCAAGTCATTTCTGAGGTTGAGCTTTGTAAATATGAACCTTGGGATTTACCAGGTTAACGCTATTACTCCAACTCCAAACTTTTTCTTCTTTTTCCTCCTGCAAAACCCACTTCTATCTTTTCAAACTTTACATCTCCCTCTTCCACTTCGATCTTAGATAATGAATCTTTGAATACCTTTTCATGTCATATTTCTTTCAAAACTTCCTTCCTAGGTCTCACACTCATACATGCCTAGCTACGTCTATTCCTTTTGGCATCAGAGTTTCTCCATCGTTGATTTCTCAGTCATCTCATCATGTTGAACAATACACAACCAAAACTATGTATGTGGATGGGAGTTAACCGTAAGTGGTAACTAAATCAAAACTTGTTTTGTATTACACGTGATTTTTAAAGTAATAATAAATAAAATTATAAATTTATCATAAAACTCTTATATATATTCACGTATATTTATTTTATACTTTGGATGTTTTCCCTATCCAAGCTTCAAGGTCGAGAGGGGTTCTTTACATGTTGCTCATCACATTTGACCCCTAGGGAATATCCAAACAATTTTGAAATGAGATCAATCAATTTGCGTGCAATGTTCAAATTGTTAAAAATCAATTTGCTTCTTGTTAATATGCTAGAAGGAAAAAAAAAATTAAAGATATACACCGCATAGAGAAAGAAAAAAGACAATAATATATATATGAACAAGAAAGAGAATAACTTTTTCAAAAAACAATAAAATAGTCCTACACAATTAATGATAAGTTTTACTACAGTTGTTTTGTATCTTTCTCTCACATGTTGGTCCAAAATTGTTAAAGGATTCCTATCTGTTGAAAACTTTTATTCTCCCAGCATCCCCGAAGGCAACAACAAAGCTGGATTAACGCTAAAATATGGCTCACGAGTAAATTGTACATCTGATGAAAATAATAGCACACTATAAATAACTGGATTCCTCCCCTCAAAATAAAAACTGTTGGTGAGAAGTGATTATTTAGAAACCCTTTTAAGATTACGGAAATTTTTCCAATAATTTTGTTGGATAGCTTGACTTCTTTATTAAAATTGATTTTTTTTTTAATTAGCAATGTATGTTTAGTATAAACTGAAAATGAAGGAGAAAGAAAATGTTAAATACATTACTTTTTTGTGGGGTAGCCTCATTGTAGAATGATTTGTGGTGTAGTCGCATTGTAGAATTTAATTGTTTTAAATAATAACTGAGTTATAGTGTTAAATGAATAATATTTTGTGACTGGCTGAACATTCAAGAAAGATCTATCTCCTCAGTTCTTGACTTGTTTCATGCTAAAGCAAAAACAAAACACGAAAAACAGTTTGTGTTGAAAAACCGTAGTGATCAAATGTTGCAGTTAGTTATCCAATTTGTTGAAGCTTTTTGATATCTGTTTTCTAAATAAGTCTAGAAAACAGAACATAGATAAAAATGGGTAGGGTTGTTTAGATCTGGCAGCAAGTGACAAAAATATTGGAACATTTTAAGTTACTAATACTGGTTTGGAAGCAGGCAAATCGTTCATTCAATCAGATAATGAATGGTTCTTCTTCTCTCCTCGTGGAAGAAAGTATCCAAATGGTTCACAAAGTAAAAGAGCGACTGATTCTGGATATTGGAAGGCCACTGGTAAAGAGCGAAATGTAAAGTCAGGTTGTAACGTTATTGGAACAAAGCGGACTTTGGTGTTCCACCTAGGGCGTGCACCTAAAGGAGAGAGGACTGAGTGGATTATGCACGAGTACTGTATCAATGACAAGTCTCAGGTGACTAGTTGTTATCTCAAAACTACATTGTTAATACCAATATCAATACAACTCATTAAGAACTGAGACCATTCAAATATTTTATTTAGTTAATAATCATAAAAAGTATGCATGTTTAAAAGGGAATGTGTTTCATTATCTTAATGTCTTGCACAAACACTGATTATGCACGAGTACTGTATCAATGACAAGTAACATTGATGGATTTTTATAACTGTTAAGTAACGTACTATGTTTCAGGATTCTTTGGTGATTTGTCGGCTGAAGAGGAACACAGAGTTCCGTTTGAGTGATGTTTCGAATAGAGCTTCTTCGAGTCAAAGGCACCCGGTGAATTCACATGAAAGTGGTTGTGCTATTTCCGAACAAAGGGATGTTTGTGAGCAAGACAAAGAGGTAGGATGCAGCTCCAAGAGAAGCAGCAGCAGTTATGGTTCTCCTTCCACGGACCAAATTGATTCTGTTTCCGAATCCAATCAGCGACCAGCTACTTTTACAGAATCTTCAGATCAACCAAAGGTATACAAATTCACTAATGATACAAAAATAAAATAAACAAGCTAAAATTAGTTTTTCTATGATTTCTCTTGTTTATTTTTTTGAAAGTTAAGTTTAATGTATACATGCATTGAATAAAATGAAACAATTTTAATTTGTTGGGCTTGTTATTATATTGTAGGAGGTGTATGAAGAGGATTGTTATGCTGAGATACTAAAGGATGATATAATCAAATTAGATGAATCATCAATGTCTGGTGCACAAAGGCATCCTGCACAAGGCTCAGCACAACGGAGAATAAGACTAAGGGTTGGGAAGTCAAAGCATTCCCCAGCAGTAGAGGTAGTTCGTTTTCCAAGCACAATGCACTCATCCAAGAGTACCTTCTTCGCCAGAATAACCAACACTTTGGTAGTATTTGCTTTCTTTGTTTTCACTTTAATAATTCTATGTATTGGGTGGACACAAACACGTCAAGTGTTATGGGAAATTTTCTGGTGTAAATTAGCGTAAGCATTTGTTAAATTACTTTTCCTTCCTAATACTAATACAATATTGCATTAGCCTTTGACATTTCATGTACAAATGCATGATCAACTTCTCTGCAACACATCAAATCGGGGTTTGGGAAGCATTCTATGTTAGGATTCTTTTCTTTCAGGAGTTATAAGTGACCATATCCATATCCCCCTGGAGAAAAGAAATGAGAGAAAGACATTAGTTTGAATATTTCTGTTAATAAAAATTAATACTTTATCTATTAACATTTAACTTATAAAATAATATTCTGAATAATATATATATATATAACACAAGTGGATATAACTGTATATAAGAAACCTACCGAATGAGATAATTTTTATAGGGTGAAAAATAAATATAAATTATTAATATTTATATTAGAAAACATTTAACTTAAAGTAAAAATACAAAACTTAGGTTATTTATATAACTCAGTTTCAATTTAATTATACTTTTTTAATTTAGTATTTGAAAAGATAAATTTTTTTTTTATAGATTATAGTATTATTCATTCATCCATGTGTTTAATGAGGAAAGATAAATTGCATTATGTAGGTGTATGTGTGTGTATATGTATATATAAAGAGGGATGTATCACATAAGAACAATGAAAATATTTTGTATTGATTCACATTTAAATAAAGGGTTGAAATTAAAATAACTCACTTAAATATATCGCATATCTTCTTTATTGTATTACCATCTCCTTCACCATATCATCACAACCACCACCAATGTTGTATTACAATCACCATTACTACCACCCATCCTGTCATTACCACCATAGTTGCCATGGCGATGACAGTGGTAAAGATGACGATGGTGGTAGTAGCGACGATAATAACAGTGATAGTGAATTAGTGATAGCGATGACAGTAATAGTAGTGGTACATGATTTTTAAGTGACTAATAAATCTTTTTCTTACACTTTCAAATTTAATATTTTTTATTAATTTAAAATATATTTATATTAAAGAAACATATACATAAATATGTAAAGTAATTTGAAATTTTAAAATTATTTAATCAAAACTTATATTATTCTCTAGGATAACAAAAAAATTATAACATTAGCAAATAAAAGTACTATTATAAAAAAGTTAATTAAAAAGTAAGAAGGGTATTTACTTATTTTAAGAGTAAATCTAAAAGATTTACCTCATCCTTTATTTTTTTTAATGATTAAAATTTTATACTTATTTTAAGAATAAATGAATTAATAGAATAAGAGTAAGTTTTTTATACTTATTCTTGAAATAAATGATCTATCTTAAAGATATTAAAAGTAAAGTAAACTGATTTGCTGTTTTAAAATATTTTATAATTGGAATCTTACAATTTGTTTTAAATAATCGTAACTAATATGTAATAAAAAAGTTAAAAGAACTTGTCCCGGTAAGTGAATAAACATTATTCTAAGTGACAAGTTGAATGAACAATCTGCTAAGATGGTCCCTGACACCAAGATATCTTTGCGGGCTTGGAGGCAAAACTAAGCTGAATTTTTGCTCTGAACTGTAATGAACAATTGTTGGGCACAAGAGTGATGAGGGAGGTCGTTGGACAATTTCAAGTTATGGATTCGCTTTCAAGGATTAGATTCCTTACTATTTACTCATACCTTTTGTCTCCTTTCCAAAGTGCTTTTTCCGCTAAAGCAAGTACCCCCATTGGCATTGGTTAATGTTTCAAGGGTTGATTCTCCTTCTCCTTCAGGTAACTACCACCTCTCTATCCTTTTTGCTACTGAAAGCTAATTGCTTCAAACTCTTCATTAGTGAATGATGCACAAGAGGATGTATACAAACATTTTTCAAGGATACAGAATTAAAGGGAGATTTTATATCAAGGGTGTCAAATTTATTATGGCATAAGAAGTTCACAAGTACTATTGATTCTAATATTAGCAATCTGAAAAGCAACCCTTCTCAGCCACACATTAGGTGGCAGTGGTGTCTGTTTACTGTTTTCAAAGTAGACTTCAATTCATTTGGTTGCTTCACTTCAAACCAACAACTCCAATTTCAAATTCTCAAGTGCATGTTGGTATATGGGATGTTTGTTTGTAGATCATTGAGAGTAATAGTGATGCCGGTTTTATAAAAACGTTCAAGAAACCAAGAGTGGGTATTAGGTGACAAGTCTGCTCCAACAAACAAGAAAGAGACTGCTAAGTATGTTTCTAATTTCATGTATCTTGTTTACTACCCCATCATCCCTTGGCACATAAGTGGAAAATTGGATATGAAATTGTTTTATTTTAATTTTTCAATACATATTTTGCTTTGTTAAATGTTTTCCAAGTGCTACTTCTTTCATAGGTAAATAATTTCTATTCAACTATTCATACTGTGCAAGACGGAAACTGAACATTCTCAAATATGAATCTGTATGATACTTATCTTGAAACTCAGTAGGTTCTTTATTAGCTCTAGGACAACAGTGTTTTATTACCTCAAGACTGTAGGCTTTGATTAATTATCGTTGTTCGATTGTTGTCAAAGTTGCGGGTTCGTTATTATTTTGTTAATGAAGCTCAAGAGGGAGTTATTGCATTTATATGTGGGTAATTGGAGTGCATTGTAGTGGATATTGTTTGATAACATTGTCAATGCAGGTAGACTTTCCCTTTATTGCTTTACACAATGCTTTGAAAAACAATGTCTCACTTCTTCTTTTTTCGCTAAGCAAAAACAATGTCTCACTAATTTGTTATTATAGTTGATAACCAGGCCAACCTACAGTTTCTAATCTCTCAATCTTGTTATATTCTTCCGTAACTTTGGATTCATGACAAGGTCCGGTACCGTAATGATATAACCTTAATCCTTACTCAAATTAGTTCCTTTATGACAACAAAACAGGAGTTAAAAAGATGTTTTTCTCTCTCTCTCTACTAGTAAACAATTTGGGGCATTTTGTTTTATGCCCCTGACGACTAGAACCATCAAACTATATACCAATAAGTTTCTAATTCACTTAAATTAATAAAATGAATTAAAAAGATAAAACAACTCAAATTTTATGCATAAGCTCTCCCATGAAATTTATAAAATCCTTCTTGTATGTTAAGAATCACTTGCGTATTTCAATTGAAAAGATCCTATATCCAAAGTGAACTAAATTCTCCAACTATCCAAACTAAACTATCCAACTAATAATCATGTTGAGCCTAAAGCCTAATTGACCGTCCTTTTAATGCTATAAGTTATGCGGTTGGAGTCGTTTTCAGGTTTGCACCTGATTTGCTAATGTAATAAAATGGTCAATAAGCAAGCTTAAGTGGTTAGTTAATAACCTTACTGATTCACTGGACCATGGCTTACGATAATAGAACTTTTCAAATACCACTTCCAAGGTGTTTGTTATTTTTTCTGCTATATTTTCAGAAATGTCGTGTCCTGAGAAGCAAAGTGAATTTGATTGCTTTTATTCTAGATGCTCCTTCAGAGGATTGAGTCCACTCCCCGCCCCTCCCCAACAAAATAATAAACCAAAGAGGAAAAGAAAGAAGTTTAAAATTTCTTGCTTTGCAGCTGCTTCTTTAAATTTTTAGTGTGGTAATGAAGATATCATATCCAAATGCAGTTGCTTGTGCCTTCAGCTCTAGTATCAACATGTAGACAAGCTATCTAGTGAAACCGTTCCTCAAATATTCAGAAAAAGAAAGTCAAAGAAGTACAACTCAAAACCTGTGCTTTGGATGTAAATTCTGTTGGTGTTTTGGTGAGGACTTTTTGATTTTTTTAATTTATATACAAATTTTGACAGAATAGGCATAAGAAGCGAGGACGTTCAAGATTTGTTTACGCGGGTGATCAAGGGTTGCACTATGTCGGTTTCATCTCCCAGGCTTAAGATTCTAGCTACAATTTTGTACTTTCGGCTGTCTCTCATTGGCAATATACAATTTCTTTGACTTTCAGGTAACACTTGCAAGCTGTCTACTATAGATCATTTTGTTTGAGCAACAAACCTTTAATTATACAGCTGAAAAACACGGGTCATTTATGTACCATTTCTTGTTCACCTCAACTTGTGCCAGCCATTTTTGACTTTGAGATGTTTGTCTACAACACTACAGTTCTAATGCAAACTCATACAGATAATGAAGGGTTACAGTTTGTTTTTCCGGAAAACGTGGAAGACTCAAATGACTAAATTAAAATATATATTGGAAATGCAACTTTGTATTTGCTGTATTTTATTAGAAATCACATTGTCAATTGCCTAAGGTTGAAATGCAGTATAACATTTACACGTGCTAAAATTTCCTACCTAAACAAAGTGATCAAGTGAATATTCATGTTCATGAGACAGTCTGGTTCTACTTTCTTTTGATTGATGTGCATATATCATACGGTGAGGAAACATTCATCGTAAGAACGATTCTCAGCTACTTGTAACAATCCATCACAAAGATCGGGTTGATTATATACTTGCAGTATGCCGCACTGTCCATTTTCTTTGAAACACTGACCAATGGTGCTATACAAAGTCTTCTTGACATAATTCAATAAAACACACAATAGACAGGGCTCAATAACAACCCTTGCACCCCCTATAATTTGCACATTTGTTTCAGCCCATCAACATAATTTGTGAAATCAGTTCCGAATTGCTAACCATGCACTTGGACTTCACCATTTCCTGCCATGTCACGTCACTAATACAATTGATATGGCAGTTAAATTGCAATGTCTGGTCGAAAAAACGGTGACTTACAAGAAACTAGCTACATCAAAATGGTCACCACAAAGCACAACCAATTTTACAAATTGAATGACTGAAACATTTCAAAGTTTCGAACATAATAAACCCTGGCCTAAAAATTATAGCAAACGTAATTCAGCCCAAAAAACAATTCATCCAGCGAGATGACAATTAAACACCTCTTGAAAGTCATGATTGATGTGCATTCAGCAGCGCTCTATAGACCATATCAATGAATTGATTGTCCTGCACCAAAGAAAAAAAATGAGAATAATAATAAAATCCACCCCTAATAGAATATGACAGGATCATACAAAATAATTACCTCCCGGGCAATCATTTAAGATCATTGTATATTTGTATTCCCCACACAGAATATCACTCACAAGAAGCAAGTAAACTAACCTGAACAAGCACCAGAAGAGCGTCTCGAACCTTTTCTCTGGAAATAACAGGACCATAGTTAGGAGAGGGAGCTGGTGCAAGTGATGGTGGTGGATTTGGTGGTGGAAATGGCTGTAGCAGTGGAGCACCATATGGCCGTTGTACATTAACTGAAGGATGAAGTGGAGGAGCTGTTGGTGTGGATGAAGATACAGGTGGTATCATCATTGCTGAAGAAGGAGGAGGGACAAAAAAAGAAGGCTTCACCAGTTTTGCAGTTCGGTTACTGCTGCTGATGGATTCAGTGGCATCATGCTGGGGGATTAGAGGAGTAGATGCTGAAATTGAGGGCATCTGTAAGGTTGGCACAGTGGGTGTAGCAGCATGAGTTGGCACTGAAGATGAAATTGTAGCAGAAGACTGATAAGGTTGTCCAGTAATTGGAGCATTTGAAGTATTCCCAATAGCCATGGCTGCCTGCAATAATAATTAAGTGTGAGGAAAAATCAACCTCATCAGAATTCATTTACAAATATTTAACTTTTCATGAAAAACAATCTTGCAATATCAATTTGATTAAAATTACATATAAATGGTCTTAAGTGAAGCACCAAAAGTCATTAGTGAGGCCTACAATGTAGCAAAGAAAATGCTAAAAAATTTACAATCAAATGAAGCTCAAACTGTCTCTTGTAATATCCAAAATGAAGTTTGAATTCGAAAGGTACATGTATAAAATGAGTCTCTTGTGATGTCTGAAATACTGAAACTGAAGTATCCAGTGAAAGAAGAATTCAAAAGATTAGATGTAACAACCATAATTTTATAGTTTTATCCACTATGTAATTGTAAATTAAATTCTGTATTCTCCAATAGAAATCAGCAGACTATAAGGATATAGCTGAAACTGTTATATATCAATATTTTACATGATTAAAAGGAAGCACCCAAGTACCAGTAAGTCAGTGATCAAAGCACACAACCCACCTAATCATATGTGCAACTTCATCTACACTGTAGAATACCATCACATTTTATGTGAAAGAAGTTTAGAAAAAAGGATAAAAGAATTGTAATAACAAATCATTAGAAGCAAGTAACTTAGTTTACAATGATACATACACTGAAGAAATTTACAAAGGATGGATCATCAGGAACATCAGCCACATTGGAAGTAGTAGATGATGATGGCTCAAGAGGACCATCCATAACTGCCATAGTGGGTACTGCTTCAAGTTCTTCAAACTCACTGCAAAAGTGTAAGCAGAACTTCATCTACTCAAATTCAAAGTATACAATGTACAAAAATGAATGGCTAATGTCTAAGGTACGCTAGCTAACCAGTCAACTACATAAGAACCACTTACTGGTAACACACAAGAAAAATGCCTTTTTTTAGAGAGAAAATGAAAATAGTACAATATCGATAAAATATTCTCCAAAGCCTAAAAAAGGAAAAAAAGAGAACTAAGAAAGCAACAATGCTGCCCAATATTTCTGCATCAAGGACAGGAACAATGCAAATTCCCTTGAAATGGGCATTGGTAGAACACCAATGAAAATGCAAAAAGTAATCCTGTGAAATAGCAATGTACAATTTAAAAAAAAAAAACCCAGAATACAATAATGGGAAAATAGAGGGGTAAACTGCATAACATAACTAGGTGTAAATTGCATAGTAATTATATATCAACATGTACAGTATAAATATACTTCATCATACCCCCATAAATTCAAGCAGCAAACAATAAAGGGGTTGACCTCCCCACAATATGGGTTCCAAATTTCAAATAGCCAAAAGTGTTTATCTATACTAAAAGAGGGATGAAAAATGATCTATGATAGTGTTTTGGAAATAAAGGTAATACAAGCAGATGAGATAGAGCCAAGACAGAGCATGCAATGGATATGCTAGAGCTAGAAAAAGAGAGAGAACGCATCCATCAATATCACTTCAAATCCATGGTATTTTTCAGGAGCATTGATATGAATACGTAAAAGAAGTTTGATTATAATTAAAAAGAAAAATAGAATATCATGGATTAAACCAGTCCCACCATTCATGGGGGAGCAAGCAGATGTTGGCATGGAGTCACTTAATCAGTTAGAAGCATATATACCTCTTTGTGGAAGAAACCTTTGACTTTGGGGGAACCTTCGCATATGCGTTTAGAATCCTGAAAATTAGCAAAATAGGCATCAATCATATGGATACATGATTTTTTTTACAAATTTGCAAACAAATCTAGATCTATATTCTAAAATCAGCTATTAAAGCCATCACTAACAAGCTTGCATCTTGCAAACCATTTCTATAATAAGAAGAAAAAGAAAGAGAAACAGAGTGACTTCTTTGAATATTTTCCTCTTTCTCTCCACTATCCTTTCTGAAGGTAATAACAGTTTCTCAAACATGTTATTGGGAAATAGTTGTAATGGATGGAGCAGCTAGTTAGATCATTAGATAGATATTGTTTTCCTGTGCTTTGTATATGTCCAATATTTTGTACATCTTCTAGCAGTTTTTGAGGAAAATCATCAACATAATAGGGTATCAGTATTGTTTAATCCAACTTTTCCCATTTTTAGTAAGTGACTCCATACTTTTAAGTCTCAGTAGATAGGAAAATGTTAAAAACTATATAGTAAAAACATAACTAAATCAATGGTATGTGCAAAAGAATTGGCAAGCAATGCAAATAATTAAGCAGGACAAAGCAAATTGCTGCACATAGCATATATGTTATCTATGGTATAGATAATTTCAGTATTCCTTCAAGGATTCAACTATTTGAAAATTGAATTTGAGTGTCATAAAATTGGTTAGTAACCCTTAAGTTAACTTCTACATCAATTGTATTTGACTTCCAAAAGAATAAAGGACAGGATAAATTACTGTTTATCGCTTGAAAGTGTTCTCCCAAAATAACTTTCATACAGACATTCAGTAGTTTCAAAAGCCTAAACTTTACACCTATAAAGTTTCAAAACAATATACTACAAGCATTTAAGATTTGCTTAAACTAGTGGGGAAAATTTTTATTTTTTCCTTTCTCAGAAACTCACATAAAGATGATTGTTATAAACTATTTTGAGCACAAAATAAAGCAATCCAACACATGCAAAATACTCCCTCGGCTACTCAGAAACTACAAAATGACAATTTAGCATTATGAAAATAAAATCAATGTGAGAGCATGAAACACGTAGCATTTCCATAATTTAGTCCATACAAAGAACAATACCTGCTAAAAAGATTGGCAACCTCTTCACACTCACGTGCATTGTAGAACCAGATACCATTCACTTCTTGAGCAGCGTTTCTATACAGCAGATATGGAACCTGAACTTCATACTCAAAATCTCCCAAGAGATTCTCCACCAAATTTTCTGCTTATGCCAACAAGGAAAAGGGTAAAATGCAAGTTACAATCATGGACATTAGGCATCTCTCCACCACCAAGTCTAGTATTAATACAGCATCTATTTCCTTCTTAAAACAAGGTTTAAAAAGTATTTACAATTTATGCATCTACTAATTCACAATACTCACAAGTCACAATATTGAGTCCAGATGCTCAGTGTGCAATGTCAACAGCCAATACCCAAGCCCCAATCCTATAGTTTTAGGGTTAAAAGCAAACCTACTTACTAGAACAATATTAATATAATACCTCACGGAATCAAATATGGAGCAATAAAATAACTGACGATTAACAAATTTTACAAGACAAGCAAACCGACATGGTTTCAAAACCAAATCCAAAAACCACACTATCAAGTGCCATAGATTCATACTATCATTGAAGATCACTTGCACGTTAGATGCAGTAACCAACAAGCAGCACAATTTTCCCACTATTTTAAAAGACAAAGCAACATAAAAACACAAGCAGACGGAGTCACTAACCAGTATTGCGACGGTTCATCACAATAAACTGAAATCGCGGTTGTGTGTTCCTGAAATTAGACAAAAACATGGTCATAAGATAAACCTGGAATCCAAAAAATTGAATCGATGAATCGCGATATATTAAGAAAACCAAAAGCAGAAAAAAGTAAATGAACCTCTTGACAACAAAGAGAGATCCTTCAACATCTTTGCGGCTCTGCAAAGTAACAGCGGAAGAGAGGGAGCGATAAGAGAAAATGAAAATGAAAATGAAATGAAGAACGAAGAAAAAATAGGGTGCGAACCCATTGGCTGAGGTCGATGTTAAACTCGTAGAAGGTGACATGTGCGGCTGTGATGAGAATTTCCTCAACGAAAGGGTCAATTCGTTGGAGAACAGTAAGATTGAGAAGCTTGGTGCTGTGCTGGTCTAGATTTGGCATCAGCTTCCCATTCTGAGACATTTTTGCTTCCTCTCTGTAAGGAACCCTAAAATAATTGGGGATTAGGGTCCTGTCAAAGCCAAAGCCAAAGCCAAAGCCAAAGCAAAGGCAAAGGGCAACACAGAAGAAGCACGTTCAGGTTAAGTCGATCAGACTCAGCTTCTTCCCAAAGAAAACCTTGCTAAATGACAAAATAACCCTTCTAACTAATCGCTAGGCATATACTTGTTCTCAATATTACTTTCATCTTTTTAATTCATCATTTAATACCTAGACTATTCAAAATTAACGTACAATTTAATATATTTACATATCTTTATTTAAACATTACTCATAATCAACAAGACTTTTTTCTTTCAAAAAACAAAAAATAAATAAAAATTAATGCTCTTATTTGGCTTTAAAATTATTTTTAAGAAGATGGAGGAAAATATATTTAAATTTTTTAAGAGTTTACTTTATAACATAAATATTGCTTAAATTATTTTATAAATATGCTTTTTATTAATAAAATATTATTAAACAAATTTTAGCTTAACTTAAAAAAACTTTAAGCTAAAAATTTTAATTTAAATTTGATAAACAACTTATATTTATTTTTAGCTTACAAGAATTTTTTATCCTTAAAATTTCACAACAAATTGCTTTTGGTTCTTTAAATTTAAAAATATTTCTTAGTCCTAAAATTAATTTATTTTTTGTATTAACAGTATCTATTTATAAGTTTGGTTACGCTGAATGTGAAACTAAAGATGGAAAGAGTTAGAACGGAAAGAAAAGTGATTCACAGTTACAAAAACATATTTTTTTTTAGTAATAATTTAACAGCATTAATTAAAGAAAAATGATTAAAAATAAATCACGAATTAAAGAAAATATTTTTGAATTTTAAGAACTAAAAATGATTTTTGGTAAAATGACAAAAAACTTATTTAAATCCTTATTTTTTAAGTTTTAAGATATATTTTGACAAAAAATTATTTTCTCTTAAAAATTATTATAAGAGAAGTTGAACAAAAAGATATTTATATGGTTTTTAGTTGTACTTCTTAGGAATATAACGGAAACTCCATAAAAAAAAGGAATATATAATGAAAACTGCACGTAATTACTTACTGAAAGAAAATAATGGAAATTAAGTTAGTTTTATTATGTTCTTAAAAAAATAAATAGAAGAAAAAATCACAGTGATGTTTTTAATTGCAAGGCCTAATCTCTTAAAAAATTTCAAATTTATTATCACTGATGATATATTATTTTTACAGTTTTCTAAAATTAGATGGGATGTTTTAATATTTTGTTGGTTAATAATTGTTAACTCAAAAGTGTTCTGAAAAATTTTAAGAATGGTCAAATCTCAAATGATGTAAATTTCTTAAAGAAATATCCAAAGACTATCTGAAGCTTTCATGATTCTCTATAAAAAGACAATTAAAATAGAATTGAAAAATATATTGGTCATGGATTTGCAATGTAGAATTTGTTGGAACTACAAACCTTGAGAAGAAGGAGGGCTTTTAGCCTTGGGCTCATATTTGCAATGTAGAATTTTTGGAACCACAAACCTTGAACTTGATTTTTCATTTTAATGTAATAATACATCACAATTCCACAAATTCACTCATACAAGTTTACAGTAATATATAGAGCAACTTCTCTGATTCTATAAAGCATTCATCACCATCCAAATTTTCTTTTCAACCCCTTTTGAGAGCCACAGAGGACACCACAATCAAGCAAATTAAGAAAACCGCTGCAACGAACGAAACCACCACAGCCTCACTGGTAACCTGACAGAAGTCAGTGAACTGCTGACAAATGGCAATCCAATTTGCATCTTGGCTCCCATTATGAGCTAAGTACACAACAGATGCAGCAGATGAAGCTGCTGCCATGACTAAAGCCATCATAAACTGCAAATTGTAGTCAATTTAAGTTGGTTAAGCATTGACTGAGGTGATTGTTAAAACAAAATATACAGATCAATGCATTATCTCTGCTCATATTGAATTCAAGCTTACTATGTCTATGATCACAAGTAGAAGCCTTGGCCTTACTGAGAAAGGCCGAACAATGCAGACAATTGAAAATGGCAAGGAGAGGATGAGAAATACACCTGCTGCTCCATTTGCAAACACAAAAAACCTGCATGTGAAGACCCAAATAAAAAGATGAATTATTCGAGTGTAATTATTTGTGATGTTAGAAAACTGGTATAGGATAGACAATGATATAGCATTTGCACTATCACTAAAGAAGAGAAATTATTTTTTGATGCTCAAAATCAAGCACCATCTTTATTATGATGGAATATAAACTTACTGGAACATTGGAAAATCATCCCATTGAGCATGAAATTGAAAGAACTGCGTGAAGAACGGCAGTATCTGTTCATTGTTCCCCATGATGGCAGCAGCACCTAGAGCAGAACCAATGGCTCCGAGCCTAAGGATGAAATCTAGGATAGCGACACCCTTTTTCCATCCACCTCTAGGGAGAGGGGTAGCTTTTGTGGAAACTACAGTTGCTGTTGCTGAAGGTGGAGCAGCCTCAGCAATGGCTTTCCCTTTGCCATTGCTCCTGGTCCTCCTGGATTCTGGGCTGGTAGCTGCTGATGCCGCACCCTCTTTTCCCGATTCCATCACAATTGGATATTACAAGAGAAGGAGAATTTATTTTTTTTTTGTAGTATGTAATCTTCAATCCGCTACTTGCGTATATATAGAGGATGCATAAAGGTTGAGCATTTAATTAACAGGGTTGGTTAGTGAAGATGCTCTTATGTTTCTCTGAAGTCTGATTCTGATAATGCTTGTAATGAAGGAGTTGTTAAGAACTCACTTGCTCCACATCGTACCAAAAGCATTTTTCATTGATTCTGTGTAACTCCTACCCCCTACGTGACAAATTTCCCAACTAAACTTAGGAATGATAGTAAGACCAATAAATAATTACATTCATGGACTATTTATTTATTTGTACATCATATATATCTTAGTTTTGTGCAGGGGTTGGATAAGTAGTGCAACACAAAAGAAAACATCAAGGAAGGATTCAGGGCAAAAACAAATACTACAAAATCAAATACCTACGAAGCGGTTTGGTTAGATACTTAGACATTGAGCCATATTTATAGGTCACGTATAAGACTAGTCAGCTGTAAGTTTACTTTGCATGTATGGCTATAGTTAACAATCGTTATAATACATTCTTATAATTATCGAATAGGTATAACATTTTCATGTGAAAATTTATATTACATTTGCAAGTTTTAGCATTACATTAATTCAAATTGAAAATCATATTCATGTAGAAATTTATATTACATTTGCAAATTCTAAATTTATATAAATTCATCATTTGACATCATTAGATCCCTACATCTAATTGTCGGTTAATAATCGTCACTTCTAACTGATGGTCTTTAGACGACACTTTTGACAAATAGTCACTGACCGCCAACTTTGACAGTCAACTTTAACAAATAATCACTAGTTATTATTTATGACTTACGGTCATTAACCACCACCCTCAATTGGTAGTCAATGATCACCGCTTCTGACCAATGATTACTAATAGCTACCTCTGATCTCCACTTCCAACACCGACCAGTCTCTAAAGAGAAAAGATTATAATATTATTAAAATTTAAAAACAATGTTTCAAATTTTTAAAAAAAAACTAATAACCAAAACTAATTTTTATTTTTATAAATTTTAAAACTAGAACTCAACCGATTCACTTTTATAATATTCTAGCAGCAAACAAATGTCTCGAAGACAAAAAGGTTGCACATGACAAGTAGGAGGATAAAAAAACAGCAAATTTTGATTATAGCATTAACAAATTTTTTATTCACCTCATTTATTAAAATGTGTCTATCTGCACAAAAATGGCAAAATTTTCCTCCCAGCTTACAAGCAGCAATCGTACAGTTACCGTTATATTATATTACACCTTTGAAAATTGTCATGGTGGAAAGAATGACGAACACCCAATCGGTATTTTCTATTCGTGCTATCAAAGAAACATTAGATTTGGAAACTATCTTCCAAAAAACGAATGCTTTGCGGCCTTTACGATAAACATAACAAAAATTAAGTTTTCTGTGAACTAAGACTTGTGTTCTATATCTTCAGTTTCCATCCTCGGGCAGCAAGCGCTTCATGAACTCGTTTAGCTGCATCTGCAGTGTCATCAAGGGGTGGATAACTCCAACTTTCCGATATCTGAATTTAAGAAAAATATATACCTATCAGATATTTGACAGCACGAGACATATAATTCCAAGACAAATATCTTCCCACATACTAATTTTAATCCATGTACTTGATGAATAAGTAGAACTTTCAACTTACATCCTCAGACCCCGTAAAAGGCCTAACAACTCCCCGTTCTCTCAATGATTTGTGGAATTCTGTGAACTTCCATCTGCAACGCTCAGCTCCCATGATATACACAGGCTTCCTGTTGAAAGAATAAAATGATTTCTTAAGAATAAATATCAGAAATTAAAATACATGTATTAATTTACAACAATAGTAACAACAAATCATTTAGAGATTAAACTGGGGAAAATCTAATCATAAAATACATGTACTAATTTACAACAATAGGGACAGACATACCCAGTGCTGCAAGCTTCACTTATCATGCTAACTGAATCTGCAGTGACAACAAATGCATCGGCCCAAGCTAGATGCCCCATATGTGGGTTTGGTTCTGAAAATTGTGTTTAATAACAGGGATTATAAAAAAGAGAAGTAGGAAAAAGTCGTGAGTTCGATCCTCACCGTTAACAAAAACTAAAAACTAACATTACTGATAATCCTAACAATAATATTTGGCCTATAAAAAAAATTCAAAAATCTGATTAAATAATTTAATCTAAACCTGGATAAATCTTTACCTTGCCCATCCCAAATACAAACTTTTGGATTATTTCCAAGTTCTTTCAATATAATACTGGATACCTGTTAAAAAAGACAAATAAAGTGAACAAGAAGTGCGTCAGAGATTAAAAAAATTGTTTAATGATACCCATTTAAGAGACTTCATGGTATGAGTATACCTTTCGTGGAGTCCTCTCTGAAAAGGATATTCTTACACTCCCGCAACTACCAAGAACACCAAGCAAGGATGTTGCTAACTGCTTTGCAAGGTCGACACCATATCGACAGTTTTCTGTATATATAATGGAAATTTGGTAAATTAGTACATCTTATGGCCACTGAAGTTACTAAACATAAACCATTACCCTCCCACCTCCCCGGTTGTGCAATGCAAACACCGAAATTTCTAATTATTAAATTCATGAGAAAGTTTATGTATAGAAAAAAAAAAATGAGCAATTTAGACCCAGAGCTGTTACTCTACATGAACTTCAATCTTCTTTTAAACCATTACTACAGAACAGTAAAATGTATATTTTAATATGCCAAAGTGCCAACCCACTCTCTGCAAAGTCCTCATATGGTTTCTAGTGATATAATCTGTATTCCCTCTGCTAGAAATTTTTTATAAGAATTTTGAGAGAACCACACCATTAAAGCTAGACATTGCAGTTGGAGAGTCCAATGCCTTATAAACCCCCCATTAGAATCCCATAATTACATCAAGAGACTCAAGTTCCATACCTTAAAATTAGATCCTAATAATTTTCCTTTTGAGGGTATACTATTAGCCCTTCTTTTTCACAAACTTTACAAATTTAAATTTTTAATGCAACTCAGCATTTCACTTACAATGACTCAAGGATATAAAGATTTATCCCAAATCTAAGATATTGGAATTTAAACACAGGAAAACTATGAGAAATAATTAGGACCCATGACAAGGATAAGTATAGAAGAAGTTACTTGTTGGCCCTCCAATGTTGACCACGAGCAATGGCCTTGGAACATGTGCAAAAACATCTTGCCATGTAATGGCAGCACTGCGAAGTGAAGCAAAATCTATTCGATGTAAGGCTCCCAAGGTCAAAACCTAATGTAAATTATCACATATACAATCCTCAGCAACAGACAATTGCTAACATCAAAGTAAAATTGCATTTTCTCCAGTATAGTAAAATCTAATCACAGTCACATCATATGCTGCACACTACACATACCACATGACTATCTGGAGGCTCACGTGGAGTTATCCACCTTCTAAGAAACTTAGGAACCTGCTTCTGTCCTTCTGGAGTCAAAGGATAATAATCATGATGAGGGGTAATCACCATGTCAAACCTATTCAAATGAGACCTTGGATGTTGTATCTGTCCAGAAGGGAACAAACAATCATCTTTACTAATTAGAAGCCAACACTTAAATAAAGCAATAGACACCACAGAAGTATAGAAGTGCAATAAGCCACTACACTGCATACAGTGCAGATTGAGACTGATTAAACATGGATAATCTACTATATCTTAGCAACAAGCACATATTACTTATTTTTATTGGATTAATTGTAATTAAAAACGTGTGGCTTAGCTTAGCAACTTAAAAGTATTTGCAACATAAGACAAATAGTAAAGAAACTTCTTAATCTCCCATGAAGACTCAACCATTCCATGGAATCCAAGAGCTGATCTAGCATAAAACGGAAAGTTCAAACAGAAAATTGGCATGCCAAAAAATTAGGTTAGTACTCCTATCTTGGGATGCAATCGCAAAACCAACATTTGTGAACCGCACGGTGAATTTCACCCTTGGTGAACTTTGAAGGCACCGAACCTATTTCATTACTTCATCTTGCAGTTTCAAATCAAAGAAAAACCAACTAAATTACAACATTTACACTCAATAAGTTTTAACAAAGAAGCAAAACTTAGGATAAGTAGAGATGTAGCAGAGTTTGAATGGAAACACATTGCTTATACGCTCAAAACACCAGCACCCAGACTATACAAAATAGGTTATGAACAAAATCAGCATAGTGAATACCTGAACAAGAAAAACAAGATCAGGAGCTAAACGTTTTATGGAACTGGCAACAGAAATTGTGTCTCTTCCAGAAGCAACCACCAGTAACGGGCCCTCCCTGGAAAAAAAATAAAAAGATGAATGACATTCATTATTTGTAACAAATAAAAAGAGAGTTAAAAGAAGTGGAATATAAATGAACTTTTCATAAGTTTGGCGAGCCAGATTGACAATGCGCTTGGCATCAGCTTCGAGAATAGAGGACAGGCCATTAGGGTGCGAAGTGAGAGGCAGGTACTGGGATTTGGAGGAGAAGGCGCTGAACATTGAAATTAGGTAATGAAATTTTCGATGGAGAGAGAGAGGAAGCCATTGGAGCCAATCGTCGATTCCGCCTCTGGGCCTCGTAACGCGCTGCAACGGAAAATCGAATCGGTAGAAAGAGAGAGTTTGTTGGAAGATTGTAACGGAAAATAATAAAAAAGCGTACGTATATGAGGAGGTTTTGAGAAAGGCCAAGGGCGCGGAGCAAACCGATGCTGTGATTCTCCGATGAGGGGAAGCCGTTGCCGATCACGATCGCGCGGCGGACGATGGTGTGGACGCCGGATTCGAATATATCCGGCATGCCTCTCGCCGCCGTGGGGCTGGGCGGCTCCGGCAACTCTATTGGCTTCATTCGCATGTGAACTGGACACGCAAGTTGCACTTTCCGTCTTCTCAATTCACTTTTCACTCTCCCCGCTTCCTTCTATTTCATAACAACTCGCTTGTTCCATTGGTCAATAAATTTAATTTAGCATAACCCTCCGCCAAAATAATAAAAGAAATTTAATTAGATCATCCTCTGTATATTCTTTCATGCAAATATTATTGGTTCTACAAAATTTCTCTTGGATTATAATTTTAGATAATCACCAAAATACAAGTGAAAAAGCATTTTTAATTTTGAGACAAATTTATTTTCATAATACTAAGTCGAATTGGATTCACTAGCTCAATCATTACACTAAACAAATGACCAAAGTGCTTAAGGAGTGGCTCCGAGATCAGCCTAAAATATAATTAATTAATTAATTATATAGTTGATAGTATAAGTACATAAGGAGTGGATGTCAATTTCTGATTCAAGTTAACTGAATTGATTTTTTATTAGCAGTTGATTCATAAGATTTATCAGATCAACATGCAAGTTCAGGCAATGAAAAATAAAAAAAAGGTCATAGACGCATTTGACAACGTTTCATCGTCATCCAATATATTCCAAAGCGATATTGCCCATCATTTTAGCCAATGGAACGGGACACTTTGTGACAATATCAAACCGAGATGGGTTTGAGGCATGTCCAAAGAGTGATATGCTCAAGGAAACAACCTCCTTTAAAGTCAACCTTGAAGAGAGGAAGCCTTGCCAGTAATAAGGTTTCAAGTCAAAAAATGCATCAAAGAAACTGGTGGTTCCTTTCAAGTCAAGCTTCAACAAAGTCTCCATTCCAAAAGAGTAAAATTCCCTTACTAGCCTGTTCTCAATTGGCCACATGCTATTCCAAACTTTATCATAAAGCTGTTTCCCCCTGATCATTCTGGTGGAGCCAAGGCACTGAGCTATAGCAAAAGCCACAACAGGAGCCACAGTCATTGTTCTAGCTACCATGTACCCTGTGGAAGGGTGAACTAGCCCAGACGTGCCACCAAAAGCCATTACATCTTGTGGGATCCTTGGAAGAGGTCCTCCCATTGGAATCAAACACTTCTCATCCTCCAATACCCTCTTCACTCTAATGCCTAAATGCCTTACCCTTGCAACCATCCTCTTCTTCACCTCCATGTAAGACAACACTGGACGGCTAACAAGTGAAGTCTCTTCCAGAAATATCAAATTGGAACTAAACGGCATTGCATAGAGGAATGTAGGAAACCTAGAATTAGTAACTCTCAAGTAGGGTTCATTCCCCAGATGAGAATCTCTCCAATCCATCAAAACCATCTTGTCCAAATCAAAAGGGTGATCATCTACTTCAGCCAAAATACCATGAGCAATCTGAAAACCATGGTTTCTCACCTTGTCATATGCTATAAAACTACTGCCAAATCCACTTGCATCAACAACCAAACTCCCCTTCAATTCTGTCCCATCATCACACAAAACTGTAGACTCAAACTCTTGGTGCTCAATCTGCCATGCCTTTGCCTTGTGAAACCTAACCCCATTGGAGACACACACTTCAATCAATCTCTCTTTCAGCTTCCTCTTGCTAACCCTCCCATAAGACCGATCCAAATACTTGGTCCTGCCATCATTTACATAAACACAAGCCATCGGCCATGTTCTGTCCAAACAATTCTCAAGACCAAGACTCTCAAACTCATCCACCCACACACCATAGTTGTTAGGCCACACAGAAAGAGGTTGAGGATCGACACAACAAACCTTAACTCCATAGAGGGACACTTGCTCCGCTAGCCTTAAGCCTGCAGGGCCAGCACCAATAATGATCACATCAAAACGAGAACGATCAGAAGGGTGGCACCATAAAAGGTCAAAATCTAAGGCTTGGGGTTGGTTCTGAGGATTCAAGTCAAGGAAGTTTCCAAACTTGCTGGTGCTGTGGACCCTGTTGGCTCTGATAAGTTTTCTTGATGCTGTGTAATGCCGTTGGGGAAGAGGAAATGGTGGGGTGGCTAAGTGGAGGGGTTGGTGAGGTTTGGTCAGAGGCGGTGGGGAAAATAACATGAAATGAGTGCCCATTTTTGTGGTGATTCTGATATGAGTGATGGACAAAAGTACCTGCAGAAAGGAGGAAGGTTATTTGTCCAGTTGTTTGTAGTGAAGAGAGTTTGGCAATTGGAAGAAACATGCAGACAAATACGAATCATCGAGTCACACAGCTAACAGGATGCTTTTTCTCACCCCTTTGCCAAAGACATTTCTTTCTATAAATATTCATTACTACAGTCTAGTTCATTTTTAATGCAAACAATCTATAAAATATTTTATTTTTATTTAATACTTATCATTTTAATTATTAAGCATTTGAGTTCATGTATTTACTTATTAGTCACTCTATTATGCATTTATTTTTTAGAAAAATAAATTATGTAAATCATTAAGTATTTTCGAATTAATTTTACACTTTCATTTAACTCATAAACATTTATATATTAACTTCAATAATTATCTTAAAACAAAATGAAAATAATTATACTATTTACATTTTATATTTTTAAATTTGAATTTTAAACAAAATGCTAATTGCAAAAAATAAGAGTAGAAAAATATTTGTTTATCCTCTTTTTATTTATAATTTTAAAATAATGAAAATAATATTTAAAATGTTTAAGGGTCATGCTGGGTTGTATTATTATTTTTTATTTGTAAATCTAACAAATTACAAATAAATAAAATATCATATATTTATTAATTAAAAAAATAAATGAGTAAATTTAAAGCATCAGCAAAAACACAAGTAATTAAAGAATGCATGCATGGCACCTCTTTCATGTATCCAAATCTAATGGATAGATACCCCAAATATAACTTTTTCTTGTTATAATATTGACATATGTACAAGCCAATTTCTACACTTAATTGTATGCGATTTTACGATATGATATGGTAAAACAAGTAACCGGTTCGTACGTACAAAATGAATGAAACTTCGTAAGAAGAATCACTAGTGCCTTTGGAAGCTAGATTTAGGCTAATTGACCCAAGTGAGTTTATTTTTTAAAATAATTATTTGGGTTTTTTTTAAAAAAATATTATTAGCATGGGTCTGTTTTGGTAGTTGACTCGGTCAAATCGCAACTCTGAATTGCGGTTTCTTTGCCACGTCAACAACTTGATTACGTGGAAGCCAGCGTGGAAAAAGGAGTATAAAACCATAAGTGAGAATTGCGGTTTGACTGGTCTTTGACCAGCTTGTCCAATGGGTAAAAAAACACAGCAAACGATGCCGGTAAAACCGCAAGTCAGAGTTGCAGTTTTAATGAGGTTTAACTGGCCCCCCTTTTATCCGACAGTTGCAAAAAAAATACAAATTTCTACTCACATAAAACCGCAAGTCGCATATGCGATTTGATTTAAATACTATTTTTAACATAAACCGCAAATGTGAACTGCGGTTTATATTAAATATTATTTTTTTTACTGCTTCAGATTTCATTCCAAAAAACCACAAGTCGCATCCTAAAACATGAAATTAATCAAGAACCAGTTCAGATTTCATTCCAAAAAATGACAAATCGAACTAGGCCCGCTTCAGATTTCGTTTTAAAAACGCGGAATTGAGCAAGACCCTGCTCATATATTATTCTACAATTAAAAAACCATGAAAGCCTAGCTCATATTAAATTGTGAAATAAAACAAGATAGATCAGATATCATCCTAAATAAGCGAAAGTGAAGCCGAAAATGAAAAATTGATGAATACCCAATAGAGATTTGATACTAAAAAGGGGAAATTGATGAGGAGGCAGATAATTTTTGGAATGAAATCTGAAGCAGTAAAAAAAATAATATTTAATATAAATCACAGTTTGCATTTGCGGTTTATGTTAAAAATAATATTTAATATGCGGCTTGCGGTTTTATGTGAGTAAAAATTTGTATTTTTTTTGCAACCGTCGGGTAAAAGGAGGGGCCAGTTAAACCCCAGTAAAGCCGCAACTCTGAGTTGTGATTTTACAGGCATCGTTTTCTGTGTTTTATTACCCATTGGACAACAAGCGGTGCTGGTCAAAGACCAGTCAAACCGCAATTCCCACTTGCGATTTCATACTCGTTTTTTCACGCTGGCTTCCACGTAATTACGTTGCTGACGTGGCAACGAAATCGCAATTCGGAATTGCGGTTTGACCGAGTCAACTACCAAAACAGACCCATGCTAGTAATATTTTTCAAAAGAGACCCATACTAATAATTTTTTTAAAAAATAAACCCACTTGGGTCAATCAGCCCTAGCTTTACCACAAACATTTACAAGGACCGTGCTTTTTTTTTCTCTTTTTTTTTTTTGTCTTTTACGCTGTTTCTTTCAACTCCTAACAATTATATATACTCACAAATCCATGGTCACCCAATTATTAAAAAAGACTAGCAATATATAAAAATAAATTGAAAATATAGTTATTTTCCCAATCATGAATTCGTGAACAATCAATTATAAATCAAAATTTTCATTTTGTATGCTTTTTTTAATCATTAATTTGTAAGAGCTTTTTTTTATAGATAAGAATTAATTGTTAATAAGGAGAATTTGTGTCGATAATTTCTCTTTTTCTTCTTTTCATCAAATGTCTTTTATTACCAGATTAATTTTATAAATTTTAATTTTTTAATTCTTATAAGAGTGACGTACGACAAAGTTTTATGAGTGCATATGCACCTCTTTCAAAAGGAATTTGACTCTTTACATCGTCTACAGTGATATTTTAAACAAATTATTTGAAGACATATTTTTAGCCTTTTACTATATAATTCATTGGCTACTCGCACAGCTTAAAGATGTAATACTGCAAATATGCGAACTCAATGCAGGGTTAAGACTTAAGAAGGTAATGGATGAAGCAAGATTTCATTTTATGAACATAATTAACCTAGTTTTGAATCAATTCTCCAACAAATACTTTTTTTTTTGTGCAATAAGAAAATAAGTTAAACTTGTTCTATAAATTTAATTTTATACAAGTTGATCCCTCATCCAACTTATTAAAAATAAGAGCATAAAATTACTTTGACAAGTTAAAAATAATGGAGGACCTGTTTGATCCCAAATCGTAATGCAGATACAAGCTAAGAAAGAGGTTTTGTTGGCACAACCCATTTTAAGAAAGAAAAAAGGGCAGTAGGTGATAGAATATATAATAAAGTGTCTGTTTTACTAATATACAACGGCAAGCAGCAACACTACATTATTAAATGAAGCTAAGGCATTGTTTGAATATTGTAGTGATAAAAGAATTATTGAAATGAAGTAGTATTACTATTATGCATGTAACCAGAAGAGGGGCCATGGTCATCTGCTATTCAGCTATATTGTCCAGTTGTTCAAAATGGCAATGTGGAGCCACCATGGCAGATTGGCATTATGATGTTGCCATGATGAGAGGATATTTGCCACCATAAAAATGTATTCTTATGAAAATAACCCTTCTAGTTAGAGAATCTGACTAAAATATAACCATTGCTTGAGTACAAGCAAATGCTATATAATGTTATGTCATTCACTGTTTGCTCAAGGTAAGTCACAGTAAGATTTATACCTAGAAATGAATAATTTAAATTGACAGATTATCAAGTGAGCTTATATGCTATGCCAATAAGCCATGTAATACACATGGGGCTCCGTTCCTTAAAAAAAATAAATGTGTTTTTTATCCGTGTGATTTTTGAGATATTTTCTCCCAATTTTTCTTTTATGTTTTCAAAATTTGTAATTAGTATAAACTGTTAACTTTTGCTCATTGACTATTAAGTTGTTGACAATTAATCGTATTTGATTATTCATCCTTTTAGTATTTGATCATTTATATTTAAAAAAAAATTATTTTAGTCTTTTTATTTTTTAAACTTCATTCTATTTTGTCCTCTTTCTAATAAGTTAAGACAAACATAATTATCTTTTACATTTAAAACAATTAATTGGTATACTTAATTTTCATATACCTAAATTTTTAATGTGAACTATGCAGTTAAGCAGTGGAAACGATAGAGCATCTCTTTCTAATATGCTCAATCTCTTATAGGATTTGGCAAGAACTCTCTTAATGGTGGAGGCTATTTTAACTTTATCAAATAAAGTTTAAGGTCAATTTTATCAATTTATGAGTCTGGTGATTCGATTTATGCACAAAGGAAAAGTTGGGTCTTTGGTTTGATTTGTTGGAATAAGGTAGATATAGAAGACTCAGAATGTAGCAATGTTCAAGGCCTAAGGACCCCATCTACAAGATATGGTTCAAGCAGTGAAACTAAGTACATGAGAGTCATGTCACTCCAAGTCACTTCCATATTGAAACAATTATAAACATCTTTATTTTACGTTTAGGACCGGCTTTCTTTTTCTATTAATAGTGCTCTAATGCGAGTAGGGTTTATATCACTTTTAGGATGTATGTGTTTTTAACATGTAGAAAGACATCCATTGTGCTTTTCAATTTGATTCGGTATAAAATATTTTTGACTTATAAAAAAAATAGTTAGGTGCCTAACTATTTTTTTAATTGGATATCTAAATTTTTATTTAATTTCATTAGATAAATATTTCTGTTTAGTTTTTTATTATGAAAATTGAACCACAAACACCTAATTAGACATTAGGACCGGAAATCAAATTTTTAAAACTCATATTCGAGTGTTTAGGATAAAGACGCGTGTATTTGTTTTTATTGATTTTGAAATTGTAAATTGTTTGATTGTTGGATGGAGATTCATCAATGAATTTTGAAAATTTAATAAAATAAAATTAATATTTAGATAGTTAAAATGTTTAAATTATTTTAGAATAATTATTTTTAATTATTTAAAATTTAATAAAATCAACTTAAGATAGCAACAATTTTTAACTAATATGATGTTAAAATTAATTAGGCATATTTAATATGAGTCCCTAAACTATTTTCTTTTCAAATGGCTCCTTGAATATTTTTTATTAAATTGTAGATTGGAGAGAAAGCGAGGAAGGAATCGTGGGTTTGAATTCCTCCACTAATAAAAATTAATACATTAACAACTAATATTTTATCTATAAAAAAAATTAGTCATTCTCTTTAACTATTGTTATTAAAAATTGATTTTTAGGTCAAATGTTAATTATTAATGTATTAATTTTTTTTAAAGAAGAAATTCAAACTTACAATTTCTCTCTCCCTCCACGTGTAGACTATGCCACTAAAGAATATGAGTTTTAAAAATATAAAAATGTACCAAGAAATACTTTAATATGATAAAACAAAACTCTTAATCAGCTATTATTTCTTCTTTTATGAAGCCTCACAAAGATAACAAAAAATTGTGGGAACTGTAATTTAAAATACAATACCTATCCCAATCAAAGTCATTCAAAATATGTTCATTATTTTGGAAATAAATACTTTGTGATGTTACCAAGAACAACAAAAAACAACACGAGCAAAATATAATAGCAAAATCGCAAAATTCCTACACTATAGTAGCCTTTTAGTCACTCAAATATTTTGGTGTAGACTATTAGGTCCTTAAAATAAGTTGTGGCACATTGGTCCCAAAGTTTGTTGTCGTTGAATAAATTATTATTTTCGTTGAGGTATGCTAGCAACAATTAACGTTAAAAATTAATTAGTAACTATTAAATGTTGAACTAGCACTTTTCTTTTATTAAAATTTTATTAATTAAAAGAGTTTAATTAATATGCATGTAAAGATTTTTAACTCTTCATTCATGGTAAATTTGTTGATTTTACTCATTACTACTTTAAAAGTCACATAAATAAAAAGTCATGATTATTGAAAGTCAGTATAAAAATCTTTTTTACACTAACAATATATACCAATTAAACTTTAATTAAAATTATAATCTTAACAAATTTTAGCCGCCAAAATGTTGATTTTTTAAGTTTATTAATTAAATAGAGTTTAATTAGTATGCACTATCAGAGTAAAGATTTGTATACTCATATATAATCACAATAAGTTTATTAATTTTACTAATTAATACTTTAAAAGTCATATAAACGAATACTTATGATTAAATTTAAGTGCAAAACTCTTTTACATTACCAATTCAAACTAATTAAATTCAATTAAATATAGGATAAACTATATTTTCGATACATAAATTTTTTTAAATTTATGATTTTGGTACATAATTTTTTTTAATGGTCAAAGTATGCAAATATTTTTTGCATTCAACATTTTAGTTCTTCTATTTATTTTAGTTCTTCTATTTATTTTAGTCGTTAAGTGGTGAAGTGTTATGCTATTATTATTTTATTAATTAAATTTTTTTACAAATTTTATTTTGTTTTGTAAGAATTTTAGGCCGTCACAAATTAATAAAAGTTACTCCTACATTCTCCATCTCCTCCCTGCATGTCACATAACTCCCCTACCTTTCCCCGTTCCCACTTCACCACCACCTTCCTCCGCCTTTCCTCCTTAGTAGTATTTTTCAAAGGATGAATGTTTCACCCATGTGATATCTACTATCTCACTATATCCCCTGTTATCCCTTTCTCATACATTATCATGATATTTTTTTTATTATATTTATTAATGCAAAATATTTTTAAATATTATTTCATTATAAATTAACATTTATAATAAATATTTTTATTTTAATTTACCTAAGAATTTATGGTTATCATAATTTTTTGGTCAATTAGTAATGTAAAAAATTATAATATATATATAGTAGAAATTAAACTTGAAAGATAATAATACTGATTAAAGAAATTAAATTTTATATTTAAAAATCAATTGTTAATTTATATTTATATATGAAAAACATTGGTTTATATTTATTATAGGAAGTGCAATTAATCTATGTAATTTACTATTTAATTTATGTATAAACGTAGTAAATGAAACAATTGATAAAATATTTAATGTATTCTATATATTAAATATTTTCAATTATTTAAAAAATATTATTAAATAGATTTAAAAGTAAATGATTTTAATTAAGAAAATAAGTCCTCACTTTAAAAATACTAAACATCATTTATTATCTTTATTTTTAAAAATTTAAGAAAAAAATATTTTTTCTTCATGTATAACAATAGTAAGAGTCTTAACTTAAAACTTCAAGCAAATAAAAAAAATCACTTATGTGTAAAATTTAAAAATCAATTTTAAAAATCACTTTGCCCAATTTATTTCAATTTAAAAATCACTTTTAAATTTAAGTAAAAAAATCAAAACTTAAAAAATAAGATATAACTTGTCTGTAAAATTTATTCATTTTAAATTAATTTATGTAAAATAATTTACGTAATATGATAATTATAAATAAGTTTCTTAAAAAGTTAAATATTGGGATGTACTAGGCAGGATTTTTTCTTTTTTTTTTTGTATGGGGCAAGTTATGTAAGTGTAGATACTTGGGGAAAAAGAGAGGGGGTAGTGCAGGGGTTATGTGATAATAAAATTAATTAATAAAATAATAACAAATAAAATGATACCTCATAGCTAAAATAAACATAAAAATTAAAATATTTAACAAAAAATGTTTATATACTTTAACTATTAAACAAAAAATTTATATACCAAAACCATAAATATAATATTTATATACCAAAACCATAAATATAAAAAATTCATGCGCTAAATACATAGTTTACAACTAATAATTTTTAGCCTCTATTTCTTATTTTAAACATTTTGTTTCCACGTTTTTAAAATTCACAATTAGTTTCCACGTTTTTAAAATTCACAATTAATATCCACAGTACTTTAGTTTGACAACATCTACAATTTATTGATTGGACACTAATTTCAAATCTTAAAATTGTGATGGACAACGAAGTTAAGAAATATATTTAAATACTACTGAATATATGGTTTTAGACTTTCAACAAAGCAACATGACAAGGGTACACATAAAAATGTCCATCGAAAGCGGCCAAGCAGGTCCAAGTTTTCTGATTTTCGTTCCAAGATAATCTTTGGTTATTTACATCATGAAGGAAAAGAAAGGACAACAAAAATCCTTGTGCAAAAAGCAAAAAGGTTCTCCAAGTAGATATCCTGTTATGGCTATTTTGAACTGTTAGCTATAGCAGTTTCCCGTTGCTGGCGACGCCTTTCCCTCTGTAACATTAGATTAGCCAAGTATTAGCCAAATAGCTACATTGACTTTTGCACTTACCAGGCATAGCCATAGCGATCACTATTCACTACGAACGATCAGATGACATTCAAATAAATAAAAAGAAAAAGAATTGCATTTGTTCACACTTCATATGGACCACAATGTGATTCCAAAAAAGATACATTTGCCGATTCTGACGTATATTTTCAAAATTATGGGCAATTAAAAGGACAAATCTAAGTTCATCTATTTCTGTTCGGCAACTAAAGCCACAAACAAAGATCCAATATATCATTAAGGTCAATTCAGGATCAAAAGCCGTTAAAA
Organism: Psophocarpus tetragonolobus; assembly: GCA_037954015.1. Lineage (NCBI taxonomy): Eukaryota > Viridiplantae > Streptophyta > Magnoliopsida > Fabales > Fabaceae > Psophocarpus > Psophocarpus tetragonolobus. Next base: position 90,090,346 of record CM075690.1, read on the forward strand.
AGAGGGTACCTCCAGGGCATGAGACTCCCACCTAAAGGAACCTGGGAAGGGATTTAATCTGGGTACAAGGCAACAACCTTGGCTTGCCTTCAAGATGAAAAGTCATTAACAAGGAACTTTTCTATATGATTACCGAGGACAGACATACTAAAAACACAGTCTGAAAGTCCACAATTGATAATTTCCTCATATTGCAACATAAGAGGATTTTTTTATGTGATATTGATGTTTTTGTTTTAATGCTGGAAAGCAAAACGCTATCTTTCCAAATTAATGGAAAATAAGTTACTTTTATGAAAATTGATTTTCTGATCTGGAAAACTTTTTAAATCTATGAAATTTTCTTACTCCATGTAGATCTCAACGATTCATTTTAAGCACAACGACCACATTACTTTACATCAACCATGGAATGAACCAAATACTCAAAAGAGACCCTCTACCTTATACACAATTACTAAAGATTTAGGCTACGATTGGATTGACAGAAACAAATGAGATGTAATAGAATAAATTAAAATGGAATGGACTAGAATTGAACATAATGGAGTAAGACTTTCATTTTGTTGTTTCGATATGAAAGGAAAGAGAATGACATGTTCCATTCATCCTGATTTGGAGGGTAAGAAAATTGGTGAACAAGGATAGAATGACATCCATCAATTCTCATTTCATTCCATCTTTTAATCCAAACAATGATTCTGAAATTTATTTCATACCATTCTTTTCTCATTCTATTCCATCATTTATCTTTTATTAACTCATCCTTTAAACCGATTAACTATATTATTCTCAAAAATCCACATGGTCTTAGGTTTTGAGCGTTGAACCTTGAAGCAGGTAAATACTAAATACTGAAAAGATTCACCAGCTCACTTGTCCCTTATTGTGCCGATTGACCCCAGAATGGCCTTGGTGGCATCGAACCTTTAAAATAACCTGAATGCATCTTTCATCCCCAAAATCTCTAAACCTGGAGATTAAAATCCAAAAGCCCAAAAATAATCCCCCAAACAGATTAGATTAAACCCTCATATAAACAAAAGAAACCCACAAAATACCCAGTTATCAACTTGAAAGGCAATGTGCGGCTGAAAGCCCAAATTCGTAATTGATGGAGCCTCCACCGCCTCTGATAACTACAGGATTGAGATCCCACCCACCAACCCCCACTAACCCAAATTCACCTTGCCCCCAAAACCCCTATCCAATCCAAACAACCTTCTCTTTCTGCATCAGCTGAAACAACCTTATGCAAACAGCACCGATCACATTTTTAGGAGCTAAGGGCGGCATGCTGGGAAGTTGGGCTTTCAACCACTCACTGCCTTTCACATTGGTAACTGGGTATGTTGGGAGTTTTCTTTTTATTCTAAGTTTTAATCTAATCACTTCAGGGGATTGATTTTGGGGCTTAAGAATTTAATTTCTAGGTTTAGACATTTTGGCGATAAAAGATGCGCTCAGGTTTTTTACAAGGTTCAACTCCATCAAGGCCACGCTGGGCCTGTCAGCACCCAGCAAATCTCACATAATTTTCTTTGGCATAAGGAACCCGATGATGTGAATGGAACAAAGAAAACACCAAATAATTGAAAAGAAAAAGAAATGAACAAAAATCCAACCTTTCTTTCCCAATACGGAAGAAAGCAAACAAAATCATAGACTGGAGTAATGGTTGCACATAAAACTGAATTTAGCCCGATGAAAACCAAGAGAGCTGTCATGGGACGGGTTCTATGAGGCATATTTGTTTCGTATAGCGATCAATCCCTGCAATCATATTAACACATTCCAAGTAAAGAGCATTTACTAGTAAAAAATTACCTATATTCATATGAGGAAATTTGAATTAACACTTTCCATAATTTGAAATCACACTTGCTCCTATAGAAAAAGACTTATATGTCCTTCACTTTATCTCTCCTATTACTCTTCAACAACAGTTTGATGGAAAATAAAAAAATTTTAAATTTTTTTAACTCCCAGGAGAAAGCTTGCTGGAGAGTTAAAAAACTTTCAAATTTTTAACTAATTATTTTCAACGACAAGCAAAAGGATGGCATAATAGGAAACGACAACATAAGAAGGTCAACGAGAGAGGTTGTTGAGGTTCTTCTTAGCATGAACCATAAGATAAAGAACGAACAAAACCGACTAAATGATAAGGAAGATGTTGTAACCATCACACTTGAGATCGCTGCCAAGTGGTGACAAAGCTTGGTCTTGGGTACTATGTGATATGGCTTCAGGGGCTGAAATCAGTTGAGAAGAAAAGGGATTGGGGAAACCATATGGCAGTGTTTTGTCGGTGGCAAAGTGGTGTTTTCTTCAACGATATCATGTACTTTACTTGATGATTATGGAGCTTTTGTCACCAAATCGGAGCTAACCACCAAATTTGTTCTCTTGTGATTAATGCTTCTTCCACATAATAATATCAATAATGATTTGCATGTTTTTATTGCATTTTGTAACAACTGAAAAATAAAAATAGTTTTTTGGTTTGGTTGTAACTTTAATGCAAATCATAAGATTAAGATGGTTCTTTATGATAAATTCCTAGTTAAAATATTTTTTTAAACGAAATATGCGAAATTCATAATAAATTTGAAATTTTTTTAACTCTCCAGCTAGATCTCGCCGGAGAGTTAAAATCAGAAAAAATGAGCTAACAGAGATCATTTAGAATGACGACCTGCAGTTGAGATGGTAGCCAAGAAAAAAGGAAGTAGCACAAAGAAGAAGAAGAAGAAGAAGAAGGAGGAGGAAGGAGAAAATGAGTAGATTTAAGCAGAGAGGGGGCAGAGAAAATGAGTAGATTTAGGCAGATAGAGGGCGGAGAAAATGAGGAAAGAGAGAGAGAGAAGAAAATAAGGTAAGGAGAGAGAGGGGGAGAAAATTAGGTAAGGAGAGAGAGAAAATCAGGGATAAAATGGGAATTTAGGAAAAAAATTTGAAATACTAGGTGTGAATTCAAATAGGTGGGAATGCTAATTCAAAATCTCTCATATGAATATAAATGTTGGGCCATACAATTCAAACAGAGCATACTCCAAAGCCCAAATACATCTTTTGGGGCAGGGCCAGTCCACTAAATTAAAGAAACAAAGCACTTTTAACTCATTACTTTTTTAAAAAACAGAGATATCTTAAATTTGTAGATTTCAATCTTCAAGACAGCATACAACAAAATAAAGTCATGTGAAATCAAATAAGAATTACCTTGCACACTAACCTACAACTCAATACTAGCAGTATCACAATGGGAAGGTCATAGCGATTACCGTAACAACAATCAAATATTGGTAGAGATTGATTGCCAAAACACATAACATGTTCCAAACACACATCTTTACAAACATATAACATGTCCTACTATCATACATGCAATTATGAGAAGAAAAAAAAAATGGAAGAACCTACCTCCTTCAGCACTAAAGGTAGAAGAAAATTGCAGCCCTATTCCTTGCTTCTTTGAACCCAGTAGCTAAAGAATATAGCAGTAGACTTAGTCCTTCAAAAACTGAAAGATTTAATGACTAAATAAATGCTCTAAGCTTCCACAAATCCTCCCCTAAAAGTCTCAACAACAACCCAAAAAACATGTGGCAACAGTACAGAGAAAAATAGGAACAGGACGTGAAATAACTTTGGGCAGTATATATATTAGAGAAATGTTAAATACACTCTCGGTGACACTTTCTTTCTTACACTTTCTCTGTGATTAGATAGAATTTATTAAAAATCACCAATTTTAATATATTTCACTTCTCGTTTAATGATTCTCTTTCCTGATTTTGGAAATGGGATCTATCAAAATAATATGGAGAGTGCTACAAAGAGTGTCACTGGCACTCCTCTATATCATAAATTTAACTTAATTACAAACAAGTCTTCAGCAAAATCAGAAAGAATGCATAGTTAACATTTTAAATCAGACCAGAACCTTAGAAATATTACATTTTTATTCATCTATAAGAGAAAACCTTCATATACACAGTAGTGACAATTTTTGTTTTTTTTTTGGAAAGCACAGTATTGACAAAGTTCCAACCCTTAACTGGATCAGTTAACAAGCTAGATTGACTCTTGAATAAGTCCTGTCTATCATGGTTTCCAATTTCGATATTAAAAATCTAAAGTATTAAAGTACATATATTTAAAACTTAATAAATTTTAAAAATATAAAAAATATTTTAAATACATATTTTAAAAATGTTTCTCAAATTGTTCATCTATTTCTTCTCTTTTTCTTACTTTTTAAATGCAACTCATGGTTTTCTGATTTCCCGTCATTAGATTTTCATCAGTACAAATATCAATTAAAACTTCAATACTAATTGGATCTCATTGTGCTGCTTTTTGAGTAAATTTAGAATTACAGGCAAGACTTTCTTTGCTAGCCATAAGCTGCCATGGATTATAAAATTGTAAATACCTCATAGCAATTATCAAATATGCCCAAACATTATTCAAACACAAATGTTTTCATCATTGCTGTTTAGAGTAGAACATGGACGGACATTGCAATCATGGACAATCCATTAACTAAGGCACTAAGGGATTTCTTATACCTTCTAATTTAGCTGAGTGACTGCATGGCCATGATATGTTCAAACGTTATCTAAACACAAATGTTTTCACCATTGCTGTTTAGAAGTGGAACATGGACAAACATTGCAACCATGGCCAATCCATTAACTACGATCCTGAGGGATTTCTTATACATTCTAATTTAGCTGAGTGACTGCATAAGCATGATAACTTACAGAAAGAAAATGAAAATCCTCACTAGCAGTGTCAGACCTTAATGTCAAGCCTGTTATAAGGTAGACAGGGAAACAAGAGTGTTGTATATGACCAACATAATCTACCATTTCATCATAATACAAATATGACACATCACTTATACAAGGCAAGACAAATAAGGTTTTGTGAAGAGCTTCTTGGGGGTGATTGAAAAGGTATTATTTGTGTTATAATTAAAACAAATCTGATGCATCACTTTTGTGCACAAGTTACTTTTCCTTGTCAAGTGACTGTCAAAAATCTGCCAAATTGCTGCAGGTTTGACAGAATGAAAACATTGCACTAAAATATTACCAACTGGATCAAAACAAGCTTTCCTAGCAATTTCAAGTTCAAAGTCTTGGTGGAATAAAATATTGAGTTTTGTGCCAAAATTAATAGAAGGGAATTGATTTTGATGTGTTTTAGCAAGAAGATTCTAAAAACGGTGTGTAAGTAAGTTTCGGTTTCTTCTTGAATCTTACTCTGGCATGGATATATAGTTCTCTCAAATCTGAAGGATGGGATAGACTTCCTGAATAGAGCTGTAAGCCTATGGCGATGGGTTTTACAGTATTTATGAGAAAAAAAGAAAGGCTTAATGGTTTTACAGTATTTATGTGATCATTAGGTATGACAGAATAGAATACGATGGTATACAGAAAGCTTTAGTAATAGAAGTTAAACAGCATCTTCAATTTTATGAAATATAGCTGCTTATTAATTATTAAAAGTTTTCATAAATAATAATTCATACTTATCCTCTATTGACTTAATTGTAGAGCTTGGTATGATGCGGCAGTAAGGGTGTGCATGGATTGGATTTTTTAAAGTCCAAACCATATCCATTTAAATGGAAATGGATCAATGTTGTTAAATAACTGCCATGATGGCGCAACAACACCATGGCATGGTGGATTTTTTGCCAACCTTGTGAAAGAATGTCAGCCATAAGGCATAAGGACGTGTTTTTATGGCGGAATTTTGACCTTCCACTATGTTCCGCCATTGATAACACTGATATGGATTTTGTCCATATCCATTTAAACAGATGTGGATTTAAAAAATGTTTTGTATATTCTAAAATGGTTTAACAATGGGCTCATCTTGCTTGTTCTTGCAGAAGAACATATCTCTAGAGTGAAGATCAACCCTTTTCCTACAATAGGTGAAACATATCTCTAGAGTGGAGATCAACCCTTTCCTACAATAGGTGATCTTGCTAGATCATCTTTCAAGCAGACCTACTCTCACTCACATTTTGACATCTTTCATTTCACAAACTCATTCAAGCTAGTATTCATGCACACACTGACAGTATCAAACTATCAATAGCATTAGCAAGTATAGTATTTTCAAAATTAACATGCTCAGCTACAATAACGGTTTAGAGAGATCAATAGTCACATACCTTATAAACGATTTCAACCTTTCAAAATTCAGCCTTCTGACAATTTCGTTGAGTCTAAACCTTGCGGACTTTGCCATTCACGATTCCCTTCTTAATAATCCTCTCCATGATGATGAAGGTTCATCTACCTTCTACACGATTCTGGAGACTTGAGATTCCCTTCTCACCAAGCTTCACTACGACGACAGTGGCTTCTTGATGATCGACTTTCTTTTCTTCCCCAAATCTCAATAGTCCTAGCGTTATCTCTGCCCTAGCCGTGACTCCTGTGTTTCTAGATTAGGATTGAAGATTCCTTTTACAAAAGGGCAACAAAGTAATGTTACAATAATACCTTTAATTTTAAATTTTGTTTATTTTGTACATTGCATTTGCACATAGTTAACGAAGTTAGCAGAGGGGTTAAAATAATAGTTGTAAGTGTAGGAGGTCCTTCTGTAATTTCTTCAAATCTCAGGGACTGACATTTATATAATTTACTCTAATTTTTAATTTAACAGTTTATTCGACTAACATTATTAATACATTTTTAAAAAATTACAACATCATTTGAATCAACCAGTTCGTAATTGACTGAACTAGTGAATCTAAAGTCTGTAATACGGTCCAGTTTGTTTTAATAAGGCATACTATCTTCCACAAGATGCCGTCTTAATTTTTCACTTTAAACCTTCCCAAATTATACTAATTTTATTTTATTTTTTACACTAACTTATTTGAAATTAAAAACATTAAACTAATACTATTGAAAGTTTAAAAATATAACTTTAGCATTTCTTTCAAACCAATGTAAAAATAATAGGTAAAAAATCATAAACTTTAGAATGTCTTGATGTAATTTGTTAAAAAGAATATTGTTTCTGAAAGACAAAAGTATCATATAATGGCCAAGTGTTACTTGTTTCAGGTGGAGTTACAAACACAAAAATGACACAGAGCAGCAGTGTGATTAAATATTAGGGTAAAGAAAACATATTAGTAGGGTTCATTAGTTTTTGAAAAGGTTCAAATTTCCTTCAAATGGTTACAAAAAAAACGAGGAGGGAGAGAGAGGTTGGGACGGTAGCGAGAGTGAGAGGGAGAAAGGAAGGAAATGGAGGTAGTTTTGGGAATAGGGAAATACAAAACGATGAACTACCTTCACTGCTTTAACTCCATCAATTCAATTCAATAACCCAACTCTTTTGGATTCGGATATACCCATTTCCAAACAACTGTTACTCTACAAAAGCTCTACTTTTTTTACATTTAACAAACTTATCAAAACTAAAATTATTCTCGTTATAATCCTTTATATATATGATTCATTCTTCAAATATTCTAATCTTTTCTCTTTTCTCAAACACACTCTTAATTTTTCTTTGTAACTTCTACAAAACTTAGTTGTTAGATTATTATATTCAAATAAAAAAATTTACTGTTAGCTTACTTTATACTCTTTTATCATGAAAATTTGATTTTTTTAATCTAAATGAAATTACTTTTAACCAACTTATCTAAAAAATTATTTTGATTATAGTATAATAATAATAATAATTATTATTATATATATAATCAATTTCTGAAATAATATACTTTTTTTCAACTTTCCTAAACACACTTTTATGCTGTTTAAGCAAGGAAATAAATTTACTTGCGAACCTGTTAGGGATTTGTAATGTGTAACCTTCTCATTACGGATGCCGATGGTTTATTTTAATGTAATTTTGTAGTTTCAATTATAATATAGATCAATATTAATTATTATATTTTATATTATTAGAAGTTTATTAATGAGATGCTTATTTTTATATCATTAGACACTTATTTATTTTCATACAGCTAAATACATTCATTAATATGTTAATAATTTTATTTATATTTATTAATGAAAAATTATGGATAATAATGTAATATTATTAGAGAAAATAGGTCATATTTTCATTTAAGATTTTTATAGGATCATAAGTTATTACTTTTGATAATAATTATTTGAAAAGTCATAGGGTGATTTATTATTAGTTGACAAAGTAAACTTATTTCACAATGTCAATTTATTCACCTATAAATTCCTATTATTAAATTTGACAATCTCTTAAATTTTTTAATTTTATAAATATTTGAAAGAGATTGAATATAACATTAGTTTATTGGAATAAAGCATTTAATTTAAGTAATTATATACGCCTTTCTTTTTTAAAAATGTTTAATTTATAATAAACACTTAATTATGATTTTATTTAAAGTAAAATTAGATTTTATTTTTCAAATAAAAAAATGTTTGTCTCTCAAAACTTAAAATATTTTTTGTCTCTCAAAGCTAGATAGCGATAGTTCGTTGTGAGATTTTTTATGTTAAAAAATGTTCTTCTTGTAATTTTGTTGCAAAATTATCAATAGTTATTTCATAATCAAGATTTTTTAAGAATATATATTTTAAATAAAAATTATAGCAAGACTGTTTAATCTATTTTAAATAAAAATATTTTAATTTTTAACTAGTTTTATCAAACACATCTTAATATTAATAGAACGCTAATTATAAAATATATAATTGATTTAAAAATTCAAAGCATTAAAATCATAAATAGAAGTCACTAAATATTTTATATTTAAGTTTTAATCAAGCATTATTTTCTCTCTTTGTAAAAAAAGTGTCAATCTCACCTCTCTCCACTAAAGATAAGTTTGTGACGCATTAAAAACATTTTATCTTTACTCAATGAAAATAATTTTTATTGATTTAGATAAAGGCGTGCAGAACTGAGATATAAGGTGACTAAAGATTGTTATTGGTCTATGCAATCTGATTCACTTTTCAAATAATAATTATCGAGTTTTAATTAAAAATAAGGATATAATTAGTAAAAAAATAATTAATATAAACTTAAATTTTAAAAATGGCAGATAACTATAAACAAAATTTTCTACAAAACCAACACTTAAAAACAGATGGAGTACTAATTATTCAAATATTAAAAGATTAGTATTTGCTACACTAATATTACTTAAAGAAGATAAATATTTAATAATTAATATTATATTAGATTGTTTATCTCAAGTTCAATAAAATTAATAAAGGATCTCAAATTTTCTAAACACCGCGAAGACAAATTTAGGCTATATAATATAAAAATAACATAAAATGAAAACAAAAATCAACAAATAAATATTTTATTTTTCATAAATGTTGTGGGACTTTACAATTCTCATTGAATCATAATTCATCATTTTTTTAGATTTGTTTTGGACTTTACAATAAATAACTTTGAACCTATAATTTATTATTACAAAATAATTTTTTTATATATAAACGTTTTATTTTTAGAATTTCAATTATTATTTTATATAATTTATATATTTAATATTCACAAATTAAAAATTTGCCCCTCTTCTTTTATGGACATGTGACCATTTCTTTTTTTTTCTTTTCACCTTTATTTTTTAAAATTTCTTCTTCTTTTATTTGATGTTTTTTATTTTCATTGTATCTTAATTTCTTATTTCCTTTTTATTTTTGTCATTTCATTTTTCTTTTGATAATTTCAATTAATATTTTTTATTTAATATTTTATATATTTACATATTTAATATGTTAAAATTTAATTTATTAAATATAATTTCATATTTGTTAATTTCTTCTTTTCTTTTCTTTGTTTTTTCAATTTCTTATTTTTTATTTTTAGGTCTTTTTTAATTTTAATTTCTTATTCATTTTATGCTATTTTCTTTTTTAGTTATTATCCTTTTTATTCTTTATAATTTTTATATGAGGAGGATTCAAATAACACCAATATAACTTTAAAATTAATATACTCAATATTAATGTTTAAAATTATTTTATATCTAACAATTCTAATTGATTATAAATTAAATATGAGACTAAATCTTTATTGATTCTATCTTATTTCTATTTTAAAAGTAATTTTATCTTTAATTTTCTAATTATTTGATTGATTATCATCTATTATTAATTATTTCAAATACAAAACCAAATATATATTTAGATATTTCTACCAAACAATAACTTATATGTACTAATATATGATTAAAAAAATAACTTACACAAAATTTTTATTTCCCTAATGACAACTGGTTAAATCAATTAATAATGATATTATTTGTAAAGTATAATTAAGATAGTTAACATATGAAAATTGAATTCTATTAATTGATTTAATTAAAGTGTCATTAGCAAAAATATTTTATGTAAGCTATTTTTTAATCATATATTAGTACAAATTAATTATTGTTGGTAGAAATATTTAAATATCTATTTGATTTTACATTTAAAATAATTAAATTAAAATCAATCAAATAGTTAAAAAATTAGAAATAAATTGATTTAAGATAACATTACTTTTAAAATAGAAATAAGATAAAATATATAAAATTTGATCAAATATTGAATTTAAAATCAATTAGAATCATTATATTTAAAATAATTTCAACTGTTAATATTGAATATAATTCTTTTAAAATTACACTGATGTTATTTGAACACTCTCTTTTTATATTTTTATATTCATATTTTTATATTTTCAATTTCTTTCATTTTATGTTATTTTCTCTTTTTATTTTCAAGTTTTATTATTTCTAGATTTTTATATTAGATATCTAATCACTTTAGGTTACATTTTTATATTATATACAGCCCAAATTTATCAAGGCCATGAACCATTATTCGTCAAACACCCGTGTGTACAAGTACAATTCAACTCAACAGTCAAGAAAAACCACCAACCATTACATGCAGCTGTGTGATATGTCTAAATTTTTCTTGAATCTTTAGCTAAGCTACCCACGTATAATCGAGCATCTAATTGCTCTGCTGTGTATATTACTTTTGATTTACACAATCTCTGTCCCACCCCCACGAAAGAAAACCAAGACTTATACAGAAACCTTGAAAGTTTTTAACATAGAACTGACAGATGATAAGAACGATGTGGAAGAAAGCTCAACAAAAGACACGGCAGTGGGGCTAATCAAGTATTTTTTCATCACACAAACATATGACTACTAAAATCTAATGTGCATATGTACTTCAAAAGTTAACAAAGGAAAGCCAACCATCCTTGGGGTTTATTTGATTAGCTAAATATGAAGAACTGGACAAAATATTTATTTTCTGTTGATTTTAAAAATGATCAAGTACATAACACAACAAAAGATGAAGCACAGGACAAAGGTCTAAATATATGTTCTCCAGAAAAACAAGGGACAACTAATCTCACCTACAACACCAACAATAATGTCTATGAATTTGACCAACCCCCCTCAATGCTACTATGAACAACTACGAAGACCAATTAGGCTCGTAACCTACTACATAGCACAGCACCCTGTTCTACATCCACTAAACAACAAATATAACAAAATATTCTGGCGTTACTTCACTTGTACTACGCTTTTGTTTTAAATTATCCTATCACTGGGAACGCTATTGGAAATAGACAGTACTCAATAAAAGGTAAAATAAGTGGATTAGAAGGAGAAGATACTATAGATAACTTAAAGAAATTGAGTATGTGTTATAATTTACACAAATAATTACATGTCAGTCAAACTTATTTAGTTATTTACAAAAAAAAAGTACAAGACCTCGCATATTTAAGGGTAAAAAGGAATCTCACATTCAATCTTAAAGGATAAAATGTATGCTGATTAACAAGAGCACCGTATAAGATATCAAAACAGCATATATACAAGAGATTTGAAGGAGTAAGGTTGCAGTATTCTGAGGGAAGGAAACTAACTCATCATCTCTACTCATCTTCCATTCCATTCTTTGCCATTCCTAACATCCACAAGATATTCCCCAAGTCCCAAAAGCAAAGGGTTTTTGGCACTCCCCAGTCCCTAGTCCCTAGTCCCTAGTCCCTACCCTATAGTCTTATAGGACCACACCAACATTAGGTCCTTGTCCAAGATTTTCTTACTTACTTTCTTGTTTCTCAGACTATACAGTACACCCGAAACAATATATGGTAATAATTATCGTAAGTTCATAATTCATCACTCCGCTAAAACAAAACATAGAGCATAAAAAACCATAGTATCCCACTATTTCCACAATTCACAAAGAAACGTTCATAAAGTTTGTTTCGAAACAATCACAGCAAGCAATCAGTTGCTGACAAATCTATTTTTGGATAACCAAACATCCAAAAGCATGCGTTGATCCAAAACTGGACAAATTCTACTAGTTTACCTAGTTTCAACGACTTTACATTTACCAAACACCACATAGCTAGAAAATGATTCTGCATACAACGTGGTTTGAGAAAGAAGCATGCCAAAAACCAAACACAGTTGATTCACACAAACACCAAAAACTATCAGCAAACAGCAAAACAGTTTTGCAATAGGGCTCATTATGAATCACAAAAGGAAATTATTGCATACTAAGAGATAGACAAAGGATCTGCCATTAATCAAACACCAATTAACCAATAATAAAGCATTACGCCATTATTTACCAGGTCTACAAAATTTACAACCAATTGAGGTTTTAGGGTTTTAGCATTTCCTAAAAGATAAACAAACATATCTAAAGAATGAAAGCGAAAATCCAAAAGCGTTGGTTGATTGTTCAATCAATCAAGAAAACCTGTTTGGCGCCAAACGGCATTCCGAACCTGACGCAAATCTCTCCCCTTCAGCGTCCTCCCTACACCTTCGAGAACCGAACACGCCAGCATCGGCGACTGGGCCGAGTTTCGCGCCGCAATCTCGTGAGGCGGAAGCATCTCCTCCGCCGTGTCGTCGTCGCCGTCGTTGTCGTCAAACTCGCGGCTGTATTGTCTTATCGGCATAAGCGGCACGTTCAGCGGCGCGGACTGGTGGGCCTTGACCGAGGAGGAGGGAATCCGGTCGAGCGGAGGCTTGGGGATGGCTGGAATGAGGCGCGCGGAGGAGGAGGAGGACGACGAGGAGAGCGAAACGGAGACGGAGACGGAGACGGAGGGTTTGTGGTGGAAGAAGTGCGAGCCGTTGGGGGAGGCGTGGTCGTTCTCCGGCAGGGCGGCGAGGATACCGAAGGAGGCGTCGGAGCCTCCGAAAGCGAAGGCCTTGTGGTGATTATGACTGTGGTTGTTAGGGATTGGAGAAGAGGAAGAAGAGGGTTCGGTGGAGTCATCGTTGCCGTTGGAGAAAACGACATCATCTTCGATTAGGTCGCCGTCGTGGAAGACCATTGTGGTGGTGGCGGTGGCGGAGGTGGAAGGGTTTCCGTTTGGCGGCGCGTGGGAGGGGAAGCCGAGGAAGCGCTCCCGCGAGGAGAGGGTGGGCCTGCGGTTGCGGAACCGGTTCGGGTCGTTAAGATCCATTTGCAGGGTCGGGTTCGGACTTCCGAGACAGAGGAAAGAAATTATAATGGCTATGCCTATGGTTTTTTTTTTTCGATCGTATTATTATTGAATGGAATCTTTTAATGGCAAGGGAATGAGGGATCAACATGGAAAAGACAGCGCACTGTAACACAAACACGGGCTAAAGAAAGTAAGATTCTGCTTGTTTTTTAATTGTTAATAAGTTAATTTTTATTAATAAACACATTCAATTCGTATGAATCACGCTTTTAATTTATTCAAATCTTAAAAATTTTATTTTATTTTTTCTTGAGTTTGTTGGACAAAATTGTAATCTTAAAAAATATTTTATTTCGAACAAAATTCATTATTTAAAAATAATTTTTATTAAATTTATTTTAAAAAAAGTTCATTTTCACGAGCTATATAATTTTTTTTAATTTTCATAATCATCTCAAATACTCCCTTAAAATGTGGTTGAGTTGAAAGCTTTGTGGATTAAATAAAGTGATATCATATCAAAGTAGTTAACCAAATTTTTCATAAAAATTATTTATTAACAAAACTAATAAATAGTTCACACTTACAATAATTAAGATACAAAGTAAAATTGTAACAGGTTTAATGATTTCTTCTTAAAAAATAAAAACAACTTTAGTGATAATCAAGATACTATACTTTTATTATTCTTAACTTTCTGGTAAATTGTAATGTAATCTTTGACGTAAAGTGGTTCCAGTAATAGTTTTGTACATAATGTAACCATTATTATTATAATATATAATATATGTTACATGTACAACAATACCATGCTATATTATGTTATAATATAAATATCATGCCATGTTACATGTACAGATATTATTTGGTTGAAAAGGGCCTTGCCAGAATATTCTTTGGAAGAACACTCATGTATAGATGTTGTCAAACCTAAACCCAACGGTATCAATTAGCACAAGGTCACTAATTAATAAGACTTATCTATAAAAATTAAAAAAAATTCATCATATCATACGAAATTAACTTTAAATTACCGGGTGCAGTTTGTTGGATACTATATAGATGCCAGGAATAGGATTGCCTAAGGGTTTATTTTATAGCGACTGCCATATTCATGCATAAAGCTAATAACAAAACGATGGATTTTAATTTTATTCATACTCATCAATGGACCATGACAGCTTCAGAAAACTCAAGCAAGGCAACCTGTATTCATTTTAATGTATGTATATGACAAACATATGGAAGAAAATGTTGGAGCAAATGTGAGCTAAGTTAGAAATTAAATAATATATAAATAAAGAAAGATTCACAAATATAATGTTAATTTTGCGTTAAAAATAGTGTCATATATATCCTATAATTATACATTTTCAGAATGTTAAACTCATTTATTCCTATCATCAAAGTAAGTAATAATATTAATTTGTGTTCACGTAAAATGTTTAATTTTGATACACTTTTTTAATCAAAAGTTAGTATTAGTGATTATTCCTTTTTTTCATTTTGGAGTTTAGAAAAAGGATTAATAAGGTTAATCAAAGGCTTAAATATAAGTTCTATATTTTAGATTTTCCTTTATTATTTTTAAATAGAAACATTATGGTTCTCAATTTTATAAAATCCACATTTTTATTCTTCTATTTTAGAATAGATATCCAATCTTGTAAAAGTTACAATTTTAATCATTCCATTAAACTAAAATAATTGATCATTATCATATTAACATTATTTGTAACAACAATTAAATAAATAATCTTATTTACATTGTTAAATTTGAGTCACGTTATGATAGTTTTTAATAGTCAATATTTCTAATTTTTAAAAAAAATAAAATTGTCATTGGCAAGTTTTACATTCATAATTGTCCAATTTTACATTTGTTAGACACTTCAACAATTTTACATTTGTTAGCTAGTTTTTTTTTTTCTAAGCCAAATAAATTATATTGCAAAAGAGAATGAAAAGCTAGCTAAAGAGAAATAAAAAGTTAATACATAGTATAAAGAGAAATATGAAGTCTAACAATGTAAAAAGGACTAGCCAAACATTATGATTCAACACAGGAAAGAGGATTTATCAATTATTCTACATGAAAGTATGATGTTAATTTAGTTGTGTAACATCATTCGGATGAACTCAATATCTTGTACATCTTTGGTTGTTGTGTCATAAATACGGTTGTATTCCTAGTTTTTCATATTAAATCAAACAAAGGATCATGTCTTCCTTCTCTTTTCATGTCCATTAACAACCCATAAATTGAAAGCATTGATTTTTTTACTTTATTTTATAAGGTCTTGAATATCCTCTACCAGTTACATCATATTTTCCAAACCTTAAAAGATACTATTCATGTCATAAAAAGATGTACGTTTGTTTCCTTCGTCTCCCCAAAAAGCCCACATAACTCCTCTCCATATTTTAAAATCTTCCATTATATTTTAGCGTATTCTTCCTTATTGGTTACTTATTTGTTTCCAATTTCCATCACCTTATGTGGTAATCCTTTTATCCATAGTAACTTGAAAAAATAGTCTCTTTCGATCTCATTTTGCAAAGTTAAGGACTTATATAACCTAATGATGTAGAGTACAAATTAATTAACTTGACTTATCCTGGGTTTAAACTTACCTATCTAGTACCCTACATTATTGACTTGTCTTTTATAATTTTTTTCTCTTGCAAATAATCTCCTTTTCAAATACCATTTTACTTAGAATATATTTGTTAGCTAGTTAAATATAAAATTTATTTTGAAACAATATTATTCCTCAACTGCAACACTAATTATTTTAAGATGGAGGAAATAATATATTTTGAGAAAAGAAAGAGAGTAAGTTAAATATTTTTATCATAATGCGTATTTTAAATGAAAATGCCTAATATCGAAGACAAGAGTGAATATCATTCTTTTCTTCTGCACTTTTTAATCTATTGATAGTTAACTAAAGGTAATTAAAGGTTAATTAGTCTCTTAAAAATACGTAATACAATAAATTGAACTTTCTTTACATAATATATATGCATTGTATGCTACCTTTTTTTACCTAAAAAATGGTACATATTTAATTATGTAAGGAAATAGTTATTACTAATTACATAGTAAAACTTGTTTGATAAAATTGATAACACAAGAAAGTTCTTGATTGCATGAGGGTGATTACAATTACAACAACAATTAATAATTTTTTAACTCACCCTTTTATAGAACTACTTGCACTACCAAACTAGCGGGGGTGATTATAATTAGTGTTGCTTCTAGCCATCCCATAGTCATACTTTAAAAAAGGAATTAATGAGCAAATATCTTCAAATTTGAATGGGGGAAACTTTACTTGAAGCACAAAGCCAAGACATGCATTGTCATCAATGGTGGCATTAAAAAGTGTGTTAGAAAACGACATAGTCCAAGCACTGGCTCTTCGGTATAGCCAGCACAGGCTTCCGAGGATCCACATTCTGTTGAAAGTGCAAACGTGTTTCCGTTTTCATATTTATAGAAATTCTGAAGCAATTTCAATATGTAGTTTGAAGACATTATTGTGGATCGCAGTTGTTTCTTTGTGCGGAAAACTAGCTAGGTACCGGTCAAACCAACAGTGATACAAATTAAAATATGACGTATTTTTAACAAAAATTAATAATAAATAATTTTTTTATTTGTTACTCTTCAATCCACCATGCTAGGGAAAGGCATCAAATTAAGGATTATGAGTGACGTATATTTGTATGAGTTCTTCGTGACCAAGTCCAACCACAAAGCAACTAAAGTTAATGATTTTTTGTTGAAATTGTTAAATGAGTTAAAGTAATGTTACTTATATGCCAAAATTTTACAATAAGTTATACACAAATTAGTGAACTGAAAAATAAAGATTAAAAAAAAATGGCAGTAAAGATTTGTTCTAAAGTGCTACTTAATGGTTATGCACGTTAGATATGTTTTTATTTTCACTGTCTAGTGTTTTCAATTTCATAGTTTTCATCAATCTCACTAGTGTTTTGTTTGTTTTTGCTGACAATAGAAGGAAAAATAAACAAAAAAGAACAGAACTAGAGAGATATACATAATACATTACATATTTACATTCTCCTGTTAGTTTTCAAGGAGAAATTAGAACTTAAAAGATATTCCCCATACAAAATTAACTATTTGGATACTTTATATATATATTCAAAATGTTCATGAATACTTGTGCATGGTATTTAAAATTAGTTAAGTTTAATAAGTTATACACAAGATGAATGTATAGTGTTATGTTCAAGAGTGAAGAAATGTTGCCTGAGACAGAATAAGATAAAAATTTGATTAAAAATATTATTTTATATAAGAAAAAAAATAGATGATTATATTATATATAAACATCTCAATATTTTTTTGAAAGGCAAATAAGTATGTATTATATATAAACCAAGGTTAAAACAAATTGTTTCATAAAAGTGTACATCATTACAAAAAGTGTAAGACATGTTAAGATCAACTAGCTAGACTCATGTTAATCATATATCTTCTAAACATCTACTCCGAAAAGATTCACCTCCTAAAATCCCCTACTTCATATTCAACAAACACAATTGTGGGTTGCTACACCAATAAAAAAAAATCTCTATTAAAGCCAAAAAGATACAATAACAATTTCCACAAATAACCTTAAGAGACATCATAATATCCAAAAACTTTATTTCTATGTTTACCAACAACTCATGAGCTAGATAAGTCAAGTAGTGGTGATTCAATTCGAATCCACTTCAAAACCTTATACTACAGGATCTAAGAGAAAGAACAAGATAGAAAAAAAAAATGTTTACTTTCCTCTTCATGCTCCTGCACAACACACAAGTATAATCATTTGATTGGGTAGTCACACTTCTCAAATTGTCCACCGTAGGTAACCTATTTAATAGTAACCTCCACGAAAAGGCTAGAATTTTGGATGAGAGTTTATCCTTCCATAACTGCTTAAACACTTGGGGATCCACAAATAGCCTAAGGTTTAGACCTTTACAAATAATCTTGTACGCATCAGCTATCGAAAAAAAACCATTTCCACTTGAATTCCATATCCAAGTATTTGTATCTTAGTAACCTAAAACCACATTGTGCAACATCCCCTCCAATGAAATTAGTACCTCCTCCTCCGAAACAAACAACTCTTCTCGCCAAACCCACCTCCACAAAGTAGATTTTGGCCCAAGTACACCTTTCTCACTAACTTTAATATCTTTATCCAAAAGTAAGTCAAACAGTCCAAAAAAGAATGTTTAAAGAACATTTTCCTAATCAATTATGCTTCTTTTAACATTTATATTTTTGTTATCTTTTTTATTATCAATTCATGTTACTTATCATTAATTTTTATATGTCAATCAACATTAATTTTCATATATAATTTATTTTATTATAAATATTAGAAAAGTCGTACAATTTTTTTTATTATAATTTAAACAAATTTATAAATTTATAAGGAAGTATGTTCTTGGTGGTCCTTCTTACCTCCACCCCTCTCATGTTCATCTTCAAAGTAACCATATAGCATGTATGCTTTCAACTCTTCAAAGAATAGAAGAAAGTCCTCTTATGTTATGTCTCCTCTGAAATTTTAAATAAATAATATAAATTGGAAAAACTATCACCTCTATTTCATTTTCCTTGAACTAAGCAGCGAAAAAAAATTCTTGCAATCTTTTTCATTGCGTTGATTTCCTTATATGCTTGTCACTGTTTTGATAATTGCTTTTATGTATAGCAACTAGCAAGTATTTTTTATATCCATCACAATGCAAAGAAAAACACATTATGTAAGTCATTTGAGTGAGTTAAGCGATAGTTTATATGTATTACATGATACACAAATCTTTTATCTGTTTTGTTTTAAATTAAATATTACAGATACGTTCCTTAGATAAGGAATCTAAATATTAGTATTTAAATTTGAAATCCTACCGATAACTACCTTAATTATTTCATTGAAAATTATTACATTTATAAATTAACTTTTTCAAACCTACCAAGCCCGCACATCTCGTATAGTAATATTTTATAAAATATTTTTGAATGTTTATATTCAACAATAAACATTTTATTTTTATATAAAATATTAAAATATTTTAAAATATTAAGTAAGAACTCAAATAAATAATGTACGATGTTTAAATTTTAAAGATAATGTAAAATAAGTTAAATGTGTGAATAAATTAAATATAATGAATATTAATAAAAAAATATTAAAAATAATACAATTGACTTTGGTTAAATTAAAAATTAAATATGTATCTGAAAGAACGTTAACAAAATTAATTTTAAGATTATGTTATTTATGTCTGATTGTTTTACTATAAAAATAATTTAAAAGTAAAATCAGTCTAAATTTAATATAGTGCATAAATTATTACAAATTATTTCAAATCAAACTACGAACTAATTTTAAAGTTTTTTAACACATATAAAAATTATCTACCATCAATTCTAACTGCAGAGTATGTGAAATTACAAAAATGGGTATAATTAATCATTAAATTAATAATGAAATATTTAAAATAATTATAAAATATTTTAATAATATAAATTAATTACATATTTAAATTATAGATTATTATAATTATATATTTAAATTATAAATTTCTATAATTACATATTTAAATTATAAATATAAATTTCTATATTATATATTTAAATTTAAATTACTATAATTATATACTTAAATTATAAATTTATATAATTAAATATATAAATTTGTCATCCCATTAAGGAAAGTAAATTACCACACACATTCTCTAAGATAATTTCCTGGAAAGTAGATAATAAGTCTTTAAGAGTTCTTATTAAACTTACATCTTTACAATAATATCTCTACAATAATCATTCATAAAGTTTTTGTTTATGAAGATCAAGAACTTCAATTCAATACATATGAGTTACATGATTTCTATTTTCTTTATTTTTTATATTCATTCTCTATAATACTATAATCTTGTATCTATTGATTTAAGGGTTCGCGTTTACACATGTATACTTTCCTTTAATTATGGGCTGAAAGTAATGGCTGATTGACCCAAGTGGGTTTATTTTTTAAAAAAAATTACCAATATGGGTCTCTTTTATAAAATATTACTAGCATGGGTCTGTTTTGGTAGTTGACTCGGTCAAACCGCAACTCCGAATTGCGGTTTCGTTACCACGTCAGCAACGTGATTACGTGGAAGCCAGCGTGGAAAAAACGAGTATGAAACCGCAAGTGGGAATTGCGGTTTGACTGGTCTTTGACCAGCACCGCCTTGTTGTCCAATGGGTAAAAAAACACAGAAAATGATGTCTGTAAAACCGCAAGTCAGAGTTGCGATTTGACTGGGGTTTAACCGGCCCCCCCTTTACCCGACAGTTGCAAAAAAAATACAAATTTCTACTCACATAAAACCGCAACTCGCATCTGCGGTTTGAATTAAATATTATTTTTACGATAAACCGCAAGTGCGAACTGCAGCTTGTATTAAATATTAATTTTAACATAAACCGCAGATCAGACTTGCGGTTTACGTGCAGTTGCTATTTAAACCCCCGTCGCCCCACAGAACCGCACACCCGTTCGACCCAGAGAACCGCACACGTAGTTGCACCTGACGTAAAACAAAGCTTTACGTTACAGTCCAGTTGTTCAGGTAAAAAACGTAATTTGTAAAATTTTTGTGTTTTTCAATATTTTTAAAAACAAATTGCTTTTTTAACTCTGTTTTTTATGTTTAAATTTACTTTATTATTTATTTGTAGGTACATTTATGAATATTATGTCTGCTCCAATTGTCACCTTCATTTATAGTGATGGAAGAATGTACGAAGGAGACGAAGGTGTTATTTTTTAAGGGAGTAGAAGAGCAATTAAAATTACGCGTCCTATGAGTTTTACTTCATTAAAGAACAAAATTCAGGAAAAGTAAAAAATACAATCAAATGAATTTATATCATCTGTAACTTGTAGATTTTTATTTTCTGGAAAATATGTGCCACTACAAATTGTTGATGATGAAGATATTGAAATTATGTTGAATGCTTTTGAACAACAAAATAATGTTGATATATAGAATTGTATGTTCAGAAATCATCAGTTGGTACTAGTTCAGGCACTGCAGTAGACACTGGTGTAAAGGGGGGCCCGGTTAAACCCCAGTCAAACCGCAACTCTGACTTGCGGTTTACAGGCATCGTTTTTTCTGTGTTTTTTTACCCATTGGACAACAAGGCAGTGCTGGTCAAAGACCAGTCAAACCGCAATTTCCACTTGCGGTTTCATACTCGTTTTTTTCATGTTAGCTTCCACGTAATCACGTTGCTGATGTGGCAACGAAACCGCAATTCAGAGTTGCGGTTTGACCAAGTCAACTAACAGAACAGACCCATGCTGCTAATATTTTATAAAAGAGACCCATATTGGTAATTTTTTAAAAAAATAAACCCACTTGGGTCAATCAGCCTTAAGATTTTAGTCTATTTTTTAGGCAAGATTTTAGTCTATTTTATCTATCAAAAAGAATATATTCTATTTTTATAATGCAAGAATTTGGCCATCATCGTTACAGCAAATTTGTCATGACAATATGCATGGAAAAAGGAATGCGCAAGCAAGTAATTATGAACTATTTTAACATGCTATTTTTAATATGCATTTCATTCTTAATTATAATTTATTGAAACGTAAGTAATAAAATATCATTTCACATTTTGTAAATTTTAATCACTTTATTAAGTTTTTTGTCTGAATTTTGAAGTAAAGGATTGATCCTAAATTTTTTTAAAAAATATTTTGTATTTTCAAATTTATATATTAATTTTTTAGTTCCTCTTATTACATGTGACAAATAAGATAAGAAATTTATAATTTGGAACTTAACATCACAAATTGCTAAAAAAAACACAACCTTCAATGTACCCTTTGCATACTTAACTCATCCCTAAGGATGACAATGAGTATGGTTTAGATGCGGTAGTATAATATTCATCTCGATATTTGTAATTGAAAAATGAACTTGAATCTGACTTATACTTGCACGATAATAACTTTGATATTTATTCTCATACCTTTTGGATACCTATCTATCTCAATCCTAGGAATGACAATGAATATGGTCTAGATAGGGTACTAGAATATTCATCTCCATATTTGCATTTGAAAAATGAACTCTATCTAACTCATACTTACTCAGGTAATAACTTCAATTCTTATTCTCGTACATGCTGGATACCTATATTTTTTCATTCTTGCACACAACGACCCACATTTTCTTATGTACATATAATATGACAATATATATACATAAACAAACATAATATGAAAAAAAAAAACTCATAACATTAAATAAATATAAATGTTATTCAAACTTATAAATTACAATGATAACAACTCAACAAAATAAGTCATAAAATTTAAGTTGTAATTATTTAACAAAAAATAATTAAATTTATATATCAAATAAATCATTTAACACATTAAATAAAATAAATGTATTAACTATAATAATAATTTATATTATAATTATAATTATAATTATATAATATATGTATATTAATTCCTATATATAGTGTGGGACGAGTGGGTGTCATTGTACTCATATCTAGACTCATATTCACATAATTTTTGCGAGCCTAAATCTATATTTACTTGCTCTCTTTGCATGAGGATATTTTTATGGGTAACATAGAGTTTGGATATAATTATCATCCCAGCATAAAACATAAGGAAGAAGGGTGAAGAAGGAAGAGTCGGAAAACCTCTTTTGAGAGACAATGATTGTGGTGGTGGCAATTAAATGAAGTTGCGAAACAAAATCAAAGGAGTGTCCATCTTCAATGCTACCTTCTCTAAGAATCGGAATCGAAAGCAAATCATAATCAAAGAATGCAATTTGAAGGTGACTAGTTGGGCAGGAGAAACCTAATGTCACCTCCCGTGTCTCAAATTCAACATGCCTCTAAACTTTTTAACATTTCAATTGTGTAGGTTTGGTATTCAAATATTAACAAAGATGAATAAAATACTCTAGGTTTGTTTTCATGTTTGATTACAATTTTGACTTGTAGCCAGTTGAAGGAAATATTACAACAAAAAATAATTGATATTTATCAAATAAGTATATAATTGAGTCATCTTCACAAAGAATTATGCAATAATCATATTAACTCCAGTGAAAAAACTTTTTAGAGCACACTTTTTTTGTAAAATATGAAAAAATTAAATAATACTATGAAAAAATTTATCAAATAATTGACATGCAGGGCATACATTAACAAATACTTGATAGCGTTATCAGGGTTTGATGTACCAATTCTCAATATCATGTTCTAAAAATCTTAAACGAATAATTATATTAATATCAACCATGAGAATAATTTATACCTTAAGGTCTATCCCTAGAGATCCTTCCAATTCCTTAACTCATAAAATTAGGAAGATCACATTGCTCACAAGTACAGAAGAGTTAGTTCTTCATGGAAGTCGTGAAGGAACACCTTAACTAGAATAAGATGCGTTGTTATGATAGCATATAACCAAGCCTCTCAACCTCTCTCAATCTTCAAATGCTACAATGGAAAATCAAAAGTAAGATACATACTTCCCAAATTAAAGTTCTATTTATACGTGATATGTCAGCATAAGTTGGGTGTGGGCTCACTCAAGCATTATAACTGCTCGCTTGAGTGCTTAGAGCATCTCCAATCAAATGTTCTTAGATGAAATGTTTAACATTGAAACTATTATTTTAATATGAATCTCACAAGTTGAGGGGCTTAAAAATTGGAGAGATGTGCATTTTTAAGCACCACAACTTGTAAGAACCACATTAAAATAATAATTTTAATATTAAGCACCCCATCTAAGAGCCTTCCATTGTAGATGCTCTTACAAGGCTAAAAAAGAATAAATTTCCATTTAGTTTGCTTAAGTGCACTCAGATTCCTGCTTAAGCAAGCATAGTCAAGTGTGTTCCTTTAAATCTTTCACTCTTCGTTGCTCTTCTCATCATCCAATTTGTTCCTGTGTGAGAATTCTTCCAAAAACAAGCACATTAATTTGAAAAATTAAATCCCACCTATATAATAACTTAAGATGAATTTTAGATAAAAGACAAGATAATATCAAGGTTCATAAACATAATAAGTGTAAACAATCACAAATTTTGTGTATTGAAAGGCAGATATTTAACCATCATCATTACCTCAAACTTAAGACATTGTTTTTGTCCTCAAGCAAAAAATAGAACTAAAACAAAATACAATACAATCTAGTATGCATACTTTATTTTTATAAGTCAAGCAATATTATTAAAATCAACCAATGCATAAGTCCTGCCTTGTTTACAAGTACATGGAGACTGTAATAAAAATAACAACGAAATAATACATATCAACTCCTTTCAAACACATAGTTTAGGATTCATGATCCATTACGCAAAGGAATGAGAAGTTAATTTTGTTGCATTACACTATGTTTACAAACTCAATTGAATCGCTAGTGTTATTTCACCAACATTCTGGCTCTGATCCTTGAAGATTTTATTATTGCACACATTCTAAATATGCCACAACCCAACAAACCACACAAAAGACTATATTCAACAGACGTGCTTTGCCCACTAATTAGACCATGAAATTGTTGACAATGTTCGCGAAAATCATTGTGGAATCCTAACTAAATTCCCCACCAAGTACATAATGTCCCCCATACCAGAGTAGTCACTGAACAAGTGATAAATAAGTGTTTAGAAGTTTCATAGTTTGAATTGCAAAACACACAACTAGCTCCTTCTCTAGTAATAATTCTTCCTTTTTGTAAATTAAATTTTGTCACCAACCTACCGGCTTCTGCCTTCCAAGCTAGACATTGAACCATAGGTGGAACTCCTGACTCCCTATATAATTTCTTGCAGAATACATCCTTAAGGTATCCTTTCTCCATCTCCAATAGTCGATAAGAAAATCAATCTGAGTAAGTTTGTGATACATCTGCTTCTCATACCCAAGTGTCAGTCTTCCCTTCACTCAACTCTATAGACCCCAACCTAAGGTTTAACTCTGCCAACATCTCTTCCCATGCAAATAACTATCTTTGTCATTCCTACCTCCAACTCAAGCCCCTTACCCCACCCTCACCGCCTTTACTATTACATTAGCATTTGTTGCTAGGTCAAACAACCGAATAAACTCAACACGTAAAGGTTGATCTCCTATCCAAATTTTCATCCAAAACTTTGTTTGACCACCATCCCTCTATACTTTATTTATGACATTTCTAGACCACCACCCTTGCTGCTCCTTGTTTTGCTTCTCAATTTAGCATGCATACTTTTAAAAAGAGAAATGAAAAATCAATCATTTATTTAAGTGGTGCCCACAACAACATAATCTTTTGACTCAATACTCAATCTTCAAAAAACAAAATATCATATCAATGTTATGACAACTAAGGTTCTACTCTCAGTAAATGTTCCTTCAAGTGTAACATATCGATCACTCAACCACACATTCACATTAGTCATATTGATCTCATATTCATCTCAAAATACCAATTTATTAGTATGCAATAGTGAATCACTAAGAACTTTATTGACTTATGACGTGGCTAGGCTATCAAGAAATTCTTAGTTTTTCTTGAAAGTGAGAGCAACATAAGGAATTAACCAAATTAAAATCAAATATAACTTATTCATGTACTTCAAGTCTTATTTATTCACAACCTGTTACTTTTTCTTTCTTTTTGTATACCAAGTCTCAATTTTATTCTACTTTTTTGTGATTTTTTTTCTTTTTTTTTTTTTGTTATTTATGACAATATACATAACTATGGGACAAGGGTACTATATAGATTAATAAAACCATGACCATACAACTTTTTATCCTTGGGATACCCTTTTTATTCTCATTTGTGACACTCCAAACTTAATGTTGGACCATGTTCCCCAAATTGCTCTTTCATCTTAAGACAAGGATGTGGATTATTTTTCTTTTCAAAGCTCAAGGTTGCATACATCAAGAATGGATACATTTTTAAGGCTTACAAGAGGACCAAGGGATTATTACTTTAAATGGAAACTTAATGGCGAGAAATTTTCATTTAACAAATAGAGTCTTGATAATTTTCACCAAAATAAGCAACTCAATATGTCAAAGGGATTCAAGCAAGGCCACATGCATCAATTAGTTGTGGTTAATTCACTAAACAATAAGTTTATCATGCACAATTCACCAAATACATAATTATCATACCCAAGATGCCATAGTCATATTCTTAGTATTTTTATCATATCAATTATTGAGTGCAACCATAACAAAATTTTAATTTTAATTTTTGTTTTTGCAATTTTTTTAGCATGTTTGAAATTTATAGAATTAAAAAGAAACTAAAAAACACTAATTAGAAAAAAGAAAGAAAGTAGTAAAATAAAACCTCAGGAGGACGATGAATCCTCCTCACACACTCTATTGTGGATTCCTCCTCTTCAAGTAGTGGAGGTAGTGCGTTTTTAGTAGTTGTCTCTGTTCCTAGTATATATCAAGTATCTGACATGCAAATATTTATACAACACTATCAAGAAGAATTAAAGAAGAAAATAAAATAAAAATAAAATTTAATAAAAAATCAAAAGAATTTTTTAAGTCTAACAAATTGTACTAAAATTATCCTAATTTGGAACATGATTTTCTAGCAACAACGTCATTTTGTTGAAGGAAATATTGTAACAAAACATAATGTATATCTATCAATTGAGTATAATCAGTCATCTCCATATGAGAATCATGCAATAATCATATTAACTTTGGTGAACTTCCTAGACTACAAGAGTTTTGTGTAAAGGTTGCAAAAAATCAAATAATAATGTAAAAACAATTATCATGAAGAACATAAATTAACAAACGGTTGAGAGTATTACCTGGGTTTGATTTTATCAATTCTCAATACTATGTTCTAGAAATCTTAAGCAAATAATTGGATTAAAATTCTATCACCTGAATAATTTGTACCATTAAGGCTATCTTTATAACAAAATGACTAATCCTCCCAATTTTACTCTTAATCCCTTGACTCATAAAATTGGAAAAATTGAATTGCTCATAAGCACAAACTCAAGAGTGACTAATAGATTATACTTTATTCCTAGGCATACAACCCATAAATTATTAAATAGTTCTAAATTTAACAATGTCTTTTGATCCACCATCAAATTGATGGACTTATGTAATAATGTGATTTATTCCAAAACACATAATGAAAATCAAAAGGAACCACTGAAAATATAGAATAAAACAAAAAGAATTATTTGATTCATGACTACCTCAAACCTCAACAACAGGAGAGTTAATTTCTCATAAAAGTCATGAAAGAAAGTCTTAGCTAAGTTCTATTTATAAGTGACATACATGTCTTAGTCTCGCTTGAACATTATAATTGCTCGATTTAGTGCTTACTACAAAAGATTAAATATATATTTAGTTCACTTAAGTGCACTCAAGATTCTCGCTTAAGCGCACTCAAGATTCTTGTTTAAGCAAATATAGTCATTTGTGTTCTTTTGCATCCTTAACTATTTGTTACTCTTCTCATCATCCAACTTATTTTTGTATAAGAATTCTTTTAAAAACTAACACATTACTATGAAAATTAAATTTTTACCTAAACTATAAATTAAATGGATTTAAAAGAAAATATAAAGTAAGGAATAATATCAAGATTCGATTCATAAACAATAAAAGTATAAATAATTGTAAATTTTGTGTATTAAAAAAAGATGAAAATTAAGCGATCATCCAAGGACTTTGGGGTTCATTTCAAATTTGAAAAGAAAGAAATGCAATCCTGATCCGTTGTTGCCTTGTAGATGCTGGATTGGAAAGACGAAGGAAATGCTTGGGGGTTGGGTGGGAAATTAGGAAAAACGACAAAAAGGAAAGATAGTTAATTTTTATTTATTTATAATTAACTTTGAGGGAATTTAGCTGCCATAATTATAAATCCATGGAGCACATTATTATGGATTACGAAAATGAATACCTTGGTGTCCTTTTCTACTTTTCCCGTGTGTCGTGTCTCTTTCACAATCTTATATTTATTAAGGGTTCTGATTTATTTCTAGATTATCCAAATTTCCGTTGTTTTTAATTCTTGGTATTTTATGTGGTAAGAAAAAGTTGTAATTACCCCTTGAATGAATCAAATGTCATTAATAGCTAACCTGGATTCAACCCTCCCCTATAGGCTATCCCCATCATCAAATATATCTTATAAGAATTGTGTGCCCATTCTTTCGCTTCTTAATTTTATTACGAAGGAGGTATGTCATGCTATATATAGACCGTGATTTTCTCGTCTTAAAATCATCACCGGAGTCTAGTGTTACATTACAGGTTTACATCTCATTTGATTTAACCGTCTCAACAAGCTAAGTTCAATGCATAGAGATTTGCCACATGAGATGTATAACAATTAATACAACTCCTTTCTTACACCTTTTTTAGTTTTCAATTTATAATTCACACATATAATCTAATGGTTCATAATCACTTAATAATACAGTAATAATCGCATAACTCTTAACTTTTTTACTTTCTTTTTTTTTTTTAAATCTATGGTTTTAACTAAAAATTTTCCTTTTTCTTATGTTGTATTTTTTTCATTGATCTAAACTTTTCACTTGCCTAATTTTTAAATTATATGGCAAAATTGAAATGCAAAAACACATTGCACCATGTATTTTTGCTAATAATAATAATATGTATTGAAATATTTTATGGTGAGCATCATGACACACTTTAACCGTAATTAAAATTTATTTCTCAATATTTAATTTATTTATTCTGTGACTAATAACTAAAAAACATTAAGTTTGGCTTTTAAAATTAATTTACTTTTATTTTAACTTTATATGTATCACTTATATCATATTTTATATTTGAGTTAATTACGTATATATCATCTCAGGTTTAATGAAATTACATATGCATCTCTTTCTTTTCTTATATCACATAACTTCTTTATTTTTATGTATTTATTATAGTTGTATCCTATTATATTTAAAAACATTATATTTGTATCCTCTCAAACTTTACACTAACTCTCTCCTTCTCCGAAATGTGAAAGTAATATTTAAAAAAATAAAAAAACATATATAATTACATTAAAGTTTTAGGGGTGCATTTATAATTAATTCTTTATATTTTTCAAAACATCACACACTTACATTGTAGCTCCTCGATTCATTAAACAAGTATAATAAATTTTATTTATGTTGTTGCTTGAGTTGATTTTTCATTTGTGATACTGTAGTTGCTTTATTTATTTTTTATTTTATCAAACAAAAAATAATAAGGAAAAAAAATGCAAAAATATGAATTTGAATTTTACTTTGCAGTTTAAATGTGAACTTAGGGTTCATTGACCTAATTGGGTTTATTTTTTAAAAAAATTACTTAGATGAGTCTGTTTTTAAAAATATTAGCGAGATGAGTTTGTTTTAAGGTTTGACTTAGTCAAACCGCAACTCGCAGATTACGTGTCACATCAACTATATGCTTACATGGTGTCCAACATGAAAACAAATTATGGTAAAATCGGAACTGGGAATTATGGTTTTGACTTATCTTTGACTAGCATCGTCTTTCTGTCCTATGAGTAAAAAAGGTGCAGATAACTAAAGCACTAAAACTGCAAGTCAGACTTGCGATTTGACCCGTGCCTTGTTCTACCCAGCAGTTGTAAAAAAACGCAGATTTCTAGGTGCACAAGTATGAATTGCAGTTTTATGCGTCTAAAAATCTGCGTTTCTTTGCAACTGCGGGGTAAATGAGGCACTGGTCAAACCGCAAGTCTAACTTATGATTTTAATGCTTTAGTTATCTGCACCCTTTTTATTCATTGGACAGAAGGACGACGCTGGTCAAAGACCCCGCAATTCCCAACTGTGATTTTATCATAATTTTTTTCATGTTGTATAGCACGTAAGCATACAGTTGACGTGGTACGTAACTCGCAATTACGAGTTGCGGTTTGATCAAGTTAAATCTTAAAACAGACTCATCTCGTTAATATTTTAAAAACAAACCTACCTAGATAATTTTTTAAAAAAATGAACTCAGTTAGGTCGATCAACTGTGAATTTAGCTACCATCCAAGTATGTGGTATCATAAATGAAAATATAACCGATGATAGAAATGAAGAAACAAAGATTAAAAATGAAAGCAAATTAAATTAAAAACCAATGATATTTAATAATTAAATAATATCTCTCATAATAAATGAATTAAAAGTAACATTTAAAAGCAAATTTTAATGATGATTAAGGTGTGTCCATAAACATTGTAGAAAGTCATTTATGTATATAGCTGAGGATAATCCATCTTTCCTGGTCTCACGTGAAACTCCCCGAATTTCCACTTCCCATAATTAAGAAGCATAGTAAAATAGACTTGACTCGTTTACAAGTCAAGTAGGTACGTAGCGCCAGACAACAATGGCACAACATTGCAATTTTCTCGTTACTACATCAATTTTGAATACAAGAGAGAAAAACTTAGTTAAGATACAAAAGATTACATATTAAAGAAAAGAGTAGAAAAGCACAACAGTGCAGTGCTTCCCCTTCTCTGATTATTTTTGTAAATTTTCGTGAAGTGAGTGCGTTGTCACTTGAGCCTCTCTTTGTCTTCATTTACATGATCTGTCACACAATCACAATCGTGATTTTCTTCTTCCTCATGTGTGGTTCCTACATCATCATCACCATCATCATCATCACCATCATCCTCATCTTCTTCTTCTATAGGTTCATCCTGAGGATGAACAAAATGCAGCTTCAGCCTTCCATCCTCCCTACAAGCATGCAAGAACTCATGTGTGGGAATCCTTATCTCTTCAAGAACAAACCTACCATCGCTTCTGTATGACTTGAAACAAACCCAAGGCTTCCCACTCCTCCCTATGCTTGAAATAGGAGGAGGGTACTCACTCACCCTTGACCTCCTACATTCCCCTTCTGAACTCACATACCTTTTCACACCCTCTTTCTCCTTATACTTTTCCCAACTCTCATCGGTTTCACGCTTCAAGTCTTCAACATCATCTGAACTCTCAAAGCCAAGACCCTCAGTGCAAAGGTGCAAACTCTCAGAATTCAAGGATGAGAAGCTGTCACTGCTTTTGTGCCTGTTGGTGTCGTTTGATACCTCAGTTGATGAGGAAGCATGGGCTGATGATATAGGAATAGGGCTCTCCTTGAAATGGAGTTCTCCAAATATCTCAGTGAAGGAGGATGTTTGGTCTGTGGGGTTCCATGTGAGGGATCCAAGAAGAGTGGGGCTCTCTGGCTTTAGGGTATCGAAGATGTGATGCAAGCTCCCGCATGTTGCCATTCCTTTCTTGCCAGCCAGTGTAGGATAAAACACGGAAAGAAAGAAAGGATAAAGGGTGTTCTAAGTGCTAACTTTTGGTAGTTGAGGGATAGGAGAAAGAGTAAAGAGACACAAAAATAACATGAGCTCAAAAAATCAGTAGGAGGGATGCCATTATATATGTTGTAGGAAGTTCTGATTTATGGTATCTTGTTTTTTCCGTTGGTGTGGCCTATAAATGGCCAACAAGTGGTTATGGTTACGTAGCTTAGCCAGGATTTGATGGCCATATAAAGGTCCTATGTAACTAACTACGTTGAGATTTATCTTGAATCTATTTGGCATAAAACATGATATTTTTATTATCGTTGCATATTTGAGTCGTACAGAACTATCTAAACAGTAAAACTATTTATGGGGATATTTAATATCCTTGCATATTCAATACTTAATTTTGAAACTGCTACTTAATTAAGCCGGGAACGATCCGCACCGCTCAATCCGTGCACTTGAAGATAAGATTTATGTATCTTAATTCGACGACTTATTATATATCATCCATAATAAATTAAAATTACGGTAAATTTATTTCTTATGTATACATCACGTTAGCAAAATCTGATCCTAAATTTGTATATTATGTATTCTTAAAGTTGTCCAGGTACTCTCACCCTACATGAAAGTTACCTCTATAGACGGTCATGGAAATGACTTGGTATGGTATCTTCCAAAATATAGACCCAGTCTTGGATGTAAATCTAATACACGGATTGCATCAGGCAACAAATATTTTAACCTTTAGGCTTCTACCTAAATACATAAAAAGGTATAATCATTAATTTGTCTGTGAAGTTGAATACATAAAAATGGTATAATCGTTGGCTTGCCTGCGCAGATGGCTCTCCAATTGGACGTTCCCTTTGGGGAAGGAAACAAGGGACAGGACCACAACTTTCGTGGTTTGTGAGGGATAAAATTTGAGCAATGATTCGATCCTGCCATGGTGCTGTCCAGAGTATAATGATGTAAACGCGGTGACTACTGCACACATACACTTACAGCCACATCCTTTTTTAAGATCTTTAAATTTTGTCACATTTAGATTTGGGTACACGTTCAATTAACCGTTTTCACTTGTAGGTTGTAACTTTCCAAGTGGCTCTGCTAGATTGAACAATGCAGGCAACGTGGCACGCTTATATACAAGTTTCATGTGACCCCTGGTAAGTGGTAAGTGGTACCACATCATGACTTAGCATTGGTTAAAAGTTATGCGAATTCAGGACACGTCCACCAAAACTTAGTTTATACGGTATTATCTTGCAACAATACACAAGGAAGGTGTTCTAAAGATGAATCTATTTTGGAATTTGTACTTTAATATATTGGAATTGGACTAATAATTAATGGGTTGTTCATCAAATTTGGAATCCTTCCCTATCAAATACTACCACTGTGATTAAACACTGCAGTCTCATTCAGCTTTCTGCACTAGGATAAGGCTAGTAGGCTACAGAATAGAATTGTCACAGACCAAGAACTTAGGCATGAATGCCTTCTAGTTCCACCATTCCCACTTGTGATCATAATTTATCATTGGTGGAAAGAGGTAGAGGAATATTCGATGGAGTCCTTTAAACTTGCCAACTCCTTTCTAGGAAAATGGTTGGTTCTCAGTTATCTCTCCCTTTCACCGCCTTGTCCCATTATAGAAATGTACATACAATTAAGCCATGGATGCGTTTTGGTGAGAAAGAAGCTTGTAACGTTTTCTTTAAAGTTGGATAATTTTGTGGTTCATTCCTCTTTATATTTCCCAAGCCCATAAAACTTCTTGCAATTGGTCTACCTTTGTGGACCCGATGCCTCCCAAATCAATCATTCAATATTTTTTTCCACTAAAGTTTGTAGTGAAGTTCTATTGCCACTACTATTATGGACCAAAAAAAAGGTTCCCCTTCTACTGAAATGCGTAGCATGTCCTATTGCTATCATCCGAGCCATGTAAGTATATGCCAAACTTATTGGACCAGCCATACGCTGGCAAGAAACCAAGCTTTAGCTAGAGTAAGATCCAAAAGTGCAGCCGAGGATGAGTTTATGATTAAGGAATAATTATGAACCAAAATAAACACACAGGCAGTGAGATTTCCTTACAATGTTAGTGTGATCATAGTACTATTCTTGAAATCAGATAAGTTAAACAAACAGGGGGAAAAAAACATAAGGAGCCAATTCACAAACTTTCCCTAGCAATTTGCAACTTGAGACATAAACAGACTTACGATGCCAGTGTCAAATAATCAATTTACATTTTGGTGCTTCTTTCACAGCTAGGATTAATCTTCTCAAATCTTGAATTTATGTGGCTTAAACTCTCAATTCCCTTTTTTTAACAGGCACGGTTGATGGATCACAGGTTGCTTCCTCTGCTGGTCTTTTTGGACTCTTTTCTAGCATTTGACCTACTTGATTGGCCAGTTTTACTCTTCCCCATTTTTCCTGTGGGTGGAAACTCACAATACAAATCCTCATTGCACACAAGATTCTCAGAAGAGTTTGTCAATGTTTCAGATTCTCCTCCAGTTGAGTTGTTTTGGAGTGATTGGGAACACTCCAAGACAGTTTTCTCTAAAACAAAGTTCTGTTGAGCCTCTTCATTTTCATCAGGATTATCTTGCTGGACGGACTCCAAAAGTTCATGATTTCCATTATCATCACAAGATTCTAAATGAAATCTAGGATAAGATTCTACCACTGAATCCTTTCTCTCCCGCAGTGTCCTTAAAATAAGTGTTTTCAAAAAGTTCATTACTTGAACTGCATACATCAATGCAGATATAGGGTCTGCCATCTGCAACCAGAAAGACCAAAACCAAATACTTTAATTGACTCAAACAGTCAAACCTACTATTCTATAGAACAACAATCACATTGGCATTTTTGTTTGCTCTTGAGAAAACACTACAGTAAAGACTTCAATTAAGGTAAAACCGTAAAAGTATAGTAAAGAGTAAAGACAAATAGAGCAGAAAGATTTCCTCAGAGAAGAAAACTTTAATTGAATTTCAAAAGATGTCCATATGCAATTTAATGAAGTAGAAAGCGAAATATATAGCTAATATGGTACATTTTTTCTTCCCTGCAATCACTTGAGAACATATATGGAAACACACCTGAGTCATGTTTGGTGCAAAAACCATGGCAATATTACGCGCATTCATCTTATTAACATTTTCATGCTGGACAACATCAGCCATCAGATTGATGGCCCAGTCCAAGAGTGAGGCTTCAGTATGAGGTAGATGTCTCACTAGTTCAGCACATTCCTCCTCAGTCTGGCATTGCATGACCTGATCCGGTGAAAATGAATCCAGAATGCCTGTAGGAAGTTCCCTAAACCAAGCCTAGAAAAATATAAGAATATCAAAATAAATTATCATATGGTATGTGATGACACATTATGCATCTTCTTGCCAAAACAAACGCACAAAGAATAGATTGTAAGCAGAAGCTACAATAGGAGTGTTCTGTAGCATTTACCTTATATCCCTTCATAAAAAAAGATAGTTTGTTATGTACGAGAGTTTACTTAAATGGGATTATGGAATAGATTCTGATAGTTACTTGCTAGGACAAAACTACACACAAATAAATGTGACATATTCCAACTAAGAAGAGTTATAGTTTCATGAAGAAACAGTTGAACGATGATGAGAAACTTTTTATATTTGTCCTAAAGACATAATTTAATAGGTTGTTAGTGACTAGCAGTAAATATAAGTTGGAAGGTGAATACAGAAGCATATGGATGCAATTGATCAGCAAATGATATAGGAATAACATAAAGCAGATAGAAAAATTAAGGCTCTCATTGCGCTTCTCTATAAGCAATGAAAAAGAAAAGATAAAATTGTTCTACAAATCATTTAATAGATTCACATGCATGCATGATGATATTAAAATTCTTGACAAAGAAATTGTACCAACAGGGTCACAAGACATCTATTTCCAGTTTCCACTTTTGAACAGAATTAACATATTGAAAACACCAGTAGCATTGAAGTGTTCAGTTTTGCTTTTGCGGCTAAACGAACATTGACTTAAAAAGAAAAAATAATCCTGTAATTAGAAATACTTTTTATTTTAAAAAATTAAAAGAATTGTTAATTGGAAATTAGAATAAGCAAATGACTGGCAATGGAACACTTATCTGACTACTATTTAATAAAGGATATTTACGGAAAATGTTAGAGAGGAGATACAATAAACAAATAGGAGCGACAATACACCCCCCTTCATAATTGCAGGATCATTCCCTTGCTCTCCATCTAGTCTGTAAACCAAATATTGCATGGGTAGACAATTGTACTATTCATGTGATCCATTAAGACGAATCTAGATATATGGTACTATTCAGTAAAATACACCTAGGAGTTTGGAAATGATGTTAATTTGTTTGTCTCATTTACCAGAGTTAGACAGATAACTGTTTGAAATTGATAAGCTCCTTTCTCCAATCAATTACATGTTGAATAAATTGTATTTGCACAAATGATTCCATTATATGTTAGATCTATGATAAAAAAAAGAATGATTGGTTTTCGGGCTTTTTGTTTAAAATAGTGATAAAAATAATCATTTCTACACGTAAAAGTAATCATCATTATGATAGAAGAGACTTTTTTTAGTCACTGTGATGATTCAGTTAAATTCACCAAACAAGCATCTATAAACATGTTCACCAACAGAGGAGCTAGAAGCAAGCAATGACCTTGCAATGTTATACCTTAATTAGCCCTGCCAAACAATGTACATCAATGCCTTCAGGGACCACTCCCAAATTCAATTGATCCCTAACATGTTCCTCTTGACCGTTGTCCGCGTTAATTCTGAAAATCCCTTCGACCTGCAAATTCAAATTCAACGTTTTAAACCAGCAAGAACCTAAATGCAATCATTTGAAAAATGAACAAGTCCTCTTAAACATTATAAGCGGCAAAAACATGAGCATCATTAGAAATTTACAGAGAAATGTAGGTGATGAACCTGCAAGCCTCCTTGAGAATACAGATGCCTTTGCATCAACAGCAGAATCGTTGGCACACTGTTCCCTCTTGTGTCATAGGACAACTGCATGGATTCTGTTGAAACTCCAAAAACAGATGCACTACATGTGAAAACGAAACAAAAGCGAAATGAATAAATAAAACAAAAGCGTAACATGATTTCTTATACATATAGTAAAAAGTGACAACAGGTATAAATTAAACGGGTAATGAAAACCATAATGTGCATTAAAAAGAATAGATAGTGTTGATGTGAAATATTAAAAGAAATGTGAGGAGGACCTAGCACTAGGAGGCCTTCTGGGGACTTCAGGCTCAAACTCAACAGGCAAACCCAAGAAACCGTTGAAGCGATCAAAGGTGACATGAGCAACATGGCGGACGTTGGTTGGGGAGCCTATGTCCATTATGGAGGAGATGTTCTTGTGAGGAAGGAATGATGATTTCCTGAGAAGGGTCAGAAGAAGCGCCAAGAGAGAGGCATTGCAAGAAGAGAATGAGGTTGTTCTTGTCTTTGTCTTTGTCTTTGTCTTTGTCTTTGTTGTTGATGAGGAGGACCTCGGTCATGGCTGGCAATGAAAGAGGCCTTTACTTGGAATATAAAAAACGAAAGCACAAAGATTTTGTGATATGATCCTTCAGAAAATGCCAAGGTTAACAGTTCTGAGTTGGAGTTGGATTCAAGTAAAGTTTACTAGTGTTTGTAGGGTGTGGGACGTGAGAATCATTAACTCTGTTTTTTTATGTTGCGTGTTTTGGAGAGTTGAACAACTACAGGGACAGCAAGAGTAGAACTAAAGACAGATAGATTGACAACAGAACAAACAAACTAACTGCTGATCTGAGATCATATAATATCCAACCCTCACCATGTAACACTGTACCATTCTCCTTATAGTGCTACTAATAAATAACTTTATTTTATTCTACATTTAATATATTAATGCTACTCACTTATTTCCTATTAACTCTCACTGCGGATGCTTTTATCCATGTTAAAATTGGTGTAGAGCATAAATTTTTTAATAAATAATATTTGTAATCATTATAATTGCATTAGTTTAGTACACCAAAGCTAAATATATTTTTAGCTTCTAAAAAACCTCTTCTTTTATGTTACCAACTCCTTCTTGCACCATCTTTTTACCATACAAATTAAATACACTAATTTTATATATTCTATCCTATTCTTTCTTATTATAAATCGTTGACAAATCTATTGAGTTAATTATTCTTTCAAAATTATCATTATCTCCACTTAATTGTTAAATCAAATTAATTATAAAAATGTTATATGTTACAAAATTATTTTTTAAAACAAATTGTTTTGTTAACAAAGAGATTTGACTCTTTATTGCTCGCAGTAACTTAAAAATAACCTAGCTCAATATTAGCCTATTATTTTTTGGGTGTTTTTTAATAAATCAAAACTTCATTGATTAGTAAATTGAATAACTCATTTGTGAAATTTGTGTCTTTTTTTTTATAAAATATAACAGTGCTCATTGGTTAATGTTTGTAAAGAAAAAAAAAACTTTTCTTAATAAGATATTCCATCTTAAAGTTAGATAATGATTTCAAAGAATTTACTAATTTATTAAGGTTAACTTTGGGGAAAAAATTGATGCATTTAAAAATTAAAAAAAAATTAATTGATATACATTGTCAATATAAAAGATTTTTACATTACATTCAATTATGATGACCCAATCATTTAAATGTATATAAATTCTTTTACTAATAATGTATACCAATTAAACTTTACAAAAATATTAAAAAAATCAATTGTTTAAAAACAGACATATAAGTTATAAATATGTGTGTGCATAAAAGTTAGGTAGTTAGCAACAAATGATGATGACCCAGTCATTTAAAATAATTATATCTTTATTTTAAATTTTATACAAATCTATCTTTTTTATTATAGCATATGAATGATGAATAGAGTATTTATTACATAAAGTAATCATTATCTTTAGTACGCGTGAAAATGTGATATTCTGTCCGTTAATTTAGAAAATACATTATGGGTCTTTTGCCTAATTGCTTTATATGCTATGTCCTGTTATATTATTTAGAAAATAATGAATTAATTTTTTATTTAAGGTTTCAGTTAATAGATATACAGGAATCACAACTTTTTATTTATAATAATTTATTGAATTTATTTATTATTATTTTAAAAATTATATAAATAAAAAGTCATGAATGTATGACAATATATATCCATTAAATTCTTCAATAAAATTATATTGCTACTATTTTATGATTAGTTACATAACATTTCAATTTAATATAGTATAATCTTTCATTTTTTAGAAGTATAAGAATATACTTGTTAATATAGATAAAATTTTATAGTTCTCAAAAAATCACAGATTATATTTAAATGTCATTAATATAAAACATTTAGTATAATTAGTTTATAAGTTAATTAATAAATATAAATTATATAAAAAAGATATAACTAAAAAGATAAACAGATAAAAATATTTCAAGTATAATAATAAAAATAAAAAAAATAAAAAAGATATTAACTTATAAGCTAACTGCTTATAAAAAAATTTATAAGATGACTTATAAAAATAACCTTATAAGCTATTTAAAGTAATTTATAAAAATAAACTTTAAGCTATTAAAATAAGTTTGTGTCAAATAAACTTATTTTCATCGAACTAACTTATAAACTAATCAATAGCTGATAAATTGTTGGAATGTCTTACAAAAAACATTCTTATTTTGGAATAATTTTTTTGTTAAGTATAATATTTATTTTGAAACGAATAGAATATATTATTTGGTAGACAACATAAACAAAATAGTTTACCGTTTGCTAAAATACTCATTTTAAATATTAATTATTTTAATACAATTCACATTATTAAACATGAATGAAAAATAAAAGAAAAATAGAAGTATGTGTGTGTTTCAAATACTTTTTACCTAAAACAACACATTGTTCAATAGTTTTCTACTTAATTTGTGTTGTTTTATAATTTAAAGTAAAAAATAAAACAAATATATTTGTCCTGACCAATAATATGATTTTGAATGAATACTCATATCAATGTTAAAATATTTATGAATATTTTTGTGATATATTAAGCATTAATATATTGGGTGCCTATGAAATAAAGAAATAAGGATTCGACAGGTAGATGAAGTGGTGCATGATAATTGATGACAGATGAAGGCTTTGGTAGAAATGGATAGAAAAATGGGAATTTGTTTGGGGGCATGCAGGATCATTTCATTTTGATGGGTATGGTAGGAATCAAAACTTATACAGTCTTCTTTTTACCAAAGCTGCATTCAAATTTTAAACCAAATTATCTCTTTTCTGCACTATTGGATATAAGCACTTAAAAAAATGTATTTAAATGTGCTTTGAAATATTTTAATTTTAGTCAACGTGTTTTTGTATATATGATTATGATTAATGTTAATTTATTTTAATAATGTGATTTTTATTTGAAAAAATCGATAATAAAATGCTTTTCAATAAAAAATTATTTTATAATTTGAATCAAAATCAAAATTAATTTTCAAAGTGTAATTATACATTAAAATAAATTTTAATATCCATTTATCATTCATTTCTATTATTATTAAATTAGAAAATATATATATACGCATAATATTTTAAAATTCAAATAGAATCCATAAAGTTATAAAAATATTAAAATTTAATTAAATCGATAACAAAAGTATTAAATTAGCATAAAAATTAAATACAAAAGCATATAATTAATACAACTCATCAACTAAAAAAAAGGTATAATATAATCACTATTATCATCATTGAACTACCATTATAATTAACATTGTTATTAATCACCACTATAAAATTATCATTGTCATTGAAACAATCACCACCACCACTATATTAATACCGACATTGCCGCCACCATAAGTGACATTATTAATTATCATCTTCACCGCAATATACATTTGTAAACTAATTTTAACTAAAAATTAGAAACAAAAATTGGCTTTGGTTTTTTAAATTTTTTATACTTTATTAGAAATCACCTTAGAGATGTCCTAAAATATTGAAAAATTATTATTGATGGTACTCTTCTCTATTTAAACTTTGTCATTTATTTGTTATCTTTTTCATTAACGTTAAATGTTGTTTCTTGATTTTGTATATTTTAATAAATTATTAAATTTCAACTAATAGTAAAAAGTGTATTAAAAAATGTGTTGTAAGTACTTCTCTTTCTATATATATGAAATCTATTAAAGTCTTATAATGAATTTATGGTATAATTTCATTAAAATCCAAACTAAAAAAAATCTATGGAATCTTCTAAAAGACTATTTTTGCATAAAAAATTCTTGTAGATTTTAAAAGACTTGTAAGAATATAATCACTTATAGGATGTTATAAGACTCCATATATTTTATGGTTTGTATTTTATTGGATTTATAATATGAATTTATTAAATTTTAAAAGACTTTATGGATTTACAAGATTTTAATGTTTCAATATATTTGTAGACAATATTCAAAGTTAACATAAAAAAAAGGACATTATTAAGGTGATTTTTTTCATTAAGTTTTGAAATTTTTAAAAGTTACAACCGATTTTGTTTATAAATTCTTATCACAAAATTATTTTAAGGGTGTATGTTATGATGGAGATATGAAAGTGTCAATTGTGGTGTTAATGGTGAAGGTGGTCTCGGGTAAATATTAATGATGGTGGTCGTCTAATGGTAGTATCAATGGCAATAGAAGTTTAATGACGGTGGTTAAGTGACAATATCAATGATAATGATACTTCAATGATGATGTTGACAATGATATTCTAGTGTCAAAATTGCAATGGTAGTGATCCGGTATTATAATAAGTAGTAAAAAAAATAAATTGCAAATTGAAAAACATACAAGAAGGAAGTTGGATTATGTTTGAAAATTTTCACAAATCCATTTCACAAGAGAAGGTGATTTATTTAACACAAGTTGTTAAAAGATGATTTTAAGACAATTAGAACACAGATTATAAAATGAAGTTCATAAAGATTGTTCAAGAGATAAACAATGTTAAAACTTAGAGTTTAACTGGTATACACTGTCAGTGTAAAGAATTCTTACACTGACATTTAATCATGACTTTTTATTTATGTGACTTTTAAAGTAGTAATAAGTAAAGTCAATAAATCTACCATAAATAAAGGGTTGTGATGGATTATCAGTATAAAAATTTTTACATTGACAATGTATACCAATTAAACTCTAAAACTTAAAAGACAAATATAATAAGATTTTATATTTATCCGTCTTAAACCTAAAGACTACATCATGTCAAGCTTTTATCATCTTTTAGAAAGATACAAGAATTTTTTTCAAAACACAGCTAATTATATATCTAAATAGTTTTTACATTAGCATCTTCATGCTAGCACTTAACTATTTTTTAACAATATTCTAATTAATTGGTTCTATGAAAATATTCACGTCAATAATGCAGAAAAATTAAAAAAAAATATTTATATTATTCTATTTCTGTTGATAGTTATCTCAAACTTAATTTAAATCTAAATGTAATTTAAATTTTAAATATTGATTCACTATATCACAATAAAGATATTTTTTGGATTTTTGAATAATTGTCCTAATTAAAAAAATATTTTTAAAGGCTATATCAATAAAAATTATGTGTTAGATAAAATATTTCTAGGGTTAAATATGTATGAAAATGTACCCTAATTCGAAATTATTCATCTGAAAAAAAAAAGTGTGATTTAGATTTTGAATTTCAAAAAATAGGTAAAATTTGTTTCCATTATAAGTCTGTTAATATTTGAGGATGTAATCCTTAGAAATTTAATGACTTATTATGTTAGAGAATTTGATAGAATAATTTTTGTACTGGGGAGACTCCAAAAGATATGACTTCAGGCCTTACCATCTGTTGGTCGGATACACCTCCACATAAACACCAATGCGTACATCCATTAAACAACATACCGTCCGGATACACCTTGGGTGGTTAACCAAATACAGTTAGAAACAAATAAATATGCAATTAGACCTAAAACATGATTAATTTGGTATTGGGTCTCAATTAGTAAGATCCACGACTGAAAGCTCATCTCGAAGCCTATAAATAAAGGGTAAGTAGCACAAGTAAAACATTACTATTCACATTTATTGCTTCCCTCCTCTGAGATAGCCTCTAACTTGAGTGTCGGAGTAGTTGCAGGTACCCCGCCTCAGCTTGGAGGAAACACCTCAGAACTACTTGGACTTTGTACTGAAAAGGACTTAAAACACAAATGACGAGACTCTAGTAACATAATAACCAATTGAAACACCTAAACATATTACCTTGTGTTCTTAGACAGGAACATTTTTATATAATTTTTTTTTAGTAAAATATATTTTTAATTGTGATGTGATAAGTGATTCAACCGGTAAATTAACAAAGTTAGTATGATGAAGTAGTTTTTATGTATTTTCAAAATAAAATAAAAAAATTAACAGCCAAAAATAACGATAGTTTTCGATAACTAAAATCAAATTCAAACACTAAAAACATATTTAACTCATTTTTTATTATAATTTAAAAAGTTATATCTCTTTACTATGCATATTTGGTTTACTTTTTTGTAATAGGAATCTTTTGTAAAACCAGAAGATGAAACCCCAATGTGGTGCTTTTACTATTCATTTTTCATTATGATAGATGCCCACCAAACCCACAACAGAAATGAAGCCCATCATAGCCCAGTTCTCGTGAGCAAGAGGGCTACTTTTACTCATTATAAAGTTATAAATGAATGTAAACTTAATTATGTTTTTAATCTTTCGTTAAATTTTGTTTTCTGTTTTTGAAAATTAAAAATATTTTTTGTATTATTTAGTTAAACTTAATCTTAAAGTAATATAAATTTAAAATTTTGAAGACAAAAAAAAAAAGATTTTTAATTTTCAAGGATAAAAACAGAGTTTATGGGACTGAAATCTTAAATAAGCTATAAATGTATTATATAATTTTGATGTTATTTTCTATAAAATGAAAATAGTAGCTATTTAAAGAAAACTTTTAAAAATAATTTAAAAAATAAAGACCGGAATACTTTCTAAAACGTTGTATGGTTCACCGACAACATGTATTTTTAACATCATAAATAATTTTGTATGTAATTATTAATTTATTGCAAACATTTAGTTACCATGTTATAACAGATTTTGGCAATTTATTTTTCCCAAACACTCTGATAGAATATTGTCTGTTGAGATAATTTGGCAATATAGTTATTTAGTTTTGGTTATGGGACTCGTTCAAAATTGAACATTGTCTTTGGAGAATAACATTATTATTCAGAGTTAAGGATAAATATTGATGAATGGAGGCGGCGTAGCGAAATTGACCAATGGCACGCCTTGAATGTTATAATATAAGATTAAGATTGCAAGTAGAAGTTAGAAGTAGGAAGTAGGAAGTAGGAAGTAGGAAGTAGGTAGCTATGTCTTGTTGGAACGGAAGATACCAATCTGATGGGAATTCGAGTTTTCCAGCAGGAACAACCCAGCACGTCATTGGAAGCTTTCAGATGGTGGATAGGGACAGAAGTGGGTTCATCGATGAGCGTGAATTGCACCAAGCTCTCTCTTCTGGATTTCACC
Organism: Psophocarpus tetragonolobus; assembly: GCA_037954015.1. Lineage (NCBI taxonomy): Eukaryota > Viridiplantae > Streptophyta > Magnoliopsida > Fabales > Fabaceae > Psophocarpus > Psophocarpus tetragonolobus. The sequence goes on from CM075690.1 coordinate 90,134,918, forward strand.
ACTTCAGCCTCACCACCATTCGTCTCCTCATCTTTCTCTTCCACAATCCTAACCAACCTCTCTCTCTTGGTTCCTAACTTCTCCATTCTTTTCTCTTTTCCTTCCACTCTCTCCTCTCTCCTCTCTCCTCTTATTAATTCCCTGTTGCTTCTGCTCATGCAGGACCAAATGAATTTGCAGCACTCTGCAGTTGCCTTGCTCATTGGAGGGTATCTTTTCTTTTCATTTTTTCTTACCAAATATTCAACTTCATCCCATCTAATTCTTACTTCATTTTGTAGGGCATATTTGAGAGATACGATAAAGACAGGAGTGGCAAAATTGATCCATTAGAACTAAGAGATGCTCTATATGGTATTGGCTATGCCATTCCAGCCTCGGCTCTGCAACTTTTGCTTTCCAAATATGGAGATGGAAGCGGCAGGAGGGTTGAACTTGGTTTTGATAGTTTTGTTCAGTAAGTTATTTTTATCTGCCTCTTCAAAGAGACTAAATTTTCATTTTGGTCATTTCAAGACTTTTGGATTATAATCTGCCTGCTCCTTGAAATGTTATCGCATCAATCTTGTCCTCTAATGATGCTTTTCTTTTTCTGCACCAAATTACTCTAAAGACTTACTGTTATGCCATGATACAATAACGATTTGAGAACCATGTTGATGTCGCTGATGTTTGGAGCATCAAATTCATATTCTGAATTTTTTCGAGGACTAATTAAATTGGCTTTTGCTGAATTTTAAAATGTCAATGTCATTATATATCTAATCTTTCTATTTTTGGATGTATGCAGGTGTGGGGTCATTATTAAGGTAAAACTCAATGTCCTTTTGAAGCTATGGATGTGCCTCTCATTTCTATATTTCTTCTTTTTTTTTTCTCCCCCCATTGATATGGGCCAATTCACCTGCTTCATCATTTATTTTGTTTTACTTTATATTTATGGTTCAGGACATAGGTAGATCGTCTATTCAGTCACATTCATGTGCATTATCTTCATTTGTGCTTAAACCTTGAAACTCTTCCACACTTAATGAACTAGCCTTTTGAATTGAGTTCTCTTCTTATGCAAAGTACTAACAATTGGTACTTTCTTTTATTGAGAGTTGACCTAGACTGAATTAAGATATAAACTAAATAATAATAGATGGATGAAGTTGTCAAAATAGACTATCATCATATTAGTGTCGATAAAGTAAAAATTGCATCGACTCTTAAAGGAAGTGATAATGTTAGGAGTGTGGCATTGTCTATTCAATAAACTTTGTGAAGAAAAATACAAAGGCCAAAACATTTTGGAGCATCATTTGTTGATTTCAATATGTAGAAGTTAGGCTTGTCCTGAAATATTTGTTCTTGTAGCCAAGTATTGCTTCTTTTATATGTACTAGAGTTTGTTAGGTGCTAATTACTTAATGCACTTCCAGGGTTTGACTGATAAATTTAAGGAGAAGGACAAACGCTATACGGGTTCAGCTACACTTTCATACGATGCCTTTATGACCATGGTTCTTCCTTTTCTCGTATCTTATGATTGATAGCGATGCTTATCGTCAAGACTTCCAAATTCTTCAGGACAACATTCAATCGATTGTTTTATGATTTTGATTGTGAAGAGATTTTCAAGGTGCAACGATTTGTTATATTTATTTGTTTTCTAGTAATGCTAGACACACTTTCATAGAAAGCACTTCACATACAAGATACATCTCTTTCATTTACATTTATTTTACCAACAATTTACCTATACATAATAGCTAAGAGGTTTGTGGCAAGGAAAGTATTCAAGTATAAGTTGGGGAGTGATGAAAGTGTGTATATAAAAGAATGTATATGTGTTCAAACAATTTTTTTTCTACGTACAGTTGTAATTTGTAAGCATTATGTAAATGTTGTACTCAATGGGAAGAGATGTGCAATGAAGACTTTGTTTCAATATTTATTAACATGAATAATTTTTACATATACGCACTTTCAAACAAATGCTTCTCATTATTTCTCCTTAACAAACTAGCAATCTTATTTAATCAACAACATACTTATAGTTTAAAGGAAAATGTTGATGTTTGAAGTGATTAATATCTTCTGTGGCCTGGGTGGTTAATTATGTGAAACTTTAGACAGCACTATCATAGAGTGTGTTGAGGTATGTTGCAGATTTGTCCAATCTGGTAGGAAGGGCATTGGTTTACATCACAGTATATAAAGCTAATTTTGGAACATTCTGCATTGGCATGTTGATTGTTGACTTGCGGCAACAACATCGGATACTGATGAAGGGTTTTTTCCTTCTTTATTTTTCCGGTATGCCGCTTTGCCAATAAGGAGTGTCACGCACGAGCGGAGCCAAAATTAAGCAAGGGAATATAGATTCATGTCTTTCTTGTTCCATTAGTTAGGACAAAATTTTCATGTCTCTTTCGTTATCACAACCGTTTTTTTTTATGTCAAAGACCAGAAACTATGTGCTAATTCTGATTGGAGCTCGGTTGTTCTTAACAGCATGGTTATTCATTTAAGTCTTCGGGTTTCATTAGATCTTTAATAAGATGGAAATTCTCTTATTCTGTATGTACATGTTCCTATAGTTTGGATGAGTATTATTAATAGCGATGGTTTATATCTCATACCTATAAGATGTGTCAATGAAATTTTCTCTTAACTCTATAATTTTCAAACTTATAACTTAAATTTACAAATTTAAGCTCATGAACTTTCTTTAATTTATAAAAGTTTTTCGATATTACGAGTGATTTATAAACATAATTCATTTAATTTTTGGTCATTTTTAACTCAACCTACACAATAAAATGGATCAAGACTTTCCATTTTACAAGTCTAGTAATGATGATTAGCTATAAAGGTTACAATACCAAATAAGAAAAGTAACAAGAACAAAAAGGGAATTTAAATTAATATCTCCCATAATTTGAAATAACATTTAATCCCATGAAAAAACTTATATGTTCTTCAATTTATCTTTCCTATCACTCTCTGATAAAAAAAATTGCAATTTTTTTTTTGTTCTATGGCAATAGTTTACCATACAAATTTTTTTACTTTCCAGTAAACTATTGTCGAAGAACAAAAATTTTCAAATTTTTTATTCTCCAATAAATTGCCGCCAAAGAGTAAACAAATTTGCAATTTTGTCTATTTTCTTCTATAATACTACTATATACATAATTAATTGCAGAATACTACGTCATTTTGCCCTAGTGCCAAATAATCAACCTCTCTATAATGTTATTGCTCTAAGAAAACTTCATAGCACAACTAAAAACATTGATGTCATTTCCAATTGTGGCATGCTTCATCACCTAATCTCTACAAGGGATCTATTCATTCATGTCAAACTCCATAGCACAACTAAGGAAGAGATCAATGACATGTCAACATAATGATCAGGATCAGGTTGACGTGGAGCAATCTTGATCCTCTTCATGTCCCATCTCACACATTTGACCTATTTCAATATCACTTATTTGTCGGAGAGCGAGATCGAATAAGAGATGAAGAGTTCGAATTGTACCTTGGACTGAATATTTCATTATATTTTTGTATTTATAGAGAATGGAGAGTGAGATCAAATAAGAGATGGAGTTTGAATTGTACCAATTCCTTTGATCGACGGTATTCCTAAACGTAGTGTTAGACCCTGTTTCAAAAGTCTGCAAGTTTTTTAACTTTTTGGTGAGTTCTCGCCGAAGAGTTAAAAAAATTGAAATTTTTTTAACTTTTGACGAAGAGTTAAGGAGAAAGATAAAATTAAGTTTAAGAATAAAATGAAAATTTTAAAAAATATTTATAAAAATAAGAACAGGGTCATGGATTTAACTCAATTTTAAGCCACACATTCACACAATCCATAAGATACATGGATTCAAATTCCATCTCCATCCATCACTTTTAGTTGACCAATTATCTCTAATCATTCACCAAATATTACATCATGCATCAATACAATATTTTCCAACATCGTAATATTAAGAATTGCTATTATGCTGTGCAAAAGAAGAATTGCTATTATTATTATTATTTACGGAAATAAAAATTTCTATAATTATGAAACGCTATATTAAAGAAAGATTAATTCTATGGCACCTTTTGTATGACGGAAAAATTTAATTGATGTTGTATAAATCAATGGTAGGATTTGACTATAGTGTATAGCCATCAATGATCTAGTCATATATAGATTTATACCTTAATTGAATAATAACCAAGTGTTTAGACTGATAGAAATTGGAAACCGAATCTAAATAATTTTTTAAGAAATATATTTGACTTCATTATTTTAATTCAACTAATAGAGGTTTGCACATACGAACTTAAATAAGCTGCCCAACGAATCGGCATTATTGACATTCGAACAAATTTGATTTTATATTTAATTATTTCTATTTTTTATAGATAAAATATTAATATTATTTGTTTTTGTTAACAATAAATATGGAACATACCACCTTTTCTCACATTCCTCCTTCCGATCTGCCTTATATTCTATCATAATCTCTATATTCTTATTTGTTAACTACATATTCAAGTAGATTGAGTAATATTTTTCTAATGAATGAAAAAAAAAATGTTGCTGCCTTTTAATATTAAAATTAAAATAAATTAATAGAGATTAAACAATGTTAATAAAATACTTTAAACTTATTTTTCTTATAAATAGGTTGGTCATTGTTCTACTATAGTTTTTTTTTTTTTTAAGAAACGATAGTCTTCTTTGTTACTTACTTAAAAAACTGAAAACTACTCACTCATCTTTTAAAGTTTATTTGATGCAAACAAAATGAAATAATTGAACGTGTACGTGTAACCTAGTTTGATTCGATATTTAGGAAAAAGTTTTTAGAAACAAATATAAAATGAGTTTAATTAGTAACAAAACTTTTTATACTATCATTTAATTACAATCCTTAATATTTTAAAAGTTATATAAATAAAAAGATGTGATTAAATTTCCGTGTAATATTTTTTTACATTATCAGTGCATATTAATTAAACTTATATAAAATTAACATGTGATTCAGTTTTTAGTTTGATTTAATATTTAGGTAAGTTAGAGAGATAAAAAGGGAGAGATCGTTGGTTCGAATTTTTGTATTAACAACTAATATACTAACCATTAACATTTACTTATAAAAAATACGTTGTTTGGTTTGAATTGATTTGAATATAATACTAAATATAAACCAAACCAAATCAATCTAATTGCAGTTTAATTTGGATTGGTGTAACAATTTTCTTTTGAAAAATAATTTTTTAAATCTTATATTTTAGAAAAATAGATATATTATTTACTGTGATGTTTATATTGCAAAATCATTATCAAACATTCTCTTTTTTAAAAAATATTTAATAAAAAATATAAGCATAAAAAATTTGTGTGATAGCTCACATCCACATTATAGAAAAAAATAAGCATAATCAAATTTATGTTAAACAATTGGAATAGTGAGAAAAAACAAACATAATAAAATTAGTTATAATATAAAAAATGAATATAATTTTCGATTTCATAACATAATAACTAAACATAATTAAATTATCTAATTAAACAAATTGGAAGTATAATAGTAAAATAATATCTAATTAAACAAATTAGAAGTATAATAAAATTTGTTAAATAAACTTGCAAACGGTTAGATTTTACATAAAAAGCAATGGACTTTGAGCACTTATCATATGCATTAGGTTTGTAAATCTCTTCACATTATAATACTCAACGTTAGTATTCCAACCGATGTGGAAGTTTCAACTCTAACAGTATCGAAGTTTAGATTGTAAAAGTCACGTGTTACCATCTTATCCCATATATAATGTGGTTTTCAACATGTAATTTGCTATATTGGGTTTTGATAATGTCACATGTGGAATCCATTAATATACACATATAAACTTTGTTAACATACACATCTCCAATCATTTGTTTAAAGTCTTATTTTTATAATATTTATCAAAAGAATGATAGATATAAGATTTAGAATATTCTAAAATTTATAATAATCCAAACTTACAAATATTAAATATTTATTTACGACATAAAAAACTTAAAGTAATATGTAAAATTTAAAATATTTCATGCTAAAAACGTATTTATACTGTACTTAAGTTTGTTTTTAGTCTTGATAGAATAAAAAAAATTAAACATACAACTCCTGATAATACAACCGACAACATTTAAATATAGTGAGTAATAAACTAGGATTATATTCAAAAGAGGGAAGTGTGTTAGAAATTGAAATTCAACGTTATAACTGGCAATTAAAATAATAAATTGGTTTTTAAAAATTCTACAAGTAAATATACTTAATCTCAACCATTAATCTTTAAATATTAATTGAACTCACAATTCGAAATATTATCTTTTAAAATTCATCTTAAATGTTGGAGTTTTGATTAGATTTGTCATCTTTGATCAAAATCTCTAGTGCTTCTATAATTCTCCCCCGGTGGCAACTCTCTCCAACACACTTATATAATCAAAATTCTAACAACTATCATGTTTTTATGTTAAAAGAAGTTTCTTTGTCATGCGATGTGAAATTAACATTATATTGTTTTTTTTAATGAATTATAAATCTTATAATATGTGTTTAATTTTATCTTCTTCTTTTTTTTTTAACATGGTTTGTCTATTTTGTGAGTTAACATTTCTTATACTCTTGCTCGTTTTATTATTTTCATGGTTAATAATATTAGTTTGATTTATAAAAAATATATATATTTCTTTATCAGTGCACCAAGCACACTGTAGCAAACAGCATGCAGCAAGTGCGTGTCGTGACAGTACAATGTTTAACATGAAGTTTATTTTTCATTTTTCCAGATGTATTATGATTGATTAAAGTTAATGCTTACGGCTCCACAACCAACCTATTGATGGAGAGGAGCAAGTCGCTATGATAATGATGACAAGCGCAATAGATTAAACATTAGAGCCATCATTGAAGTATAGCAGTTAAACTTTCATTTTCTTAATAGGCCCTTAAATTTCTTATTGAAATTATTCATATTACTTGGTTGTGTTTTCCTCCCTTAAAGCCCAAACTTATCGTAGGCCAGGTCCACCATCTAATCAATGCTTCCAAGCAAACAAACCTCAAAATAGCAAACTAACTAAACGTGCACAACAATTTTTTAGTTGCTTATACTTTATAATAATATAATGAGACAACCACCAGCAGTAATAACAAAATAATCTATACTTAATAAAGGGAATATCTATTTTTATGTATATTTCTCAAAATATATATTTTACTTTTACACCTATTTTAAAGTTAAAAAAATAAACTAATTTGTCATAAGAGAGATTTAAACACATAACCTTTTATATATCGAACATAAATAATTATCTAATTATATCTATAATGTATGGAAATACCACATTTTGATATCTACTTTTTAAAATACCTATTCTACCCTTACACCTATTTTAAAACTAACAAAATAAACTAATTTATTATAATAAGGATTTGAACTCATAACCTCTTATTTTTCAAACATATATTTTACCACTAGATCAATCTTATAACTTTAAAAAAAAATATTACTTTAAAATATTGATATCCAACATACACAATTGTCCAATTATATCTATATTGTATAATATATGATATTATCTTATATAATAAGAATATGACATTTTGGTGTCCACATTTTATGATTATTTTACCTTCTAAAAATTTTATGATTGTTCCCACTTTCACAACATAACTTCTCCCTATTAATATGCGTACATGATAAATATTTTTAATAAACATGCAAATACATAGGTGCGACAATATTTTGAGTTCTATTCAAACTCTCCTCTTTCCATTTTTTTATATTCATTGCATATTTGACATATTCATTGATAATCTGACATGTTTTTATCATATTGTCATAAATAAAAAATATAAAATTAACAAAATATATTTCAAAATATATTACATAACAATTTATATTTTAAAATATAAAAATTTATAAAAAATATTAATTTAAAACCCTGAAATTGTTATAATATATTAAAATAGAAATATAAATACACGACGTGTTTTCACTAGTATTAATAACAATAATATAAGTTTAGAGGCATACACACAGAAGAAAAAAGAAAAAGTAGTTACTCCTATTCCTATACTCCGAATCTGGACATATGCTATTTGATGTGTGCCTAACTCTAACTAGAATTCAAAACTGCCCGCGTTTTTGACCTTTTACTAGTGCTTGCTTGCCTGCCTAAATCCATTCTACGTATTTATCTCAGCTATGTTGTTCTTCAACCCATAATGAAGTTTTTCCCAATAAATAAATTGACAAAACGAGCGTCATATATAACTGAATATTTTCTTCTCCATCTACAACATAACACTTCTCCTTTCTGTCTAAAAAACAAAATAATTTATATATCAACTTCCTGTCAAAAAATCACTGTACTCCATATTACAAATCTTTGACTATTGCTAAACTGTGAAATAAAAAATTATATGAATGAATTTAGCTGGGCAAAATAAGAAACGGGTCTCCATCAACGACTTCCATGGCTGTGTACAAAAAGTGTACGATTTGCCTTGCCTTGCCTTTGTCTGCCTGCAAAGATGCGTCAATATCAAGTTAATAATATTCATGCACCTTTCTCTAAAAGCTTTTTTTTTTAAATGCCATAAAGTGGAAGAAATTCTATGCGATATTTCCAGTATATTTATTTTATTTAGTAGGTTCTTCTGAAAATAAAATAGTTTAATACATTAATTTTATCACATTTCTATGCTCCACTATATTACTCTAGTACTGGATATACCTATTAAATGACGTATGTCATTATGTTTCTATGTCGCAAGGCGTTTTTGTATTGTATTAATTAAACTTCTTATTCCATCCATTTTTCTATGTTCTTTTTGTCTGAATTTATAAAACTACCAACGCTCAAACATTTGTTCCGTGAGTTCTTAGATAATCATACATTGTAATATCATCCGATCACAATTCACAACCTATATAACTTTTAAGATATTTATGATAAAAATCAATCAAGTATACAACATCAGTACATTATTTATTTTCTCAATACATTGCAAAGATCAAATTGTACCAATAATTAAAATGAAAATTACACCACCAAGTGACAGGCTAAATTATCAATTTAAATTTATTTTAAATAAATTGTTTATATTATCAACTTATTGATAGAATTAAAAAAGTTATTATTACAGTATAAAATAAAGGTATTCCCTATTGATCCATGAGTATGGAAATATGAAAAGAGAAATTTTCTGTCAACAAAATCAAAAGAGAAATTTAATGCAGAAAAAATCTGCTAAAGAGGCAGGTAGCAATAATAATCACTTTTTGTGCTTCGAAATTCTTAGGTGGCCACTCCTATATGTCAATCTCGACCTAATTGAACCATGCTGATGTAAGAACCCTATTGAAAAGATCTGGGCCATCTCTAACAGCCGCCTCCAGCCCAATTTTTATGACCCGTATTGTAGAATTGTAAATCACGTTCCTGAGTTGAAAATGTTCTCCATTCGGATTCTCACAACTACACCCAGCTTATAAGGTTTTCTAAGTTGCAAATGATACGCAACAATACTCTAATGTAACATCTTGTTTGACCTTGCAACAGTTCACACTAAGGAATTTTAATTCTATGAATACAAGTTATCACTCGCTAGCTAATAGAGATACTATAACAGAATATCTCAACTCTTTACTCAACAGTTCAATAAAATTCCACACTAGTTCCTTGTTGGTAGGTGGCATTCCAATTCTACAACTGAAATTATTCTGCCCACATGTTTTAATTAGGTTGACTGCTCATAATTCATAAATAAATACAAATGCATGGTAAGTTTATGATTTTTTATAAATTAAGAGAAAGAAGCTTATGCAACTGAAATTTTTACAAGGTTTTCTGATCATAAATAAATGGTAAATTTATGATTTTTTTTATAATAATTACCTTATCTATTATAACTTTTTACTGGCTGACAAAAGCTAATGTGAGATAAGGTTGAAAAGCAAGGACAAAATTCACGAGGTATGGTTATCTGGCTGAAGGGATCCTGAAGCATTTCTTTCTCGTTGGTAATAACCGACTTTGGACTTTTGTATAGCTGAAGACAAGAAGAATTTTATTCACGGGAAGATTCACATGCATGATTGCAAGTGGGAGATGAGGAAGATGGAGACCCATCACCATTTCTTTAATAAAATTAATGAAGAAAGTGTGGTTTTCTGGGGGTGGTTATAGCGGCACAAGAGTCCACTTGGTGCATGCACAAGCACTAATTGGACAGCATTTGACAGGCTTAGCTTAAAGAGATACCATTTAGGCACAACTTTTACACCCCATGGTTCCAAAACTTTCCCATCATATCATTTTTCAGATTATATATTTGGCATAGTACTATCAAAAAGTCAAAAAATAATCTGAAGGAATCTAAAACGCTTTTGAATTTTTTCCCAGAATTTCAATCTCTTTATGCCCGTGATCATTGCTAATTTGCTAACATAATGTTCACTACAAATTTACAAGTTCAGGAGCGGACCAAATAACGAAAACAGAAAAAAACTACAACGCAATAATTTTTGTTTCATTATTTACAACGCCCCGGCGGCGTCCTAACAGTTATTGAAAAAGAAAAATATTAACACTTGCGAATAAAAAATTATTCAGGGACAATATTAAATTTTTCCTCACCTTCAACAACTTCCTCTTGCAAAAGAATGATCTACCGAAAGTCATTTTTGTTATACTCCTGATCACGGTCTTGAAAGCTCCCAAGTAAACATCAAACATGTAAATATGTAGATGAGAAAATTGATGGTCAAAGCCTGCATATCAATAGCAATGAGAACATTAGATACATCAATAGAGTGAATAGACACAGAAATCTACTTTAGGAAAATTTCAAAAACAAAAAGTAATGAAACTTTTCACAAATGAAGTGATGATTTAGTTTCTATGTATACTTACTTTAGATTTGGACTCTATAACCATTTCTGGGAGATAACCTTGTAATCCTATGTTGTAAACTGGTGTACCGTCAGGATAATAAAGACCATAGTTTCTCTCTGATACAGCTCCAGGCTTCAAATTCTCATTGAAAAGTGCAAAGACAAAAATATCAATCGGAACAGATGGATTTGCAGGAGTGCCTTGCTTCTGCTCTATTCTCTTCAACAAATTACTATTATATATTTCTGCATTCTGTGGCGTGGCTCCAACCTCATCTGGGTCACCCTTAGAAGGCCAACCAGTTTCTGAAATTCTGACTTCAATATCAGTATGCCCTAGAGCTTTGATGGCAGCATAGACAGCATCAATTTGAGCATACAACATGTTGTCATAGTGCAAATTGGTGTTTAGATCAGTGGACCCTGGATTTGGCTGAAACAGCACATAGTTTAAGGAAATTTGGTCTGGGTTGTCCTTGTATGCAAAAAAGGGGTATGCATTAATCAGGAAGGGTGATTTGATTTGAGCATGAAAGTTAAGGAGGGGTTGAATGTATTGTATCAGATCTTGCCTGAATGCCCCATATGAAGGAGGGAAGGAAGTAGCCAAAATATTGAAAGAATGAGCAGTTGTAACAGTAACTTGCTGTGCTAGGCCTAGATTAACAAGGGCATTATACACACTTTGCATCGCAGGGAGGAGATTTGCAGTGAGCTGAGTGTCATTGTAGTTGAAGACCTCATTTCCCACGGTTATGCAAGTGATTTTTGTTTGTGAAATATAAGGTTGAACATGCTGTTGAATCCAACTCTGAGCCTTAGAAGGGTCTCTCATGCTCTGCAGATACTCGTTCCCTAGTCCTATAATAAATTCCACATCCGAATTGGAGAATGCAGATAAAACATTTGGATCAGCATCATAGAGTTTGATTCTGGAGACATTTAGAGATTTTATAAGAACAGCCACACGAGAAGGAGCTGGCAGGTTGTTGGCTATTTGCCCATAGTTGATTCCAAAATTAAGGCCGCGGCTTTTCACAAACAAATCTGAATGACATAGTTTGAAACGATATCAGAATATATAAGAGATAACAAATCTAAAATCTCTAATTTACAATGTTCAAGAGCCGTAATTAACAATCAATCTCTCACAGAGGATAAACAAAATTGAGAGAATCAAACCATGAAGAAAATAAAATTGTAAAAAACACTGGCTAACTTACAATTAAGATTATGACAGACAGAAGAACTTATATTATATGGAGGTTGGAGAATAGATACTCAAATCCAATTGACAAAATAAGAAAGCTAAATTAATGGATTATTTGATTCCGTTGAGCACACAATGATGTTTTTTTTTTTTTTTTCATTCCATGAAGCTAAAAGGAATAGTATTCTGATCCAATTTAGAATGGTCCAATGGTAAGAGAACATGAAGAGAATAAGATAAGTCCACAACAAAAATAGCAGTGTTGTGTATAAAAAATATATTGACTTTCCATGGAATGATGCAGAAGTTGACGAGTGGAAGATAACAAACCGGAAACAGAGAGAAGCAGCAATAGCAAAGTGAAGAAGAAAGAAGAGGTAGCCATTACTGATCTGATGTTGGGCATAACCGCCAACCTAGACCAACACGCTTCCAGCCTGAAGGTTCAAGGTTTGCCACATACCAAAGTCATTACATATATATATATATATATATATATATGAACAAAGCTATTCTGTTTTTATGTGAAAACCAGGCAATTGTATCTGGTTTTCTCTCTTATTGTTCTGGTGTCATTATTATATATCCACTACTTTAGTTACACGTACCACTCCATGAAACTCTTACCCCAGTAGCCAATTCGCCGACATACTCAGATTTTATTCAAATTTTCGTCAGAATTCGCAACTACAAAGTAAAATATTTATTTATCATTCTCTCGTTTCGTTACTCTTTCCCTTTTGCTTTAATTCTTTACTTCGTTTTTTAATCCCTTTTAATTATTTTCGATTTTATGACTATTTAATTCATCTGATAGGAAGGGGAAAAGCGAGTAATATTTACTTGTAATCATTCTATGTCCTTTCTCAATCCTCATTCATGATTTTTTGTTTTGTGCTAGTTACCTTAGCATTATGCCAGATTTACACACATAGTGGTGTGGATTAAGTTGTATATAGATATTTATTCAATGAACCAATTTCATTAAATTAGATTAAAACTGAAAAATTGATTGATAGCTAAAAAAATTAATTATGAGTGTGTGATAAAATCAGTTGAATGTATGTTATGATATGATAAATAATATATAATTAATCATTAGATAAATAATTAATTATTTAAAATAATTATATATATTTTAATAATACAAATTAATTATATATTTAAATTATAAATTATTATAATTATATATTTAAATTATATTTTTTTATAATAATATATTTAAATAATAAATTATTATAATTAATATTTAAATTCTAATTTATATAATTAAATATATAAATTTTAAATTATATATTTAAATTATAATTTTCTATGATCATATATTTATATTATAAATTACTATAATTACATTAATGAAGGAAAGAGAAATGATTGAGAGAGTCATTGAATAATGTGATGAGAAAGAATGAGTGGGAGACAATGCATTAATTAATAAAGGATAAACATCTAAAAATAAAATCAGTTAGATAAAAATTTCAGAAAAGCTAGTTGTAGTAGTTTTTTTTTAAAAGCTAATAGTTTCTAAAAAAACTTTTAGATTTTCGCTATTCAAACGGAGTTAAAATCATTTCAGCTATCCGCATCTACTTGAAGTATCCACACAGTAAAAAAAGTATGGATTTCCATAGAAATATTGAAAGTTACTAATAATATATATGTAGCTTCCTTTGTTTTTTCTTTACTTAAATTATTTTAAAATTAAAAAACATTCAAGAATATAAAAAATAATCAAACACAATTTTAAATTTTTCCAGACATAATATTTTCAGTTTTATTATTCTTAGAAATGAGATTTCTGAAAATATAATACGAACACTTGAAACCAATGTCTCCTAATCAATATTATCTACATAAGATTGTAAATTATTATATAAGATTGGTCTGATGGAAATAAAAGGAAACCTTAAATCAATAGATACAAGATTATAGTATGTATAGAAAATTAAATATAAAAGGATAGAGGAAAGAGAATTTGTGTATCTCAAATATATTGAACTGAAGTTCTTGATTTTCAAGAACAAAAAAACTTTATGAATGATTATTGCAGAGATATGAGTTCAATAAGAACTCTTGAGGGTTTTACTACCTACTTTCTAGGGAATTATTCTAGAGAATGTGTATTGTTATTGTAATTTGCTTAATGGGATGGAAAATTTATAATCCCCCAGGGTAGGCAGAGACCCCTCAAATGGACTTTTTATGATTGACTCAACCCAATCACAGAGCTTACTATAATCTCATTCAAATAATCATAAAGATATTATAATATGTATAGAAATCTCTCTCCTAGATAAAATCTACATGTATAGAAAAGGAAAAAGTATAGAAAAGGAAAAAGTATATATCATTATTCGAATCTCTCTCCTAACAAATTAACAACTAGCGTTTGTTTTATAAAAAAATTACAAATTATTAGATTATTTTTATACTAACTTTTAATAAAAAATTAATTATTTAACAATATCAAATTAATCACTAAAAATTGGAGAGAAAAAAGTCAATTAACCTCTCATTTTTCCTTGTAATCTTCCTTCACTTCAATCTTCTATTTTAAATCTTAACCTCACCATCCTTCTCCACTCACTCACTTATCTCACAATCCAAACACCTTTCCCAAAAGAAATCTCAACTCCTACTCTTTTTTTTTTTAGTTATCATCATCTAACTCATTCATTCATCCCCTAACTCAAACTTTTCTACAATTTGTCACTAAAAAAACAAACTTTTCTCCAATTTTTTCAACGAACTTCTCTAACCTCATTTTTGCATTTCAATTAAAACACAATTTCCATTGTTTTAGGTGTTTTAGTTTTAAGATTTTATTTAAATAATATGACATAATTTCACAAAATAGATAAATTTAATTGGCTCCAACCGAAATAATTTTACATTAACCATACATACTCAATGAATTTCTATTTTTAATATTTAATACAACTTTTAAAGAAAAAAACTTATACGCAATTTTGTACTTTTATTTAATTACCAGTTTTAGTAAAATAATTTATTTACTTCATTTCTTAATACTTTGAAAGTTATATAAAAAATTATAATTAAATATAATATAAAACTTTTGATAATATATAAATATCAAACTCTAACTTTCATGCTTACTAAAAAAAACAAGAAAACCACTAAAACTTAAAAGGTATATGCCAATCAAGGAATTACAAAATATAGTTTAACTAAACGAAAAACAAGACTTCAATTAAAATCGAAGATGTTTCTGTTATTCCCAGATAAGTAAATTATATTACCTTTTATGGACACCCATTTTCATATGTCATGCTAGCTTGTTTATAACTAGGAATTTATGAAAATGCTTAAAGATTATATTTTCACAATATAAATTTATCTTTTAATAAATAAAAAACTAAAAATACAATTACATTCGATCATAATCCTTCTATATAAGTTTATTAACATATATAATCATTATCTTTAATTTCATACAAATCTTAATTTATAATCTAATAACAATGGAAAACTATTTTATTATATTTGCGTATCATCATGATTTGACTTTTTGTACAGATCAATATGCTTAATGTTAGACTAACAATAAACATGATTTTGAATATATATTACAAAATTAATATTATAATAATAATAATAATAATAATAATAATAATAATAATAATAATTTGGTTTGACATGTTACCTTTAAAAAATTAAATGATTAACTTTTTTAACTAAATAATCTCTTGTAGAAGTTTGTTTCTTATAAAAAAAAGGGTCTAATTTTAGCTGTTGACCTAAATCTCACGAATACTAGACCCTAAATTCTTATCGAATTCATTGGCTGCTATTTATATTATGGATAAATATTGTTAGCATAAAATATTGTGGATAAATTTACATGATAATACAAATGCCAAAAACGTGATGCTTGATTTAACAATGAAAATAAAAGTAATACAGGAGCAGGATATTTAACGTTGGAAAAAAAATCAGAACGGTAAGAGGCTAACAGCCAATTAATTATTCTTTCTTTAATAAATTGGAAAAAATAATATTGGGAATATAAAATGTTGGAAGTAAAAAAATAAAAAACACGCTTACGCGCAGATCTCAGTATCCCCCACGTGTTAAGCACCGCCTCTCTGATAGTTCGTGACACCTCGACACTGTTTACAACACCGCACGTGTTTGCGCGTTAATACTTAATATTGCTTACGTTTTGGGTCTGCGCACTACTTTTCTAAAAATCGACCTTCCTTTTAAATTTTTCCTGTAATCATAATTTTTTTTAGGCTAAATTAATGATCGGTGTTCTTCTTATGTTCATATATTATGTTCATATACTAAATATACAAAAAGTAAGTTTTGATGAGGTTTGAACTCAATACCTTATGTTAATATATTAAATATGTTTTAAGTATACTAAAATCACAAATAAAAAATATACACCAATTACATAAATCAAGAATTAAACTTAGTATAATATAATTTCAAAACAAATAATTATACTAGTAGATCAAACACTTACATTAGTTTTAATTTGTTTTTCAATTTCTTTTGTTTCCATTTTTTAGTATATTTTTGTTGTAAATTAAAAAGTGAATGGAGAAACATGGTGATATGTGGGATGATATGCTTTAATTTTTAATGGAGATATTTTTTAAATTCTGAAAAATAAAAAATTAAAAAACTAAACTTTAAAATTATAAATTTAATTTATATTTATTAATATTTTTTAATTTAAATAAATAATTAAATAAAGTTAAAAATAGACATAGAAATTAAAATCAAGAATTACAATTTCAATTAAAATTTGAAACTTATAATATAAATTTAAATTTTATATATAAAAACTAAAATTTAAAAATTAAAAATATATATAATATATAAATTTAAAATTAAAACTAAAAATTAAAATTATAAATAATAAGTTTAATTTACATATTTATTAATAATTTTTAATTTAAATAAAGAATTAAATAAAGATGTAGATTAAAATTAAGAATTAAAATTTAAATTTAAATTTGAAAATAATAAATTAAATTTTAAAATTATAAATTTAAATTTATAGTATACTTTTCAAATTTTAATTCTAATTTTAATTTCTACCTTTTATTTTTAAATTTATTTAAATTAAAAATATTAATAAATATATAAATTAAATTTATAATTTATAATTTTAATTTAATTTTTAGTTTTTTATTTTTTATTTTTTATTTTTCAGAATTTAAAAATTGTCTCCAATTAAAAAATTCAAGCATGTCATCTCACATACCACCATATTTCTCCATTCACTTTTTAATTTACAACAAAAATATACTAGAGAATGAAAACAAAAAAAGTTGAAAGACAAGTTAAAATTAATGTGAGTGTTTGGTTTACTTGTATGATTGCTTGTTTTGGAATTGCATAATGTCGAGTTCGATTATTGGTTTGTGCAATTGGTGCATTTGTATATTTTAAAATTAATATTATATTAAACTTTAATTAATTATTAATTAGAAAATTAATAATATCACGTCATTAATCATGAAAGTAAACATGTCTTAATCAAAAGGACAAAAATTATATTTTTTATAAATTTTAGGAACAATAAGTGAGAAAAAAAAAACAGGAAGACAGAAAGTACTAAAGTAGCAAAATAGGGAACACCGATAATAATTTAGTCTTTTTTTTATTCCAAAATAGTGATTCTTGTAAAATTTCTCTATTATTTTTATTTTTCAGTTAATATTTATGATTTTTTTAAAATTTACTTTTAATTTTAATAATATTATTTAGAAGAGTGTTTTAAAATTTGAATTTTTATTATATAATTTACTTAAAATAATCATGTCTTGTCAACATAAAAAATTTTACATTATCATTTAATTGAACTGATTGTTTATATAATTTTAAAGATATTTACAACTAAAATAATAAATTTATTCATATATTTTTCTCATAAAAAAGCTTTTATTATTTTACCAAAATTGTTAAACAAAAACAAAACATACTTCATTTATTAAAATTTAAATAACTAACATTTTAAGACTATGCATGAAAAATATTAAGAGATTTAAAGGTCATCCATTATCAGTTTAAAGAAATTTTATATTATCATTCAATGATAACACATATTTATACTTCTTACGTTTTAAAATTGTGATTGTTTTAACAATTTAGTTTTACTTCAAAACTTCAGTTATTTTGAAAATCCAATACTACATTTTATATTTTTTATTTTATAAATTATACACTAATAATCGATCATCCATAAAAATATTAATAACTAATAATAATTTCAACAAGACATGTTAAATAAGATTATTTAAGTTTATAATTAACATATTTATTAATAAAATAATCATACTTTATATATAGAGAGAGCTGTGATGAAATAATTTGCTAAACATTTTTTTCTCAAATATTAATTAGAAAATAAGCTTAGAATGGTTCCTTCACCGAATGTTCTCTACCCTAAAAGATTTATTTCTTTATGTTTTGAGAATAATTTGTTCAAAAAACATTTTGTAAGCATGAATATAAATCCATAATGGAGTGAAAAAAAAAACGAAAGAAATATATGGATTACAGAATAATGATGCTGTCTTGAATCTTCATGTGAAGGGGAACTTTTTTTTTATTTATTTAATTAACGAGGATTCGAACTTGAAATAACATATTAAATTGAAACAATTTTGTACAAATTAGTAGTGACGTGAGGACTTTTCATAAAAGTTGTATTTCCAGTTTCCACTCTAAATTGATAAAAAATCTCATTATTACGCGCTTTCATAAAATAAATAAAAAATGAAAAACAACGTGCATTTTTAAAGTTTAACGATTATGATTGATATATTATTAAAATATTATAATTAAATATATTTAATTATTTTACTTCAAATAAATATATTTAATAGAAATCATTTTTACAATACAGAATCTAAAATTTTTAAATAAATGAAATTATTTAATAGAATATTTTCAAATGTTTCATAATAAATAATTTTAAATACTAGTTAATAAAATATTATATTCTAAATATATCTTCATGAACGAGTAAAATGTAAATCTCATTATTACGCGCTTTCATAAAATAAATAAAAAATGAAAAACAACGTGCATTTTTAAAGTTTAACGATTATGTTTGATATATTATTAAAATATTATAATTAAATATATTTAATTCTTTTACTTCAAATAAATATATTTAATAGAAATCATTTTTACAATACAGAATCTAAAATTTTTAAAAAAATGAAATTATTTGATAGAATATTTTCAAATGTTTCATAATAAGTAATTTAAAATACTAGTTAATAAAATCTTATATTCTAAATATATCTTCATGAACGAGTAAAATGTAACATGGATGTTATTACCTATTAACCGCCGACAAATTCAAGTCATTAAGTGACAAAACTTTTATAAAATAAAAAAAAAAGCTTAGAAAGAATAAAAAGTATATTACTAATATTCTAAAAAAATAAAATTTTAACCACTATTATAAAATATGGTAGACAATAACCAAAATGAAAGGTTTTATGTTTTGTTTTAGTTTTTAATAAAATCAATAATTACAAATATTGCACTTTTAAAATAAAATATTTTATACTATAATTTAATAGAAAACATTGATTAAATGAATTTTAAAATATTTATTATCAAAATTCAAAATAATAAGGTTAAATGTAAATTTTGATGCATTATATTTTCGTATTTTTTTCATTAAGTTTTAAAAATTTTATTATAATACTTTATATTTTCAAAAGTTTTATTTTAGTTTATACTTTCATATTTAGTTAGTTTTTTATAACTTTAAAATTTAAAATAGTTAAATTAAAAGTTGTATGTAATAGTTTTTCGGTGGCATGGAACATCATGCTTGAAAAGAGGGGTACATATATTTTATAAAAGACCAATAAAGCATCAAAATCAATTAAATTTTTAAAACTTAGTATAACAAAGTAAACAAATATTAAAATATAATAAATCAAAATTAATATTTAACTAAATAATAATGTAAAATAAATTTACATCATTATAGTATAATTATTTTCCTCTAAATTCAAACAATATAATTTTTATTATATGCATTATTTAATTTAATTTTTAAAATACATTATATGTAATTTTTAATTTTTTTTTCATAATCGATGTAAAAGATTATATAAATAAGTTAATGAAAACTGATAAAAAGTGTTTAACAATCACAATTTACTATATAAAACAATTTTACATTATGATTTAATCACAATGTATTATTTATATGACTTTTAATTAAGACATTTATTAGTAAAATTAATAAAAATATGATAAATTATTTATCATGAATGACACGGTAAAACTGTGTGACATATTTTTTCATTAAAAATTATAATTAATATAATTTAAAAATAATAATTATTAAATTAAATAAACTTATCTGATATATATTATGTGATGGGATAATAATATAGTTTTTTCAAACAGTCACGTCTACAATAGGTTCACATATATAAAATTCATATATTATTGTGCATCCTAGTCTAACATAAAAAAAATGATACATTGATAATTTTGCATTTTCATTTAACCATAAATCATTGTTGTATACTGAGTATTTTAAAAATAGTAGTACAAAATGTCAAAATTGACCTTAATAATTTCCATTAAATCACTAAATGATAATTATTATATTTTTTATTGATAAATGTGAGTTGTTAATTTAATTATTATTATTATAATAACTATGTGAATTAACCGTTTGTAGATCAACCGGTAAGAATTAGTATGAAACTAAGTCCACTAGAAAATACTTATAGTTAAAATTTTATAATAATTATGCAAAAGATATTATCTCTTGTAGTAATTTTAATTTTTAAAAAATATCAATATTTTAAGAATAATTATAAATTATCTCTTGCTAATTTTCTTATATTATTTTTGCATGGTTATTTAAAAATATTATATATATTCATTTTGTGTTTGACTCCTTTAAAATGTGAAATTCAACTTCAAAATAGAATATCATAATAATTATTTATTATAAAATATAATTAAATTTTATAATAAAATAAAATCTAAAATTGATTATAATTTCAATCATTATTTTGAAATTAATGATTATTAATGCATTTTATTTGTAAAATGACTTTTTATTAATAAATTGTACTCTTTTCTATAAAATAGTCCCTTAGACTTTAGTTTGAATATAGCAAAACTTGACATGTGAAAAATTGGGAAATGTTTTCCTGCTAAACAGCTAATCGTAGGATTCGAATGTCAAAAATTACTTTAAAATTCGAAAAGAAAAAAAACATTGTATTCAAATGTAGCAAAAGCTATACATGGGAAGTTGGTGAGTGCTTCGGGCATTATCGCATTAGTGTTCCATGGATGAGTTTTTAACCCGTATTTTTCACAATTATATGTTTTTCTTCCTTTTTTTCATTAATTAATTATTATGTTACTTGAAAATCACATCTACATCTAACTTAAAATAACAATATACAAAAATGATCCAAACCACCCTTCTACATGAACCAACCTCTCCACTTTTCACATAAGTGACATCATTTTCCAACCCTACAAAATAACGCACCAACATAAGCTCAATCATGGTCTTTTCTTTTTTAAGCTCACATCATTCATTATTTTTTTCTAAAAATAATTATTTTTTTAATTATATTATTGTTATCAAGTATTTACTAGTTTTGTTGAAGATTAATCTATCTCAAAAAATCTAATTGTCACCTTTAGTGAAATCTCTCCTTTTAACCATATTTTCTATGTATATAACACTTAAACTTGAAACCGAGCCTAGAAGCACTAATAACTTATTGGTCTAAAATAATTATTAGAAAAACAAATACATATTGGAACTTTATCTACAGTTATAATTAGAGGTGTTCATATATTCAGGATGATTTGTAAATATATCATCATCCAAATCAATTTAATTAAATCTATATAGATTCAAATGTAATAAGATTAATTTTGATTAAATCCGAAATTAATTGGATAAATTCGCGGATTGGAACTCTCCAAATCCAATTATCCATGAATTAATCCAACAAATTTAATTTTAATGTTTTGTTTTTTATATCTAATGAACCGGATGTAAGCACCAATATAATAAAAAAAAGTAAATAGTCCAATCAATATCTTCAAAGTTTTGATTATATTTTTAATAATAATTTTAATTTTAAACTAATTTATTATAAATATTTTTTACTTTTTAACATTTACTTTCATTTAATATATTATTTGCATATTAAATACAAGTTGAAAAAAGAAATATATTACAGTCATGAAAATTACTAATTATTAAATTTTATTAATTTTAGCTTTTAAATTTACATTTTATATTTTATAGTTTATTTGTAGAGTTTAATTGCATACTAATTAAACTTTTATTTTTATAAATAGTGTTACTTTTATATCATATTTTGAAGAAACAATACGTATGTAATATTCTATTTAGAAGTTTTTATGTTTGATATTTTATTTCTTATGTTTTATAAAAAAAAAAAATAAATCTAATTTTTTTTATAATACGTGAATCCAATATGTTCTTAATTGAATCATTAAACTTTTTTCTTCAAATCAAATTTAATCCAATTTAATTAAAAACTGATTAAGTTAGATTTTATTTTATTTTAATTTCCATCCTAAACATCCTAAATGAATTATAGAATTTTTAATTTTAATTACAAATTAAATTATCACTATTCACTAATACTACATTTTATTTCATAAGAACATAAGTATATTTTATTTCATCAGGCCCTATATGTTCACGTAAAACTAAAAATGATTTTGTCACTTATGTAATACTTAACTTATGTAATACTTATGCATTTGATGTTTCAAGTGGAAATCCTTAATCATTTTCTTGATAACTTGATGTGTGTACTATTAACTTTTCAATTTTTTTTCATACAAAACAAACTTGAAACATAAGTAGAAAAGTCAATAACAACCATAATTTTTATTCAAGATCCTATCATCATCTCCTTTTAAGTAGTAAAAATAAAGTAAATAATTATACTTAGAATATTATTCCTTGTTAAAGTCTTAGTCGCTTCATTCCTCGTAACGGTAAAGTATATATGGTTAAGACTTTTAACCAATTTTTGAGTGAATTTTTCAAAATGTTGGCAAAAGTGGAAACAACAAAAAAATGTAATTTGAATTCCATATAGATTCATGATAAATGTATGGAGTGGGGTTTCCAACCTCCTAAAAATCTATTTAAGAATAGGATACTTGATTGAAAACCCTTTTTTAAAAAAAAAATAAGGACTTCTTACATATTTATTAGGCCTACTACATGATACGTTTTAAAAAGATTCTAAGAAGGATAGTCTATAGTTGAAGCTATAATGGTTAAGCTCATGTGAGTTTTTTCATTTCTTTCAAATTTCTTGTAAATATTTGAATTCTCATTATAAATATTAAAATATTTTACTTTTGTCTTTGACTTTAATTTTAGAGTCATTCTAGTTTTAAAGGGCATTTAGGCTTTAGATTAAAGGGTAAAAATGTTTTTTGCTCCAATTGAGCCCAAGATGGACCTGTGAAGTCCAAGGAAAAGAGTTTTCACCTCACACACACTTAGGAGAACCATGGTTAGATAGTTTACACCTCAAGCTAACCCAATCTTTGTTAGCTTGAGATTTCTCTCACTATAAATAGTCATCTCTTAATGTAACGCTAACATTTGATCATTAATACAACTTGTAAATTGGTGAGTTGTGTTCTCTTCTCGTACAGGTTCTTAAGAGAAAGTCTATCTTTTTCAAGCTTTCATCAATGAGCATTTTTTTGTAGCAAGCTACATCTAGATTATTTTCAACTAGTTAAAGTGACTTGATCATCATTTTTGTCTTCTTTAACTTCTTCTTTATAACCTTGAGTTTGTTCTTGATTTTTTTTTTCTTTATTTGAACAATGAAAAGGTTGATCGTAGGGCAAAGGAACATATGGTTCCATCATAATAATAAGAAGAAAAAAAGAAATTTATCAATGAGAAAAAAATAGTATTTTAAGGTCATCACTTAAGAAAAAAAGAAAAGTAATTTCAAAAGGATAGGACAAATTTGACATAAAAATATCACAATTAATAGATGTAGATTTCACCAAACTAATGAGAAAATAAATCACGTACCTTAATTAGGTAATTGTGAAACCTCCAAACTAGAAAGGAAAAATGTTTTGCAAAAAAATAAAGGAAAATGTGTTTTCAATCTCACTACTCTTTAATAGATATTATTAACATCATCATGATAGATGAATTTGACCTTCAACCATTAAAAATTAAAAAATCTTATACATTGAGTGTAAAGTAAGTTTACATTCTTATGTAATCACAAATCCAAAAGTTAGTTTGAATGAGTTTCTGTCTGATTCCTTGTATGAAAAAAATTAAGAGTAAAGTGTACAAAGACACAAATGGTTAGTTGTGTATTGTATTTGCGGCACATGCCATTATGTGTTATTAGCCTAACCTAACCATTTCGTCAATATTATGATAAAATGATAACATATATTTTTAAAAAATAACATAAAATAATTTACATTAACTATTTCATTAGCATTGTTATGATAATTAACAGGTCAAACTAAGGAAGAGAAATTCTACTATTACTGAAACAATACTATGAAGGAATTCCATTGTTTTGTCAGATTTTGGATAAAGATAACAACAAATGTTAGAGTATAACTAGTCGATAAAGATAGTCGAAACAATGTAATAAGTGATGTTTTTATTTATTTATGGGTTTCTATCCTACTTTAGCTTAGGCTTGAGCAACTTTGAGTCCAAAAGAGTCAAGAAACCTAATCGCCACCAAGATTTTCTTTTTCAACCTACCATATTTCTTCTCCCACCACAAAAAATGCAAAATTCTCACCTTATCTTGTTGTTCTTGTTCTTCTTCATTCTCCTATCCACACCTCTAATTGTTAGTGTAACACTTTTCCTTGCATAATGAAATATGTTTGGGGACTCTGTTGTTAAGGTGTAGGATTTGTGGGAACATTGAGTTAATTTTTTTGTCGTTAATGGGGTTTTTGAAATGGGTGTAGTGAGCTATAGGATTTAGGTTTTGTTGTTTAATGCTTATGTTACTAGTAGGAGATAGGAGGAAGCGGCGATGACGAGAAAAGTAACGAGGAATTAAGGGATAAAAAGAGAAATCAAGTTGAGTTTGGTGGAAGAGGGAAATAGGGTTCATACATCGCATAATCTGTAATGTTTTTTTAATATTTTAAATTAGTTAATCTGGAACATAGCATATTCCAAATAATACTATCTAAAATGTTAAAAAATTGAATAATTATTTTTTGCACTTTAGATAATTAATCTAGATCATGCAAATAATTTGTTCCACACTAAATGATTATGGATAAAAACTAATATGTTCCATCAAGTTTTCTAGAATTCTAAAACTGATTTTTTTTTTGCATTATTGATAAATTGATCCAAAAATATAACTAATGTATTCTGTATCTATATTATATAATTGATGTGCTTTGGATCAATATTTTAGGATTAGTAAGTTTGTGTTTGAAATCACTTAATATGGGATAATTTTTTATGAAGGATGAAAAGATAAAATTGGAAATTCATTATTTTAGTGGTGGGAGAAGAAAATGAGTAGGTGGGAAAAGAATATCCCTAAGCCTTATAATGTTATTAGTATATATACTTCTTCCTTGTCCGCCTGTTTAAATTCTTTCGAAATTGGCCCAGCCCATTTCATTATCCACTCTATATACTTCTTCCTTCTCCGCCTCAAACCCTAGCTAGGGTTTCAGCTGCGGTACTATCTCTTATTCGAAGATTTTTTTATTAGATTTTCGCACATTTTGTTCTGCTTCCTTAGCTAATTCCAATTCTCACCCTCTTCTTCTCTGCAATTCTGTTCACAGGTTCGAGATCTGTACCTAACCAGCTGCTGATTTGGAAAAGCCTAACTTTCAAAGATGAGGTATGCATTCTCTCGTCATCTACTTCTCTGTTAAAATTTATTAGCTTGTTCGCGTGTTGTATTGTGAATGCAATGCCGTTTCCCGTTGATAACTGCTGTGGATTCTGTGTGGTGTTTTGATGTTAATGAAAATTGTTTGGTGGAAATGGTGTACATTTGAAATAGCTAGGTTTTGTGGTCTCTGATCATTTTTGCGTGTTGATTGTGCAGTAAGCTTCAGAGTGATGCTCTAAGGGAAGCTATCTCAGGAATCATGACTGATTCTAAGGAGAAAAACCGTAAATTTGTGGAGACCATTGAGCTCCAAATTGGGCTGAAAAACTATGATCCTCAGAAAGATAAGCGTTTTAGCGGCTCTGTTAAGTTGCCTCATATTCCTCGCCCCAAGATGAAAATTTGTATGCTTGGAGATGCCCAGCACGTTGAGGAGGTAACTAACAAGCTTCTCTAATCTTCCAACCCTTTGTGAGATTTTAAATCAGGTCCTATATTTTATGATGTAGCAAACTAAGATTCAATCATGTGCTTCATTGTTTCCCTAGATATTTTCAATCGATAACAACCGCGATATATGTTTATCGAAACGTTATTTGTGAGACATAATTTAAATTATTGTTTTACACCGGCTGTGTTACCTGTCCATTTAGTTTTGTGCCATGTGAGTGAGTTTTTGAAGTTATTGATTGTTTTATTGTGCTTTTGCTTTTCTAATTTTCTTGAAATAATAACACTCTGCTTGTGGAACACTTTAACAACCATTCAAGAGCAATGTCTGTTACTTAGTTCTAAAATATCAGTTATTTTATGTTTTGTTTTTTAGTATTTTGTTCAATAGCTATCATTCAATCGATGCTTTGCCTAGTTTATTTTGTCTTAATTCTGGTTATTCCAATATGTAGGCTGAGAAGATAGGATTGGACTACATGGATGTAGAGGCTTTGAAGAAGCTTAACAAAAATAAGAAGTTGGTGAAAAAATTAGCCAAGAAATATCATGCCTTTTTGGCTTCTGAAGCTGTTATTAAGCAGATTCCTCGGCTCTTGGGACCGGGTCTCAACAAAGCAGGCAAGTTTGCTTTAATCATTCCAGATCAGGCATTGCCGTAATTTTGTTATCTCTGGCCACATTTTGCTATTTACATGTAGTTTTTAAGCACCAACTTTATAAATATGTTTTAAGCAATATTGCTTCCTTCCTTTCCATGTAGTTAGATCCCTGCCTTAAATAATTTTTGTATTTTTGGCATCAAATTTCAATATTGCGATGATAAAAAACTTAAATGTTGCTTCAGCTGATTTTTTATATTTTGCATGATTTTTCAGGGAAGTTCCCTACCCTTGTGACGCATCAAGAATCCCTCGAGTCAAAGGTTAATGAGACCAAAGCTATGGTAAAATTCCAGCTTAAGAAGGTGCTCTGCATGGGAGTTGCCGTGGGGAATGTTAGCATGGAGGAAAAACAAATATTCCAAAATGTACAACTGAGCGTGAACTTCCTTGTCTCATTGCTGAAAAAGAACTGGCAGAATGTTAGTAGTCCACTGTTTAAATTGATTAAAATTTTTACATTTTAGCCTGTTTTACTGGATTTTGTTTAAGTTATATGATTTCAATTATTTGTCATTTTTCATTTTCCTAATTACCCTTTAATAGTGTTGCGTGTGGAATTGTTTGTTCTTCAATACTGCTATATTGAATTTGGTTAAGTCTTCCAATAGAGACTGAATGTACTCTATTCTTGATTTCAGGTTAGGTGCCTGTATCTGAAGAGTACCATGGGGAAATCTTACCGTGTGTTTTGAGTTGCTGTTCTTAATAGGGTCGTCAATTCCTTCAGTGAATTTATGATCACATTTCATATATTTTCTTGATAGGTGGACAGAATTTTTCATCATTCTACAGTTTTGTTGGATGAGTATTTTTTGGTTAGTATTTCTTGTTATGACATGTTATGTTTCAAGTGCTTTGGAATGTCGGATAATTTTAGGGGTGCCAAGTTTAAGCTGCCCGTGTTTTTACGTATTTCAACTTTTTCTATACCCTTTTATATCACATGTCCTATATCTCTATGAGGGAACAACTTCGTGTTTGGGGATTGCATCAGGCAGTCAGACCCAGTTGTTTTGAAGTTAGAATTAATTTTAAATCATTAAATGAAATTAGGACAGTTCTTTATTAAATTATATACTTGACACTAGAATATTTTGTATTAGGAGAAACTCAAGCTTTTTATTTCGAAACGGCATTGTTTTTGCGTTTCTTTATGTCATTCATTATTGTAGATTTGTCTAATTTTGCAGAAATCGTCAACTTGTTACAAAATATAGAGTCGTTTAACTTGTATACTCTGCTATGCACGGAGTAGTAATGAAATTATTATTTATAAAATAACATGTAGCATTAGGGAAATTATATAAAATAGAAAGAATAATAATTAAGAGTAAACATAATATAAATTGTCAATATTACTTTAAAACATGATAATTAAATTGTAATGGTATAAAAACTATAATTTATGTAAATTATTTCATTTGAGTGTATTGTTTTGTTAAATTTTATCTCAATGGACTAATCTTTAAAATAGATGTTAAAAATTTTAGAAGTATAATTTTAAAATTAATTTTTATAACATTAAAAAAAATATAATTATAATTGTAGTAAAATTATTTTTGAATCCTAAAATAACTTATTTATATATTGAAATTTTTTTATAAATGATAATATTAAATTTGTAAGATAATGTCAATTCTATAATAAATTATGATAAATCCTATAGTACTTACAGTTCTACGTCGTTAGGACTAAAATAATACCATAAAAATAGTGTCATTGATCTTGTATACTTAATTTAAATGTTTAATTTGTAATATTGATTTTACGTTATATTTTAAAATGTAATGACAACGTTATTATATAGTTTTTAGTTTATTACAATAAGTCGAAAATAATTGATATAGTAAATAATATTGCAGTCTAAATTTTCCATTGTCATTTTATATTCCAAAAATATAATTTTTTCTTTGTATGTTTATCAGATGTTTAGTAAAAAAGAGTTTGTATACAAAATAATTGATATAGTCAATGAAAATTAAAAATTAATGTACTTAAAATAATTTAAAATCTTTTATACTTTAAACTTAAAATAATTGATATAGTAAATAATATTAGAGTTTAAATTTTCCATTTTCATTTTATATTTCAAAAAACATAATTTTTTCTTTTTAAGTTTATCAGATGTTTAGTAAAAAAGAGTTTGTATATAAAATAATTTATAAAATAAATAAACTCGTAAATTTGAGAGTTTGATACGATATTAACTAATACTATTAATATAGTGATAAAAAGGTCAAGATAGAACTTCATGTTAAAAGATAAAATTTTTAAATTTTATTATGTGGTATCATCCATTCACAAGAGTACATGCATTGATATTATTTACTGCAAACAAGAAAAATTTTAATAAAAAATAAAAAGTTGTTGCGTAAGATAATGCTTAATTACGACATGTGCTTCTCTAAATTTTCAATTTTTTTATATTATATCTTCCAATTTTTAATTTTTAAATCATGATATCGTGTCTTAATATTTTTTTTTGTTGAATTGTATTTTATCATTGTATCGACAATTAAATAACAAATATTAATTGACAAATAACACTAATTTGACAATGATTGATAAAAAGGATTTGCATAATAAAAAATACTATTAAATTACTATAAATTGTCATAGCTTATTAAATTACTATTAATACAATTTGCATAATTATAATTAAATAAACTAATAGCATGTCATATCTTAATTTTGTGAATTTAAAACGATTTGCATAATAATAAAAAAATACTATTAAATTAATGAAAATGGTGGATCATCATTTTTTTTTATAAAAAAAAAAATTTATTAAAAGAAAAGTTAAGTAGAAGCACAAGATGTGTCTACTTAACAAATTACACCATTAAACATAATACATGATCCATCCATAGAGAATGATCTAACCCATACAACAGGAAAGATTCATAACCCGAAGTAAGAGTATGAAGTCATTTTCTGAAGCATGACATTACTTTCAATTTTTAAGTTGAATTGTTTGAATTATATCATCAACCCCTTGTAGTTTATTGTTGAATATTTTATCATTTCGAGTTTTTCAAATTTGTCAAATTTCCGCAAACCGAATATATTAATATGCTTGGTTTAGCTCGGTTTTACCATCAACTAATCCCATAAATTGCTATAGTGGTTTCGAATTAGATCATGTAAGGTTGTGAATACGCCCTACCAAACACATAAAATAGATAAAATATGATAAGATAAGTGACAATTCATGAAGATGGGTTTATGATAAGATAAGTGACAATTCATGAAGATGGGTTGACGTGTTTCCAACTCTTCATCACAAAATGTGTAACCTGCATTGTCCATTGTCTTCTAGTAATATCCTTATCTTATGAAGATTGTTTTGTGGTGACAATTTACCCTCTTCTATTTTCTATGCAAGACATTGAATTTTTGGAGGAATTGTGAATCATCATTTGAATGTCACTATAGAACCCTTTAACATTAGTTTCAAAACTAGCTACAAATTTATTAATTTAAAAATTAAAAAAATACAGTACCATGATTTAAAAATTAAAAATAAATATTAAAAATTAAAAAAATGAGAACATAAAGGGTTGTTTAATTTGAGAAAATGTTTTTCATTTTTATTTTTTATTTTTATGTTCATGTTTTTAACCTTTAGAAAATATGTTTATTTGTACGGATTAAATTTAATCAATTTTATTAAAAATATTATAAAATATTTATATGTAAAATTTAAAATATATTTTTACATAATTTTTGTTATAATAAAATATTGTAATTAAATTTTTACATAATTTTGATTTTTGAAAATACTAAAAACAATTTTTTTCTATTTTTGTATGATTCCTAAAGATGCTTTCAGAGAAAAATATATTTTAAATTGTAACTAAACATATTTTTATTATTATTTTATTTTTAAAAAAAATAAAATAAAAAAGACCTAAAAGAGAGTCTTGAAAGAAGAAAGGGTTAGGTGAATTTAAGAAAATGTGATTAGAGATAATGCAAGAAGGTATTTATTATTTAAGAAGCAGCATGGGAGATAACTTCAGAAGAGTGGGAAAAAAAAAAGAAAAACCCAGCAAAACCTTAAAGGGATGCAGGGTTGACTAATTTTCATTAAAATTGCTCGAGTGTTAGGATACTGCATCAGCTTTCGGTTGGACCGATTCACCTAATTTGATTCTCACATCAATAAACAGCGAAGGATGTAACTATGTCGGAGGGGTGGTTCACAATTGACTGTTAGAGGTGCTGTACAACTATTAATAATTGACTTTTAAAATAACTTGTTACTGAAAATTAGTTAATAAAATTAATATTTTTTAAATTAGTTAAAAAAATAATATTTAAAAAAATTATTAATTAAAATATTTGTTGATTTTTTAAATTTAAATGTAAATATTTAAATTTATTAATGTAATAATTATAATTTAAATATTAAAAAAATAAAAAAAGATAAAAAAATTGTATGATTTGTGATGACGTATAAAATAACGCATAAAATTTAAAATCTTTGTTATTAGAAGGTAATATATGGTAATAAAATAACTGGTATGTAAATGAGTTTTCATAGTCACATGCGACATAAACTTTGAAGGCTTCGATTAGTAAAAATAGTTTTAATCAATAAAAAGTAGATTTTATTCTTCTAAATTAATAAACATAAAAATTTAAATCAAGAGAAAAGGAAATAGAAAATTAACAAACCAATCAAGTTATCTTACAAATTGTTTTTTCGTACTATTTATCCTTTTTTGTAAGAACAACTAAAAGAATTTGATAAAATATTTCCATGCTTCATTTTAAAGAAGTCTTTGTACCCAAAATGTCTTGTTTTTATGTTGTTTTATTGATGTTTAGATTAATTATTGATTTTGAGTTTTTTATTTAACACCTACTCATTTTTTATTTCCCATTTACCCGTGAAAAAAATACCATTATGTCCTTTATTTTTTACTTTCCGGCGGAGCACTGCCGGAGAGTAAAAAAATTTGCAAATTTTTTATTTCTCCAGCGGTGCATTGTCGGATGCAAATTTTTTTACTCTCTGACACCGAAAAAAGTATTGGTATGATAATTAATTTTATATATATATATATATATACACACACACATGTATAATGCATGTACAAATGGTGCTTCTTATGATAATATGATAATTTTTTTATATAATTACCATAATAATATGGTAATTTTCTATAATAATAATAATAGAGTTGAGAGAAGAGAGAATAAAGAAAGAGAGTGAGAGGAGAGAGGACACAGAATGAAGAAAGAGAGTGAGAGAGAATAGACTATAGGATTAAAAAGGATAAAATTGGTATTTAAAAATAATAATTAAAAGTAGTAGGTGTTAAATAAAATGTTGGTAGGTGTGAAATAAAAATCTATTGATTTTTTACGTATAAAACTTTCAAAAGGATAGATGGATAAAAATAGTAAAAAATTGGACAAGTTAATTCAAGTTTCAAGAAGCATCATCATGCTAAAAAATGCTAAGAAAGACATTTAAGGAAACTTATTAATAAAAAAGGAAGCATATTTTATTAAAAAAAGTACATATATCATTACCCTTAACAAAATAATTTTTGACAATTGTTATTTCTATTTCTCAATTTTATTAATAATATTATTTTATATTTTTTAAAATATTTTATTTGCCAACAAATATTAATTTTTAATGTATTAATATTTTTTAGTGGAAAAATTTGAACCCAAAATCTTTTCCTTTTTTTTTCCTTCACGTATGAACTTTGTGACTATACAAATGTTATAATTCCCTAATTCTTTAAAATATATCAAAATAATTTTATCCATTTCATAAAATATTTTCAAAAAACAATTTTCAAGAAAAAAAGGGAACAAGAATGAAAAATGGGTCGGACGGAGTCAAATTCTATAAGTTTTATTTTTTTTTTGTCGAGTGGTCCATGTAGCCCTTTTTTATCTTATAAAAATTCATAAGGCATTTTTTTTAACATTCTCTAAATTTAATAAATAAAAGTAAAATTTAAGTAATATTGAATCCAAATTTTAGATTTTATATGGATATAAGTTTTTTGAGCCCAAATTATTCCCATGGGGTAGTCCAAATTAGTCCGATGGGTTGGTCCAAATATGTGATTAACTTAATTTCATCAACAAACCAAACATTTTTTTTTATGATTACATCACCTAGAAGATTTTTCATGTGTCAATGCATCTACAAAATTCATATTTTTCTGACTGTCTTTTAGAATCTAAAACTTAATTAGGATTTTAAATGATTTATTTTTTTATAAAAAAAATTTGATGGTTTTCATTCAAGATTTTTAAAGAATATAAAAAAGCCTTATCATATTCAATAAAGACTTTTAATATTTTTTAAGGAGATAGTGAAATTTGTGGTATTAATTAAGATTGTTTAGAACTTATAAAAAATCTTATGATATTAAAAAGTATACAAATTTTGAAGCATTCTATATGATTTTTTAATAGAAATTTAGTGTTAAAATATCTCACTCAAAACTTTGAGATTTTATTAGATTTTTTTTTCTTTTATTATTCTAGTTTTTTCAATGAACCATTGCCATTGAAATCTAACTAATAATACTAAATCAAACTACTATTATCATTGGATCACTGCCATTGGAGACCACCATCATTGACACTCTCATTAACATTGCCATTGTTATTACTATTTCCATTGACATTGTTGTCATCGACACCACAATTCAATAACATACACCCTTAAACTAATTTTGCAACAAAAAAACTAGAAATAAAAAAATGATTGTAATTTTTAAAATTTTGGAACTTAATTAGAAATTATAAAGAGTGAATGAGTTTGAATTTTATTTATGTAAAAACCAGAGCATCGTTGCCCATTATATATAAGAAAGGTGCACATATTACAGGTATATTGGAGAGAATAATGGTAAATCAAATATTACATTATAACAAAAGTGTATATTGAAATTGATTCTAATTGCAACCATCATGCACTAATATGCCCCCTCAAGATCAAGTTGTCATCAACAAGTTGCATCTTGGTCATAAGATCTCAAAAACGGGTTGTGGCAAGTGGCTTAATGAGAGCATTAACAAACTGGTCCTTGGAGGAGACATGCGAGATATTAAGGTGACTAACTCGTACTTGTTTACGTACAAAGTGATAATCAAGGAAAATGTGTTTCATCTGTGAGTGAAGGGCATGGTTCAAGCATAAATAGGTGGCACCGATATTGTCACATAAAATGATGGAAAGTAAAGATAAACATATGTGAAGTTCGGTGAGAAGGCTCATCAGCCACATGACTTCAGTGGTGGTGGTGGCTACTACGCAATATTCAGTTTAGTGGAGGACCGTGCAATATTGTGTTGTTCTTTTTATGTCTAGGATATCGGGGTTACTGCCAAGAAGGATGATGAATGCAGATGTTGAAGTCCTATCATCAACATTTCCTCCCAGTCTGCATTTGTATATGCTAGTAGGTTAAGAGACATTGATTTCCTAAGTAGAATGCTATGATGGAGAGTGGATTTGATATAGCGAAGGAGACGCTTGAGGTGTTGGAAGTAAAATGTGGTTGGTTTATGTGTAAATGGAGAGAGCTTGTGAATGAAAAATGATAGGTTTGGTTGGGTGAGGGTAAGGTATTGGAGGGCACCAATGATGCTTCGATATCAAGTGATATCAGTGGTGGGTGTGCCATCATGTAGAGTTAGGGTGACAGTGGGAGATAAAGGTGTAAGGGAGGGTTTAGCTCATCCATATCAAATTTTTGTAAGATATCTTGAATGAATTGATGTTGAGAGAGAAAAAGGCCAAAGGGAGTAGGTATAATTTCAATTCCTAGGATGTAGTGAGCATATTTTTTAGAGAGAATCATTCAGATAAGGCTGTGATAAAGTGGTTTGTAAGTCTAGTGTTATTTCTTGTGAGAAGGTGATCATCAACATAGACAATAAAGTAGATTATGATGCCAACTTTGGCGTAGATAAACAAGGAAGAATCACTTTTGCTAGTGGTGAGGCCAAATGAGGTGATGAAGGATTTAAGTGCATCATGCTAAGCTCAGGGTTCCTGGCGAAGTCCATATATTGCCTTGTGAAGTTTGCAAACATAATTCAGATGTTGAGAGTTCTTGAGTTTAGGGGTTGATCCATGTACACATCCTTTGTCAAAGATCCATAAAGAAATACATTATTGACATAAAGTTGATACATGGTCCAATGTTTACTTAGATCAATGGTGAAGACAACTTTGATAGTTTGAGGTGAACTACTGGTGCAAACGTTTCCTTGAAATCAACACCCGAGCATTATGTAAAGCCTTTCGCCACAAGACGAGCTTTGTAGCAAGCGATGGAGCCATTAAGATGTATTTTGATGTGGAATAACCACTTGCAATAAAAAATGTTATGATTTTTTGGTCCAGGAATAAGGGACCAAGTGCCATTTTTATGGAGGGCATCAAACTCAACTGATATAACTTGACGCCAATGAGCATATTGTATTGCTTGGCGAACATTGGATGGTTCAAGAGTCTCTAGGAATGGGTGTTTGGTGGCAGTGAGTGCTCGCTTGGGTTTGAAGATGCTATTTTGGGATCGAGTAGTCATGGGATGAGTACATATAAGGGTTGGTGTTTCTCCAAGGGAGTTGTGTGACTGGAAGAATGTAAAGGTAAATATGAGGGTTGAGATGCATTACCTGGTGTTGGCGCTATCCCATGTTCGCTTTTGGAGTTAGTGTGATTGCAAGGAAGTTAGTATGATTGGAAGAATGTGCAAATTTTGGAGTGTATCCCATGCTTGTTTAGAAGTGGTGAAGTTTCCAAGCATGATCAAGATGTTAAACAAAAACTGTTGATACCATATAAAGAGTGAATGAGTTTGAATTTTATTTTTGTAAAAATCCGAGCATGGTTACCCATTATATAAAGAAAGATGCATGAATTACGGATATATTGAAGAGAATAATGGTAAATCAAATATTAAATTATAACGGAGGTGTATATTAAAATTGATTTTAATTTGAAGTTATCATGCACTAATAAAATCATTTCAAACTTGTCTAAAAATATTGAAAATTTTACATTAATTTTACTATTGTTTATCTAAACCTTATCATTTGTTTCTTATTTTTTTATTAAGTCATTTAACTTTGAATGTTCTATAAAATAAAAAGTATATGAAATCCGTTAAGATCTTATAAATCTATATAGTTTTTTAAAATTTTTAGATCATCCACAATAACAAACTCTTCCAAGGAGTTTAAGTTATTTTTTGTGGACTCCACACTTCCACTTAGTCTATTTTAAGAATTCTAACAATTCTTTATGTCAGTGGTGAAATTCATAAATTAATCTCACATGTTACTAACATGTTTACTCAAAAATAGAATCTTAGAGGTTCTTAGTGAACAACTCATCTTCCACTTTTGAGATTTATTTGGGTTTTGTAACAAAAAATCTTGAAAATAATTGTTCTTAAATTAAGATTTTCTCCTAAAAATAATTCATTTTATAAAACCATTAAAATCTAACTAACTATAATATATATATATATATATATATATATATGTATGTAAATGAATGAGTATGCGTATGCTTTTTGAATTTTTAAAATCTAATAATTCATTATATGTGTTCCTATAAAATCTTTTAAATTAACAAATTCTTTAACGTCAAAAATAATATTTCAAAATCACAATTAAATACACCCCTTTTTTTCATATATTTCTCATTTCTTATGAGGAAAGCTAGAAAGTGGTCATACATAAAGCAACTTAAAGACCACCAATATGTCCCTTTTGTTTTTTCCTCTTAAAAATAGTTTTTAAAAGTGCTTTCTAAATTTTTAAATTTGTAATATTTTCAAACTACTTTTCACAATATTAAATTTAATATTTCAAAAAATACTTTTTAAAGTTTTGAAAGATCCTTCTGCATTTTGATTGTCTGAACATTGCTATTTAATTTTCCATAATTTCTAATAGAACCCAAGTTAAATATAAAATATCATAGCTTTTTTGGGTTTGAAAATGAAAGACCAAACAACAAAAGTAACTGATATAATAAATAAGTTTAATTTTTATTCAAACGGTGTAAATGAATTTTAGATTGACGTTAAATTGTAATTCTTCAATTATCTTATTTAATAAATTTATCATAATTGAATAATTTTAATTAAATGTCAACATGTTATAAAAATGTGTGCATGTATAACTGAAATATATGTATGTAGTACAAGTTGAACTTAATATATTATAAAATTAATATTCTATAAAAAATTATAAAATTAATAAAAATGTAGAGTAAATTATAGTAACAATTTTTAAAGTTTAGTGTAATTATATATGTACTTTCTACTTTTTTTAACTATTACTTTTGTATCATTTGAGGGTTGTTAATGTTAGTATAAATTTTGAGATGAGTGATAATGTAATATTTTCAAAGGTGTTACGGTAACTTAAAGACATATTAGTGTAAAAAAAAAAAAAGTGAAATTATGTATAATTTGATAAAAGTTGAAGAATTATTGTTATAAATTATTAAAAAATATAATACCTATAATAATATATAAAAATAATTATCCCATTTAGTATACACATTAACTTTTATACTATTTCAACAATAAAATTATCATAACTCTCACACACATAATCAATGTCGCTACACTTAGGTATGTTGAAAAATCCCTTCTATATAATAAAAATAGGCAAAGTTCCATCTTACTTGGATTAACTATTTGAGAAAAATGTATATTGAAACTTGTGAATAAAACTTGATAAAAGACTAACAAGTGAGATTCTTCTTTATATGAATTTTATAGTACAAAACATATTTAATAATATGCCATACATATAGTAACTTATATTTAAGTGAATTAATAAACTAATAACTAACATTTATCAATTGATAAAAGTAACATCCTAAATACCTTTTATATTGACTTAATCTTCTAATTGTCATTACCACAAACATCATTACCACCATTGTCATAAGCATTGCCTCAATAACCACATTTATCATTAGAGTTATAAAGTTAATTCAATAATAAAAAAAATGTGAGTTATTTTCTATTAATAAAAATTAATAATTAACATTTACTTATAAAAATAATAACCACCACCATTACCAATTTGTCAATTTCAATAAAGATACTGTACCACCATACATATATACTTTTAAATTAATTTCAACAAGATCAATAATTTTTTAAACTATTTTATTTTGAAAGTAAAAAAATAATTTAAAACTAAAAACCACACTAAAAGAATAACTAATTTTAAAATTTTTTAAAATAATTCACTCCAAATAATTCATAAGTTTCCAACAATTAATTTTCATGAGGCTACCCTAGGCTACATGTTCTTTTAGGATTAATGATAATAATAATAATAATAATAATAATAATAATAATAATAATAATAATAATAATAATAATAAATATATTTTTTAAATGGTCGTTTAAATATTTTTATTTTTTGATTCTTATTATTTTGTTTTAGCAATTGGAATATATATATATTACTTCTTATTATATATTTAATTGTTGATTTTGTGTTGATGAGTCCTTTTGAAACAAATTTAATAGGGAGTAAAATCAATTTTACCAAAGTTAAAAATAAATATATTACCAGGGCTAAAACTAAATAGTAAAGATACTTTTTTTTTTATAAGAATTAAAAAAACAGTATATTAAAAGGTAAAAATATACTTAAGCCTATTTATTAACTTTTAAGGCAAAAGTCTTCTAATCAATTAAATCAACGACGATAGAAATGAGTGTACTACAAGAAAAAGTATCAAAAATGAAAACTAATCATTCGATTCTCGAAAATGTTTGACAGAATATACATGCATCTGATAGAAGCGTGCAAAAAGAGGGGAACTGAATTTCATTGTCGCAAAATGAAGAAGTTGCATACAACTATCTAATGAAGATACTAGATTCTTTTTTTTTTTTTACTATAAATTTTTTTACGGGATTTTACTATAGATTCTCAAGAGGGGAATGGATTTGAATTGATTCCAGAAAGAATAAGTTTCGTATATATGAGTCCCTCGATCTCAAATGGTAAAATTCTTAAAAACTACCCCAATTTAGTAATTAATTTCTAAAAATAATTACACCCCTTTGATAGAAAAAGCCTCACAACAATCTTCAAAATCATGAACTAATTGTTTTTTTTACACACACGTATGTGTGTGTATATATATATATAAAGTACCATTGGAATTGGACAAGAGGGACCTGCTTATAGTCTGCATAAATATAGCTAGCTCATTGGCAGCTCCCAACACGTACGGATTAAATAAAGATGTATGTCAAAGAAGCTAAGATTATTAAGATTAATAGGAAGGAATGTGGTGTTAACCTTGATTAATTCATATTATATAAATGAATTTGTTAGAGAAAACTGCAGATATAATTAGTTTGAGAAGATCTGATATAGAAAAAAGGTTGAGGTTAATTTATTGGTTCGAATATAATGGGCACCTGTGCATAAAAAAATATAGTATAAATTATATATAATTAGCAAGTGTAGATAAATTGTTTTACTAACTAGATGAAAGAAAGAAGAAAGATGAGAATGAGATCCAAGCATCGGAATATGAAGAACATTATTACTGCCTCAACCTGGGAATATAATTAAGAACAGCAACAGTGTTACTATATATATGTAGTCAAGAGAGATGGAAGAAATATTATAAGCAACGTAGTGATCTAGATCCTTAATCTGGGTGACTTGGCTTTTCGTGCATTAGCAATAAGTGCATCACGAGCAGTGACAATCAAGCTATGAGGAGCAAAGAATGTATCAAACATAGTATAGTCGATCCAGTCCTTCAACTTCTGTTCCTGACCCCAATTTTCTGGTATGTTAACTTTCTCCTTCATCACTTGTTCCCGGAGCCTCTTCAGCCTCTCACGCCCCGTTTCCTCTGCATCATCAACCTTACTATTACTATGCCCTTCTAATTCTCCCTCCTTCTCCTTATTATTTGGAGGACTGCTACTCTTTAGCTTCTTCAGCTCGTTTGGTTCACGAGGACTCCATGTAGGCACGATGTGGGACAAATTCTTGTTCCCTTCCATTGATGCTTCTTCTTCCTGTTCTAGCTATGGAGAGGCTAAGCAGGGCTTATGCAAGGGAAAGGAAAGTAATAATATACTGAGCAATAGCATTGAGTGGGTGTTTCAGGGTACACGTCACATACGTGTTTTTGTATGGCATTTGATACTTCTACGTTAGCCTCCCGCAAGTTCTCAAGAAGCAGATTGTGTGGTTTTCTCCCAATGTACGTAGCTAACAAATCAAATAAAAAATATTTTTGTATAGTTATAAGGAAAGAAAGATAACCAAATGACCTAAATGTTCTTAGAACGGAAGAAAGAAGACTTTGGATTTCACCATACCAGAAATCCAAAACACCTTCAGGACATAAAAATCAAGAGGATTTCGGATTTCAACATTTGAAAGAAAAAACACATAAACTTCGAATTTCGGTATAGTCAAAAACCAAAATATAAAACGACATCATTTAAAGGAGAAAGTAGTATCATGGGATTTAAGCCTCACAAAAAACCTTATGTCCATAATAAAACTAATTAATTAAGGTCCCGTTCATGGTGGTTCTAAGTTTCTGGTTTTTTATTTTGAAATGTATTTTGAAAATAGAAATGTGTTCAACAAAAATGGTTCTGTTTTGATTTTTTACTCATTTTCGAAACGAATTTCAATAAATTTTTTTAAAAAAAAATTGTGTTTTTAGATTTCTATTTAAGTTGATTACTTGACGTCACATGTTATTATTTATCATCACCTTTGACCGAAGGTCACTGACCGTCACCTCTAACCAGCAGTCACCGATCGTCACTTTCGATCGGTGATCACAGACTCTCAAATGGTGGTCACCAACCCCTACCTCCAACCAGCAGTCACCGTTCATCACTTCCGATCGACGGTCACTTATCGCTACCTCCGACCGACGGTCAATGATTACCACTTTCAACCAGCGGTCACTGACCGTCACCTTCGACTGATATTCACGACCGTCACCTCCAACCGGCGGTCACCAACCACCACCTCCGATCGACGATCACTAATCGCTACCTCCAACTAGTGGTCATTGGTCGCCACTTTGACCAACAATCACCAACTGCCACATCTGATCACCAGTCACCGACTGATACCATTAACCACTAGTCACCAATTACTACCTCCGATCGTTAGTCACCGACCACCACATTCAATCGCCAATCACCAACCGCCACCTTTAACAGCTGTCTCGATTGTTATTTCCAACTAGTGTTTTGGTTAAGATTTAAAACCAATGCTTTAAATTTGGAAAAAAAAATAATGTTGTTTTTAAAATTTTAAAAACTTATAACCAAAACTAGTTTTTGTTTTTATAAATTTCAAAACTAAAAATAAAAAACTAGCCTGAACGGGGCTTAAATTAATCACAAACTGATTACCATATTACTTATTAACGCCATTATCAATAAAGTTAAATCAGGTAAAAAGGAACTTGTTAGATAAAGACAGAGATCAACGAATAAAGATAACGCTTGACTTTAAACAGATAATACTCATCAAGTAAAAGCCCATATTTTTACTATAAATAGTTAGTTATGAGTGTTGAAGTCCTCTTTTGCAGGTTCTCCTCCATTGTGGACAAATGACATCTTCGACAGTTCACCGTGAATAATACTTAGGTACATTTTAGCAGGAACATTTTGACGCTCACCGTGGGACATGAAATAAAACTACATTTTATAACCAAGATTGAGAGGACATGGCCATCACTAAAAGCCATGGAGCTGCACTCCACAACCAACCTCAAAATAATGAGGATACACCTCGACGACCAGAAGTGGTAGATTCGAATAACGTGACTGAAATCCTTAGGTTATTGAGAGAAGAAATTGCAGAACTTCGGCGTGAGGATGATGAGTTCCATAATCACAGTTTTCGAGAAGATGAGATTAGCAAAAAAAAAAAAAAGAAGAAAGGAGAATCCCATAAGGGTGAGTCAGCTTCCCCATCTTGTAGTGGGCCCTCTATGGGGCATGCTACTGGACCATCCCATAGCCAACCTGTCCTTAGCCATTCGACCCACTTAACTCCACAAGAAATACCCTAAAGGGAATACCCATTCTAGTGAAAACTATACTACCCTTCACACCTCCCCCAGTACAAGTTGTTCCTACCCTAGTTCA
Organism: Psophocarpus tetragonolobus; assembly: GCA_037954015.1. Lineage (NCBI taxonomy): Eukaryota > Viridiplantae > Streptophyta > Magnoliopsida > Fabales > Fabaceae > Psophocarpus > Psophocarpus tetragonolobus. The sequence continues at coordinate 90,177,297 of CM075690.1, forward strand.
AACAATTCCGCCTTATGTGTCATGCATAGGCGAAGTTTCCGAAGTTCAATCACACCACCCTTTCAGCCCTGAAATCTTGGATATGCCTTTATCAGAAAGCTAGAAACATGTTGCTTTGGAAAGATATGATGGAACCACGAACCCAGACGCTCATCTGGCCACTTTCATGACACAAATGTGGATGTATACTAAGAATCAGGTAGCTTTATGCACGATTTTCCCTATGTCGTTTAAAGGGTAGACTCTGAGTTGGTTTACCCAGATCCCACTAAATTCTATCAACAATTTTCAGACACTATCTATGAGATTTGGAACCTAATCCGCCACATCTCAACCACATTGGTTCACATCCACGACTCTGGGCACTGTTAAACAGGAAAAAAATAAGCCTTTGTGAGACTTTATAGACCGATTTGGCCAGATTTCTTTGACCATCAAGAACCTCCCAACTGATGTTGCACTTCATACCTTCCTGGTTAATCTACAGTTAGGAGAATTTGCTACCAGTTTGATTCATTTTCTGCCTATGTATGAACTTCAATGAAGGGTCGCACCTTTCATCGAGGTATAAGAGTTAACTGCTTTTCAAAGAAAAGCTCAAACCGAAGTAACAACTACTTCACAAAAGGACAAAGTAAAAAATCATATCGGTAAAAAGAAGGATCAGTATTTGGATAGACCTCCAAGAGGACCGAGATACTCCTAATACATCCTTCTCAACACCATAAGAACTCGAGTTCTAGAACAAGCCTTGATAGTTGAACTGCTGACCATGCCAAAAAAGGCATATATGCTTAGAGGGTTGATACCAGCAAGCACTACAAGTACCATAGGAATAAAGGTCACTCAACTAAGGAATTCATAGCCTTACGAGAAAAAATTGAAGACCTAATTAAGGAAGAAGATCTGAAAGATTTTGTCCACAGGAGATATGATCATCCCCAATTAGTGAAATAAGGCTATTACAAAAGAGACTATTCTCGATCTAAATATTGGGGTAATTATCACTCATGGACTGATAGCCATAGAAGTCGCAGCCGTAACCGATCAAGAGAAAGAAGAGAGGAAAACTGAAGTAATGAGAATAAGGTCATTAATACAATCATTAAAGGCTTTGCAGGAGGAAAATCTACTTATTCATCAAGAAAAAGGTATGCTTGGATAGTTCGGTCCGTCAATTCGGTTGCTCCGCATACTCAGCTGAGAATGCCAAATATTACTTTCATAGATGAAGACTTCTAAGCTGTAGACCCCGAACAAGATGATCCCATGGTAATCAGTGTAGAGATCACCAATTGCATTGCTCAAAAGATATTAGTAGATCAAGGAAGTTCGAAAGATGTTCTATATTGGAGAACATTTAAGGAATTAGGGTTATTAGTAGACCAATTGATTCCTTACAATGAACCCCTAATAGGCCCAGGAAAGCTTGAAGAAAGACATACTCAAAGTTGTCAGGCATAACGTTGATCTATTTGCATGGTCTATAATAGATATGCTTGGAATTGACTTATAATTTTTGTGCCACCGGCTAGGTGTATGTAAGGAAGCCTAGCCTGTGGCACAAAAGAGAAGAAAAATGGGAGAATAAAAAACACAAACTGCTAGAGAAGAGGTTGCTAAACTCATCACTGCCAATTTTATCCGAGAAGTTTGTTATACTTCATGGTCAACTAATGTGTTATGGTTCAAAAGTAAAGTGGTAAGTGGCGAATATGCATTGATTACACAAATTTGAGCAAAGCTTATCCAAAAGATGTTTACCTTTTTCCAAGCATAGATAAGCTTGTAGAAGAAACATCTGACCACTGTTTGTTGAGTTTCTTAGTTGCATATTCAGGCTATGATTAGATCCGAATGCATCTTGAGGATGAGACCAAAACAATGTTCATTACTGAGTCAGCCAACTATTGTTATAAGGTGATGCCTATGCGGGAGCCACTTATAAAAAACTGATGGATAAAGTTTCTATAGATAGATCGAGAAGAACCTAGAGGTCTATGTTAATGACATGGTGGTCAAGTCAGAAAAGCCAGATGACAATGTGAAGTACCTCCAAGACATTTTTTCTACAATTCGGAGATATTCAATGAGGCTTAGTCATGAAAAATGTATGTTTGACGTACAAGGCGAAAAATTTCCAGGCTTCATGCTAAGCAGTAGAGGCATAGAAGTCAATCTGGATAAATGTCAAGTAATATTGAACGTGAGGAGTCCAAAAAGTTTAAAGGAAACATAAAGGCTGATGGGTAGGTTAGCCTCACTTGCTAGGTTTGAAAAGACCAAACCAATAATCATGCTTCTCAAAAAGACCAAATTTTTTTTTTTTTGTGGACAAATGAATGTGAGGAAGCTTTTACAACCTTAAAGAGATTCATTGTATCTCCACCTATTTTGACAAAACCAACACCAAATAAACCATTAATATTATACCTTTTGGTGTCGGAAGGAGCTATCAACGCAATTATGGTACAATACACAGCCGAAGGACAACAACTAGTCTATCACATAAGCCAAATGTTCCAAGATGCTGAGACTAGATACCGGCTAGTAGAAAAAATAGCATTGCAGTTAATTAATTCAACTCTAAGACTTCAGCCTTATTTTCGGAATCACACAATTGTGGTAAAGATGGATTACCCAATCTTTAAAGTATTAAGAAGACACAAGGTTGCAGAAAGAATGGTAGCATAATCCGTAGAATTATCAGAGTTCAAAATCAAATACAAGTCTAGAAGACCAATCAAGGCTTAATGCCTAGTAGATTTCCTGAATGAATGCATGGTAGTATTGGGCATTACATGTAAATGGATCTTCCAGCAACAGAGGAAGTGACACAGACATTATATTGGAGGCACCCAATGATGTTGCCATAGAACAATCCCTAAAGTTTGTGTTTAAGGCCTCCAACAATCAGACATTATATTAGTAGAAATGGTACATATCCCAAGAGAACAGAATGTAAGGGCAGACCAACTAGCCAAACTAGCCAGTTCCTGAAAGCCAGGGCAGTTACACACTTTTTTGTACCATGAGTTACCTCTTCCTAGTATCTTGATATGTTCAATCTTTACGACAGGCTGAGATTGGTGCACCAAGATCTTGTATTTTCTGCAAAATGGAACAACCCTTACAGAGCCAATAGAAGCCAAAAAGTTAAGGATGAAGGCATCCCGATTTTCTCTAATTTCAAGAGAACTTTATAAAAGAGACTTTTCAACCCCTCTTTTAAAATTCCTAAGTGATATAGAGGCAGATTACATCCTCAGAGAAATATTCCAAAGTATTTTTGGTTTTCATTCAAGTGCAAGATCAATGAAGAACCATGTATTATGAGCAGGATATTACTAGCCAACATTCAAAGGAAATTGTGCCGAATTTGTTAAAAAAGGCATTAAGTGCCAGAAGCATACAAATCTAATTCACTCCCCAGATGATGAGTTAAAAATAACCATGACTCCATGACCCTTCTGGACTTGGGGAATGAATATTCTTGGTCCTTTTCCCCTGGCACGAGGACAATGCAAATTCTCTTGGTAGCTCTTGATTATTTCACAAAATGGATAAAAGCCAAACCTTTAACCACCATTTCAGCCCAGAGTGTATAAAAGTTCACATGGAAAAACACAGTGATGCGTTTTGGCATTCCATATTCAATAATCACCGACAACAATCTCAGTTTACAGACAAAAATTCAACGCCATCTTGGAAGGACTTGGAATAAAAATCAAGGTCACTTTCAGTTGAGCACCCGCAAACAAACGAGCAAGCCGAAACAACCAATAAAGTGATCCTAATAGAACTCAAGAAGTTACTCAAAGGATCCAAAGGAGGACAGGTAGATCAAGTGCCCGAGATATTATAGGCTTATTGCTGCACTCCCCAAACATCTACACATGAGACCCTTTTTTGGCTAGCGTTTGGAACAAATGCTATGTTGTCTGTTGAAGTAGGAGAACCATATTTCTGAAAATAACATTTTGATAAAGAAGGCAATAATGAAGTACTTCAAAATGACTTGGAGTGTATTAATGAATTAAGAAATCAAGCTGTAATCGTCGCTAAAGCTACTAAACAGCGAATGTCATGATGTTTCAACTCCAAAGTTCGGCCTAGAACTTTCCTTTCAAGAGACTTAGTATGTCAAACAACTAGAGAATCAAGAAAAGCATGAAGGGAAGCTAAGACCTAACTGGGATGAGCCTTTTCGGGTTCATCAAGAACTCGAAAATGGAGTATACAAGTTGGAAAAATTGACAGGAAAACTGATTCTGAGAATTTGGAATTCAACATACCTCAAGATGTATTATAGTTAAAATGAGCTTGTACTTCTTTTGGGGCACTCTTTTTATTATTCAGTTTTTTATCCCACACTAAGATCTTTTCCGAAAAGGTTTTTAATGAGATTCTACACGTATCTATAAAAGAAGAACTCTTCGGCTCTACTTGTGTCTTACTTTTTTTCTTAAAAAGTTATAGATAATTTGACATGCTTCAAGCTTAAAAAAAGTAACTTCCCAAAAATACACATTTTTGGTAGACGCCGTAGTCCATACACACGAACTTCGGCTAAATCCAGCATTAAAGAGTACCCTCTGGAAAATTTGCATTTTTGGCAAAGACAGTACACACGTTTTTCTGGTTAAATAAAACGAGCTCTGCTTCTCCCAAAAGACAACAAATCTAGATCAGACGTAGTTGGTACCCTTTCGAACTATATTGTTCGACCTAGGTAGTACCTAACAAATATAGATAATATATTATTTAATCGCCATCAAGCAACAACATTGATAACATAGCAATAGAAGCCTTGTATATTAATTATGAAAAAAATTTACAAAAAGTGGGCATATACATTTTTCAGCCAATGCAAAATCAAAGGAGCAAAAAAGAAAAGACGTACCCTATAAGGCAACCTTATCATCTTCTTCGCTTTGGCCTCCTACCCCCCTAGCTTCATCAACATAGGCGGTCTCCTCCGCTTGAGTATCTGCTTTGGTTGGTGAAGATGGAGTAGATTCACCATCTAGAAGGACCTTGTCATCAACCTCATCAAGGTGCTTATATTCACGCCCGAAGATATCATGATCTTTGGAAAATTTGAAGCCTTTTGGAATGGTACAGAAGAAATGCGTTTGGCACACAACTTGCTGAAAACCTGCAGCATGGTCCACTACCACGTCTTCCTCTGCCTGCTTCTTATATTTTTCATAATCACCAACGAACTTGTCCAAAGCCCGCTTATAGCCTTCTCATCTTTTTCCACTTTGCGCCGAAAAAGCTCTTAGGCTCCGAATTTCGTCCCAGGCTTCCTCCAATGCCTCATCCTTCTCAGCCAAGGATTTGGCATGTTCAATGTCTTTCGCTGTTAATGCCTCCTCAAAGGAGATCATCGCCTTTATGTTCTCCTCTAACGCCCTTAATCTATCCGAAATAGCTAAAAAGTTGTCTTCGACCTTCCTTTGGTGTTGCTTCGCTTCCACCAACTAATTAGTAAACATATATTTCTCCAATGGTTGCGCTCGATCCAGGAACTTGTAGTAGTTCTACCATTTAAGGCTCAACTCCATCCTTTCTAGAGCAGGGGCAGAATGTCTACCGGCTGGTTCTCGGCGAAGGGTTTTGCTCCATTTGGATTTTTGAGATGCTGGCTTTAGCCGAAGGGTTTCGGCTAGACGTAACTTGCGAAAACCAGCAATTTTACTGCCAGCCATTGTTATGATCTCTTCCAAAAATCAAAACAAAACATTAGGTCTCATTTCGGCAAAACACAGTAAAAGTTCCTCATAAAAAAATATATATACGCTCACCCTTAAGATCTGTAAAGGGAATCCAGATAGATAGCTTCGGCCTTCTCCTCATCATTGAGAAAATCATCAAGGAAATTCATATACCTCCTCAGCACAGGCTCCCAGTAGAAAAGGAATAAATGAACTTCTTTTTTTTGTCATAAAAATGATTTCGGCTAGCCTCAGCATTTACCATGATTTTAAAGTACCCAGACGTGAACCCCTTAAAGTATGTAGTGTAAGAAATGAAAAGAGGGTTATTGGCCTTACAATAGAGAGAAACCCACTTGCATTTCTCATGAGTTCGAGTGGTAAAATAGCGAAGAAAAAGGCTAGGCGTAACCTTAGTATGGGTGAATAAACATAAAGCTCGGAATAGTTGGATGTAACCCCAAACGTTTGGATGAAGTTGAGTGGGGGCACAATTTAACACTCAAAGTATCCCCATAATAAAATCATTAAAATGAAGCCTGACATGAAAAACTAAAAACATACAATCATAGAGATAAAAAAAATCCCCCTTATCCTCTACAGACCGACCCAAGAAGACAAAATTTGGGTTCGGTACAAAAAAATCTTTGCACCACCGAACAAGAAAAGGAAATTCCTCACAATCTTCAAAGTAATAAACTTGGAATTTATTCACAAAATCACTAAGTATCATCTTGTTACAATAATGAGATGAAAATGACTCAACTTCCCTATCTACCCATATTTAGGAAGGAATTAAAATAGGGGGTAATCCTTTTTTGGATTACCCTTGAATTTCTATTTCATAACTATTTTAACTAGAACGGTAGCCTTCTAGTGAGGTAGAAATTTTGGCTTTAAAGGCCCAAGATCATTCGCCTATAGCTCTGGACGAGTTACAAACTCACCATTACTGCCTAAAGCAGAAAAAGAGATTTTGGGGATTCGAAAGGCCCATCCTTAATAGAAGGGATTTCAAAATTAGGAAAAGAGGAAGACATTTGGCTGAAATATAAAAAGAATATAAGGTGTACTTGACACTGAAGCAGGGAAACTAAGGAAAGACGAGTGGAAAGAGATAATCGCAGAAAAAGATAAAGTGTATCTAAATTTGTAATGGAAAAAGATAAAGTGTTAAGACTTCCGTTTTGTGCCCTCAGTATCACTTGGTGGAAAAAGATCTAAAATCACGTGCAATTATGTTGAATCCTTAGGCATTTCAGCCCTAGAATACTCGCCACGATGTTGAAGTATATGTAATGCCTTTTTAAAGACTTTACCCTTGCGCTTCTCACTTCGGCTAAAGCATGCGGGTAAGTTAGAGGTGTCAAAACGGGTCAGCTCGACCCACACGGGCTGGCTCGACCCACCAAACCTAAAGATAACTAGTTATATAACTCGACTCGGCCCACTACGGGCTAGTGGGTTAGGTGGGCTAGCCCACCAGATTTGAAAAAAAATAGTTTTTAATTTTTTTAAGTGCGAATTTTTTATAAAAAATATAAATTATAACTATGCAATTAAGTGCAAATATGAAAATTATAAATACATAAATAAGTTTAAAATTTAAAAAGAATACCTAACATATACATAATATTAAACAACATACAAATTATAAATAATATAAATAAACAACATACAAATCATTTTTGTATATAATATAATTAAAAGATTAATTCTAAACATAGACTAAATGGATCAATGTCATCATTCATCAACAATTCAACTTCAACATACAAAAATAAAAGTTTAAAGAGGATGTGTTATTAAAATTAAAAATTTTAAATAAACATGGTGGGTTATGGGCCAGCCCGGCCCGAACCCACCAAATTCGTGGTTGGGTGGACCGGGTCACAAAAGATAACTTGTTTTATGAAATCATAATTTTTTCAACCCAGCTCGGCCCAAACCCGTTTTGACACTACTAGGGTAAGTGTATAGTCATAAGGAATAATAGATAATAAAATGACCTAAATGCCCTTAGAATAGGGGAAAAGGACTTTAGATTTCAGCATAACTGAAATCCAAAAGTACCTTCAGGACATTAAGATCAAGAGTATTTCAGATTTTAACACAAAAGCACCAACTGAAAGGAAAAACACAGAGACTTCGGATTTCGACATAGTCGAAAACCGAAATGTAAAATGACACCATTCAAAGGAGAAAGTAGTGTCAAGGGATTTCGGCCTCATAAAAAGCCTTGTGTCCATAATAAAAGTAATTAACTAAATTAATCACTTATTGATTACTATAATTGCTTATTAATGCCACTATCAATAAAGCTGAATCAGGTAAATAAGAAACCTGCTGGATAAAGGTAGAGTGCAATGAATAAAGATAACACCTGACTTTAAACAGGTAATACCCATCAGGTGAAAACCCATATTTTTACTATAAATAGTTAGTTATGAGGTACGTGTCTATCAACAATTAATCAAATTATCTTTACTCTCTATTCTTTCATAATCTACATACTATCTATACTTGAGTGTTTGAGTCCTCTTTTGCAGGTTCTCCCCCATTGTAAACAAAGGATATCTTCGACAGTTTACTGTGAATAGTACCCAAACACATTTCAGCAGGAACAATTTTCAAGACAACTATCAATATACTATTATTTAACGTTTACATTTTTATTAGTTCAAATTCATTAAACATTAAACACAATTTTATAATTTTTAATATAGGAATCTTTTTTCATTACATTAATTATAATGGTACGGTCCTCTAGTAAGAGAAAAAATAAATTCTAAAATAATTTTCACTTTAACATTTTAGTGTATTATTTTTCACTAATTACAAGGTTAATATTATAATTTCTAAAATTCATCATTAATTAATTTTTTATAATTTCTAAAATTCATCATGAATATTTAGGGGTGTTAATCAGTTTGGGTAACCCAACAAATCCTGTAAATCGAACTAAACCAAATAATTTTGTTCGATTTTTTTACTTGATCGGGTTTGGACCCAACCCAAACTGACCAAAACCCATCATATATTCATTTCCAGTTGGGTTCGCAATTTTCACATTTCAAAACTCTGACCCAACTTGAAGCAACTCAAAAGTATATATTATATAATTATTATATATTTATTTTATATTTTTAAATTAGTAAATTTATTAACATGTTTTGTTTAGGGTTTTGCATTTCAAAACCCTGATCCAATCCTTCTTTATATTTTATATTTTTAAGTTAGTAAATTTATTTTATATTTATGTTATAATTTAAATTTATAAAATTTATTATTTGTATTGTATTGTGTTGTTTTAATAGTTTAATTTGACTAATTTAATATATATGAAACACTTAATATTTTGTTATAAAATTATAAATTTAATAGACTAATAAATTTGACTAGTTTCAGGTATAAAATTATTTTTTTACGATTTAATGAAAAATGATTTTTTTAATTTTTGATTGGTTTTCTCTGAGACCAAACTGAACAAACTCGATCATAATTAGTTCAGGCTAGGAAAAAATTTCAAAAAATCAAACAAATTAAATCTAATCAAAATTAATTAGTTCGGTTTTTATTTTCCCAAAAATCGAACAAATCTGAACCATGAATACCCTTTTAATATTATGAGGTATATAAATGAAAAATATTTATTTTGAGATTTTGAATATTTATTAGCAAACGGAGAGAGTAAAATGTATTAAAAAGTGTGTTTTTACTTTTTACTATTTATAAAAGATTTTAGTTAGGGTTGAGAGTGGTTTATTTATTGCCTAGGGTTTTGTGAGGTGGACATGCATAGTGGAAAGTATAAAGATTTTGGCGCTTTAATTTCTGTTGTCATTAATTGTTTTTATTGGAATTGATTTGATGAAGAGAGATGTGGACATGGATGAGAGCAGGCCAACTACTCAGATATTTTTGGTCTTTTCAGGAGGTTGGCATAAAGTCATCCTCAAAATATAAAACCATGTACCATGTACGTTGCCTAGATTTGGAACTTGTTTAATTTGTATTCTTGTTTATGCCCTAGAACACAAGATGCACCATGCATCATGCACCTCTTTTGTGGATGCCCATTTCCCCATCTGCCACATATCATTATTTCTGAAGTTTAATTTTACCTTATATAATATAAATTCTCAATCTTCATTGTTTATTTTAGATAAATTTTTATATATTTTCATTTTATGTTAAAAAAATTAAATTTAATTCTGAATTGAAATGATTTATTTAGAGTAACTTTTACGTTAAATCAAAAATTTTATAATAAATTTTATTTCTAACTTATGTTTATAATAAAAATATAAGTCATCATTTTAAAATCAATTATAGTAAAAATTAATTTTACAAAATAATTATATTTAAAATTAATTTTGTTAACACTTATCAAAATTAATTTTGTACTATATCTCACTTTCCATGAAAATGGAAAAATAAAATTAAAAATTTTATATTTCTGGAATCCAAATAAATTAAATTATTTTTTAATAAATTTCACGTTATCAACAAAAAAGTCAATAAATGGAAAACATTTTATTATTATTTTTATTTGAAAGATAATTTTTTTTATTAATGATGTGTTTTTTAATTATATATAGAAACAAATTAAAAAGAGACATAAAGGGTCGGGCAGCTCAACTCATCAATGCTATTTTTACCCTTTTTATATCTTTATAATGCCATTTTTATTAGTTTTTCTTGTATATGTCATTATGTAGGTATGTCCTCTAGATTTTTTTTTACATCTTCACTATTTATTATTTAAAGTAGTTTAATTTCTTATTTCTTCCTTTCATGCAACACACGCGTATATGCGTTCTTCATGTGATAAATGTAATTTTTATTGCCCGAAATGTTGTATTTGGGAATTGATAATAAAACAACACTCTATTCCATGAAAAAACGAAACAATTTTTTATGTGCTTTATTTATTTATACAACTACTTCAATAGAAGGTTGATATATACTCCGTATTAGTTAAAGATGCATTGTTAGAAATTAATATGTGCGTGTGTCACTGTTTGCGTCTTAAATTGTACGCACCACATAAATTGTACGCGTCCTAAACCCTAAATAACAAACTCCACATTAATTATAGCGAATGGACACGGAGTGGGTAGAGGTTCGGGGGCGGAGGAAGGGAAGGAATACCGGCGGGGATGGGAGTAATCAGATAGGAAGGCCAGTTAAAAATGATACGATGAAAACAGGTACCGGAGGAATAACGTCTTTTTTCTTTACCCATTTTCCTGATAATTATAAGGCGAGAGAGATGTGGGAGATTTTTAGGAGATATGGGGAGGTTCAGGAGGTATACATACCAACTAAAACGGATAGAAATGGGAGGAGGTTTGGTTTTGTGCGATTCACAGAGGTAGAGGATGAGTACTTGTTAGGGGTTAAGTTGGATAATATTTTCATTGGTAATGAGAAGATATGGGTAAACAGACCTAGATTTGAAAAAAGAGCTATAAAAAACACAAATATGGTGCCTGTGGAGAGGAAGGGGAACCAGAAGTTAACTTAGATGCACTCAGAAAACAATGATAGGAATTCAGAGTGGAGTCCAGAGTGGAAGCATGAAATTATCCTATGCAAAAGTTGCAGGACCCTCCGTGGTAAGGCATAATCAGGTTACCGGGGGGAAGAACCAGTTCGGTCTAAAGAACAAAGGGGGAATCACAAGGGAAAGAATAAAGACAACTTTGTTTTTTAAAGCAGAGACAGAGGTAGTGAAAAGGCTGGAATTAGCTTATGTTGGAGAAGTGCTTTGTAAAGGAACAACTTTTAGGACACAACAATTCCTGGCTGAGCAGGGAATCTTTGATGTAAAAGCTACTCCAATGGGAGGGAATAAGATGTTGCTGGAAAAAGGGGAATCGCAAATCTTGCAACAGGCGATACAAGGTAGCCATGAATGGACCCATAGATGGTTTCACTTGATAAGTAGGTGGGAACCTGGAAACATAGACACCGAGAGAAGGGTATGAGTAAGTTGTTATGGCATTCCGGTGCATGTTTGGGGGGGAAAATTCTTTAAGAGTCTGATGGCTCCCTATGGAGAGTTGGAGCGGGTAGGAGAGGGGACTGCTAGAAAGGAGAGGTTTGATGTGGCGCGGTTGCTTATCTTCCGGAAGGCTTTCGAGCCAATACAGGAGGTTGTGAAAGTAGCCATCGATGACCGAGTATTTCATGTTAAGGTGATTGAGGAGGGTGAAGAATGGAACAAGCTGATGAATCACGAGATGTACCCAGGGGTTGGTTCGGACATGAGTTCGTGCCAGGGAGAAGGGGAGTTCGACGAATCTTTTGTAGCGGAGCAACGACTGGCGGTGCTGAAGGAGGAGTTATTCGGAGGACGGTGGAAGGTGGCTCTGGCGGAGGAAGTTGGAGGGCAACAGGGGGTAGCCTATGATGTAGAGTCAGTCAATGTCAGGATAGGTGCAGAGGACATAGTCGCCGGCGCCAAAACAGGTTCTGGAAAAGATGGAAAAGGTTACGGAAACATGCCGGAAATAGGAGATCTGCAGGGGCACGAAAATGAGGGTCAGATGAGTAATGCCCCGAAATGGAAAAGGGGGCTGCGAAATGGAATGGACCGTGAAGAGAGGGGCATGCACGCGGAAGAGGGAAGGAGGAATACTGAAATAGCTGAGGACGATGGAGACTTCACAAGCTCGGTGCAGAGTGGTAATAATGAAGGCTGTCAGCTTTACCCATGCACGAACCAGCGCCCGACACGTGGAAAGGTGGACGGTCAAAAGGCAAATCAGATTCAGCCTCACGACAGCAAAGAAGATAAGAGTACGGAGGTGGGCCTGAGCAGGAATGGCCAACGGCTACATGTTTTTGGGCCGCGCGACGATGGGCTACATGATTTTGGGCCGCGAGATGATGGGCTATCCGCCATTCCGGTTAATGGCGTCGACTTGGGCCTTCTACAGACGAATGGTGATGAACGGAGCAACGCCAATCGAAGGTCTGTTTCCGTGGCCCAACGGTGTAACCGGTCCAAAACTGGCTGGTATGGAAGTGAGGACAAAATTCTAATTGCAGGGAACCGAGCAAATACGCAGAGCAAATCGCAAAGCAAGCGAAATAACGACAGCATGTCCATCCGAAACCAGCTAATCGGTGAGCCAAGTCCCATCTGCAATCTACTTTTAAGTGAAGAGGCGAATCTAGAAGGAATAAGCTGGCTGGAAAGAGAGGAGATAAATTCGGGGAATGAGGAGGAGACCAAAGTGACAACACAATTTCAAAACTGTGGAAATGAGGGTACAAAAACAAGCTCAACTTCCACAAAGATTTACAATTGCAAAAAATGGGAGTGGGTGGGGGAGGAGGAAATGTCTTGGGGAGAGAGGGGGAACAGGAGGATGGTCAATACATGGAGACAGGTTCAAAGGCATAGTCTTGATGGAAGTGATACGCAAAAGACTTACTGGAGTGGAGGCTCGAAACAAGCAGGTCAAAGTAGAGAGGAAAGATGTAAGGATGTGGAAAAAATGTGGCTAGCAAGGAAGGGGATAGGAATAACTGGGAAGCAATCAGATGAGGTATATATAGCAGAACTAGCAAGAATGGAAGAGAGAGACAAGGCGGAGAAGGACAATAGGGGTAGCAGGAATCAAATTGTGGTTTAAATGAAGATTCTGTCACTAAATGTGAGGGGTTTTAGGGAGAGAGTGAAACGGAGACGCATCAAGAGGATGGCAGTGGGCAATAAGATTGACATATGTATTTTTCAGGAAACAAAGTGTATGAATTTGAAGGACTGGGAAATAAAGGAGGTCTGGGGGAGTGAGGAATGTTAATGGAGCATACTTCCATCAACGGGTTTGAGTGGGGGTTGTGTTACAATTTGGAAGAAAGGTTTACTGGAGGTGGTGTGGAAAATTCAAGGACAGGGTTTTATAGGAGTTGCTTTTAGAGGAACTAACCCAGACGAGGTGAATTGTGTTGTCAACGTGTACTCCCCGTGTACGTTAGAGGGTAAGAGAAAGGTATGAGAGGATCTAATGATGACTAGAAGAGGGGTTCCACATGTAAGGTGGGTAGTTGGAGGTGATTTTAACGCGGTAAGAGGCAGGAGTGAAGTTATCGGAACATCAATTTATCATACGAGGAGAGAGATGGAGGAATTTGATTTTTTTATACAGCAAATGGGGCTGGTAGACATTCCAGTGATTGGAAAAGGAGTGACATGGATATCACCAGATGGAAAGTCAGCTAGCAGATTAGACAGGTTCCTCGTCTCACCGACACTGATGGAGGAATGGGGAATTAGCGCACAGAGGGTAGGTATTAGGGAGTTTTCTGATCATTGCTGGATAAGCACAAGAGATAATGAGCAGAATTGGGGACCCAAACCTTTTAAGTTTTTTTATTACTGGTTGGAAGAGGCTTCTTTTGGAGACTTGATAAAAGAAAAGTGGGATTCAGTCCAGAGCTCTGGGTGGAAGCTGCATAAGCTGGCGAAGAAGTTAAAGACTATCAAAGGGGAGATAAAAAAGTGGTCTGCAGAGGTGTGAAAAAAGGATGATAATTTTCTAGCCGAGAGGGTTAACGAGATGGAAGTGGCTGATCAACAGTTAGTGGAAGGGTCCCACCTGATTAATAGATCCAGGCATGATCTTATGTCAGAATATTGGGGCAAGGCTAGGGTGATGGAACATGCACTGCTACAGAAATCTAGGATACGATAGGCTCTAAACGGAGATAATAATTCCAGGTACTTTCATAATTGTTTTAGGTCGAGATTTCATGCAAACTCCATTTTGGCAGTACAGTCGAACACGGGATGGCTGGAGAGTGTGTCTGAGATTAGAGCAAAAATATTAGACCATTTTTCGGATAGTTACCAAGAAAGATAGAGGGATAGACCTACACTGGATGAAGTTTCTTTCTCTCAGTTATCAGAACAACAGAATCAGTTTTTGGAGGAGCCTTTTTTAGAAGAGGAGATCAAGGCAGCAGTTTGGGCTTGTGAAGGAGGGAAAAGCCCAGGGCCTGATGGTTTTGGAATGAATTTTTATAAATCCTGCTGGGGGGTTATTGGGCCAGATGTGGTGAGGGCAATACAGGAGTTTCATGAGTCTTGTGTACTACCGAGAGGGGTAAGTTCTTCTTTTATCACTCTTATTCCAAAGGTGGCCACACCTTCAGGGCTAAGCCAATACAGGCCTATATCCCTAATCTCAAGTGTGCACAAGATTATTTCGAAGTTATTGGCTCTGAGGCTGAAAAAGGTGTTGAGTGGGTTGATATCGTCCTCCCAGACGGCCTTCCTGTCTGGCAGATCAATTCTGGATGGAGTTGTGGTGGCAAATGAAATCCTGGATTGGGCAAAAAGAAGGCGAAACCCGTGCTTCATGTTCAAGGTGGATTTTGAAAATGCTTATGAATCGGTGAACTGGAATTTTCTAGATTATATGCTGGGTAGGATAGGTTTTGGTAGGAGATGGAGAAGGTGGATGACTGCTATAGTACGGAATAGTTATGTGTCGATTCTAGTAAATGGGTGCCCGACACCAGAGTTTAAGCCAACGAGAGGGTTAAAGCAGGGAGATCCGCTATCTCCTTTTCTGTTCCTGATGGTGGCGGAGGCACTGGCAGGTTTGTACAGATCAACCATTTACAAAGGTTTCTACAAAGAGATAAAGGTACAAGAGGATGCGAGGTATTCAGTGCTACAGTATGCAGATGATGTTATAATGATGGGTGAAGCGGATCTGCAAACAGTGTGGTACTTGAAGGTAATTTTGCGGGGTTTTGAAATGGCGTCAGGATTAAAGGTTAACTTCAGTAAGAGTAGTTTCTATAGCTTCAATGCGGCAGAATCTTTCACACTTGCTGCTAGTAGCATCCTAAACTGTAATATTGGCACGACACCATTCAAATTCTTGGGGGTACCAGTGGGAGTGAATCCTAAGAAGGAATAAGTCTGGAAGCCAGTGCTGGATCAGTTCAAGAAGCGGTTGTCAGGATGGAAGGCAAGTAATATGACTTTTGCTGGGAGGTTGGTATTACTGAACTCTGTGCTTGCATCTTTTCCACTGTATTTTTTCTCCTTTTATAAGGCTCCCAAGACAGTGTTGAAGTCTCTGAAGCGGTTGCAGCGGACTTTCTTATGGGGAGGCAACGACATTCAAACTAAAATTGCATGGGTAAGTTGGGAAAAAGTCTGTCGGCCAAAAGAAGAAGGAGGTCTAGGGGTGAAGTGTTTGGAGAAATTTAATATGAGTCTGTTGGCAAAGTGGAGGTGGAGAATATTATCAGATGATAAGACTATATGGGGTCCACTTCTGAGGAGTAGGTATGGGGAGGTATATAGATATATGGATAGGCCGACGTCCTATGCCCATACTTCTCAGTGGTGGAAAGACATTTGGGCCATTGATGGACCAAAAGCGGTAGAGCCAGAATGGTTTCAAAGTAGAGTAACTAGGATAGTTAGATCTGGAGTGGGAACTCTATTTTGGGAGCTGAGGTGGATCGGAGAAATGGCATTTAGTGTAATGTTCCCCAGATTGTACGCCTTAGCAGAGGATAAGTTAATTACCATCAAGGATAAAAGCCAGGCAGGAGATCCTTCGGCTCCGTGGAAATGGGTGTGGCGGAGAGAGTTGTTTGTATGGGAGGAGCAACTGCTTAATGCTTTACAGGAGGTCTTAAGTGAAGTAGAATTGGTGGATCGGACTCCAGATGAATGGGGGTGGAATTCAGATATCGGGGGGGGGGGAGGGGTATTCGGTGGAGGGAGGGTATAAGGTGTTGAATGAAGGAATATTGGATGTAGGAATGACTGGTCTGCAACCACTGGACTTGACCCGATTGTGAAAGGAGGGTATAAGGTGTTGAATGAAGGAATGCATACTTCGGTGCTCAATCCGGTTTGTGTGTTTTGCAATAATGGACCGGAGACTAGAAATCATCTTTTCTTACAATGCCCAAACACACAAAGGCTGTGGTATAAAGTTATTAGCTGGGTGGGGGTACAAACCCCATGTCCGGGAGATCTAAATCAGTTGTTTCTCTTAGCCTCGGGATGGGTGACGAGAAAGCAGAAGAAGAGGTGCAGGTATGTGTTTTGGATTACTGTATGTTAGTGCATTTGGATGTCCAGGAATGCTATTATTTTTTGCGGTTCCGACATGGAGTCTATTGATATGTTAATGTCGATAAAGTTTGTATCCTGGAAATAGTTATTGTATTGTTTTGGTTTTAATCCAGGATGTGTTTTCTATGACTGGTGTTCCCATCCTAGATTGTGTCTGATGAATATGAAATAGATACATAGGTTCGGGAGAGCACAGTAAAGTTACTATTCTAGTACTGTGTGTAAGTTGAAACATTTTGTTTCGGCTCAATATATTATGCTATAAAACAATACAATTTTGTCTTTAAAAAAAATAAAATTGTATGCACCACACACAAGCTCCTTAATGCAAAAAAGATTTAGATCACTTTATCAAGAATTTGAACTCGATATAAGATACTTTTGAGAAGTGGCATTCTTAGTACATTAGTGAAATTAGACTTAAAAGAATATAAATAGATTAATAGCATAAGTAAAAGTTTTTGTATAGGCAAAAGGAATTATTACAACTGATGGAACGTTACATAGTACATACAAGATACTAAGGCTGCAAGTGTTACTAAGCCACTAGCCAGCACAATAATACAGATGCATAATGCAGCAGGTATAAAAAGTTAAAAACTGTGAAAATGCATAGGAAAGAGATTAACAGACCCCAAGACGACCATAGTACAATATTAATTGTATCGGAACATGTTGTCTGTAAAAGTAGTCAAAGAAATTAAATTAATGATTCTGAAGTCATTCTTAACACTCCTTGAGTATGAACTATGAAATAATCCTCCCTTGAGGCTTGAAACTTCAATCTTCTATAATATATATTTATATTACAGAGAAAGCTCGTTTCAATGAAATTCAAGTTATATATATATTTCAAACTAAATAATCATTTTCGTTAAGATGAAAAAAAAAAAAACTTTTACATAATAAAAAGTATAAAAATAACTGAAGTTCATTTAAAAAAAAAGCTACAAAAAGTTTAGATTATAACATAAATGTATTATTTAGAAATACTTTAATTAATTACCAACCCATCCACATATATAATTTACTTCATTATTTTTATTATTCTATCTATTGAGTTCTTTAAATTAAGAAGATACTTCCGGAATTTTGGAACGTTCAAATTATGTAATGGACCAAATAATTAACGGTTATCAATTCATAATGTTTCAAACTGTCAAAAATTTGTTGTCTATGTATCCTTAATTATGTGCAAGTGTGTAACATTGTGTATGCAATAATTTTCAATAGTCTTCAACCCTTCACTGAAAGCAACCACATGTGACGGTAAGATATGAGCAAAAACATGAATTGACCCGAACATTTGAAACTAATGGATTTTGGCCCAACGTTACATTATGCCTGTTTTATAGATCAATCATTTCGGCTATTATACGGTTTTGTGCCCGTTTTTTGGAACCCAATATTAATGCGGCTTCATAATCACCTCATATCCCTCTTCCTATCAATTAATATATGTTCTCAATGGGGGTTCAGTGATCATGAATGTTTCACGCATACATGTCAAATAGCATATATATATATATATATATATATATATATATATATATATCTATGCTGATTAGATTAAAATTAACGCCACTGTTTATATTAATTTCATTTTAATTTTTAATTCGAATAGAATTTGGTCTCAAATTACGCAATTCTTTGCACGATATCTTGAATTTTGAATAAACTAGAATATGTTGCTGGAGCTATCTCCCTTTGTAATGATTGTTTACAAATTGATCACTGGTCTTGTTGTTGTAACTTATTTCATTTGGCTATAAGTGACTTATATCTGGTTATTTGTTAGGTTGAAAGAAAAGAGCAGCTGATGTATAGTAGTAGCAACTAACAGCACACAGTTCCTCTTATATGCTGAATCAAATTTTGAAGAAGCATAACTATTTTCTGTGTCTTTTCAGCTCCAACTGAATCTATTCAAGTCCAGTTGTTTACAAGTGGTTGCGCCTTCAATATCTCCATGACTGTTTAGGTCCAATCTTGCTGCTGCAAAGTAAGAAGCTGGCAACCTATAATTTTGAGAAACTTTTTCATCCACTGGTTTCATTGTTTCTGTCTTGATTCTGTTCCTGTGCTGAAACTCTCCATCTGATTGGCTCTCTGTGATCAGTCTCTCAGGATACAAGCTACTTCCGTTTTCTGTTTCTCTTTCAAGTCCGATGGACATGGATAAGTTGCTGGGACTGCATTCAGAAGCATGGTTTCTTGTTTCTTCATTCTTGCTCAATGGGGCAAGGAAGGTGTTCTTTTTCCCATCTTCGCACCACTTGAGTTCCGAGTTCCTAAGGTTGTTGGGAGCTTCTGTGGCTTCCTTTTGTTCCATGAATACACGGTTGTTGAAGTGTCTTAAGCCATTTTGAATCTCTTGCTCCTTTTGTGATCTGTCACAGGATGTGAGACAACTGTCCATTGAGCAATCGTTAGGCTGGTTAGTTTGTATTCGCTGAGGGCAAAATCCTTGCAACTCCTTCAGCTCTGAGAATGCTGAGTTAAGGCACTGAGATGAGACTTTGGACACCAGCTCTGAGAGTTGAACTTTGGCAGCTTCAAGTCCTACTATTCCCAAATTTTGTCTCCCAAGAGTCTCCTGAGCTTTCTCCAAAACAGACTGAAGGTATTTTCCTTGGGCCTCTATCCTAAGCTGCAAGTGCCTTTGCACCTGAAAGTGTTCAGAGTATGCTGTGTAAGGATTTGAGAAAGAAATTTGAAAATTGAAAATCCAAAATCTCTGTGCATATCATTTGGACAGATCACTGGTTTAATATAAGAGATTAATTTCTGTACACGACAGCTTACAATTTGATAACAGCGCAAAACCCTTTTGCATAGATTATCTACTCCTTGTAATTATGGGATGGAGATGCATGCATATTAAGGTTTTACTAAGACTCACCTCAAGTTGTTCATTGAGCCTTCTCTGCACCTCAATCTGCATCTGCAGTGCCTCGCTTATATGTAAATCTCTGACAAAAAGGCATTGAACATTAGTATAACTATAAATATTTAAGCAATAGAATCTTCATGTCAAACAAGGCTCAATGAAGAATGTGAACTGTGTTTAATTTTTCTTACTTGTTAGCCTGTGGTCCAAGGCTTAATTTGTTCATGTGAGTTCCATTGGTTTCAGAAAGTCTCTCTCCAGTTGCTGCACCTGTATTTGGTGCTGGTAGGATAAATTAAACCATTAAAAACAGCTCTATGGTTCATTAGTAGATCAGAAAAATTGAAAGAAATTGTTCTCTTACTTAGTTTGTGTGTCACGTTGTTGCTTTGTCCGTGCAGATTCTTGCTCAATCTATACTTCTAGTGACCAAAAGGAAAATATCAGCAATTGCACCAGACAAATTTAGATGGAAAATCAATTCTGGTTTGTGGCTTTATGCATGTTATATTTGACAATTTTTCTTCAAATAAATTCCCTGATCTGTACGACGCATCAGACAGTAAAACTTTGCTGATATATGATATATAATTTAGCAAAAGTACCTTCGATATACATTACAATTTATAAGGTCTTAAACCTGAGACGCATGAGTTCAAGATCACAGTGAAGAAACTTACGAATATGTTCAACTGCGGTGAAGGAGGGACAGATCGTTATTTGTGCCTGACTTCTATACACAATATACACTTTTTTTTAAAAATAACATTTGTTTACATAATATAGTGTAGGAAAACATTTATGCTAACTCCAAAACTAAAATTAGGACAAGAGGAAGGGAAACAAATTTTGATATGCAAGTTTCTTAATGTGTAACATCTTTCTAACTCGTATGTTGCGGGAGTCTTAAATGAAGAAGATTTTTTTTTTATTTAATGAAATGAAAATTCTAGTGTCTATCAGTAGATATTTCGGTTAGCAAAACTACGTTTGATTCTTAACCTTGGAGGCAGCATGATACTAAAATTCAAATGGCTTGCATGGATTCATGAAATAATGCACGTACTAAAGATGGAAGACATAAAATAAATGGAATATTATAACAGAAGAGTTGTGTTACAGAGACCAGTGATTTTTACCTGAAGATGACTCTTTAGATGATACAAGGTAAGCCCTGGAATTCCCATGAGTTTCATTACTGTTTTTGGAGTTGCCTCTGCAAAAGAAAGATTGTAAGTTGCATTAGCGAACTCAAATTGCACGTTCCTCAAGATTTATTGATCCACAAGAGGATGCGTATACTCACTGTCAGCTCCCCCTAATTGATTGACTGCTTCTATAAACCTGGCATGAAGATCTGGTGTCCATTTCAATCTAGGCTTAGCATCAGTTGAAAGCACAAGCCCAGAATCACCAGATCCATTTCCTGTTTGAAGGAACATGTGCCTCTCAGAGGGGATTGGCATTCTGGAAGAAGAGTGGATGTTTTTTCCTTGGTGTTGGTGTTGGTGTTGGTGATGATGGTACATCCCACCTACAAAAGTCACTTGTAAACACCCCAACATATAAAAACTATAACAGCTTAATTCCCAGGGCTGAAGACCAGTTGTGTAATTACCTGATGACTTGCGTATTCTCTTGATCACTTTTCTACCTATGAAAGATGAAACTTGATGAAGCTTTATTTTCAAGGTTGTTACTAATCCTGTTACTACAATTAAGAGAATTTCTGAATGCTTGTTGTGCTTGTCTTGTTTCTCCTATACACACTTCTCTTCAGTGGAAAGCATGCTGAAACTGGTATTTATATCTGAGAGCTGGAGGGCAGCCAGTAATCCAATGGAATCTTGGACCAATAGAAAACCCAACTTAATCCTTATGTGGGGTGACATGAAAAATAGATATTATTCCTTCCAACTTTTGGTCACTTGTTTTCTAGTTTCATTTTCTATTCTTATATAGTGCTGTCCATTTGAGTTCTTATGCAATAAAACCTTGGAAATAATTTATTTAATTTTCCATATCCACACACATTATGGGTTTCCTGTGCAGGAATTGCATACAAATTAAAACATTTTAATATTTAGATATATATAAAAAGTTATGTGCAAATATCAATTTCCAAACTGCATTAGGTTCCAGAATTGATCTTCAAATTTTAACCCAATATGCATTCTTATTCGTTTGCCAGGTAAAAGTGGGAATCATATGCTCACATTTGAAGGAGTATTTCCTTTTTTTTTTCTGACTTGGTTCTAGAGAATCTGATATCCCTCTCTATCGACTAGGAACTGCCATTATTTTTGTTCTAGAGGAAGATTCTTGGAACTTAGAAGCATAAATTTGTAGCTCCATACCTTGATCTTGGTGCAATTTTACAAGTTCTTTCTTAATGTACATAGTTCTTTAATAGCATGATATATGGGGTTGGTTGAATGTTATCTTTGGTAAAGTGTGCAGACAAAGACACGAAGGAAGGCCTTAATTGTTTATATATGTAGAACTATTGATGAAGGATTCCATTGACAAGAGCACCTTGGCATGCAGGAAGATTAAAAATAATAGTGGGAAGATGCTTGTCAATGAACTGTTTAGAGGCAAGGAATAGAATAAGAATACGTTCTGTTTTGTCTCCTTCAATAAGTTTGGTACTTATTCAGCCTGCACCGTTTAAAATATAAGGAAGATGGACCCTGAACTTTTCGCTCTTTCTTTAGCACAAAACGCAAGCTCCATCCTCTGGAATCCTAAGCATGCGGGACCTAATAAAAAGGGAAAGATAGAAGAATTGTACTTGCTTTTATACTTGCATTTGGTTAAATACAGTACTACAGCATAGGACCACTTCCCTTGCCCTTGACTTGTACCATGGTTAATAATGGCAGATTCTTGTGTAAGAATAGGTACATATGTCATTCCTTATGTTACCACATGCACTTTTTATTTTTTGCTGTATACACTTGTTCTTATCCATGGGGAACTTTCCTTTCACTAAATGGCATATCCCATACTAAACCACTATGAAAATAATTAGAACATGTATTAGAATCGGATTCAGTTTTAATTAAAGCCACGCTTTCCTCAGCCATTGCTTGTGTCAAGTGCATGCAAATCTCCATTTTTCAAATGGAAATAAATTAAGATCGTAGTGTTGTAAACTGTACTTTAAGAGTAAGTGGTATAATACTAGGTGATTAAAATTCTACGAAGAACATTTAAATGATTAACAGCTAATACAGAATAAATTAGAGTATAATGTATAAATAAGTCATAAAACACAAAACAACTTTTGTCATCACTCAAATGTGGGAGTAGAGGACCATTTGTAACTGTATCTGATTTGATGATACCAATTCATCAGATGCTAAATAATAAGTCAGTAAGATGAACATTTTTAGGACAACTTATAGAAACCGTGAAATAATTAGACCAAATAAAAGATTCCTTGAACAGTATCTTGATATCACCTCTCCTTGTTCTTGTTCTTGATTCCGATTTTTAGAATATTTAATGCGGCCAGGAGAATCTCGAGAGGCTTTGAACAAAGTTAAAGCTGAGTTCCTAAGTAATTTTCTTGCATGTGAATTGGAATAATATGTGCAAGAGGATTGATTTGGTACTTTTCCTTCTTGATATCGAATTTGCTCCTTAGATGGACTTCGTATAACCACTTGGCAAGAGTATTTGTTTGAAGTTGTTATCTTGAGCACTACTACAAGAATTAAAATTTTATCAAGAAAAAAACAAATAAAAACACTAAACACACTCGTAACTCTTCATGTAACTCAAGAGATCTACTTTTTCTTAGTATAGAGAATGTGTCCTCGCAAAAATATGGGAGGTGTTTAATAAAGGAACATAAACATAACAAAATCAAAACGAGGATGTTATTGGAAGAGAATAAAGGAAAATAACCTTTAAGTTCACCTTTTAGTGTTGCTTCTATCAACCAATTGGTGTCAGTATTAGTTCTGCATTGCCTGTTTAATTTTATATCATTGTTGACCATGCAATTAGATATTCTGTGCGGTGGAATCAATGATGAGTGATTTTTTTTTTAGAAATCAGAGTTAACCATACATAGAAAATTTTGTTGCAACGACTTTCATGTGATTTCTTTTTAACTGAAATCATGCTTTGGTTGTGTTTGAGTTGGTAAATAGATAACCACAGAAAGCTGTAAAATAAAGTCTTCAAGACCAAATCCATTTATGGCATAACTTTGTTTTCACAGCTTTGATATCATGCTCATTCTTGCATGGAACAGTTTTTTTGCCCATGTTGATAGTCATCTTTACTTGATGCTGCCAAACTGTCCTTACTTTCAAGTCTTTCGCATCTTTAAAGAGAGTATGTGCTTGTACAGAACCGAGGAGTACTTATCTCTTTCTAGTAGTATCCAATTTGCTTTATCTTACAATGTGGTAATGTCCCACCTGTGACATGAGACATAAATATATAATTCTTGGTTACATTAATTTCATTATTATTTATTTTTTACATGTTACATTAACGTAAAGATAGATTCACTTTTGAGTGCCGGAAGCAGCTTTGGAATGAGAAGCACAAGACACAATGGGAATTGAGAATCAAGTTGTGGAGTAAGTGGTCAATCATGAGAAAAAAAAAACCATTTGCTGCCTGTGTGATTTAGTTGTAATGATCACACATGATGGCATATTGGCATTGGTTGACATGAAAAGCGAGAAATGACCACGGAATGCTATTCCTCACGGGGGAAAGGGGGAAAAATAAAGCAAGGAAAAGGAAAGTTTCAAAGATTCTTTGGAATGAGAATCTTAACTTAGATTAAAGCCCATATATTATATTCTCAAGTAAAGAATTATGTTATTCTTCTTCTCCCGAAGTCATAAAAAATGGATTCTCACTTCCCCACCTATCCTTTTACTAATTGTAATCAGATGCTTTTCAGCATTCATTCAATTATGGGCATTGCCATGTTTAGATGTTTTAATAAGATTTGATGTTTCCTTCAACTTTTCTTTCATATGGGAAGTCACCTCGTTGGTTGACATTTGGACTCTTCTCATGCTAATTGATTGCTGATTAGTTTGTCCCACTTAGATAATTTCAATACCTTTACAACAATTTTCTGATGGGATTGTCCAACTCTTCGATTCAGATCATCATCTTTATAATAAGATGATATTTATTTTGATTATTATAATATATGATATCTAATACGATTATATTGGATTTGATGTGACAACAAATTTAATAGAGGAGAAATGTCATGTTGAGGAGATTTATAGTGAATATGATTCTATATAAAAGGATGCGTTGAACAGTGATAGCAATTGGCAGCCCTACGCTAATTCATGGCTAAATTAAATAGAAAAATGAAAATTGATACTTTGACAGTATTTGAATACTTACACTCAGATAAAACAAGAAAAAAGAAAAAAAAAAAAGAAGAGAAGAAGATAATGCTGTAAACCTAAAATGTTATGTAATGAGAAATAACGAAGTATAAAGTAGGTAAAAAAAAAAAAAGGAATGAACAAAGGCAGGTTGAATTTAGTTTTAGGCAAACATAACCCATCGATCCAATTAAAAAATGTTGGGTTGGATCGAGTTCAATTAATTGGATTATAGGTTTAAAAGCCATATTTCTTTATTCAAATTTTAGAACTTTCTTTTTATATTTTTAGGATAATTTTTTAAAATAGTTTAGTTTATTTTAATTTTTAGACATTTAATAATTAGTATTTTAGATTAATGTGTAATTTATATTTTATTATTATTTATAAATTCAATAATTACGTTCAAGTAACATTCAAAACCCGTTGTCCAAACTTATAGGAAATAGAGTTTGATAATGGTTGAATTAGGATTTACTCATAAAAAAAAGTTCAATCCAATATACTTGTGTTGGATTAAATTGTCAAATTATCCGATCCAAAAGAACATTTTTATAAAAAAATATTGTTGAATTGAATATGAAAATAATAATAAAAATATATTTTTTATAAATTCGGTGTGTGAGACTTTATGAATGTAACACTTTTGTCCAAACTAGAGACAATATAATAAAAGAGATAATGAATTAAGAAATAAAACATATAACATTATTCAAACAATACTTAACAATTAGTATAACGACGATGAGACATATTATATTATATTATATTATATTATATTATATTATATTATATTATATTATATTATATTATATTATATTATATTATATTATATTATATTATATTATATATATATATTTATTGATAATAAAGAGAATTGATTTATTACTAATTTTAAGTTGTGTTTGGAATAACTAAAAATGATATTGTAAACAAAATAAAATTTTTCTTTTGGTAAGTTTGTAAGATAATGATTTGAAAATAATTAATTTTATTTAAATAAAATAATAATTTTTTATATAATAAAATTTAAAGTATAAATATAGCTGAAAAGGGCAACTTAAAATAATCATAAGCTATAGATCTACAAATTATAAAAAACATTTTTTAAGTTAAAAAAACAGATTTTAATTTTTTTACAAATTTAAACTATTTGTCAAATAATACCTAATCCAACTGGACATAAGTTTTTTTTTTCTTCTCAAAATTCAAATGGTGTTAAATGTAAGTAAAATACGTATTTTTTAATTTTTCAGATTAGGTTTTAGTTTTTTTAATTTTTATTTTGATCTCTCTAATTTTAAAATATTCCACTTTTATTCTTTAAAGTGTATCTTCTCATGATTTACATCTACTATTAAATGTTAATTATAATCATTTGACAACTAAAAGTGAAATATTTTTATATTAGAGGAACGAAACTACTACTACAGAAAAGAAAAGAAAAGAAAAGAATAGAATAGAGGTTAAAATTGAATTTAAAAAGTTTTGGTATTTACAAGGACGAAAACCTTAAAAAATTAATACAAGGGATTAGTTTACAAATATTTTGTAGTTCACAGGGAAAATGTTAATTGATAAGTGTGTGAGTTTTTTATAAACCAAAATTGTTAATTTTTGGTTAGTAGAAGTACAACCATGTGAAATAAGCTATAAGGTGTGGACAGAGGGTTAAAGATTTTATGCATAACTAACTTAATCATAATCTTATGAATAAAGTTATAGGTTTCATATGTATCAATTACAATTTTATTTTTATTGTGGCATCGAATACATGTATGTAAGCTTGTAAGAACGTTCTATGTGTACTATTTTTTACGTGTCAAACACAACCTTGTGTCATGTGTCCCAAGGATGTGTCTTAAGACTTGCAAATTTTATATCTAGCTGAGTTAACCATTGTGATGTGGAGAAAGCCATAGGTTTGTAAGAAAAAATGTGTGAAAAACTATAAGTTAGGTTTGTGAGATACAGACATCTTAAATGTGCTCTCTTTTTTATGTGTCAAACACAATCCTATGACATATTTAATAAAGGTGTGACCGAAGGCTTACACATTTTAAATCTAAGCATGTTAATCACAACCTTATAGAAAGAGTCACAAATTTGTGGGTGTACAAATTAAACTTTTCTTGCTACCTCTAACTCATGATTCTATTTCTTATAAATAATACCTATAGTCTTTATTATAATTAAAACTATTTAAATTTATAATATTACTAAGTAATTACATTCAAAATTCTATATTTTAAAATTTTCAACCAAAATTATAAATTATTATAAGATTAATGGTTTTCAACATGATTTTATTTCCTATAAATAATACTTATAGTTTCTATAATAATTAAACTATTTTATTTATGATATTATTAAAAAAATAATTTAAATTATTTTTAGTATAAATATTTTAATACAAAGAAATTAATAATTAATTATATTAAATGATAGAAATGATTGATATTATCCTATTAATTAATATTTGTCTTCTCTAAGTAATATTTGAGGTCTGTATATTAATTAAAATTATTTTAATTTATAATAATATTAAATAAAATATTTAAATTAATTTTGTATAACGTTTGAAAATAAAAATTATAAATTATTAGGGTAGAAAATCACTCCGTGTCTACATGAAATTAAAAAAAAAATTTTTTGAAAAGCTAAAATTTATTTTAAAAATATGAATAAAGTTTGAAAATTATTTTTAGGAATAATTAGAAGTATCTACATAAAAATGAAGTTATTTTCTTTATAACGATCTTTACAATAGCTATAGCCTATACATAAAGACAAAAATTATATTATTATAAAAAATAATAATGTTAAATAATAGAATTTAATCATGTTGAAATTTGTTTCTCTCCTTAAATATATTTGTAGTCTGTATGTTAAATAAAATTATTTTAATTTATTATATTATTAATTAATTAAGTTAAAATTATTTTCAGTATAAATATTTTAACAAAATTTATATAATTTGTGTTTTGAAAAAAATTAAAATAATTTGAATGGATAGAATTGTGAAGCATTATTTTTAGAGGCATAAGAAAGAAATGTTTATAATTTGTGAGAAAAAATATTATTGATTTTTGTAGTGTGGGAGTGATAAGCGATAAGCGAGGGGTGAGGGGTGAGGGCTGAGGGCTGAGGGGTGAGGGCTGGAAAGTGTGTAACAAGATGAACAGCAGTCGATGCCATCACTGCGCAGGACCCCTTTCGAAGGACTTGGTACGTTCCTTTCCTTTTCTTCCTAATTCTTTTCTCTCTTCCCCCCTTTTAACAACTCTAATCCCTAATCCCTAATCCCTAATCCCTAATCCCTAATCCCTATTTCTTCAGGAAACCACTCACTGGACCGTTTCGCCTCTTATTAGGGATAGCTTCTCCATGGTTATTTCTTCCCACCCACTTCTTTTTCTTCTCCCATGCCTCTTCCTCTTCTTATTTCTTTCTTTCTTTCTCCCCTCCAGATTGGTTCTGCCGTTGGCGGCACGGCAAGTGCTTTTTATGGATTCAATCTTCGTATGCCCTCTTTCTTCTTCCTCTCTTCTTTTTTATATTACTTTATAATTTTATCCCACCTCTCCATTCATATTCATCACTTGCTTCCTGTTATTTGCAATTAGGAACACCATCTATGTATACTTACTACTTATGCATTGCCCATCTCCATATTGAATTTTCATATTTAGTAACTAATCCACTTGTTTTAAACATTAAAAATGAAACCCTTTAAATATTCTTCATACTTCTTTTCTTAGATGATTTGTTACACTGAATCTTCAAAGCAATTAATAGGCATGCACCATCAATGTAACTTTTTATTCTCTCAACCAATTTGAAATCGTTCTTTGTATGACTTTTATTGTAATTATATATACCACAGTTTGTGATTGAATATCAATGTAAAAGTATTTTTATGTCAATGTAAGATCATGCATTATTATTCAACTTTCAAACATTCTTTGGCACTGAATCTCATATCATGTCCACGAAGCTGACTTGTTTTGACGTATATAGTGTATTTAGTAATTATTTGTTCTCTGTTACAGTTATGCCCATTGTCCAGAGAAAGATAAGAGGACCCATGTGGTTGCATTTTCTCATTGGTGTAAGTTTGTTTATGCTTTTTATTACTATTGTTCGTAGTTTTCATTCATTCTTCTTTACTAATTGTTGGCTTTTCACAATATTTGTTCCTGGTTTTTCCTTGTAGATTATAAGCTTAAGCATCCTAAACAGCATGATATTCCCTTGTATGATTTAGACACATCATATTATGTTCTAAAGATGTTACTCGTTATGAACTTGGATTTTTCCTTTCTTTCAATAAGAAATCATGGAGAGATTCTTAACTAAGAGTTTTCACTTCTATTATCTTATTATACTCCTAATGAATGTCCAAGTAATGCAGCTGTTGTTGGAAGCTTTATGTAGATTCTTTAGTGTACAAAAGAAAACCATTTAGATACTAAATTTTTGCAACTTGCATGGTATTGAATTCATTCTGACGATAGTTTCATAACCTAGACACAGTTGCTTCCTCTGCTGATCTGAAGTCATTTTGCCACTTTAAATAGAAGTCAGATGACTTATTTTGTTGTATAAGATTATTCACTGTAACCATTAGCTCGTTCCTGCTGTGTTTTCTTTATATAATATATGTACTTCTTTGATGACTGATGTTTGGACTAGATAGATGATGGAAACTGGTTCAGATGAAGAACAGAGAATGTACTGTTATTGATGAACAGATAGAATGCACAAATTCCCTGGAAATTTGAGAGATCCAGGAAGGACTATCCTTTTCCATAATACTAACTGTCCAATTACCAAAAAATGACCTGTCTGTCCCCATCCTACCCATGTATGTATTATGCAACATGCCGTACTTAGTCTATCTAACTCACCAATGTAACTAACTAATGGATAACTAACCTATCATAGCTAATTGCTAATACGGGCTACCTAACAAACAGTGTTATTGAATCTCGGAGATGGCGTCTTTATGGCGGAAATTGGTGGTGGGATTTTCGTTGACCACCATAGCATAACAGTAGCTACTCGGTTTTTCCGTTGCGGGGAATTGCGACTGCCATAGACATTGCAGCATGGCGGTGTGACACCGAGATACTTGAAATTGCGGCTGCGCAGCTACGTTTAGGGTTACGTTTGGGAAGAAGATGCGGGTCACCCAACCTGACCCGCACCCTTTGTTTTTTTTTCCTTCTTTGTTTTAATCTTCTCGGGCCCGTTTTGCTACCTACACCCCCCTATTTTTGTTATGTTCAGCTGTTAATGATGTACCCATTAGTTTTTTTTATAATTTTAAGTTGTTGGCACATGGCAACCTAAGGTTTTTCTCACTCAGTCTTACGCTGCAATTCTCTCGTCTCCCTCTTAGTCGCAGCTGCACCCGGTTGCCGCCGCCGCCGCACCCAGCTGCCACTGTCGCACTCATCGTCGCTGCCGTCTGTTGTCACCACACCCTCCGCCGCATCGTCTCACCCTACGCCAGAGTGTTCCCCTGCCGCAGCATCCAATGCTGGAGCATTCTGCCGCCATCACACCTACTCTGAACTGCTCCTTCCTATTCTTTTTTTCTCAACTTCATCTCTTCTCCTGCACTTGCCCATTACCCAATCTAGAGGATTAGAATATTGGGGTGTTTCAATTGTTTGTTAGTTTTCATTATTGGTTTCTTGAATATTTGCTATCATTTCAATGATATTTGAAGTTTCTGTTATTATTTATTTTATATTTGTCTTTAATTATTAATGAATTTGCATTATAGTTCTGCATTATATATATATATATAAATATAAAATTATATACCACCATTATGCTTCCACCATAGCCCGTTATGACATCCGTTATATTTTCTTAAAGGTTTTTTGGCTTGCCGTTATAGACCGTTATCCATTATTGATAACACTGCTAACAAAACAATTGATAGTAATTTTCACTATTCAAAAGGAAATTTATATTTTTGACCATGGGAAAGGTGTGGTGGAGGGTTTGGCTTTTGTTTCATTCTTGAGGCAGCTTTTCTAAAGTTGCTTTTATGCATCCACTTTGAACTTTTTTCCCTGAGGATGTTTTGCTTTCATTTTCTAAAACTGCTAAAGTTGTATGCACCTTCTTGGATGATTGGATTGTCATTGTTTTTCATTTTGGATTAGTCTTGTTTTGATGCATAAATCGTTGGTTGATTTCCTAGTCCAATCTTAATGCTTTTTTGTTGTTTGTAAATTGGGCTGGACCCATTTTTTCTTTGTTCAATTGTGTAATATGTACCAGTGGGGTTGCATTTGCTATATATTTCGCGGTATCTTTTACAATTAAGTTTCATAGATCTTGAAACATTAATGCTTTCTCATAATTTGAACATTTGAATATTACGTGCATTTTTAATTCAGTCAAACCTTTTGACTGTCACACTGACATAAGCTTGTTTAATTCAGGCACCACCTGTGATAGTATTCTCTTCAGCCTGTGCAGGACTAGCAGGTGAGTTTTTGAACATGTTGTGATACTTGGCTTGTACACTCTGTTGGTCTTTGTTTTCAGTTTAAGGCTGAACAATGTGTAATTTTGCAGGGTAGTAAGTTTCAGAAAAACACAATAACTTGTGTTCAAAAGTGAACTTTTTTTGACACGTGTGCATCTTGGTTATGTTTTCTGTTTGTATGGGGTGCTGGTTATTGTATTAATATATTTGAATTATCTACAGTTTTGATTGCTTCCGTGAACTTTTTTTAAGTGGTTATTGCACTAATAAAAAACTATGCTGTGTTTATCATGTTATCATCCGACAATTCAAGTCACAGAAGTCTTCATTTGTAGGAGGACTGGAATGATATTTGTATCATCTTTACGTGGATCTACCATGTTAATAACCGTTTCATTGGCATAACTGCAGGTGGGGCTGTTCCTGCTGCAGCACAGCTTGTTTCCTCGTCTTATCATGCAGCATTCTCATCTCCTACCTTACCTCCGCCGTCAAAGGATGAAAATATTAACAAGTGAAGAAAATGATATAATGGCTTTCTTTCTCTGATGATGCATTCATGATGAATGTGTTGAGACTTGAGAGTTTTGTTTCTGTGTGTAAATACTGTTCTGAGCTTGGTATGTTTGGAGGGAGGAAATATAATAGAAAGGAGAAGAAAAACAGATAATGATGTATTTTATTGTTTGATTAAAGAGAAAGTGAAAGAAAAATAGATGAAAAGTTTGATTTTAAATTTTTTTTTTCAATACAGATTTTTAGTTCCTCCCCCCATTTGATCTTTTTTCACCCTACAAAGTACAAAGCAAAGGGTTAGTGTTTTTCACCACGTGACTATAGCTCCTGTCAACTGTTTTATTTTTGGTCGCCTTCTAGGGTGCGTTAGCACTTAACACCACCATTGACCTTCTGAGGACTGAAATTGTGTTTCACCAGGCGTACATAGCTATTATTCATGCTACAAGTACAAGGAATCTTTTGCAAAGAGTGTTGGGTGTGTTTAGATGGAGAAAAGTTTTCTAGTTCTTATTTTTCAGAAATGTAAGAAGTTTTTTCAATTTTCTATTTATTGGAAAAATATACAAAACTGAAAAAACGTGTTTAGCCATTCTCCAATTTTACAATTTAGAAAAATAGAATTTTACAATTTAGAAAAATAGAATTATAGGACGAAAGATGCACAAGAAAAGGAAGCAAAGGTGGTGGATGATGATGTTTGTTTTTTTTTCAGTGTTTTCTTTTTTAATTTTTAGAGAAAATAAAAAATAGTAAGAAAAATATGTTTGATTATTATTTAGGAAACATTTTAGTTGAAAACAGAAAAAATTGTTTTTAGTATTTTTAAAAGTTAATACTATATGAAAATTTAATAACAATAGTGTAATTATATAAAAAATAATATATAAATATATTTTATACTATATATAAATAGATATTTTATGATATTTTTTGTTAAAATCATTAAATTTAATGATGTTATTTTAAAAAAATAAAGTGAAAATAAACATATTTTTTGAATATTGAAAATTAAAACAATTTTTAGGAAATAAAAATAGAAAACATTTTTTTAACCAAATGTCACCTTAGAAATTATGTGGTTGAAGAATTGTTTTCCAGTTTGGAAAACTTTTTATAGTTTTCTATTTTTCAAAATCAAATTTTCTATTTTTTGATAATTTTTTTTTACAAATTAGATTTCTGAACATATTTTTCAATTTACATTGTATTTCTAAAATATTTTTTTTAGTTTTTCTTAAAAATACTCAATTAAACATACCTTTAAAATCTCTTGTCGATATACTCTTCCTGAAGGGAACAAGTGCGTTGATTTTTTGGTCAAGGATGGAGCATTTCCCCGAGTGCACCCTTTACGCCTATTATGGATTGTTCTTCGTCCCAACTTACTACTCTTTTAGGTGATGCTATGAGTGTCTATTTCACTAGGCCTTGGTCTTTTTCTGTTCTATTTTTTTTCACTCATAAAAAAAGTAATCTATACTTAAAAATATGATAAAAAATATCTATATATTTAATTTTTTATTAATTAAAATTAAAATTTTAAAAACTAAAAGTTAATTAGATTAATCTTAATTCTAATCGTGGATTATCTCTTTTCCTTTCACTCATTTTTTTATCGATTTTTTTGTTATTGTTGAGCCCTTCGCTCCTTTGACTTCTTTATCCCGTTGTGGAGCCACACCATTGATTGACAATTTCTTCTTGGCCTCCACCTTTTAACTAGGGTCTACCTTTTAACTAAGGTTTGGGTCACTTCTCCCCCTCATTCAACCACTTTGTTTTGCTTTTTTTCCCCTTTTGAAGAATCTTGGATTTTGCGGTGTCCAATACATTAAACTAGTGAAGAATAAATTGAAGGATCCATTTTCAATTGAACCAGTCTCCATAAAGAGCATCGAATTTGCCGAGACATGTACAAAATCATCATAGGTCTTATGATGTAATAAGCTTACTAAATGTCAATTTTCTATGCAGTTGAACGTGATTGAGAGTATTTTTATTGGGAATTAAACAATCATATAAATGACTTCCGATGTTTTTAACATAACTATTATTTTAATATGGATGAGGTAAGTTGCTTAAAAATGAGTTAGAGTTGTTTATTTTTTAAACACCTTTTATTTATGAGATTCATGTTAAAATAATAATTTTTATATTAATTAATTTTCATTAAAGATATTCTAAAAGAATATATTTAATTGATGTTGAATGATCGAAAAATAAAACACAACTTTTTATACTTTGTTTTGGCCAAGTAAAATATCATCAACAACATTGGAACTTCATGTCCGAAGTGGACGATTGTAAAGTAATCAGGAATAAACATACACATTTGAGTTTAGGTTTATAAGTTATCCACAAACCCCACATAGTACATGAACCTTAAAAATTTATTAAAAAATTATTTCAACGATAAAAACATGAGAATAAGAAAGAAATAAAAAAATGTCCAAACTTGTTAAATGAGATAATATTTAAGTTTTTATAATAATATTAAATGAGATAAATTTAAAAATATTTTTTTTAAATTTTTTAATGTAGACTTGCCTACAAAATTAGATATAAAAATTAATTTATACTATTAATAAAGAGACTTTCTCTTTTGATATCCACTTTTCAAATTACATATTATACTCTTATAATTGTTTAAAAATTAAAAAATAAACTACTTTGAGAAAGAGAGATTTTAGCCTACAACCTCTACCTCTTCAAATGTAAATTTTGACACTAAATTAATCTTATAACCTTAAGAAAATAGTTACTTCAAAAAATTTATTTCCAACATCTATAATTGTTCTACTAGCAATAATATATATAGTTTTGATGTCCATGTTTTATGATTATTGTATCCTTTCAAACATTATATGACTTCTCTTATATTAATAAATGCACACCTTCACCAGTTCTACCTTTAATCATAAATATTTTTTATAGAAATAAGAATACATATGTGCGACAATACGTTGAATTCTATTTAAACTCTCTTATCTTTTAATTTTCTCAAATTCATTATAAATTTGACATATTTGTTGATGATTTCACATGTTCTTGTCATGTTAACATAAATAAAAAAATATACTAAACTAAAATGATTGTACACTAAATGACATGGTGAATTATTTAAATTTTATTATATTATTAAAAGACATATTAAATTAAAATTTTAAAATTATTATAACATATCAAAATAAAAATACTAATACACATGCCCAATGACACTTGTGTTTTTGCTAGTTATAATAAATCTATTTAGAATACAGATTTTTCGTGAACTGAATGATGCATATGGCAGGTTTCGGATGTTAGCAACCCACGTGCTCATTTTATTAAGGAATTTGTATTATTATTTTTTTTATTAAAATTAAAGTTTTGCTTTTATAATCTACATTATTTTTTAATTTTAATATTTAAAGAAAATTTATTCAAATGAAATTTAATCTTTGATTAAAAATAACATTAGAAACAGCATACAAATAAACTAAAGAAATAATGGTTAACTTTTGTGTTTTATTTTATTTTGAAAACAAATATTTTGAATTAAAGAAAGCGGTGAGGGTTGATTTAACATAGGGGTATTCTGGGAATAGGAGAAAGAGGGAGTGGTATTTAACCAGAGCACAAACCCTAGACAGAACCCAACACTACTTGATCTTATCTGAGCAGAGGAAGCCACGGCGCGGATCCTTTCACTCGCGGCGACGAGGGTAACGGCGGAGCCTCCCTTCTTGGCGGCTCTGCCCCCAGACCTTCCGCGAGGCTTTGCGCCGTTGGAACCCTGCAATGAAGACTGCCCGCGGTCAGAGCCCCTCTCTATGCTTCGCATTGCTTCGGGCAGTGATGGCCACGCGGGCACTCCAAATCATCGTTCCCTATTTTGTTATTTTCTTTTATAATTGTCGCTGCCGCATTTGGTTTTTAATTTAAGCCTCTGATTTTGATTGATTGTCACTTGTGCGTTTCATTGGTTAGTTATTGCATAAAAAAATGAGGTTTTATTTAACTTATGAAATTTAATTGAATTGTTTATAGATATGTTATGGTTTTTTAAATAGCTAATTGTTGTTGAAGATCACAGGTGGAGCGTTGTATATTTTTATATGATAATTTGTTACTCTGTTGTGTTTAGTTGTTGATGGATTAGTTTTGCTTTGTGGAATGGCATCTGATAGTGTAGGTTATGAAATGAGTTAATTGCTGAAGGTGATAACAGAGCATGTCAAAGTGCGGAAGGGATATAAATTGTAGTAAATAATAAATAAAACATTTTTGTTTTGCTTCTATTATTTCCTCACCCATGTTACTTTTTTAAACGTTATTTTTTTCTCGTTAAATGGTCCTTTTTTGTTTATTTGTTCTTGTCAATTTCATGTTAGGGATCACATAGGAAGTTCGCGATGTTCAGGAATTAGAGTCATGTCACGATTGGTGTACGAGGTAATCAAATGCAACTAAACCTGGTTTGCCTAACATAATAATAGACCTAAACAAATGTTTGTTTTTCATTTTTTCATTTGCAGAATGTATAAGTGTATAGTTAATTTCAATTTCAATTCTTCATGATACAAACACTAGTGAAAAGATAATTAGACTGGCAGACAAAAATAAAGATGCATATCAAATCCAATAATATTTACAAAATATATTCTATACGATAATTCAATGTTAAAATATTTTATGCAATCTATAATGTTTCAAAATGATAACAAGAACCCAAAATTTAATTTTTTATTTTCTTTGCATTCTTGGTCTGTAGTTATGTTATTTTGAATGGTATCTTAAAGAAATAGGCTGGATTAATGATTGAGAAGTTCTCTTATGAGATGAAAGTTTTATATGTGAACAATAAGTAACAAACTTAAAAATAATAGACTATTAAGATTAAAATATTTTTAAATTCAAATTTTATCTAACTATTATATTGTTAAGATATTTATCAAATAAAAATAAAATTATAAAGTATCATCACCACGATAGTTTATTAGTATCATCACCACCATCACTTGATCAATGTTGTTATTGTAGTTATTGTTATCATGATCGTGGTTAGCGATGACAATAACAATGATCATGGTATTGGTGTTGTTCATGATTACAATGATAATGATGATGATAATAGTGATCGTTATGATCATTGATAAATGATTATGGTAATGTTATTTATGGTAGTCATAACAATAGTAGTGATAATTATGGTAATAATTGAACTATTTTATAATTTTTATTTTTATTTAATGAATAGTTGAAAGATAAAATGGTTCAATAAAATTTTACTTTTAATTTAAAATTATTTTAATCTTCAGTTTATTATTTAGTATTGATCTAATGGTTGTTATTTATTATTCTGGTTTTCTTACACAAAACCTTAGCTAAACTCATTTACGATTTATTGAATTAAAATAAAATAGTTAAATATATAGAAATTAAAGTTGTGGACTTTAAAACTTAAAATTGTGAAAAAATATAGAGGAACGGAAATAGTGCATCAAACTAAAATTTGCACTTTTAAAATCTAATCGTGTTTATTATTTATATCTTTATTATTCATAAAAATACTATAATTTTAATCCTTTACACTCTAATAGCAATGAGTTTTATTTTAATCCATACAAATAAATTACTTTGGATATTTTTTCATTATATGATTTAAATACATTTTTATTTTAGATTAAATAAAAATAATTGATTTATTTTGTCCATCCAAAGTATATCAGTTGTAAAGAGAAACACTTCTAAAATATGAGTTTATTTTGTTCAATTTGATTAATTCCTCAATTAAATGTGTTGAAGATTTGGACTAATGATCATTTTGGTGACAAATAATTTTTTAATATTATTTATTATTTTGTAATTGTATTGGAGTATTTAGACAATTGTTATATTAAGTTCTTTCATATAGGTTGCTGAATAAAGTAGCTGATGTGAGAGGCGTTGTCTTATCATTGTCAAACAAGTACACCTTTTTTATAAAGTATGTTGAATAATGTATAGATTAGATTACTTTTTTCAACTTTTATTGTGTCTAACATTCCTTTCAACTACTATACCTTCAATTAGATACTTGGAAATAGATCCAAATGAAGTTTGGAGTTCAACAACATATTTAAAAAGGTTGAATAATCTTTCATAGATAAATTACTTTTGACCCAATGAGAAGTTATCTAGTTGTGCAATGTTTTATAGAGTTATAACTAACTAATTATTCTATTAAATATAAAGTTCAAAATATTATTATTACCATTAAAAGATTTTTATCA
Organism: Psophocarpus tetragonolobus; assembly: GCA_037954015.1. Classification (NCBI taxonomy): domain Eukaryota; kingdom Viridiplantae; phylum Streptophyta; class Magnoliopsida; order Fabales; family Fabaceae; genus Psophocarpus; species Psophocarpus tetragonolobus. The sequence goes on from CM075690.1 coordinate 90,215,697, forward strand.
CATAGGAGCTTTTCGAGATCCTAAGATGAAATGCTTATGATGTTTGCAAACCATTAATGTGTGAGATATGATGTTTATTAGTGTTTACTCTTAGGTGCTTCCCTTGTGTTTGACTTGACACCTCTAGTGTGTCTATTGTTTATCCTAAGACATTTTTTATGTTTTGTGATATTTGCTTAAATTATCTATATTTACATAGGTAAAATACAGTTGTTATCTTAATTCTTCTCATTTGTGTTTTCCTCTAATGTTACTTATATCTACATAGGAAATTAGTTTTAGGTTTATAATCATGCAAATTTTACTATTATTTTTATGTTTTCCTTTGTTCAGAGACAAGTTTTGAAAAGGATGTAATAAATGTTAAAAGATTTAGAATTTTTGGTGTTATGTCAGGCTCCAGGTGCCCAACAGATAGAAACTGAGTGCCCAACATTGTTGAACAAAGAGTGGTATATTTTCGCAACTCCAACACCCACCTTCTAGGCTCCCAACACAAAAACAGAGAGCAAAGCATATTTTTCATTTTTGGTGGTTAGTGTTTGCCGTGTGAGTGCCCAACACCCAGATTAATTGTTGCCCAAGTTTGTCTTGATGCCCAGTAACCACTTTGTCATTGTTGGACGATGGTGTTGTGCTTTGAAGTCTATATAAGGACAGTTTTTAGATATGAAAAGGGTTACATACCTTGCTACCTAAGAATGCTAGATCTACTTCTTCTGCCATTTCTTTACCTTTTTCTTCCATTTTTGTACCTCTCATCCATAAATCATGTCCTCTAGCCTCATGGTTGGTTAGGTGCATCATTGATTGGAGTTTGATGTAATTATAACTGAATTTTTTTATATATTTTGTTCTATTAATCAAAGTTTATTGTTCATTGTTAGTATTCTTCTTTGTCCTATGATTTATTTTTTGATATTTTGTGGATTTTACTTATTGAATGAGTTTAATAGAGAATTTTGACTTGTAAGATGAGAAGAACTTTCAATAGGGTTTATTGTTTGAGGGAGAAAAAAACTTATTTAAGCTTATTTTCTTAAGGCAAGTTATTTAATTTTAGATTATGCGAGATATCAATGATCTAATCCTTAAATAGCTTTTAGTCTCTTGTTGACAAGAAATTGAGGTTAAAAGTATTTTTATGAGTGATGAGAACATGATTGATAAACGATGCTTAGTAGTTCATGTATGTATTTGGGGAATGATATAGTGAAATCAAAATCCAATCAAATCTTATTCAATGTAACAGTTTACTTTATTGTTTATGCTTTTATTTATATTTGTTTTAGTTATTGTTCTCATAAAAACCCTTTTTTTATTTATTACAAGTAAAAAATATTGAAATTTCTATGGTATAATCCATGTTCTTGTGGGATAACTTGATAATTAACAGATATTATATACGAGTGATGCACTTGTAGTATTAGTGTAAAAAATTTTGCACTTATTACTTTGTCTTTAAATGCTTTTGTTATTTTTAGAACACTTCTTATGTTTGTTACATGATCGATTAAATATGATTTTAAGCTTGTTATAAGTTTGATTCTCTATTTTTCAACATCTTTCATAATAATTGTTAGATAATCAAATTTAATATTATTTATTATCATCAAACTATCGAGATATGTCTTAGACTGATCGTCTGGTCTTATGAACATATAGACCTTTCAGTTTTATTATTTTCAATAACTACAAAGTTTGTATCTATATAGACTAAAATTTTGATATTTTGACTTGTTTAACAAATGGTATAAAATTATAAACTACCAACTATAAAGAGCTATAACAAGATAGAGAATAAAAGAGCTATAATCAAGGTCTCATACTAAATCAAGGAAGATCAATTTAATCACATATGTCATTTTTGTGTATTATGACTTAAACACAAGTGTAGAAACAATGTTATAATCATATGAGCAGATGTCCTAATAACTATATGGTGTTGTTTGACAATTTAATAAGTTAATTTTAATTTATTTATAGTCATATAATTTGTAATTATAAATTTATTGTTTAAAAAAATATTTTTTTAAAATGGTGACCTAATCAACTCAATCCAACCTGATCAATGACAGGTTGGGTTGAGTTTGGTCTAATAAAAAAAAAACCCAATTGATATTTTATAATTGAGTTGAGTTTTGAATTTGTCTAAACTTGACACAACCCAACCTGTGATCACTCCTATTTAATTCAAACTCCATAAATTAAAATCATGACCTTTCTTAGTTGATCGAGTTAAAAAACGTGATCCAAAAACTTATTTTCTTAAAATTATAAATAATTGACATTTTGTGATAAGAAGATATTAATTAGTTAAACAATAAAATTTTGTCCATAACTAATAGAATAATTAGCAACATCAATGTCTTTATTTTACATAATTATAAAAGTGGGTTAAGCTTAATGAATTAATAACATATCAAACAAGTTTAACGGTTTAACAGTTGGATTTAGACTTATAATATAGAAATTATAGAATTAAGATCCAACTATTAATCAATTTAATGCAAGTTTTTAATTATTTTTCAGCCCACTATGTTAATTATTTATTGTTTTATTGCACCTTTTCTTTATTGCTTTTATATGTCTTATCCTTCAATGCACCTGCAATTTAGTTGATGTTTCAATCTGAGTGCTCTAGGAATCCAAAGCCAAACGATGACGTTTCTTACTTAATATGGAAAATCAATTATTACCATTTAGATCATCAGGAAACTAAATAGCTCGTTGGACTTAAAAACTAAAATAACAGTAACATTTTCTTTTATGAATCTCCCTATTTTTATATAAAAAAAAATATGTAAGGTTTGAGTGAGTGAATTTTGCAGATCCTATTAATATAGTATAGTATTTCTTCTATTTTTTTAAAGTGTTGTTTAAAAGTTAAATTAGAAAAATCAACAAAGTCGTTAAAATTTTTATTTAAAAATTATTTATTATTGGTTAATAGGTAATAAATATATGTTTTAAAAAATTAAGATCACATTAAATTTCTAAAACAACATTTAAATAGAAACAAATATCTGAAAAATTCAATATTTAAAAAGAAAATGAGAAGCATTGAACACAAGATTCTATTCCTGGGTTCATTGCCAATGATTGACACCTTGATTTTTCCAAGCATATATATGGTGGATTATTAGTGTCTTGTCAACTGTTACATAAGTTTGATCTACCAATGGCCATTCACCTATAAAGAATGAAAAGCAATTACTATCACATATGCTCAACATTAGTATCGATGCAAATTTAGACCAAGATATACAAAATGGTCCAGCTATAATCCCCAAAATGATGTAAACAAAAAGATAGCAAAAGAATTTTTCAGTTACTTAGCCGACAAATCATGACTACTCAACATAATAGTTTAACATAATCAACAAAAGAATAATTAGTTTTATGATTTGATCCGGACCAATCACCTCTCTAGACAGGGAAGCTCAAAAAATTACGGCTCAAGGTAATGACAGATTCGTGGAATAATCTGTTGTCTAAAATCTTCTCAAAAACACTTCCCACATGAAGATGTTGTAAGGTATGTTGGGAACAAAGGTTCATATGCTTAAAAATTAAAATGCATATTGACCTAAACAAGAGAACATTTATATTTTGAGCCAATCCACTTTCTTTAAGACCAATCATTGGCAAATTTGGCATCATAAAAGAATAATTGGTAGGAGGCATATTACCTGCAAAAGGTGTTAGATGAGCGCAATATAAAAATATTGCTCTTACCTCTTTATGATATATTATAGATCATGGGTCCATTACCTAAAAGTCTCGTCCATCTCTCTCTCTTTCTGTCTGTCCTTTCTTTATTTCCCTAGATATATATTTCATATTTATGAGTTCAATAATGTTGGTCCCAAACTTTATACCATATAGACATAGAAATTTAGGAAATAATCCCCTTTTTGCCTTGCTTTGTACACTTTATTTTACATCAGCAGTCTATGTCGTAACACCTCTATCTAGGGTAGTTAGAATTTTGAAAGATTAGCAGTTAAGCTTACCATACAAGGTCTGAGAGTTAGGAAGGATGGTCAAATACAAATTACGTTGGAGTGGTGGATTTATTATACTAATTAACAGATTAAAATGAAATCAAGTTGCCCGTAATTTGAGATTACCCTTTGCACCGTGTTGCTCTGCAAACAGATTTCTATAACCATAAGTAGAAAAGAATCTTAACGTGGCATGGTTTAGGTGATGACAGGGAATGGATGTTGACCCATCAACAAAGGGAATAACACCAAACAAATCCATCACAGAGGTAGGATTAAATACACAAAGTAGTTAAGCTTGTGGACTATTATTCTAATGTTTTGGTTGAATTGGTGTAAGCACAGTTTTCTTTGGTTTCTTATTTGCAAGAGTAAAATAACTCATTCCAACAGTAAAAGAAAGAAACTGAAATCCACCTTTAGCTTTCAATTTAGTCCCCTATTTTGGCCAGATTTCAATAAGAAAGAAAACTTGGTCTCAAGAATGGGTTCAATGAATTTATTGTATTCAACTTGGTCTAGTACATGAGTTCAATGAATTTATTGTGTTCTAAGTTCTAACATACCAGATGAAAATACACAAGTCTTTGTTTGTTTTAAGTACATTCAGCACAGAATGGAACCAATAAGAAAACACAGGCGGTTAGAGGAGAGAGAGAGTGGAGTAGGAGTCAGTGATTCTAGTGGGTTCCTGCAACAGACCCCACCTGTCCGAATTTATTATTTTTTTGTTTTATTCAATTTTTTTTTCTTTTAAATTTTATTTGAGCCACCTTTGAAGCCCCACAAGTCCAAACTGGTAAGAGAGCATGAGACAAGTTTGCTGGGACAACATTTCGGGTGCCACAGAAGTGAGTTTCTCAATCTGAAATATTTTCAACTAGGGACAGCCATAAAGCAAGCCAAACAGACTAATCAATCAGGTTTCTTCATTGAGAAGGAGAAAAGAAAGAGATAGAGACACCCCATGAAAGATAAAAAAGTTGCAAAGAGGATCATATCTGAGAAAAAGACTGGACCCTCTCTTGTGCCAACTTACACGTTAGATTAGATATTACTTTGACAAGAAAGCCTTGATCTTTCGCTGCTCTATGACCTTCTCAATATAGATTTGTATTTATCCCAAACACAAAATAGAGGTAAGGTGAACACTAAACACAAGACATCACACCATACATATATATATAACTTTTCAAATTATGAACCTCTAGTAATTCATGCTAGAGCAACACCACTTTTTGTTCATGTAAATTTCAATTTGAATTATAACATGGTTTCGCCTTCAGGGAAGATGATAATGGTCTAAAAAAAAAGGTATTGCATGGCGAGCCACAGAATAGGAGACCTTGGTTTGTCTGAGTCAGGACCTTCAAGTCATCACATCTCTTACGAAGTGCTTAACGGGATTAACACTCCTGCATCAAGCTTAATGTATTTTTCAATGATATAATCCCCTTTTAACTTTTCAGGCATAGCTAAATTCTTGAGCAGAAGTAATATATGGTGATTCATTTTACACATAATTAAATTGGTTTGTTTTATTTATAAGGTATATTTTGTTTTGTTTCTTAGCAATCAAGGATCTGCTTTTGATTTTGGGGAGCTGGAGGAAGCAATTGTTCTGCATGGAGTTAAGGGTAGAAATGATGAGGGCAAAGCATGTATGTTTCCGTTTCCATCACTTATGCTTTTTCTGACGTTAGATAAGCATAACCAACTCTTTCCAAAAGCAGAGAGAAAAGGAGGTGGTGGGGAGGTGAAAGATAAGAGGTTTGAATATGTCTAAAGAATGCAGAGTGGGGGTTACCATTTCCGATACAATAATGATTCTGAGACAATAGACTTGGATGGCGTGGGGTTACAATCTTAGAAACTGACCTCCTTTGCATGATTTTACTGACTCCATAACTGCTGAAAAGTAGGATTTGGATTAGGTTCCTCTGCCTTTATTTTGTTGTTGTTATAATTGAATGTCCTCCCGTCTTTATTTTGGTAATCTTCAGCTCCTTCAATTTGATGATCCTCTTGAGATTTTGCTTTTGTGATTCTTGCAGCTTTATTCACAACCAGACCTGCAGCTACACTGGAAATGTTCCCTTCATGGCCAATAAGATTCCAGCAAACCCCAAGAGTACTAGTCTCCTACTTGTCTATCTTTGACCATTTATTTAAACACGCTTATTTGCTTATGCTTACAAGTTCAAGAAATCTCAATATTTTATTTTCCTTTCCTTGTGAACATGATATTGTCCAAATCCTCAGCCTTGCAACTTTTATAACATATATGTGAGTAGGGTTTTATTTTTTAGTTGAATTATTTGAATCAAAAAAGTTTTGGTGGCTTTCCATATACAGGGTGGTTCAAAGTCGGGAGGGGAAAGCACTGATTCAGGTCTTTCTAGCAAAACTGAGCCCCCCTTCGAGGCAGAATCTCCCATAAGTAAAAAGGCATCTTCTTCGGATCATCAGGCTTTTGATCAGCAGCATCTGCAGCATAGACAACAACTTCAACAGGAGATGGCAAGTGATGCACAAAGAACAGCCTCTTCACAGAATCAATCAGCAGCTAAGTCACCTCAAGAAAAGGTCTCCCCCTTTCAGGGTCTTTTATTTTTGGTCTCACAGTAATTTTATTCGGAAACAATTTTGTTCAAAGTAATGTCAAATACTAAATATAAACATTTGTATCACTAAAAATCTGAACCTTAACTCACTCTGTTGTAAAAGACTAGTCCTTTCATGAGACTAAACTCCTGTTGGTCTCTCAATAGGGTCTAGACCACAAGAAAGGTTATTAAACCACTGTTTTTCACTGTTAATCTCTCAGTTCTCTCTTTCCATATCCCCAAAACTCGGGGAAAGTTGGCCTTTTTAAATGCTATTTTTACTGTTTTGATCTGTCCTCCTCTTCCCCCCTCTCTCTCTTGTATATCTTCACAAACAAGGCACAGATCCCAACAGCTTTCAGAAAATCAAAATAACACAGAGTTTTCCTGATTCCTGAACGATTTTCTGATGAATGCCTGACATGAAATATGATAGAGAGATATAGAGAGAAGATGTGGACAAGTACGAACATAAAACAAATTGAGAATCTTTTCAGTACTTATCAACGTTTCTCATTAAAGTGACCCCCTCCCTTGGCTCAATATAGAGAAAACTTGTGTTCTTCTTTAGAGTCAAATTTGGAGCTCCAAATCTAAACTACAGCATACACCAAAACAATGGCAGATAATGATGCTTTTTGCTACCCATATCATATTGATGATTGCATACCTCTAGAGAAATGGTCCAAGAGGCCTCAGGTTTCAGAAATGCTTCCCAGAGTGAGCACTCTTATATGACATCTTTTGTTTTGGATTAAAAGTTTAGCACCTCTCTAAGCTACCTTTGTTTTTAGTAAGCTAGGATGAATGAAGTTGAGTAATGTTTAACAGTTTTCTTCTTTTCCCTCCCTCATTTCATTTATTTGGCTACTAATAATATGGATACTTTTTTTCTGGTTTGTTGTCCTAAGTTCTACACTCTGTTGAGTAATGTCTTTTAAATGACGTTTTTGGGTCCCTTCTGTTGCAGAGAAAGGGAGCTGGTTCCACATCAGAGAAGCCACTTGATGCAAAGGTTATTGAATAATTTTCCCAAGGCTATTTTTCTCTATCTCTCTCTTTTTTTTTTTTTTTTTATATATGTGGTTTTACATAGGATCTAAGGTAAGATTTTTTTCTTGGCTTCAGACAATGCGACGTTTAGCCCAAAACAGAGAGGCTGCAAGGAAAAGCCGTCTCAGGAAAAAGGTAATATTGTTGTACAAATTGAATTAGTTGTTGAGAAATAACAAATATATTGTTGTAGAGAGTGGAAAACAAAAAGGAGCTTTAAAATTTAGTGCATTTTGCTTTTGTATGGAACAGGCTTATGTGCAACAACTAGAGTCAAGTAGATTAAAGCTTACCCAGCTAGAACAAGAACTTCAAAGAGCACGCTCACAGGTTCTCATGTGGTTGTTTATATTATATTAGTTTTAGTGATTATATTATAATTTTGAGCTGTTAATTTATAGGGCATGTTCGTGGATTGTGGTGTTGTTGGAAGTAATGTAAGTTCTGGTGAGTTTAGCTGTTCCTTTTTCTTTTGGTTGATTTTTGAAATCCAGTGTAATTTTCGAATTCCTCAAACTCAAAAACAAATTAAGAGGTAAATGCCATAATTTTTACGAACTGTACATCTTTTGAATACTAAATAAAATTCAAAGTTTAATGTAGTCTCTGCATTTGACCAAAATCTGTGGCTAAATAATTCTTGTTTGAATAATAAAAACAGTAGGCCAATGTCTGAATTAGATAACGCTAACATATTTTATGGTTAGATGATGTACGACCCTTTCTTCACATACATATTATAAAGGCTACTTTATACGCTTCGGCTTTTCAGAGAAGAGAATTATTCCATTTCTGATACTGCTCTTTTGGACTCCTGGTAAAATAATACGGTTTTAGGGTAAAAAGGTTGACAAGAAATAAAATAATAATTATGAATTATCATAAATAGAAACACACTTTCTAGCGAAAAGGAAATGCACTAGGTATTATGGTTAATCCATTTATATAATCACAAGGAATTAAAATGGTGCGGGGTCTGTTTCATTCGTGGCCACATTGCACAGGTCACCAAATCATGCAACATTTTAATAGGTAAGAACATCGTAGCATTGTTAATATGCAAGACATGTATTAAAAAAATATAAAAACAATAGAATAAAGCAAACAGATTTGAACCGGCACTACATATATTGTAGTTTAATATGATAATGGAAAGTAATAAGAATTGTTTTTGTTGTGTAGCAGGAGCCGCAATGTTTGACATGGAATATGCAAGATGGTTAGAAGAAGACCATAGGCTGATGGGGGAGCTAAGGAACGGGTTGCAAGCACCGTTATCAGACAGTGATATGAGAGTGATGGTGGATGGATATCTTTCTCACTATGATGAGATTTTCAGTCTCAAGGGTGTTGCTGCTAAATCAGATGTGTTCCACCTTATCAATGGCATGTGGACTTCCCAAGCTGAACGTTGCTTCCTTTGGATTGGTGGTTTTAGACCCTCTGATCTCATCACGGTGTGTGAACTATAAACTATGCATAAACTATATAACTTAAAAGGGTACATATATTATATTTATTTATTGATGAGTGCATAGAGAGATAAAATAACAATAAGAACAAGTGATAAAGAGAGCTGAGTTTGTGATTCCATATGTTAATTAATTAATGTGGTAAGGATAATTAATTGAATAAGAAAAACGGTTTTAAGAGAAGGAAAGGGGCGTCAAGTTGTGGAGAATGAGATAAAAAACATTTTGGGTAACAGAAATGTTTTGCTGGTATAAGTAATAAGAGGCGTGGCAGTGAATAATGTAGAGTAGAGTTGGAATGTGGTAAGGAGTAATTAAACTTAACAAGTAAAAGTAATGAATGATTGTGGGGAAGGATAATGAAAAGAAGAAATTATTGGTCAGATGTTGATCCAACAGTTGGAGCCACTGGCAGAGCAACAGATAATGGGGATGTATGGTCTGAGGCATTCTTCACAGCAAGCAGAAGAAGCACTGTCTCAGGGGCTTGAGCAGTTGCAGCAGTCACTTGTGGACACAATAGCTGGAGGCTCAGTGGTCGATGGTGTGCAACAAATGGTCGTTGCCATGACCAAACTTGCCAATCTTGAAGGTTTTGTTCGCCAGGTAAATTATCTCTCATCTTTCTTTGCATTTTAATTTTAAGATAAAGAGGTTACGCTCTCCTCTTGCGTACATTGACTTTATTGCTCCCTCAATTCAATACTTTTTTTTAAGTCTCGGGTGGTTCACATCTCTGTGTGTTGCAATTTCCGTTTAACTAATCATTTCTTATGCTTTTGTCAAAATTAGATTTCAATTTGTCAATTTTAATTTTTTGGATTTAGATACTAATTGCATACTTTAATTTGAAAACGGAAACCAGGACAATGCTTTCTTTTGACTTTTTGGATTTTTTTTTTTACAGGAGTTATGACACTTTATTATGCTTTTAACTGTTTCTAGTACATAAAACTTGGCTAACTATTAGATCCATATATTTAGTATGCTTAGCCATTGGCTGCATGCGTATTTTTTGGCCGCACATTTGTGATGTTTATCGTAGCTAGCTAATATTTTTCCGGTCATCACTTCATTTTTATTCAACTTGAGAATAATTAACTCCCTCCCCCTACTAGATTTATTTTTTTATTTATTAATTATATATACTGATAACTACAAGCTAGGTTAATTAACTTAAATTATCTTAGCTCTTGCTCGTCATGTCTCTCTAAGTATATTGTTTTCTGGCACATTAGAAAAATAAGTATATGGTTCCAAGTATTTTATTTTATTTTTTTTTTTTACATTTTAAAATGTCTCAGTCAGGAGTTGGTTATAGAAAGCGATGGCTAATGTTGAACCAAAATCTTTCGGTAGAATTATCATCATTACTATTTAAAAAAAAAAAAACTCCCTCAAGTGATTTCTAATGAATTAAATTATATGGTGCTTATAGTAAATAAATAATTAATTAAATTATAGTGTGCTTATTATAAATAATTAAATTAAATTAAATTCTAGGGTTGTACAATAAAATAAAATGTATCATGCTACATGCAATTAGAGGAAAATTTTATGCTAGCAGAATTTGAATTGCATGATTAATTTTATAATTGTTAAATTTAATTTAATAATATTTTAATTTTAATTACCAGTTTATATACAATATCATCGCTATATTAAATTCTTAATAAAGTACTGTAATTTTTTTTAGAATACTTAGTGGAGAGACCAATCCAAATTCTGATATGGTAGCAGGTGCTTTTGTTCGATACAATACTCAAGCAAGAATTAGTTGCACACTTTTTTTGTGGTGAAACACTGGAGTGGCTGTTGCAAATTGTGAGAGATACAAAATATAAATAATAACCTTAATAATTTCTTGTGTACTACAAAAATTAAAATCTTAATCTTAATCTTAAATGTGACATGATTCTATGTTTTGATTTGAATTATTATTTTGATATATGTATATGTAGACAGATACATTTTTAAGTTGTTGATTGTAGCTTTGGTTATTGGTATAGTTAATTAATTAATTAATAACGAACAGTCTGAAGTGTAAATGATTATGTTTATGAATTGAAGGCTGATAATTTGAGGCAACAGACTCTTCATCAGTTATGTCGATTACTGACAGTTCGTCAAGCAGCACGATGCTTTGTTGTTATTGGAGAGTACTATGGACGTCTTCGTGCCCTTAGTTCTCTATGGGCATCAAGACCACGAGAGTAAGTTAATTAATTTTCCATACTTATATTTCTTTTTAATATTAATTATTAATTATATATCTTCAGGACCTTGATCAGCGACGAAAACTCATGCCAAACGACTACAGAAATGCAAATAGTCCAACATTCTCAGAATCACTTCTCAAATTTCTGAGAAATCATTATAACCCATTGGCCTGAAACAAGCTTGCTAGCCTTCTTGAGCTGCTTTACGACCAATCTCAGCGTCTTCTACAAGAAAAATATTTATTTATTTTTCTTTTCAATCTTCTACCTCTCATGTGTCTTTATGTTTTATTGTAAATGTAAATTTACTTTTATGTGCATGATGAGGAAGCTTCTACTTTCGCTAAAGAGAAATAGAAAAAAAAAAGTTTATGAGAAGGTGCATGTGGCATGAATGTAGATAAAGTATCCACACAATGAACTCTATCCCTAGTTGTCCAGTTGCTTCTTTTTCTTCTAACTTTTGATACTTAATTTAAATTTTAATATATTTATATATACCTCATCACATCTTGATTAATGACTCTACAAAAAATATAAGGTCGGAACGAATAGGGAGAAAAAAAAGGCAGAGGCTGTTGGGTTGCATTTATTCGCAGTGGTTGTGGTTGCAAGTGGAGTATTTTATATATACTTATGGAGGAGACAAAGGAAAAGAAAAAAAAAAGGATGAGTTAACAGCATGTTGTCTTCTTGTGGTGGTTCATTGAACCATTTGAATGGCTTTGTGGCTAAAAAGAATTGAAGGGGATGTTGTTTATCTTCCTTTATATGAAGTGGTTGCAAATGGGCCGGGAAAGAGGTTCTTTATCTTGATTTATATGAAGTGGATGCAAATGGGGTTTAGTTAGTTTATGCAAAAAGAGGAGGGAATTGTGGTTTTGCCTTTGAAAATGAAAATGGTTGTTTTTGTTTGTTTGTGTTGAAAATGGAGACGATGGAAAGAAATTTGGATTTTATTAGACAACAAGTGAATCTGTTGTGCTAGCTGTGCATGAGTGTCTCAGTTCTGAGAATTGCATGTAACTGACACTCCAATGGGTTCCACCTCATTATGAAACGTACATAGGATATATACTGATTGCTTCCTTAGCTTTATTTTCTATTTTTTGTTTCTTTCTTCTTTTTTTCATTCCTTTTTCATCCCAACAAATATAAATGCCAGAACTGTTTTTTGGTAACAATAAATGTCAGATTTCTCACAATAGAGTAGCAGCACATAGGGTAAAATTAAAATATGAAATGCTATATATGGATATGGTATATATACTGTGCTTGTACAGACATTTTTTTTCTTCATTCTTTCATTTTCTGTTTATATGTAAGAACGGTCTTTAGCTACTATAACTCGTGTTAAATAATCTCTCACTCGAGGTCTAATCAGATGCTCTTCCTTCATTTCCAAGAGAGTATTGCATGAAAATTTAACTTAGGTTTTTTTCACAAACTGCATGTTACTTAAGCTATAGTAAGTTTATTTTTGGTTTTGAATTTAAAAACAAAAATATGTTTGACAAAAATATTATGATTTTATTTTTAATATTTTTAAACATGTTTTATTCTATTTAAAAAAAACAATAAAATTAGATTGAGAATAAGATACAACCTAATTAATTTTGTTTTTTATCCGTGGATTGGAATAAAAGAGAAATATATTTTTTACAATATTCATATACACTATTAATCCAACTTATATAAATTTTCTTGATGATAAATACATTTCTCTCCTATACGTAATTTCACATATCTCTTCAATTAAGATAAAATAAATGAATATTTATTTAGGAGTGAGCATAAAACTCATAACCAATCGTTACCCAAAAAACCGAAAAGGAAAAAAAAAATACACTGTTAGGGTTGATTCGGGCATCGGGTAAGTAAAAAAAAATATAAAATTCGAATTTTGTGGCATATTAATGGTTAGGTGTTTATTGAACTCCAAACTGACCTATTAAACATTTAAACCGACATTCCTATTAATATGTCTTGTTGGGTTTTCAACTTCTCCTGTGCTATGTAAAAGTAGGTTTGTAGAGTACAAGTGGTCATGGAAATTTTAATTTTTTAAAATTTTTAATTTTTAAATAATTTATAAAAGTTATAAAAGTTATTAACATAACTTCAAAATCATCAATGAATATTAGGCGTTGCAATCGTCTCTCCCAAAAGTTATGAGTTTAAATTTTAAAAACAACTTTATCCCAGACTTGTTTAAAGTGATATTTGGTTTCAGTTTTGAAATATATAAAAATAAAAATTAATTTTAGTTTTAAGTTTTTAATTTTTAAAAATAATATTATTTTGGTTTTCAAATTTAAATCTTTGTTTTCAAATCTTAACAATTTTTTCTCTTAGAGATCGAAAATCGACGATTAGTATCAGTAGTTAAAGGTGGTAGTCAGTGTAGGAGGTCGAGGATGGAGGTGGTAGCTGGTGATGGTAGTCAATCAGAGGTAGTGGCTAGTAACCGCTGATCAAAGGTGGTAATCGGTGACCGTTGATCGTAGGTGTGACTAATGACCAACATTCGGAGTTAGCAATCGACTGTCAGTTGAAGGTGTGACGGTCGGTGGCCATCGATGATTGTCGATATGAGATGACAGTCGGTGATCAAATGTCAGAGATGACAACTAGTAACCATTGATTAAAGGTGGTAGTTGTGACTATCGGTCGAAGGTGGCAGCCTGTGATCCTAGTCGAAGGTGGCAGCCAATGATCCTAGGTGAAGGTGGCGACCCGTGATCGTTGGTCAAAATTAGCAATTGGTGACTACTAGTCAGAGGTGGAAGCCAATGATCATCGATTGAAAGTGGAAGTCAGTGGTGGTAATCGATGACGGAGGGTAATCGATGACAGAGGTGGCAATTGATGACCATCAATCAGAGGTAGTGACCATGATTGACGAAAGGAAGTGGAAGTCATGACTAGCAATCAAAGGTGAAGGTCAGTGAATAATAATTGGAGGTGGTGATCAGTGATCAACAATTGGAGGTGGCAGTCGATAATCATCGGTCAAAGGTAGTGGTCAATAGTGGCAAGTATGTAAAGTAATGAATTTGAATAAAAACAAAAACAAAAATTTGAAAACTAAATTTTATTGTTTTTTAAAAAGGTGAAAATTGTTGCAAAAATAGCGATAAAACCAAATCATAACTATTAATAGGTTTTATGTTTTTAAAATGCATTTAGAATAATGCTAAACAATAGCTTTTGAGCAACTGCAACTTCTCTCTCGCGAAGGTTTGTGGTCGTGACCACTATTTGTTATTTATCTCCCCTTTTTCCCTTTTTTTGCCTTTGCACCTCATCTCTTTTTTTCCATTTGCACCATGATAATAACACAAAAAACATATTTCTGTTGCTTTACCACTTCCATGATTGGAGAAGAGGGTCCAAAATCCATATTAGAGAATAATAGAAAACCTGCCTCAACCCACCGAGGTTAACTAACCTAACTCGTTATAACCCTCATCTTAACTTAATCCGATCTAGAAACAGACGATTGAAAACTTAAAATTTTAATGTTAGATTATCAACGAATCAAATTTTTAATTTTTAGTTCGAATATGTCCAAAACCTTTCGATGCTTACCCCTAGGGTACCTATAAGGCCTTTGATGTTAACCTTAGTAAGTAACCCCCTCAAAGTAAATTGTATCATATGTTGAATTAATGTAACTTACATAGAAGAGTCATTTCCTATATCTTTGACCAGTTAGGAGTTAATAATTATATTATATGCTTAATCTTATATAGGTATATATCTTAATTCTTTTTTAGGTAAGACTTTATTTTCTCTTTTATGTAGAAAATAGGTATAATTAGGAATTAAGATTATATATTTAATTTGGTTTAGAGATTACTTTTATTTTTTGGAAATACAAATACAGGTCTTAAAGTTGAATCAAAGCAAAGTCAAATGAGATGATCAAGCAATTCATTTAGTGGATGTTTTTATTGCGCTTTGAGCATTGAAGATTTGCATGCATAGGTGAAGTACCAACGGCCAGTGCCCAATTCGGAAGTACCTAATAGTGGTAGATAGAAAGTAATGAATAATTAAGCCATCAACGCCTATTGCCTATTCTGTGAGCACTTAGTTGTGGTTTTCCAGCTCAATATTTGAGGTGAGTGTCCAATGGCAATAATAGGACCGTTGGGCAGTAATGTTCAAGCTGACAAACTATAAAATGGGCTTTTTGCATGGAAAAAGAGAACTTCACCTCCTTTGACTTAAGGAACATTCTAGAGCTCATGGATTTCTTATCCAACCTCCATTTTTCTTCTTTTTTTTTCCTTCGTCTTTTGGGATGCTCATCTCCTCCATGAGCAATTGAGTTTTCACCTCAGCTAGGATTTGGTTGTAATTAAATCTAACTCATGTATTATTTGATTTCTAATCTTAGTTTATTATTTAATATTTGTGTTTCTTCTCTTATCTATGCTTTATTTCTCTTATTTGACTCATATGTATTATTTAAATTTCAAACTCATTAAAAAATTTATTTAAATTGTAAAATGAGAAGAGTACCTAATAAGGTTTGTTGCTAAGGATAGAGTAAAATTCATTGGTCATTTTTAACTTATTTTCTTAAAGTAAATAATTTGATTTAGATTATGCAAGAGATTGGTAACTTAAACCTCAAACAAACTTATACTCCACTCATAAGAGATTATAGTTAGGGTGTTTTTACGAGTGATAGAAACATGAGTAATAAACAATTATTAGATGTTCATTTATGCATGGGTGATGGTTTTAGTGAAGTCAAATCTCAACTACTTCTCCATCTTTGTTAAAACTCTTTCTTTTATCATTATGGCTTTATCTTTTCTTACTTTTAGTAGTTGTTAGCATGGTTGTTAAACCTAAGAGTTTATGTAAATGCATGAAAAAACTTGTAAACTCGACTCGTAAACTCTTAAGAGTTTAGAACATGTTAAAATAGTATTAAAAATTATTTTTCTCTATACTACAACACATAAATAAGAAAATATTATCCTATTTATCAACAAACTTCATAAAAATTCATAAATAGTCAATTTAAAATGGAATTAGTCCGTAATAAAGCTATACAAGATATCATCAACAAATCACATAAAAAACTAACTAAATTCACACCAAAGTTCATAATAAAGTCATACAAAATATCATCTTGTTTAAAAATAAAAACAACATACTAACCAAATAATAACAGAATAAGAATCAACTTCAAGTGTTGTTCATTTAGAATAAAAAAAATTAATAACACAATGTAAAAAATTAAGTTCACATGAGTTTATCCAAGTTTATTCAAATTCACCTGTAGACTAGTTTATATGCGAGTTACTCGTTACATTAACTCGTAAAATCGTACGATTTTATAAGTTAAATTGTGAGTTTAAAAACCATGATTGTTAGTCAAATATTCATATAATTCGTTACCAAGTAAAAAGTATATAAATTTCATAAGTATCAACCAAGTCTTTGTGAATATGATATTGTACTCACTAGGCTATACTACTCAATTGAATATGATAAATGTTTGTTTTTTATATATAAATTAAAATAAAAAATATTTTAATATAATAATATATAATAAATAAATAAATGAGTGCTAATAACACACTCTCTAATAAACTATTTCCAATGCATGATTTATGCTTGATTGAAATTTATTGAAAACTCCAAAATTAGAAAAAATTCATTTAATATATGTCGAATGAGACCACATAAATTTGTGTTTTCCGACCATGAATTTCAACTAAGCATATATAAGGTGTTAAAAAAATGTAAGATAATGTGTTGCTAACATTTCTCAGAAGAGATATTATACGTGTGTGTACTAGTGAATTTGGATGGTAGGCACACATGCATATGTGAAAAATAAACCACCAAATCAATCATAAATTATTAGGTTTGTGCATGTTCAAGGGTAATTTAATAATAATGATACTATTTTTTTAGATGTGCTAGGAAAACTCTAAAAAAAGTGAGTTTTCTTATAGCTCCCTAGATTTCCTATTTTTATATAGGTAAAATAGCACATTTGTCCTAGTTCCTTCTTATTTAAAGCATTCCTCGATTTTCACTTAGAAATAGGTTTACTTAGAAATGATAGTCTTAGGCTTACATTTGTACATAATTTACTTTTATTTTCTTATTTTTTGTTCTCTAAGATAGGTATTTAAGAAGGTTAGAAGAAGTATTAGATGGTTATGAGTCGAATTAGTGTTGTAACAGTGTACAAATGCTCAACCAGGAAGCCATCTTTGTTTCTTCACTGACGCCCAACGGTTATGTTCTCGACGCCCAATGCTTGAAACCCGAGAGAGGTATTTTTCGTTGTTTCGGCACCCAACTCTCGTTACATGGATGCCCAACACTCGTTCTGCGAATAAAGGTTGCTTTTAAAATCAAAGGTGTGTCTTTTGTCGGAGTATGGGAAATAACACAAACCTGGCCTAAAGCACCTCCGAGCTCATGTTCTTGCCTTCATTTACCCAATTCACATCACATTTTCGTATCCCCTTCCATTGACCATGCTCACCGTGGTTGGCTAAGCTCTTCTTTGATTTGGGTTTTGATGTAACTATGCTTGAACTCTCTTGTATAATAAAATGTTTATTGCTCATTATTAGAGTTCTTCTTTACTTCATGTGTTATTTTCATATATTTTATGGATTTTAATTGTTAAATGAGTTTGAGAAAGGATTTTGACTTGTAAAATGAGAAGAACTCTCAATGGGTTTATTGCTTGAGAGAGATTAAAACTCATTGATTATTTTAAACTCTTTTTCTTAAAGCAAATTATTTGAATTTAGATTATGTGAGAGATCAATAGTTTAATACTCAAATAATTTGATCCCTTACTTGCAAGAGGTTGAGGTTAAGGGTATTTTTATGGGTGATGTGAACGTGAGTAATGAACGATGATTTGTAGTTCATTTATGCATTAGAGGGAAAACATAGTGAAATCGAAAGCCTACCAAGTTTCTCTCATATTAACTAACTTTAATTTTTATGCGCTATTTATTTCCCATTTAATTAGTTGTTAGTTATACTGAAGTTCTAAGAGTATATCATCCTAAGGGATCGACCCAATATTTATCGGTTATCACATACAACTAATACACTTGCCAAGAATAGAATAGAAAATTTGTTCATCATTTTCCTAGCACTCTTCTTACTTTATTTTATTTTTCTATAAGGTTAACAAATAGAATTTAATTGGTATACACTGTCAGTTTAAAGGATTTTTACACTGACATTAAATCATAATTTTTCATTTATGTGACTTTTAATACTAACTAGTAAAGTCAACAAACTTACCATGGATGAAGGGTTATGATTAAACGTTAGTGTATACCAATTAAATTCTAACAAATAAGCTTATATGTTGTAAAATGGAAGTATATATTCAACCACATTTTTTTACTTACAATGTTTTTTTTATTTAAATACAAATATTCTCATTGGAGTGTGGAACCATTATGAGAAACAAATTCTGACTCTAAGTATTAAGTATTTAATAGCAGCTGCATATCCCAGACTCAAACTCGATATCATTGATTAAGTTAAAATAATTTGTGATAATTGATACATATGTTTGCTTATTGCTTACTATGTTTAGTGAGAAGAAAAAAAGAGATGAAATAAAGTAAATAAAAATAGTGAATTGAAAAATTGATTTATGGAGATAAATGAAATGGAATAAATTTTTTTTGTAATGTTTTTGACGTTATATTTTGATGACCTATTGGTCCTAGATACGCTAGTTTTATTGTGGCTTTTCAACATACTAATGACACTAAAAATTGACACTAAATGCTCAATGAACAGCATTTCAAGGTACAACAAACCAAAAATACCAATAAATATAAATTTCCAAAAATAAATATTGCCACAAAATTTGCACTTTACATCTCTTCATCCTGTTTTCGTGCATTTTAGGAGGATGCCACACTTTTTATTTCTCTGCTCACTTATTTCTGCCAATTAAGTTATTTCGTTTTTTAATTTTATTTTCTCCTATTTCATTACTCTTTTTACTCTACAAAGAAAATCACTAATGCTTATATAAAAAAAGAAAATCACTAATGCTATTTAATAATTATTATATTGTAATTACATATCAAATTAAACCCTTTAGTACCACATAACGCGTGTGAATTAATTGATAAAAAATGTTTAAATTTTGTTTGAACTTGAATTTTGAATATATAACTATGTTAAATATTTTGGAGAGAATTTAATCGTGAGTAGAAAACATTTGTAATTAAAAAAAAAATCCTTTAGAGTGCATATTGTTACGGCCAAGATTCTATTATTTATTAACCCTCGTCACATCGAGTTATAGGAGGTAGCCTCATATTCAATCATTAAGCATTTCCAATGAAATCCAATTGGATGTAGTAATGGAAATTGGATGACATGCTGTTTAAAATGATTGGTTAATAGTTAATTCTTTTTGGATCTATCATAATAAAGTATTCTTCTAGATAGTTATTAGATTATTGGTCGGGCTTTGCAGGCTTTAATCTAATACTTTTTATCTATTATGAGCCATATGAATTTAATTATAGACATGGATGACATGTTTCATCATTTATCCCTCCCATTTGATAATCTTGATATTGTAGTATAACAATGCAGAAATGACGGAGAGTAATTATATATCTATCACTGTCACAATTGTACTTATGGGCAGTTTCCCAATTCACTTGGTATTTAGGATGATTCCTACTACAAAATGATACTAACAATCGTATTATCACATTGTGCATAACCATCATATTACTTCCTTCAAGAGCTATAGTCTCCACCTTATCATAGATTTTTTGAAGATATATATGTACACACACATTGAGGTGTATAAGTTGGCCTTATTCATCTTGACACGTTGTTGTCTTCATCCCTTTTATATAACTCAACATGTCATGCACTTCAATTTATAACATGAAATCGTAACTTTCTATTCTTCAATTAGTTTTACCTTCTGTGTCTAACTTGATTGTATTCAAAGTTAGTTTTCTAAGGTGATGTATCCCTCCCCAAGGCAAGTTTGAAGAATTCTTAATAAAGAGAATACTTCCAAGATCCTTGCTCATAGAAGTTCCAAGGTTGAAGAAATGGAGGTGGAAGACTAGAAAATGGAGGAGAAGTAGGCGCCACTCTTGTTGAAGGAGATAAGCCAAAGGATGAAGCTAGCCACAAGGGAAGAAACCCTTGATAAATCATGAAGAACTCTCACTAAGGAGAGAACATGAACACTTTCAAGAACAAAAGAGCTCTCAATTTAGAGAAATATAATTTTTATTCAAAATGAGTGTTAAAATCTACATGAAGGAGGGAATACTCTATTTATAGAGCAAAGCATGAACCATGGGCTTAGGAACCTCAAGTTGAATGTCCAACATGCTTAATTAAGGGTTAGTTAGCTTAATTTAGTGTTAATTTAGCATGTGCTCAATTAACACTAAGTTAATCCAACTAAATATCCAAACATGGCCCTAAAAAAATGGATCTATGTTTCCGCTAGTTTGAATTTAAATTTTGGAGGGAAATAACATAACACTTCCAAAATTCAAATTCAAATAAGAAGCAACAAGAATCAGCCATGTAGGAGAAAGAAAACACATGTGGAGTGAAACAAAGGGACAATGGGGCCCACGTGTCTCATACATGCTTCATGTGTTGGTTAGAAGGGTGTGAAAAGGAATTAGGGGTGTGGAAATTAATAACCACACGTCCAAATACTCTTGGACCAGTCCAAACTAATTAACACACTCCACAAGGAGACTAATTACACCTCCTAAAGAAAATAGAACCTATAGGCCAAAATACAAGACCGAAAATTAAACTAGCTACACCCAAAATCCTAATGACTTAAGGGTGCTTATACAAGCCTAAAAATGGTCAAATTAATACAATTAAATGGAACATGTCCTAAACTAAGCTCTTTGAAGTTTCATCCAAGTCATGCTTCTTTCTTATTGGTCCTAGCTCAAGCCCATCCTAGGTGTGCATGCATCATATCCTCTCCCTTGAGGAGGATTTGACCTCAAATCCTGTGATCTTTCTTCCTCTTTTTCCAATCCTGCAAAAGCACCCGCATAAGAATGAGTTTATGATTATGTACACAAATGTTAAGGATAGGAGGTCTATAGAGAGACCTCATAGACTTGGGGTGGTGGGGTATGCACTAAGGTTTAAAAAATGTTTGTTGTGCCTATACCCCCACACAACAGTTTCCCAAGTGACTCCAAGTTCACTAAAGGCTAATCTCATTCGAGGAGGAAATGAGACAAGCTTAGGTTCCTTGGAGCACTCATCCAAGAAAGCCAAGTAGGCTTTATCTTATTGTTCACTCCACAAGATGATGATAGGCTTAGGGGTGGACTTTTCTTTCAAGGTCTCTTTGAGTGGGCTTTGAGATTGACTATGGATAGAAAATATTTGTAGGCCAATCTCTTAACCAAACTTGGCCATATCCACTAGTGGGCCTTGAGGTTGTGTTTCATTGTGCTCAAAAGTTATGTGCACAACCTCATTTCTTACTTGCAACATGGGAAAGTTGTTTTCAATTAGATTTTCCTTGGATGGCAAGGATAAATCTCCTTGAAGAACAACTTCCTTTTCTTTCAAGTGTTGAACTTGAGGTTTTTGTTTGAGCTTTATGAATAAATGTTCAAGTTCAACACTTGGTGAATTTTCTTCTTTATGTGCAACTAGAGGTTGTGGAAAGATGTGTTCAAATGATTGAGACACAACCTCCACTTGCACTTGTCCTAAGAAAGAAGTTTCTTTAATAAGATCCTCCTTAGGACTTAAGGAGTAATCTTCTTCAAGACCTTCTTCTCTTTCACTTTTGACCAAGTTTTGAACTTGAGGATTTGATTTGAACCTTAAGGATGTAGGCTCAAGTTCAAAACTTGGTGAAGTGTCAAGTAGGACTTCACATTCACCTTTCTCCATCAAGACCTTTTCCAAGCATTTGATTTCACAATTTTGTTTCTCAAAAGGTAAAGATATAAGTCCAACACTTGTTAAAGTGTTTGATGAAGAATCATATTCAAGGTGAATTTGAGATTGTGAGTCAATGTGCTTAAAAGATTTTTGCACAATCTCAAATTCCACTTGTGTTTTAATGGATTGGTTAGAAGATTGACCTAAGCTAGAGTTCAAAACTGGATACTGGCTAGGCTCACTCTTCTCACCAATCTTTTTTTCTAATTTTATATTTTTAGAATTTTCAAGGGTGTGTGTGTGTTCTCTATCTCCTTTCTCCTATTCTCTCCTTTTCTTCTCTCTTTCCCTCTTGAGTTTTCTTTCTCTTTCTTTTTCCTCTTTTTCTCTTTTTATTTCTCTTTCCAATTTTATCAAACTCTTTTCTAAATGCTCCAAACTTTCTTTTTTTTCCTTTCTCCATTTTTTCTTTTTTTCTTCCCATATCTTATCTCTTTCCCATTTTTCTTCTCTTTCTTTTTCATAATTTTCTCTCCTCTCTTTTTCCTCTCTTTCTCTTCTTTCTTTTTCCTCTATTTCTTTTCTTTCTATTCTTTCTTTCCTATATCTCTCTTTTATTTTTCTTTCTCTTTCTCTACACTCTTTTCTTTCTTTTTCTATTCTCTCATAGGGGTAGGAAAAATGAGTGTAAAATAAGGGAGAACTTGGATTATGGTAAGCACTAGGAGGAGGTTTGTACCAAGAATAGAACTCACTCATCTCACCTTTTTTTTTTGTTTCTCAACTAAAAGATGTATGAGCCTTTGGAACTCAAACACCACCTAGAAAACGCAAGAACATATAACACTAACCTACACGAATTCCTACAAGTGCAAGAGCCTTTGGAACTCTATACACTCCTCTAAAAAACGCATGAAAAAAGCTAAGGTAAACTAAGGCAAAAAACTAAAAAAGGAAAGGGATCTAACGTGCTCCTAAAGGTGTGGAAGGTGGTGTACCATTTCCTCCTTCACACCTTAATTAGCGAGAGAGTAAGCTAAATACTTAAGAATAATGGCCTTTTACAAAGCAAGGAAAATAAAATACAATTAAGAATTATCAAGTAAGGAATAAAACTAAAAACAATTCTTCAAGTGTCTCCTAAAAATCTCTCCAAAAGGTGTTTCACTCTTTGTCTATGCTCTTCCTTTTGTTCAAGTCCTTTTAGCTATTTCAACTCTTCCTTAAGAGGCTACCCTTGTGAAGGCTTCCTTACTCAAGGCTTACCTACACAAAAGTGGCACCAAACCAAGGCAAGAACCAAAAAGAAGGACAAGCAAAAGTAAAGCAAGAAAAGTATAATTTGAATGGTAAACTATCCAAATGAAAAGATTGATGAAGACATGACTCAAAGAATTCAAAGATGACAAACTAAAAATAAAGGTAGAAAGAAGGCTAAGCACACAAAGGAAATCCTAGAAAAGTTCTAGATAAGGATAAGGACTAAAAATGCAAAATGACACAAATAATTTTCAAAAATTGCACCAATACAAATATGAATGGCTGAATGTTTTAGGTAATGCTTCCAAACAATTACAACAATATTCAGTCCTCTTTTTAATTAAAAGAATTTTCTGTTAGGTACACCAATTTTTTTTCTATGTATTTTTTTTTACTTTTTGTTTTAGCACTTTTTTTATTTTTGTTCTTTCTTTTCAAATTGTCTTTCGACTTCTTCTTTTTTTAATTTCTTTTGGCTGCACCTAATTTTTTTTCAGATTTGGTTTGCAAATTTAATGAGAAATAAATAGGTACTAGTCGCTTGAAAATTTTCAGCTAGCAAGGCCATACAATTTCCAAACCAAAAATGCAATCTAAGAAAATTTTGGTAACTCAAGGTGCACTAAAACGTGAAGTGTTTTAAGGTACATTTAAGAGTGTTTGATTAGTGTATGAACTAACTTGTTTTGACACAAGTTTTACTCAATAACTCATAGCCAAAAGCAATTCCTTATACCACACAAATCTCACTTCACACAGCACACCAAAAGTTACTACAAAATAATCTAAGACACTAAAAGTTAAAGAAGAATATGCTTGAACTAAAAGCATAGGAGACTCCTTAAGAGACTTAAACAAGAGAAATCAAACTCTCTTAGAAGCTCAATTCCAAGAAGTAACCTCACTTTTTTTTTAAGAATTTAATGTGACAAATTAAGGACTAAACATGACATTCTAATGACATAACAAGAAGATTAAAAACTGAAAAATAAAGCACCTAAAACAGAACCAAAATAGAGCACAAAAACTGCACCTAGTCTTGATGCAAAGCTAGCCAAGGAGATGACCACAGCGCTGTGGTTTTTTCCACAGCCGTGTGGATTTATTCCACAACTCCTCTTAGGCTCCAAGCTTAGGCAATCAAGGACTAAAACAAGCACAAATTGGACTGCACAAAACACTCAAAACAAAACTGGAAATATAAAATTAAAACTGCACAAAAAACACCACATGAAAAGCTAGTTTCAATCCAAAACACTAACCACACATGTGTGGTTCCATCCAAAAAATTATGGAATCACTATTTAGTTTTTCTTAGGATTGATCCAAGCATGAAAAACACAAGAGACAACAAGAATATTCAGTGGAAAAAATCTGATCTAAAACAGAATTATGATTCAATGAAAGAACACAAAAATTGAATCAAAATTTTTAGAAGATGTAGCACAAAACTTGTGCCTAGAATTTTTTTGAAATTTTAGAAGCAAAAATTGAAAACACAACTTCAAGACAATACACATCAAGACAAGTAAAGGAAAATTAACAAACAACACGGATGGACTGAAGTTAAAATAGAATTGGAGTAGAAGAGAAACTGACAATGCACAAAATGAACTGAAAATTTAAGCAACATGGGATAGAACAAGAACCTCTATCAGAGCTTGAGCTCTGATACCACTTGATGCATCCCTCCCCAAGGCAAGTTTAAAGAATCCTTAATGAAGAGAATGCTCCCAAGATCCTTGCTCATAGAGGTTCCAATATTGAAGAAATGGAGGTGGAAGACTAGAAAATGGAGGAGAAGTAGGCGCCACTCTTGTTGAAGGAGATAAGCCAAAGGATGAAGCTAGCACAAGGGAAGGAACCCTTGATAAATCATGAAGAACTCTCACTAAGGAGAGAACATGAACACTTTCAAGAACAAAAGAGCTCTCAATTTAGAGAAGTATAATTTTTATTCAAAATGAGTGTTAAAATCTACATGAAGGAGGGAATGCTCTATTTATAGAGCAAAGCATGAACCATGGGCTTAGGAACCTCAAGTTGAACGTCCAACATGCTTAATTAAGGGTTAGTTAGCTTAATTTAGTGTTAATTTAGCATGTGCTCAATTAACACTAAGTTAATCCAACTAAAGATCCAAACATGGCCCTAAAAAAATAGATCTATGTTCCCTCTAGTTTGAATTTGAATTTTGGAGGGAAATGACATGGCACTTCCAAAATTCAAATTCAAATAAGAAGCAACAAGAATCAGCCATGTAGGAGAAAGAAAGCACATGTGGAGTGAAACAAGGGGACAAGGGGGCCCACGTATCTCATACATGCTTCATGTGTTGGTTAGAAGGGTATGAAGAGGAATTAGGGGTGTGGAAATTAATAACCAAATCCTCTTGGACCAGCCCAAACTAATTAACACACTCCACAAGGAGACTAATTACACCTCCTAAAGAAAATAGAACCTATAGGCCAAAATACAAGATAAAAAATTAAACTAGCTATACCCAAAATCCTAATGACTTAAGGGTGCTTATACAAGCCTAAAAATGGTCAAATTAATACAATTAAGTGGAACATGTCCTAAACTAAGCTCTTTGAAGTTTTATCCAAGTCATGCTCCTTTTTTATTGGTCCTAGCTCAAATCCATGCTAAGCGTACATGCATCATAAGGTATACACTGTTGAAATAATTTCATAGTTTTCTCATTTCAATGATCATCATTGCTCATATCTTTACTTCAATAGACATGATTTCTTATCATAGTATTAAATGCATATAATCACAATGAAAATATCTTTAAAAAATAATTACACTGTAACATTATTTTACAATGTTATATGTAGCAAATAAATAATTCCTCAGTCCCAAATAATAATCCAGCGTATATTGTTACACATGATTTAAAGTATTTATGTATATTCACAATGCAAAAAATAAATATAAAAAGTATTTTTTTTTATCCATGATGTAAAATATTTACGGGCTTTACCCGTGACCTTGTTAACCAATATGTTAGTAAATGTCTTTATGTATCTAATATTAGGATTTACGTAATAATACATAATTTAAAAAGCTTGACTAGTTATTTAAATTTTTATTTTAAAATTACTTTCTTTTTCGAAGTCTTTATCTCATTATTTAAAAGCAAGTAAACTTTCATTTTTTTCTACAAAAGGAAGTAATCATTCATAAAATATACGTAATTAATAAAGTATTAGTTTATATAAAATAAATTATGTTTTTTTATAAATGGGAAATAAATATAAAAAAGAAATTGTTTGACAAAACTAGTTCCTATTGCATTAAAGAAAAGACCAAGCAGAAAGCACGGTTTAGACAAGAATCATAAACAAGGTGGGGGATTAATTAAGTTGTCGATGCGTTACTCTTTGTCAATCTATCAGCAACAAAGTTCAATATTAAAAAAAAAAAGAAGATAAAACAATAGACACAAGGCATACTTTAAAAAAAAAATCATTTTTATGTAAAGGTTCAAATAAAATTGCAATCACAAAGCACACTTTATCTTTTCTTTAGAATTTTTTAAGAAAATACTAAACAACACTTTAGATACTTAATTTTAAGTTGCACTACTCATTAATCTAGCAATAGCTTTAATATATAAATCAACTAAGTCTAATTTCCTTTTGAAAAGGATTACATAAATTTTTAGTCTTTAAATTTTCAAAAAAATCACTTTTTGGTCGTTGGAATTTAAAAGTATTTTTTTAATTCAGAAATTAATTTGTTTTTTTATTAATATTTTCTATCTATGTTTTTACTAAGTTAAACCCCTTTCTATTTTGGGTTAAAGATTAGTGTTTTGGGTTATCCTTGACCTTTTCTTGCTACTGCACGTCTGCATCCTATTTTTACATTTTTGAAAAGCCAATTTCAAAATGTAAAAATAGGGTGCAAGGATAAATTGTTACAGTATAGTCCAACACTTTTTGTCTAAATTAATAATGGGTCTCCATTGAGCCCAACAACATTTTTGTTACTCTATGATTTGGACTCTTAAGATCAAAACCCTCCTTAATTTTAAAACATGATTTGGATATAAGATTTTTAAGATAAAAACCAAGCTTCTCAAGAACAGCATAAGATTAGTCATGAATATTAAGAATGTTCAAGAACATTTGCGCCATCCAGATTTTTTCATTTCCTAAAGTTTTTATTTTACGAAGAACATCCAATCTGCTTAAAATTTTTCCAAATTTTAATATAGCAAAAGAATTTAGCTTATTATAATATTTTTAACATATATTTCTTTTATTTAATTTATATATTTGTAGTTTTTGTATTGTGGTTTTAATTATGGTTAAATTAATATATTAATTTTAAAAAGATAATGAAATTTAAATTTTTGTATTTGGTTCATAAAGAAAAATCTCAAACTCTCCCACTATGTAACATTTTAGTTGTCTGCAGAGTCACTAAAAAGTTTCATCCCTCCACATAAGCATACACCTATGAGTATCATTATAATGTATATTAAGAATTCCATTTACATCTAATGACGTACCACTAATGTTTAATCAGCTAAATTACTTATTCAAGTTCAACCAGAATAATTTCTTTTAGGAGAAAGAGAAACTTATATATATTGTTCTTTAAGTGTTGTTTATACTATTCTCTAACAAAAACTGGACAGTGGAATGATAAGAATGACATGTTCTTTTATTTTTAATTTGAACAAATATATAAATACGTAGGGGTAAATTTTAAGTACAATAAATTATATTTAATTTTTTTATTCATGTGATTATTTTTAATACATGCAAGGAAAGTTAAATATGAAAATTTAATAAAAGGTTGAGGTGTATCTTAATATAGACAAGATATTGTGTATGCTAATTTTTAATCCTTAACTCTTGTTCACCAGGATGCGCTTACAGGCCTCCCCATTGCCCTCAATTTCTCTGTCCTCTTTTGAGCCATTGTACTGTGCTTTCGCTCAAAAATCTGCATCAACAAACCATAATTATACACTGATTCCAATTTAATAAACCTGCAATATTATTTTAGAAAATGAGTATGCATTAACAATTACAACCCACACCATTTATATTGTATTTTTGTTTGATAATTATCATTCTAATGTTTATAATTACAACTGTTTTATTTGAAACATAATCACTAACCTCTTGTTTTCTCTTGCGTTCAGCTTTGATCTAGCATATTTAAATGAACATAAACAATATTAAACATAAAAAAACATAATCCATTAAGAAAAAAAAAATTATGAACAAGAATTTTCAATTTCAGTTTTGTTTACCAGAATTTCTTTGAGCTTTTCGTTCTCTTCTTTTAGTAGATTCAACTCAGCTTCTAGCTCTACCGTGTACGCCTGCATTACAAGATTTTGACATAAGGGCTAAGTAAAAACATTGCATACAAATGATAAAAAGAACTATGATTAATAACTAATAAGTATATCAAATTGATGTATAGTAAAGAGTAGCTTATGATTAACACAAAACCTGTCTTCTTGCTCGAGAACGTGCTGCTGATTCTCGATTCTTCAACATTCTGCGCTGCCTTCTCTCTACTACCACTTCAGGAGGACCATCAATTATCCTCTTCCTATTAGCCTTCCCACTTGATTCTCCTAAGCTTAGACTTTTCTCCACAACACCACTTGTAATGTGATCCTTTACAACTAAGGAGCTACTCTGTGGCAACATTTGTTGTGGTTCTAGCAAATTACTTGATACACTTGATCCTGTCCCTATAACACGCTTCAATCCATAACTCGCATTCAATAGTCCATTACTTATAATATGACCCTCAGGTGAAGACTGGAATAGTGATGATGATTCTTGTACTACCCCAGCTTTTACTAGGAAATCCTCCAAAGTCATCTCTCCAAATGTTTGCTGTTTTTTGAGTGGCTCATTCTTGCTAAGGCTATTATTAACTTCATTGTGCTGGGGTTGGCCTTTGTGGATCTGAGACCATACTTCATCCACAGTTTTCTTGCAAATTGGAGGAGGGACAAAGAATGATCCTGGCTGGGAAATGGAGGCTTCTGTTGCAACACTTTTATTCTTAGCATCTTCATCATGGGTGGGTAGTAGTGGGTTAAGTTGGTTATCATCTGAGTTCCAAATGCTGGCTAGGAATTCATCCATGTTCATGGATCCTAAGCTCTTCCCATTCTTGTAATGGAACTCATCAAGGGTGAGTGAGAGTATAGAGTTTTGTTTTCCCAGTTCAGAAAATGTTGCTTCTGCTTCTTGCAATTGCACCTGTTGATTTGATTGTTGAAGTGTCATGTGTGTTTATAAAGGGGCTAATTCTGGGGACTACCTGTCCGTCATAAGCAACTATTTTTGTCTCAGAAAACTGTCGTTATTTATTGCAAAAAATAAAAACAAAACGAAAAAGAAAAGGCAGATCAAATTTCCTGGCTATTGTTGATAAATTCTCAGATTTAAAGTTCTTAAGAAATTGAAGAGAATTAATAACTTGATTTTAATATTTAACAAATCTGCATTAATTTTTAATCAACCCTCCTTCCCCCAGAAGACCTATAAAGAAAGAAAAAAATAGTCAGACACAAGCAATTAAATCTAAAAAAATGAAATCTTAACTTGAATAATGTAATAGACAATTCTCATTGTTTATCACATAATTAAGATGGTGTAATGGATACTCTACTAGGAATTATCACCGAATAACCAGTTGCATGCAACATGCATCTGAATATGATCCAGATGAAGAAAAGAAATTAAAGAAAAATCATATATTAAACTTCCAAGAGAGAAAAGAAAAGCAAGGGTACCTGAATACAAACACAAAGGAGAATCTGAATGCTGAAACAGAGTAAAGATTTGGAATTAGAAATATAAGAGAGAAAAGAAGGAATAGCAACAGTGAGAAAGAAAGGGGGAGTGAGGAGAAAGGAAAGAATGGTACACCGCACAAAGACAGAGACTTTAACTGTCATCGGTACCATTTTAAAACAACATTTGTTTCAACTCAGTTTAGAGTTTTACTTTATCATTGACACGTTCTGCCCCATCAACCGTTTTCACCTTAATATCTCGCTGAAAACGTTACAGGAACTTCTTTCTTTCCTATTTTTCATTTTTTTAAGTCAAAGCATCTACACTCTTTAATGTCTCTTGTCCTGCTCCATTTCTAGTGAATAAAAATAACACTATCATTTAATGAAAAATATTATTTTAAAAAAGATAATGTGATTTTAATAAAAAATTTACAGATTCTATAATACAAAGTTATTAAAGTCGCCAATTTAATATATGATCACAACTTCTTACAAGTTAAAATTCCGTAGAATTGAAGGTATATTCGAAATAGACTCAATAGATGATATAAACTTGTTGACAAATTTGAACAAACTTATTATGCGATGTTTTCTTTTATATAGACATTTGAGTTTAAATAATTGGATTACTCGTCAAATTCACACTTTATGTGAGTATTAACAAAGGTTAACGTCTGCATAAATAATTTTTTAATAAAAAATATATTATATTATTTATAAACATAATGTAAAAAAAAAATTCAATACTTTGAGATGACTTTTAAAAATTAAAATTTGAGATTTTATATTTAAATATATTTATATTTTATTTGTGCGTATTTTAAATTTAAACTATTTATTTTTTATTTTAGAATTGACATTATATTTAATTATTTGTAATGATATTTAATATTTAACTAGTAGGTAGTACTCTAATCTTGCTTAATTGTTGTCTTGTAACTTATTATGAATTGACTTTAGATATATATTGAACTTTTATAATAATTAAAAATGAGATAAATTATTTTTTTTTTAAAAGTTTTTTTTTTATGTTTTATGTAGGTTGACCCACGGGGTCTTCGTGAGCTTTGCAAGATGAGTGAAAACTTAAATATAATGAATATATTTAGAATGCGTTCTTCTTCCATGGTTGTAGGTTTCGCAGGTCGAGTTACCTACATGTCTATCTCTACTTATATTCACTCTAATTATTTTATTTTGAATATTTTTATTAATTTGTTGTTATATGTGAAAAAAATATTTAAAATTTTGAATATTATGAATCTAATTTATATTTATTTAAAATAATTTAGACTTATAATTTAAACTTATTATATCTATACTATATATAAAAGCAATATCCCTTTTGGCGTTTACTTATCAAAATACCTATTGTACGCTTATACCTATCTTAAAATTAAAAAATAAATTATTTTTTAATAGGAGGAACTCAAACCCACAACCTCTCACTTCCCAAAGTAAAACTTTATCACTAGACCAACCTTATAACTTTAACAAAAAAATTACTTTAAAATATTAATATCCAACATACATAATTGTCCAACTATATCTACAATTTATAATATATGATATTATATTATATACATATTGTATGACTATTTTACCTTCTAAATATTTTATGATTGTTCCTACTTTCGCAAATATAACTTCTCCCTAATAATTTATGCATATTTTCACAATTTCTACCTTATCACAAATCAATCTTCTTTAAACATGATTAATATATGTATACATTTCATGATAAATATTCTTAATAAACATGTAAATACACATATACGAAAATATTTTGAATCCTATTCAAACTCTTTCCTCTTTCCATTTTTTCATATTCATTGCATATTTGACATATCTATTGATGATTTGATATATTTTTATTATGTTTTTATAAACAAAAAAATAAAAATTAACAAAATATATTTCAAAACATGTTACATAATAATTTATATTTTAAAATATAAAAATTTATAAAAATATTAAATTAAAACTCTAAAATAATTATAATATATTAAAATAGAAATGCAAATCCACATATTTTGTTGCAGCGTATGTTTTCGCTAGCGATTAGTAAAGTAAACTCTTATAGGATAGGAATTGACTTTCCGAATTTTTACATAGACTGACTTTAAAAATCTTGCATAAAAGTATTATTTAAAAAAGATAAATTTATTTTATGAAGTCTCACTTTTTAATTGGTTGACAAGAAACTAAAATCTGGGAAAAGGTTGTAATTATATATCGAACTTTTTCTCTTTGGTTATTATAATGTTTAGGTCCTTCTATAAAAAAAATATATCGAACTAAAATCTAGGAACGATCATCCAATTTTGACAACCTTAATTTATACAAATAACATAAAATAAGTATATAAAAAAATTAGCAAACAACTCTATATATATACATATAATTAAACTTTTAGGTCCTTCTCGGCGTAACAGTAAGCCGTGGCACACCTTAACTAGGTACTTATAAATGACTAAAGCAGAAATTGAAAAAAAAAAAGAAAAAAAAAAAGGATATATTAAGCCAATCTACCTCTTTCATACAGTGACAAATGTCTTTTCTTTTGCTCTTTACAATGTTACGTTAATAGAGTAGAAGATCTTATCAGAAAGATTACAAGTAAAAGTTCATGTATTATGCTATAATTAAGAACACATGAGTGACTCTAATTAACACATCAATTTCCTGTTTTTTGTACCAAACATATGTAATTTATAGAATTGACATTTTTTTTAAAGAAATAGTAATTGATAGCTACTAGGATTCAAATAATGGTGGTTTAGACGAATATGCAATATTTTGTTGTCCAAGTAAAAGTGCCCTCAAAATGGCCTCGCACAAGCCCCTGTAGTATATAATTAAATGACCACCATCCGGAACTTCATGATAATGTATCCATGGCAGCTTCCTAGAAACAAATCTCTGTAGTTCAGAAGGCACAACCTTATCTTCGTAGCCGTGCCAAATGTGAAACGAGCTTGTATTGTGAGGGCATGGATTACTAAGCATCATGGGGTCAAATTCCCATTTTCCAAAAGCCACCCTCCAATCATGGCGAAGAGACTCAAAAACAAGCTGTTCCCTTAAACTGTCCTGCAAGTAGGAAGAAATCATGATGATAATAACCTTGATAACATAACTATACATATAGATTTACCTTGGTAAGCATAGGGAAGCCAGGAATTGTCTTTAGAATATCTACATCAGTTTTATTGAAGAATGCAGGGTTGTTTTCTATGACAGCAGTTGAAGGGAGCCACTTTTGAGTGACCCACCAATGCAGTAGTCTAGGCCAGTGGTTTGCAAGCCACATAGACCACTGCACAAGTTTCCTCCTGTAGTCCTCCCTTATCAGACTCTTAGGAAATGAAGGCCACCGGTAATTGATCACTGGGGCTATCAGTGCCGACCCTGCAAGCCTGCACATAATGCTCTTTTAACATATCAATTTAATCACTTCCTTCTTTTTATTTTGTAATTTACCTGTGGGGCAAATACTTCAGACAACTCCAAGTGGCGTATGAACCCATTGAGACTCCAATCACATAAAACTGTGCTCCTAACTGTAGCTGATCGGCAAGCTCTTCAATGTCAAGTGCTTCACTCTTCAGTGAGCGTTTCGGGTTTGGATCGCTTTCCCCATATCCAGCCCGGTCATATTGCACAATATATATACCCAACTCATCTATTAACTCCTGTAAATTCATTCAATTTTATCACAAATTAGAATATTTGAATTCTACACCTACTTCCAACTTCCAACTTTGTTCAAGTGAGACTGAGAGCATACTTAAAATTCAAAACTCTTGTTAGCATGCAAGTATTTGATCACCAAAGTCATTTGATTTGTGTACGGATCATTGACATTCTCTTGTTTCCTTTGCTTAACCCTCTAATTTTCTATTGATAAGACACCTAATACAACTTTTTTAATGGTAATGTGCTAATTAGATCATGTCTATGGAAAAGAGAAACTAAGGTTATTAATTACTTGGGGTGCCAGAAAATTCATCTCTTTAGAGCTTCCAAAGCCGTGCACAATAATGATCTTGTATTTTGCCATGTCTTTGGGGACGCCTCTCTCAATATAGGCAAGGCACCTCCCATCTCTGAGTTTGATTCTTGGTGAAACCACTGGAAAATCATCTGATGAATCATTATGGTTTGGAGATAGTTGAGTGCCCTGACATAAACCATGATAAATAAAACACATGAATAACAAATACAATATTGCTGCTCAATAACCCGTGAAGGAAAACTACAACAGGATAGAGGCTTACCTGACAGAAACATGTGCAAATTTTCCGTGTCTGAGCTTGGGGGATTTGTGTCAACAATTTAAGATAATGTTTTACTCTTTTCATTTGCTCTAAACCTATAAATTTTAGATAAACTTTGTATGCACATCAGTGGAATGGGTCCTTAAAAATAAAGAGGTTTGTGTTTGCGTATGTGTTGGGACTTTTTTATGTCATTTCTCTTGAGGATATCCCTTGAAAGGTTCCATATATGAGAATCTTTTTTGTCTAAAGTTGGCAATTGCTAAACATTTCATATGGTTTTGACAGACAAGTGCCCAAAGTAGCTTTCCATTGAACATCGTCCAGCAAATGTATTTTGCACTACTTGGATAATAAATTTCTTTTAACCTTTTCCGTTTATAAGTTCTCCAACATAATTAAATTCTTGTACTTGTTTATAGTTATTAAAACGCTAACAATTTTTTTTTTTTCTAATATTTCTAAGAATGCTGGCTAGTGAAACTGTCCAAATTTTGATTTAAGTAGTAACTAGTGTAATTAAGTGCAGGGTCTGAAACCCTGAATTGTTGTGATAATGGATTGTGCTCGCTTTCAAAAATAGAGAAAGACAGTATGTGTATGTATTTAGTTTGATAACTGGTAAAAACAAGCAGCGGGTGAAGAATGTTTTTGCTCTCAGGTCCACCGTATTAGACATTAGTATTTCATGTTCATGGTTTATACCACACATATTGGGAATATTCTTTCAAGTTCCTTGCTGCTACCGGATTTCACTATCCATCCAAAAACTTATGTGACAAATTTTCTGAACAATAATAACGTCAATATTTTTCTTAATGGTGGGACAGGAATCCAACCTTCCACATTTTTTCTTTTTTATTTTTTAATTTAGGAGATCTATTATTTTACTACTAACGTAAGTGGGATTTACCTCCGGAGGGAGTCTTGAGAATAAAAAAATTATTTAAAGTGATCAACTAAATTTTTGAACAAATATTAATTACTAGCAAAGTTAAAAGATAAAGATATTTCACATCAAGAATGTCGTTACAACAAAAAAGACAGAATGTTACAAGTTACAAATTTTAACAACATTTACGTATTCTAATTACTAATAGTCTCAGATATCTACATGCAAAACAATGAATTTTCTGTCTTTTTTTTTTTTTTTCATCCTACTCAACCAAGGATATAGGGCAGGTCGTGTTTTGACTGCACTGTCTTTTCATATTTTTAGTATATAAATTTACACCATTACTCTTGTATTTTTTAAATGATCCTCATTTCATCGATTTGTAAACATTGTTATGCTCTTTTTCTTCTCACACTCTTCTGCAAATGAGATTCTTTTTTATTTTAATTTTTTTCCCAAACTCCTTTTATCTTTCCAGAAACATAATAATTCCTTTGCACCTTCTCTTTCAGGAATGTTTTTTTTTTATTTCTTTGTTTGTCAAACCACTTATGTCTTTCTATAAAATATTATTTTTATTTTAAGGTTACAAGTCATATATGCATACTAAATAATTACACATTTGTTCCTATAAAGAAAGAGAGAAAAAATGTACTAAAAAGTAAATTTGGCTAGGATTAAAATTATCCTTCCACAATATTGATAAACAAACGCAACATAGTGACATGCCTTTTGTATAAAGCAACTGTCACAATGATTTATTGATGAAAATGTAATGTACAATATCTTTCAATACATGATATTATATATAGGATTGATGCACAACTATTACATTGATGAAAAACTCATAGTAGTATTATTAAGTTTAATAAAAAATATCTTATTCAATGGGAATGCAATTATCATGAAATTTTATTATTTTTATAGAGAGAACAAGAGGGGATAAAATACATGTGAAATATTTAAAGAATAACAAAAATGAGATGCAAAATTAAGATTTAAAGAATAATGGAGTTGGAGGGTGCAAAATTTGAATTTATAAAATAATGAAGATCGAAGGTGAAACAAAAATATTTATAAAAAAACAGGTGGATACAACAATAGGATGTTTAATTTTTTATTTGTACAAAAAAGGATATTTTCAGTGATAAAAAACTAGAAAGGAAGGTGCGTACTTGATAAATTAAGAGAAATAGAGAGTAAAAATGGAGCTAAACAAAAGGCCTATTGTATATAAGCCCAAAATTAAAAACAAAAAACAATTGGGCAAACAAAAAATAGCTCAATGTAATCTCCTTAACAAGTGCACTCTCTAGAAGTAGTAAATGAAAAGTTTAAGTATCCTTTTTTTCGCAAGAATTATGTAATATTTGGTTATTTTCAGTTTTCACAAAGCCGTTGACTAGAAAAACGGATAAAACAAGGGTTTGATATTGATATCTATCCAAAGAATAAATAATGATGTAAAAACATAACAAGATGATAAAACATAAAATAAATGTTGTTTTTGAAAATTTATCAAACATGTTAAGGAGAAAAAAAAAAAAAAAACTGTCAAATGACAATGATATAAAGAGTTGGAATTATCTTCACCAAACTATTTCATCATACATAAGAGAGAAATTCATATAGTTTTAAAATCCATATATTATTATTGACTCATAAAAAAACTCAATCCTAATTGCTTTGGTGAAAGAGTCTAAGTTTTTTAACTAAATTATCCTTTAACCAAGTAACTTGCTTTAAGAATAGAAATTAAAATATGACTAATAAGTTTTGCTTTATTCTTAGACACACAGCTTATTGGTGTTCTTTTCCATTTTCTATGTTCAAATGCATTTTTTAATATTGTTCAAACCACAACATCAAGCAAAGGTAATCAAGCCAAGACAAACATTAATAACTTAAAATGTATATAGAAGAGTAGATTTAAGTATCAAACCCCAACAAGGGGAGTTTAACTACTTGGAGAAAGAAAAAGAAGAAAATATGATGTTAAAAGGAAAAAACTTGGAGAATAAGCCCTGGAAACCTTTGGAGAAAGATCTAACCGGCACATCTAGTCTAAGAAGGAGCTTTCTAAGTTGTATTTGAAAATCATTTAAGCTAGGTCTTTATTCCCTTTGTTGAAGCCTCATTAACTCATATCAGCACTCCTCACACTTAGCTTTAGGAGATGTTCACAAAACAAGCGTTAGGAGATGTTCTTAGGTACTTTCACTCTTAACTTTAAATTGTCCACACTTAGCTTCAGATTGACAGACACAAAATACTTTTAGTCTCAATCTC
Organism: Psophocarpus tetragonolobus; assembly: GCA_037954015.1. NCBI lineage: Eukaryota > Viridiplantae > Streptophyta > Magnoliopsida > Fabales > Fabaceae > Psophocarpus > Psophocarpus tetragonolobus. The sequence continues at coordinate 90,253,515 of CM075690.1, forward strand.
AAATTTTCTCAAGCTTAAAGTGGTAGTAAAAGAGATTGTTACCTTTTCAAAGGAATTTTGCTTGGTTATTCCTCATCCAATTTCTTGAACTTTTTTCCTCCGATGCAAAAACTAGTGAAAATAACTAAAAGGTTAAAAATATATAAAATTTTAATATATGTAAATGTAAGATAAATGTCAAAATATATATAGTCTCTTTTCATATTTTTAATATATAAAATTCACATTAAAATAATAGTTTCTAATATTAATCAATTATCTAAGAATTTCGCTTGGAAATGCTCTTATATAAAAAGAACAATAAGGCCTTTGTGAATATAAGTCTAAAAAAAAAAAAGATACATTTGAACCAACAAAAAATACATAAACTCAATTGAATTTAACAAAAAATAGGTTTAAGTTCCTACACCCATAAAATTGGTTTTAACACCCTTAACATAATTTTGTAAATTCTTTATTATTATATAATTACTTATTAAAAAATTAGGTATTCATATGACTGTAAAAATAATTGGCCCTTCTTTTTAAATATTTTTTAACCCATCTCTAGAATTGAGCCTCTAATTGCTAAGTACAACAAGAGTATAACCAATAAACTAATCAAAAGGTATCTAGACTAAATTCTTTTGAATAAGTGCAGAAATAAAAATTGAAATTTTTCACCTAACTTTCATATTTTTTTTCATACACCTCATTTTATAGTTTACATCTTTAGAATGGTCAAATTTGAAATGAATATGCATCTCCAAAATGGAATACAAATTTTATTTTTTTTTAAATTACTGGAAGAATTACCAATAAAAAGTCACAGTTAGGTCACAAGAAATGACAATGAAGAGATATAAGTTACAAGCTTAGCTAGAGAATTAGAACAATTTAGAAAAACCTTCCACAAGTAGCACCAATCTAAGACCGCCCCACAAAATCAGAAAGCATGAGTGCAATATTCTGCAAAGAAGTCCCAACATGAACTGTAAACAAGGCCATAACAAAAGCTCTAAACCCTGTTTGACTTAATTTGCTTCATGCACAAGACCGGGTGAAAGGACCATTCCACAAAAGATACATCTGAGACCTTACAACCCTTTAAGCCACAACCATGGCATTTGCAAGGATAGCTGTCAAACTTCTTCACAGAGAAAAGGTTCACTTTAAAAACCAGTGCATTCCTAGCAAGCCAAATACTCATAATAATGATAGTCAAATAATACTAAGAATAGGCATTACATCTTTGCCTACTAAGTTACATAAGACCAGGAAGTTCTAGAAACTCATTTCATAGTCAACAAGCAGAGCAAATTTATAATCAAGCCAATCTAAAACAATACATCCATGCAACGTAGCTTGACTTACAGGAAAACAACAGACAAGATACTGATTCTGATTCTAAGCAACAAAAAGGACAAAGTGCATCAACCATTGGAAGGATGGATCGCCGAGTCAATTCAATCTTTGACAGCATTCTGTTCAAGGCTACCTTCCAAGAAAAAAACCACTACATTGGATAGAGCCTTTGATTTCCATAACCTGCTGAAAGATGGTGATTTACATTGGATCGCCCCATTAGCTAAGTGATATGCCTCCTTTACCAAGTACTAGTAAGAGAACCCTAGGTTAGCACCCCACCTCGAAACATCTTTCACCTCCTTCCTCAAATGGACCCCTTCCAAGACTTCCTCCAACCCCCTCACTTACTCAGTCTCCCAATTGAAGAGCTCTCTCCTCCAACTAAACTTTCAAACCCAATTATTATTAAGCCACCCCCAACCTCAGAAACAAGCGCGTCTCTTTGGTTTGAGAGACTATATATAACTTGGAAAAAATAGATTTAAGTCCCCTAGATACACTTTAATCCCCTTCCAGAACTTAAACAAGAAGTCATCCCCAAGCAAGGGTTTTACCTCATTAGAAAATCAGTCACCATTCCTTATTTAGTAGTGATTTTTAGGAATATCATCTCACCACTAGGATCCTCCTCTCCTGCGTGATGCATTCTCCCCAAGCAAGGACCCTATCACTATGGTCATGACCATGACTAGAAGAATAGAAGAAGACATGGCTAGAGTAGAAGGGGGAAGACATATTTTCTTTTAGGAACCTAGGATTTTATTTTGGACATCTGTTAGTCCATTTAATTTTCTAGAAGGTGTCTTAGTAATAAGAAGGGGTAAGATTAGCTTTTAGACCTTTATTTAGGAAATAAGGGGGTAGTTTGATAACTACACCCTCTTTTCCTAAATAAAACCCAAAACTAATAAAGGAGTAATCTTGGCCCTTGGATGAGGTAGCTTGGGCACCAATTCTCATCTAAAGGAGGGGATTGATTGGACTTTGGGCTTCAATCCTCCTCCCTTAAATGACTCCTTTTAATCCTAGTCCTTCATTTCCTTCATGACTTGTCCAAGAGGTTAGCTCCCTCTATAAAAAAGTGCTCCTTCACACTCTTGTTTTTTTTCACACTTTATTGAATGGAAAAACCTTGAGTTGGCCAAAATTCTCTTAGTGTCCACCTTTCTCTCTTTGAGAATTCCTTAGGTTTTTATCAAGGGAGACATGCATTATTAGAAAATCAGTCACCCATTCCTTATTTAGTAATGATTTTTAGGAATATCATCTCACTACTAGGATCCTCCACTCCTGCGCCTGACTGTAAGGTTCCTTCTAATATCAACCCCGTATCTTGCCAACAACACTTTTATCCAAAGAGCATTACCACCCTACAGAATCCTCCAACATCATTTACCCAACAAAGCTTTATGTAAAGCCACAACATCTCTAATTCCTAGACCACCACTACATTTGTCTTTATACACTGACTTCCTTTGATCTATGTTACTTTTGAACCTTCGTCTGAACCACCCCAAAGGAAGCCCCTTTGCAGTGATGGAATGACTTTGGACACCTTCGTAGGAACCCTAAAAAAAAAATAAAGAGGTAAAGCAGAGAGGGTGGATTGATAAAACAAATTCGTCCCCTAGTGACAGATTCTTCCATCTCCACAAAGTTAATTTTGCTCTCATTTTATCTAGGATAGGCTTCTTCCACACACACTCACATATCACATTTGCCCCCACATGAATCCCAAGATAAGAGAAAGACAATTGCAGAACTTCATAGTTCAGAAACTTAGTAAAGACATTCACCTTTGGCACTTTCACCCTAATCCCCCCAAGCTACTCTTATGGAAATTAATCTTAAGGCCTGAGGCCAACTTGTAGCATCGCAAAACACTTTTCAAAGAGAATACGTTTTGGAGCTCAAGCAATATCATGAAGATTGTATGATCTGCAAATTGTTGAATGAGATAGAAAGAGAAGAAAAATATACAATCAATTGCACTTCACAATCACATTAAGCTTGTGTGAAATTCAACATAATATTAAAACCCAATATTAAAGACCACTCAAACTCCCTTAAATAAAATCCAAAAAAAAAAAAAAACTAATGTCAATTCTACTAGCAAAAAGAAAATCAACTTAACTTTCATTACTAATTATTCTTTCAACAATGTAAAAAAAAATATTCTTCGAACAAAGTTTTTCAAAACTGAAAGTAATAAAGTTTTAATGAAAAATTTTCATTGATTTTTTGAGAAATGATTTTTAAAGTGAATAGTGTAAAATTTTTAGCATGTAAATACTATTTCTTTTCTCTATGTATAAAAAAAGTCAAGAGTCATGATATTTTTGTTTTCTATTTTTTAAACACACTTTATATTTGTATTTATTTATTTATTTAATTTTTTATTGCATCTCCCATCACAACTTAACATTTTTACTCAATTAAAGTGCTCCATACTAAAGCAACGTGTATACAGCTCTTTATAGAGTTAAAAATAAATAAATACAATATTAATAGATGATAAAAACAAGAACAACTCTTAAAAAATTTATGATAAATGCTTACAAAATTTTCTCGCCATAGCTTTGCATTGTCAAGACCATGTTCTGTATAATCTATATAGAGACCAATGGTTTACTCCGTACAACATATCTTGCTAGGAAATATTTTGTGACAGCAGAAATGTTGTGATAATAGACTCACATTCATTTTTGTTGTTGAAGAAAAACAGTTGGCCTCGGTGAGGAAGTTGATGATAATGAATCCACGGTAATATGTGAGAGATATAACAGTTCAACTTATAGGGAATGATCCGATCTTCAAAGCCTCGCCATATGTGGACCGAACCATTATTATGAGGGAACAGATTTGCTATGTCCGTTGGTCCAAATTCCGACTTTCCAAAAGCAGTCATTATGTCTCGGTGAAATGATTCGTATTCACCCTGCTGCGTTATCTTGTAGACAAAGGGCACCAATAAATAATACATAGTCAGAATAAGATTAAGGGGATAAATGACAAATGACAAATACCTGACCGGAGTTTGGGACTTCTGACTAGCTCTTCACGATCTCTGTATCATCAGGAGACAGCAAATTTGTCAAAGTCAAAGAAGGGAACCATTTTTGAGTCATCCACCAATAGAATAACCAAGGGGCATAATGTGCTACTCTAAACATCCATTTATCTGACTCAGGCAGCATCCGAAATGCCTCTCTTAACAGATTTTCAGGAAAACAAGACCACCAATAGCTTATGAATGGAGCCGCCAAAGCTGCTCCTGCTAATCTGCCAATATACAAACTTTAATTTCTATATGCTATTAGTATAAATCACATATCATCATTGATAAGTCATTGTTGTATAACATTTAAGACAATTATCTGTTAGTATATAATTGACAACATCAAAATTAATCAACATGTTACATGCCTGTGTGGAATGTATTTTAGGCAGCTCCAGACAGGGTAACATCCCATTGATATTCCAATTATATAAAATTTATCACCAATCTGCAATTTATATCCCAACATTTTCAATAAGTTCCTACACATACCCCAAATACCAACAAATTTAACATTTCTAGTTGTAAACTCGTACCACATTCGGGAACTTAACATGTTTTATCCTCAGAAGAATAATATAACATTTTATTTCGTAGCAAGCATTCCCAATGCTTTACCACCATAGATAATATATTAAAGAGCAAGTAGTTCATACCTGAGAAATTGGCAAATTTGAGTCTTTAGAACTGTTGTATCCATGGATGACAATGATCTTGTACCTAGCTTCTTCCTTTAGAACACCAAATTCTCTGTGGGCCAAATGCCTTCCATCACTGATCCACATATTTTAGGAGGTGGGGGCTTCATGGCCTTATAAGCCCACCCTATGAGAATCACCACCCGTGCCACTGCTATGGGAATCAGCATTGCTCCAAAGACTGCACCATCAATCTGAAGGTCAATAATACAATCACATCTTGACAAATTTTTTGTTTTCAATAATACAATCAATCTGAAGGTCAATAATACAAGCACATCTTGATAAATTTTTTGTTTTCAATAATACAATCAATCTGAAGGTCAATAAATCAGCCATAAAAATGAGCATGTTGGAAAAAAAAAAACCAGATCTTCTCTCTATTCACATTGATTAAAAAAAAAAGTTTTAATGTGATTCACACTATGGTACATTCACATCTTACAACCTTTAGCGACCTCTGGAAGTAAAAAGTTTCATTCGAATATAAAACCCATAGACAACGGACATGGGAAGAACACAACATGTATATTATAACCATTTGGGTTCCTTGTACATGAACCATGTCCAGAAACTCGTGTGACCAAACTATTTTTCCATGGTGGATCAAAGTTTCCTTTGTGAATAGTGATTAATATCCCAAAAGTCCTTACAAAATGGAGCTTAGGTGGTACTAGAAAATAGAAGCGGAAAGCAGTAAATACTAATACTAATCAAAGAGCGTATATACCCAATAGCTTGTTGCCGAAGCAGAAACTAGAAACAAGGTCTCCCGGGCCCTTTACAATCAAAAGTGCAAGGCCCAGGCTAAGGCAGTGAGATAATCCCTCCCTCATAAACCACAAAATTCTTTTACATTCAAAACAAAACACACCACAACCCGTTGCCTGTTTCCATATCCTATAATATTAATTCCATTATTCAATCCTATCTCAGAAACAAAACAGTGTCATGTTCAATCCACTCTGTTCCGTGTCCATCATCCAATTTTATCTTTTCTATTTTTTTTTATTATTATTGTAAAAAATAATTTGTTTCAGAAATAGAAATACTGATTATTTTTAATGTCAATACAGATAAATAACTTATTTTTTTAATGTTATAAAATTGAAAAACATTAAATTTGTTATCTTATACTTTTTATTTTGTTAATATTCATTCACCTGAACTCCATTTTTCATAACAGAAGCACGTGAAAGAGGAAGAATAGAACAAATTATATCCGATTAGGAAACTAATATAAAATTTATACGGAAGAAACACAAGAAAAAAAGTCGAAAGAAAACTCACCTGAAGCAAGTGAGGGAGTCCTCTCCCAATAGCGACATTTGATTATATTTCTATGAATCTGAATTCAAAACCCACAATGTTTGTTTCTTCTCTTTCACATAGCATATGTTCTTCCAAGAGGGGGTCACTCTTATAAAGAGCTAAATAACCATATATACCTGACCATGACGTCCTATACAAAATTAAAATTACTTTTTCCTATATTTGACTATATGTTAATGTATATACATATAAAATTACATTCTTCCTTTAAGTGCATAAATTACATTTAGCCCAAATATAAATATATATATATATATATATATATATATATATATATATATATATAATTGATTATGGAGTGAGAAAAAAAAAAGAAGAAAATTTACGTAAGGAAATGACCTAAGTCTATTAGCTTATAATAGAAATAACTAAAAAAGTTTTAGTGTTCTCGTTAAGTCATAATACAAAACTAAATCTAAGATAATTTAGCATTTTTCCTCACGCCCAAACATATAAATTAAATGTTAAGCTTAGAATATATGGATTAAATATGTGATTCTTTTGAAAACTTCTTAATATCTACATCTAAAATTTGAGCTCACAAAATTGGTACTAATGTCCTTCAACAAGAACTTCTTTAATGGGACTTGAAACAAGTAGAAGAAGAGTCCATAATTATTTAGAAAAGGTATGATGATATTTTGAATACCACTTCAATTTGACTAGTGTCTAGTTAAGAAACACAATGTTGTTGAAATACTAGATGCTTAGGATGACGCTTTTAGCTTGATGACAATAGTAGAGACGGGAAAAAATGATGTCAGAAATAGTGGTTCTTAACCAAATCAAACCCAAGAGATAACTACTTAAAGGAAAAGAAAAAGGTTGGTGCACTTACGACATAATTGGATAAGACTAGTGCAACTAGGACAAAGAAAGACGAGATCAATGTAGTTGGGACAAAGACAAAGTTAGTGCAACTAGGACATACACGAGGCCAATGCAACTAGGACAAATTGGACCAATTCACTATGATAAAGACTAATGCAATTGAGAAAAATTAAATTGATTCATTTGTGACAAAAATTAATGCAACTAGGACAAACATGGGGCTAGTGCAGTTGAGACAAAGTTGGACTAATTCATTTGTGACAAAGATTAGTGCAACTGAACAATTATGGGGCCCTAAAACAAAGATGGATGAGGTCATTTCTCTAAGCACTACACAAGTTAAAAGATGTCCACAACACTTCTAGCTTGGAAATAGTGTGAGATACAACCATGACAAAAATATAATTTTGAAAGATACAAGAAAAACTAAAAGAAAATTCAAACCAAATTGAAATATGCTTAATCATTAAGCATAAGCTACAAACTAAGGCTTAACCATTTAAAAAAAATCACCTAAAAATTTGAAGCAAAAAACACAATGTTGAGTGGTTAACCATTCTTGAAAAAGGCTCTTATCAAGGCTTAACCACCATTGTTAGGAGCTTCAATGATAAAACACCCAGGCGAAAGCAACATGATCCAACAAAGTGATAAAACATAACTAACAAATAAACTTTTTTAATTAACACGTTCATATAGTTTTGATGAATAAAAGGGACAATAATGATAAATTGCATGCATTTGTAAAAGAGATGAACAATATATGTAATGAGTAATGCTAGATAATGATGACAAATGGTGGCAAACAATACCAAAAAAAAAATTAACAAAAGTCATATTGTCATTGTTTAGAACTAAAACACAACTCAAAGGAAAATGTTGTCAAGTTTAGACTCACAAACTATCCAAGAGTTAAATAGGACAATTGAGGTCTAAAATAGAGCTAGGTGTCTTGACCAACAAAATTATCATAAAGAACAAAAGACCTTGACATGGAATAACTAACCATATTTGTATAAATGAAACTAAAATATCCCCAAAAAATGACAGTCAAATAGGAAAAAGAAGAAAAGGACAATAGAAATAGAATCTAATCGTAAAACATTAAAAAATAACCAAATAAAAGCAACTCCAATGGATACTCCGATGACCGACACAACATACATGTGAGCCCGTGAAGAAGTTGATAAGTAGAGCCAATTTACTCTGGTACCATATTAGAAAATCAACTTATAAGGTGAGTTTTATATCTTACTTATATACTATTATTTGGATATATATTTAGTTGATGTGAGATTTCCAACACCTCCACGCATCGAAAACTAGATATCTTAAACGTGAAGTTTAACATTTTTGGATAATTTAATAGTAGAGCCAACTCCAATGGATACTCCGATGACCGACACAACATACATGTGAGCCCGTGAAGAAGTTGATAAGTAGAGCCAACTTACTCTGGTACCATATTAGAAAATCAACTTATAAGGTGAGTTTTATATCTTACTTATATACTATTATTTGGATATATATTTAGTTGATGTGAGATTTCCAACACCTCCACGCATCGAAAACTAGATATCTTAAACGTGAAGTTTAACATTTTTGGATAATTTAATAGTAGCTAAGTGATGCCATCTGTCTAACAACAATAATACACTAGAATAAACTCCTATATCATATTAAGTGTAAGAAACTACAATGATGCTAAAGTGTATGAATCACACTTAGATAAAACATATATTTATACATATAAAATTGACTACTTATCAAAATAGGAACAACTAAGAAAGTTTTCCATACTTTTAGTAAATAATAATACAAAAGTAAATTTAACAATTTGAATTTTTCATACTGTACTTGGTAGTGACGTGTGAGCTAGTGTAGCAGGAACAATTGTCCTCTTTTAGCATGGTGAAGTGAGCATCAACGTGGCCACAAGGCGACAAATTCTATCTTAGGAACTTAATTACCTTCGTACGCAATAGATTACTAGCTATCTCAACCAAACAATAAAACACAAAACAAGGGGTATATATGATGAAAATATTGTGGTATAAACGACAATTACTACCGCGTTACTGTGTTGATTGTGAAAACATTCGTTTGCGTAGAGGATTTCACAAAAATATGCTGTTTAGCACTCTTAAAAGATAAAGAAAGGAAAATTTGGCCCTTTACTCTCTCTTACAGTGTTGTTATTTCTCACACCCTTTTCTTTTTCTCAACGGCCTATTACCAATTCAAAGTATTGTTATGTTGTTAAACTACAATTGATTATGTTGGAAATACATGTATTACTTTATGTAATAAACGAAGCTTGGGAACTAGTGCAATGGAATCTAATTTGTCACCTAGCAAACGAAAGGATGCTAAGCAGGTAAGCTAATTAAATGAGTGGTCCACTCAATAATATGTGCAGCAAGATACCTTATTACTATGCATTAATTTTAGCAACTACCAATTGATGTTGGAATCCACACCTTATTCTCACAGTGAGTTATGCTTATAAACAAACAATGAAACAAAACATTTTACTCCCTACATATGCTTGTTTGAAGTGCTTTTTATTTACGGGTAAACTGTAAAATATGTTAAATGAAACCAATGAATTTTGTGATGAGCGGTAGTCCTATAATTAATACTTATTCTAGTCAGAGTTATGGAAAAAATTTGGATATGCAATATTAATCTATATTCAATTCGTATCTAGTTCATTTATATTAGATTTCATATCCAAATTTATTTTTAAGATTTTATGTTCAATTCAATTAATTAGATACATATTTGGATTTTTAAAACTCCAACATCCAAACTATAAATATATAGAGTTAGTAATAAAATATTTCAAATTTTACTTATGTTTTCAAAGATACAAAAAATTTGAAAATAAAATTTATATTATGTGAAAGCTTATTACAAATAATTATAAAAATATACAACTTAAAATATCATATATATATATATATATATATATATATTTTAAAATACTAAAATATCATTAGTTAAATTAGACAATGTTGAGCGACTTACTAAATATTGAATTTATCATTACCTTTTTCAGTAACCATGTGAAATATTGTCTTTTGAGTAATTACATATGCACATCCTTAGGTTTAGTATAATTATATATGCACTCAATTTTTTTTTAAATTACACATATCTCTCATTCATTAGAGTTGAAATTACTCTTTTTCAAACTTCTATTTTATTTTATTTTTTTGCATTATTACATTTTATCTTGTGTGAATGTGATATGAATCATTTTTTTTAAATTTTTCTAACAGTATGACAATGAAGATGAGAGGGGTCTCAGTTGTAAAGTTTGAAAAATATAGAGATATATGCGTAATAGCATACAAAACTTAGAAGGTGCGTGTGTAATATCGTATAAAACTTATGGAGTATATATGTAATAAATTTATTTATGATATTATATTGTTTTAAGAGGAGTAGTATAATTGTAATGAGCATATAAAAGTAAAAGAATTTGTGTAATTTAAAAAACAAAGAAGGGGTACATTTATAATTATACTAAACCTGAGGGGTGCATTCTAAATTTCCTCTTGTCTTTTACTTATAGAATAGTTAGATTTTTCACTTTCTAACATTTGATACAACAATTTATCTTCTAACACGACACACATCTATGTAAACATAGTGTCAACGTTGTGGCTATGTTAAAATTACTATTACAAATTTTAACTTCATTTCTACTAGACTTTTAACTATTATTTATTTAATAATATTTTTTGTATAAATCAAACAATTTGTGTGGTTGAATATAGTTAAAAGTAATTTTTTAATATTAACTATAGTCTTGATAAGGAAAAAAATTAAATAAAATGTCTCTATTGAAATTTGAAAAAAAATCATAGTTAAAATAAAATTGAATTTTAATTATAGACCAACTTGAAAACTAGTTTTAAACCATTTTTAAAAATTTTAATCAAATTAAATCTAGATTTGGATTAGATATGGGTTGAATTTTTAAAAATCAATCCATACACACCCTAATTCCGGTTAAATTAGTGCTTTCTCCATGGGTGAATGAAATTGTTGAATGTGGTTTTGTTCTCATCTAGATGAAGGAAAAACTGCTAAATCATGGCTTAGAAAGTCAATTTCAGAATTGTAATTATCGTTCCAGCTTACTTCAATGGTGCTCAGAATCAAGCAACAAGTTGACGTTACTGCTAAAGGGTTATCCATTACTTTACTACTACCACAATTTAATATGGAATGAACAAGGAGGATCAAATTACAAGTTTTAACTTGGAGGTTGAACACTTAACGTGTCTATCTAACAAATTTTTGTCTGTGCAAGTTGGTACTAGAACATTAATTACATAACCATCCTGTTGAATGTGCCAACTGAACTAAAAAATATCTTGTCTCAGTCAAGACATATTATGGTATACGGTATTTTCCCAGACTATCCACATCATGATACCACAATATAACAATGTCACCAATGATTTCTGCAGGAACAGAAACCCTTATCAAAATGATGAAAACGGTTTTGATCTCTGACTGTAATTCGACGGTTGTAGATTTTTGAAACCAGCTGCATGAACGTGTGACAATCACAACAAATTCTTAAATTCTTCACTATATGAATAGGGTTACCCTGTGGGATACTCGATAGTCCAAAAGCAAGAGCCATTTTTTCACTGTGAAGAGTTAGTTGGCTCTCTTTTTCACCCTGTTCAATATCTAGAAAAACTTCACTGAGATCAGGTTCATATCCCTCTGATTTTAACTTACGCACAACCTCCTCTAACTTAGACAAAACGCTTTGGTTGTACCCGACATCCATTGCCTTCCCCACGAGGAACTCGTGGACTTTACCATCCACGACAATAGAGCTACATCCAGGAATTTTTTTCACTCCCCTTTTTCTCATCATTGATCTAACTTTACTCACACCATCCCACTTTCCTGCTTTGGCATAGATATTAGAGAGAAGAACATAACAACTTGAATCTTGTGGAGCCAATTCTATGGCTCGCGATGCTGCAATGTGTCCTACCACAACGTTATTGTGCTTCAAGCTGGCACTGAGAATGGCCTTCCAAATTAAAACATCAGGCTCAAAAGGCATATCACACATAACACCAAGTGCCTCTTCTAAGCGACCTGCTCTACCAAGAAGGTCAACAATGCATCCATAGTGCTGAATTTGAGGAATTATCTTGTACTTTACCTGCATGGTTTCAAAATAAAATTGACCTTCGTCCATAAGGCCTCCATGGTTGCAAGCACTTAAAAGGCCCAAGAAAGTGATATCGTCAGGCTTAAGTTTCGCCCTTTCCATGTCCCGGAAAATCTCAATAGCTTCGCGGCCTAGTCCATGCAAAGCTAAACCAGAGATCATAGAATTCCAATCACCAACGTTTCGCCGGTGACAAATGCTTCTGAATACATGGTAGGCATTTTCAATTTGACCACATTTAGCATACATGTTTATGAGAGCCGATCCAATAAAACTTCCGCTGTCATGTACCTTATTAGTCAATACATAATTGTGTACCCATTTACCTTCCTCAACAAAACCAAGGTCAGCAATGGCAGAAAGGACACTAACAACAGCAGGGGCATCTGATCTAACGCCTAAACTCAACATTTCTCTGAACAAAGATAACCCTTTCCTTGGGTGGTGATTAAGAACAAAAGCTGAAATCATACTCGTCCAAGTCACCACATCCCTCACACCCATGTCCATAAAAACCTCCTCAGCAAGCTCACACATCCCATGCTTCCCGTACCCATCAATCATGGCATTACACGAAAAGAGGTCCCTTTGAGGCATTTTCTCAAATACCTCACGTGCCATTTCAATTTCACCAGCTTTCAAGTAACCCGAGAGCAACGAGTTCCAAGAGATCAAGTCTCTTGTGGGCATTTTATGGAAAACCGACCACGCAAGCTCAATCATGCCAAGCTCCATACACATTCGCACCAATGAGTTCGTGACAACCGGGTCATTCCACAAATGGGTTTTCAAAACGAAACCCATGATTTGCTTCCCTTCCTCGAAAGCACACGATTTGCCACAAGCTTTGAGTGCAGAAGGAACAGAAAATTCAATTCCCCGCATGTCATGGAAGCAAGAGAGCGCGTGGCCGAAAACGGAAACGGCGTCGTAGGGGTTACCGCTCTCTGAAAGAGCGTTGACGAGTTTTGCGACACAGAGTGCACTAGTTACGAGGTTTGTTTTGATCATGAAGGCGTGAATTTGGCGAACTTGGGACAATGCTGTCCGTTTCTCCGACAACATCCTCGTTGGGTTTCCCCCAACTGAAACAGAAACACAGCATGATCTCATGCTAACTCCAACATTTGCTGTTGCTTCTCCAACTCTTGATCAGTACTATTTTATGTTTAAATGGGCCGGCTTATGCTGGCCTCCCTTTTCTCTCTGCACCTCCATGTTTTATCATTGCATTTTCATGGTCTTCCAAAAAGACAAAGTGTTCTTAGGTTAAAAATAGTTAAAAATAAAAAAAAATTAAATAGTTAATTTGAATTTGTAAAAAATATGTGAATCCGAATTAACAAATTTGAACTCTTAAAGATCTACCGATGAGTTCTTAAAACCTACCTCTTCTGTTGCTCCGAAAATCTAGCTTCACTAATCAAAATTAAACAAACTAGCTAAGAGAAATGTTTGGTGCACTCTTTTAAACACATTTTTTATTAAAATTTATTTAAAAAATATAAATTTTGATAGATTTCACACTAGATCACACGCATGCAGTAAATCTAATTCATATTTTCCCATCCTTTATTGCTCGTGCTCGTGCCTCTAATAGTTCACACTTCATAAAACACAACAAAAGGTGAGTCAAATGCACGATAAGACATGATTAGCTTTTGATTTGAGTTGGATAACCACTTGTCTGACTGTTGCCGAACAGATTTCGAATATCGAACGGACCTTCCCAGAAGGTAATTTTAATGTGACCGATTTCTCTCTTTTGCAATTAGTTTCGCTACAGCACATGTTGTTCTAGCTAATTGTCCACCTTTTCCGAGGGTGATTTTTATGTTATTTATGGTTGTGCCTAAGGGCATATCGGTTGAAGTAGATTCTTTTTTTTTAATCAATCAAAACCTCTTCCCAAACTGTACAAGCTTCTTACAAAGAATAGACTTTCTAGATGTAGATGATGATATCTATACAGATAGATTTTATATAATATATATATGGCACAATGAAGTACCGCACGAGTGGCTATATAGGAATCCAAATTTGTCGATCATCTCTAAATTGAATGTTAGTGTTCAAATATAATGAGGTCCAGGTAGGATGTATTAAACCTTCGCTTCCTACAGGTACGGGTAATGTCCGGCAACTGAAGAATGACCTGTAAAAGTCACTCCAACGGTCAAGTTAGTTTAAGTTTTGGTTAAGCATAGGTCGGAGCTAATTAGATTATAATTAGAATAAGCCTTCTCTTACCTGCTGATTGCCAGGTATTTATAGGTTGAAGGGTGATTAAGGTCATGGGCTTCAATTAGAAAAGGCCCAATGACACATTAATAAGGTTTAAGCTAATTAACCACTGTTTTAGGTTGATCTATTTCGTTAATCCATAGTGTTTATGCTATGCAAGATCTGCAAAGTTTGGGCTCAGATGAGCTCGGCTCGAGGTGATATCAGTGAAGGACTTTAGTCTAGTAAACAGACCTCAAAGACTTATACGAGGAGGATCGACAATCCAAAGTATAAGTTTTGGACGAGATGCACCGAAGCGAGCTAATAGCCGACCATTAACGCACACTATATCTAGCGTTGGTTCTGGAGTCTTTGATTGATGGAATTTGGAACGTCAGGTGACAATCGCTCGACACGTGGCTTATTGTAGGTCATGGGACATGTGAGAATGAGTAGTCTGAACATTTTGTCGTGTTGGGCAAGTAGGCTACACGCCCATAAATAAGGGTACGTCTTTCTAGCGCCGCACACGTTCTTGCTGCAAAGACTATCTAAGCTCTTCTTACTTGAACAAGCCCGAAGCTTGAATTAGACTCATTTCTTTTCGTCAAATTAAGATTGATGTCATGTCTTCCTTGAGCTTTTTTATTTCAGGTTCTTCCAAGGAGTTTGGTTCCAAAAGCTGTTTTAGGTCTCAAAACTCTAGGGTAAAATATACGAGTAGTTTAGAGGTGTCCATCAAGGAGCCCGTAGGACCGAACATGACCAAGAAGCCATTTGCGGTTGAGGTCGGCACCGAGGTAGTCTTGGTTGTCGATTATTTTGGGTGGACGCGATAGTTTTAAAACATGAGTTCGATATTTAGAGGAACTGAGATGAGTGGATTATCTGTAATGTGTATCTTTTGAAGGATGATGTTGTTGAAGATGTGATCATGGTGTGTTGTGCCTGATCTATAGATTGTATTTTCCATGGTCGAGAAGAAGCCAACATGGATTTTGTGATGATGTACGAGTGCCTTTTCACCGAGTTTCATGTTCAGTTCCCATTCGACGATTTTACTATAGCGGTGCTGCGAGTTTTAAATGTATCATCGTCTCAGTTTCATTTCATCCGACCAGTTGAGCATCACCCCAACCTTTCAAGGTTTTTTGCAAGGCTCTTTACATTGAACCAAACCCAAGGATATTCTTGTACCATTATTATGTTCAGATTGGCAAGCCGAAGTGGGTCTTAATAACTAGGCAGCAACAATATTGTATTTTCTCTCCTTACACCTCTTCTCTTAAGGACTTTAAGGGTAACTTCTTTAAAGTTCTTGTGGGCCAAAATGGTCATCGTCATTTTTATGAAGAAAATGGTAGGTTGATGTTCCCTTTTCATTGAACTCGGGAACCTCGTCGATTTAGCTCATTAACGAGGTCGGAGATGTTGGAAATCAACTTGAAGCTTTTAGCAGTCCTTAACAAGCTTCCCTAAAGTCTGCTAACCAGAGACCTTTTGAGCATGACATTATTGCTGGACCCTGACCCTAAAGTGGAGGGTGAGTCCTTTGTTCTTACTATTTTTTGCTATTATCTCGTTTTTTAACATAGCTAATTTTTGTTTGTTTTTATGTGCAACTCTGATGGCTAAAGAGAACATCATGTAGTTGAAATCTCTATTCGAATTCAAAAACATTTGTTTGGCTCGAAAAGTTGAGAATCAAAACTGGAGGTTAGGGTGGCCACCTCTGGCCATGCTGACTTGGTTCTGTCTCCTCCTAAAAATCCAAAGCATAAAGGTTTGGCCAAGGCTATAGTCGAGCTGAAGAAAAAAAAACTGGCGGCTCGAATCCTGCCAATAAACGTGTGGTCAAGAATATGGCAGTAAGGAAAAATCACATGTAAAAGAGGTAGAAGCATCATTATGGTTTTGACAAGAGTGAGGATTCAGACACTTCAATGTTGGACTCTTTCCTTCAAAGAAGTCTAAAAATGAGAAGAAAAATAAAGAGTTTTTAGCTGTCGTCGGAGGATAAGGCCTTAAAAAACACTACTGGAATGGATGAGGTATCGTCCAACTTTAGTGAGCTTTAAGCTCAGCTCTGAGTGTTGGCCCAAAAATTGATGATTAAGGCAAAGAAGTTCGTCGATGTCGTCAAGATAAAAAAAAATTTACAAATACCTAAAAGTCTTTCTCTACAACCCTTGATGCCTCGACCAAGTTATCCTAGGCGAATTTGAAGCAAGAAAAGGAGAAAGAATACTTGTAGGTAAAGCTAAAGTTGACCGAGGATACTCAGCTTTTTGTCCAACAATAGTTGAAAGAAGTCAAGGAGAAGGAATTTGGGATGTAGAGAAGGATTTCTAAGATGAGCTCAAAGATAGAGGACTTATCAGATTATAAGTATCAGGCGACTTCGGAGAGGGTTATGCTGATCCAGCAGACTCAAAAGGCCATAGAAGGCAGCTACATTCAAGGCTTCAACAAGGCTATTTGCTAGGTTGTTCTTCTATTCGGTGCTATGGAGAAAGAGTTTGATGTGGACAGCGATGTCCACGAAGGTTGTATGGTGTGCAAAAGGGATATTCCTGCTTCAAGCACTAAGGTAGCTCCTTCTACCAAAGTAGTTGCTCCCGAGGTGCCTCCTCTAGCTGATGATGTTGTCGTCGAATAAAGCTCTACTATAGACATCTAGGGCCTTAGTATTTTTCTTTTGGTTTAAGGTTTGGGTGACTGACCATTTTTTGTATATGAATGCATATGGTAGTTAAACATACTTCCTTTTTGTACTTGACCTTTTTAATGAATATATCTTATTTTCATTGTTGTTTCTCTTACTAAAGAAATTTTTCCTAACTTCAGCTAATTCTTTTTTTGACTTGTAATTTTAATTGCGATTTTAATTTGTGTTAAAGTTATTAGGGTGTATTTCTTTGGTCAACGATTGTAGACTTAATATTTACAAGGTTTTGTCCGAGATTATTCTGGCTAATGGATGCGACATGGAAAATGTTATTTTATGTCACTGATCACACACTTTTATTTGAAAGCGATCTTGGTGGGCCAGATTGATCTCGGTGAATCAGTGCAAGTTTTTACGCTAGTTCGTCTCACTATGCGAGTTTATGCGACTTGTCCAACATGAAATCAGGTATGGTTCTTGTCCAACATGCTCCTTCCAAGCTTCTGCTTGAATCCTCCATATGAGATCTCCTTCCTTGAATCTTTGGGATGCTCTTCTTTTGGAAGTTTCTTCCTTGATTTGAGCTTTATCTCTGAGTTCTTGGGTGAGGTCGAGGTTGACTAGCATTTACTGTTGGTTTTGGTTTGAGTTGAAAAGGTCGTAGCAGAGTGTTGGCTCTCTTAGTTCGACGGGAATGAAAGCGTTTGTCCCATACACCAAGCTATACGGTGTCTCTTATGTGGTTTTTTGGGGAGTGCATTTGTATGCCCATAACACTTCAGCTAGGTCTTTGACCCATTTTCCTTTCGATACTTTGAGATGTTTTCTGATCTCGGTAAGTATTATCTTGTTGGCTGCTTCTGTTTGACCATTAATTTAGGGATGTTCTACTGATGTATTTACATGCATGATTAAGAAATTTTCCAAGAGCACTTCAAACTTCTTATCCGTGAATTACTTTACATTATTTGTAACTACTATATGGGGTATGCCAAATCTGCATATGATCTTCCAGAAGAATTTTTTAACATTTTCTGCCAAGATCTCGGCTAATGGTTTAACTTTTATCTAATTAGTAAAATAATCAATCCTTTCCAAGAGAAACTTGCATTGTCCTTTGGCCAGTGGTAAAGGCCCTAAAATGTCAAGGCCCCGCATGAAAAATGGCCAAGGGGAAATTAGACTTCATAGTTGTTCAAGGGGAGTTCAGATTAGATTCTCATGCTATTGACACTTCTTACATTTTTTTACATAGACTTTGGCATCTTTCTTCAAAGTTGACCAATAATAGCCCGTTCTCATCGCCTTTGCAACCAAGGTACGTGCTTCGGAGTGGAACCCGTATATTCCATCATGCAATTCTGCTAAGACATAAGTTAGGAATTTCAACAGTTCTATTGAGAAGCCTCTTTTGAATAATTCCTGTCCCATGATTACGAACCTCGTAGACCAAGCGTGCAAGGCCTTGGCTTGTTTTTCATTAACTGGTTGTTCTCCTCTTTCTACATAGGCTCTTATCGGCGTCATCCAATTTTATTCTTCTTCAGTTAGCGTGATATATAGCACCTTAATGCTCGATATCTCTAAAGTCTGTTGAATAACAAATCTATAGTGTCTGAGTCTCTTTATACTAGCCAATTTGCTAAAAGATTAGTTC
Organism: Psophocarpus tetragonolobus; assembly: GCA_037954015.1. Lineage (NCBI taxonomy): Eukaryota > Viridiplantae > Streptophyta > Magnoliopsida > Fabales > Fabaceae > Psophocarpus > Psophocarpus tetragonolobus. Next base: position 90,272,544 of record CM075690.1, read on the forward strand.
GTTCATTATTCTCTCTAGGTATATGCTCGATGATTACTTCAGCAAACAATTGCTTCAAGTTCAATAACTTGTGATAGTATTAAAAGAGAAACATATCTTTTACTTGATATTGTCCCCTAAGTTGAGACACTATTAGTTAGGAGTCACTTTGACACTTCACTTTCTCAACCCCTATTTCCTTGGCTAGGGTTAACCTGACAATGAGGGTTTCATACTCGGCTTGATTATTAGAGACATGAAAATTGAACTTTAGGGACTGTTCTAGGACAATATTATCAGAGTCTTCTAGCACTACTCTCTTGCTTATTTGACAATCCATCAACATACAACGTCCATTGAGCTTCAACTTCAGATATCGGTGGCAACTCATTTATGAAATCAGCAAGGCATTGAGCCTTGATACCACCTCTCAGCTCGAAGCGAAGTCTGAACTCAGACAATTCTATTGACCACAATATGAGCCTTCCAATGAGTTCGGGTTTTCAAAGGAGTTTAGCTATTGGATACTCGGTCTTAACTATTACTTATGGATTTAAAAATACAAATGAAGTCTTCTTGCTGTCGTTATTAGGGTCAAAATAAGTTTTTCAATTAGCTGGTAACAAATTTCTGGGTCGTGTAGAGTTCGGCTGATGTAATATATTAATTTTTGATGAGACTAGCATTCTTGGACTATAACGACACTAATGGCTTCATCCAAGATGGACAGATATAGGAGGATATCTCTTCCGAGATCAGGTTTTCGAAGTATGGGAGGTTCTGCTAAAGACATCTTCAGATCTTTGAAACTAGCTTCACATTCTTCAGTCCATTTGAACTTACCGTCTTCTCGGCTAACCTCAATAAAAACCTTGACAATGATGTTAATCTCCCTGCCAATCTTTGCCCTTCTTTCTGATCTATTGGACTTCTCATGTCAATGATAGCTCGAAACTTATCAGGGTTTCCCTTAAAACCCCTTTGAGATAACATGAATCCTAAGAATTTTCCACCCCTCACTCCGAAGACATACTTTTCGGTATTTGGCCACATGTTGTTTTTTTGTAATGAGGTGAAAATTTCTTCAAGGTCAGTCTTGTGGTCGCTGTAACTTTTGGATTTGATCACCATATCATCAACATATACTTTTGTGTTTTTGCCAATTTGATTTCGAAACACACGTCCATCAGACATTGGTAGGTTGCTCCAACATTCTTCAATCCAAAGGGCATCACGTGATAGAAAAATTTTCCATTGTCAATAATAAAGGCAGTACTATCTTCGTCGGGTGGGAACATTCAAATTTGATTATATCTAGAGTAAGCATCTAGGAAACTCAACAGATATAATCAACTAGCAGATCCATGCTTGGCAAAGGGTTATAGTCTTTTGGGCATACCTTATTCAAGTCCATGTAATCAACACACATACACCATTTCCCATTTGGTTTGACAATAATTACGACGTTCACAAGCCAAGTTGTATATAAAACTTCTCGAACGAATCCATCTTTCAAGAGTTTGTCCACCTTTGCTAGGGTTACTTTTCTCTTTAACTCTCTTATCTTCGGTTTTTTTTAGAGATCAACTTAGCTTAAGGGGATACAGATAACTTGTGGCATATAATGTTCGAATCAATCCTTAGCATTCCAGCAGTCGTCCACACAAATAGGTTTGTGTTTTTTCTAAAAGGATCGCAAATCATAGCTTCACTTTCTTTAGTCATCTCTGCTTCTATATTTGTAGTTTAGTCTTCGCCTTTCAATATAAAGGGTCGAGTGCTCTCAACTGGTTTGACTCTGAATGTATCCTCGAATCTTAGGTCCAAGTCTATCATGGTGACTATATTTGCCCGAGGTGTATTTGCCAGATTCATGGGATGATCCATGGGGAGTATCTTTAGACTAGCGAAGTAACACTCTCAAGCGGTCTTTTGATCTGCATGTACAGTTACAATATTTCTTTTTTCTGAGGAAAACTTCATGGCAAGATGTGGTGTAGAAATTATGGCTCTAAGTCGATTTAGTGGGGGTTTTCCTAACATAATGTTGTAGGACATGTTTGCATTTACTATGATGTAACAAACAAAGACACTCTTGTAATCTTTGCTCACAGCTCCGAATTTTGTATAGAGATCCACATACCCTTTGGTATCAACTTGTTCTCCAGAGAACCCCACCAACTGACCGTTGAACGGCTGAATCAAGGTCTCTGGAATACCGAGCTATCTAAAGGTTGACTAATAAAGTATATCAGCAGAGCTCTCTTGATCAACCAATGTCTTGTGGACAGCAAAATTAGCTACCTCTATAGTTATCATCATTGGGTCATCTTGTAGTGGGTCAATTCCTTGGAAATCACTATCTGTAAAAGTAATGGTTGGGTAACGAAGGTGATGTTGAGATGAGTTCATGGAAACAGTATTAACCTATTGTATTGATGACCCCTCCAGCAAATCGTCCTACTATAGTATTGATGACCCCTCTCAAGTAGGAGTTGTCTTGTGGTGCTCGATGATCATCTGGATGTTCTCTATCTTGGGGTCTCCTGTCATCTCTTGACCTAGCTCTTCTCTCTTCTCGGTGGTCATCTCTTAGCCTTTCTTTCACACGATTATGTTGGTTAACAAACCTTTGTGAATGTCCAACTTGGATCAAATTTTCTATCTTGTCTTTCAGTGCGAAACACTCATTGGTGGTATGCCTATAATTTTTATAATACTGACAATGTTTACTACAATCAACATTCTGTGGCATTGGGAACTTTTTTGGAGTCACAATGAGTTCGAAAGCGAGGGTATCTTTGAGTATTCTAGCTCTGTTTATGAATAAAGAGGTATAGTGTGTGAACTGAGGTGGTCTTGATTCCCGAGTGAGGGTCTCTCTTTCTCTTACCTTTTTATCTTCAGTTCGATCTCTCTCTGACTACTCAGTTCGGGTTCGATTTCAGAATTCAGCAAGTTCTTCCATCTGCATATACTTAGCTGCTCTCCTTCTCATCTCATCTAAGCTTGTGGCCAGTTTCTTGCATAGGCTATTCGCGAACTTCCCAAGTCATAGCACAATTACCATGTGGTGAATTGCAACCTCAAGATTGAGGTTCTTAACACTCATGGCAACCTTGTCAAAACAGTCCATAAAAGCTCTTAAAGGCTCTTACTTTTCTTGTTTGATTCCTACTAGCGCGATGAAAGGGAGATGGTGGGGTCGGCTAGTAGTGAATTGTATCCTAAACTTTATGATCAAAGTTTCAAATATATATTGGGATATTTAAGATTTTAGATTACACAGTTAATGAAAGAAAAAATATGTGAAAGAAAAGAGATTTTTAGTTTTCTTAATTGAATATTAAAATATTATAATATCGTTATATAAATTAGAGTGTGTGCAGTACCATTCACCATATTAAAAGAGATTTTTTTTAGGTTGCTAACATACTCCAACTAATTAAAAAATATAATGTGTGTTAGCATTCTGATAATTGTCGGATTTAACATCATTTCAGTTACAAAAATTTGCCAATTATCTTTATTTCCTAAATTTTTCCTTAGTTTTGAACTCACTTTAGTTGTAAATACATATATTTACTATATATTATACTTATACATGACTTTGTGATAATTTATAGCTAATATGAGGTATTTTGAAAGGTTTACACCAATTTTGAAAAGAAGACATGAAGTTGAATCAATGTTTTCTCGTCTAGTTAGGCAAGTCACTCAACTAGGAGTTCTAGAGCCACTGTAAGGTTATTAAAGGTAGCCCAATGAGAGGTATCGCTGGACAAAAATTCAAGAAAAATGTAGAGAAAGCCTAAAAGTTGTTGGGTGAGGCATGTTGCTTACCGAAAAAAATGAAGAACTCCTTGACAAAAATGATATGAGATGCAATCAATCTTCGATTTCTTCATCAATCTTCTATAGTCTTATCTATTTTGTAAGTTGATCATGAGAATGAGCAACTAAATCTCTATAGTTGGGAGATCAGCATACTGTCAACTTTCATAAACTTTATTTCGCAATAGAAGGTTATTTCTCATTTCGTGTTCTTCTCTAATTTTAATGCTTGTTTTTTGTATGAACAACCTTTAAGTGGATTAATCTACTTGAATGAGTTGGAAAAGGATTTTGAGCAAAGGATTTGAGAAAAACATCTACGAACATTGAATCTAGGAATATAACAGTATTTATGCTTCTTTTGTTTTTCTCTTAATCGATTATCTAACTATATTAATATTTCGAATTAAAGAATTGATTATTATAGTTAAGGTTTTGTCATCGAGGGATCGATGTTTGAATACTTTTGGTGGGAAAAATATGTTTGAAAATAACCAGAGATTCGATTATTAAAGTTTATGAATAGTTGAACAACAACTGAAATCCCAACATTTATTTCTATTTAATTTCTTTAAATTTATACTATAGTTGATATTTTAATTGCCTTTGCTTTTGTTCATATTACACTTTTATATGCTTTCATGAATTTTATGGAGTTTGACTTTGAATGTTGAATATAATTTATAATTGTCAATTCTCTTTGGAGACGACATGATCCCACAAGATTCTACACTGCAATACGACTGGTGCACTTATCACAAGTAGAGTAGTTTATCAAAACTCTCAACACATTCCCCGTGTGTACACACACATTAGACAGAGATAGAAAGGCACATGTGTGCACACACACATAAAAAAAAAAAAAAAAAATATATATATATATATATATATATATATATATAACATAACATCTTTAATAAATTATGTACCATACATTTATATTTTCAAATATTTGATAGCATAAAAATGTCTTATATATTGCCTATTTCATCAATTTAACCTATTAAATCTCCACAGGTGCTTGCAAAATAATCCTTATCTTGTTTATTGTCAATATTTTTAAATAAATAAATAGATAAATAAATAAGAAAATCTAATAAATACTTAACTAAACAAGAAGCACATATCAATATGATATAACATAGTTAAAAGATAGTCTTATTTTTTAAATATAAGGTTAAGATATAGCAAATAAAAAATTTCTTTCAATCATTTCAATGTGTGTTTATAGCACACTAACATGAACCTTTCTCTAGATATATCAATATGATTAATTTTTATGATAACAATTAGAAAGAAGAATCTTATAAAATAAAATTTGAGGAATTAGTTTAGAGACATGTGAATTATACTACAAAAAATTGTGTAAATAATGGTGGTGTTAAAATGATGGTTTGTTTTAACTATTATTATTTACTGCATATTATGGCAATTCTTTAACTACTATAATCCTGTTTTAAATTAGGACACTTTCAATTTTCGTAATTAACATTATTTTTTTATCATTTTAATTTGAGAAACTTAACCCTTAGTGTCCTACCAACACATATCTCACACAAGTATTTCATTTCCCTATCAATCCCTAAAAATTTGAATGCATAAAAAACACCTAGCTAGACATCTCTTTCTCATTACAAAACCCCCTCTCTCCCGAAAGAGCAAAACCCTCACTGTAAGTTCTCCTAACAATGTTGATGTCATCTTTTGCACTAGCTGCCACCGTGACACTAGCTCCACCATCAGTACCCCTCACAATATACACCACACCAACCCCTAAAACCCTTCACACCCCTCACCGTGCACCAATGTCACAACCCCTAGCACCTCCCATCGCAAACTCATCCATGCGCGAGTTTAGTTGTCGTTAATAAAATAGTCTCAACAACAAGCCTATCGTCATCACGATAATCCCTAACATTTTGCAACTTAAGAAATCCTATAAGCCATTCCATTGTTGAACCTCCTACCATCATCCCAAGCCCAATCGCTATCTACAAGGCCCTTTTTTGTGAGCCCTACCAAAGCCTTGTTAGAGCCCTATCATTAGTTCTCAAGTCAGGTATCTTGCTCTCTTTCTTTGAAATTTTTATTTTCACTTTCCCTAATACCTTGCTTGAGCTTGTATTCTTCATCCTCTCCATTAATTTTAGTTAGTGGTATATTTTCTTATTAAGCTCTATAATTAATTCAGTACTTTGTGTTGACTTAACTTGGGTTTTTCATACTTGAGGATTTTTTTCCATGCTTATTTTTTTGTTGAGATTCAACATTACTAATCTTACAGGCATGGTGCATGGTTTTCTAAGATTACCCTGTAATTAAGAACAAGATGAGTGCCTAATCATGTCTCTAATGCAGTTTTAGTCAGGTATATTGCATCTTTGTATATGGAAGAGATACAATAGTAGGCCAATAATTATTTTATGATGATTTAACTTTTGGTTAGAGTATCCATCTTACGAAAAACTCTTAGAAATATAAATGCATGCTTTGTATATTGGTCATATATGTTTGCTTTTGTAGTATGTTATTCAATGGTGTTTGCTAGCCAATATTTCATTCTTGTTCCTCCACTATAGATTTAAGTTATTGTTGTTTGAAATGGATAATATTCTATTTCATTATGTATATTGGTTCAAAAAGGAAAAAAAGAATAAAAGAGATATAACTTTTGTTATTGGTTGAATATAAATTTCTTTCTTTTTGGCAAGTGCATCAATCATATGCAGTATAACCTACGAAAGTAACAATGTCGTATCCATAGGAGCTTGAATGATATTGCTAAAATTTCATTACTTTATACTTGTAATAAAAAAAGGAAGAAAATTTTACTAACAACTGCTAAAGACAGTGTTGAAATAGAAACATAGACAAGTAAAATAAAAGGGTTACAAAGATAGAGATTTGGTTGGTTTTGACTTCACTAAACCTTCACTCAAGAGCATACATGAACTGGTGCATGCCTCCCTTGATGTTTTTCTAGAGGTTTTCTTCTTTGGTGAAATGGTTTGTGGAGAGGTAAGAAGTGAGGTGATTTTAGGCGCCACTTAAGGTAAGATAAGCATAAGAGGGAAAGTTTTCCACAAGGGATGGAACCCTTGATAAAAACCTAAGGAATTCTCAAAGAGAGAAGGGTGGACATAAAGAGAATTTTGGCCAACTCAAGGTTTTTCCATTCAATAAAGTGTAAAAAATACAAGAGTGTGAAGGAGCACCTTTTTATAGAGTGATCTAACCTCTTGGACAAGTCAAGAAGGAAAGGAAGGGCTAGGATTAAAAGGAGTCATTCAAGGGAGGAGGATTGAAGCCCAAAGTCCAATCAATCGCCTCCTTTAGATGAGAATTGGTGCCCAAGCTACCTCATCCAAGGGCCAAGATTACTCCTTTATTAGTTTTGGGTTTTATTTAGGAAAAGAGGGGATAGTTATCAAACTACCCCCTTATTTCCTAAATAAAGGCCCAAAAGCTAATCTTACCCCTTGTTATTACTAAGACACCTCCTAGAAAATTAAATGGACTAATACATGTCCAAAATAAAATCCTAGGTTCCTAAAAGAAAAAATTACAAGTAAATAAGTCATGGCTTGCATAACTTGATGGTCATATGGAGGTAAAATCTTCCTCTCTCTACTCTAGCCATCTTCTTTTATTCTCCTAGTCATGGCCCTAGTGATAGGACCCTTGCTTGGGGAGCATGCATCATGAACTCATAATTATCGTTTACTATCGTGTTTTCATCACCCATAAAAATACCCTAACCTCATTTCTTGCAAGCAGGGATTGAGCTATTTGAGATTTAAGTTATCAATTTCTTGCATAACCTAAAGTCAAATCATTTGTATTAAGAAAAATAGTTTAAGATGGTCAATGAGTTTTACTCTATTTCTAGTAATAAAGTCCATTGGGAGTCCTTCTCATTTTATGAGTCAAAATCCTCTTTCAAGCTCATTCGAAACGTAAAATTCACGAAAGATAAAGAAATAAAGCATAAGGTAAAGGAGGAACACCAACATTTGAATAGTAAACTTTGATTAAAAGAGCAAAATATACAAAAAAGTTTCAGGTTTAGTTACACCAAACCTCAACTAATGAGATGCCTAGCCAACCATGGGGATGTGAAGCATGATCAATGGAAGGGAATACAAAAAATGGAAGGTAAAGAAGGAGAATGGACGAAGAACGTGGCTCTAAAACATGTCATCAAGTTAGCCAAGTACATAGCCCCTTTCTAGACAAAAAACACCTTTATATAGTCAGTCATCTCGAAACACCACCGCGTAGCAATGACATCATGACTGTCAGGCGCTCCAAAAACTTGGTCTCTAATTAACCACCATCATTGAACACTCACTCTTTAAGCATTGGGCAATGATAATGCGAAAATAAGTGTTCTTTACTGGTCACCGTTGGACATTTTAAATCTAATCACTAAGTCTTGGTATAAATCTAAGACTAATTCTTAACTACATCTATTTTTATATGAAAAATTTGTATAAAAATAATTGTTCTATTTTACCTATTTAAAAAAAAGATAAATTAGACAATTATCTGCTTTGCACCAAATATTAGATATATAAAGTATTAATCACTTGCATGATGTCTTATATAAAGTGGTGTGGGAATAGTGAAGAAGAGAAATATAGAAAAGATAGAGATAAATTATAATATGATAAAATATGAGTTAATTTATTTATTTGATAAAATTATTTTTTTTGAATTTATTTATTTGATCCAATAATTTAATTTATCAATATTAAAAATATAACTAGTTAGTTAATAGAAATAAATATGTCATAAATTTATATATTTTATAATATTATTAAAAAATTAATTAAAACTTTTATTTTAAATCTTATAAATACGATTGAGAAATAAAAGAAAAGAAAATTGGGGTATATGTAAGTGATATGTAAAATATTGGGAGTAAAAATGACCTTTTTTTTTTCTTAAAGAAGCCAACTGTTTGTGGACGAGGTGATGGAAATCATGAATTTTCTACATGTTTTTTAAATTCTCTTTATACGGTATTTTCAAATAAACTATATCAATTACAACAACTATTTTAAAATGAGAGTATTTTAAGAAATATGATTTTTTATAGATAATATTAGTGTTGGGTATGGAGTTTTCTTTTTATATAGAGAAAAGACTCAAAATTAAAAAAACTCACTTGATCTTTCACTTAACGGAAATAGAGAAGTACTGAGAAAAGATCAAGTTATTTTCATTTTTGTACACTCAGCAGGTTTTGAATATATGTTTCTTTGACAGTGCGAATCACTAAAATGAGATCTGAGTTGGGAGATATTTTGTTCACACGAAAACTGTTTTCTAGGGGATTTTCTTTTTGTTGTTCTCTATTTATAAGTTTTATTACATTATTATTTTATGTTGGTTGTACACTTGAATGACACTCTTTTGTATCGATAATAATTGAGTTATTTTGTTCTACCGCCGATAGTTTTTACTTTTTGTTTGAGGAAATTTTATGTTAAAATCATAGTGTTTTATTTTGTGATTTTGATGATGTGCATTTGTTGTGCATTTGTTGTTATGCATTTATTGTTTGTCCTCATAGATTCTTATAAGTCAAGAAGATTTGTTATATTTACAATTTATTATTATCCCATTTTATGAGAATCGAATTTATGATCTTTTTCTATATTCCTTCTTCTTATCCAATAGAATTACTTTGTATCTCTATTTTAAAAACAAACTATGATTAAAATAAATATTTTTGTAAGAGTTCTGTTTTCAACGAGAAACCTTACAAATTTTCTTAACTTACTATTTTGTAAGGATTAATTATGACTTTTGTCCATAATTTGTTTTTGAGTTTTAAATAGTCCCTAACAAAAATAATGAAATTTAGTCCCTAATCGTTTTCTCCATTCTTTTTATTTGGTCTTGGCGTCAATTTTCCGTTAAATGAAGACAGAATAATGTATTAAACAAATTATGGCAGCTTTAGGTGCATGAATAAAATAAAATAAAAATCCCTTTTTACTTTATGTGTGTTGTAATTGGTGGCGGAGGTAGTGTGGCGATGGTTGTTGGGTTGCGGCAGTGGCTGGATGCTGGAGGTGTCTACGTGGTGAGTCAGTTTTCACGAAGAAGAAACGAAAGGGAAGGGAAGAAGGAACACCGAAGGGATTTTTTATTTTAATTGATTCGGTACTTTAAACTGCTATTTAATTTGTTCAATTAATTTATCTCACGAAAATTTAAAAAAAAAAACGAAGAAAAATTAAATCAGGGATTGAAACTCCAAAGGTCATCAGGGACCAAAACTATAACTAACCAGTTTTTAATCTATCATTTTGATCATTATTTCTTAATTAAATTTTAATTTTTTAAAACAAATTCATAATAATTAAAAATAACCTTACGTTACAAATATAATTTATTTATCATAAAGCTAAAATATATCATTTATATATTTAAAATTTTAATTATACAATATTCATATATAAAACTACTTATTTATTATAAAAATAACCATTTATCCTATAAATATATAAGCTCATTAAGATGCTACTTTAATCAGGTGTTAAATGACAATATTGTAATGAACTAGAAGATATGGTGAAAACAAAACAATAATAATTTTAACTGAATAGTTATTACACAATATATAGAAATTTCAGAAATTACATCTAAACACATTCTGAACTTTAAAATTCTCCATACACATATATAAAGTTCAGCTGTAAACCAAAAAACTGGAAATCAAATTCAAGCATTTTTCTTACCAATTATAATAAAATAAAATTCCGACTATGAACACGATTCAATAAAAAGACACATTGTAATTACAGAATAATTAATTACCAGAAGTGAAGCAACAGTAATTTAGAGAACAATAATTTCATGGTTCTAATCTTTCAGATAGGGCTATCTACTCGAACTAGCCCAGTCTCCTACTCTAATTTTTAATATATCAAAAGTGGGTCTTGAATTTATAATTTGAAATTACCTGAAGCCACTAATATTCACTCAATTTATGTTGGTGACTTAATTATATTTTGTTAGTGGAATACCTTTATACTTCAAAGTTCAAACTCTCAAATGTGGGAACAATATTACCATGAATATTTAGTTAGGGAAGGTTCTAATGACACCCACTGCAAGAATTTCATCATTTATACTATTATTGGAAATATTCCCAACCATATAGATATATACATTTCTCTAGTTTAACGATGCCTCAAATTCCCCTTGCCTCCCTTGCCACTTTGCATTTATCTATAGAAATAGGGAATCGCTGCTATACGAGCTAGCTTGGCCTCCACCTCTATAATATATATTTCATTGTATGCTTGGAGCCAAGCCCTTAATTTATGCTTTATAGACTCAATTAAAGTTATAAACCCAAGATGAATCATAGCCGTTTAAGTTTTGGAATACTCAGTTATTACTAGACCTGCTTCATACACTTACTTCTAATTCTAGTTTTAAATCTTGCTCTTTGCAGGTATCTCCATCTTTACTCATTCGTTTGACCATCGTACCTTTTGACACAAACATCAGGCTACATAAGTTAATTTCCAAATATATTAGTAAAAGAGTTTAGTTTTAGCCATTACATAAGAATATATAATTTAGATTAAAACATTTTTATAAATAAGTAATGTGACTCCAATTATAGCCTTTTCTCTTTAAACAGTAGGGCAGCAACAACAACAATAATAGTGATGATGGCGTGACAACAATAGTTGTAGTGACAGCGACAATGGCAGCAACAACAATAATAATATAGCGTGACGACAATAGTGATGGTGGCAGCGACAATAGTTATAGTAGCAGCAACAATAGTGACAAGTAATGGTGAAAAAAGATGATATTTTTAAATGAGTGAGATGATGTAGACCATATATTTTGATCTAATGATTAAAATTAAACTCTCACTCTCACATAAGAATACTTTTTCACAATATATAGAAGGGAGTGATTCATTTAATTCAAGAATAAATTTAAGAGAGTTAATTTTTATCCTAATCATTTATTTTTTTAAAATCTAATAGTTAAGATTGATTACTTATGCGAGAGTGAGAGAGCAAATCTCAATCATTCAATTAAAAAGTAATAGTTAAAATCAAATCATACACATCTACTTGTTATCTTTCTTCTATCATTTATTATCTGTCACTTTTTTTACTCTCTCCTCTCTCAATTACTGACATTTTTCGCATATTCTTCTCTCTTTTCTATCCATGGTCGAGATTTGATTTGTTTATCTCACTTTCACATAAATTTGGTTTTCTCACTATATATATATATATATATATATATATATATATATATATATATATATATATATATCATCATGTACTCCTTCACCGTAACTTAACTCCACACCCCACCCTCAATCGTCAGTGTGGCCACCACCCTAACTCCGCAGTCATCACCACCGCCACCACAACCCCACCCCCACAAGCACCACCACTTGTATTACGATCGTTATCGTCATCGTCACTAATACCACAGTCACCATTATCATTGATATCTTTATCACCACTACTACAACCAACACCACCATCATCCCACCACCATTGTCACTGCTAACGATGGTTGTGACGGTGTAGTGGTAAAGACAACTATGAGGTGGTGGTGGTGGTGGTAACACCGACAGTGGTAATGGAGGTGTAAGAATGAGGTTGAGGGTGAGTGTCAGAGTGTGAGTAAGTTACTATGAAAAACAAATTATATTTTTAAATAATTTATTTTAATCTGAACCGTTATTTTTAATCTTACAGTTATTATTATCAATTTTTTTCATTTTTTACAATAATTTTTCTTTCCTCCCTTGATACATTTATCACCTCGGATCCATACGTACATGCTAATGCTAATGGAACTAAAGGATCGCGTATGGTTGAATTGAACACGTACGTTTGCAATTTATACCTAGTTTTTTTTAACTCAAACCAAGGGTAGCAAATGGAAGGATTGAATAAATTTTTATTTAAATTATATAAAATGTATGGTTTTCGTCTACAATACAATTTTGGTTTAAAAAAAAATAGACGTATTAAAAAATCTATTATGATTCAGTTTATATTAGATGAATTAAAAAAACTACTAATATTCGCATATATTATTAAAATTCATTAAAAATCCAATCTATCTATAATCCATTTAATAAATATGGTCCTCTTTTCAACTTTTTTTCCCCTCATTAATTCTTTAATTCTCACGCTTCCCTACTTCATGAATCAGTAATCTCCTATGACTCCTAATTGGAAATGGACACTATAAATACAGGGTTTCTAGTTCACATTCACACACATCAAGCCCTCAAAAGCAACATTAACTATTTTGTTGCTCGCAGCTTTTACAACCACTTTCAGAGGCTAGGTGCTTCAACTAATCTTTCATAGCCATGAGTGTGATGTCCTCGGATCCTCTTGTTATTGGAAGGGTGATCGGAGATGTGGTAGATCATTTCACTCCAAGTGTGAAAATGACTGTCACTTTCAACAATAAGCAGGTCTATAATGGTCATGAGTTTTTCCCTTCCTCGTTAACCACTAAGCCTAAGGTTCAGATTCATGGAGGAGATATGAGATCCTTCTTCACTCTGGTACCTACTTCCTTCACCAAATTAATCCCTTCTTCTTTATCTCTTCAATCTTTTCATGCATGCATCTCACTGTTCCATTTCCTTGAACAATTTCTTTCAGGTCATGACAGATCCAGATGTTCCTGGCCCTAGTGACCCTTATTTGAGGGAACACTTACACTGGTATGATACTTATAACATGTATGATATAATAAACAACTAAACTGTTGCATGCATAACTAGCTCTTTTCAATCACTTTACATTAATTAATTTTCTTGATTTGTAATGGACTAATTAATTAAGTACATATATAGAAATATGGATTATAAAAAATCAAGAACAAATTAAAATTTTGTGCCTAGATATGGAAAGAAATTAATTAAACAGATGATGCATGCATATGGAAGAGTTTCAGATACAGCATATATAAATAGGAGATTTAATTTTGCTATAAATGGACAGCCTGAAACAAAGTGCATGTCTGATGATATTTAATAACTCACAGGATGGTGACGGACATCCCAGGCACAACAGACGCCACATTTGGTAAGTTATGTAATGTTATTGTAACTTATTCATTTTGATTTTAGTTTTGTTATAATGATTATGATTAAAACAAATTAATTAGTCCTTTGGGTTGAACTGGGCTATATGAATTGAACAGGAAATGAAGTGGTGAAATATGAAATTCCAAAGCCAAACATAGGGATCCATAGGTTTGTGTTAGTCCTTTTCAAGCAGAAGCAGAGGCAGGGAGTGATGAAAATACCAAGCTCAAAGGACCTCTTTAACTCGAGGAAGTTTGCAGAGGAGAATGAGCTGGGACCTCCTGTGGCTGCTGTGTTTTTCAATGCTCAAAGGGAAACGGCTGCCAGAAGACGTTGAACTATGAACCAAGCCACACAAACTGCCACAATGCCAATGACCAGTAAAAAGCCTAAATACAGTACCTGTGTCTGTGCTGTGCTGTGTCCACCAAATAAGTTTAGCTTTCTAAAGCTCTGCCCGTCTGGCGTGGGGCACTTTGTTCTGGTTCTAGTTATATATATATTTAATCCTTTGTATTCTTCTTTTTAGTTTGCCCTCCTGCTTCTGTTTTCTTACTTCCTTTTATCTTACTTCCTTTTATCATCTATGTAACTTTCTATTAATTATTACTTTAGTTCCCCTGTGTTTCTTTAGTTTATCCAAGAAATAATCGTTTTCTAATTAAGTTTTTTAAATTGGCTATTTAATTTTTATTTTCATATTTTGATACATTTTTATTTATAAAATTAAATTCATTAATTCTTTTTTAACAAAAGTTAATACCCTGTCTTTTGCCTATATCAACAAAAGACTGTCTAAATTATTGTAAATAAAAATAAGCTTAAACCAATTATATCCTCATCATAAATTTTCAGTAATCTTCTCTATTGGGTGATTGTAGATATTAACTGGATCAATAATTTATTATGAGAATTAGTTCTATTTTGGCTTCAAGTATAAGTTAGGCATACAACTTCCTCATACAAAAAAAAAATCATAAAAACAAAAATATGAAGACCTTGCAAAAGGTACAATTGATATATATACGCCATGGTAACTTCATATATTGAAGAACTTTTATTGAAACTTTCATATTAACGTATCTGCCTACTGTATTAACAGTTTAATACGATATTAGGTTTTTAACGTGTCTGCCTTTTGATGCCAGATTAGGTTTTTAACGTGTCTGCCTTTAGATGCGAGATTAGGTTTTTAATATAGTATATCATATTTTAATATAGTATACCCTATGATACCGTACGTACTAAGATACCAACACCTCTTTATCACTGATTATGGGACGAAATCAAACAACATCCAAATATACAAGAAGAAAAGTACGAACAATAAGAGGGAAATGTTGTTATTGATTGTTACTCTAACCTCAAAGACTTGAAGGAATGTCCTAATTATTGACTAGCTGGTTCTTTCTCGAAAGTGCAAGTCCATAATTCATAAATCCCACTCTTTAAGGGGTGAAGATTCTGAAATTGAAACTCACTGTGCAATGCAATATGAACCGATAGGTAAAAGAATTAGGGTGCGTACCTACACCCCTTTCTGAATTTCTGACCCCCTAAAAAGCTTAGGCCTCAAATCTAAACAGTGCTTGCCTTTAACAAGTAACATTTTATTTTCCATTCTACTTTATGAAATTATTGGAATGGAAGCTGTATTCAACAAATATAGGAATACAAGGTAACTAGAAAGGAAACATAACATGATCTCTTTTTTGTTATATCTTAGAATTTACTTGTTACCGATCTGTGATCTATCATCCCAATTGGAAAATGACATATTTCTTTAAAGAGAAAGCCTTTATTTCTATTTCAAAAAAAGAGATATACGTATATAAATTTGTTGATTTTATTAATAAATATTTTAAAATGATTTAATGAAAACATAAAATTGATTTACATAATTTTCTAATTTTTTAAAAAAAATGTATTTATAACATTATATATATAAAGAAAATTCAATTTTTTATATTTGAATTTGGTTTATAATTTAAAATGTATTTATAACTACATAATTTTTTATGTTTAAAATGGAAATTTTCAAAAATGTATTTATAACTACTTGTTTAAAATTTTAAAAATAAAATAAAAAATTATTCTCAAAATATATATAATCAACATACATAAATATATTATTATTTTAAAAAAACTAATTATTTTATTATAGTAAGTTAAAAATATCTTAATTTGTTTCTAGTGCATATATAATGAACAAACAATGTAATTGAGAAAGCGCCATTAACATTGTTATTTAATTATATTTTCTTTACAATTATCATATAAACACTGTGAGAAGCGTCTTTACGTGAACACTCCCATGCAAATGTCTTCCAAAAGAATGCTAATTTTGTTTTTGACATCCATGTACTTTGATTCAACGGTGATTGAATGATCTCAAGTTCAAATTTTTTGAACTTCCAATCACATTGTGGAAGTTTGCATATTTTTTGTTTTTCTTTTAAGAGAAGGACTACGGCGTGCAGAAAGTAGTACTGGTTGCATATTATTTTTTTATATTTTCATGTTTCTATACTTTTTTATGTTTTTATGTTTATATTTTTCTATTTTATTTTATTTTCTAAATTCTTTTTTTATCATTTAATTTTTTATGTTAACAAATATTTTTTAAATATATTTTAACATATTAAAATAATTTTAAATTACTTAATAAAAATATGTTAAATATTTTTAATTTTTTCAAAAAATTATCACATTAAATATATTTAATATAACAATAAATTTAAATTACTCCAACAAAAGAATCTTGAATTTAGTTTTTTCATTTATTTAGAATATGAAAGATAATATCATTCACAGATCAAGAAATTGTGTTTGATTAGTATATATGATTTTTTATTTATGTGCAAATTTTATTTGACAAAAAAGAACTCATGCATCGCAAGTGGATTACTATAAGACTTGATAGGTCAAGAGATATATATATTACTTTTAATCTCTTATCGAAGACAAAAAATAACACACACACATATATATATATATATATATTAATAATAATATATATCATATTTAATATATTAAAAATTAATTATTAAATTTTTTATTACATGAAAAAATCATTTTAGTGTATGTTAAAAAATATTTTTAAATATATTTCAAAATAATTTTAAATTAATTTAAATTTTAAAAAATTATTTTGTTGAGTATATTTAATATAAAAATAAATTTAAATTACTTTAAAAAAATATTTTAATTAATTTTTTTATTAATTTACACTATAAAAGATAATATCATTCACAATATCCAAAAATTATATTTGATTAATATTTATATATTTAAATATATATACAAATTGTATTTGAGACTAGTATAAGACTTCATAAATTGAGAGACATTATTTTTTCTCTTTGATCCAAGACAATGGAGATATAACATATAGATGTTGATTAATAAAATATAAATTTTATACTTAATAAAATTATATTTTAAAGATTTAAAAATTTTTAATAAAATATTTTTAACATATAGGTGTTGATAATAAAATAATTTTAAAATATATTTTAATATATTAAAAAATAATTTTGAATTACTTTAATAAAATATGTTAAATATTTTTAATTTTTTCAAAAATTATCTTATTAAATATATTTAATTTAAAATAAATTTAAATTAATTTAATAACAGTATTTTGAATTAAATTTTTTATTTATTTATAATATAAAAGATAGTATTATTCACAACATTTAGAAACTATATTTGATTACTATTTATAGATTTACATCTATTGCAAATTTTATTTGAAAACAAAAAATCATGCATGATAACTGAGATTAGTATACGATTTGATAGATTGAGAAACATTACTTTTAGTCTCTCATATAAGACAAAAAATATATCATATAGATGTTGATTAATAAAATATAAATTTTACACTTAATATAATTATATTTTAAAGATTTAAATTTTTTTTATAAAATATTTTTTAACATATAGATGTTAATTAATAAAATAATTTTTAAATATATTTTAATATAATTACATAATATTTTGAATTACTTTAGTAAAAATATATTAAATAGTTTTTATTTTTTAAAAAATTATCTTATTAAATATATTTGCTTTAACAAAATATCTTGACTTAAATTTTTTAATTTATTTACAATTTAAAAGATAGTATCATTCACAGAATCGAAAAATTGTATTTCATTGATATATACATATAGATTTTCATCTATGGACAAATTTTATTTTACAAAAAACAAATTATGAATTACAAGTGAGATTATTATATGACTCGACAGGTTAGGAGATATTACTTTTAGTATTTGATCTAAGAAAAAAAAATCATATTGATGTTAATTAATAAAATATAAATTTTATACTTATTTTTATATTTATATATTTAATATATTAAAATCTAATATTAAATATTTTATTATATGACAAAATAATTGTTTAACAATAAATATTTAGTGTATGAAAAAAATAAATATAGCGCACAGGATCGAGAAATTGTATTTGACTTATATTTGTATGTGCAATTTTTATTTGACAAAACAAAATCATTCATCTTAAGTAAGATTAGTATACTATTCAATAGGTTGAGATACATTACTATTAGTCTCTAATCCAAAACAAAAAAAATATAGTGTATAGATGTTAATTAAAATATAAATTTTATATTTAATACAATTATATTTTAAAGGTTTAAAAATATTATTTCTATTTGATATCTGCAAATTCATTTCAATTTTTATGAAAAAAATTACATCGAAACATATAAAATATATTTATAAATAAATATTTGTTAAATAATATTTAATTATATGATTTTTTATGTAAATTATTTTATTAAATTTATTTTTATAGAAAATATAATTTTAGTCTCTCAATTATTTTTAATTTTCACTTTTAATTTTAAATATATTAATTTAGTTCTATAAATAAGTTTTGACAAAAATATCCAATCGATTCTGTAATTATATATATATATATATATATACACGGATTTTATGTTAGTTTCCTTTAAAATTGTATACATTTTGTCTTTAATTGCATGTTAATAATGTCAGGAATTCATGTCACATGTACTATTACATTAATATTAAAAAATATTAATTAGTATTACATGTCAAAGTTGTCAATTCATTCAATAATGACAACCAACATTTAACTAAAAAGAAATTAAAATTAGGAAAGTTTTAAACATATGAATGTGTAAGAAAAAAAAAGTCAGGAAAAATTCAGTAAATTAGAAAAAAATAAGTTAAAATACACATTTAAACCTAAATAATAAAATTATACTGAAACATTTTTTAATTATTATTATAGTTTAATTGGTATACACTATTAATATAAAAGATTTTTACACCGATATTCAATCATGACTTTTTATTTATATGACTTTTAAAGTAGTAATGAATAAAGTTAACAAATTACCATGAATCAATGTTTGTGATTGAATATCAGTGTAACTCTTTCTGTTATTACTTGTGAGTTGAACTTTGAAAAAAAAAAAGACTAAGTGCTTGTTTGACAACAGTTTTATAGAACTGTTTTCAATATTTTAGTTTTTAAAAACTAAAAAACTTACTTGGGTAGTGTTTTCTGAAAACAGTTCTGGTTTTTTAGTTTTTAAAAACTAAAAAACCGGAATAGCTGAACGTAGTTTTACTTTTCAGTTTTCTGTTTTTGTTTTAAAAACTCAAAATACAATAAGAATATGTTGTTTTTTGCTTTTCATTAATGAAATTCTAATAAACATTAACAAGTTTTTCCATTTTTACATCTTCAAAACAGTTTTCAAATATCACTTGCCAAACAAGTTTTTTTTTCTTTTCTTCCCGAAAACAGTTTTTGAAAACTATTTTTGAAAACTCTTTTCAAAAACTAAAAAACAAAACCAAACCAATCAAGCCATAAATGTAATGTTGCATTCATTACCTATGCCATTATTATTTGTACTTACTATTCTTGGACATGTGATAAATCATATTTTTATTCAAATTTTTACTATGATTAATATTTGTTTGTAACAAAAGAAATCCACAATTTTAACAAAACTTACTTTTTAGTATCTATTCTTACTCTAGACAACTACTTAAGAAATGAGATGAAAAAGGGGCAAAATCAAAGCCTTTTCAGAACAATGCTTGAAGATTCAGGTCGACTATGCTAAGTTGAGCATCTTAGAAAAATGCAAAAAAAAAAAAACTCAAATCCTCTTATAAATACCAAAAAAGAAGATACAGAAAGGGACTCCCGTTGACTCAAAAGTGGGATAACTCTGTGACCTAAGAGGCGAAGAACGGGGAGGAAGCTTCAGATTCAAGAATAGTTTAGCTATTGCGGTTTAATTTCTTTTTTATTTAGTTTTTGCAGTTTAATTCCTTTTTCTGTGTCAATAGTTTATCTCAGGGGCAGAGAATGATCCAAGGGGAGAAGATGCTATTTTTTAGCAAACCCTACAAGTTTTTTTCACCCTTATATTGGGGGTTGCCAGTAGCATCCTACTCCCTGACTTCGGGCAGAATATGTTTGAACTAAAACCAACACTATTGCAAATGATTGAGAATAAACAGTTCAGCGGTCTGTCATTAGAAAATCTAGTTGCTCACCTAAAGCGTGTTTCTTGTGGATAACTGACATTGTTCGCTACCCTAGGGTGACTCAAGCATGCAACTTTCTCATTCTCATTAAATGGAAGAGTCTTGTATTGGTTGGGGTCATTACCAGAGCACAACATCCGCACTTGGGAAGAGTGCTCTCACAAATTCTTGAGGAAATATTTCTCTGCCACCAAATATGATCAACTGCAGAGAGATATTGAAAATTTTGCCCAATATGAACAAGAATCTCTTTTGAAGCCTAGGATGGATTTCAAGAGATGTTGAGCAGTTACCTTCACCATGGGGTGCCATTGGGAAGAATAATTCAGATCTTTGACAATGACTTGTTAGATTCAAACAAAGCATGTGTCGATGCCGTAAATGGAGAGACCATAATGAAGAAATCACTAACTACAGTCCAGGAAATAATCATAAATTTGGCCTCACCAGCCTACTACAAAACAACTGATAGAAGAATCTTGAGGAGACCAACTAAAGTCCACCAGGTAGAGGGTGAAACAAAAAGTCTAGTGATAGATAAAAAGCTTGATGCCTTAACAAGGAAAATAGAGACCCTGATGAAAACACAAATACAGAGGCTACAACCTCTGCCTTCTCCTACTTGTAGAGACTGAAAAAATACGTCACACGAATGAAGACTACAAAACAGGCTACATGTTTGCCCATGAAGAGGTGAATTATGCCAGAGGGAAAAGCCATGAATATGATCTGTACTAAAAAACATACAATCCAGAGTGGAGAGATCATCTCAATCTAGCATGGAAAGATCAGAGGGAATTGCCTAGGCAAAACACATACAAGCTTCTTCACCTTTAGGATCAATGGTCAAGGCAAGAGGAGGAGACACTCACATTATAAGATGCTATGATGCAGTGCATGGCTAAAATTGATGAAAATATGAAGGTACTAGGCAAGATCAGAGGGAATTGCCTAGGCAAAACACATACAAGCCTCTTCATCTTTAGGATCAATGGTCAAGGCAAGAGGAGGAGACACTCACATTACAAGATGCTATGATGCAGTGCATGGCTAAAATTGATGAAAATATGAAGGTACTAGAGTCACAAAGGGCTAAAAAAATGAAGGCATTAGAAACACAGATGACCACCTTGATAAATCTTATGTCTCAAGGGGTACAGAGTGCTCTACTCTTTCAAACAGAACTGAATCTGAGGGAGGAAGTCAAGGCATCATCATGCTTACCTAAGCACAATCATGCATCATATACATTTTTTTGGTAAGACAAGAAATTTTATAAATGAATGGGAACACACAAGCAATGTCTCCTTGAATAAAACAAAACTATTTAAAACAACCAAAACAAATTAGTTTACCATCCCTACTTAGTTGAATAATCCAATCTCTCAATACAACTATATGAATTTATAATCCACTCTGCCATGGTATGAGATGTTAAAACTGTTGCTCTACACCATTTCCAAGAACTCACTTGTGTAGCAAGAATAATTTGTTGAACTTTCTAAACTGTTTCTCTAAATACTAAAGCATTTCTTGCCTTCCACATATGCTAAATTGCAGCAAACCACACGAGAAACCATGTTTTCTTTGTCTCCAAAGGCCCGCCTCTGACCAACCCTCCAAATTACTCCACGTGATTACAAAGTGTTATTAGGAGCACTATAAACACCCCCACCAAGCACATAATGCACCCCAAACTCTGTTTTCCACAACACAAGATAGAAATAAGTGTGACAATGATTCCATTGTATCTTCACACATCCCACAAATGGCCTCCTCCAATTAAATGATTCCCCTTTTTTGTTAGTTTGTCTTTCATGGGTATTGTGTTAGCGTCCATCCTTTTTATCAACATTTTCACTTTTGAAGGGACCTTTTTTTTCAAATTATTTTGAAGAAATCATCATGGAATTGGCTCATCTCAACTAAAAAAACCTCATAAGTTGATGACACAAAGTATAATCCTAACACATCTGCCATCTACACCCAATCATCCTGCACTCTTTCCGACAGTACTACCTTACCCACTCAGCTTTTTAAGTCAGCTAAAAACTCTGTCTCCTAGAAAAATAACTCTCATCATCATCCCCACCTCCAACAATTTCCCTTATAATCCCACATATCTTTCACCAAAACATTTTGATTCTCTACTACTCTATAGACCTTTTGATATTCATCCTGAAAACTCAATCCCCTACGTATGCCTCCTTCCAAAAAGAAATATTCCTCCGTATCCAATGTTGTGCCTAAGATTACGTGACCACCAACTCAAATTCCTTGCACTTCCCATAACTACAGAATGTAATTCCCTCCTGCAATTGGAACAAAGTGTGCCCTTGCATTCCCAAATCGCATCATCATGCACATACTTGGCTTTCAGCAATTTCACCCAAATACTTTTGTGTTCTACCTACAAACGTCATCTTCATTTCCCTAGCAACACAATGTTAAAATTTCCCAAATGTATCAACCCCAAACCCTCCTCCTCCTTTTTCCAACATATTTTCTCCCAGGATACCCAAGTTACCTTCCTGTTTTCCTTGTTACCACTCTACAAAAACTTAGAAAAAAGTGCATGCAATTGAGCTATAATACCTCCAAGTGCTTTAAAAAAATGTGAGAAAATAAGTCGAAAGAGCTTACAAGACCGCCTTTATGAGGACCATCCTTCTAGCTAGGGTAATGCGAGTGTTCCTCAAACCCTAAAATCTCTTGCACACCACATTTATTAAATAGTCATACATTGACCTAACTGTATAGATAGAAGACCCTTTGATCTTACTTTCCCTTTTCTTTGATACTTGAGACTTTTTCTAATATTTTCTGGGGTGAGTTAATTATTGAGTACTAAGGCTTAGGAAAGAAAAAATCTAGAAAGGACTCAAAGGGTGAATTTCTATAGGGGTTTTACTCTTTTATGTTTTCAATGTTTACTCTTATGTTTTTCAGATTGTCTAAACTCATGATTAGCTAATTTTTGACAATTAGGGTTGTGATATCTAGTCGATTTTGTGAACCCTAATTTCATGTTTTGTTTTAATTCTTATTTTCTTTTGTGATTGGATTGTTATGAATTCTAAATTCTAATATATTATATAACTCTATATCAAAGTTGATTGAATTTCATCCCCTCCTTTCTTTAGTCAAAATCAATAACATTTGGATTTTGCTTAAAGTTGATGATCAAACTATTTCTAAAAACCCTTAGTCTATCTCTCATGCATAAATCTTTTTTCTCTATGATCAAATAAGGGTTAATTAAAGAAGTGAATACTAATTGTTAATTATCAATTACTTTAAGTAATACTTAGAGAATTGGTAATAAATACGATAAGATCTAATTTAGAACTAAAATTGGGGAAAATGTATAGAGTCACACGGAGTCACAACCTAGGGCTTTCTACCCAAAGTTTTCTTTAATTTACTATTCCAAGTTGCTTTTACTTTTAATTGATTTTCTTTTACATTATCATAAAAAACACATTAAGAATTTGTTTGAATCATAGTAGACTTCAATTAATAAATAACCATAATCAGTCTACATGCAACTCATATTTAATATAGGTCAGCCCTGACCCATTTTTTTATCTTGTCTTGAGTCTTGATGAATCGGGTTAGATCGAATAACTAAAATTAACAATACTGCATAAGATTCCCTTATCCTTAAACACATTATTTTATAAACAACATTATCATCATAATATCTACTTAGGCATATTAATATGTGGTTTAGTCACACAATTGGCTATTTTAATTATCAAATTGCCTACTTAGAGATGGTAAGATCCATCCTTGGAACATGTGGTTGTTTAGTTTTTGGAGTGTTTTCCAAGAAAGTTAAGAAAAATATTTCAGAAATTCAAGTAAAATTGGAAATATGTTGAAAGACCTAATTTTTCAAATAAAATTGTTGACAAATGGAAAATTGGTTTTCCATAAAACCAAAAAACTATCCGAAGTAGTTTTCTAAATTGGAAAACACAATTTCATTTTCAACTACATCAAGTTTCTTTTCCCTTTATGCCACCTTCGTCGTTGCCTCTTACATCCTTTTGGACTTTTCACCCTGACCTCCGTCACCTCTCCATCACCACCACTCCCATCATTTCCTCCCCTTTCATGCCTCCTACTCCTACTCCAACCACTATCACTTCTTTGTTGCCACCGGTACAATATTTCATACTTCTTTCGTACCTCTCATTGTGACCTTTTCCATCTTTTTGTTGTCATCACCTTTTACTTTTGCACTTCTCACCCTAACCTTTGTCACTTTTTAGGTGTCGTTGTCATCATCTTTCATATTCCTTTCACACCTCCCATTTGGATCTTCACATCTTCTCATATTCCTCCTCTTCACCACCTATGTATGCATTCCTATGTTGGAAAGAATTGAAAAGAACTTTTTAAATTTTGTTCAATTCTCGTAACTTATTTCTAACATATAATTTTAATTTAAACATTTTCTATCAATTTCAATGTATTTCCTTTTATTTCATTCTTTCATTTATTTTCAAGGAATCAAACAACATCAAAGTAAAAAAAAATTTATTGTTAAAAAAAAAGAGTAAATCACAAGCACTTTTTTGAAGTTTGTTCTTAATTATTACACCTAATATTTTTTTCATTTTTAAACTTTAATAAATTTTATTTTTTTATTTTTATCACACCAACTCTTTACCGTTTTATTTTCATTACACTAATAATCTCTTTTAAATAAAAAAAATGCATTATATCATTAAGTGTAAAAAATAATAAGTATAATGAAAAGAAATATTGAAAAAACGTTTTATTTTATTTATTTTTTATAGATGAAATAGATATAAGAGAATTTGAAATATTTGAAGAAGTGAGGTAAAACGGTCGTCTGGCCCTACAATTTTTTATGGCTTATGAGTGGAATGATTGAGTGGTAGGGTACTGTTGATCATTGCTGCGTTTGCAACTATATAGCAGTTACAATGAATAGATAGATGTATTTAATTACACTGTGGGCACCGTTGAATATGACGAGACAATGATGCTACAAGATACGATGAAGCAGCTACATTTAATGCTTGCTTTTATGAAATCTAGGGGCTCTTGTCTTTGCTCAAGTAAAAACTCGCTTTGCACAGCGAGTCGGCGTCATTTCTTTTGTAACCCTCTCCTCTACGCTGTAAATCCACTCTCAAAACTATCCACGTTGCCATACCCGCCCGCACCAATTATATTTGAATCTAAACAACACACAGCAAAATATTATGAATTCCATTAACTACTTTACATCAACTCTGCACATTCTTATCAAACCGTCCAAATTTTATAACTAGTCGTATCATGATTTTCCTCATCATTAGCTAGTATTTGTGATTTTAAATTTGATACTATTACCTAATATTTTATTATACAACTTTATAAATTCCTATTTGTATGAATGTTAAATTGAAGTTTGTTTTCATTTAAAATTGAATATTATATTCAGATTTTATTTAATATTAATGAATTTAGAAATATAAAAAAAGTTGTACCAAAATTAGTGGTACTGAAATATAATGAATTTGTTACGTTAGCTTACTTCACTATAATTAAGTGTTCAAAAACTAAACTGAATTAAAATAAAAAACTAACCATTAAAATAAAAAAATTACAAAAAATAATTTTAGTTTGAGGTAATTTGCTTTTTGAAATGTTGAAACTGCAGCAAATCAATTCAAATCATTCATCTTTAGTTATTTTAACAAATCTTTAAGACATATACAATTACTGGTTATTCTCTAAGTTTATAAGATTTTGACTAAATCTTTAATAAGATTTTTAATTAAATGTATTAGTTGATGATAAAATATTTTAACAAACTTTTTTATTTAATTTATCGAATACAATTTGACAACAAACACTAAAATACAATGTTAAAATGAATTAATTGTTTATATTTTAACTTTAATGGTTGCTACTTTTATATAATTTTGTTGGGAGTAAGTAAACTTTTATACAATTTTAGAAATATAATTTTTCAATGTATTTTTTAATACTTAATAATAAAAATTTTAAACTACAAAATCAAATCAAATCAAACCGCAAAAGATTGAATTGGTTCAAATTTTATAATTTATTTAAATCAAATCAAATCATACTGCACTTATTTTCTTAATTTGTTCAAACTAATTTTAAACTCAAAACCACTTCACAAATCATACTGCACTTTGTTACAATGGGTTATACCCACTATATTATAGTGATTTTGTTACAATAAGCTCAATCACTATAATACAATGGACTTGTTATAAATGACTTAGCCCATTATAATATAGTTGGCTTGTTATACTGGATTTGCCCCACTATAATATAATGGTTTTCCTATAACAGGTATTGTCATATAATGAAATACTCAGAGTTGTTAAATGCTAGGGAATTTCATTTATCAGTTATCCTAATTTTATTTCCCACCTACTTGTAAAAAGACAAATATGTCTTCAATTATTTAGCTCAAAAAAAAAAAAAACTTGTTCTACCAAAAAGAGACTATCCATAGAAGAAAAAAAAAATTATCTTCTATGGAAAACCCTTTTTGTAGAATGAAAATTATTTTTCTTAGATGGATGTCTCTGCTGTAGAAAGATAAAAAATTATATGTTATAATTTTATATTTTTAAATAAAATTATATTATAAATAAATTATATTATCAAAATATAAAATTTTAAAAATATAAATACTATAAATAAATTTTATAATTAAAATAAAAATTTAAAATATAAATAAATAAAATATAAAAATTTAATTAGGCAGAACCTAATCCTTAGTTAAACTTTTATTATTATTTATTTTATATTTTATAATATAAAATTTTAATAAAATTATATTATAAGTAAATTATATCATTAAAATTTAAAATTTTAAAAATATAATATAAATATTATGAATAAATTTTATTATTAAAATAAAATTTTAAAATATAAAATAAATAAAATATAAAAGTCTAGTTGCCGAGAACTTTGTCCGTAATTAAAATTTTACATTTTATAATATGAAATTTTAATAAAATTTTAAAAAATTATAATATAAATAAATTTTATAATTAAAAGAAAATTTTTAAATATAAAATAATAAAATATAAAATTTTAATTAGAGAGAATCTAGTCCGTAATTAAACTTTATTTTTATTTATCTATATTTTATAATAAAAAATAATAATAAAATTTAAAAAGTTATAAAAAAATTTTAAAACATTCCTTTTATGGAAGAGGTATTTTAAAAATATAAATATAAAATATTATAAAATACTTTAATTAATAGAAAATTTTAAAATATAAAATTATATTATAAATATTTTTAAAACTTCCTTCTATGCAGCATTGCATTTACTCTTTTAAAAATATAAATATAAAATATTATAAAAAAATAATTAATAGAAAATTTTAAAATATAAAATTATATTATAAATATTTTTAAAACTTCCTTCTATGGAAGAGGTCATTGTGTAAAAAAAAAACAATAATTTCCCCTATACAGAAAGGCTTTTCATAGAAGTGAAATGATTTTTCCTTCTTCAAATGACCTTTTTCATAGAAGGAAAAAAAATTTCCTTTTACAAAAAATAACATCCTTAGAAGGTAAAAGAATTTCCTTTCTACGAAAAGCCCTCTTTTGTAGAAGGAACTTTTTTTTTTCTTTCTACTGCTAGTCTCTTCCGTAGAATAGAGGCATATCCGTCTTTTAAATGTTAATAGGAGGAAAATGAAAAAAATGTAGATGAAAAATAAAATAAATTTAATTAGTATGTACTGACAGTATAAAAGACTTATACATTGATGTCCAATCACAACTTTTTGTTTATATGACTTTTAAAGTATCAATTGACAAAGTCAACAAAGTTACCATAAATAAAATATTGTAATTGAATGTTAGTGTAAAACTCAAATAAAATTTTCCTACATATATAGTGGGCATTGTAGTGAATTTCCATAGCATATCGTATATCATTTGTGATATTTGACTCATTATAAATACACGTTAAAGTGAGTTAGTTTTTAGCTATTACAATAAACATTTAGTACACTATAATAACATATTTTATTATTTCTATATTATATTTTCACGCTTGTAAATCCTTCTAATTTTCTTACTTTTATTTTTGTATACATAATTCATATGTTTAGTTTGATCACTAATGGCATTGACAACAACTTAGTCTCAGAGCATCTTCAATGGTATATCAAACTTTTGATCTTATCCTACTTTTTTATGGACCCGCAATGTCATGTCCTTCAAAAAATCAACTCTATTTTTTAATCCAACAGAAGATAACATTTTGTAATCTTGGAACACCTTTGGTGGACCCTGCAAAGTCAAATGATAAAATTCAATAATTATTTTCAATTTATTTTAAAATAATTTGAATTAAGTAATTATATAGTTTAATTATCAAATAAATTATTTAAATTATATAATTCTATATTTTAATTTATTTTAAAATAATTTAAATTAGATAATTAAATAAACCCTTTTTCTCCCTCTACTCTCCCCCCAATGGCTTCTTTATTTTTTTTTTCTTTTCTCTCATACGCTCCCCCCTTCCTCTCACTCTCAACTCTTTCTTCTTCCACTTCCGGCCGCCCCTTCCCCCCTCATCTCCCTCTCTTCTCTTTATTCTTCCATTCCTAGTTGCACCTCTCCCTCTCATCCCCTTCTCTTCCCTTTCTTCTTCTACTCCTAGTTGCGCCTCCCACCTTTCCTCCCTTTCTTCCTTTTCATTTTTCACTTCGTCGCTATGAAGACGAAGATGAACGACCATCCAATGAGCCATCATGCAACCCTCCCCCTTCTCTTCTTCATGTATCTTTTTTGTTTTATTTTTGTTTGTATTTGATCTGGCTTCCATCTCCATTTTTGCTATCTCATTTCATGTTTTATGTTGTATGCGCATTTTTGTTGGAGGAGAGAGTCAATAAAAAGGTTTTTTTTGGGGAAAAAGTGTTGATCTTTAATGTTCCTCTACAAGAACAGATATCCATGTGGAGATAAGTTTTTTCTCCTCCAAAGGGTATTTTTGGCAAGAACAATTCTTGCCTTCAAGATCTATGCTCAAGAACCACTATTGGAGATGCTCTCACACACATTAATAAAATATATAAAACTTATATATATATATATATATATATATATATATATATATATATATATATATATATATTTACATCTCTGTTTCAATTTAAATATTTTTTCCCTCAAAGTAAATAGGATGGTCGGAGACAAATATATGTCCATGTATCAGTTGCTTATTGTCAATTATTCATGGATAGCTGAAATAAGGGATTTTGGATGTCTTCGTA
Source organism: Psophocarpus tetragonolobus (assembly GCA_037954015.1). Lineage (NCBI taxonomy): Eukaryota > Viridiplantae > Streptophyta > Magnoliopsida > Fabales > Fabaceae > Psophocarpus > Psophocarpus tetragonolobus. The sequence goes on from CM075690.1 coordinate 90,302,340, forward strand.
TTGGAGAAAGTCTTATGTGGATGATGATATTGATGACAAGGCTTTTTTTTGTTTTCTTTGTATTTATCAAATAGTAACATTTAAAACCTTTTATATATATATATAGGACATATCTAGTGAGAAAGTCAAATTTATATGAGAATGAAAGGAGAAATCTCAGTCATTGAAATAAAAATTAATGGTTGAGATCAACCACTCATTCTCTCTCTTATAAAATTTATTATTATCTGTCACTGTTTTTCTTTTCTTCTCTTTCAATGATTAAGATTTTTTAGATATTCTTCTCTTTCCTCACTCAATGATTGAGATTTTCTTCTCTTGTTCTCATATAAATTTGACTTTCTCATTAGATATGTCCTATATTTATATATGAAATAAAAAGTACATGATTGAAACTTTTGATTTATAGTGTTACTTACATTTATTTTATTAAAAAAAGTGAATATCCAAAATTTTACGGTTTATCAAATTCCTCATCTTTAACTTTTATTTTCACGGGTATTTGATTAAATTACTAAAATAATGTAATATTTAGTAATACAAGATGGACTAATGGATCGTTTTTTATAACTTTTTACAAGTTGAGAAAACAAAAAAAGAAACAGACAAACAAGCCGATTAAATAAAGGATTTTGAGATGGAATATTGGAAGCTATTTTGATGGAGTTATCTCAAGTCTCAATATTTTGTAGGTTTTGGTTTTTGCATCCTAATTCATTTTACGATACCAAACACATTTCAAAAGATGTGATACTTGTATTGTGTGTTTAGATAGGGATGAATACGTGATTGAGTTGTTTGAGTATTTGTTTTCTATCATTTTCATGATTGATTATAGATTTTTATGATCTTTTGTTGTTTGGAAAACAAAGATGTCAAAATTACTAAGCTAAGTGTTGATATACCTAAAGGGTAATCAATTACATCATTGCAAGTTTTTTCCACTAATCGATTACCTGATCTTGATAATCGATTATCACAAAGAAGGAGTATTTTTGGGCTATTTTTTATTGAACTACAAGGTAATTAAGTGGTTATGAATGATAATCGATTACCTTGGTCTGTTACTCATTTTGAAACCTTTTTCAACTAGTTTTCTTTATCAAAACAAAAGGGTCTTTAGGCCTTTATGAGAGGAAAAGTGAATTTCAAGAGCAAAAACATTTGAAGCGAAGGGAAAAAATAGAATTACATTGATTGAGTTTCAAGAATCATTGATTGGAAGTGTAAGGAATTAAAGAACTACGCTATCTTTGTTTGAGTATTTTTTACATTAGGTGATATTGTTCTTTAACCCAAATCTTTGATTTTGTGTTTGATAATCTCTTGATGCAAGTTCTTGAAATTATTGTGGAATCTCATGATAATGTTTTATGAGTGAGGCTATTGTGAGTGGTAGAGTGTCATAGTTTAGCAATCTCTTGTAGGGTGCAAGGGTATGTCTTTTTTTGTTGTGTTGTCTTGTGAATGTGTGGTATGTATGCATATGATTTTAGCGGAAAACATATTGGTGGAAGAATATATCTGAAAACAGAATTTAGGTCATTTAGGACCGAACCAGTATAAACAACTTGTATAACTCTATCCTTACTCTTTTGGTTGATTAACATTGAATTGATTTTTACTGAATTGGTTAATATTTTTTTTTTCAATTGAATATTGATTCTTGGATTCATAATTGGATGTTTTGCAAATATTGGATTAAAAACATTATTGAGGATTTTATATGAGTCTTGGTATTGTCTGAATCTTGAAAATAGTTTATTTGCTGTATAAATTGAAATTGTTATCAAAACTCTTGTATATATTTTGGAGATTTCTGGGTAAATTTTGTTTTTTTTTTAAACTTTGATATTGTAGAAATTATAAAACAGTTTTAGAATTTATTCAACTTTCCCTTTAGATTTTCTCGGGACCAACAAAGGAAACTAATTCCAACTCTAGCCTAGCCTCCAGCAAAACTCTTGATCTTGTAGTGCCCCTGGTTTTGCCAATGCATTTGTGAATTGTTTACCCTTTCTAAGCGAATGGTTAACAGAATGGACCCACTCTCTTGATAGCAGGCCACAAATTTCATAGAGCTCATTAGCAAATACATGAAAAGAAGACGGAGAACTCTTCAATATATCCACCAGATCTTTTGAGTCTAATCAACACTCCACCCTCTCAAATTCATACTCAACACCTCCTAAGACCATTTAACATGGTTAAAATTTCCCCACACAATACACAAGTAGCTTGCCCAAGGGCCGCCCCTCCAACCCTGCCACAAAACCCGAACAAGAAACTACCATCAATACCTCTACAAAGCCCACCAAAACCAACCTGAGGAGTAGCTATTGAGACACTTCCATCAACTTTAAGCACAACTGACCCAACCTGAGGAGCCTACCATGCCACCAGTTGTGAAAGTGGCTCTAACCTTCGTGAATCACTCCATCAAAGCTGTGGCATGTTGATATGCAACATGCACCTGGCAACTCTTTTGCTTAAACACCCAATTGTTCCTCCCAGTTCAAACTAACCACATACCAATGAAGAACAACAAGCCAACTAGGAACTCTAACTCAACCCTCCACCATAGTTGTCATCCCTATAGCCCGCCAAAACAAGTTATTGAAGGCACACGAAAACAAGCAGTAAAAGATCCTTTCATCATACTCATGGCACCTCAAACAAACTGATTGAACATACAGTCCATGTTGCTGCAAAATCTCACTTTTGAATTGCCTCGTGCCCCGTCTGCCAAATGAAAAAGTGAAATGTGTGCTGGAAGACGAAGTTTCCATATTCAAAGCCACGAAGTCTCTAGTTGTTGGCGCCCACGCCTGTCCAGCCAGTCATAAATCAATTTCACCGAGAACTCCCCTAGCACATTTGGGCTCCACACCCACAAATCCTGCATGCCTTCTACCAGGAAAGGCTTAATGACATGGATCACGATTACTACATCCTTTAGAAAAAGGTGTAAACAATTGTCCCAACTGCCAATTGACTCAATTTCATGCATCACAAACTTTCACCTTAATATCATTAATATGCACCCATGGCACCACAGTAGTTATCAGGTCTTTAAAGACCTACGCGTCCTGCTAGAAATTTTACGTCTCATCCCCTTGTTTCATAACAAAACCCTCCTTTAACTCTACCAGGGCCTTAGCCACCAAATTCCAAGATGCCGCACTAGAGAATATGTCATTATTATGGACATATTTCTCCTCGATCACTCTCGTCCAAAGCTAATTTCTAGGATACAAAAAATCTCACACTAGTTTCCTAGTAAAATTGTGTTTTGGTACCTGTCCCTACCCAGCCTAATACCTCCTCGTATCTTGCTCTTTGTGATCTTCTCATAGCTTATCGTGTGCATGTTGTGGCCCCTAAGCCCCGCCATATGAGTTTTTTAACTGATCTATCAATGTAGTCACACATGTATTGAGGAAGCCAATGTAACTGCATCCCATATGAAGGCAGCACCAAGGTAACCGACTTAGCTAGAGTCACTCGACCAGCCTTATTCAATAAGCAGCTTTTCCAATTTGACAACATAGTTTGCACTCTTGCAGTTAAGTCCGCAAAATCCCTCCTAGTCACCGACCCCCAGAAAATTATAAACCCCAAGTACTTCCCTAAGCATGATGTAGCTTGAATTCCCGTTGCCTGAGAAATTAGATGCTTCACTCTATCAGACACCCTTTTAGAGACATACAACCGTGACTTGGCCACATTAACCTTCATGCCTGAGATTGCACAAAAGTCTTGAAGCATACGAGCTTCCAACTATGATTGCACCACTTCCACTTTTAGGAACAACAATACATCATCCTTAAAGAACAAATGAGAAATTGGTGTACCCCTTCTCGAGACCTATACAGGCTTTCAACTACCATCTTGAACAACTTGTTGAATCATGTACCCCAACCACTCCATGCATAAGACAAACAAAATGGGGGAAGGAGGTCCGTTTGCCGCAAGCCCCGAGCATGTTGATAACTCTCCATTCTGTTCCTATTCCATAACAAAGAAATAGTGGTGCCCCTCACCCCATGCATAATAAGATCTACAATCACTCTCAAGAAACCAAATGAATGAAGCACCTATTGCAGAAAGTCCTAGTCAATCCTATCATATGCCTTCTCTAGATCAAGCTTGAGCACCAAGTCACCTTGCCTACTTCGATTGTGACTCATACAATGGATCACTTATTGTAACACTATCGCGTTATCCTTTGTTCCTCTTCTACTAATGAAGCTGCTTTGCCAGGGACTAATTAGCCTATCTAACCATGGACGTTAGCGGTTGACAAGAACCTTGGACATAACCTTAAACAGCACGTTGCACAAGCTTATAGGCCTGAAATCTTGAAAGGATTGTTGGCTATCTCCCTTGGGGATAAGCACCGATAAAGTTTCAATAACTCGAATGTCAAAGGAACCAGACGGGAAAAAATGTGCAACAAACCTCCAAATTTCATCCCACACCTCTCCCCAAACATCTTGAAGAAGATATTTTAGGAAACCATCGGACCCTAGAGCCTTGTATTATTGCATGCTCATCCAGGCTTGCTTGATGTACCTACTTTTGGTTGCACAATTCCAATCTATTATCTAGAGTTAGAGAATGTTTGACAAAAATAGTTTTAAAAAAACAACAAAGTTAAAAAGTTAGTTGAAAATTAAATAATTTGTTATAAATATTTAGTAAAAATAATATAAAAAGTTGTAAAATGATAAATAAAAACATTATTAGTCATTAGATCAATAATAAGGTATTTAAAACAACTATAATATATTTTAATAATATAACTTAATTATATATTTAAATTATAAATTATTATAATTATATATTTAAATTATAAATTTTTATATAGACATATTTAAATTATAAATTTATGTAATTACATATTTAAATAATAAATTACTATAAGTAATATTTAAATTATAATTTCTATAATTAAATATATAAATTTTAAATTACATATTTAAATTATATTTTTATATTATAAATTATTATGATTACATTAATGAAGGAGAAAGAAATGAAAGAGAGATGATTGTATAATGCGATGAGAGAGAATTAGTGGAGGGATAATATATTAATTAATAAAGGATAAATATGTAAAAATAAAACCAGTTAGTAGTTGAAAATAAGAGAGTTTTTGAAAAAGCTACTTGGAATAGTATTTTTGAAAAAACTAATAACTCCTAAAAAAACTCTTAGATTTTTGCTATTCAAACGGAGGTGAATTATTCCAACTACGATTTCAATTAAATGATATGACAAATCAGATACACTCGTAATGTAATAATTAATTATAACAACTCCTACAAATCCACTCGCTCCTTGGTATGGAAGAAATCCTTAAAGTACCGAACTGCTTTATCTGAAACACTTTCTCCTCGAAAACCAGACTCTTGATGGAAGTACAAGCCCATTAATGTGATTTCTCTGTCTGTGAATGACTGTTTATGCATGAAAAAACCTTGTATTCCTACTTCCTAACCTAACCCACTTTTTCCTAGACTTCTAAAACCACAATGTTTCCTCTTGAAAAAGCATCACTCATATTCCCCAAGCAAGTCGTGTTGTAGATAATAGAGAAAAGTTGAATCAAATGACACTAGAATCCTTTGGATGCCCTTTATGCAAGCCTCAAACTCACATTTTTTTTTTTAAAATACTTCCAAAACTCCCGATAAAAACTACAAAATCTTGTGACACATATTGGAGGGCAACTACCACATTACCTTGGCCCATTGACATGCATGATGAACAACATTGGCATAACTGTCATGCCTGCACCATGCAACTTGAAAATGAAACAATTGATCGTTTCTACATTTAAGCGCACGATAGCAACACAAAAGTAATGGGCTATGGTATGAGTGCTTTCACACCAAGTTCTCAACCATAGCTTCAAGAAAGGCTAGTCTCCATTTTTTATCACAAATTCCATGATCAAGACGCATGAAATCAGTAAACCACTCACGCTTTTTTTCAAGTCTAACAACACTTAACTATTCAACATATTGGCAAACCCCATTGCTCTTAACCTAGAAAACATGCTTCTTTTATTCTTCAATGGCGCAAGAATGTCTTTAAAATCGCCAGTCAACACCCCACGCAAGGAAAATTTCCCTTGAGCCTCCATTAGGTAATTCCATAGTAGACATCAAACTCCCAAGTTTGGGCTTGCATAAGCCGCAGAGCACAACCAAGTCCGGTTCCGCTTAGACACTTTAATAGTGACACATTGAGGCATAGCTTCAACACAGTCAAATGAGAAGCAAGACCTTGTTTCTACCAGCACCCAAATACCATCTAAGTGACCTTATTAACAAGTTTGGGGTTTTTTCACAATAGAGTGTAGATGAAAGAAAAAATTACGAAAATAGAATGGTTTTGCGAAAACTTCCCAAAATGGTGTAGTTTGCACCAAACTTGCCACATGAATTGCTAGTTTGGCAAAAAGATAAAAAAAAATGCAGAAGTCGACAATTGAAATGGCAAGTTGGATGTGTCATTTGCCAGTTTCCGTGTTTTTTTTTTTGTCTTTTTGCTAAATCGGCAACTCATTTGCCGGTTTTGTAATAATTTGATCCAAACCGCCAATTCATGTGGCGGGTTTGGTGCAAATTACATCATTTTGGGAATTTTTCGTAAAACTACTTTATTTTTATCATTTTTTCGTTCATCTACACTATGTTGGAAAAACCCAACAAGTTTGCATTTCTTAATCAATGTCTAATATTTAAATTTTGTTTATGTCACTTTATATATAGAAAAATTTATATTATAGTAGAGATGATTAATGCCTATTAATTAATATTATTATTAAAAAAATTCTAATTTTTTAAAAGAATTATTAATTATCCTAATTTTTATCTTGTTAACCAAGTGTTGTCCTTAATTTATTTGGTGAAATTTGGGTTCAAACAAAATAATGACGACAAATTTGTTAGTCATGTAAGACAAAATTAAATCAGGTTTACCATCATTGATGCTATAACTTTTTTGTAAGTTTACTAGAAAGAAGCTTAGGATATATTTTACCTTTCATTAGTTTTAGTTTCGAACATATATTATAAAAAAGTATTACTAAAATCGTTTTCTAATTTCTTTAAATAAAAATTTAAAGTAAGACAATATCAATTGTTTTAAATTTTCTTATTCATACAAGTCGAACACAATATTAAGGAGTTTAAAACATTAACGTATTACTTTGAATCAACTCAACTATATCCGTATTAGTGTTGTCTTATATTTAAGTTCAAGTAATCCCTTGAATTTAATTATTATTTATATATTTTTTATAATTAATTGGCTATCAAGATACTAGCTAGGGAAATAAACCTTGCCCCACTTAATTTATTTACGACCAAAGCCACGACAAATATATATATATATATATATATATATATATATACACATATATATATATATAATATTTTTTTAAATATAGTTTCAACCCAATCTAAGTTTTTTTTTCTTATAAAAAAAAAAGTATATTAATTAAACAACTCAAGATTAGGTATCTTAGTTTTGCGAAATACGCCCGAGTTAGCTAAAACACTATTTTGAACAAATTTTTATTATTGGTTTTAATGAAAAGTACAAATTTTTATGATCTTAGGTCTACTTTAATTTTTTTCTAATTTTATAATTTTCAATAAATTTTAGTAAAATGCATATAAGAAAAAAAATGTGTTGTTTTTCTTTTTTATATTAGATTTAGACCTTATAACATATTTTTAAGAGATTAATTTTATGTTCTAACTATTTATATCTCTGTTTTTGTTAAGTACGCCCTCTTATGTATAAATTGTCTGCTATAACTTTTTTTCTTAAAGGAGTACATTCAAACCCTTTTATCTTTAAAAAGTATCTTTTGAGATTAACATATATCTATTCCCAAAGTATTTAGAGTTCCATAAATACATTTAAGCAATAGTTATACGTGACTCTAAAAACTACTTGGATAAGGTATTATAGCGTACTTAATGATTATGCTAAGATTTGAACTTAACCCGCTCAAGCCCCTATTAGAGAAAGCTTGACTACTGTCTTATGAAAAATAAGATTTTAGATAGGGTTTCAAAAACACAATGATAATGTTAAAATAAGACTAGCAAACATGGAGTGTAAAATAAATAATTTAAAAATGTAAAAATAAAAATAAAATATATATATATATATATATATATATATATATATACATATATATGTATATATATGGTAACACTGTGCGTTTGACGCTGCGTTTCAAGGTATATCCATATATAATTTGCCTCTATTGAACGTCTTAATTTGAAAGCAAAGCTTTAGACAATGATTTTTGTCTTTGAAGTACATTTAAATAAGAATTAATTTTTTTGAATTTAGGCTGACAATGTTCTTAGGAAATAGGAATCTACTTAGAAATACTAGTAGTGTAAATATAGCAAGTCTCTTGATGTTAAACTACTATCAAAACCCATTTTTAGCAGTGTTAATCCAACCCACTTTGGTGCTTTTGATATATCAAATATTATCTATGACCATGACTTTGGTTTACTTATACAATTGAATAAGAAATTCATATTTTGGAATATAATACAATGGTGGAGATGAAAATGTTATAACGCCTTTACTAGCTAATATAATTTCTAAGAAAATATTCACACAGGTAATTTTATAAATGAGAGAAATTGAACTGATGTAATTATTTAATTTTTCTTATAATTTAAATTCTCTAATATTGAATTTAAAGTTTTTCTATATAAATATAATTGAAAGGAGTAAATCACCAAATACTGGATAATTGAAAGCACTTTTGTTTAGGCTTTTGTAGGTTTGTTTGACGTACTCTTGGGCCTCATTTGAAAAGAGCGCAGAATGGTTTGGGTCTTTTCCACTGAAAATTATTTAGTATGTTATTTACACCTCTATATAGTGGTTAATAGATATTTTTTCTTATTTTTATTTTAAATATTTTCTAAAATACTTTAAACCTATTATTTGAATTATTCTAAGATTTAGTAATTAATATATGTTCCTTGTCGTGAACAAAATATATGTTCTTAGTATTTTCTTCGCACCTTCCTAATCTTCATTATTTACATCCTATCAAAATCTAATAATACACCTCACCTAACTATGTTTGAAAATACAAAGTTTCTAAAAATAAATTTTCGGAACGTGTATTTATATTTTTTCAAAAGTAAATTTTAAAAGATTTAGACTCTTTCAGAAAATAATTTCTAGAATTATGTTAGAAAATAAAAGCCCGAAAAGTAATACCAAAATGTACATTTATACTTCTGGAAATTATTTTCAAAAGAGCATCTTATTAGTAGTATCTTGATCTCTAATCTCTTGTCATTAACATATAAAATAAGAACAAAAAATAAAATACAGTGAAAATAAAACACACATCATTGCAATAGAAAAAAAATAAAAGGTATCTTCAATTTCTCTTACACTATCAATAAAATTGTTTGAGGCAAAATCCAAACATAATCATTAAAAACATCATAATAGCAAGTAGATAATTGATAGAGGTATAAAACAAAAATAAGATTTAAAGGATAATAGAAAATAGTTGCAAAAATATAATTAAAAGTAATCAACTAAAAATACAATTTTAGAGTTTTAAAAAATTGAAAGAAAACTAGAATTAGGATTTATATTAAACTTTTTAAAATAATATTTTAATAATAAAAATATGTACATAAGAGAAGACATGTACTTGATTTTGAAATAATAAGTATTAAAAGAAAATATATTTATTACTGTATTGTAAATATCTCAAACTAGACATGTTAGGATGAAAAGAGGAGGTGAAGGTCAAATCCATTAATGTTATGGAGAAACTTCTAGCTTTGTTTGAGATGATAGGTTATAATTAATTAAAAAATTTCAAGTAACGTAAATATGTAGTTTAATTTATATTAAAATAATTATTCACTTTTAATTATGCTAAATTAAAAAAGTAATTATTTTTCAAATTTAAGTTGAACTAAGCATGCAATGCATTCGACCATAATTTTTAATAAAAACATTTTATTTATTAGTTATTTATTAGCATTCTATAATCCTTGTTAGAAGGGACATTAATCAATTTTATTCCTGACCGGCCACCTTGACTTGAGGTTATGACGTTAACTTCCACTAATCTCCAAAACTTGAACTTTCAAACCATAATATTAATAATCTTAAATTATCCTAAACGAGAAAATGTTCAACAGTTTGCGATTGGATTAGATTAATCTAATATAAGAAGAGTTATTCGATTCGGGTAATTGTATGTGAAGATTATAGGAAGCAAACAGCAGATCTTTAATTAGGTACAAACTATGATATTTTTCTGTATATGTATTCTAAATCACTATAAGAAAATATGTTATTACAATAGGCTAAATGTCAACCATAATAGTCAAAAGTCCACTCTAATGTGCATTTACAATGGGTTTACAGTAAACCAAACATTAAAGTTAATTTTTCAAAAATATACAATAGATTATCGAGATCCATTATGTTCACTATAAAATTTACTATATACAATGAGTGTTACAGTAGACTAAACTCATTATAATAAAGAGAGTATTTAACCCATTGTAACGGGTCCACTATAATAAAGTGGACTTAGCTCACTATAATAAATCCTCTATATTGTTGTGAGTTTAATCCATTATAATAAGTCCATTGTATTATAGTGGATTAAGTCTATTGGACATAACCCACTATAACAAGCCTATACTATATTATAGTGGACATAACTCATTATAACAAACTCACTCACTGTATTATAATAGTTTAGCCCACAGTAACAAATCCATTCCATTATAGTTGGTTAAGCCACTAACAAAACCCTCTTTTATATTATTATTTTTAATTTTCAATATATAAATATTAAACAAAACTTGGATTTAATACTCAATTTTGAATAAATCAATAAAATGAATACAAATTTACAAAGTTCCATAATAAAATTTCCTAAAAGTATTACATAACACTTATCAGAATTTCAAAGTTTTCTATACATAATAAAGTCTTCACCCCTGTGTATATTGATCATCATTGTTGGACAAATCATCATCATAGTCTAGATGAAGACTATTAGATCCATGGTACTGCTTGGTAAGAATTTGCACCACTGATGTAACTTGTTTAATGGAATTACTCATTTCCTCTAGTGTCTTCCTATCTTCTTGGCATTGTTCCTTCAAAACATTTATCACTTGAAGCAACTCTAGAGTATTTGCAGTTTCAAAATGTGTAGTTTTATGTGGTGCACACTCCTTGGTTAGCGATTCCACGCTGGGCCTATAACGGGACAACATACCCATAAAGGCATCCCTGAGATTTCTCCTAACTGTATCACTCCATAATTTCAGCTTTGAGACAGAGTCAAGGTCTTAGGTTCCACTACCAGAGGCTTGTAAGTTTAGCTTTTCTTAATTTCATATTCATGTTGAGGTGCTCAAGTAACATATGTCTGAAAAATATCACATCATAATTAATATTACCTTAAAATTATGTACTAATAAAATATATTTACCATTAACATTACCTTAAACTTGTCAAACATTTGATTAATTTTGTTATGTTGCATTTCTTTCCAAGAACTGTATCCGACCCTGAATATATTGAGACTTAATAACAGTTTTGATTGCTGAAAAAGCCACTCTACACGAATAATTTATGAACTGTAATTTCCTTAATAATATATCTTTGAATTAAAAAAATCTAATTAAATTTAATATAATATTATGACTCAAATTAAATAAAGTAAAATTTGCTTCTTTTACTTAGTAGCGGAAAATTAAGTTCTAAATATAGAAAATTGCATTCATAAAAAAACAATATGCATGATCCTAAAGAGATGCATAAACAAAAAATGGTACATGACCACTTGTTATATATAAATGTCCATTCTTTGTAGAAAATAGAAGGAAGTGACTATATACTTAGTGAATGCTAGTAGATATAGGAAAAGAAAGTTTTTCTTTTAATATATATGAATGCTAGGTAATATTTTTCTTTTTTGAGTTTTCATATTCTAAATATATTGACTGATTTTTCATTATTAATACTAAAAAAATATTTTTCTTCATACAAGTAACTAAACAATAACACTAAATAACCACTCAAGCATTCATCTTGTATGTAATTTTGTATTTGAGCATAAAAAGAACTAATGTAGTCGTGAGTTAAAAGTTGAAAACAATAAAAAGTAAAAACTTGTCTAACAAGTTTTAAAATGTTAACTTATCTACCATAAGGAAAATATTAATTTATATTTTTAATTTTTTGAGTAAAATTAAAGCAATAGAAAATATTAACTAATACTTTAATTGATTTTAAATAAGAACAGTAACTACTTAACAAAATAACTATCATAACAAAAGAAAATACCTTTTCAACATGAATTAGAGCAAAACCAACACTACTATAAAGGGAACAAAAGGGTATTTTGCTCTTGAATGGTTCAAAAACATGTCAATCATGGCTAAAGTGAATGTCTATAGTTATAGAGTGTTGCTACTTGAGATAATTTCATGCAGAAAAAAGTGTAGACTTTTAGGCAGAAGATGAATAGAAAACAATCCTAACTTAATGGGCTTATGACTCCTACCCAGAAGGTTTTATTCATGACTTGGTTGAGAATGACCAAGAGACATTGGATGACAAGAAAGCCTTGGAGAAGTTAGTAATGATCATCTTTTTTGTATTCATGACTGCTACGTTGATAACTTAGTTGTTATATTTTATATTTGAGTAAATGTAAGTAATTTTAATTAGTCAACTAAGCAAAACAAAAAATAAAGCAGACACACTTAGGGATTCATCTCATCTTTCATTGCATCCAGCCACTGTTTCTTTTCTTCACTCTCCAAAGCATCTTCAAAATACTCAGGTTCTCCATCATCAGTCAAATTCACATATTCATCAAAAGAATACCTGGTAGATGGTTGTTTCTGTCTATTAGATCTCCTGAGTTAGGCTTGAGAGGATTCAGGTACATCATAAACATTCTCATCAGGTGATCTCTCATGCTCCTCCTGATCATCATTAATAGAAACATCTAATTCATCTCCAAGTTGTTGATTAACACCATCGATCATGATTAGGCGATTGCATAGGATCAACATATGTTAGATTTCTATCCTTTTCGAGTGTAGTATTCTCCACCTTATTAATGTCCTCAATGGTTTGGTCTTCAATGAACAGTACATCACGACTTGTAACAAGCTTCTTCTTAATAGGATCATAAAACTTGTAGCCAAATTCATCTTCACCATAACCAATGAAGATGCACTGCCTTGTCCTCACATCCAACTTGGATCTTTCATCCTTTGGAATATGAACAAACGTTTTGCAACCAAAGACACGCAAATGATCATAGCTCACATTTTTCCCAAACAAAATTTTATTTGGAACTTCACTATTCAAGATAATAGTAGGAGTGAGATTAATAACATGCACCACTGTATACAATGCCTCACCTAAAAAATGCTTAGGTAATTTAGCATCTGAGAGCATACATCTCACTCTCTCAAGCAATGTCTTGTTCATCCTCTCTGCTAAACCATTTAGCTGAGGAGTTTTAGGAGGGGTCTTCTCATATGCAATATCATGCTGCTTGCAATAAACATCAAAGGGTCCACAATACTCACCATCATTGTCAGTACAAATATGTTTCAGCTTCTTGCCTGACTCTCTTTCAACCAAAGCATGAAATTGTTTAAATTTCTCTAGCACTTAGTCTTGTCTCTGCAAGACATAGACTCATAGCTTCCTGGAACAATCATCAATAAAGGTAACAAAATAAAGTGCACCACTAAAGGATTTTACCTTAAATGGACCACAAACATCAGAATGCACCAATTGCAACAAATTTGACTTCCTTGAGGGAGGATGCTTCTTGAAGGATACTCTAGTTTTCTTGTCAGCCATGCAATGAGAACATCTCTCTAATTCTGCATTTTTTAGCCCTTGAAGAACATCCTTTTTAACTAAGCAGTTCAACAATTTTTCACTTATATGACTAAGCCTTCGATGCCACAAATATGCCTCCATATCTACGGCATTCACACTGTCTTTAGTAACCAAAGCTTTTCTCCAATACAGTTTAGAAATCTTCTCCCCTCTAGCCATAACCAAGTTATCTTTGGTGAGTTTCCACTTTCCAAAACCAAAGTGATTATCATAACCACTATCATCAAGCATCTGCACAGAGATCAAATTAAAACAAACATCAGGAGCATGTTTGAATCCTCTGAGCAACAACTGCACTCCCATGCTGGTTTGCAGGCAAACATCATCAATACCAATCACCTGAGACACACCATCATTACCCATCTTCAATACTCCAAAATCACCAAAAGTATAAAATGTGAAGAATTCCTTCCTTGGTGTAACATGCAGTGTAACACCACTATCAACAATTCACATGCTCTCATCTGACACAAGATTAACTAATTCATTGTCACGAAGATTAACAAGGTCACCATAAGTAGCAATAGCAACACGATTATCATCATCATGATCCTTCTCTTTCTGCTTACCCTTTTTATCTTTGTTCTCCTTTTTTTTTAGAAAACAACATTTTTGTATATGCCCTGTCTTGTGACAATAATGACACTCCACATTCTTGTATCTGGACTTGGACTTACTCCTGCTCTTTTCTCTACCTCCTTTTCAGTTCTTTTCTTTGACTTCTCCCCCTGTTTTCAGTGACAAGTACGTCAGCTTAGATGAAGAACCATGTGTTTTCCTTCTCATCTCTTCATTAAGAGCACCACTCTTTGCCGCTTGCAAATAAACAACACCCATTAGGGGCTAAGTTTATAATAGAAACCCGAAATGTCTCCCAAGACTCAGGTAAAGTATTCAGTAGCCATAGTCCCTAAACTTCATCATCAAATTTGATACTCATACCAGATAACTGATCTAGGAGCCCTTGAAATTCATTCAAGTGATCTAAAATAGAAGAACTCTCCCTGTACTTCAAATTTATCAGACAGTTCAACAAATACAATTTATTATTCCCTGATTTATAAGCATACAAGGACTCAATCTTCTCGCACAATGTTCTCACATGTGTCTCATTAGCAATGTGATTATAAACATTGTCTTCTAAAAATTGCAGAATAAAACCACATACCTGTTGGTGTTCAAAATCTCACTCTTCTTCAGACATAGAATCTGACTTCTGAATAGCAAAAATAGGAATATGCATTTTCTTTACAAATAGCAAGTCTTTCATCTTCCCCTTCCACAAGTGATAATTAGTGTCATTCAAGGCAACTAATTTTGTATTTGTCTCCATCATTCAAGCAAGTCAAATAGTCCTTAAACCAAAACCAAAGAGCTCTGATACCACTCTGATGGGCGCAATACGATAAGTTTGCAACAAATGTAAACAATGCAGCGGAAATAAATCTCCCTATCTCGCAAGAATCTATGAGGAGCAATAACAAAATATAACACTAACTAATCATTGATCTTTTTGGAATAAGATACTAAGATTTTAACGTGGAAAACCCCTCAAAGCAAGGGTAAAAACCACGAGTCGTCCATACCAAAGAAATAGCTCCACTATTATCAATAAAGAATACAAAAGAGTTTTAATCAAGTGTCAATAACCCAACAATATCAATGTCAACACCAATAAAGCAATAAGCTTACAAATAGAGAACAGGGAAGATGAATACCCTCAAATATATTGCTATCATAACTGAATATCTCCTAACACAGAAGTCTTTCAATGATCCGAACGGTCAGAATGAAGAAACATACATTCTGAAGGTGTTGTCCAAAAATCAGCCTAATCCAACGGTAAACGAATCTGTAGTGGAGAATTTATGATTATAGCTCTGTGTAAAGACGAAAATAATTTTGTCTCTCTTGTAGCTTTCTTTATTCAACTCTCTGTCCTACAAAACACCTTCTCCACTTGACTTAAATAAGATATCAAGTGAGCTTTTTAAATTGGGTTTTTTCTCCACATAGGAAAGGAGTCCAATACCCAACATTAATAACAGTTTTTCACATCAATATTTAATGATTTGTTAAATCCTTTGTTGAGTTTGTTCTAAATTGTTCATAATAAAGTAAATTATATTTCTCTGTTGTATTTATTTAAATACCTTGTTGGGATGAAAAAAAAAGTTACATATTAAGATAGTTAATATGAATTTATATATATTTGAACACTTTCGTTGTTAAGAAACTTTTTGGAAAGTAAAAGTAAAAGTAAAACCGTGAGTTTTTTTTTTAAAAAAAAATATTTTTTTTAAATAATTCGCTATGGAAAGTTAATTAATAAAATTAATAATTGAAAAAATTATAATTAAGATAGCTATATGTGTAGGATCTAAAATTTAAATAAAAATATTTAATTTAAATAAAATAAAATAGATAAAAGATATTATGTTATATAAAAGGGTGCAAAACAATATATAAAAATATTCTTTAGTTTATAAACACTTTTTATAATATTATTAATAAAAATGAAAAAATTTGAAGGAAAAAATTGTATTCCAAAACAATAAAGACGGATGTTTGACTAATTTTGTGTTGTTGAAACTACTTATTAGTTGTTAAAATTCTTACTGATGTAACTGACTTGGAATTTGTAAAATTTAATCATTAATAAACACAAATAGATATATAATAGAAAAAAATTACTAATTTAATATACAAACTGTAAAACAAATACAGTTAAAACAAAACTAAAATTATTAAAACCATTATAATTTTAAAATGGATGGAAATAAATTTATTAAAACAATTTTTTTTATAATAACTATAGCTATTCTTTGTTAATGATCAATTTTGTTTAACCTATTATTAGATCATTCCTTAAAAATATTTGACAAACAGTAAGGGTATGGTTGGCGTATAGATATGATATTGATAAGATTGAAAAATTGGTAGAAACAAAATAGAACAAGAGAAGCATAAACTCTTATCATATCCTATATTTTATGCACATCGCAATAAGAAGATATATACATATATATATATATATATATAATTATTTTATCTTATCATAATTTGAGATTAACATGTTATGGTAGGATATAAAAAATATTAAAATGACAAAGTTACTCTTATTAGAAATTTAAATATAATTTTATAATAAATTTAATTTGAATTATTTTTTTAGCATTTCAATACGTACACATAAATAAAAATTTATATTTTATTAAAAATATTCAAATTTATTTTACAAAAACTAAATTTGTGATCAAGTTCTATAAAAGTAGGGTTTATGTTTGTTTGGATACCTTCTACTAAAGTTCAAGAAAATAGTGGCAACAACTGCCCCAAAACATGTCTCCGTTGCACCTCTCACTACCCTCACAATCCCCATGTTGTTCTTTCAAAATCTCCAACACCCTCTCTGAAGGAACCGCCACCACTACCACAAAACCTTTCATGTCACGATTCGCCCCAAAAGGACATAGACACTTGGGGGAGGCACTAGATCGGCAGGATGTGATAGACGTGTACACGTACCTAGATAGTGTGTCGATGGAGAAAGAAAAACATGAGAAAGAGAAAAAAAAACAAAGAAAGAGAGAGTTAACGATGAGAGAAAAAGGAAAAAGAGAGGGGGTGAAGGAGGAGAGTTACCGGATAGGAGAATGGAAGAGTCACTGTAGGGATAGTTAAGCTCGACAAATGGGAGAACAAATGTAAAAGTAAAAAATAATCTTATTCTTTTACTTTCTAATTTAATCTCCCCTTCCCCTTCATGATAAAAATTATATTAGATAATAGGATAGATAAACTTATACGATTCACTTATCCTATCGTATTGTTCTAATCATCACTTAATATAAGATAGGATAGAAAAAAAAAAACAAAAAAAAAATTCAGTCCACCAAACAGATCCTAAAAATAAAAATTAAAAACAGTTTATTTCCTTTTTTTTTAATTTATATATATAGCGTGTTAATTTTATTTTTTTTCTTTAGTGGAAGAGTTAGGTAAATGAAATCGAAATGACACTGCGGTGCGGTTCATGCATACCTGCATTACCTGTCTCTCGTCAATCAAATACGGAGAAAACTCTGAAGTGCTGTGCGAGAATTGATTTTCATTATTTAACCTTCTTATCTCACATCTCAAAGAAACGGATGCAGGAGAATATATCCTTAATTAATTTATATTAGTATCTAAAAGCTTTTAAAATTATTAAATTAATTTTTAAAAGATTGACCATATCAAATTAGTTCTCAAGTAATAATTTCTAATTATTACACGATTTCAAGAGTCACAATAGTCTTTATTTAAAAACTGATATATAAGACAGATTTAATATATCATTATGTGCAGAAGTTTGTCCTCCACTACCGATTGTACAGTTCGACTCTACATAAACTAAGTTCTTCACCAAAAATAAATTATTAGCCAATAGTTCATGATCAGTTTATTTCCATTTTTATCTTCTTAAAAGAAAGAATAAGAATAACATAAAATTTAAAAAATCAAGTTTTATGAATTATAGATTTATCGTTCTTTGTTTTTTTTTTATAAATTTTACTAGTATCTCCTATATAAGATAATTTAATTTAATTGAACCTATTAGCACATAAATTTTCTTAATTTCAAATATTTAACACATTCACATTTGTAAAATTTAAACTTGATATTGGTAATAAGTTGAAATAATCAGTTATTAATTAATTCACACACTCAAGAAATGACTAAGTTATTTTTTATTTTAAATCTTGAAATACTCAGAATATATGCAACAACAATTTTTTAAGTAAACAATAGAAAATAAAAAGCACGCAAAGAATTAATGATATTCATTAGTAAATCCTATTATAGATACAATATAAAATAAAAAGAGTCTTATATAAACTGCACAAAACTTCTTATTTCTTAATATTTTAATCAAGTAATATTATTGGTTACATTGTCCACTATATAAAGAAAAGAAGTTTTTGCAACTAGATTTTTACAAAATACCTGTATATTATATTGTAGGATTTCTATTGCACAATTAAAAATTAGAAATTCTAACTTAACTTAAGAGATATATGTTATCATTTCATTCTTACATCCATATATTCGCTTATCGTAAAATGGCTTAATTACAATCTATACCGGCCAATTTTATCAATTGTTATTTAACCCTAAATTTTTAATTGCTAATATTTTATTTTACATATTCTTTTTTTAAAAAAATTCAACTTTTATCCATTTTTTACTTAATAATTGTTGACTATTTATTTAAAGACGTTGACTACTTCTATAGCAAGATGTTATTGATGTGGGAGTGTCCTAATTGAGTGATTAATATTTGTGGGTGATTTAAATAACAACCTTCCCTAACTTTCAAAGGAAAATGAAAACATTGAAAATGATTAACCTTGATAATTGGTATAAGTTGGAGAGAAAAGACTATCCACCTTGGACTAGATATATATACACCATTGTCATAAAAAGTAAATTAATTTATTTTTTTTTTGTTATTGTCAATGACAATGAAAATGCTAATGAAGAATCATCCCCCTATGCACTTCATTTTTGTCGTCGACTTTGTAATTGTGCATCTTCTCTTGAATCGATTCTAGATTACAAAAGATGGGACACAATTTGGGATCTCAAGTTGTGAAGAGTGGGGTTGTGGAGGGTGGGACAACATTTGTGTATTTTGAGGTCTCAAATCATAAAATAAATCATTATCAATATACTCATTAGTGTCACATCAATAACTCTTGCTACATAGGTAATCAATGTTCTCAATTAAATTATCAACGATTATTAAGTAAAAATTAGATAAAAATTGAACCTTTTTTTTTTTAAAATATGAAAACAAAATATCAACAATTGATAAAATTGGAAGATACAATAGTTAAGTAAATAATACTCATTCATGTAATTTAATTTGTGTGATAAAACATTTTTTAAAAAGTTATAATTTATTATCAAGGCATGTTATAAGTTAACATATTTTAATTTTTGTTTTGTGAGTTTTTTTTATTTCTATTAGCCGTTAAAATTTTAGTTTTATAGTCCATATTGTCTATTGCCTTTAATAAGGTTACCTAACTATTATTGCATATATATGATTTATGACAACTAAAAATTATCAATATTTGCATGGATAATTATTTATTAAGTATTAAATAATTTTACAACTAAAACTGCCAAAAATTGCTAAGTTTAAATTATGTTTCTTCAATTTTAAGTTTAATTATTTTTTCAATTTTTATTCAATATTTAGAAATGCCATGCAATTTTAGATATAGTTTTCAATTGTTGGATATCATATATCATTTATCACATCTCTTTTTTTAACATAGTACGTATGATAAGGACTAAATTAAAAATTAACAAATGTTAGAGATCAAAAATAAAAAAAAATAAAAAACCAAAATTAAAAAAAAAAATACTAACCTACCAAACGAATTTGATATTCAAGTGTATTATCAAACTTAAAAAGTTATGAAATTATTAAACAATTTTAACCTTAAGTGTAAAGTAATTAACTTTTAAATTTCACTTCCTAAATTTTGTAAGGTGACACGGGATTGAGAAAGTATGGTCACGGGATAGTATCGGTGGGACATGTAGCCAAAAAGAAAAAGGAGTCTCAAGGTAACCTACTACCGTGGCTAGTAGTAGTATGTGTACAAATCGAACACTATCTTTCAATTGTCCAAATCCTCACAATAACTTAGCAACTAAAGATTTATGCGACTCAACATTTGAGTGTAGGACAATTAGATATGCCAACCAATTGATTTATGGCCGCTAATTAGTGGCTAGCAGTTACATTGTCAATTAATAAAAACAGCTTCAAACGATTGATCTCGAGCAAAGGACACATCTATGTATATCGATATCATCTCTCGTGGGACAAGAATACAAACATACATATAAAGAAGACAAAGCAGTGAGATTTTGATTGATGCTAATTATCATTGTGATTGATTATACCCAATTTGAAGGATTATTCAGTGAATGATTCATTGAATTTACCACCTAGCTACGATAATACATATATAGACTTTCCAACATATATACTTAAATTGTTGCAAGTTGTAACCTATACTTTAATTTGGTACGTGAATGTACCTTCAAGAGAGATTTTGACCTGTTCACTATCAAACACAGGGAAAGCTTATGCTACGAACAAGAATTGAACAAAGGGTGTTAAAATTCGGTAAAAGATGGTCAATCATGAGTCACGACAGAAGCTAGCGGTGCTGATAAACCACTTGAGAAATACTCTGATAAGGTATGACTTAGCATATATGATCACATAAAATTCAGTAGTGTAATTAATTACCGCTGCATATGTGTCATACGAAAGAAACTATAAACTCTAGGTCATTGCGCTATTATATTTTTCTGAAGAGCGTTACACAATTCATTTTATATAACCATCTGGGAGTGTGCTTAATTTGTTAAATTTTTTAAACCATTATCGATGATAATCTTACAGGAATGAACTACTTTAGGGCTAAATCTTAAGAGTAATTATCGGATCTCAATTGGGGAAAACCTCAGTCCAGATCAGGAACTTTTTCTTGGAATAAAGTTACATGGATCGATGTCACACTTCCTACGAAAAATGGAGGACAATGCGTAGTCATCATAGATATTAATTATCATATATATATATGGACAACATATCCATCCAATGTAAATAATCTAGTAAAAGTCAGAGAATGATAGTAACTGCTACGAAAGCATTTGTCGTCTAAGAAAGAAGTGTTGACAGTATCATTTGTCGTCAATTCTGCTTAGCTCCAAATTTTCAATACCGTTCATTCTTAATAACCATCTATTTTAACATGAACATCTGTCTAATACAAGTTTAATTAAGTTATTAAACAATGATATTTTTGTGATACTTTTAGAAACTAAGGGTTTTGATATTGTGTCAATACCTGAACAATTATGTTTGACTATGTTAAGAGAGAGTATTTTTTCATAACAATACCAAGATTTTTAAATTTCGAAAATACTACTATGGATTTTCTTATATTCATTATTTATTTAATTCAAAATTAAAATATGCATGTCGAAATTAATTAATTATCACACTAAATTATAAATATTATATATATTCTTAATTAGTTAAGATTACTTATTTACTTATTTTGTATAATAGTTGTTTTTGTTGGAAATCACTCTTTTGCTATATTTGATCGACAAATATAGTTATGAGATTATTTTTCGTAAAGTGAAGATCAGATATGAAGTTTATGATTCGGACGTCCAATATAAGAGATCGATATATAAAATTCGTCAAGATTGCAGTTCTCTTCTATTTCATATATTGAATTTTTAGGTAATTCTCTCCCTTGAATAATTGAAGCTTTGAATATTGTAAGCTTTCCAGGCTTTTTTCCTGTTTTTGAACAATTTTCAACTGGATGGAAAAAATTAAGATTGATGCTGAAGCAAATATATAATTAATAAGAAATTGTTTGGATTAAAGTTCC
The DNA here is from genome assembly GCA_037954015.1 of Psophocarpus tetragonolobus. Taxonomy (NCBI): domain Eukaryota; kingdom Viridiplantae; phylum Streptophyta; class Magnoliopsida; order Fabales; family Fabaceae; genus Psophocarpus; species Psophocarpus tetragonolobus. The sequence goes on from CM075690.1 coordinate 90,324,800, forward strand.
TCCTATAGATATACATAATAACTTGGTATAACCATCATCAATACCAACAATTAGGCCTGACTTATTCCCTTTAATTATTGATGTATGAAGCTTAACCAACATGGCACATACATTGCTGTTGTTTGTTGGTTTACATGGCATATATATTATAAAACACTTGATAACATACTGTCTAGGTCCTCTTTCCATGTCTGACGACATTTCTAATACTTTTTCTCCGTTTAGGTATTGACCTAATATGTCTATATATATGTTTTCATCCTCTTATTTGAAATCATTTGTTTAAGGTCAATGTGTGAGAAAATGTGGGCATGTGGGTCAAATTCCATTATATGCATGTTAGAAAGAGAATATAAAAGGATCATCTCATTCTTTCGCTTCACATTATACCACTTATCGAGTAGTAGCTCAGTTCGGAGTTCATACTGTTCTAGGATTCTTTTCTACTAAATTGGTGATTCCTGTTTTGCATGTCATTTTCTATCCCCACCAATTAGTCTCTCCTTTTCTCTCACCAAAAAGAAACAAACAAAGGCCAACAGAGGAGAAAGAGAAAAAGTAAGGGTAAAAAAGGAGGAAAAAAATAAAGGAAGAGAAAAAACTCCCCAAAGGCAAAAGAAAGCTTGATTTCATTACTCAATAAGTGCAGGCTTTCTCTCATAAAGTCTGGATATAGGCCTTTCTTAGTAGAGCATTTCACAAATCTAAGGACTCTCTAAAGAACATGAGTTTTAGGGAGTGCAATGTAAAAAACAAGAATCTATGCCTTCAAACCCCAACTTTCATTGAGTGGCTCAAACCATCATCTTCCTCTCTAAATAGTTCAACATCATCATCTCCTCCTTCCTTGATTCAGCATGACCAACTTGACCAAGAAACAATCCAGTTTTTTCCCTTCAAGGAAGACCAAGGAGTGCAAAAGGATGGTTTAGAAGTAAAAGAAGAGAAGGTGGAACAGGTGACTGTGTCTTTGCACATTGGATTGCCTAATTATACAAGAGATCCTGATGAGCATGATGCTGATGATGAGAAGAAGGTTTTCCTTGTTAAGGAAGAACAGCCCTTAAAGAAAAACTTTCAGGGCTGTTCTTTTAACCAGGAAAGAAGATTTTGGATACCAACTCCTGCACAGATCCTTGTTGGACCGATGCAGTTTGCTTGCTCCATATGCAGCAAGACCTTCAACAGATATAATAATATGCAGGTTAGTAATTGGTTCTCAACTAATAGTGCCAAAAAATTAAAACCCAAAAAGATTTTATATTAATTAACTAATTTCTCATAAATTAACTTCTTTTTAAACAAAACACCTACATACTTATTTTTAACTAAAAACCATATGCCTGGATGAACCTTTCAAAACCAAATCGTGCGAACTTAGAATTAATTAAGTATCTCTCATTACTGCTTGAAAAGAAAGTCGTGCATGATTTTCATATAAAACGTATAACCTATTATCACTATATATATAAGTACCGTTAACAAAATAGAATCTAACACCAGTTCATCACAGTAAATTGGGAAATGGAATCTTAATTTTTGTATTTGTAAGTATTGCTCCTTTGGAACGTTATATACAGTTTGAGATTTAAAATATAATAATAATAAATTGAAAGTTGTGTGGATATCAGATTTCTTCACATTCATAGCTATAAACATTCTGGGATAAGTTTCAAAACAAATTAATTTCATTGGTTATCAAGCAGTTCTACAATATAATTCAGGCAACTATATATATAGTTCATAATTGGTGTATGAAGGAGTACATAAGTATGTATCTATCATTCCTGTAAAAAAAAGTATGTTTTTTTCATATATTGTCACTTCATTTGAATTTTTTTTACTTAATTAATAACAAATCATGAAATCTGAATTCGTCATAATCAGTTTAATTTGATATTATAACACTCTATTATCTATATCTTCAGTAACCGATGGCTAATATCTGAATCCAAATTAAATTAAGGGAATTTGCACTAATTCCTATAATGCGCATAGATCGATTATCCACTGGGAATTTTAATTCCTCCCTATGTATCCAAGCTAACCTGAAATAGCTAGGTGTCTTAATTACACGGTGATGTTGAAGAAGAAGATAAACATCAAGAACAAAACAATCATTTAAATGAACTTTAATGGCTATATAAACACGACTCTTAATGGCTGTCTTTTGCTTTTGCTTTCTTTTTCACTTTAAGAAATTTGAGCTATGGCCTGTTGCCCGCTACCACCACCTCCTTCAACTTTTAGCAAAAGGCTCTTTTTATACCATATAGGATTTCAAAAGGAAATGGCACTTCCATATCTTCATTTTTTTTTTCCATGTTTTTGTCCTTTTGGGTTGAAAACCTTATCAGAATACAGTTACCACAGGAACTAATCGTCGGTGTTTGAGGCATGCATGCACAAGATCTACCTCAGCAATTCCTTTTTTTGTATAAGAACCGTGCCTTTGTTTAAAAAAATGTTCAAAATCTCCCACTCTTAGGCATTACACATATAGCTAATAATCAGATTACTAAAAATCACTTTATCTCGTTTCCTTTTTCAATCCTTTAATTATAAAATTGAGCTAGATTAACAATTAATTAAACACAATGGCCACTGCTGGTCCGAATAAAGGCCAACATTGGTAGGTTATAAGTGGATGGAAATCATTTGCTCTACGTTTTTTTGTCTTTCACATTAATTAAAAAGTAATATATATATATATATATATATATATATATATATATATAATTAGAAAGTAATACTTTCTTTATTTTGTTTTTTATTTACATGTTAGTTTTTAATAAAAGAGGCAGAAAAGAATATAAGAAAACAGGGATAGTTTATTTGGATCCCACGTAAGCAGGCTTATTAATTAAGGATTAATTTGATGGCCTAATTTGAATCAAATTTTAATGAACATGTTAAACAAACTTATGTACATGGACTGGTTAGAGTAGTCTTGTACACTTGATAGTACACCACTCATGTATGTACTCTTTTAAATGAAAACAAGATATTCCAATTTAAGTCTCCAGTACAGTTGATAGTACACCACTCATGTTCACTTTCTTCTATTTTACTTCCATCTCTTCTTTTTTTCTTTTCTATTGCACATCTAACTTATTAATTTTTAAACATATGGTAACTTGTCTCACACACTATATGATATAAGATACTATATTTTAAAAAATATTATTTAACTATAAATTATTTTTTTACTTTGTTTTGTCCCTCTTCTTTCTACTTATATAAACATAGACTCTAATCATATATATTATCGATCCAATAAAAAATAATATAATATATATATATATATATATATATAATTTTTTAGAGCTACTATAATATCAACTAGAGTTACTATAATATCAACTAGTTTTCACGACATTTAATTCAATATTATATCAATCCTTTTTTATATATAAATTAAAAAACCAGATTGCATGGCATTAATAAGAACCTTGGACAAATGGTAGTTTAAAATTAAAAGTTATCTAATAATTTCTAAAAAAAGTGAAGTGCAATCTAGTGATAATTCGTTTTTTTTCTTATGATGAAGAAGAAAAACACACTAAAACGAATTAAGCTTAACAATTTGCAGATGCATATGTGGGGACACGGATCCGAATTTAGGAAAGGACCAGACTCACTTAAAGGAACACAACCAGCTGCAATGCTAAGGCTACCATGCTACTGTTGTGCCCAGGGTTGCAAGAACAACATCAATCATCCAAGAGCAAAACCCTTAAAGGACTTCAGAACCCTCCAAACTCACTACAAAAGAAAGCATGGTGCTAAACCATTTATGTGCCGAAAATGTTCAAAATCCTTTGCAGTTAAAGGGGATTGGAGGACTCATGAGAAAAACTGTGGAAAGTTGTGGTATTGCACTTGTGGTTCAGATTTTAAACACAAAAGGTCCCTTAAAGATCATATTAGATCCTTCGGAAAAGGACATTCCCCTCATCCTTCTCTTGAAGGCTTCGTGGAGGATGAGAAGGAATGCGTTACCGGGTCTGATGAAGATGAAGTTGCTCATACATGATCATGGATGGTATGGTATATTTAGCATGCCTTATCATATAAATAGGTTTCTTATAATTAATTAAAGAGCAGTTGTAACTAGATATCACTGCATGCATGCGCTTGTGCTCAGTAACAAAAAATTCTCGACAATTACTGAGGGATGAAAATAGGGAGCGGTTTGCTACCGAGCACTTGCAGGTTGTGATGAGCTGAGGTAGTAGGTAGCTGCAAATAGGTCTGGACAAATTTGCTTTAATTTCTGGTATATTAATATATAAGATTATGGCTACCTCAGTAGCAGAAACAGGCTCTTAGTAATATTGTTATTAATTAAAACTGATTTGATAATTAACTACTGTGTATGGATTGCAATTTGTCAGCTAGACTAGCTGCTACATGATTTTACAATTTTTTCCCTAGCTAAAAGTTTAAAAATATTTCTTAAGAGAGATTCTAATTTACAAACTTTTATTTCTTCAAATATATATTTTGTTATTAAACCAATCTTTTAACCCATTAGTATAAAAGATTATTAACTATCAATTTTTAAATAATTAAAAATATTAACTTATATATCAAATTCATGAATTAAAAAAGTTTATATACAAACAAAATCAGTTTTAGTATTCATTATTCCAAGTGCATTGATTAAGGAATCAAAAGAAACTTTTCATTCGATATATCAACGAGTATTTAATAAGTTTATTTTACTATTAAATTTTATTTTTGCAATAAAACATAGTAATACATGAATAGTTTGAGCATGGATTAGTTTGTCAACAATGCAATATATTACGAACAAAAGTTGACGAAACTAGCAAGAATCTACTTATCATTGGACAAATATTAACTTAAAAAAAATAAAAAGTAGAGATTTTATGGAAATCAGGAGGAATTTATATAATATTAATTTGCATAAAATATCATTTCTTGTTAACTTGATATAACACTAATAGACAATAAAATTGTACAGTAACAAAAGTTAAATTATTGATATATGTATAAAGTGGTGTGTGTAGATATATATGAGAGAGAATTCACTTACTTCAAGAATAACTTTGTGTGTCTATATATATATATATAGAAAGTGATTCACTTATTTTAAAAGTAACTTTAAAAAACATACTTTTTATTTTAATCCTTGATTTTCTTGAAATTTAATAAAATGAATGATAAAGATGGAGAGAAACTCTTTTAAATTTACTCTTTAAATAATTGAATCATTCATTCTTCCATACATACATACATACATATATATATATATATATATATATATATATAGTTTTCATTTATTAACAATATAATAATTATTAGTGCAACAAATTATTCAATATAGAAAATCAATACATATGTAGTATTACATTAAATATTAGAATAGAGGTTGTATAAATCTTAAAACCTAACATAATTCAGGTAGTAAATGATATTTTGTTATATTGTTAATTAAAAATTAACTTTAAATTCTTCAACCAATATTCTTTGGACAATAATTAAAAAAAAAATGTTACCAATATACAATTAGCATAAAGAACATATGCACTTTGTTTAAAGAAAAAGCATATATAAAGACGTACGCAAAAATATGAGAGCAAAGAGGGCTGAGTACATTACAAGTGCAAAAGGCTTTAGAATTTAATTTTTTACTGTATTAATTTCAGCATTCACAATAAAATGTAATTGCAATTCCATAACGTTTTGGTTGCATTTACTGATGGTATCTCCTTCACATTATTCACGAAACAGAAAAGATGATACCGAGAATCATTTATAATTATTATGAAGCAAAAGGTAGTACCGTCCTCATCTGTAAAGGATTTTCAAAATCCTTGCTACTTTTAAGAATATGATTATTAATTGACCCCTCGTGTAAGGAACAATAAAACTGTTTATATATTTGCACCTTTTAACCTATAAGCGTTTGTAGAGATGGATAAAAAGAAAAAGATACAGAAAAGCTTATTTAAGAGAGGATAACATAGAATTATTGAGATGAAATTTTTAACAAAAAAAAGATGGGTAATTGATGGAAACATGGTTCAGCCGCCAACTTGCTAAATGAGTCAATGTGAAAGTGGTGTGATCAGATTGAAGTATACAAGATTTTTTCTTTTGTCTGGTACGTTCTTCCATGGTCTTTGGGAGAGTCTATTTGGGGCTCGCCAAACTCATACGCCAATATGAGGTAGTTACAACCTCGACATCAATTGCCCAATATAAAATTAGAACTACTAATTAAGCTTGATTCTTTTGGTCACAGACTTAGATGATCTGCTAAGAAAAGCATCCAAAATGGTGTTTAATTACGCAAGTGTATGTTTGAAAAAGAGATCTTGTGTTATATTTAAGAGTCTCTTTTTTCTCACAGAAGACATGGTGATCCTTAATACACGTGAGGAAGAGAGAGAAAATTTATAAAAGGGTTTGGGATTTGGATTCTTTTGAGGTAGGATTGACCAAAGCAAAAAAAGTAGAAGAGAAAATGGGAGGTTGTATTTGGTTTTTGAAGATAAGGGACCTCCACCAAGCTTTGTCGGGTAAAACGTTAGAGGTAGAAAGATCACAACAACCCTCTTTAACTGCACCAGTTAATTAGCTAAACTAGCAGTTCGCTTTCACACTCAAAAGTGCCATGTGTCTAAATGAAGCCACATACTATCCAGCCAAGTAAGTTATCCAAAACCCTGTCTATAGATATATTTTATATATGGCATGCATCTTCATGAGCGTTAATTCAAATGGAAATGGGATGCTTATTCCACATCCAATCTTGTCCCTTATAAACCCAATATCAAGAGTTATGTTTATAATTTGATCACTTGTGAGAGGATTGTATATATAATTAACATCAACAAAAGGCCTATCGATAGAAATTAATATATATTTTAGTTTCATTAATTATCAGAATATGTTGGTGGCCTAGTGGACTAGGTGCTGATGAAATACACTATATATATATATATATATATGCTTGGAGATATATCTCACCTTAAGTACTTATATGACTAAAAATATAGTATGGGACAATCCTTCTTTATGATTTTGAGATTGATTTAGATCCAAATCTAATTAAATTTTAAGATAATATCATACCTTATCTAAATAGTAATAGCTTGTTTGCGTACATTGTGGAGCTAGGTATGTCTTGTATCTACAAGTTTGAAACGGTCATACGCAATCAATAGGCATTTGTTTTGTTATATATGCTGAAGAATTTAAACAGATGGAGCTGTTTGTAGGTAACCTCGGTAGATAAATAACATTTTGAAGTGAGTTTATAAATGTTAGCCAATAGAGCAACAAACACTACTGGTCCCATTTCTGAGTGTGTAATGAAAAGAACTTCTACCCAAAATGAAAGACCCGCGATAAGAGCAGAGCAAATAAGATCATAAAATAAGGAACAAATATATATGGAATTTCTTAAGGCACCACGAGATAAAAATAAAAAAGTTGAAAATGAACCAACGATGGAGAATATATGTATATATAAACCCAGTCATGAGGCAGACAGATTAACAACTATTCCACAAAGCTTATACTGAGGTTAAAAATGGATGGTTCTGGTTCAAATCAAAATTCAATTCGACGTTTAAATCTGGACGATGACTATCCGTATCTTTTTATGTAAATTGTTTCGTACACATGAATTCTCAAAAATGTTATAAATTATTTTTTTAAAAAAATATTATTTTGTCATAAATTATCAAGTATAATAATTTATTAATTTTCATAATAATTATTTTAAAATTATTGTAAAAATAATTTCTCTATTTGGTTGATAGTATATGAGATTAGAATTAATTAACCATTTAAAGATGTACTAAAAACTAAAAAAATGCAACTGTTACTCTGTTAGCGCTTGCTTTCAAATTTTATGACCTTCAAAATATGTAATCGACTAAAGCTGAATCATTTTAACAAAAACAAAATTGTAAAAATATGTTGGATCGAATCAGGTAAAATGATAATTTTTAAAGCTAACTCAAAATCAATCAAATTAATGGTAACATCAATTGAGTTTGAATGTTTTTGTTTTTATTTTAATAAAAGCAAAGCAATTTATCAATACCTACAAGTCTCCAACAGGATTAAGAAAAATGAAATCCATGTACTTATTGTTCCAACTAAGATTAGATAACAATAGAAGCTAGCGTTCATGACTCCAAGCAATGATAGAGAGAGAATTTTAAAATAAGTAATTATAAAGCAGGTCCAAGCAAATTAATAACAATGGTATCTACGTACACAGTTCGTGTGTCGAGTATTGTGAATCGTGGTTGGACACGTGTTGTGAAATTGTGAAAACTTCACCCTAGCATGTGCTGTGAGCAGCGAAGTATAATTGTATATCGTTCATGCATGATCTAATAATATTGTTACTTTCAGGCTTCTGAGAAGGAAAAGAATTTAGTTATCATTGTGGGGACAGATAACTCCATGAACGTGGCAATTATATAGGTTGAACATATATGTTATATATCAAACTATTAACTGTTACATGCTTGTGTTAGAGATTCAATTCACTGCCTTAATTTCTTTCTGAGCAGCCAAGAGTTGCTGAGACTGGAAAATGGAAATGTCCCTAGCCAGCTATATATGAACATTTGATGCTTTTAACAAATAACAATTGCTATCATTATTGCAATTGCTTTTCCATGATAGACAGGACACCAAATAAATGAATGGTTGGAGGGTGGGGACCGACCCGCGGGAAATAGAGAAAACAGATCAATACAGTACATCGTTTGGTAAAACTTACTTCTGGGGGAATTGTTTGCCTATTCAACAATTATTAAATGAATTAGTAATCTCTATATTATAGTTTAATTGCTTATTTGCATTTTTATTTTTATATCTTATAACAATTTAAGAATTTTAATTTAATATGTTTTGTAATAATAAAAAAATATAAATAATTCGTTGTATTATTATGCGTATGATAATTTTAGTTGAGTATGTTTTGAAATATATTTTGTTAGTTTTTATATTTCTATGTTTAGGATAACATAGTAAAAGCATGTCAGATTTATAACAAAATTACAATGAATGTGAGAAAATGAAGAGAGAAAAGTTTGAATAGAATTTAAAATATTGTTATGCCTGTATATTTGAATTTTTATTAAAAATATTTATTATCAAAGGTATATATATTAACTGAATCTAAGGAAGATTGATTTATAGTAAGCTAGAAGATTTGAACATATCCATATATTAATATGGGAGTAATTGTATTTGTGAGAGTATGAAAAGTCATAAAATGCTTACAAAGGTAAAAGTCATAAAATGTAAACACCAAAAGATCTTATTCTCATTATATAGTATAGATACAATATATAATATAATATGAGTTTAATTGGTATATACTGTCAGTGTAAAAGATTTTTACACTAATAATCAATCATAACTTTTCATTTATATGACTTTTAAAGTAGTAAGGAGTAAAGTCAACAAATCTACCATGAATGAAGGGTTGTGATTGGGTATCAGTATATGAAAGAAACCTAATGTGTGTATCAAAGAAACTTTCATTGAAATAATTTTATAATAGTAATAAAAATTACAAACATAGTATCATGTATGAATTCAGCATACCATGTGCTTCTATGTTGAGTTTTATTTTGTTGAGTTGTATTTAAAAAAACTATTCTTAATGATAAAAAATAAAAATTAACAAGCTAAATCACTATGCACAGCACAAAATTGGAAACCATGTGTCAAACCCAACAACAAAATACTTTCTTCCTAACTATAATTTGCTTACTTTTTTCCTCCATAAATCCATCTAAACATGATCTCCATTCTCCACATTCCACATTCTATCTTATAATACCAATAATGATGAAAGTCAGGCCATCAAATTCTTAATATTCTTCTTCCTTTCAATCTTCAACTTTGTCATACGAAGGGGCTGCATAAATGCATATAAAAACAAAACCCTTTGTTTGGCGAATTTATGCTAACGATAACGGTGACATCGTCTTCAACTCCAGCACCACTCTCAGCTTTCTGGCTGAACCTACTTATCGTCTCATTTTTGCCACATTCCAACTGTTAGTTTTATAGTTTGATTAAGTTTTGTAGTTTGATTTTTAGTCTCACATTGCTTAGTATTGTGAGATGATGTTCTTCACTTTGCAATATAAGCAAGCTTATGTAAGGTTTACAAATGCATCAAAACAAATACTTCTTAGTGTTGTTTATTTCTCTCTTCTCTCTTTTAGTGTCTTGTTCTCAACAAGTGGTATCAGAGCCCATTTCTTAGTATGCTCTGTGGTTGCAGCAGTGTCTGATCTTCCCCATCAGAAAAGATTTGGTTAGAGTAAATTTTCTTAGTATGCTCTGTGGCTGCAGTTGTGTCTAATCTTCCACATCAGAAAAGATTTTTTCTCTTGTTCTTGGGGATCTCAGTCTAGAGAACTAGTGGGGGCTTTTCTTCAAAATCAGTAGGAGCAATGGCAATGGACGAAGGCAAGATGAAGATTGAAAAGTTCGATAGTGCGGACTTTGGCTTTTGGAAAATGCAGATAGAAGATTATCTGTATCAGAAAAATATGTATCAACCACTCACAGGAAAGAAGCCAGAGGGTATGAAGGAGGAAGATTGGAGTCTCCTTGATAAACAAGCCCTTGGAGACATTAGACTGACGTTATCCCATAATGTTGCTTTCAACATTGTAAAAGAAAGGACGATAGCAGGTCTCATGAAGGCGCTTTCCAACATGTAGGAGAAACCATCAGCCTCAAACAAAGTTCATTTGATGAGGCGATTGTTCAATTTGTGGATGTCTGAAGGTGCTTCGATGGCACATCATCTCAATGAACTAAACACTGTTACAACCCAGTTGAGTTCAGTTGAGATTGAATTCAATGAGGAAGTACGGACTTTAATACTTTTGTCTTCCCTGTCAGAAAGTTAGAATGATACGGTCACGGCTATGAGTAGCTCATCGGGAAGCAATAAGTTAAGATTTGATGATGTTCAAAATTTGGTTCTCAGTGAAGAGATCCGGCGGAGAGAGTCGGGTGAACTATCAACCTCTTCAGTATTGCATACAGAGTCAAGAGAAAGAAGTTCAATCAAAGAAAGCAGATGCGGCAAATCAAAGGAGAGACGATCCAAGTCCAGAAATCATCGTAGTTCCCAAAACTCGAAGACGATCGAGTGTTGGAATTGTGGGAAAACCGGACACTACAAAAACGAGTGCAGGAGTGCACAGAAGAGTCAAGAAGCAAAGGGCAAAGCAAACGTTGCCTCCACCTCAAGAAAAGATAAGGTGTTGATATGCTCTCTTGAAGATAAAGAGAAGTCTTGGGTATTAGACTCTGGAGCATCTTTTCACGCTACCTCACAAATGGAACTATTCGAGAATTATGTTCCTGGAAACCTTGGTAAGGTTTACCTTGGTAATGAGCAGTCATGTGAGATTGTAGGTAAAGGTGCAATAAAGATTAAGTTAAACGGGTCTGTATGGGAATTGAAAAATGTCAAACATATTTCCGACCTGACTAAGAACTTAAACTCAGTGGCCAGTTAGTCAGTGAAGGCTACACTACAATCTTCCACGGTGATGATTGGAAGATTTCAAAGGGTGCGATAACAATTATTTGAGGCAAAAAGAGTGGTACTCTTTACAAGACAGCAGGAGCATGTCATTTGATTGCAGTTGCAACAAATAAAAGTCCCAATTTATGGCACCAAAGACTTGGGCATATGAGTGAGAAAGGGATGAAGGTCATGCACTCAAAAGGAAAATTACCAGGTTTTCAGTCAGTAGAAATTGACATGTGTGAAGACTGTATACTTGGAAAGTAGAAGAGAGTCAGCTTTCAGACAAGTAGAAAAACCCCAAAGAAAGAGAGGCTTGAGTTCATCCACTCTTATGTTTGGGGACCAACGGCTGTCTCTTCCATTGGTAGGAAGAAATACTTCATAACTTTTATTGATGATCACTCCAGAAAGGTATGGGTTTACTTTCTGAAACACAAGTCTGAAGTATTTGAAGCTTTCAAGATTTGGAAAGCTATGGTAGAAAATGAGACAGGATTGAATATTAAAAAGCTCAGATCCGACAATGGTGGTGAATATGTAGACACCAGATTCAAGAAGTTTTGCTATAAGTACGGAATCAGAATGGAGAGAACCGTGTCAGGTATGCCTCAACACAATGGTGTAGCAGAGCGTATGAATTGAACATTGACTAAAAGAGCCAGAAGCATATGTGTTCAGTCAGGCCTACCGAAGCAATTCTGGGCAGAAGCAATCAATACAGCAGCTTACTTAATCAACTGAGGTCCATCAGTACCATTGGAGCATAAAATACCAGAATAGGTATGGAGCGAAAAAGAAGTAAAACTCTCACATCTTAGAGTTTTTGGGTGTACAACTTATGTGCACATTAGCGATCAAGGAAGAAACAAACTTGATCCCAAATAAAAAAGGTGCACTTTCATCGATTATGGTGAAGATGAGTTTGGCTATCGTCTGTGGGATAATGAAAACAAAAAGATGATCCACAGTAGAGACGTGATCTTCAACGAAGGAGTCATGTACAAGGATAAGCATAATACAAGTGTCAGCAACTCAAAACTGAATGGGCCAACTTATGTAGAGGTGGATGATGCTGTAGAAAGTCCACCAGTTAAGAGTTCTCAATCAGAGGAAGTAATTGAATCAGGCAGAGAACAACAATTTACTTCAACTCCAGAATTGAGAAGGTCTTCTCGAGTTCCTGTGCCTAATAGGAGATACATGAACTACATATTGTTAACAGATGGAGGAGAGCCTGAAGACTATTCAGAAGCATGTCAAACCACAGATGTAAGCAAGTGGGAGCTTTCCATGAAATATGAAATGAAGTATTTAATCTCAAATCAAACATAGGAGCTAGCAAAGTTACCTATGGGAAAGAAGGCACTTCACAACAAATGGGTGTATCGCGTGAAGGAGGAACACAATGGCTCCAAAAGATATAAAGCTCGACTAATTGTAAAAGGATTCCAACAGAAGGAAGGAGTGGATTACACCGAGATATTTGCTCCAGTTGTGAAGCTCAATACTATCAGATCTGTGTTAAGTATTGTTGTCAGTGAAGAACTCTACCTAGAGCAATTGGATGTGAAGACTGCGTTTCTTCATGGAGATTTGGATGAAGAAATCTACATGCATCAATCTGAAGGTTTCTTAGAGAAAGGAAAAGAAAACATGGTGTGCAGATTAAAGAATAGCTTGTATAGTCTGAAACAAGCTCCAAGACAGTGGTATAAGAAGTTTGAGAGCTTCATGCACAAGGAAGGTTTTAAGAAGTGCAATGCTGACCATTGTTGTTTCTTCAAGAGGTACAACTCCAGTTATATCATTTTGCTACTTTATGTCGATGATATGTTAGTAGCAGTTCAGATATGAGTGAGATCAGAAACTTGAAGCAGCAGTTGTCAAAATAATTTGACATGAAAGATTTAGGACCAGCAAAGAAGATTCTAGTAATGCAAATCATGCGAGATAAGCAAAAGGGAACCTTGCAGTTATCTCAGACAGAGTACATCAACCGTGTTTTGCAAAGATTCAACATGGGCAATGCCAAACCAGTTAGCACACCTTTGGCTACTCATTTTCGTCTATCAAAAGACCAATCTCCTAAGACAGAGGAAGAAAAAGAATTAATGGCTAAAATTCCATATGCTTCAGTCATTGGAAGTCTTATGTACGTGATGGTATGCACAAGACCAGACATTGGTTATGCAGTGGGAGTTGTAAGCAGGTTTATGTCAAATCCAGGTAAAGCTCACTAGGAAGCTGTGAAATGGATTTTGAGATATTTACGAGGCACTAAGGAGAAGTGTTTGTGCTTTAGTAAAGGTGAATTAAAAGTACAAGGCTACGTAGATGCAGACTTTGCTGGAGAAATTGATCATCGAAGAAGTACCACTGGCTACATATTTACTGTTGGAACTACAGCTATTAGTTGGATGTCACAGATACAAAAGATCGTTGCTTTATCCACTACAGAGTTTGAGTATGTAGCAGTAACAGAAGCTAGCAAAGAATTGATATGGCTTCAAGGATTGTTAACAGAGTTGGGATTCATCCAGGAAAAGAGTATTTTGCATAGTGATAGTCAGAGTGCAATACATCTGGCTAAGAATTCAACATTTCACTCCAGAACGAAGCACATTGATCTTTGTTACCACTTCATCAGATCTCTACTTGAGAATGAAGTACTAATGTTGAAGAAGATACTAGGAAGTAAAAGCCCAGCGGATATGTTGACAAAGGTTGTCACAACAGAGAAGTTGAGGCTTTGTAGTGTCTCAACTGGCCTTCAAGAATGATTGATGATAAAGGCAACTACAATAAGTGATAATCAAACTCCAAGTGGGAGAATTGTTAGTTTTGTAGTTTGATTAAGTTTTGTATTTTGATTTTTAGTCTCACATTGCTTAGTATTGTGAGATGGTGTTCTTCACTTTGCTATACAAGCAAGCTTATGTAAGGTTTACAAATGCACCAAAACAAATACTTCTTAGTGTTGTTTATTTCTCTCTTCTCTCCTTTAGTGCCTTGTTCCCAACACCAACGCCGTATGGGGCTTCCCACGGCCGACGGCTCCACCTTTGGGTTTGATCTTTGTGTCAATGTTTCTACCATGGCACGACCGCAGTTTCCACGCCTGAGATTTCGGCTAGCCGAGAAGGAGGTCGTGAAGGTGTTGGGGAGGGTGGTCAAGGGAGTAAGGGGAGTTTCAGGTATGAAAAGGAGGAGGAACATGAGAGGGTTAAGAGAGTTATGAAGATGAAGAAGGAAAATAATGTCAAATAGCTTTATGTGTGAGAAATTTTATGTAAGAGAGTTACATGAGCTTGTTTAATGAAGAACTCAATGTAAACCGTTTCCTGAAATCCTGTGATTGTTATCAAGTTTTCTTATTTCTCACATGAACATTTTTTCTCACTTGAGTTGTCATATATATATATATATATATATATATATATATATATATATATATATATATTATAATATTTTTTTAAAAGAAGGCAAAAATATTTCATTCAGCATTTACAAGTAGAGATGGAAAAATATACATAAATCATGCAAATGGGTAATTACCCACAAATTGGATCTAGATATAAAAGAAGTCTAGACCTGCAAAAAATTATGCAGATATATATAGGGACATATATGGATATTATAGTACTCAACTTGCTTCACCTTATAAATACACATTATTAATCAATATAAGTATATTATATAATGCTACATAAATATAATTTTGAGTAAAAAGTATTGTTAAAAATATTATTTGAATTATAATTTATGATAAGTAATATAATTCTAGAATAAAAAGAAACATATAGTATTAATTTAATAAGATAAAAATATAATTTGTAAGAAAAACTAAGTTATTTATAGAATAGTGCTTAATAAACTTAGAAAATTATTTAATGTTGTAGTAAAAACAATATAGGTTTATGTGCAATCTTATCAAATTTTAGAGAGTATTTTATAATTTATTTTATATTTAATGTTATGTTGATTCGTCTTTCATATTATATATGTTTACTTATGTGTAAAAGATATTGATTTATTATTTTAATACATAAGTATAGTATGAGTCGTGATTGCATGGATATGAATATATAAATACTCAATGGGTACGGATATGGATCAAAGTTGTTACTTGTACAAATATAGGATCCGACCTAGGTACATCTTTTAAATACAGGTAGGGAGACAGGTTCTATAATACCTTATCTAGACCCTCATAATTAATGAGGTTCTATAATACAGGTAGGGAGACAGGTACGGATACCATCTTTATTTACAAGACATCTACAATCATTTGATGTCTACATAATTAATGAATCATGAGTCAATTACATATCACAATAACGTAACTAAAAATACCTCATATACTTAAAATGTATTGAACAAAATTAATAATACTCTACCACTTCTTTGAATCTGGTGTCTTAACACAATATTCAACTTCTTTGAATCTAACCATTCTTGAAAGTCTTAACACAATATTCAGATTGCATTGATAATTCGAAAAAGAAAATGTTAATGTTTTACAATATTTCTTAACTTTTGAGAAGTGTTTTGCCAGTTTAATTGTATAACTTTAAAAAGCAACAAAACTCCATACTATCCAAATTCAAATTTTAGTTCTTTAATTATTATTTTTCTATAGGTCCTATCAATTGATGTTGCCACACATCATAAAAGTAGTGTGGTTTCAAATATAAATTCCAATAGTTATTATGTATATATAATAAGAGTGATTCTTAAGGATTATTTAAATATTTTTAGAAGTTGTTTTTCAACACATATTTATAAAAAAAATATTAATATCTTATTTTTTAATTTATCTTATTATATTTATTTTGAAATTAAATTTCAATATTCTAAAAAAATTAAAAGTGAAAAATATCATTGTATTACAATATTAGTTTTTATTATAATTTAAAATAAAATTTTATATTTAAAATATTTATTATTTATGAATTTTAATTGTAATCTAATTTATATATGTAAAAATATTTATTTATTAAAAATTTTATATATATGACATAAATATTTTTCATGTATATTAAAAAAACTAACGTACATGTATTTATAATAGTTGAAGTATTTAAAGTGTTTGTCTTGTGATGATGAAAACTTAAAAGTAAGTTAAAATAGTTTCACTTTTATTTGGTAAGCAAAAAGTTGGTATTTTTTTAGGTAACAATTAGTGTTTTCTTAAAAAACTTTTTTTTTATGAAGTTCTTAAAATTGTTTCAGTTGGTTTTCTTCGAGGGGGTCCAGGACCAGTGGCTTTGGACATCAACAAGATCAGGATGTTACTCTGTCTCATCAGTATACATGGTTTATGCAGTGGAATTCACAACATTAACAGGATGAGTTCTTCAACCTTATATGGACGAAAGGCATCCCTCACAAGGTTCAAGTTATGGCCTGAAGATTGGAAGTAGATAGACTACCTGCAAGATCGAACTTAGTAAAGCGTGGAATTTTGTAGAGGGAAGAGGATAGGTGATGATTGTGTGACAATGTGTCTGAATCACGTCGCACAACATGAAACTTTTAAACAATGATGGATTAGTTTCATTCTTCAAATTTGATGGGCGATGCTTTGGGTCTCCAGAGACTAAGTATCGCCTCCCATGTTGACTGTTGAGGATAAAGATCGATTCAAGGAGATACATATCTCAGATGAAAAGTTTAAGAAATGGTGTAAACCCTGAAAAAGATCTCTTATGATTTATGTATTGGGCATAACTATTGGATTCTACTCCTTGGAATTGAAACTGCCTCCCATGTTGACTGTTGAGGATAAAGATCGATTCAAGGAGATACATATCTCAGATGAAGAGTTTAAGAAATTGTGTAAACCCTGAAAAGGATCTCTTATGGTTTATGTATTGGGCATAACTATTGGATTCTACTCCTTGGAATTGAAACTAAAAATGTGACTGACAATGAAAGGCTTGATTAGAATTATTGACTTGCCCTAAAATTATTATCAAGTCCTATTCTCCTTCCCAAAGGATTATAATAAAACAATCTTTGAGGGGCCTTTGATGATAGCAGACCACTACATAATGGTGCAGAGATGGAGATTGTTCTTTATGGAAAGCATGGTTACATCTATCAAGATAATCATTTGGGTCTGAATTACGAGCTTACCTATTAAACTTTACAATTATGAGTTTTATTGTAGAGTTGGTGATACACTAAAGACTATTTTAAAATTGACTAGGTCACTACAATTCAAGCAAGGGGTTGTATTTGCGTTTATGTATTAAACTTGATCTAAACAAACCTCTTCATCCAAAGATCATTGCTCAAGGCACTTGTTACAGGTGCAGTACGAAGGACTCCATAAGATCTACTTCAAGTGTGGACGATATGGACACAACGGTGTCCAATGCACCAGAGAGGTTGCTATCATGAACGAAACAGCCCATACAAAGATGAGTGGTAGTGTAGTTGTGCCACATCAAGCCCAGGAATCGACCATTATGCAGTGTAAACCTCACATACAATAAATGTCGATAAAACGGGAACTAGTGCCAAAATGGATACGTTGAATTATCATGCAATTAATGTGGTCGTTGCCATGCAGGAGACAACATCCATGACTTATGGGCCATGGCTTTTAGTCAAATCTTTAAGACGTAAATCTCATGCCACCAATGCAAAAAGAATGGGCCTTATCACACCGAAACAAGGAATAGTGCATAAAGTTTCATCCATTCCAGGTCGATCACGTTTCGGCCAATTGTAGCAAGACGATACACATCTCACTGAAGCCACATATCAAGTGTCCAAGACGCATGTAGAGGTTCCCGCAATTTTTGGGGCTCAGGCCATGCACAGCAAGCCAGATGGTGCCAAACAAAATCCTGTACATTCAAGAAAAGCCATTTTGCGGCCTAGGAAGAACTGATGTACACCTGACCAAGCAATGCCTTTATGCGTGAGCTCTACAACTCTAAATGGGCACAAACAAACGCGTGACCCCAGTTGTGTCTTGATGTGTCAGAAAAATAATTTAAAAATAAAAAAGTCACCATCAATCTTTATTAAGAAAAATATCAAAAAAAATTCTTTAAAAAATAATCTGTAAAATAAATTTTAAGTTTAAAAATTGATTACGTGTAAAGAAATTATTAGCACTATAAAATATTCGTAACAAAGACAGATATCTCTAATTAAATGTTAAAAATTAAATAATTTTAAAAAATATTTATTTCACCTTTTAAGACACAAAACTATTTTTTATTTTATTAATTGATTTTAACTTTTTAATAAGAAGAATTTTAATATTGAGAAATTTATTTTTTATAAAAATTATTATTATTTTATTTGTATATTTTAATTATTTTATTTTATTTTATTTTTATTTTATTGAGCTCGACAGGAATGAACTCTTGTTCCTAGGTATTTCCAGATGTAATGGAGAATCAGAATTTACGTAATTCCTTATAAAAAATGTTTGTGCATTATATTTTTAATTTTTTTATTTTTAGTTTTATTAACACTTAGGATTTATAAACTGTCATAACTCATACATTTTAAAATTTGAAATTGATAAAGGTGTACACATAAACCAATTCGATAGAACATTTTCATCTTACATATTATTTTTACTTTTTTAGAAATATAATTTTGACTAACAAATTTATTTTTTAGATATGAGATTTAAGATAAAAAGATCATAATTTATGGCTTAAAATCTCAAGGTTAAAAAGATTTCATATTCAATTAACATCATTATCTTTATTTAAAAGATTACAAGTAAAAATGATAAAAAGAAAGTTAAGATTTTTATATTCTATTATAAATTATTTTAAAAATAAATATTATCAATCATGATAATTAAGGAATAAATTTGAGTATATCAAACTCACAATTTATATTCTCAAAATTTCATAATGGAAGAAAATGTCACATTTAATAACCTTATTTTTCTCTTAACAATAAATTTCAATTAATTATTTTTCTAACTAAATTATAAAATATTTTTTTTAAATTATTTTTTTAAATAAAATTATTATTATTATTATTATTATTATTATTATTATTTTATTTTATTTTTTTTAAAGATAAAGTTTAAAAAAATAAATTATTACAACTTATGTCTTAAAATCTCAAAATTAAAAAAAAATGTTACATCTAATTAATTCTTTAATTTCTATTAATTTGATTTTACTCTTTTCGAATAATTTTATCTTAACATATCATTACTAAAGTAATCCTAATTTCAATTACTTCATTATAAGTATGATTAATATATAATACAATACGAAAACTTCACTATTTGCCTTTAATTATTTCAAATACACGTGATGACACTTGTTACATTAATGCACGGATGAAATTTAACAAAACATTGAAATAAATATCTAATATCGTATAATGTGGAGATCTCAAAAGACATGGCCTCGAGATTTACCGTATGTTGGCCGAATACACCTTAGGCATAGAAAACACCAACATGTGCATATATCCATAAAAACAATATACCATCTGAATACACCTTGGACTGTTAATTAAATACAATTAGAAAATAAATAAACATGCGATTAGAGCTAAAACATGATTTAGTCAGTATTGGATCTCGATTAGCAAGATCCACGACTATCTTGAAGCCTATAAATAAGGGGTAGATAACACAGATAAAACACACTATTCATATTTATTGCTTACCTGCACCAGGATAGCCTCTAACTTGAGCGTTGGAGTGGCTGCAGGTATCTCGCCCCGACTTAAAGGAGGACACCTCAAAACTACTTGGATCTTGCACCAAAAAAGACTTAAAACACAGATAACGGGACCCTAATAACATAATAATTGACTAATTGACTTAAACATATTACCTCATGTTCTTAGATAGGAACATTGGTGCCTATCATGGGGTCCGTTAAAACTTTTCCCTACACATGGTGACTACAAGAAGGACTACGGAAGAAGTGATGATGCACGAAGCAAGGGGTCCCTCATCCCCGATGGAGGAGACCTCGGACGCTACCAACATGTCTACCATGGTGGCTCAACTGCAGGAGGAGATGGAGCGTATGTGGAAGCGTAATAAAGAGGAGATGGAACTCATTTGCAGACGTAATCAGGAATAAATGGCTGCACTCAGGCTAGAAAATGCTAGCATAAGAAACAGGCTAAATAGGCCTAGCAAACCTTAGGATGATACATATCAGCCCTCGGTTCACACTGACCACATGGCAGAGTTAGGATTGCAACACCACACTGTCCATGCGGCTCCGAGCACACTGTACACAGGTATCGTCAGAGAAAGGACCACACAAGCCAATGATCTCACGATAGTGCCCCGTAGGCATCTTTTCTTGGACAGGATCATGGAAGTCCCCCTACCAAGCAATTGGAAAACACTCACCATGGATCGATATGATGGCACCACAATCCCAGACAAACACATCAATGTTTATGTAACACAAGTCAACCTATATACCACTAATGACGCCATATTCTGTCACATATTTCTGACCTCAATGAAGGAAAGAGCCCTGAGTTGGTTCACCAGGATGCCACTAAGAATAATTGAAGTTTTTGAAACACTGGTCAATAAGTTCAGAATCCAATTTGTGACTAGCCGACCTCACCACCTCACATCTTTAGCCTTAGAAGGGATTAAGCAAGAAAAAAGGAATCTATTCGGTCATTCATGGAACAATTCGGCAGGGTGGCTCTCAGTGTAAGGAACCTCAACCCCGAGGTGGCCCTACATCACATAGTTACGACACTTCATCCTAGGAAGTTTGCAAACAGCCTCTGTAAGAAGTCATTGCTACCATAGATGAACTCCAACGGAGAGCTGCCAAATATATACAGATGGAGGAATTGGCGGAATACAAAAACCAAACTCGTGTTAAGAACTTGGGCAAAGACCGAAAGGATGACAAAAGCAAAGGAAAAATGATAAGGGAAGATTCTAGAGAACGGAGGGGGCAGAGGTATACTCAATACACCCCCCCATTGCCAACAGAGCTCGAATTTTGGAAGAAGCTCTTAGCTTGAAGCTCATCTCACTACTCAATAAGCTCCGACACCTCAGAATACATATTAGACTAAGCACTATAGATATTATCAAAACTACGAACACACTGCTGAGGAGTGTATAGCTTTAAAAGACAAGATTGAAGAACTAATATAGGTCAGACATTTGAGACAACTCATTCGTCGAGGTAATAGAGATAGACAGGAAAATCCTCGTCGCAACAGATGTCGCAAAGAGAGAAAGAGACGGAGCATGGAGCATGGAGCCTAGAACTAACACTCAGAACATAAATAAGAAAGCACCTCTGCGAGGGGTTATCAACACAGTCTCAGGGGGTTCACCGAAGAAGGAGCTAGTAGCTCAGCCAGGCGATGACACCTACATCTAATACAGAAAGTATATGCCTCGGTGAGGTAAGCTCCCCTTAGAGTTACTCACCCTACAATTACTTTCACAAATTAGGAATTCCAAGGGGTAGATTAGGAACAGGATGACCACATGGTGATCACAATTGAAGTGGCAAACTTTGCCATTAAGAAGACCCTAGTCGACCAGCGAAGCTCAGCCGATGTGTTGTACTGGTCCACTTTCAAGAAGTTGGATATCTCGGAGAGTGCTATCCTCCCTTTCCATGACTATCTAGTTGGTTTTGTTGGTGAAAGAGTTGACATGAGAGGCTATATTGACCTATACACTAAGTTCAACCAAGGAACTTGGGACTGTGTGTGATATATTATCGTCAATTCCAACACGTCCTACAATGTCCTGCTGAGGAAACTATCCCTCAACAAATTGGGGGCCATAGTATTCACTCTGCACTTGACTATGAAGTTTCCTTCTATGAAAGGGCCTATTATTACTGTCCATGCCAACCAGAAGATCGCCCAAGAGTGCTACATGGAAAGCCTCAAGGTAACTCCCATGGTGGACGACCTCTCATTGAAGCCGAAAGCACCCTAGGCTGATATAATGGCATGATGGAACTAGATCCCAGAATCAATAACGAACGTATAGTAGAGCCTATGGAAGAGAAAAAGCCTTTCAAAGTGGGTAGAGAAGGAAGAACTACAAATTTGAGCACAAAACTCACAGACTAAGGAGAAACCCTTATAATGAAATTTCTTCGAATTAACGTCAACCTCTTCACATGGATAACTACTGACATGCCCGGGGTTGACCCGAAAACCTTGTCCCATAAGTTGGTTGTATGTTCCCAAGAAAAACTAGTGTTTCAAACAAAGAGAAAGGTAGGGGAGGCAAGAACAAAGGCCACCATGGAGGAAGCAAGCAAGCTTCTAGACGCTAGGTTCATCCAAAAGGTACATTATACAACATGGCTGACAAATGTCGTCATGGTCCTAAAAGTAAATGGAAAGTGGCGTATGTGCATGAACTACACTGATCTGAACAAGGCGTGCCCAAAAGAGACATACCCGCTACCAAACATAGATGGGCTAGTTGATTGTGCAATAGGGCACAAAGTGATGAGTTTTTTAAATGCTTACTCTGGATACAATCAGATCCAGATGTACCTACTAGATGAGGACAAGACGGCATTCATCATAGACAACACCAACATTGGATTCCCGTCATCCTTCATTAATGTCGTGTTGTATTGTATCTCCTCAACAACCATGTTCTTATTATGGAATAGGGCAACAATAAACCCTTTCTACCCTTCAAGGGGTGTTCGACAAGGCGACCTCACCTTGTCGTACTTGTTTATTCTGTGTCTTGAATGTTTATTCCCTATGATAAATATTGCAGTAGATAAGAAATTGTGGAAGTCAATCAAAATTTCAAGAAGAGGTCCACAATTATCCTATTTGGCTTTTGTAGATGATATCCTTTTATTCGTCGAAGCATCTATAGAACAAGTAGTAGTCATCAAACAGGTGTTGAATTTATTCTATGGGTTCTCATGACAAAAAGTTATTCATGACAAGACAAGGATATTCTTCTCTGCAAATGTTAACTGGCAGCGACAGGAGCAAATATCGAGTGAACTGGAGTTCGAGAAAACGGCCAATTTGGGCAAATATCTTGGGATTCCTTTGCATCATAACCATGTCTCCAAGCAGTATTCTTAGTTTCTAATTGATAAAGTACAACAACATTTGAGTAGTTGGAAGAGAAATACTCTCTCTTTTGAAGGTCATTTAACTTTGGCAAAATCATATGTACAAACAATGCCTACCCATGTAATGTAATCAAATTTATTACCAGTTTCTATGTATAACATTATTGATAAAAAAATGTAGAGATTTTATTTTAGGAGATGTTAATGGGTCTAGAAAAGTCCATTGGCTGTCTTGTTGAATTTACTCACTCCTAAACACTGGGGTGACCTTGGTCTATAGGCAACGCAACAAGCAAACCAAGTTTTACTCATGAAATCAAGGTGACACTTACTTACTCGAAGACACGACACGTGGGTCCAACTTATTTGGTCCAAATACAAATATGGTGAGTAGCCAAACCAATCATTGATACAACTAGACAAGGATAAAATTCTAGAAATGCATAATTGCACCATTGCAGAATGTTTATAGAAACCTAGTCTAGCAAATGAAAAATGGTAAAAGGATAGATTTCTAGTTGGATACTTAGGTGTCTGGCCAAAGACTCCTTGCTAGATGGTGTACAAACTCCAATAGGATTTAAGTTAACGCCAAACCTTATTTATTTGTGGCTCGTGATGGAAGATGAGATGTCCCAAAACTAGAATGTCTATTGTTAGCTAATGTGATAAAAAATATTTGTAAAATTCAACCGCCTAGAGGAGACATGAAAGATGGTGCTCCTTATTGGGAGAATGGATTAGATGGTAATTTCTCTACTAAATCTGGCTATGAGGGTCTATTCAGTCAAGACCAAAACCAAGAGAGACTCATTTTTTTAAATGGGAAGACCTATAACACATTTGTAGTTTTTTGTGGAAGGTGGCAACAGGTATTATACTAACCAATGAGTTGAGATATAACAGATATATGACTACCAATCCATCTTGTTCTTTCTATGGCTGCCACATGGAGAGTACATGGCATGCACTACAAGACTACAACAACTTTACAAGCATTTGGTTGAAATTAGGGGCTACCAATATTTCAATTCTTTTTCTCCCACCAACTACCAGAAGCTTGGCTACTTGATAATCTAAGATGCGGGCAACATAGTGGTGTTGATAGTTATAGTCAAATATTTGGACTTGGTCTTGATTGCTTTTGGTATAAGCAGATGATTATGGACTTGATTGATTTGGTTTTGTTTTTTGGTTTTTGAAAATAATTTTCAAGAATAGTTTTCAAAAACTGTTTTCGGGAAGAAAATAAAAAAAAAACTTGTTTGACAAATGTTATTTGAAAACTGTTTTAAAGATGTAAAAATGGAAAAATTTGTTCATATTTATTAAAATTTCATTAATGAAAAGAAAAAAATAACATATTCTAATTGTATTTTGAGTTTTCAAAACAAAAATAGAAAATTAAAAAGCAAAACTACTTTCAGTTGTTCTTGGTTTTAGTTTTTAAAGACTAAAAAACCATAACTGTTATCAAAAACTGTTTTCAGAAAACACTACTCAAGCGAGTTTTTTAGTTTTTAAATACTAAAATACTGAAAATAGTTTTATAAAATTGTTGTCAAACAAGCACTATGTCTTTAATAACAAAAGTCAATCTAATCAGCAAGTTTTCAATTGTGTAAAATGCCTACTTCGTGATCTTCACCACATGCATGAGCTAAGGATCATGATGAAGGACATGAGTATGAAATGCTCTAAATTTTTTTACAGGTCAGCTTGGGATCACCCATTAGGTGACACACTTAAAATCAACTATGTCATTGCGATGAGATGCTCACACCTAGATGTTGTAGTTGGAGGCATGGTTTGTGACAACAAAGATAGTTTTGTCCTTGGTTTTACCTCTAAAATTCCTTTTTGTGAGGTGGATAAGGTGAAATTTTTAGCCATTTTGAAAGCTCTAGAAGTAGCGTATGATCATAGGTTTCAGAACATTACAATTGAGTCTTATTCTTTGTAGATAATAACTCTCCTGGAGGACGGTTGCACCATTCACCATATGTATTTTTCCATATTGTAGAAAATCTATAAGCTGGGTGAGAAAACCCAAAAATACAGCTTTGCTCTTTTTCGGGAGTGATGAATTCAATAGCGGTTCTCTTTGCAAAGATAGATTTATCTATGACCCAAGAAAAAAAGTGTTTTTCATTTCGTTTCTCAGTTTGTGTTAGCTAATTATGCAAGGACTTGAATTGTAATTTTACTCTTTGATAATTAATTTTCTAGTGGACCTTACCCCTACCATTCACAGAAAAAAAGCTAATTATATAATAATTTATAACATTTTTAATATTACGATAAAGACTTTAAAAATGATGTACAAAAAATAAAATCTAAGACTCTTATAGGCAACCCATAAGTCGTGAAGAGTTATTTAACTATAGGCACTCATCTCTAAGAATGACAATTGAGCGTTGCTTTGGAGTACTCAAAAATAGATTTCTCATTTTGAAGATGATGCCTCCATATAAGCCTTCTACACCAACTCATAGTAATAACATGTTGTGTTATTCACAATTATATTCGAAAGTGGAATTTGAATGATGAATTATTTACATTGTGGGACGAAATAGATCCTATTCAAATTTAGAGCATAAATGAAAGTCATAATACACAAGCGTCAAACTCCAACAATGATAATTTGTCAAGATTATAAGATGAAGGTGCAATTGAAATGGCAGTGTATAGAGATCATGTTGCAAAATTGGATGTGGGCACAACATAATGACTAGTTGAGTCAAATTGAGTTTTTATATTTATGTAACAATACAAGTTAAAACATTAATGACTTAGTTAGATGTTATTTTAATATTTATAGTTTTGTTTATAAATTATGCAACAAATATTTTTAGTCTTTATTTATAATATTTTTTGTATCTATTACTTTAAAAAATAGTTTCAACAATAAAAAGTTATTATTTAAGTATAAATATATTTGAAATCATATACTTAACTTAAAAAATAATTAGTCAAAAAAATAGTTACATCCAAACGAGTTTTCAGTTCTTTAGCTTTTAAAACTATTTTGAAAATCAAATTGTCAAACAAGTTTTTTTATTTTTACACTTCTAAAACAGTTTTCAAAAACAGTTTACCAAACAAGTTTTTTTTTTCTTCTTCTTCTAGAAAACAGTTTTTGAAAACTCTTTTTAAAAACTAAAAATAAAAAATCAAACCAATCAAGCCCTTAATTTTTATAATACTTTAGAATTTTTTATTAAAATATCTTTATTTATTAAAGTCAAGTAAAATATAAAAAAAATACAATTAAAATTTTTAAAGATGATTATTTAATAATATTATGAATTAAAATAGCTTTAATTATGATAAAGACTATAAATATTAGTTAAAAAGACAAAATCCTACTTGAAATTGTTAATTTTAATAAATATAAAGGAATTAGTTTATAATTTTTTGTTAAAATACTTATACTAAAAGTAATTTAAATATAATTATTTAATTATTTCATAAATTAAAATAGTCTAATTATAAACTATAAGAATTTTTTACGAAAAACAAAACGATGCTCAAAGTCGTTAATTTTATTTTAATATATAAATTTTTGAAATATTATCTTATTTAAATATAAATTAATAATATTATAGTTTTAAAATTTTAATTATGATAAAGAATATACGAGAAACAAATTTTGTTTGACATTATTAATTTTTATATAAATTTAAAATTTATTTTGTTAAAATATTATATTAAAATAATTGAGATATAATTAGTCCCTAATATCATAAATTAAAATAATCTTAATTATGATCTAAAATACTAATATTATTTAGTGATATAAATTCCTAGCAAGACAAAAAAGAGTTTAGTGATACAAAATTCTAATCAAAATTATTAATTTTTAAAATTTGTAATTATTTTATACTTTATAATAAACTATTAAAAATTAAATATATTTATATAATTATTATAAATTATTTTTTTTAATTTTGATAGATACTAGGAATATAATATAAAAAAATCGCTCAATACAATTAATATAAATAATGTATTTCAAATATTTTCATAATAAATATCTTTATGATAAATATTTTTAATTAATATTTTATTAATAAATTACAGCAAACACCTCTAAAATTTAATATGATTATATATATAGTTTTATTTTTTAATTATTATATTCATAATATGCTATTATAATGTTTCTAAATATATAAAAGATGTTAATATAATATTTAAATAAAGAGATATATAATTTAATAAAAATTAAAGAACATTATTCCAATTTATTTTATATAAATTTAAGAAAAAAATATTTTTTTAGTGGGGGAAAGAGATTCGAATTTTTTTTCAAAAAAATGATTTTTTATTTTTAAAAAGATATAAGTAAACAAAATCATATTTATTGCTTATATTAATTTATATTGTCGTAATTAAAATCAAATTTCATTTTCTCATATATGCCATCAGTTTTATAACAAAAAAATTATAATTTAAAATTTTTATAATAAATTTAAAATTATATTTTATTTTTAATTTTGTATATTATTATAAAAAACAAAATATGTCTAATAAAAAAGAAAGGGGTATTACGTCTTTTTATTTATCAAAATATATTTTATTTTTTATTTTTTATTATTTATGAAAATATATTTTATTAATAAAAAATAGAGTTTTGTAACGTTAAAAAACCGACACGGTATAGCACATAAGAGTTGTACTTCTTTTCAATTATTGGTGATAAGATTTAACTTATTGCCTTAGAGCGATAATGAATAAAATATTAGAAATAGGTTCAACCAGAAAGAAGGTGAATGACAATTGACATGTTTTTAAATTTTAATTTACAATGACAAGGCAACCACATAACAATGACCCACCAACTCACCCACCCCCATCGCCAATTACGGCGCCCGATTCGTAACACCCATGTCACGGGTCAACGATCCGACCCGAATTTGATACCCGTGATCAACCGCCGCCACCAACTTGATAAACACGAAATGACCATAACACCCTTGGCTCCTTTCTCAGATCTTCTCGAGCTTCTCGCCCTTCACAACCGGATTCGCCTTCGCGATCTGCTCCCTTCCCATCCCCTTGAAGTCGAACTCGCACCCGTGCTGCTCCGGGTAACGGTGCGTTCCGCACAACACCATACCGCACCGGCACTTGAATCCCGTCAGCCCCACGCGCCGCCTGCACGTCATGCACCGATTCTGCTGTGGCATCTTCACCTCCTCCGAGGCGCGTGGCGCGTCCACAACTACCGCAGAAGCCGGATCCCCCGCCGATGAAGAAGACGGCTGAGAAACCACCGGCGGATACGGTGGCGGGACGAGCGACTGGTTCAGAACCATCTTTGCGTTGGAAGATTGCTGCTCCTTGAGCTGAAAATCGCGGTAGCACTTTGAGCACAGATTCTGCGTGGCAGGGCTGCCAAAGAAACCGCAATTGTTGGCGCAGAAGCGCGGTGCCTGGCATCTGTGTTCTTCCGCCATTTTTTCACAACCTGAAACGGTGATTGCAAATTTGAAATTCCGAAACCCTAAAAATAAAAAAGAGAGATTATTGTTACCGTTAGGGAGAAAGATGATGGAAATGGAAAATGAAGGGAGAAATAAAAGGTGGAAAGGGAGAGGTTGGGGGTTGTAAGGGAAAGGAAGGAATCTAGAAATTGAAGGAAAGTCTGAAAGAAAAGAACCTCAACACGCACACGGCACACCAACGATCTCAAGAAAATTCCAGATATGCTTCTTCTATATTTTTTTTCTCGCTTTTCTATTCCTTACTACGTACCAAACGGAGCGCAACGCGTGTATTATTACGCGTTAGCGAAACGGTCTTTTTAAGCCTCTCTTTCTCTCTCTAGATTACCCGTATGGGGTCATCATTCTCGAAGCCGTCTACGCTACGCTACTCCTTTCTCACATTAATAATTTCTCCATTATTTTTAAAAACCATTTCCATGCCAATCTTTCATTCTTTTAACTTTTAACTTTTAACTTATTATTAATAACTAGTTTCCCATTTTCATTCAAGTCAGATTTCTTTATTAATTAATTAATTAAATAAACAAATCTTTCCTGTCAAACCCATACTATTACTATCTCAATTTTACGCTTCATATCTTTATATTTTATTTATAAAAATGTGTCATGTTTCAATTTACATTTAATACATCAAGGCGAAGTGGTTTTGTATTTCCACGAGTACAAGAAGTGTGCAACAAGGCATCAGCACTAATCAATGGTTGTTTTTTTTTTTAAATGAATTGTCTTGTTATTTTAAAATTGAAATAATTAAAGAATCTGGCGAGTTTGGTGCGTTGGAAGGTGGACGGTGAAACATACGGCGCCGCGCGGAGTCCACCAGATATTAAGCATGTGCGTTCCGGGCCGTCGATTTTTTAATTTGTTTTGGAAAGAGAAAAGAAAATGGTTTGACATTACGGATGCATTGTACAGTCCACTCAAATTGACAACTCCAATGTTGTTTGCCTAGTTCTTAACATATCATCGTTGTCAACAGGGTGATGCCACTCGCATTAAGCCCACACTGATTTATATTTCTTGTTTAACACTTTACATTGGTTTTGGATTTTAAAAAATCTTTTTTAACAATTTACACTCCGATCATCTTTTACAAATATTCTTTTTTATTCCTACACAATTTTTTCAAATTTTTAGAAAATATTATATTGATACTCCATTTATAATTATTATATACACATCTCTTAAATATTAAAAATATTTAATCTTGTACTCCTTCAAGCGTGTGCCGCTTAAGAGTAAAAAAGATAAAAATATCATGTGTAATATGATAATATATTAGTATAATAACACGATGAGATTTAAACTTATCTAGTGTAAATTATTTCCACGGTTGGTATAAGTGCTAATAGTTTGTATTACTTGAGTGCTAATAGTTTGTATTCCTATCAAGTAATTCGGGTTTTGCTTTCGGATAATGTCTCCTTAGCTAAGAAGTCAATCATGTTGGGAAAAATATCTACTTTGTGTATGTTCAGCAATGTCTAATTCGAATTAAAATCATGGTCAAAAAAAAAAAAACTAATTTAACTCGTACTACTAAACCAACTTTAGTAATTCAAGAAAGATGATACATGAGAAAACAATAAAAATAATAATATAAGGTAAAAAAAAAAGAGATAATTTGTTGGAGAAAAATATTTAAATCAAGTACGTGGTTATCAAATTTTTGAGTTAACTTTTTAACTCTCATGAGTTTACACTTACTATCTGCTAGTTAATTTATGTGCAAACTCTCCTTTTTAGTAAATCCTAGGTAAACTCGGTAGATTTTATGCAAACTATTGAGTTTACTATCCAGATATTGAATCAACAAATTAGATTTTTTTTAAGCGTTTAGAGTTCAACATACTTTCATATAGCGTGTCAT
The DNA here is from genome assembly GCA_037954015.1 of Psophocarpus tetragonolobus. Lineage (NCBI taxonomy): Eukaryota > Viridiplantae > Streptophyta > Magnoliopsida > Fabales > Fabaceae > Psophocarpus > Psophocarpus tetragonolobus. Next base: position 90,355,817 of record CM075690.1, read on the forward strand.
TCTTAAATTGAAAAACTTTTGTCTCTAATAACATTGGTTTTCTAACAAAAGTTTAATTGGTACACACTGTCAGTGTAAAATATTTTTACATTAACATTCAATCATAATTTTTCATTTATGTGACTTTAAAATAATAATGAGTGTCTACCAATTAAACTCTTCTAACAATACCAAATATTGATGAAAATGATCTGTCATTATTATCACCATTGTAATTGATTATCAGATAGTGATACATGGCTAGACTTAGTTATTTAAGTATTATGAAATTTATATTTTACTATTTTGATATATTATGTTGTTGAAATGTTTAATTGTATATTATTTATAAATTTTTATTATTATTTTTATATGAAGTAAACTCGTACAGGTTTATGAATCAAGTTCATGAGTCAAATTTATCGAATTTTCAAAAATTTATATAGACTCTCAAGTTTGATAACATTGTTATAAGATACACAAAATATTAATTTAGTTCTAAAAAAAATCATATTAAATAGAATCTTTGAAATTTAAATCTGCTATTCTAAGTTGTAATTTGTAACTTCCTTGCATGTGACATACGAACGTAATTATATCAATTATTGCAACTTGAGATGAATTAGTTTAAACATTATAATCTGATTCTTAAATCAATTTATCAACCATAACAAATTTATATAAATTAATATTTGTATTTACTTCAGCTATATTTTAGTAATAGTCACGTATAGTGAATTACAATTTGTTCCCATAAGAAAACAATCTCACTTAGTTTAACTTTAGTACAATTATCAACTCTAAATTATTGAGGTGGTTTTTTTAATCAAGGGTATAGGCTACCACCCATGTATTAATTAATCTCATACATCATCATATAATGTAAATCATTATGAAAAATAGCAGAGAAACCCTAGGACAAAATTAAAAATACAATTGTCCTTGTAAGAGATAAACAAAACTTGGCAAACTCATCAACCAAAAGGTTTGCCACATGGGGAACAAAGTTAAATCTCCAAGCCAATGTTTTTCGACTAGACCAATAGATGTACTCCACAATTAGAAAATCAGCATTATCAATAACACATCCTTCATCCAAAAGTTTGATTGCATGCAAAGAGTCATATTCAATCAACAAGTTTCTCAACCTATGATCATAGGCCATTAACAAAGCATAAGAGATAGCTAATAGTTTGGGATTATCTACTTCATAGTATGGTATCCTGTATGAGAACCCAAATATAAAGCAACCTTGGTAGTCTCACACAACATCCTCAATAGCAGTTTTTTTATGAGAAGGAAGGATTGATGTGTCACAATTGATTTTTATAACCCCAAGTGTAGGAGGTCGCCACACATGTCTGATTTTGGTGTCCACATAATGTGATCCACTCTGTTTCATAGTAGTGAGTGTTACTTAGGTCTCTTATCATGGCTTGCACTGATCTAGTGACTTGCTCATCCATTGAACACAAACTCATTTCGCCTCCATCATACCCGATTCAAGGTGATGCCAAAAGTTGGCTTTCAATTGGTTGCCTATTGAATATGTCAATGACTTAAATTGGACCAGAGCCATGAATCAGCCTGATGTTGACTGAAGAAATTCAAAATATTGGCAACATCCATCTGTTTCCACAAACTATCAACATGAGTGCAATCCCGCAAGGTATGTAATAAGGTTTCCCTATTTTGACTGCAAAAAGGGCAAGTAGGGTTATACGTCATGTGTCTACTAAAGTGCAAATTATTTGTGGGAAGGATGTCAACAACAATTTTCGAAATGAGAAGCCGAATACATTACGGATTGTTCCACTTTCTGATGCACTCCCTTGATCTCTTCAACCAAGGTTCCTTTCTCTAAAAAAATGGAGGATGGAGAGGTCAGAAATGGGAGAGGGTTAACGCCACTTTCTAGGAGAAAGATGAGTCAAAAAATTTTATGTTGTTTGCCACAAGGGAGAGGTCCCTTGATAAAAGCTTTAAGGGAGAGATTCCTTAAGAGAGAGGATTCTCAATGACACTCAAGAATAAATTGTTCAAAAAGAGTCTTACTTCATTCAATCAAGTGTGCCTTGTACAAGAGAGACTAGGTGTATTTATAGCCCAAAGAGGGAGCAAGGCACTCAAAACTAGGCAATGTGGGACTTGGGCCTAACTAGTATTAGGAGCATTAATCCCTCTTAGGCCCACTAAAAGTGGTGCCTAGTCTTAAGCTAGGGAGTGTCACGGCCTAATCAAGGGGGTGTGGAAAGAGATCCACACTCCTTTGTGTTATTAGGCCCTTTACTCCCCTCACCTCCCTTCCTAAGCTAATTACACCCTAAACTCTAGAAACTAAAATAAATGGCCAAAATACAAGGCCTAAAAGGGAATTAAAAGCTAATTAATATTTACAAGAGGAAAACTAAGGACTATGGCCTAAAATATCTATCTCCATCATGAGTTGGGGTCTTGATGAGTCTTTCCGGGTCAAGTCCTCTTCAATCCTCCTAGCCATTGCCCTAGTGAGAGGGCCCTTGATAGGTAGGATTGCATCACTTTCATAGGTATCGAAGATAGATTTACATGGATTTGCCTCATGATTGATAAGGTTTTCATACGTCATTTTAGTTGAAAGCGTCCCATTTAGTTCCTTTGCCCACCCAATTAGGATAATCAACCTCTATATCCCCTCTAGGGCCTTTAATTTGGCAAATTTCATGGATAACATCAATTGGAAATATGTCTGCCAGCTTATAGACATCCCAAGTCACATTATGATCAACAAAGAAACAAGCTTTATTATTAATATGAATGAAGTTAATATCAGTACACTAATCAATTAATGGGCCTCACCTGATTAATGACAGGCTTGTTAACCCTACACTTATACTTGGATCGGATAACATGAACCCACGTGTCAGCCTTTCTATTCATCAGGTGTCATCTAGCTTTAGAAAGAAAGGTTATGTTAGCTCACCTTGTTGAACGGAAGCCTAGGTCGCCCACTTGTTTTGGCTTGCACAACTTTCCGCATTCTAGCTAGTAAATCCTTATTTTGTTCTCTAAATCTCCCCAAATAAAGTCCATGCACTTTTTTTTAATTGTATCCCAGACAACAACAGGTAGCCAATTAGTTTGCATAACATATATTGGAAGATTTTGCACAATAAACTTGGCTAAGGTCAGCCTACCCGCAAAAAGAAATGGAAAGTTGTTTCCAGTTACCCAGTCTTTGATGTACTTTGTTGATGAGGGATTGCAACGACTGTTTGGAGACCCGACTATGATATAGTGGAATGTCAAGGTACTTGCCTAGATGGCATGTCTTGGGATAATTGCTTTTGACGTTGTCTGTGAACATTTGTAGAAAAAAACATTCATGTCTTATCTAGATAACACCTTTTTGTTGGAGCTTTCACAAAATGTTTGAAGGATGCAATTAATTACTTCCACCTGATAAAGAGATGCTTCTACAAACAACAAAAGATCATAGCAAAAACTAGGTAAGACAATGAAATCTAGCATGTTGGAATCGAAGTCTCTAGAGCAAATTAACTAACAATTTATCCAACCTTTCTCTCAATTTGCCTTATCTTTGAGTAAATGTTGGACCTTGAAACCCAGCATCTAACAAGTGGTTTAATTACAAAAAAGCCATGAAATCTTGCGTGCATCTCTAGGATGGTGTAGCACAAAGCCACCTTTGCTCTCACATTCTTTTAAAATAGCATTAAAGTCCTTAACAAAAACTCATGACTCATGATCATCATAAGCTAACTCATTCTGCCAACTTTGTTGCTTTTCTCTATCCTGGGAACACGAAATAGCTTTAGTGACATTGATAAGAACTCCTTCGTTCACATCGTATAGGGATTTGGGCAAGCTAGTGCATCAAACCTTTTTCAGTTGAATCACAAGCGATTTTGGCAGTATGGGAGATGACCCACTAGCCATGAATGTCTCGACAATGCCCTCAGCACATGGTCGGTGTTGGTCCCTGTGATCGTGAATTGAATCCCCAAACATCAATGAGAACTGGTTTGCTTGCTTGGCTATGTGAGAACCCTAGATGTTCTTCTCCTTAAAAGACCATTTCTCATGAGAGTTCGATGTCCCAACCATCACTAATTTCGCATGAGCGGGACATAGATTACTTCGTGAACATGGGTCACGACATTGCCGCAGTCAAAGGTGGGTATCATGGCATTCTCAAGGTGTTGTTGGTTATTCACAACATTCATGTGGGCACGAAGGAGAGATAGCCTTGGAGTGAAACAAGCCTTAGACACAATGTTTTTTTTAGCTTAGGTGGTCTTGAGTTTTGTCACTATTTGCACCCCACCCCCACACTTTGCTAATAGGAGTCTTGTGGGTGTTACAAATGAGGCCAATATGTAGAAGTGAGTTGGGTCAATCATTTGCAACTGGTTTCTCTGTTTAAGTGTGATTATTGAGCTTTTGTGTCTCACTTTCATGTCTATATTTTGGTTCCTTTGGTATTGACTTTGTGCCGTTAAAGTTCATGAAAATTCCACGATATTGATTGTTTCTTTTGCCATGATTAACGAGTATCTAGGGCCTATAATCAGCCCGAGATTGTTCAATTTTCGCAAATATTGGGTTGTGCTCCTATGATTGGTTGGTTTCATTGATATCGCATTTATTAGCATTAATTGTGGAATTATTTGCATCTTGGGCATTGACCATTGACGGATATGAATTTGAAATGGTGATGGTGAATCAAAGGCCTCTGTCCCCTCCACATGGCAAGGTGGCTTAGCTATATCCACAGAGCAATTGACTTCTCTATGTTTATATCGATCGCATTTAAAACATATTTGGTGAAGTCCTTTGTATGATAAATGTTGCAAGTATCTACGTGCAATCACCTTAGGTTGCAAAGCCTTTGTCAAGTCTACTTCCACACATATTTTTGCATATTTGCCTCTTGCTTGAATCGCAATGACCCATTTAATCTTAAGCATGGTACCCAAAGCAAACCCCACTAGGAATTCATCATTATACAAATAAATAGGTAGATTGGGGGTGTGCACCCAAACATGTAGCTTTTGGGAAAGTCTCACACTTTCCATGAAGAAATGTCACTATTGTTGCCCTATTATAGTCCTCCTGAGAAGAGAAAGGAATCTAATAATAGTTTTGTGGCATATAAATGATTTTGAGTGAGCCTTTCTTTACCCAATCGTGTTTAAACTTTGCCTCCAAAAATCAGAACCCCACATTCTTTCCTAAGACCTTCACCATCAATGATCTTTTCCATTACTTGCATGGAACTCTTCATTGAAAATTGACATCTTCTTATATCGTGCAAAATCCTATTTTGTTAACAACGGGAGGAGGAATCTCATTTTCTGGCATACCAAAGCAGCGATCATCAAATTTTGAAAAAGCAACTAACCCTTCATTGTTCAACAACTGGGATTTGTATGAAATATTTGACTTCATAAAGTATGATAGAAGTCTTTCTTTTTCACTCACACCAACTTCCTCAACCCAATATAACTCTCACACTCCATTCTGAAAAAAGAAGATATCTTTATTAAAAAACTTACACCAATTATTGCAGTAATGTATAGTCACATAAAATAAATTATCATTTAACATAGCTATAAATTATGACTTTCAAAAATAAGATTAAATTTTAAAAGAACTAAATTAACATGAAATATCTTTTAAGAATAAAATTAATATTCTATCTTTTAGAAGAACTAAATTATTATTATTATTTTATTTTTTTTTTATGTTGGTAGATATCAAAGACCAATCCTATAATATTATTTAAAAAGTCACAAAACTATTAAAAAATTGAACTAAATTTTTCTAGTTATGGATGTTTATCTCTATTATATATATTAAGAATGTTTGGTTATATTAGGCGTTAATACATGGTTTTGTTTTTTATTAAATATATATTTTATTTAATATTATTAACTAGTATCCAGTAATAGTCTTATTTTCCCCATTTTTATTTATATTTTTCTAATATTTTTAATATTAAAAATTATTATTTAATAACAATTTTAAATTCAAATATATATACTTTTACAAAAAAATAAATCATCATAGATATCAAATAAATTTTCTTAAATTTATTTACAGTGTAGATTACAATATTATAGATAATAAAACTTTTTGTTCTAAAAATAATTTAAATATATTTATTGATTTATTTAATAATATTTTAAATTAAAATATGCATAATTGTGGGAGATAACATTACTAGACAATATTATAAATATAAAATAATTTTAAAAAATATAAATATAAGAAGTATATTAAAATTAATTTTTTAAATATATTTTTATAATGAAATAATTTTAAATTAATTGTTTAATAAAATCATAAATTAGATTGGTTTATTTTTATGAAATAAAATCTAAATATCCTTCATTATAGATAATCATATTTTATATCATTATGAAAGAATTTTTTTAATGATTATTCAACTCAATTGCATTCAAAGACTTAATATTATATAAACTTATTATTACAAATTAGTATACAATTTTATCTATTAATATTGATATAATAATATTTATTTCATTCATCAACATACAATACATGCATCAAAATTAACTTAGCAAAATATTTTCTAATAAGTATTTATAAATTAATTACTAAATAATATTATAATTTTTTATAAAAGACAATCTTATTTGACATAATTGTAGGCAAAACCAATGTTTTAAAAATAGGATTGGTTATCGATCTAGTCAAAGCACTGGTTTAATGTTCACTTGTTGTATGGTTCAACGGAATTGAGTTGAACTAATATTAATAAAATAATTTAAATAATATATTAACTCTAAAAGGGAGTTTGAATAGAGTTGATCAAAAGATTTTGGAAGTGTTTTTGAAATATTTTCTTAAAAAGCTTATGAAGCTTCTTAAGTTAGTAGATGATCTAATTGATTGTCTACAACTTTAATAATATTTCACAAATATTATTTTATAAAAATTTGTTGAGATAAAACCAAATGATAAATATAAATGTTGTAATAGATAGTGCATGTAAATATTTTATACTCACTCAAACTTATTTATGTTTACTTACATTTCAAACACCTTTTGGAAAGTTCCATTATATAACCACTATTATACTATTATAAGTATTCTTTTTATGTCACTTTTGGCTTACAACGAATACATAAATTACTCATAGTTTTACACTTAAACTCTTTAAGTTTAAGATTAAATACACACAGTCACTTATAACTATCAGTAAATATTATTTGAATAACAAGTCACTCTTTGTTTAAATATAAGATGAGAAGGTTGTGTTTAATATAAAATTACTCTCACACAAAGGATATATGTTATTCGCTAAAAATAAATACCTCACTAAGCAAAGGATATGAAAATTAGGGTCAATAAGTGGTTGATAAGAAATTCTTATTACTCAAGATGAATGTATATAACTTGGCTATTTCTCAAAGCCTAAGACACTTTATACAACACGATTCATTGTATGTTGGTTTTCGTATCAGACCTTAATTATCCATTTCATCTTCTAAATTTGTCAATATATATTCGTGCTCAAACTTTTTATATAGGCAATAAAGTCTGTAGCCATGGAGACATTTTGTTGAGTTGTCGTTTTGTCATCGAAAGCTTTGCGTGAAATTCATTGAGTTCTCACACTCAGACACTATTTAGATGACTTTGTCGTCTTTGACTCTCTTCCTGTTCTGCTTTGCTTCAACGTCTTTATTGATAGTAGGTGCATTGACAAATTAAACATGTGAGCGTTAAGCTCATACATTGTTGTCTTATTTGTTTGAATGATCTTTTAACAACGAGCTTTTGTTTAATCATTAAAATGTTATACCATTAGATGATTTTTATGTTATCATCATAACAAAACTTCTGACTAGTATAAGACCTTTCTTATCTAACATAAGATACTGCTTAGCTGTTTTGTGACCTTAGTTCTTTGAGAATTTTCTATTAAATCCCACGAGACTTGTGATACCATCTTGGAGAACGGGTGGGGGTTAAATGGTGTGAGGGTAGAAATGAAGAGGGAATAGGGTAAGTAGGTGAGCATGAGAGATAGCATGAGAAAAATGAAAAATTGATATTGGGTTTTTAGAATTTGAGAAATTAAAAAGTGTGGGTTTGAAAAAAAAAACAATTTGCCTTTCAAATTTAATGATGCAAATTAATTTTTGTTGACTTGTATTTTTTTCTAATCAATACTTCCTCTGATTCTTTTTATACACCAATTATATAATTCATCATCGATATTAAGAAAAAAAGTTAGTTTAATTAGGACTCAAATCACATGTCTCATGTTCTTGTTCCCAACTCTGTCCCACCAATAAAATTATGACATGCCAATTAAAAAATTCAGTTAATCTCTAATTGAATTTAATAGAAGAGCAAGGATGTTTTTTTTATCTTTGTCTTCTTTCTTCCCTCTATTTTTATAGGAAAAGAAGTGTTGTTAATCTCTTCCTAGAGGATGCCCCCTTACCTCTTCGTAATCTCAATCACTCTTCCTCTTCCAAAACTAGCCACTACCCTTCCATTGATTACAACAACCTCATTGATAAACTCTTCCTAAAGAATGCCATTGACGCCAGTTCCCCTTTTGCACTACCCGAGGTTGCCGAGGAGGTTCTCCTCCAGATATCCAACATGATCTTCAACCTTGTGAACAAAGACTACAATGTCAAACTCACGTGCGACAACTTTATTGATTAACGAAATTAGAGGTGAGTTTAATTTTTTAATTGATGTATCATAATTTTTTTTATGGGACATAATTGGAAACAAAAAGATGAGCCAGGTGATTTGAGTTCAGTTTAATTGATAATAATAAATATGTTCATATATATATATATATATATATATATATATATATATTTACCATTATCTTTAACACTTATATTTTTCTAATAGTTATTTATTATTATAACCTTTCATTTAATTAGCAATGTTTAAATTAAAAAAAAATACAAGATACATTATGGATCAGTTCATTTAAAAATGAGGAGACAATACTTTTACATCGATACTTATAAATAAGATTATTATTAATTTTAAGGTTAAAATACTTTTCTGAACAAACATTTTAATTATGAATTAATTTGACATAATTTCCACAAAACATACACAAACACAACAACAGTTACCGTACATGGAAAGAAAAAATAAACTTACCTATATTGTTAGTATTGCAGATTTATACAAACAAATCGAAAGAAAAAGAAAATGGGAAAAATGTGATAAGATAACAAATAAGAAATTTCTTAAAATTAATTATACTAAATCACTGATAATGGAAGGTAGAAATGAATGAGAAGTTTTCATCACTTCTATTTTGAAGACAAAAAATATAAGAAAATGTCTCTATTTTCATGATTGCTATTCATATTTATATATAGGGTGTAATAGCACCATAAATGGGTATGAGAAATCTCACTGAGAGAGTTCTTTTCTAGACTGTTTTTACTAACTTTGAATAAAGTTGTTTCGGTCCAAGATATAGTGCATGGTGAGTTGGGCTCGCACTGGTGGAAGTGGGAGTGGAGAAGGAGGTTGTTTGTTTGGGAGGAGGAGACACTCATGTCGTTGGAAGATCTGGTTCATCCCATTCAGGTTGATCCCTGTGTCCAGGATAAGTGGGTTTGGATGTCTGACCACTCAGGGGTTTTTACAGTGGCAGGTGCTTATAGGATCCTAATGGGAGCCTCACTCAGTGATCTTAGACCTCCTTTGGATTTTTCTCTGTTAGGGAGATTCTGAAAGGATAAATCACCATCTAAGGTAGTGGTTTTTTTTGGAAGCTTCTTCTGAATAGATTGCCTATGATCGATAACCTGTTGAAAAGAAGAATTATTATCTCGCTGGAAGAGCAAACATGTCGGTTGTGTATAGGTCTCATCCTGAAGAGAGTAAGCATTTGTTTCTCACATGTCCGGTGACTCAATCTCTCTGGTATAAAGTCATGGCTTGGATGGGCTACCAGTCCCCTTTACCAGATGATTTACCCTTATTGGTCTAAATTTCCTCCTTTTGGGTAACAGATAAATGGAGGAAAAAGTGCAGGTTCCTATTTAGTTCGGTGGTCAGTTGGTGTATATGAGAAGCTAGGAATTCCATCATTTTGAACGGAGCTTCTTTGGAGGAGTTTGATATCTTTAGTCTTCAGTTGACATCCTGGAAATGGCTAACGTACATATTTGGTTTTAAGAGGGGATGTAGTTTGTCAGATTGATATAGTAACCCTCATATTTGTATGTTAAATATGTAATTTTTAGAAGAAGGTTATGGGGTTGTCTGTCATATTAGTATTTGGTTAGTTTGTCTTTAATTTTTAGGTGGGTTTTAGAAACGGTTGGTTTCACCCTTATTTAAGTTTAATTTACTATATTTGCTTCTAAAAAAAAGAAAAAAAATGTTATTATATTAACGATAATAATAAATGATAAAATTTTATTTATTCATTAAAATTTATTTATAAAAATATATTTTTTATTTATATGTATTCATTATTTTGAACATTCAATAATAGAACTAATATTTTATAAAAGTATATTATTATTACAATGAGACTTTCCGTAGTTATTATGATAGATTTCGAGCAGTCCTCGTTGATTAAATAATTGTCATTTTATTCATTATTTTTTATTTTTTAATAACACAAAACAATTTTATTAATTATTGAGATTTTAAAAACAAGTAAATTAAACTTTAAAAGAAATATTAATATGAAAAATATTTTAATATTTGTTTAAATATATAAATATTTTTTCTTTAATAATATGATACACTTTTATTCAATATTCAAGATTTTTAAAAAATTGTTTAATAATATTTTAAAAATCAATCTATTTAATATCAATACATATAATATAATATGATTGTTAAATTTTTTTCACTATCTTTCCTTAGAATCGTTAAGATTCTCTTTTCTTTGAAACACATGAGGTAATATATGAAACCATTTTTTTATATAAATAATAAGTATATTTTGTGAGGACTAAATTCAATTTCTCTCATATAAGCTTAGTGTAGGTTACTAACTGAGTTACGCATACCAATAAGTTAATTATTAGAATAAAAAGTAAATAGATTTTTAAAAGTGATTTAAAAGTGTAGGATAAAAAAAATTTAAGTAAATAAATATACATGTGATTATGATTTTAAAATAATATTTTAAATTTAAGTATAAATATATAATAAATAGCATGAATAAATCATTAAATCATTCATTAATGTTAAATTTAATTACATCAAATCAACTTAAAATTTCATAGCTATAAAAGATTAAACTTTCTTTTACATATATTAATAGTTATTATGAAATTAAAATTTCGATGGACTGCCGTAAAAGTCCCAAGTTTTTTTCATATAATAAAAATATATGGAATTAAATTCTTGATTAACATTTAGATTTAAGCTTTTTTTTTTTTTAACCAACTAAGTCAAATTTAAGGTTTTTTAACAAAGTCTAGTTGAAGTTTTTAGTTCGCTTGTTTGAATAAATAAATCCAAATTTAACAATTACTTGTTTTTACAAATCATTCCACTAGGATTGTCTTCCTTCGCTTGCACAATTGTTGTCACTAGGTCATATCTTTGCATACCATAACTGAAGGAGTATATATACTAAGGGGCAGATCTTTCAAGGGACCGGAGAGCCGTAGTGTTTCCAAATTTCTTTTACAATTAATATATATTAGGTATTACATAATAAAATATAATTAATAAAAAATATTAATTTTAGGGATTTATTTACTTGCACTTATATATATTTTTTAGAATAAATATATTAGTAATTTACGCTTTAAGTGTATAAATAAATTTATAGATATAATTTTTTAATTTACTTTTTTTAAAATATAAGTGTATCTAAGTGTTTGTTTGACAATAATTTTATAAAATTGTTTTCAGTACATGAATTTTTAAAAACTAAAAATCTTGTTTGGGTAGTGTTTTTTTAAACAGTTTTCGTTTTTTAAGTTTTAAAAACTAAGTAGTGTTTTTTTAAAATAGTTTTCGAAAATAGTTCTTATTTTTTAAGTTTTAAAAACTAAAAGACAGTAACAGTTTAAAGTAGTTTTGTTTTTCAGTTTTTTATTTTTATTTTGAAAACTCAAAATACAATTAGAATATGTTATTTTTTTGTTTTTTATTAATAAAATTTTAATAAATATGAACAAGTTTTTCTATTTTTACATTTTAAAAACAGTTTTCAAACAACACTTCCCAAACAATTTTTTTTTCTTTTCTTCCTGAAAACAATTTTTGAAATGTTATTATATGATAAAATATAATATAAGTTTTAATAATTATATTTAAAATATCATTTGATAAATTTATCAAAACCTCAAAAGTAACATTAGAATTTTCTATATTTTTATATGATTTTTAATGTTATTTTTACAACTTAAAATTTAAGCTACATTTGGACTAAAAAAATTTAGACTAATTTAAATATAATTTTGATCTTTTTACTTTTTCAAATTTTGCAATGCTTTATCTTCTATTATCAAAATTTATATAATTTTTAATTTTATAAATTTTACAATTTTGATCATTTCATCAAATGTTGACTATTAACAAATTAACATAATTATAAAGTGAAATAAATAAATAAACTCATGTAAACCATATTAAGTTAATTTCTAAATGTTTGATACTTTTAATTTTAAAAAAAAAATCAAGATAATGAATTTTAAAATAAGAGAACCAAAATTATAAATTTTGAAAAAAAAAGAGAGATCCAATCTCTATTTTAAATAAAAATTTAAAATTATATTTAAATATGAAATTTATATAATAGTATAAATTAAATTAAATTTATTTTGATACCTCCAAAATTTTGGGTCAAAATATGCCAATTGTATATATACATGTCTATCTAACCACAATTGGCGATTCAAATATTAAAAAAGTTATTACTTTACAAATTAAAAGGGTAAGTTATTGGAAAAAATAGCCACACCCAGGGGGAAATGATTATTGATAAGACTAATATTTGTTTTTTTAGCAAATTTTTTATAGGTCAAATATTAATGTTGTTAATAGTGTTAGTTTTTATTAGCAACGAGGAGTGAGCCCATGACTAATGTTATTAGATTCGGTCGGTCTTCGACTCAACTAAGGCAACAAATTATAGGGTTAGGGGTAAATTCGGGGAATCGACAATTGACCCGCACAACTCAGAGTATGTTAAAAAATATAAATATTTTATAATCTATATAATTTTATGTTATAAACAATCATAAAACAATTAAATTATACAAAAAAATTAAGAATAAAATTCAAATAACATCCTATGAAATGAAGGGAAACTCACATGTTTAGTATGGAGAAACCTAGAACTTGAGATGGAGAAGTTGAGAAAGAGAATGCATGAGCCACGAAAATGAAAAGAGAAAAGGTTGTTTGACTGAGTCGCTGAGAGACAAAGGCAAAGACATGAAGCGAAAGACAAAGGTTGTTCCATTGTTTGGTTGAGAGAGGAGATGAAAATGAAGGTCGAACTAAGAGACAAAGGTCGTGGTGCTGCCATTTAGCTGAGAGGCGAAGGTCATAGTGCTGCGTTCCTAGTGAGAACTTGTAACATAGGTCGCAATTTGCAATTGCAAGGGCAGAAACTCACAAAGATTTGGGAAGAAACACAACACAAGTGATCATTTGGGATTTTTTTTAATGCAAAACGACCTATTTCACTTATTTTTAAAAAAAAAAAACATAATCGCTGAGTGTAGGAGTGACAATGGGTCAGGCAGGTACGGCTAGTGCCTACCTGCTACACGGTTTGCCATAAACTACCCGTACCCGCTTAAAACACGTCGGGTACCTGTTATAAAAATACCTGCGAGTTTTTCAATACCTGCGGGGGCATCCACAAGTACTCAGGTATATTTTTTAAAAATATTTTTTTAAAAAGATATTATTTTTTTACCCTAAGTTCAATTAAACGAATAATTTATTTGTTGAAAAATCTAAAATCAAAATTAAACTAATTGAATCTAAAAATAGATTAATATAATATATATAAAAATATTTAATATAAATAGAATATTCATTTTACATTATCGAAACTTTTATAAAAAATAATTCTATGAATTATTCATTTTTATAAAAAAAAGTAAAATTAATAACAATAAAATTTGACAACTAATATTTTAAGTTGATTTATTTAACAAAATATTATCTTATTTAAATTAAATATGTGTAGTATTTTAATTTAGTTGGTAACAAATACTCGTGTGTACAGATACTATGATACCTTTACCTTCCTATTAAGGAGCGAGTAGAAAAAAACCCGTACTTGCAGGTGATGGGTACTCATTTAAATTACCCATGCAAGTATTTTCACGGGTATCCGTAGAGGCAATTTTTTTTGCCATCTCTAGCTGAGTGTGATCAAGTCACCCCAAATCATTCCGGTTCTAATGCATCATCGATCTAAAGGACGACTTAGATCAGTTATATGGTCGATTTACGGTTTGACTGGTCGAACTGGCCAGTTCGAGCAAGTTTTAGAACATTGCCCACAATCTTTCTCATTTCTTAACCAACTGAACAATCTTATATTTCCCCAAAATATAATGTCTAAGCTATTCATAACTATGATATAGTTCAACAAAATTGGCAGGGAGACTTTTTGGATTCCTTGAATTAATCGACAAATTTGAACCATCATATCAACCTTTTGTCACTACGATATAATGTTTATGGTTGTCTTTTACATCTCTATGATATGTGTTACATTGTCATGAGCGATTCCATAACGTATTTTTTCTTTTACACGTACACCACCAAAACTTTTGGAAAAATAGTCACACCATTAAGTTGATAGGTTTTTTTAATAAGCCATTGAGTTGATAATTACGAATTTTTACTTTTATTTTCAATTGAGGATGATTTTGAGTTACAAGTTTGTGTTATGGGAACATGATCATCCTTGTTTTAGCCTTTTTTTTATATTGTTGTTGGTTTCTTTAATTAAATTTTGTTGTAAATTTTTTATTTAGTTAACGATTTAATGAGAAAATTGGTGTAATCTATGAAGTTAATAATTGTGTTGGTTTTTATAATTGTAGGCCTACTCCATTATAGGAGGTTAGACTACTTATCCACAATAAAGACATGTTTTGCATGAAGCATTTATCATGTATGTTAATGAGATTACTAAAACCATGGAGTAAGGAGGATATATGGATGAGATGTCATATCTGGATATGAAAAAAAGTTTATTGAGGATACGAGCTATGCATATTTTAAGTGTCTTTGGTACCAACTTATCTAGGCTAACAATTAGTCAAGGATATTAAAGCCTCTAAATTTGATGTTATTGTGTTGAAGTTTGCTGAGAATGTTATTCTTAGGAGGTGTGTTGCAGGTGACCAGTATAAACATTTGAGAAGTTATTCTTGGGAGTTAAGGACAAGTAATCTTGACAATTCTATGAAGCTTAGGTGTGACATGGACACCAAGGAACCAATTTATGAAATATATATGTTTGAATTGAGACATGCAAAACTTTCTTTGTCACCATTCGTAAACCTTTAATTGTTTAGATATGTGTTTTTTAAAAGGGGATTTTGAGGGGCAATAGTTACTGTAGCTGGAAACCATATGCTTCCAATTGCATATGTAGTGGTTGAAGCAAAAAATAAGGATTCATGTGCATGGTTTGTAGACTCGTTGATTGCATACCTGCAAAGTGTGCAAGATAAATCATGGGCTTTTTATACCTAACAAACGAAGGTATAATTTATTTAGTACTAGTAAAAAGTTTATATTACTGCACAACATTTCTAATTTTAGCCAACTAATTGACGCTTTTAAATTTGATTTGGGTATAAAGGCTAGTTCTTGCAATTAAAAACTTGGAAAGAAGTTTGAACATAGAATGGGTGTAAAATATCTTTATAGTAATGGAAAAAAAATACCCAAAGCCCATATGAAATAATTGTTGTGGATGGTAACAAGGGTAACCATTGTTTACGAGTGGTAGAAATTAATGGACAAGTAGAAGGAGGTGAATGAAAATGCATGGAAAGATATGAAAGTTATTAAGGCTTTAATATGGTCCAGCTCAACAACTTAATAATATGTATGAGACATTCAAGAAGGTAATATTGACATATAGGGATAAGCCAATAATTACTGTGATTAAGGGCTTGAAGTTCTACAACACAAACTTGATAGCCAAACAAAGAGATCAATTTCTAGATACAAAGGCTTAATTTGTCCAAAAATCCAACAAATACTTAAGAAAACTAAAAAATAAGTTGAAGGATGGATTCCAAGTTGGATGGGGATGACAATTTAAGTACCTTTGAAGTACCTTGCAATATTTACATGTGTGGTGAACTTAGTTGAGAAAAAAACGTTAGCAAGTGAGAATTAAGTGGATTCCATGTTGCCATGCTATTGCATGTATGTGGCGTAATACCTACAACCTTAAAAACTACGTTTCTCAATATTACATGTACCTTTACTCGTGTTTCAATTTATACGGTTATAGTTTATTTAGTAGCATATATTAGAAGATAGTGTTAGTTTAATAATACAGTGTTGGTGTTAATAATGATGGTGACAATGTTAAATTGTTAATTACAATAGTAATATGATGACAGTGTCGATAATCTAGGGGTGAAATTCATGAAAATAAGTAGAAAAAATAAAAATAAAAGAAAGTTTAACAAATTTCAAAGTTCTAGATAAGATTGTTTGATAATAATTTCTTTTATCAAAAAGTCATATGAAAATCATTCAAAATATACTTTAAATAACAATCTATTGAAATTTATATATTTTTAAATACTATAAGAAATCATAATGAATATCACTAGATTTCATTTTCTTCCTTAAAATTTTTTAAGAGTCTCGATTCAATATTATAATTTTTAAAATCTTGATTGAATATCACGTTAATTTTGATAAAAAATATGTTTATTAATTTTTTAAATTTTAATCCAATACACCCCTAAAAATAAGGGATAAAAATAAACATAAAAACAATTTAAAAAAAAACATACGAATTTTATAAAAATATAGAAACCAAATTACAATTAAGAAGAAAAAAAACTGTATGTTAAGATAAGGTGTAAATAAAATAAAAACGCCCGGCATAGCCTTTAGCAGTTAGCGGTAGCGTTTAGCCACCATCGACTGTGGATGGAAATTTCACACACACACACACAAAAAAAAAAAAGAAAAAAGAAAAGAAAAGCGAAACGCGTATTTTTGGAACGACAAATTACAAAACCAAAACATTGGGTTTTCTTTTATTTTTTTTGTTTTCCCCTTCTGACCTCGAATTTCCGATCAGTTCCGATTCTCTCAGCTAGGGTTTCGAAATCTACCGCACCTTTCTCAAACAGACGATCGCGATGCACCTCTAGGGTTTCTCCCTCTCCCTCTTCCCGCTAATCTCGGTTCGCAATTTTGATTATATTACATGCCATCAGAGGAAGATGTATAGCAATTTCAAGGAGCAGGCGATAGAGTACGTGAAGCAGGCCGTGCAGGAAGACAATGCCGGAAACTACGCGAAAGCGTTCCCTCTCTACATGAACGCGTTGGAGTACTTCAAGACGCATCTCAAGTATGAGAAGAACCCTAAGATCAAGGAAGCTATTACGCAGAAATTCACCGAGTACCTCCGCCGGGCTGAGGAGATTCGGGCCGTCCTCGACGACGGTGGGCCCGGTCCGGCCTCCAACGGGGACGCCGCTGTCGCCGCCAGACCCAAGACAAAGCCCAAGGACGGCGAAGGCGGAGGCGACGGGGAGGACCCCGAGCAGGCCAAGCTCCGGGCTGGGCTCAACTCGGCCATCGTAAGGGAGAAGCCCAACGTGAAGTGGAACGACGTCGCTGGGTTGGAGAGCGCCAAACAGGCCTTGCAGGAAGCTGTGATTTTGCCTGTCAAGTTCCCTCAGTTCTTTACTGGTGGGTTCACTCGGTTTTATGTCCCTCACGACTTCCATTTTCTTATGCCTGACGACTGTGAAAAGATTTTCTTCCTCGAGTTGTGGTTGGATGTTTGATCTGTTTCCTTCCCTGTGATCTCTGTTTCAGGGAAAAGACGACCCTGGAGAGCCTTCTTGTTGTATGGACCTCCTGGAACGGGAAAATCATATTTAGCCAAGGCAGTTGCCACTGAAGCTGAATCCACATTTTTCAGGTAAGCTTATTGATTTTATGGTTTAGGAAAATAGTAAAGTTTTATAGAATTGATAAGCCTCTGAGTCTTGACTCTACCAGTTTGCTTGGAAGGCCGTGGGAATGAATTCTTATCCATAATTTGAAATGTGTCTCAATTTCTGCATACCATACCCTTTTATAGGCATTAAAACTTGAATTCAAGGTAATTAAGATCTGGAGGAGGGAGGGTAAAAGTTAGAGTTTACAAAATTCATAATACATATTCCATAAATGTCATGCCTTATATTCAGAGGTCATAACCCATAAATTAGTAAAAACCTCAACAACTCCAAAACACAATACACTATTACACTTTACAAGGCATAAAACACTTAAACGCCAAAAGCAATTAGTAGTATTCTAATCCTAGAATCTAGATATATAGTCTAACAAATGTGCTGTATTATAATCTTAAGGATCCACTGTTGTCATCATCTTTAACTCCAACAAGTTTGTCATCCAAGTTCTTGCATATCATGATCACCTAGTATATCCTCAATCTTAGCCTGGAACCAAGTTCTAGTCTGGATTTGGATTTTGGAACTTCCAAATCCAAGTTGCCCTGGTCTTAACCGTCAATTTGTTATCATTTTCCACAGTCCACGCATCATTAAATAGTACCAGGAAGCTCCTATCAGGAAATCTCCTAGCTTACTTCTTTTTGCCAAAATTTGAAAGAGCCATGACAAAAACACTAATCATTGTCTTCTGCATTAATTGGTTTCTTCTCTTGGTGTGGACCTGGGCACACACAAAGAAAATAAAATTAAAGGGGTGTATTGGATTAGGATTTTAAAAGACTTTTTTTATGGAAAAAGTCTTGTGGTATTCAAATCAATATTTTTAAATAATAAGTCTTGTGGTATTCAATCAAGACTTTGAAGATTTTTTAAACAGACAAAATCTATTGGTATTGAATAAAGATTTTTTAGAACTTGTAAAAAGTCTTGTGGTATTAAAAAATATACAAATTTTGGTTGATTGTAATTTAAAATAGATTTTGAAGGATTTCATATAATTTTTCAATAGAAAATTACCATAAAATAATCCCACCCAAAGTCTTTAGATTTTGTTAGACTTTATTTTTTCACTTGTTTTGACGGACCACCGCTACCGTAGGCATTGCAACTGGACCTGCTGTTGACGCTGGCATTAAATTACCATTAACATTGACATCACCACCGAACCACTGCTAGTGGATTACCACCACCATTGACACGACTATTGGACTGCCATTGTCATTTACACTATCACCAAACTGCCATCACTATTAACACCACCATCGTTGCTATCACCATCATTGACACTACGGTCACCTTCGCCACAACATAAACCCTTAAATTAATTTTCCAACCAAACATTAGAAACAAAAATTGGATGTAACTTTTTGAAATTTGAAACTTAATTAGAAACAACCTCAAACATGTCCTAAATATTGAAAATTTTGTATTCTTTTTTCTCTTCTCTATTGAAACCTTTATCATTTATTTGTTATTTTTTTTTATTAACTTTTGTAACTTTGAGTGTTTTTTAAAAATATATGAAATCTATTATTTAAAATCTTATAATTTTAGAGTCTTTTAAAATCTTATGAATTTATGTTATAAATCTATTAAAATCCAAACTGTTAGAGATTCCACGCTGACTAGTGATATGACTAATTAATAGTATATATGTGATGTGCAAATCTCATCTTACAAGCTGGTTTTGTAAGGTTGAGTTAGGCTCAAATTAATCGTTTTTAATATGGTATCAGAGTCTATCCTAGCGATTTATTGTTATTGAGCTAATGGGCTTATCATGTCATTGTTATTAGACAGCTCACCAATATTAAACTTTACGCTTGAGATGTCTAGTCCTCGGCGTGAGAGGGTGTGTTGTAGATTCCATATCGACTAATGATATGACTAATTAGCATATATGAGAGATGCAAATCTCACTTTACAAGCTTATTTTGTAAGATTGAGTTAGATCCAAATTAATTGTTTCTAATAAAAACTATAAAATTTATCGACTCTTGTAAAATTCTATACGTCATTTTATTCCTACAAGGTTTTTAAAAAATATACTAGACTTTTTTATATCAAAATATGTATTTTAAAATCCCAATCCAAATACACCCCCCTTAGATTGGCAGATAGATAAGTCTAAATAGTACATTAAAATTCATTTTCCACGTTTTCAAAATATTACCATCTTGAAGGCACTTTAGTTACACTCACCTTTACCTAGAGGAGCTGCACGTTGAGCTTACTATGTGAATGAAAAATCTTTTGGTCTATGGAGCAAGCATTTGGGACTTTGTTTGCTGCTTTGGACATGTGGGACAAAGCATCATGAAGATCTAATTGTGGAGATCTTCTAGCTTGTTTACTTTTGCCCAAATTTGAATTAGCTAGGCCAAAAACACCCATCGTTGTCTTTTACTTTAAATGGCTTCTTCTCTTCATGTAGACTTGAGTGCACAAATAAAATTAAGACTGGCTGGTAGGTAAGTCTAAAAAGTAGATTACGATTCATATTCCTCATTTTTTAAATATTACCATCTCCAAGCACTGTAGTTGTGCACACAACGAGATGTTGCATGTCAAGCCCAATATGTGAATGGTAAATCTTTTGGTCTTTGGATGTTCATCAAGTATCTTGAAGACTTTCTATGCTGTTTGGGCATGTGGGACAAAGCACTAATGAAGATCTAATTCAGGAGATCTTCTAGCTTGCTTAGCTTTGCACACATTTTAATTGGTCATAACAAAAGCACCTATAATTTAATTTTGCTTTTTTAAGTGGTTTCTTCTCTTGGTGTCAACTTGAGCACATGCAAATAAAATGGAGATAGGTTGGAGGTAATTCTAAAAAGCAATGTTTTAAAATTTGTCTTGGACTGACTGGTTGTACCAGTACAACCGGGAAATAGGCCATGAGCCGGTTTTAGTGTATTAATGGATGGATTGTATATGCCATTGACTTGGTGATTACATCATCAAATTGGTTAAAAATTGGATTAAACCATTAAAATCTAGTTTTGGATGAACCAAAAATTCAAATTACTGCTTGCATCTTGAGTTCGGTGTGTTCCTTGCGAAAACTGATCTTGTCATCTCATTGACCTGGTCTAAACAATGGGTTAATTGGTCACTGGTTGGGCCAGTAGCTCTCTAGCTGAGTCGGTTTATAATAAAAAGTTAAAAAACATATATTTAAGTATATGAATAACATAATTTGATCCATCTTAGCTCTAAATTTAAAATTATTGTCATGATGAAATATCATATATATATATATATGTTTGTATATAATTATATATATTTATATTATAATTATATATATTTATATTATAATTATATATATTTATATTATAATTATATATTTATTATTTTGACACTATAAGACTAATTAACTGAATAGTCTAGTATTGGAGATTTCTTTAGGTTTCGGGCTCAAATCCCATGTAGAGCAATTCTTTTTGATTTGTTTATGTAGCATCCAGTTAAGCACTAAGCACATGCACATAGCCCACAAGACAGAAGGGAACAATTAACCTAGCAATTGCAGTTTGGAGACTCTGCATGCTTAAAGTTTTAAAAAACATGTTACATTTGACTTTGTTTTGAAAAAAAGTATCAATTCTTCAACCTGGTTTGGATCACAGGCCTTCACGCCTTTTCCCCCAAAACCCACCCATATCAACCAGGTTGCTTCGAGTTGACTGGATCACAAGTCCACAACTTTCTGACTTGCTACCAGTTCTTGGTCTGACCGTGTACCAACAATTTTTCCATGACTTTTATGTGGTTTCCTAGGACTCTCACATGCACACACTACAATATGTTATATTTGTTATTAAAAAGATATAAAGCTTATATAACAGGTATTGAACTTTGTAGCTCATTGATGAGGAGAGCTTAATTATAATTGTACCATTATTAAATAACATAACTTATTTTGTCATGTTAACAAGAAAACAAATATTATATTTTTATTTTGTGTGAGTGTGTCTTGTGTATATATATACACACATATATAAGAGGTACGATCCTTAATTAAAAGAATAGTTGTATGAATATTGTGAAAATTTATTTGAATGGCATTGGAACTTATTTGAAATTATGAATGTCATTAGAACTTATTTTATAATTTAGAATTCATGGATGTCAATGAATTACAATTTAAAGAATGAGTTATGTAAATTATGTTGTTATTTTTTAAAACTTTTTTCAATTCTTGGTTTGAAAATTTAATAAATTTGACAAGTATAAAATTTGTATATAATGAATTTAATTTGTAAGAGACTAGTACTTGCAGTTCAATTAGTCATCCACTCATCCAACCAATGATCTTGCAGTTGATCGAAAGATCAAGTCGATGATTGGCCCTGCTTTAAAACTATGCTAAAGCATACATTCATAATCTGCATTTTTGAAATATTACCATCTAGAAGCACTCTAGTTACTCGCACCCAAAGGTGTTGCACACTTGCATGTCAAGCTAAATTTTTTTGCCTCAGGATCTTCATGAAGTATATTGAAGACTTTGACCACTGTCTTGGACATGTGGGACATATCAATGGACTTCAAAAATATCATTCCTGTGGAGCTGTTACGAGAAATTTAAAATTGTCCTTCTCCTGTAGTCCTGTCTATCTTTCCATTAGTCATTATTATTGCACTTGCTTTTAAACAGCTTTTTGTTATCCATGTCAGTTAACCAAGAAATTAAGAATTGTCCTTTTCCTCTTGTCAGTCCACCCACCAGTCATTATTGTGCAACCACTTACTTCCAAACAATTTTATGTTCTTCCATATCCTTCATTGACAATATCATTTCTTGTTTCAAATACTCAGCTCTAATTTCATTATAGGACTGCTGTTTTAATCCTTTGCCCTGTTGTGCAATTAAGTAACATAATAGAGAATTCTCCAATTCTAGCCACATTGAGTAATAGGGCATTACTGTAGAAAAACCTTGCAATTACTTGACATGGAATTCTCTCATATACCCTTCTTAAATACTTAAACATGGTGTTGATTGTGTCTTTGGAGCTACAATGCTACATGCTACTTACCTGCACTTTTGAAATTTTCAACGTCATTGACCTCATTGCCTTTTCTCTTTTTTCTGCTGGTATAAAATCCTTAATCATCGTTGATTTTTTCATCATTTTATTTTTTGCAAACCAGCCGCAACCTCCAATAACTTCATTTTCACATATTGAGGTGCAGCTTTGCAAGGTTCAACATTTTGACTTTGTTGAGCCAAGTGATGCTTTACCATATAAACACACCTCCAGTAAATACTTTTTGACAAAATATGTATTGAAGCTTTGTAGTGCTATCAACTGAAACAACATTCTTCCATTCCTCATCACACTTGATTCCGCAGGCATTTCAACTAACAAATTTAGAAGCCACACTTTTGCACAAAGAAAATGCCTCAAACAGTCATGGGAGACTAAATTTAAAAGTGGGTCAACAGAAATGAACCAGGTAAAAAATTGTAAGTGGGTAAATCCAATAGCATCATAAAATGGGTGAAGTCCTACAGTTTTAGAGATTTAAATCTCAAATTTACAGAAATTTTACCTCTTCTATTTCATGTGTTATATGACTCAAACTATAAGAATTATTTACTGTTGTAATTGCAGATCACACCTTATGTTATTTATAATATGAAAAGGAATCGGTATTGCAATCAATTATGGATTAATAGAAAATCAAATATTCTAGTAATAAATATAATATTAGGAATGATAGCATAATTTCAAAATCTCCCTCACATTGGAGCGTATGTGTAATATGAACTAAACATGTTACAAAAGTGGTCAATTCGATGGAAACTAAAGGCAGTGTGAGTTGTGTGGTTGCACAGCCAACAAAGGCTCCACAATGATGATTGAAACCAGTCTGATGCTTGTTGGAACTGTGTCATGCATTGTGTGTGAACCTTGTGCCCCAAGGCTCTACTTGGGGCTGTGTTAAACGATGTTGAGTTGGCTGCGTGCATGAACGGTGTGGCAGTCTTTTGAAAGGTCGCTCGTATCGATTGACAAGAGGGCAGAGCGATGGCTGCCACTCAGGTTAGAGGCGTAGTGAAAATGTGAAATATTGTTCACCTTGATGAGGGGCTGCTTGAGTAGAAGGAAGTGTGCGGGAGCGTGTTGTTGATTCTTTCAAGATATCGTCGATGGAGTGGTGTAGATTGGTGAAAGGAAGATCACGTATTATTTGCCAAAATGGTGACAAAGCTTTAGTAGGGGGGCCATCGACAATGGTTAGAAAAGCTCAACCAGGTTATTGAAAGTAAACAATGAGCGAAGAACCTGCTGGGGACAGTGTGTCCTCTATGAGACATGATTTTTGTGCTCTGCTATAAGAATTATATTTTGTTGTAATGTGTTACTGCAGATCACACTTCATGCTATTTATAATATGAAAAAGGAATCAGTGTTGCAATCAATTATTGATGAATATGAAAGCAAGTATTGTAAGTAAATTACAGACCCCATGAGGAATGCTCTTATTACATTTAGCACCTCTCTTTGTTTTGAATCCTATAGAAATTCTCCTTAATTTTGACTTTAATTATTCCAACTTGAGGTTTTACCTTCATTACATCCACTCCTCTCATAGAACAAAAGTAATACTGCACCAACCTTAGGGGGCCAAAAGTAATGTAAAAAAATAAAGGGTCGTTGGTGAAATAAAGACAAACTTCAAGGGAATCTATCTAATTTACTTAATATTCTAATAATAAATACAATATCAGGAATAACATCGGAGACATAGTTTCACTCAAAACAAAGAGATTAAAATAATCCTGATTTTAATTTCCATGCTTGAATTCTTAGCAAGCAGTTGTTTGGGTCTTTTTTACTCGTTTAGTGTCTCAATAAGATTCTGGTTCAACTGAAATTGCAATTGCATTAATAATAGTTCAAATTAAAATAACTGTAAAATCATAAAAAACTGCAACATTCTTATAGTTTTCTTCCTTGTACCCTTTCATTTTTGAATCTTTTCTTTGCATAAGATAATTGAAGGAAGTAAAATGAAAATGTGTTATGAATGAACTTAGGTCCATATAAGTGGACACCTTCTTGCAAGGATTTTTAATTTTTGAATTCTTCATCAGTGTTTCTTCCTCAGACCTTGTTTCCAAGTGGATGGGTGAAAGTGAAAAGCTGGTTTCAAACCTTTTCCAAATGGCCCGAGAGAGTGCCCCTTCTATAATATTTATTGATGAAATAGATTCACTATGTGGTCAACGTGGAGAAGGCAATGAGAGTGAAGCTTCAAGACGAATTAAAACAGAGCTTCTGGTGCAGATGCAGGTATGAATTTCAATAGTCTGTTCGTTTACATTGGAATTGCAATATTGCACATGCACAAGAAATTGCCAAGAAGTTTAGTATTGGTTATATAGCCATATATGTGGATCTATTCTTTATTTCCAAATCATGAAAAATGTAAGTTATTTCTTTAATTCTTTGTGTTGAAGATCCCACATTGACTAGTGATATAATCAAACAATAGTATATAAGTGAGGTACAATTGTCACTTTACAAGCCGATTTTGTGAGGTTGTGTTAGACTTAATTTCACCATTTCTAATATAATATCAGAGTCTACCCTAACAATTTGTTGTTGTTGTTGGGCCTATTGTGCTACTCGCTATCAGACCACTATCAAACCACCCACAAATATGAAACTTCACACTTGAGATGTCCAGTCGTTGGCGTGAAGGGTGTGTTGGAGATCCTGCATCGACTAGTGAGGTGACCAACCAATAGTATATAAATGAAGTGCAAACCTCACCTTTGAACTATTGTAATAGAGTGCAGTGTGTTGGAGATCCTGCATCGACTAGTGAGGTGACCAACCAATAGTATATAAATGAAGTGCAAACCTCACCTTTGAACTCTTGTAATAGAGTGCAAATTTTGTAATCTGTCAGAGGTTCAAAATCAAGAATACTAGGATTATTACTCTATTACCAACTTCAAGATTTTCAAAAAAGAATTGTAGAAACTAGATAGCATAGGCATGATCAAGCAAACTTAACAATAAAATCACAGTCATGCCTAGGTTTAGAACAAACAATACAATGTTTCACTAATATGTGTTAGGCATAAAGAAAAGTGAAACCAAAAACAACTTAAAGAGATTTAAGTGAGAATATAGGTAATGAAGATACTGATCCCTGTCTTGAAGCCAATGCATTCCAACAATTTCCAATCAATATCAACAGTTTACACTGCATATATTTTCTTGTTTAAGGAATTGATAGTTTTTTGTCTTGTACAAACAAAGTTGCATGTGATGTTTGATAATTGAGTTGTATATCAAAATATTTCCCCAAGATAAGTAATCTTATTTTTGTTCTATTACTTATTTTAAGCTGAATTCAACAGTTATCACTTTGTAAATTTTCCCACCAGGTGCATCATCTTTTCAGAATATGGCTTGCTTATCTGTATTTTCTTCTCTCATTTTGATTCACTATTTTACTATTAACGTCCTAGCATTGTCCAACATTTTTGGTATATGTCCTCTGTTTTAATTATCTTCATTTAATGTAGTTTATCTACTTTGTAGGGTGTAGGACACAATGATCAGAAAGTTCTTGTTCTTGCAGCAACAAATACACCCTATGCCTTAGACCAGGTCAGACAGAAATGATTTTGTTTACGCAAATCCCATTTAGAATAAATTCTATGGCCGTTTTCACTAATCAATTTGTAATTGCAGGCAATAAGGCGTCGTTTTGACAAGCGTATATATATTCCACTACCAGATTTGAAGGCTCGCCAACACATGTTCAAGGCAAGGGAAATATATTTGATTGTTGAATGATGAATTTTATTTGTCCTATTAGATAATAAACCTAGCAAAAGGTTTTACCATGCTATTTTTCTGGTTTAATAAATTGAACAGGTGCATCTAGGAGATACTCCCCATAACTTGACAGAAAGTGATTTTGAATACTTGGCTAGCAGGACAGAGGGGTTTTCTGGTTCAGATATATCTGTCTGTGTAAGTTTGATTTCTTCATGGAATGACTGGTTTCATTAATCTTATACTTGATGAATCTCAAGTAAGAAAGTTCTGGACCACTTCTTCAGGTAAAGGATGTCTTATTTGAACCCGTTCGTAAAACCCAAGATGCGATGTTTTTCTTTAAGAATTCTGAGGGTATGTGGATCCCATGTGGACCAAAGCAGCAGGGCGCAGTGCAAACCACAATGCAGGAGCTTGCTGCAAATGGTCTTGCATCCCAGGTATTTGATGTGATAATAGTTTATAACCATGTTATCAATGGCGGATAGCGGAAGGCCAAAATTCCGCCATAAAAACACACCATTGCGTCTTATGGCACCGTTATGGCGGATATTTCTTCAGAAATTTTATATAGCGGTTGGCAAAAAATCCGCCATGCCATAGTGCTATTGTGCCGCCATGGCGGTTATTTAACAACATTGGTTTATAATGGTAATAGGACTGTACCGAGTGTCTATTTTTTAGTTGATAATTGGTTTATTAGAGTTGTGATGTCATTGGACAAGGTTGTTATATCTCTAATTGATGCTGGGAAATGCTTACTACTTCGCAACATATTGCAGATCCTTCCGCCCCCTATTACTAGGACAGATTTTGACAAGGTACTTGCTAGACAAAGGCCTACAGTAAGCAAAGGCGATCTTGATGTTCATGAGAGATTCACGAAGGAATTTGGAGAGGAAGGTTAATAATGATGGAATTTCACTTCAAAGGTCAACAATGGTTTCAAAAAACATAGTTATAATTTGTAATTTATTTAGGTGTTGGATCAAATGAAATGCATATTTTATTTTGTTTTGAGGGATGTGAATTACCCTTTTGTACCGAGGTGGATTTATAAAGGTTGATACTCATTTTGCTTCTAAATTGTGTATATCAGAATCTGAAATGATTTTAAAATATAACTTGTGTTTTGCTGGTTGCACTTGCTTATGTTTGTTCGCTTTGGATTTAGGATAGCCGTAGGATTGGATGAATTTTTGTTTCAAGTTAATTGTAGATTTTATAAATTTATGAATTTTGTTACCCTTTTTTTTACCAACTTTACTATTTTATTATTTAATATTTTTGAGTTCGTGCTAAAGTCTACACGTGGAAAAAAGAGATTTGCTAATCGAATTTTTTTATTAATAAAAATTAACATATTAATTAATATTTAACCTATAAATTTTTTTTTTGAGTACCTATCTATTGAATTTGTGTCAAATGTTCAATAACTGGATTCTATTTTATTAATAAATATTTTAATTTCACAAATTTTACTATTTTTCTTTTTGCTAATTTTAATTGTTTTTGTAATTTTATCAACGATTCATTCAACTGAGATTATACTAAATTTGTAAAAGATGCCCTGTTGATTAGTGTATTTGTCGTGAAATAATCTGAGTAACTAAATGGATGATAGAATATGTCTTGACATAAACGTCATTCTCTTCGTCTCTCTTTCCATTAAATATATGTGTTGCACATAAATTACAAACATTATCCATTAAATATATATGTTGCAAGGACACTTGATTGTGCGTATGAACTATGAACACGAGTTTGAGTCTTGTTTCTAGCATTTTTAGTTTCTTTTTATATTATCAGTGAACCTACTTGAAACTTGAAAGCCTTGGGCCATGTGCTACACTAACCTGTGCAGCAACCTTGGACCGTGCGCATGTAGGCATATGCGTTACATAGTCATTGATTTCCCGTTTGATTGGTCGGTTCAAACCAAATTTTAAAACACATGGTGTAACTGAATAAGTTCAGAAAAAAAAATGAAAAATCGGTTATTTTGAGACTGGTTTATACTGGTTAAACCAGTTTTAAGCTGTTTTGATGAATGGATTAATTACACATTTGATCTGTTAAACCAGCCAATCCAATCCAATTTTAAAAACACTTGATGAGATTATTTTGACAATATTTTACGCCTTAGGAGAATCTGTAACAGAAAAAAAATTGACAAAGAAAAAACCTTTTAAGAAAATTTTCCTTTTCTTTTATTAATTTTCAGAAACCAGCCCAGCAGTAAAATTGGCAGGGAATTTCAGGATTCATGGAGTCAGCCAGCAAATTTTCGCAATCCTATCAACAATTTGCGATAGCAATTTAAAATGAGTATTTCCCAAACTTTCTTTTGACCGTTGATTGAGCATCCTTTGAGTTGAACAATATCTACAATGGTCTATACAAGAGTGGAGAACCGACATCATCATACTGCCATAATCCGCATTAGAAGTAATCCATAAATGGCCTGATGTGATGTATTTAAGCTTTGAATTATGACATTCTTTCCTTACAGCTACCGCGAGAAATTATGCCTTCGAGAGGGTTGAAGCATTCGT
This sequence comes from Psophocarpus tetragonolobus, assembly GCA_037954015.1. Lineage (NCBI taxonomy): Eukaryota > Viridiplantae > Streptophyta > Magnoliopsida > Fabales > Fabaceae > Psophocarpus > Psophocarpus tetragonolobus. Next base: position 90,385,370 of record CM075690.1, read on the forward strand.
TAGAAAACAAATGTCTCATCCACTAAAGAATCTTCAAAACATATAAAGCATATGAGCCCAAACATCACCAGTAGTCCCCACACGAGCACAAACCATTTTTAAAGTGGTGAAATCGGTTTGAATCTCTAACAATAATATATCTCTGTTCAACGAGTGACACTAACTTAATAAAGCTGTGGCAATCTCCACAGACTCTGAGATTCTTCACAATCTGGATGGGGATTTCAGGAAGTGTAGCTATTAAGCCGAAGGCAATGGCAAGCCTTTCACTGTGATGAGAAAGAATATATTCTTTTTGTTCATCTTCAATATCATGAAACACATAATTTGTATCAGGCTGATAACCTGCATCCCTCAGCCGGATATTTAACTCTGAAAGTTTTGAGTAAATTTGGTCTGACAAAGGATGTGACAAATCACCGGCCAAGAATGAGTACGTCTTGTTTTTCACCTCAATCCAACTGTACCCAGGTTCTTTTTTCACTTTTCGCTTATCCATTAGTTTTCTCACATTGACCTTCTCTTGCCAGTTACCTGCTGCAGCATACATATTGGATAATAGGACATATGCAGCTGAGTCTTGTGGCTCAAGTGAAATAATTTTTTCAGCTGCAAGTTTTCCAAGCTCTATATTGTGGTGTACTCGAGAAGCTGCCAAGACAATGCGCCACACAGTTGCAGCTGGGGGAAATGGCATCTCATTTATGATATCCATGGCTTTTCCCAGCATCCCTGAACGGCTATATAGATCAATCATGCAAGAGTAGTGCTCCATTGTTGGATTAATTTGATGATCATTGATCATTACATTGAAGTAGTTTTGACCTTTTTCCACTAAGCCGGCATGAGTGCAAGCAGAAATGACACCAATGAATGTTATTGCATCCACTTCCAAGTTTTGTTTCTGCATTTCCTCAAATACTTCTATTGCTTTTTTTGCCTGCCCGTGCTGTGCATATCCAGAGATCATTGAGTTCCAAGAAACCAAGTCCCTCTCCTTCTGCCTTTTGAAAATTTCATGTGCACTTTGAATATGGCCTCTCTTTGCATACATGGTAACAAGAGAACTACTTACACACAGAGCATTATTCGATCTTAGTTTAATTGCATAGGCATGGAATTGCTTTCCCTGCTCTACTGATGCTGTAGGAGCAGTACATGCATTAATAATGCTGCAAAAGGTAAATTTATTTGGCTTAATCCCCTCCCTTGTTAATTGGTGGAAGATTTTAGCAGCTTCTTCAGTTTCTCCAGCTTGTGCAAATCCCACTAGCATTGCAGACCAGGCTATCACGTCCTTGGCTTCTATTAGCTTAAAAACTTTAATAGCATCATTAATATTTCCTATCTTAACAAAGGCATCTAAAAGTGCAGTTCCCACCGAAGATGACTTCTCATAGTTAGTTTTGATAACTTCTGCATGTATTTCAGTAATGAAAACAGCATGTTGCACAGTAAGGATCGCAGAATAAGTGAAATGATTTGGTTTGACACCTTCCCTTCTCATTTGAAAAAACAAATTCACAGCTTGATCAGTGCCTCCATTCTGCAAGTACCCACTGATCATAGCAGTCCATGAAACCACACATTGAACACCGTTCATCAAGGAGAACAAACTGAACGCATCATCCATTTCCTTGCACTTAGTCAATGCTACCATGAGAGCAGTTAGAACGCTTTGGTGAGTGGTAAACCCACTCTTCAGAGTCTTACAGTGCAGCACTCTTACCAACGCCAACTCTTTAAGGCTGGAACATGACTTGATAACAGATAGAAATGTTGTGTGCGTAGGCTTAGCTCCTTCAAGTTGCATGTTGTTAAACGTAACAAAAGCTTCCAAATCTTGTCCATTTATCACGTGTCCAGCAATCATACTATTCCAAGAAACTGAATCTTTGGTATCCATGTTATCAAAAATAGCTCTAGCATCATTTAACATTCCTGACTTTGAAAGCATATTAATTAAAGAGTTGCACACAAGTCTTTCAGCCTCAAAACCGAGCTTTACAACCAAGGCATGGATTTGCATTCCTATAGCAACCGTGCCCTGATTGGCCAGAGCTGCAATTACAGTAGAAACAGTATAATAATTAGGCTTGTATCCCTTAACTTGCATCTGACAGAACAATTCCCACACCTGATCATTAAACCCATTCCCAGAATAACCCGTCAGCAAGGAATTCCAAGACACCACATCTCTGTCACTCATTTCATAAAAAACCCTCCTCGCATCTCTAACACTCCCACTTTTCATGTACATATCAACAAGAGAGTTTCCTACGCTAACATGGTGCACAAGTCCAGACTTGACACACAGACAATGAACATGTTCACCCACAATCACATCAAAGAAACCAGCACAAACGTTGAAAACACAAGACATGGTATAGCTATCAGGGGATAAACCAGAACGATAGAGGGAGACAAAGAGGTGGAGGGCTTCATGGATTTGGTCAAACCGAGAGTAATGGAAAAGCAACTGGTTCTGTAGTTTGAGGTCTCTAAGGGGAGTTTGGTCGAACAGTTGTTGTGCAATGCGAGAATCACTGTAACGTAAAAGGGTGTCAGAATTGAAGGCAGAGACATGGGATTGCAGAAGAGGGTTAGCGTGGCAGTGAAATTGGCAACGTCTAATTCTGAGAATTGGGTTGGTGAGTGCCCTTAAAGACGCACTCACACTCAGAGATATGATCATTTTTAGAAGGGTGTCATTTTCATTTGTTTCAAAATATTTAAGGTACCATGATAATGCCTTGTGGTAGGGCCTAGAGAGACAGCGACACGTGGAGTGCTTACATGAAGCGCACGTGTGGTGTGTCATACATTTTTCACGGGTTTCAATCCTGTGATTCACAAGCAGGATATTATTATGTTCCAAACTTTACCTGCTTGAGTTCCAAAATAAAAATAATAATGTCTTATTCTTAAATTTCTTTGTTAAATTCCAAAATTTATAAATATATAATAATATAAGTAAAAGGGGAATAAGATGTATGTTAATATTTCAAATTTTTAATAAAATATTTAATTATATTTTTAAATAAAAAATCTAATAATAATAAATAAATGTTATTAAACTTTAGTATAATATTATATTATTAAATGAATATTTTTAAAATATATGATATAAGTAAAAATAAATTTATAATTTATTTTAAAAAATTTTAATATATACATATATATTAAAAAAATGCGATGTTAAAACTTATAAAAATAATGACACCAACTTAAAAAGAAGAAGAAAAAGAAAACAGACTGCAACATACGTGAAAAAAAAAATGTAACGCATGAAAGGAAGAATCACAAAGTAGAATAATGATAAGTTTGAAAAAAAAAGCCTTACAAAAAGTTAACTATGCCTATCTATAATTAAAAGGAAGTTGGAAATAGTAAGTAATAGTTAGAAAAATAAAATAAAATAAAGAAAATATCATCGTACCTTGACTAAAAAAGAAAGAGTAAGGTGAAAAAAAAAAACAACTAAAGTGCAGGTAAGGTGAAAAAAAAAGTAGAGTGATGAACATGACTAGAACGAAAAATAATAGGAAGAACTTGTAAGTAATAAAAAGTTGATAGTAATGATGACTACGTATTTAGATAAAAAAAAAATTTAAACTTTTATATTATTTTAATTATTAAAGATAAGATGAAATATTTATTATTTTTAAATATTATATTTGTTTATTTCATGTTAGTTTTAGTTATAATTATTTACTGAGATATCTCTAATTTCATTTTAATTATTATTTTATGTTACTTTTAATTATAAAAGAGATATTTTTAATCTCACTTTATTTCTTATTTTATATTATTTTAGTTATAACTATTTAGTGATGTGTTTCTAATCTCCCATTATTTATTATTTTATATTACTTTTAGTTATAAATAATTAGTGAGATGTCAGTAACCTCACTTTATTTATTATTCTATATTACTTTTAGTAATATTTATTTAGTAAGGTGTCTTTAACTTTGACTTGTTTAATATTTTGTGTTACTTTTAATTATAATTATTTGAGTTAACGTATATAATCTTATTTGATTTATTAAATTAGTTATTTCTAAACTATTAATTAACTATTTTATTTTAAATGTAATGTTTTTTACTTATACATAAATATAAAAAAATATAATTAAAAGTTTTATAAAAGTTTTTAAAACTTAAATAAATATTTGAATTAATTTGTAGTTAGAGGTTTGACCTTTGAGATTTAAATGAGTAAATATTTAAGATGAAATATCCTTATATTCTTTAAAAATCATGGTAAAGAAACATATTTATCCTGACTAGTTACTACAAAAAGTAATTTCAAATTTCTATATATATATATATATATATATATATATATATATATATATATATATATGAATAAATTATTATAAACTAATATGATACATATATCTCTATATATATTATATATATATATATATATAAATTTTTTTCGTTTAAAATTTAAATTGTTATCATTTAAATTTTTTTTATGATATTTATACTTACTCCTTTGTTTTCTTGTCTAAAAAAAATGGTAACGCAAAATTTAAAAGATGAAAGTGAGATTTGAACCCTTTATCTGCGTTAATTACAACAATGTTTGCGAGAACGAATGAATTACAAATGTTATTGAGAATTCAGTCATGTTTAGAGGGACTAGAATTTCTACTTTAGTATTTGTGAATGATCATAGGGGACCCATAGTGATTGAAGAACCTATAATGGTTACATTTTATTTACCATCGACTAACTATATAAATCCCTTATTGAATATTTTTCCACGGCCATGTAAATATTTTAGAAAAAAAATATAAGTAAAGGGGAGAACCACACATAAATAAATTTTTTCTTGTGTGTGTATATATATATATATGTATGTATATATAGTAGAAATATATAATATTGTAAATATGACTTGTGAATATATATAAATATAGTTTTGTCTATGATTTCATTTTACTTTATCTTATTTTGTTAAATAAATAATTGAATAAAATAAATTATTGTAAAAAAATTAGAAAATAAATTATTTCCTTGTAATTAATAACAAGATTAAATGGGAAAAAAAATTATCATGAAATTGAGATAGATAAAATATTGTTACATTTAGATGGTATGAGAGCAAAGTTCCATGTGAGACTTGAGAAATGAGTTAACCATGTCACTAAGTTTTAACTTGAATAATTTTAGATGGCAGGAAAAATAAGAAATACTGAATTAACGAAGGCAATACAAACTATTAGAGACATGCCTGTAGCTTTAATAAGAAATCAAATGCCAGAAGGAACTATTAAATCACAAGAATTAATTGAATTTAGAAGGAACAAACCTTCACAATTTCAGGGAGGTTATAATCCAGACAAAGTTGAAATATGGATTAAGGAAATAAAAAAAATATTTCAAGCAATGAAATGTCCTGATAATAAAAACGTAAATTATGTTGTGTTTATGCTAGTAAGAAAGGCTGAATATTGGTGTGATAGTACTAGAAGGTTATTAGAAGAAGGAAGAATATATATGCTAGAAGGCTGAATTTATGCAATTAAAACAAAGAAACATGACAATAGGAGAATATACTTCTAAATTTGAAGAATTAGGTAAATACTCTACTTTTTTCTATCATCGAGATGAAAGAATGAAGTGTATTAAGTTTGAAGATGGATTTAAGCCTGAACTAAGGAAGGCAGTAGGGATACTAGAAATTTCTGATTTTCCTCCAGTTATTCACAAGTGTCATTTTCAATAAGGTTTTGAAAATAATCAAAATAATAGACCAAAGTATTTCGGGTCTCAGCTAAATAAAAAGAGAAACTATGAACAAAAACCATATAACCATTCTCTAGGGTAACCTCAAACTTCCCAATTTTTCTTAGGAAATTTCAATAGACACTAATCAAGTTAGGTGTCTTAAGTATGAATAGTGACATTATGCTAAATATTGTAATCTAAAAGGGCCTTTTTGTTTCAAGTGTGGAAAACCTGGTCATGCATTTTCTGAGTGTGGATAACCAAAAATGCATTCTAACTCTTCTGCACCCAAGTCAAACTCTACTATAACTGGAAGAGTTTACATCATGATGGGAGCCAAAATTGCCCAAAACCATGATATAATTCAAGGCACATATTCCATTAAAGGTAAAATTTTAAATGTATTGTATGATTCATGCGCCACTCATTCTTTTATCTCTAATGATTGTATTCAAACTCTTGAATTGTTAGTTTCTTCTTCATATACCAGTTTAATTGTTTCAACACCTACAGTAAATATGTGATTACCAATAAATTTTGTTTAGTTTGTCCTATTTTCCTTAAAAATAGAACATTTCTTGTAAATTTAATTTGTTTACCCTTATTACAATTAGATGTGATTTTAGGGATGGGTTGATTATCTTCCAATCGTGTTCTCCTTAATTGTGCACAAAAGTTTGTAATATTTTCTAACATTAAAGATCTTTTGATTTCATCTATCAAACCAATAAAAAAATATTCAGGGAAAGAAGTTCAGCTATATTTGTTATTACCTCCCAAAGAAGAAAAGGAATAAGTAGACTTGGAAAACATAGTTGTTGTTCAAAATTTTCCTGAAGTTTTTTCCGATGATATTCCTAGTTTGCCATCTGACAAAGAAATTGAATTTTCAATTTATTTGCTGCCAAACACAGGACTAATTTCAATGATACCTTATAGGATGTCACCTTCTGAACTTGTTGAACTAAAGAAACAATTGAAAGATTTGCTTGAAAAACAATTCATTCATCTTGGAGAGCTCTTATTCTGTTGGTTAAAAAAGAAGGATAGAAGTTATAGGTTCTGCATAGATTATCGTTAGTTAAATAAATTCACTATAAAAAATAAATATCCCCTTCCTAGGATGGATGATTTGATGGATCAGTTGAGAGGAGCAACTATATTTTCAAAGATAGATTTAAGATCAGGATATCATCAAATTAAAGTAAAAACATAAGACATTCAGAAAACTGATTTTAGGACAAGGTATGGTCATTATGAATATCAAGTAATGCCTTTTGGTGTGACTAATGCTCCTGCAATGTTCATGGATTTTATGAATATGATTTTTTGTCCATTTTTGGATAATTTTGTGGTGGTATTTATAGATGATATTCTTATTTATTCTAGACTCATGAAGAATATCTTCAAATTGTTCTTTAGATTTTGAAAGACAAACAATTGTATGCTAAACTTTCTAAATGTGAATTTTGGTTAAATGAAGTTAAGTTTTTGGGACACATGATTTCCTACGATGGAATATCTGTGGACCCAACCAAGGTCGAAGCAATTTTAAAGTGGATATACAAAAAATAGTGACAGAAATTCGTATTTTTTTGGGTTTGGGTGAATATTATAGACGATTCATTGAAAGATTTTCTAAGATAGTTATGCCTTTAACCGAACTCACCAAGAAAAAACAAGTTTTTGAGTGACCAGAAAAATGTGAAAATAGTTTTCAAGAACTCAAGAATAGGCTAACCATTTCTTTGCGGTAATTACAACAATGTTTACACCAATGGAAACGCAAAATCTAAAAGATGGACGCAACAAATTATTCAAACCCTTTCTCTGTGGCAATTACAGCAATGTTTCCAAGAGCGGAATGAATTACATATGTGATTGAGAACTCAGTCACGTTTAAAGGGGCTGAAGTTTCCACTTTAGTATTTGTGAATGATCGTAGATGACTCATACTGATTGAAGGACCTATAATGATTATACTTTATTTACCACCGACTAACTATACACCCCTTGTTGAATATATTTACACCGGCCATATAAGTATTGTAAAAAAAATAAAAATAAAGGGGAGAACCGCACATAAATAAAATATTTTCTATATATATATATAATATAGTAGAAATATGTAATATTGTAAATATGATTTGTAAATATATATACATATGGTTTTGATTATGATTTCATTTTACTTTATCTTATTTTGTTAAACAAATAATTGAAGAAAAGAAATTATTTGTAAAAAAAAGAGTAAAAAAAAAGAATTCCTTGTAATTAATAACAACATTAAATGAAGAAAAAAAATTATCATAAAATTGAAATAGATAAAATACCTTACAAAAACAATACAACATGTTTTCATTTTTTTTTAAATTAAGAAAAGAAATAAAATACTGATGTTTTTTTCCTAAATTAATTGATTTCTGAAACTTAAAAACTGCTATCAATTACTTTGAATCAAATAAAAAGAAATGGAGGAAAAAACCCTTCTAAATTTGTATCTTGTGAATGTCCTGCAGTCCTGGTCTACTTAAATAAATTTTCTTTTATTTTAATTGGAGAAAATTGTGAATAAGCATTGATTTTCTTAAGGGTTAAAATTTGATATACCATAACATAAATTAGTTATACATTATTATTTATACTTATAAAATCAATAAAATTATCACAGTGAATATTGATTGAATTTTAAAATAAAATACTTTATTGTCAATATATTTTTGTTATATTTATATATTTGCTTAAATTTAAAAATATTCAAAATCACAACATTAATTAATATATTGGTCACCGTACTTATCATCACGTGAAAGTTTGGACAACACTACACATTTTACTTTTTAATTATTTTTTTTATTTTATTTTCTCTCCCTTTATTTTTATTAAACCAACCTTACATGATTTTAAAAAAAGATATTTCGAACATAACCGTATGATTTTAATTATTGAAAAAAAAAACTTTTATAATACAGTAAATTCTAAATTAACATTTAATTACAATTTTTTATATAAAATAATACAAGTTATATATATTATAAATTAAAATACTTTTACATTGGTGAGGAGTGTATTTCAATTGGTTAATAAAGTGTGTAAATTATTATAAATTCTCACACTATTTTCAACTAGAAACATACAACAAAAAATTTTACATTATTTATGCATAAATATTAAATTCTTCTTTATTTTCTTAGGTTAATATTTACACATCAGCTAAAAATAAGTTTAACTACAGTACCATTTTATAACATCAAGCCATTAAGTAATTAAAAAATTATTTGTTAGCATATTTTTATAATAGTTATTATAAAATTTAACAAATTTATTATATCTATATTGTGATATTAATTAGTTTTATTTTTTGCTAGAGTATAATGAGTCCTTCGTTTAATTGCAAATTGAAGATTTTGAATAAGTAGGAACAAGTTAATGAAACCTATTTTTTTTAAAAAAAGGTTAAAGATACCTAAATTCAGGGGTTCAAATGTATAAATAAAAAAAAATAAAACATAATATTTTATATGAAATATTTTTGTTAAAATAATTTTACTTATGATTTTTAAAAATTAGGAGTGTATTTCTCCACCTGATGACAAATTGACAATGTATCGCTGTCTGTTTGTTTTCAACTTTTCTGCCAAACAGAAGTCACCACTTTTTACTTAAATTTATTTAATTATTTTCAACTTGGTTATTATCAAAAAGAAATATTTTTAAATGCTTTTGACGAAGATATGTCACAGGCCACATCAGATTTTGGTTTTTTATTGACAGTGTAAATAGATTGATAGTAATCTGATTAAGGACCATTTGATTTTTTTGGCCTTCAGTTGTATAAAGCCTATTAGTTGACATCTTCCTTCTCTTTGGTTTGAGTATAGGATATTAAGTGAATCCATAAATGTTTTATCCATTAATCTGATTTGAAATTAATTTGATAAATTTAAATTTATAGTGTTTTGAAACTGAATTTAAATTATATTTAAAAATGATCATGATTCCTTCTAACTTGACTTAATATTTATAATTATTCTAACATATTTAATTATTTTAAAATAATAGTTTTAAAGTTTTCAATAATATTTCATATAGTATAATAATATATTTATTGATATCAATTTCGTTTTATATTCTTTTGAATTAAATATGTTTTTTAACGTTTATACAATATAATATTCATTAAGCGGATGAAATAAAACCTATCTCATGTATTATGAAATTTTAATTAGGTTAGCAATAGCCAACAAACAATTTTTAAAGAGGTTAAATTGATATACAAGTAAGGATTAAAGTAAAGTACGAACAGCATCACATCAGATCAAATCTATATATATTTTGAAAACCAATATTCTACCATGTATGTGTATTTTTGGTTCTGCTGAAATAATATAATTCTTGTATACTCTCTTGCTACTTACCACTTTACCAGTTAGCATCTGCACATTACAGGTTAGTTGCCCACTTAAAATCCTCCACCATATCCATCTTTTTGCAATCTCTGTTATCAGTTATTTACTCCTTCTTCTTCTTTTTATTATTAACCTTTAAATATTTTTTTTTTTAATTTTCTAGTCATTGGTATTTAGCTAGATTTGACCGTTAACGAAGAAATTAACCCCTCGATCTTCTCTATCACCAACACCATAATTTTTAGGGTTTTTGCTCATTTACCCCATCTCAAGTCCCCAAAGCCCTTGTTGTCCTTTTAGCATTTTTTAATATATAAAAAAATATCCTTTTTTTTTCATGGTTGTTCATCAATTTAGGTTTTTCCCCCTTTTAAAAAAATTGTTAAACCCTTACGGGTACATGTCAAATATTTTGTCTTTTTTTACTGATTTGTTTGACAGTGCTTTGGGGGATTCAGAACCAGCAATTTGCATAGCAGACTCTGAGGTTTTGAGCATAGTGGGTGGAGTTCTCTGCTCCTTCCACTTCCCCCAAATTCAAACCTTTTTATTTTTTTAATCTGCAGCCAGCAGAGTGAAAAAAAGATTGTATTTTGGTGTGAAAGAAGAGATTTCATTTTTGTGGAAGATGATAGCCGAGAAACCTAGTTGGGTTAGGCATGAGGGCATGCAAATTTTCTCCATTGATGTTCAACCCGGAGGGCTCAGGTTCGCTACTGGTGGTGGTGACCACAAGGTATGGAGTTTTTTAACTGTCGTTGAGGCTCAAATTTGTGGATGATATAGAGTTTTGCTGTTCAGTTATATGTTATTCAAGGAAATGGCTTCCCACTTTGATTTAAAATTTTGAGCTTAGTCATAATATAATTTCCTTGGTGCCTTCTGGTGAATTACTTTTCATATTAAAAAGTAAGAAATTGTAAAAATCTAACGATATTGCAGTGCCTAGTTTTAGGTTTCAGGTAAATGTCTAAGAAATATGACTTGTGCTGAAATTTCTTGATTCTCTTTACTTATTTTGTTTTCATAACTTTCCTCTGCACCTTAGTAATGATCACTCTGTGTCTGAGAAAACTAGCTGTATGGCACTTCTGGTTAGGATTACAGTGGGTCATTATTGCTTTGCTTTCTTGATTTGTTTAAAGCACTGGAATTAATTTTCATACAATCACACTCACAACTATGTATCATGTAGGTTCGCATATGGAATATGAAGTCTGTTAGTACTGACATAGAAAACGATGCCTCTTCTCAAAGGCTTCTTGCAACTCTAAGGGATCATTTTGGGTCTGTCAACTGTGTTAGGTGGGCTAAACATGGAAGATATGTTGCATCGGGGTCTGATGATCAGGTGATATTAATTCATGAGAGAAAGCCTGGTTCAGGAACCACTGAATTTGGTAGTGGAGAGCCTCCAGACATTGAAAACTGGAAAGTTGCAATGACTTTGAGAGGGCACACTGCAGATGTGGTAATGCTATTGCTTTTATTTTTCAATCTTGTCTTTTTAAAAAATATTTTCTCGTTTCAACCATTTAATTTTATGCTGACATTTGCTTCTGGAATTGAATGGACCAATTTGCATCTAAATGGGTCTCTAAGCACTTGTTCAGATGCTTTTGCATTTTCAATGATCATCATTAACTTGGGATCTACTTCTCCATGCTTAAAGTAGGTGGATCTTAATTGGTCTCCTGATGATTCTGCGTTAGCCAGTGGGAGTTTGGACAACACTATCCATGTATGGAACATGAGCAATGGTATTTGCAGTGCTGTTCTAAGGGGTCACTCTAGCCTGGTTAAGGGGGTTGCTTGGGATCCTATTGGCTCTTTTATAGCAAGCCAATCTGATGATAAAACTGTAATTATTTGGCGAACTAGTGATTGGAGTCTTGCTCATAGGACAGATGGTCACTGGGCAAAATCAGTAAGATTCTTATTTTGAAAATTTTTCTGATGGAATAACAAATTCCATTTCCTAATTAACATGTCTTCTTTTCAGCTTGGATCTACCTTTTTCAGGCGGCTTGGATGGTCTCCATGTGGTCATTTTATCACCACTACTCATGGTTTCCAGAAGCCAAGGCATTCTGCCCCTGTTCTAGAGAGAGGAGAATGGTCTGCTACATTTGATTTTTTAGGACATAATGCTCCGATTATTGTGGTGAAGTTCAACCATTCTATGTTCAGAAGAAATGTGACTAATTCTCAGGAAGTGAAGTCTGTACCAGTTGGGTGGACGAATGGTGCCTCCAAGGTTGGAAGCAAAGAACCACAGCCTTACAATGTTATTGCCATTGGAAGTCAGGATCGAACTATAACAGTTTGGACTACTGCAAGTCCTCGTCCTCTATTTGTGGCCAAGCATTTTTTTACTCAAAGTGTTGTGGATTTGTCCTGGTATTTCTCTTCATCTCTAATATGGTATTATTTTTTTAAAAATATTTTGACTTTATCATTTCTGTGAGTGACTCCTCTTTATTATTCTCTCTTTCCCTTTTCTAACAGGAGCCCTGATGGATATTCACTTTTTGCATGTTCCTTGGATGGATCTGTGGCCACATTTCATTTTGAGGTAAAAGAACTTGGTCAAAGATTAGGTGATGCTGAGCTAGATGAGTTGAAGAGAAGTCGTTATGGTGATGTGAGAGGTCGTAAAGCAAACTTGGCTGAAAGTCCTGCACAGTTACTGCTCGAAGCTGCTTCTGCCAAGCAAACACCTAGCAGAAAAGTGGTATCTGATGTTCAACAAAACCAAACTAAGGCGAAGTCGAATGTTGATGTGGGGATTACGACAAAGAATGCTGAGCCTCAAAATGATGATAGTAAGAAAAGTGGAGGTCCAGTTGGTGATGCACCAAACAAAGTTACAACCTCTGGCAGAATTTCTAGTCCTGTTAAGCAAAGAGAATATAGACGACCTGATGGCCGGAAAAGAATTATTCCAGAAGCAGTTGGAGTGCCTGTTCAGCAGGAAAACATTTCTGGTGCAGTTCAACAAGCACTTGATTTTCCTATAGTTTCCTCTGATCACAGAAAGGATACTGACCGAGCTGTTTCCAATGATGATTGTGTAAAAGTAAGTACCTTGGGAGGAGCACATGGCAGAAATTCTGATTTAAAAGAGCGTTCTGGGGTTATTGCTAGGACCACAATTTCCGATAGCCTAGTGATTGAGAAGGTTCCAGCTTCTGCTGGTGATGGAAGCATCAATGTTGAGCAGCTGGGCAATATGATGTCTTCCAGTTCTTTAGCTGCTTGCAGTGGTACACTTTCCATTAGAGTATTTGACAAGAAAGGTGGAGAAGATTCTTCACCTATTCTTTTGGAAGCACGCCCAAAAGAACATGCTGTAAGTGACATTGTAGGACTGGGAAATACTTCCACGATGAAAGAAACAGAAATTGTGTGCTCTAAGGGGCCTCAGACACTTTGGTCTGATAGGATATCAGGAAAGGTCACGGTTTTAGCTGGCAATGGAAATTTTTGGGCAGTTGGGTGTGAAGATGGATGTCTTCAGGTAAGTTGCTTTTTTGCATGTATACGTGTGGTTTTCCTTCACTACTCACTTTCTGTTAACATTCCTGATATAGTGTGGGACATGGGTTATGAATGTATGTTGAGCTGTAGAAGTTGTACCCAACATCCTTTATAATAATATTTCTTGGTATTATTGAGCTTTGTTGTGTTTTACTAAGATTTTTATCTTCCTGTTTTAATGTTATTAAAATTTATTTCTTCTATTTTTACAATCACATGCTTTATACCTTTGGTATTTTGGTAGCATCTCTTATGCATTGATCAAGTCCATTCAAGTTGTTAATGTGTGCATTCCTCGCATGCATACCACTGGCTTAAGCGTAAACATTGTAGTTGTATAGCTAGTTGATTAAAAAAGTTGCTTACACTTAAAATATCCTGTTAATACAAAACATTGAGGTTGAAATTGTAAACCAATTGATTGAAGAAAGCTATCTGTGTTACTACTTTACTACTAGTATCTTGAGTTGTGCTCTGTACTTTTACTCCCATTATCTTTTGGTATTCAGATTTCAGAAAAAAATATTGTTAAGTTTCAATTAGTATAAGTGCTTAAGTATTATCTCACAGATGACTAATTTGTATGTAGCGAGATGTGTGGTTCAAATGTTTTATAAGCTTGTAAGACTTTGCAGATAATGTACTAGTTCAATATATGGGCAAAGATGTGGATCTTATGCTTTTGAAATTTCTGTTTTTTTGTCTTTTGCTTGTTCCTGAGAAGATTTACACGAAGTGTGGACGACGAGCAATGCCTACCATGATGATGGGTTCTGCAGCAACATTTGTAGACTGTGATGAATGCTGGACATTACTGCTGGTGACAAGAAAAGGATCCCTGTACTTATGGGATTTATTCAACCGTACTTGTCTTCTTCAAGATTCGTTGACTTCTATAGTTGCTTCAAGTCCTAACTCATCTGCTAAAGATGCAGGTACCATATGTTATCTACATTTGTTTGATATTGAATATGGTTTGTCTTTAACTCTTGCCTCTGCCTCACAATTTATCCTTTTTTTTTGTATGAGGACAACTTGCCCTGGTTTTCCATCAATTTGCCTTTTTCAATGGCTCTATGTTATCTTAAAGTGTTCCGTTCTTTTCAGGGACTATTAAAGTTATATCTGTGAAACTATCAAAATCAGGTTCCCCTCTTGTTGTATTGGCCACTCGCCATGCTTTCTTATTTGACATGAATGTCAAGTGTTGGCTGAGGGTTGCAGATGATTGCTTTCCTGCTTCAAATTTTTCCAGCTCCTGGAGTTTAGGTTCAATTCAAAGTGGGGAGCTGGCAGCATTGCAAGTTGATCTTAGAAAATATTTGGCTCGGAAGCCTGGTTGGACTAGGTGTGTGATTAATCTATTTTATATAGCCTTAAGTTGGTCTTGGTCCTTGATTTAGTTGTATACCATATGAAGATTAATTTTTTTATACAGATATGAATATTAAATTGAATTAAGGGGATATGGAAGATCGAATAGATATTAGTAATTCTCAAGACTGTAATTTTCTAATTGTTGGTTTTAGCTTCAATATTAAATTATGATGCAGTTTATTAATGTATCTCAAGAAATACAGTTGTTTATCTGTGCATGCTATATGCAACAGCAACCTAGCTTCTCACTCATTGTCCATTGAGGTGGTCTACATGGATCAATCAATGTGATTGGACGCACCAAAAAATGAAACTTACTGTGAAACCATTGGGAAGAATTTTGAATCGTTTCAACTAAACCATCGATGAATATTTTTTTGTACTGGGGCCATCTTTTTATTCTTTTTCTCACATGACCTAACAACTTTAGCAAAATTTTGTCATCTTCTCTTTAATTGGTGTGACAAATTTTTTCTTGAATATACATTTGTTCCTATTCATGATATACTGGTTGAGGAATATGGTGGAAACTCCTTCATTACCGAACCTGTGTGGTACATTATCATTGTGATACCAAAAGCCAAACAGAGATCTAATAGGATACCACTCTCAAGATCCCTCCAGTTTCCTTACTCCTAAGGATGTGTCGATGCATAAATAAAATTGAAAATCCTACAATTATTTCCTGTATATATTCTTGTCTAGAAGAATGGAGTGTGCTATTATGTAGGCATTTGATCTCGTTTTCATAATTGTTACCCCCTCCCCCTTTTTGTTAGAATTCTGATGATTTAAAAGATCACTTTCTAAACATGATTTATGACTACCTTGATACAGAGTTACTGATGATGGAGTACAGACACGTGCTCATTTGGAAACTCAGTTGGCTTCTTCCTTGGCTTTGGGATCCCCTAATGAATATCGCCAATGCCTTTTGTCATACGTGCGCTTTCTTGCAAGGTGTGATTCCTTTCTCTTTTTTGTAAGTTTAGCACTTTATTGACATTACATAAAACATTTCTCCTTGTTTTCTATATGTATTTAGTTTTCATAAAAATGTAAGTTACTTGTTGTTCTCACTACCCTCAGCCACTAAACCCTCTTGCTGCCTGCTTCCCACACTTAAAACTCAATTCTTCTGCTAAAAATATGTTGATACTGCTCATAGTAAATTATTTACTTTGCAACTTCTTTAACTAAAGATTTTTTACACACACACACACACATATATATATATATAGAGAGAGAGATCCATCTACTTCAAGAGTAAGTTAAAGGGAGTCATTCTTCATCATCACCATTACTTTTTTTGTCAAATATAATGGTTGTAATAAGTAACTAATTTTAACAAATGAATGGTATATGGATATTTTGTTGCCTTTGTGATTTTGGACAATTGCTGTCTAAAGGATTATAAAATTATTGCAGAGAAGCTGATGAATCTCGTTTACGGGAAGTCTGTGAGAGTTTCCTTGGACCTCCAACAGGGATGATTGAGGAAACTTCTTCAGATTTGAAGAATTTGGCATGGGATCCGTGTGTACTTGTAAGCTTTTCTCTATCTACATATAGAATAGATTCTTGTTTTGCTAGAACCCAATTGTTAACCATTAAAATGAGTCAAGCTAGGGATGGTAAAATGGTACAGAAGCACCTAAATTTTTTCCTGTATAGAAATGGTTGATAATTGAAATTTAGGGGCCATTATTTTCAGCTTTTGAAACAAGAGATTTTAAGATTGTGTGAAAAAATTAATTATTTTAGATTTTGATTTTTGTCAAAATAAAAGTGATTATTAGTACAAAAAAATGAGGGAAAAGAAGAGTTCTTATAATTGGAGAGCTAAATAGAGGAAAAGTGCCTGAAAAAGATTTATTGGCTGATTATAGTGATTTAACGAGAAGATACTGAAATTTCGATTCTCCAAAACAGCTTACATGATTGTCAAATCAAATTATCACTTTATCTTGTCTGTCTCATGTTCCAACTGAATCTTTGCAGGGAATGAGGAAACACAAGCTCCTCAGGGAAGACATTCTTCCATCCATGGCATCAAACAGAAAAGTCCAGAGATTGCTTAATGAATTTATGGATCTTTTATCCGAATACGAGATTATTGATGCTAATCAAGAGCAAACAAACCCGACAGTGCCAAATTCAGCTTCTCCAGCAATCAATCCAATTGAGTGTAGTGCACTAGCTAAAGATCAGGAGCACACTGCTCCATCAAAATTGGATCACTATACCCCTCTGGAAAACGAGCAAACTAATTTCTCTCCAGCACTCACAAATGAAGCTAGTGCAGATACCCATATGATGGATCAAGTTAACCCGGATTCACAAGATAAGGGAAGTGCCTAACTTGTGCATCTTAATACAGGAGGCATTATTCTGTAGAAGGTTATTATCAAAGAATGTTTTTAAGTAGCTTGAATGTATCCAATTTCTGGTTTTACTGTTATGATGCGTGTACCCCCCCAATAGGAAACAATTCTGATAGCTTTCCTTTAAAGTTGATCTCACTAACACACACTTCAAAGGTATCACAAGTTGTATCTTACATTTGTAGCTTCTCCCATCAACTTGGAGCTTGCTTCTTGTATAATGTCAAGTAAATGAAATTAGAGTTTCTTTGTTCTTGGAATGTGAGTGCAGAATTTTTTAACCGCTATATAGGAATCTACCTGTATTTCCTTGAGGTATTTCCTTAAGTTGAATTGGGCTTGTGTTACAAATCTACCTCTATTTCCGGAATTTCTCTTGTACCCCGGAAGTGTATTTTTGCCCTGCATTGGCCACTCTTGAGGTGTAAAATGGGATGTAGGTAGAAAATTGGAGGTGCACTGAGAAATTCTCCATGCTCACCTATTGTGTTTGTTGTGCTACTTCCATCACATTTGGATTTTTGTTTGCAAATCCATAATTTGACTTAATAAAAAAGGTAACTGTTTGTAGACAAAACCTGCTCTAAGCCTTTTATATTATTGTCACAATGTTCTTAAATTATGACATGTAGATATTTTCTAACGAAGAATTGCTTTTATTAAGAAGTGTTTTTGAATTAACAAAAAAATTGTGATGGTTTGATTTAAGAAGTCAATAATAATGAAAAAAAGCTTGATCTAATTTTTGTTTCTTGTTTTTCAATGAAATTTTAATTTTAAACGTAAAATCCCATTCAAGCGTAGTAGTTTTGCTTTGTCAAAACGCACGCAGTATTTGGTAATGTATATGGTCATGCGACGCAACCTTTTTTGTGTAATTTTTCGATTTTTGCCATAGGATTCAGTGTGTAATTTTTCGATTTTTACCATACGCTTTTTGTGTAATTGGCGCAAATGTATGTGATTTTTTTTTTTTTGTGGTCACTAGGACATTGGAACAACTTTTTGTCTTTTCTCTTTGCATTTTCATTTTTTCTATTTGTACTTTCAAAATAATACTTTTTTAAAGCACCCTCGTCTCCTTTGTCTTTTTGCCCTGCATGTCACTGTGATCTGCTCGTTGCAGCCCTTTGCTCGCTACAGCCCCTCCCCCATGCAGTCCAGTATCTTAGTTAGAAACTTGTGGGTCATAGTTGCCAGTTACATAATTATAATTTGATTTTTCACCTATTATTTTTTCATTTCTCACCTACTTGTGAGAAAAATACCAATGTATCCTTCATTTGTTACTCTACAGTGCATTTCTAGAGAGTAAAAAAATTGCAAATTTTTTTACTTCTCTGGCAATGCACTGCCACTTTCACTAGTGCTTTCTACTTGTTAGCATTGTCTGTTTCCCTATATGAAACTAATTATTGGTCCCCTTCTTTCTACCAATGTTAGTGCCTGTAAATCTTTAAAAAAATCATTTTTGTGATGTTTTTGCTGTTGTTTGTGAATATGTTATTAAAAAATGAGAAGGTAAAACAGTCAGTGGAGTCATTAAGAATGATCATGTACTTAAGCTTCTGGGGTTTGAATTAATAAAATAATCTTTTTATTTCAATTCTAGGAATCAAACTTAGTCTCAAATGAGATGTTGGTTCAATTTTTTGGTCTTACATTGTACGGTACTCAAAGATAGCTTGTCTGATGCAATAATTATTATATCAATTTTGATGAATAATAATATTTAGCATTACCAAACTCTATGTCTTCTTTAGAGTTTCTTTTTTCACAGTTTCAGTTGCCAAATTAATTCTTCACTATAAAATTAATTTGTATTAAAATTTATCAGCACAAACTTCTTCTATTTTTAAAGGGGAAAAAAGGGAGATGGAAGAAACATATGCTATTATGTTTCCTTTGTTTTTTCAATCAATTTTAATAATCAAAGCCTCGTACTAAACTAAGGAAGATCAATTTAATTTAATTGTAGATGTCTTTTGTGTGTATTATGATTTAAATACAAGTGTAGAAACAATGTTATGATCATATGAGCAGATATCCTAATAACTACATGATTATTGTTGATTAACAATTTAATTTTAATTTATTTTAGTCATATAATTTGTAATTATAAATTTATTGTTTAATTATTTTTTTTAAATGGTGACTCAATCAACCTAACCCAACCCGATGTTTTATGATTGAGTTGGGTTTTGGGTTTGCCTAAACTCGACCCAACCCCCGTGAACACCCTTACTGAATGGTGGAAGGGAAAAATAAAGATAAAAGAAATACATTGTGAATTACAATAGTTAACTAATAACATGATTGTGGATCTTGTTATCAACAATGTCCTCTATACAACTACAGGTCATATTATCTGCAATGATAAAAAAGTGCAAAAAACATTTACGAACTTACAAATTCATAAGTCAAATTTGTTGTTATAGATCTATAGATTTGCAAGAGGTAGACTACATGTTGTTGATCTAATGATCTGCAAATGGGGATGAGGATGGTTGAGGGTAGGAATGACAAAAAAGTTCGTATCCGCAGATAAAATTTGTGAAAATACCCGCACAGATAATTTAATGGGTACTCATCACCTGCAAGTTTTTTTTCTACTTGCTCCATAACAAGCATGGTATGGGTATTATAATACCCGTACCCGCGGATAACACTACTCGCTAAATTAAAATACTACACAGATTTAATTTGAAGAAGATAATATTTTTGTGAAATAAATTAACTTAAAATGTTAATTGTCAAATTTTTTTGTTATTAATGTTACTTTTTTTTATGAAAAATGCATAATTCATTGAATTATTTTTTCTAAAAATATCGGTAATGTAAAAAAAATATTCTATTTATATTAATATTTTGTATATATATATATATATATATATATATTATATTAATCTATTTTTAAATCCAATTAATCTTATAAAAACTTGTATAATTTTATTTCTAGAATTTTCAACAAATAAATTATTTGTTTGATAAAATTTTATATAAAAAAATAATATTTTTAATTTTTTTTTTAAAAAGGTCTATGGGTGCCATGAGTATTCTTATAGTGAAAGCCCAACGGATTTTAAGTGAGTAATCATATGAGTATTTTGTGACAGAGCAAGTAGCGAGTAGCATTCTTTGTACCCACCCTTACTTGTTGCCACTCCTAGCTGAGGTATTACAAGAGAGGGGGAGGGGCACATGATGGGTGGAAGGGTTGGGGGTGTTGCCCGCGGGGGAGGGCCACAATGTATGACAACAGGAGAAGATGAAACAGATGAGAATGTTTTGGATATTTAAGATTTATGCGGTGCAAATAACAAAAAAGTAAATACAGAAAGAAAAAGCCCAACTTTCTTTGGGTGCTTAAGTGGGCTCCACTTGTATATGAGCCGTTTGTTTAGTTTTTAAAACAAATAATTGTGAAATGTGTTTTTCTAAAATAAACACTTTAATAAAGAAGAAATGATTGTTTCTTAAAATGACTTGAAAATGATTTATGTTAAGAAGAAAATAGTTTTTTTATAGGTCAACTATCAGTGTTAATAACATCGATTTTTGTTAACAGTCAGATCTACCCACAACTTTTAAATAAACACTTTAATAATTGTAAAACATGTGTTTTCTAAAATAAATATTTAATAAGTTTCCTATATAGTACTTCAGGATAATACTCGATAAACAATGAGGTAGGTATATAGCTCTTGATTTGCAAACCTCATAAGCGAGTATGAAATTTGAATATTTTTTTAAAATAATATAATTTAAAAAAAATAAGTTTGGTTTGTGAAGTAGTCTGTGTGCTTACTTAACTTAGACTTGATTCGCAGTTTGCTCATTTTATAAAATTGTTTTTATTGTTTTAGTATTTAAAATTTAAAAAAATTTCTTAAAATAATTTTAAAAAGTAGTTATGATTTTTTAATTTTTAAAAATTAAAAAAGAGGAATAATTTTAAATAGTTTTGTTTTTCAGTTGTTTTTTACTTTTTTTTATGCTAATGTTTTTTTATTTTTTATTAATGACGTTTTTGTAAATACAAATAATTTTTTTCATATTTTTAAAACAAATTTTAAATAATATTTACTAAAATAATTTTTTTAAAAAAAAAAAGTTCTTGAAAACTATTTTCAAAAAATAAAAATAAAACCAAATCAATGAAACTGTTGGTTTATGTTAATATTATTTTTTTGTCGTGAATAATAATATTTTAAATTTTTATATAAAAAATATTTAAAATTTTATATTATTATAAATATTGATACAATTTTTAGTATGTTTTGAATATAGTTTAATTAGTTTAAAAATATAAGATTTTTTTTTTATTAAAAAATTAAATGCAAGCCCGCCGACTGATTTTAAAATTGCAAATTTCACGGGACTGATATATACTTAAAAAAACAATTTATTTAAAGAATGGAATTTTTAAAACCCTAATCCGTTTAGTCCCTGCTTGCTCGAAAAATGTTACCTAGTGAGCAAAGTGCCGAATTTGCTCCCAAATGCGGATCTTCTAATGTGGAAAGTGAAGAAGGTTGAATCCATCTCCATTTTTCAACTTCGTAAATCATTTCATATGTTCCAAAAACAGCCACACCTTTTCGTTTTCTACTCTTTTCTCACTCAACAACTTCCTTTCATTAATAAATCAGAATCGTATCATTTACCCAAACCGTGTATAATCGATTTAAAAAGAAAAATTAAATATATTTATTAAATTATAGAGAAAAAAACACTTATACAAGTTAATAAAATGTTTTCATTGGATTAAAAGAGCAATCCTAAAGTCCACTTACTTTAAAGTTTAAACCTTAATTTGTAAATGTTAAATGACCAAGTTAAAAAGAATGAATTTCAACCAAATATATCGAAATAAAATAAAAACTTAAAAAACTCGTAACACGCTATTCGTTTTGATAAGTTAAAACAAATCTTACTAAAACTTTTCTAGATGTCTTCTGGAAAAGTTAATTATCGAGACAAATTACAATTTGCTTGTCTTCTGAAACTCAAAAGTAGCAATAGCAAAGGTTAACCAAGTGAAGAATTACAGAGACAAAGATTGTGTCCTCAACATGAGGTACAAATCACGGTTGCAGAGGTTGAGGCACTTGCTAGTTGTTGTGGTCCTGCTTCTTTTTTCACATTTGCTTCCCTATGAGAGATTCATAGTTTGTAATATCAATATCAAACAGATCAATGAAGGCATGTAACATGTATGTGCTGGCACGAATCATTTTCCAAATCCAGCTGTTACTGATCAAGCAACCTGGCCTCCTACATATAACATGCATGTTGTTCCTTTAAGGGCATATGCTGAGACTGAGATTTTCTAGAAACAATATTAAATACTCTTCTCATTTTAATACCATCACTCTTGAACTGTTGTACATCAGCATCAAGCATTTTACTGGCTACCCTACGTGTTTTAACATATATAATTTAAGTATTTATTAGGAAATTAACATTTAATAAATTTCTAACTATTTATTTGCCTGTTACGGGGGATACTGCATATAGTTGTTGGACAGTTGGTAAACTGACTTGACCTAACTGAGGTGGGAACAGGTTGGATTGCTCTTCAATTAAAAAGGTTGGTCAAGGTCAGTTTGTTTTTCTTTTTTGAAAAATAAATCAGGTTTAGATATTTATAAATTATAAGTTTGACTAAAACGGCTGGACTTTAAAAATGCAATATTTTTTACATTCTCTTTATTTATACCTTTTGTTTCGACATTTTTAAAAAAATATTTATTTTTTAAAATTATTCTGGAGTCTAAGTAAATACAGGATAGTAAGACAGAGAATATTAATATTTAAGGGGTGTGTATCTATTGTTTTTTTGAGAATGTGTCTAGGCATTGTTAGGTGTAAGTATTCTGAGATGTGGAGAAACAAGAAATTTAAATATCTGATTTAAAGAAGATTTAGATGAGAAATAAAGAACAATAATTATGAGATATTTAAATATAAGGAGGCGGTGAAAGATATAGATAGGAAGGATATAAGTTAGAAAAATTGGTATTATCATTGGTAGCGCACAGTCGGCGAATGGCCGTGTAGGGGTGAGAAAGGATTAAAAGGGGCTTAAAAAACTAATTTATTTTTGGTTGGTTTGATCTTCCTCTTGAAAAGTGAAGGAGAGACAGAGTTTAAGGGAAAAACAAGGTTAGGTTTGGTGGTCCTCTGATTACTAAGCTGGCTTTAATAATGGCAAAGTTTATCGTGTTTCTTTTAATTTTGTGGGTAATAATCCTTTTATTTTTTTAAACAAATTTATCCTTTGCTAGTTATATTTATTTTTTATTAATCAAATTCACTACTTTTTTTAATGTTTTTCCATCCATAATTATTCTAAATAAGTTTCATGGATTGGTAATCAACAACTTTTTATTTTTATGTTTTCTTTTTTATCTTTTTTGTACGACTCTTTCGATGTCTTTTTTTTTAACTTCAAATTATTTGCGCTTTCACAAATACCTACAAGAATAAGTTAATCACTTATCTCCATAAAAAAAATAAAAAATGATAACATATAAAAAACTTATAATTTTATTAGTTAAAAAAAATAAAAATACCCCTACCTATAAATTAAGAGAGTATAAAAGATTTTCCCTTAATTACAATCAAGAGGGATGACTTTTAATACCACCCATTATAGTTGGCCGATGTGACATGTTTTCAATTAGAAATTTAAATTAATATTTTTTATAATTTAAAGTCACATTTATTCTTATGAAAAAAAACTTTATAATATATCTGTTTTTACTTTATTTCTTCTATTAGTTTCTAGTAAACTGTTGTCGAAGAATAAATAAATTTTTATGTTCTTTAACAACAGTTTATTGGAAAATATTAAATTAATAACTTATACTTTATGATTTCTTACTCTGTTACTGACCTTCAGCCATTTCTAACTTCCATGTCATGCAAAGGGCATCCAGAGACAACATTTGCTTACTTTTGGATTACATATTCATATGCACCTTAACAAGGAAAGATGTGATGAATAGACCACCATTTGTGATTCTCAGCTTAGCAAGCTCCGTATCTGTCACTTTTCAACTCTGACGGGAATATAATTTATTTTCATTTCATACTTAAAAGAAAATGAAGAAAAAAAAAATGAGAATTGGTTAATTTTTTAACTCTCATGCGAGAGCTCTTGCCGAAGGAGAGAGAGGAAAATTTTAGTTTAAAGATAAAATAAAATTTGGAAAAAAAAATATAATAGTTACGCCTTCATACATGCTAATTGAATTTGCCTTCAGGTTTGAGAGAACAAACCATCTTAGCCCTCAAAATTGTCGCTTTTCACTCTCCATACTAATTGCATCCTTAAACTTGCACAACCATGGATATTGGATGGTTACATAAATAAAAAATCAAACTCAATTAAACGATTCTTGATATTCAGATTGGATTATTATTAATAAATTCTAAAAGCTCATCCCCTGGAAATTAGTTTATATTTTAAGAGGATTTATTACCAAAAAGGGGAAAAACGAAGAAGGAGAATATTTAAGTAAAAAACACGGCTTCTAAAAGCAATTTTCTTTAAAAAAAAAGTTTTAGATCTAGACTTATTTAAGTAACTAAATAACAATATATGAAATTGGGAAATTTTTCTTTTCCTTTAAATTCCGATGCATAATTTTGACTTCTATTTTTTTTAATTTTAGTTTTTAAACTTTAGAGATCCAATAATTAATTTTGTATATGTTTTATTTCTTTTATTTTGGACCGGTTGAATCCAAAACCTAGAATATTTATTTAAAGTATCATATTTTTTTATAAGTTAAATAATTTTATTGAATTATAAAGCATAAGATAGGTTTTCTTTATAAAATGTTACAATACAATTTTTTTTTATATATAAAAAAATTACTTTAAAAAATATGAAAAGTATAAAGTTTTTCTTCATAAAGTGCACGAAACATACACATTAGAAAAAAAAAGTGCATAAGCATATAAAAAAATATAGCACGAATGAAAAAAAATGAAACCACCCACGATATTATTTCTGCAAATTGAATTACACTGCTTAAATAATATATTTAAAATTTTTGTATTTGTTATGTACGGGTAGGAGAATTCACGGTAGTGAAATAACACTAAAACACTCACCCTAAAAACATAATGAGTATCAAAGGTTTTTAGATATCGATACTGTCTAAGTCTAGAAGACTTTCAGATTTCGGCCTTACCAAAATTCGAATAATCATGAAACATTGTAAGTAAAAGAACAAAACATGAAAAAGATATTAGAGTTTGACCTTCTCAAAACATGCAAAATCATAATGATAAATTGATAACCCTAATTAGAAATTAACATTAAAAGATTCATATTATCATTGTGTCCAATAAAGCTGAAAGTAGATTTACGATATATCTATTGGACAAAGGCAATATACAGAAGACAAAAGTAATATCCTTCTCAACACAAGTAATACTTCTTAGGTAAAAACCTATATATTTACTATAAATAATTGGTACTGAGTTACTTGTCGATGATCCATGATTAAAGTATTTTTCTCTTTGCTCTTAAACCAATCTGAACACTTTTTTAATTGATTGTTAGAGTCATTTTTTGCAAGTTCTCCCCTATTTTGGATAGGAAAGTCAATGGCATATTCATCAGCTTGTTCGAGAACAATGTTCGACCTCATTTTGGCAAGAACATTTTGATGCCCACTGTGGCGCCGAAGTAAAACCAGTCCCTACAGTTGAAGACTGAGAAGTTATAGCAATCACCAAAAGTCACGGAGCTACACCTCGAAACCAACCACAAAATGAAGAAGAAACACCTAGATAATCTAAGGTCGTAGATTCAAACAGTGTAACAAAGATTCTCATATTATTAAGAGAAGAGATTACGGAACTCAGATGTGAAAATGTCAAATTCCACAATCGTAGTATTTGAGAAGATGAAATAAGCAAGAAAAAGAAACAAGTAGATTGACACAAAGGTGAATTCGCGACCCCATCCTACAGTGGACCATCCATGGGACACTTGCGAGGACCATCTCATGATCAACCTTTACACACTCATTCAACCCACCCAACTCTCCAAGAATGTCTAAAAGAAAGCCCCACCTCAGTCCAAACAATTCCTTTTTTCACATCCCCACCTATACCTAATATACCTACACTTGTCCAAACCATCCCACCCTTTGCCTCATTGATCAAGGGAACCTCTGCAAAAGTTCAGTCACACCATTCTTTCACATCCAAAATCATGGATGTTCCTTTGCCTAAAAGTTGGAAACATTTAACTTTAGAGAAATATGATGGAACTACAAAACCCGACACTCATTTGGCCGTTTTTATGACACAAGTAAGGATGTCTACCAAAGATCAAACAATCTTATGAAAAATCTTTCCAATGTCACTTAGAGGGCAAACTTTGAATTGATTCATCCAACTTCCACCAAGTTTGATTGACAGTTCCCAAACGCTGTCTGTAAGATTTGGAACCCAATTTGCCACATCTTCATCAACTATCACCAATATTATCACAACATATTTTAACACTTATACATTATAGGTATAAAAGAGTTTTACGCCGATGGTTAATCACAATTTTTCGTTTACATGACTTTTAAAATATTAATTGATAAAGTCAACAATCTTATCATATATAAAGAATTGTTATTCATTGTCAGTGTTTCGATCACTCCACAAAATATTGTCATATTCACCAACAAAAATAAACCACCCATAATTGTTATTACCACCACATAAGCAAAAGGTAATATTATGTGATTAAAATTAATATATAATAATTTGTAGAGTTAATTATTTTATTTGGAGTAACTATAATAATTACATTAGTTTCATTTGATCCCATTCATACATGCATAAACACATCCATTCACTCACACGTCCTTGTGTCTTGTTTATAAAATATGTAAATATATCCGGTGGTGAAAATTGGATAAAAATTTTAGTGGTGCCAAATTAACTTTTTAATATATAAATTGTTTTTTTTAAAATTTTAAAAAAATAATTTTTTTCTCTACTCAAAACAATAATGTATGATAATGGAATTCAAGAAAAATTATTATCATTCAGTAATCATTTCATAAAACAAATATAAAAGACTATCATTAAATGTCAAAGTTTATCTGATATGAAGCTAGCCAAAATAATTTAAGCAAACTCAAAGATAAATTATACACTTATCTCCTACTATATCCAAAATAGTATACTAACTTAGTTTAAGTTGCTCCAATTGTATAGTATCACTTGTACATGACAAACCTTGTGAAATGCACGTTAAGCAAAAAAAATCACATAAACATAAATAATTATTTATAGATGAGTCAAACTTTAGGAATAACTGCATAAATTAAATATTTGACATTATTATATACATATAAAATTTTAAATATAAGTTTAACATAAAGTTTATCATCATAATAATATACAAAAAATAAGCAGAGTTAAATTGTAGCTCTGCAGTCATTCCATGACCTAGAATTTTCAATAATTGAGTCAAACTAAAACTTATCTTTTGTAATCTAGAACTAAAGCTTATTGTAATATCTCTTTCAATAGACTACCATACTATATGTGAAAATTTAGCTTCCATTTTATTTCTCTACCTAATCTATATTATTTTTATTATAGAAAAAAATATTTCCGTTGTAGTTGTAAAAACTTTAAGATGTACTCATATTCAAATTTTTTTCCAACTTTCTAATCTTAATATAAACTATATATATATATATATATATATATATATATATATATATATATATATATATATATATATATATTTTGAGAAAAATTTGGGGAGGCGTAGCTCCCGGCCCAACGAAGTTCCGCCTCTGAATATATCATTGCTGATTAAAAAAAGAAACACGCGCACCCTAAACATGCACCAACACATAAATTCAAAAGCATTAGCAAAAACAAAATTTCAGTTACGTAATAATCAAGCTCTATTTACCCATGAATCAAATTAAGGTGGGAGCCTTATTAGATTAGAATGTTTGAGTGGTTGTCAATTTTCAGTTTTTGTTTTTAAAATATTTGAAAACCGAAATATATTTAGCTAAAATAATTATGATTTTTTATTTATTTTTAAATAATTATTATCTAATTTGGAAACAATAAAATTAGTCTTAAAATTTTTGTTTCTATTTTTTTTAAAGTTTATCATATGTCACTACCCACTATGTTGTCTTTGCAGTCATTAATATCAATTGTCAAATCACTTATTTCCTTCGTTTGCCACATCATTCACTATTATTATTGGTTCCTGATTATCCTGGTTCATCATTATTAATCTCTCATTGTTATTTTGTTTTCATTTGCCGTCGACTGTCATGTAACATTGATTATTATCTCCAATCACCACCACCAATTTTTTATTTTTAATCACTAGTTATCGATCTCTAATTATTATTGTTGAGTACTGTTTTTTATAGTTGTCCTCGTCATCTTCTATTGTCACAATTAAGTTACATTTGATAATAGTATTTTAAATTAAAAAAAAATTTATAAATTTTAAAACTTCAAAGTAAACTAGCTTTTGTTTTTTTTTTTTTGTAAATTTGAAAAGTTAAAAAAAAAACCTAAAACAAAACTTTATTTACTCAACACAATCATTATATTTAACGAAAATAAAATGTAAGAATAGAAAATAATCTTTTATACTTATAGAGTAAATAGATATATTACCTCTGTATTTAAAAGTAAGATGTTATAATTTATTATATTTATATGTATCAGGAAGGAGAACCTGCCTTTTTTAATGTGATGTACGTAAGTAAACACTTACATTTTGTAAATAATAAATTATTATTCTTCAAGTATTAATCAATATTGACAGCAGTTAATTAGGGTTATAATTGCTTATATATAATTAGGGTATTTCAATAACTTAATTATAATTAATAAATAATTATATATGTAAGTAGTTATAATAATCATAATTCTTATAACCGGTTATTATTATAAATAATCAATTATATAACCGATTATTATTTATAACTAGTTACATAATTAAATATATAGATAATCGATTATTTAACTAATTATTTGTCCATAAATAATTAAATAATTAATTTTGAAAAATAAAATCATTCTTAATTTTTTTCCTCTACTTAATATGTTTCTCACATGGGTGACCAGTGACACAAAAGTGTGAAATACATTAAAGAAGTTTTTTTTTCACTCTATAAATTATCCATAACATTTTGCCATTTGTCACAAAGATGTTAGAGGTTCATCAGTAGTTTATTTTTTGTTAGTGTATTATTCACAAGATTGTGAACATCTTCACAAAAATGTGGGAGATGTAAGTAAATTTTTTTCCTTCTCAATGTTTTTTCCATATGGATGAGACGATTGTCACAGAGGTATGAGCAGTGTTAGAGAAGATTTTTTTATTCAGCCCATTATTCACAAGGATTTGACTTAAGTCACATATGTGTGAGTATTTTTTTTTATTAGTGCGTATTTTTACATGTTGTTTCTACTCTCACACAGGTGTATACAATGTTATAAAATTTTTTCTTTTTTATCACATTTTGCATATAGATGTGGTAATTGGAATAAAAGTATGTATTATGTCATAGCTAAAAATAGGTTATAAAACTAAATTTAACTAACACTTTTTTATTAAAAACAAAATTAAAACTAAAAGAATTTAATAACAAGTATGATGAAATCAAATTTAACCATAACCATTTATTTAATGAAGTTAAGTTAATTAACTACACCCGTAAAAAAGATTATAGTTTTATAACTATATTAATCGGGTTTTTTTTTTAAATTGAATATTTTGAGGCGAGGAGCCCGAATTAGGGTAGTTTTAAACATTAATGTGGTGGCTACAGCCAAATACTAAACATCTACCATTGTCCAAATGCCAGCTTTCTGAAGGACCTTCTTATCACTTTTAAGAGCACATGCATCATCCACACGTTTTAATCCTAAAACGTTTTAATCCTAAAACGACAAGCAAAAGCCACTGTCGCTGCCATCCACCCATTTATTTCTTCCATTTGAGTTTTTCTATTTTTTTATATACTAAAGCAAGTGTATTTGAACTCGTCACTGAAGGGCCGGGTATACAAAATTACAAATATAAATATAAATAAATATATATATATATATATATATATATATATATATATATATATATATATATATATATGTGGTTATGGATATTTATTTCCACAATTAAAGCCCAAAATGATCGCTCACCTAAATGCATATATCTTCCAAACACTTTTATATATCCTAACATGTTTCTTTTATGACACTTGACTAAGGGTAGGGTACAAAGATAAGTAATTATCCTCAACCGATTAAGTACCAACTACTAAACCTAAAATACAAATACAATTTGCCTACTGTATTGGACTCACCAACATCTTCCCACTCGGTAGCACCATCATGGGTGGTAAAACAATTTTTTTCTCAACATATATCAAGGATTTCGACTTGAGATTATTTTTCAACTCAAAAAATTTTACATCATTTGAAGCATTTATGATGTTGATCCTATTTAGGCGTGGCTATCTATTTCTTAAAATTCATGGCATTTATTTATATATATATATATATATATATATATATATATATATATATATATATATATATATATATATTAAAATTGAAGCACACACCTTGATGGCATTTACATGGACCATGCATGATTACACATACGTGTGTTATATTTAATGATAGTTAATGTTTATATTGAAACTTTTTTATCTTAATTAGTGATATGGATAATTGGATTGGGAACGTGCAGATAATGACTTAGTTTTATGATAGCGCGTTGTAACCCCTCTTTGACAACCACGACTTTTATGATGTCATGATCCCGTTCTCTCTGTAGCCCGTTACACCACGACCTGTATAAATACAGAAATATCTCTCAGATCAAGATGACAACCACGAGCCAGAGCCTATAAAAGAAGGACAGAGTCAACCTCCTGATCATCCAAGTCATTCTAGACAGAAACTCACTACGAATATGACCTCTTTGATTGTTAGCAAGAACATCTGGCGACCATAGTGGGAGTTGGTAAAACTGAAGTCGCGACTTTTTTTCTTCCTTGTCACAATGGTACCAACCCGACATGCTGAATCCTCTACTGCCGGGATGAAAGCTCTAGATTAGCTCCTGCAGGAAATCTGCCAAGAAGCTCAAGAGGCCTTGCCATGTCGAGGTTGCCAGCAGAAGTTTAGGGCGCAACTGGAAAGCCTCAGGTGCACCAACCTCGACGTCTACCCAAAACCTCAGTGAGAATTCCAACCTTTCTCCATTGAAATAGAAGCGGAATCCTACCCCATTTTTTGGGGGTGTGGATCCTCTCTAGTTACTGAAAATTTCTAGTAACTGGAGATAAGTTTTTTCCATTTTTTGGTCCCTAAAATGGAATCGTTCGACCAGAGTGGAGACATGAAAATTCTGCTCATAGATGCTCATAAGTGGGTGGAACGACACGATCTAATGTATGATGTTCATCGAAGCCCTAAGCAGATCGACACTGGACTGGTTTAGTGCGTTGCTAGACAATTCGATCACCTACTTTAAAGACTTCTCTAGGTTGTTTGTTGCCTAATTTGTGGAAAATAGACAAAAAATTCCGTCAATAGTTGACCAGTTCAATGTCAGGCAGAGAATAGATGAGACGTTAAAAAAATATTTGACGCACTTCAGTAGCGCCAGTGTCAGGGTGAAAGACCCAAACGAGAGGATGTTTGTAGCTTCCTTCATGAAGGGCCTCTGTGCTAGCTCCTTTGGAGAATCTCTAGTCCATAGAGAACCTGGCAATATGGTCGAGATCAGGGTCCGTGTCCTATGCCACATCAATGCAAAAGAAGTAATAATGCAAAAAAAGCCAGAGATAAGACAAAGCCAAGCACCACCCAGGAGACAAGAGGAAGGACAACAAGTCAGGAAAACAACAATCTGTGTACAGCGAGACTAGCAAGCACGTCAGTTCACCGCATGACCATACAAGACCACGTCACTATGATTATGACTTACAAAACCCTACCCCCTTGACAATCCGGCATAGGCAAGTACTACACGACGTGAACACAACAGATTGATGTGTTACCCACTAGCATGGGATCATTAACTAGGGAGAGACTGGGATTCCTGGTGCGAGTTCCATCGGACATTCGGTCACCATACCGAAAAATGCTACACACTAATAAGGAAAATAGAGAAGCTCATAAAGGAGCCACATCTATATAACTTCCTGAGAAACCCTAGTCAAGGCCAGGAACAACAACCAAGGCTACCCCCACCTCCCGCAAAGCCGAAGCGAAGTCGAACAAAGGAAAGTGGCCACAAGTGGTCGATCCATGGAGACTTCAACACTATAATTGAGGGCTTTGTTGGTGAGGGTCCTACATCGTCAACAAGAAAAAGATACAGTAGGGCAGTTCTCAACATTTCAGCTAACACAAAAGCGGCACAAATGCCAACACCATCCGTCTCCTTCACCAATGATAATTATGAAGGGGTCATTCCACACGACCATGACCCAATTGTGATCTCCACCATTATGATGCACTGCAATGTTCATTGTATCTTGGTAGACCAAGGATGTTCCGTCAACATCCTCTTTTGGAACACGTACATCAGGTTAAGAATCCCCCAAGATATCGTGAGACCTCACAAAGGAGTCTTGGTCGGCTTCACGGGCGAATATCTGGAAGTAGGAGGATATGTTAACCTCTGCACTACTTTTGGCTCTAAATAATCAACCAAAATGATAATGGTACGTTAACTGGTGATAAACGCCCCGACATCATATAATGTGTGGTTGGGACGACCAATCCTCAATGCCTTAGGGGTAGTTGTCTCAACACCGCACCTGAAGATGAAGTACTCGCTCGAGGGGGTGACATCGGGTCATCAAGGTTGACCAAGAAGCAGCATGAAAATGCTATGAAGAAAGGCTGAAATGCAGGCGTACCTGCTCGGCTGTCGGAAGCAATCAGGTCCACTTGCTTGACCTTGATCCACGGGGTGACCTCTTAGACAGTACACCAATGACGGTAGACCTGCTGAAACCAATTGTCATTGACAGAGGACAAGTCTATATAGGGAGCGACTTTGAAGCTGAAGTAGAAGCTGAAATCGTAAGGTATTGCGATGCAACTTCAACATCTTCGGTTGGCGTTCTACTGACATGCCAAGGATCGACCCTGACTTTGTCTATCGTCAACTTCCTACCCCTTCACTAGTTAACCCCCTCCCAACTCGAATATTTAGAAATGTGCTCCAAAATGTCCTCTTTTACCCACAGGTAAATCTCTTGCCAATTCACCAGCAGCACCTCTGGAGCCATCCCCCTAACCGCCACATTCGCCGTTTTGCACTCCATAAGTATATGTTGGTCCTAGGGGGAAATCTATAAGGGGGGTGAAGGTTGAATAGATTCACAAAATATTTTTCAAAATTTTTCTATTAAAAAATAATATCAAAGTTTTAAAAAATATCATTTTTAAGAAATTTCCAAAATTTACCTTAGTGTTTTAAAAAATGGGTTTTCAAAATAAGCTTGAAACAAAGATAAAGATTCAAGACATTCTATGTTTTAGGTATCAAGCTTGATCAATAATAATTCCTTTAATGATGGTTTTCAGTTTGCACTTAGTTAAATCATAATATGAATTCCAATCACAATTCTTTTCAATAAAAGATTATGAGTAATGAATATATAGTATCAAGATTCAACAATTCAATCAAAGATTCAATAACCCAATAACAATCTCAATTAAGCAATATCAATAAAATCAATTTTTCTGCATAAAGATTCAAAATAAAGTTCACCATAGAAACCCACTCACAAATCAATCAACAAATCAATTCAGACAATCATAAACAGTGTAAGGAAAGATAAAATTTGCACAGTAGTTTTATACTGGTTTGGTCAACCTGACCTACATCTAGATTTTAGACTTAGTCTCCCGCTGATCTATTTTCCACTATAATCTCATACATGCACATCACACATAGAGATTTTAATCCTGGAAAGATTCAAAACCACATGACAAAAGAGGTTTTCTCTTGGAACCCACAAGAGTTTGCTAAACCGTGACTCCCTATTACTCATAACTCCTCATTGTAAGATTTTACAATAATCTCAAGATTCCCTCAAGAGATTATGAGGACTTAAAAATACAAAGATTAGGGTATAGAACAATATCACCTGATTTGTGATGAATACCCAAGCAATAGAGATCAAACTAACAACTTTCTTTCCCTTTGATCAACCAATTCTTGGTCCTTCAAACCATCAAATTATGGGTTTTGTTCTTGGAAAAAATGGTAAAAACAGTTAAAAATAAGGAAGATTTTTTTGGGCCTTCCGTTAGTTATAAAAAATCTAGTTTAAAAATGCTTTTATATTATTTTTGTAGCAGGGTAATCGATTACCCAATAGATTACCTGATCTATTGCTAGAAAATAGGCCCAAAAAGCATGGTCAGCATGGTCTTGGGTTTAATTGATTACTATTTTTAGATAATCTATTACTCCTGATAGCATGAATAAGAATAACCAATTTTTCTTGAAGGTAATCGATTACCATAATAAGGTAATT
Organism: Psophocarpus tetragonolobus; assembly: GCA_037954015.1. NCBI lineage: Eukaryota > Viridiplantae > Streptophyta > Magnoliopsida > Fabales > Fabaceae > Psophocarpus > Psophocarpus tetragonolobus. Next base: position 90,420,407 of record CM075690.1, read on the forward strand.
GATTACCTTACTGCAAAAACTCATTTTGATGATTTTCAGCACTTCCCAGCCTATGTAATATATCCCTTAGCTACTCAAACACATTCTCATGCCTATCTAAACACACAATACAAGTACCACACCTATCAAACACATTTGGTACCATAAAAATGAATTGAATAAAACTTAAAAACAAAACTCCAAGTGATAGAACTAATTCTTCAAAACCAAAACTTCAAAGAGCTTCAAAGGATTTGATGGCTTCTTCAAGCTTTCCAATCCTTCAATTCCAACAGTATATGGACCTCTTACTGTAATCTACAGTTAGGGAAGAAAAACAAGGGGATGAGACGTGTACCTCCCAGGATGTTGTCATGCACTGCCGTGTTGGAACTTTTTCAAGCACAGAGAATCGCAACTCAGAAAACGCTCTGCTCCCAACCTATTTCCAAACCTTAGATAAAAGCGAAGGGGGCAAGACGTGGGTTCGCGCCTCTTAGCCTTTGTGACACCTCGAACTTCTGCCCAAAACTCCCATATAGATAGATAACATGTGGCTTTCCAAGGACACTAGAAGAAATGTACTGATTGGACAAATGTCTGTCAAAGCGGCATTTTAGAGTTGTTGGAAATAATAGTGGATTGGTATTAATCAATTATATTTTATCATTATCTGGCAATTTAAGATATGATGATAATCATATCTTATAATATCTTTATGATTATTTGAATGAAACTTTAACATGTTATTTTAACAATAACAAGTAGCGTAAACCCTCATTTTTTTTTTGTGAAAAAACTAATAGTGAACTATATTATAAAATTTCACTAATAACACAAAAAATCTTCAATTCAAATTTAATTTTCTAATAGAAAACAACCATAATTCTCTCATAGAAAACAACCATAATATGTATCTAATTTGGCTCTGATACCAATTGATGGAAATAAAAGGAAACCTTAAATCAGTAGATACAAGATTATAGTATGTATAGAGAATTAAATATAAAAGGATAGAGGAAAGAGAATTTGTGTACCTCAAATATATTGAATTGAAGTTCTTGATTTTCAAGAACAAAAAAACCCTAGGAATGATTATTGTAGAGATATGAGTTCAATAAGAACTCTTGAGGGTTTTACTACCTACTTTCTAGGGGATTATTCTAGAGAATGTGTATTGTTGTTGTAATTTGCTTAATGGGATGACAAATTTATAATCCCCCAGGGTAGGTAGAGACCCCTCAAATGGGCTTTTTTTATGATTGACTCAACCCATCACAGAGTCAATCTTACTATAATCCCATTCAAATAATCATAAAGATATTATAAGATATGATTATCACCAAATCTTAAATTGCCAGATAATGATAAAATATAATTGATTAATACCAATCCACTATTATTTCCAACATTCTCCCACTTGGATGGTATTAATCAATAATACAAAGATAAATCATTAAGCTAGAATGACAATTATAGACAAATCTTATATTAGACAATGAGAAATTTGAGCTACAAAATAATATCCGATAGGGATATATATATAAATATTTCTCATAAAGTATATAGAATAATGTAGTTCAATAAAATGATACTACATGGTCTCAAGCATCCAAAAATGCTAAGAGATATGTTACTAAAATTATATTACTGTTTCAATTATATTTTATCATTATCTGACAATTTAAGATTTGGTGATAATCATATCTTATAATATCTTTATGATTATTTGAATGGGATTATAGTAAGATTGACTCTGTGATGGGTTGAGTCAATCATAAAAAAAGCTCATCTGAGGGGTCTCTGCCTACCCTGGGGGATTATAAATTTGCCATCCCATTAAGCAAATTACAACAACAATACACATTCTCTAGAATAATCCCCTAGAAAGTAGGTAGTAAAACCCTCAAGAGTTCTTATTGAACTCATATCTCTACAATAATCATTCCTAGGGTTCTTTTGTTCTTGAAAATCAAGAACTTCAATTCAATATATTTGAGGTACACAAATTCTCTTTCCTCTATCCTTTTATATTTAATTCTCTATACATACTATAATCTTGTATCTACTGATTTAAGGTTTCCTTTTATTTCCATCAAGAGTGTCACGTCACCACCTTAGGTCCGTCAAAAGGACTTAATGGGCCTGCTTTAGGACAAGGTCTTGACGAGCCCGAAGTTTTTTGCTTGCAACAAAAGCTCGCTCAAGGCTAAAGGCTAGTGGAATGGGGGTCGTGTGGATAACAACCTGGCCCCACAATGGCGTGAACGTGCCTTGTAACCCCTTGTTGACAACCACGACTTCCACGATATTATGATCCCGTTCTCCCTGCAGCCGCTACACCATGAACTACGTAAATAAAGGAGATATCCTCAGATTAAAGACGACAATCATAAACTTGAGCTATAAAAAGAGAGCAGGTGAACTTTCTGATCATCCAAATCATTCTAGAAATAAACTCCCTTACAAGACAACCTCTCCAATTATTAGTAACATCGATAACAAATTAGTACCCTTTTGTAAGGCGCGAACATCACAACTTTCAAGTATTTAATGTAAATTAATATCAAAACTCGAATTTAACATTTCTAATTAATTAAGCTGAAAGAAATTAAAGAATCCTGTATCAGCTATAGGTTCGGTAGCTAATTAATGCCGACTTGGTGATCATATGCAAATGGAATTGACAAATCCAAATTGAAAATGAGAAGGGACAATGTGAATTGTCTGATGGGAACACTCGAACCCAATCACAGAACACTAACACGCTCCAGCATTCATAAAGAAACCGACTTTTTAATGTTTTCACGGTACTTTTTAATTTTGCTCTTGTGCTTTCGGGTCAATCCATTCCCATTGCTTCATGATTTTCGTTAATTTTTTTTTTCCATGTTAAATATAAATTTTCACTTTCAAAGTTTCTGTTTCTTTTTTGTGTTGTGGCATATTTGTTATTATTAAAGGTAATCATTACAAGGGTTGTCAAGCACGGGTGATCCTTTTTTTAATCTCTGATTTGTCCAGGTCGTAGCTAGGTTTTCATGATACTAATTAAATATGCGGATACATAAATCCCAGATTAAACTGTGGATTAGCAAATTAATCTACTACAGCCTTTTACTTAATTTATAGAGACATATTTGTATATCTTTTATATATAGCCACAAAAGTTTCATACAAATCCAGCTACCGTGGCTTAACACACCAACAAATATAAGCTACACACGACCTTCTCCATTCCAAATTCGAATCATGGTTTCGGTACGTACGTAGGACCTATAGTAGGCCATCGTTGCCAAATACCTACTTTTTATTTTCCTACCTCTTTTTATGCATGATTGTATCATACCATCATTACCAATTAAATTTTAATTTTAATAATTCATATTCAAATTTATAATTCTCAATTTCTCATAATAACAACTTATCTATAACTCAATTAACTATATATATATATATATATATATATATATATATATATTATGAATTTGTAAACGTACACGTCTTTATTTTTTTGTTAAAGTGCATTTGTAGAAATTATTGGTATGTCTTAAAAATAATCCTTAACTATAAATTGTTAAATTACTTAAAGTAAAAATTTAATGATTAAAATAATTAATTTTTAAAATTATTAAATTAAAAAATAATAAAAATATAAATTTCTTAAAAAAACAAATATAATATAATGAATAATATAATATTTTTATGGTTATAAAATTCTATTTCTTTACATGGTCAGTATTGTCCCACTGTATTAAATTCCTATATCTGTCATAGTCTATATGTGTATATGTGAAATATACTAATAGACATTTTAAAATACTATTTTAATACTTTTTTATTATCCGTTAAAATTTATTAAAATAATTAATTTTTTATTCTTATTTTTTATTTAATATGTGTCGTGTCATGATTTATAGTTTGAATAATTTTAGCAATCATAAAAACTGAAAAAAATAGAGTATTAAAAATTATATTCCTAATCATTCTTATATATTTTTGTGGGTGGTTTGGAGATTTATACGTATAGAGGTAGTGTGAGTATGATGTTTATAGTGTTAAAATAATTATGGATTAATATTAATTGATAATTCAAATATTTCCTTCTATTATTATTATTATACGGGAATTTAAGATATGCTTATTATTTTATTATATTATTATTATAATATAAATATTTGAATAAGATTATGATAAAATTAATTTTGTGATGGGTTGAGTCAATAATTGATATAAAGTTTATTGAAGGATTCTTGTCTCTTTTGTGGATTATATTTGTCATCATAATGAACAAATTTATACACATTTTTTACGATAATTTCCTAGAAAGTGGCTAGAAAGTCCTCTATATGACTCAATGGAGGGGAGAAATTTTTAATTTTTTTTTTTTTTGGTAAACAAGAATTTTTTAAGTTAGTTACTTCTTTAGCTTTATGGTATTTTAAAAGCTTGCTTACCTACTTATTTATCCAACTTTAAGGATCTATCTCATACCTCTTTGGATTTTCTACATCTCTATGTTCAAATGTTTGATGCACTTTATCTTTCGGCACACCTTTCACATTTGTAGGTTATGTCTCACTTTTGTGGACAAACCCTTAATGCTTGGTCTTTTAACACTCCATGCACTTTTGTGGATTGAGTCACACTTCTATGGTTTTGTTTGATGTAATTTCTTTTTCGATGAAATTCTTACAATCTTTGTGGTATATTCCAAAGAGTTATTGGTGAATCCTGAAACACTTTCTTTTCTAGCATGTGCATTCCACACCTACGTGGGATATTGCATAACTTTGTGGTTGAACCCCTTATGCTTGGAGAGAAAGAAACAAAGAGAAAGAAACAAAGCTTAATGAAAATTATGAAAAAAACCACATATAATTATAAAAATATTATATTATAAAATCAAGTAAAATTTATTAATTAACCTTATCTCACCTCTAAAGACTCCACCATTAGAAGGTAACTAAAATTGGATAAAGAGAGATTTTGTCCCTCCCCTCCCCTCTCCAAAATTGAGCCAAATATATTTTTTTATATCTCTCTCCTCCCTTTCCCTCTCCTCTATTTCTCTTGAACCAAATATAGTTTAAAAAAAAGGTGAAAATAACTCATTTTTATTTAGATCAAATTATATAAATAAATTAAAAAATAAAGTGATATTATTTTTAAAAGAGTTTAATTATCGTGCATTATCAAAAATAATTTTACCGCTAAGTAATCATAAATTTTTGTATGACTTTTAAAATAATTAATGAAATATCAACAAAAAATTTGTGATTGGTTAATACTGTTTTTTTTAATGTAATACTATTTTCAAAACAATTAAATATTTCATTTTTATATAATAAAAAATATGAATTTCTTATTTTTAAATATAATAAATATTATAAAAAAATTTAAATACATTTATGGTTAATTTTCACTATATATTTATTGGATTATTTTCACTATATATAAGTACATTCATTGGTTAAAAATTATTGTAATAAATATAATCATGACTTAAATCATTAATTTCTATGGATATTTTTAGAATAAAAATTTGTATATTACTTATTAAAATTAACAATTTTAATAATTTTAATGATAATAATAAATTAGATATTTGTTTAGGAATAGATATAGTAATTTTTAATCCAAAAAATTTATTAGGTAAAATCAAGGAGATATAATACAAGAGAGATGTATAACTATGAAACATAGCTCATCGGGATCGAGATAGAAAAAAGAATTTCGTGGTTTATGGATTAGTCGAATAAATGCAGTGATTCGCAAGAATAAAAAAGTATTAGATATATATAATAATTTAATATATAATCTATACGAGGGGCAATTCCTTGTTAATCATAAAATAGTTGCACAAATAGCTATATTAAAAAAGAATTGTTTTTTATGATTGCCAACGATATTATAAAAACAAAAAATCCCCATAAATACTCCAGAAAGATATAAAATAGAAATGAGTTTACTTTTGATAGCTTTATCATATGAATTTCTATTTTATGATAGAGCTATTTTAATCTATATATAAAAAATACGATAAAAAATACGATCTTTTACTTCAAAATCTTAAGATATTATATTGATGTTTTTCTCACTATGAGAATTCAACTAACACTTTTATTTCAATAAAATTGTGTATTCCAACAAAATTGTATATGTAATAAAATAATGTTGTTCATTTAAGAGTAGACCATAGTTACGACTCTCCCTTTATAATTTTATGAGCTTACGGCAGTGTCATTGTTTCTGAGTTCTGACTTTTGGTCTAGTTGGGCAGAGCTAGTGGGGCGGTGAATACGTTGAGTCATATACTTCATGTGCAAGGACCAAAAATCAATGACAGTTTGGTGGTAGGATTTATAGGCATATTTAAACGAGAGACAAAGGATAGTAAGCGTGCTTCTTTGTTTAAATGTCTTTGCAATATAATTAATCGAATTAATGATGATGTAAACTTTTTTTAATGTACAAATGTTAATAATTAATTAGTTTTATCATATTTGATAATGCGAATTAAGTTGATCCAGTATAGACGAACTCATAGATTAGAGTGTCAATTAGGCCAATGTAAATAAATAAAAAAAAAAAGCTTCCTATGGTTAGTTTTGTAATTTGATTAAGTTTTGTAGTTTGATTTTTAGTCTTACATTGCTTAGTATTGTGAGATGTTGTTCTTTACTTTGCTATATAAGCAAGCTTATGTAAGGTTTACAAATGCACCAAAACAAATACTTCTTAATCTTGTTTATTTCTATCTTCTCGTCTTTAGTGCCTTGTTCCCAACTATCAGAGCCATTATCTTAGTATGCTCTGCGGTTGCAGCAGTGTCTGATCTTCCGCATTAGAAAAGATTTGGTTAGAGTAAATTTTCTTAGTATACTCTGTGGCTGCAACTGTGTCTGATCTTCCACATCAGAAAATATTTTTTCTCTTGTTCTTGGGGATCTAAGTCTAGAGAACCAGTGGAGGCTTTTCTTCAAAAAGCAGTAGGAGCGATGGCAATAGACAAAGGCAAGATGAAGATTGAAAAGTTCGATGGTGCGGACTTTGGCTTTTGAAAGATGCAAATAGATGACTATTTGTATCAGAAAGGCTTGCAAGAACCTCTCACAGGCCTGAAACAAGAAGCTATGAAGGAGGATGAGTGGAACTTTCTAGACAGAAAAGCTCTCGGAGCCATCCGATTGACGTTATCTCGTAATGTTGCTTTCAACATTGCAAAAGAAAGGACGACAACAGGTCTCATGAAGGTTCTTTCCAACATGTACGAGAAACCATCAGCCTCAAACAAAGTTCACTTGATGAGGCGATTGTTCAATTTGCGGATGTTTGAAGGTGCTTCGGTGACACATCATCTCGATGAACTAAACACTATTACAACCTAGTTGAGTTCAGTTGAGATTGAGTTCGATGAGGAAGTACGGGCTTTAATACTTTTGTCTTCCCTGCCAGAAAGTTGGAATGCTACGGTCACGGCTGTGAGTAGCTCATCGGGAAGCAATAAGTTAAGATTTGATGATGTTCAAAATTTGGTTCTCAGTGAAGAGATCCGGCGGAGCGAGTCGGGTGAATCATCAACCTCTTCAGTATTGCATACAGAGTCAAGAGGAAGAAGTTCAACCAAAGAAAGCGGACGCGACAAATCAAAGGAGAGACGATCCAAGTCCAGAAATCATCGTAGTTCCCAAAACTCGAAGACGATTGAGTGTTGGAATTGTCGGAAAACCGGGCACTACAAAAACCAGTGTAGGAGTGTATGGAAGAGTCAAGAAGCAAAGGGCGAAGCAAATGTTGCCTCCACCTTAAGAGAAGATGAGGTGTTGATATGCTCTCTTGAAGATAAAGAGGAGTCTTGGGTATTAGAATCTGGAGCATCTTTTCATGCTACCTCACAAAAAGAACTATTCGAGAATTATGTTCCTGGAAATCTTGGTAAGGTTTACCTTGGTAATGAGCAGTCATGTGAGATTGTAGGTAAAGGTGCAATAAAGATTAAGTTAAACGGGTCTGTATGGGAATTGAAAAATGTCAGACATATTCCCGACCTGACTAAGAACTTAATCTCAGTGGGCCAATTAGCCAGTGAAGGCTACACGACAATCTTCCACGGTGATGATTGGAAGATTTCAAAAGGTGCGACGACAATTGCTCGAGGCAAAAAGAGTGGTACTCTTTACAAGACAGCAAGAATATGTTATTTGATTGCAGTTGCAACAAATGAAAGTCCCAATCTATGGCACCAAAGACTTGGGCATATGAGTGAGAAAGGGATGAAGGTCATGCACTCAAAAGGAAAATTACCAGGTCTTCAGTCAGTAGAAATTGACATGTGTGAAGACTGTATACTTGGAAAGCAGAAGAGAGTCAGCTTTCAGACAAGTAGAAAAACCCCAAAGAAAGAGAGGCTTGAGCTCATCCACTCTGATGTTTGGGGACCAACGACTGTCCCTTCCATTGGTGGGAAGCAATACTTAGTAACTTTTATTGATGATCACTCCAGAAAGGTATGGGTTTACTTTCTGAAACATAAGTCTGAAGTATTTGAAACTTTCAAGATTTGGAAAGCTATGGTAGAAAATGAGACATGATTGAAGATTAAAAAGCTCATATCCGGCAATGGTGGTGAATATGTAGACACCAAATTCAAGAAGTTTTGCTATGAGCACGGAATCAGAATGGAGAGAACCGTGCCAGGTATGCCTCAACACAATGGTGTAGCAGAGCGTATGAATCGAACGTTGACTGAAAGAGCCAGAAGCATGCGTGTGCAGTCAGGCTTACCAAAACAGTTTTGGACAGAAGCAATCAACACAGCAGCTTACTTGATCAACCGAAGTCCATCAGTACCATTGGAGCACAAGATACCAGAAGAGGTATGGAGCAGAAAAGAGGTAAAACTTTCACATCTTAGAGTTTTCAGCTGTGTAGCATATGTGCACATCAGTGATCACGGCAGAAACAAACTTGACCCAAAATCAAAGAAGTGTACTTTCCTTGGTTATGGTGAAGATGAGTTTGACTACTGTATATGGGATGATGAAAACAAAAAGATTAACCGCAGTAGAGATGTAATCTTCAATGAAAAAGTGATGTACAAGGACATACATAATACTGGTACCAGCAACCCAGAAACAAGTGGACCAGTTTATGTAAAGGTGGAAGATATCCCAGAAAGTCCTAAATTGAGGAGTCCTCAGCCAGAGGAATCAAATAAAGAGAACAATGAGCAATCAGAACCTCCTACTCCAACTCCTGTATTGAGAAGATCCTCTCGGCCCCATGTGCCTAACAGGAGATATATAGACTACATGTTGCTGACTGATGGAGGGGAACCTGAAGATTATATGGAAGCTTGTCAAACCATGGACGCCGACAAGTGGGAGCTTGCTATGAAAGACGAGATGAAGTCTTTGATCTCCAATCAGACATGGGAACTAGTTAAGTTACCTATGGGAAAGAAAACACTTCGCAATAAATGGGTGTATCGGGTGAAGGAAGACCATGATGGTTCCAAGCGATACAAGGCCCGACTGGTTGTCAAAGGATTTGAGCAGAAAGAAGGAGTTGACTACACTGAAATCTTTGCTTCAGTTGTCAAGCTCAATACTATCAGGACTGTGTTAAGTATTGTGGCTAGTGAGAAGCTCTACCTAGAGCAATTAGATGTGAAGACTCTATTCAGAAGCATGTCAAACCACATATGTGAGCAAGTGGGAGCTTGTTGACCAAGGTTGTCACAACAGAGAAGTTGAGGCTTTGCAGTGTCTCAACTGACCTTCAAGAATGATTGATGATGAAGGCAACTACAATAAGTGATAATCAAACTCCAAGTGGGAGAATTGTTAGTTTTGTAGTTTGATTAAGTTTTGTAGTTTGATTTTTAGTCCCACATTGCTTAGTATTGTGAGATGGTGTTCTTTACTTTGCTATATAAGCAAACTTATATAAGGTTTACAAATGCACCAAAACAAATACTTTTTAATGTTGTTTATTTCTCTCTTCTTGTCTTTAGTACCGTGTTCCCAACACCTACAACGTAATGTTCTACTCTAATATATATAGTGAGATGATATGAACGTGAAAATGTAAAACGTTTGAGTTATTATAAAACTCTTGATAATAAACGTACTTTATTTACTTCATTTGAATATGACAAGAGAAATTATTTTATGAATTTATTTTAATTTTTAAAAGTTCACTTCACTAACAGCAACAGCTTACCCACAGCACAGCCCATCTCTTGAGTCATAATTAATTGCTCTATGATTGCCTCTCTTTTTATACGAAAAATAGCTCACATTAGATTCCACTCAAACCATTTTACCTATTTTGTCTGAGAAACCACCCACTTTGGTTTCTTTGCCTTTCTCAATACATTCTCTCCAATGGAGGTAGGAAGTGTTCTTAGTTTTCTTCAGGAAAAGACCATTTTAATTATTGGAGGCACTGGCTTTCTCGCAAAAAGTATCCTCTCTCTCTTTCTCTCTCTCCCTCCTTCAAGGCGCTACTGTGCTCATTTTGTGTTATATTGGTTATGTCTCTGGTTTATGTTTCACAGTTCTTCTGGAGAAGATATTGAGGGTTCAACCAAATGTTAAGAAGCTTTTTCTTCTTTTAAGAGCTTCCGATGCCAAATCTGCTACTTATCGCTTGCATAATGAGGTAAATTAATGCACAAATATTAAAGCACTCATATCAATACTTCATTAACATATAACTCTCTTCTAACCAATTGTCGTGTTATATATACATACTCCACATGTCAAATAGCACCCAAGTGTCCATAAATTATTTTTCCAGATCAATATCGACGTATAAACACTTATATATCAATTTTTTTTAATATTTATAATTTCCTTATATCTGTCTCTTTCCATCATATTATATATAGTTTATCTTACCTATATTTTTCATTTATTTTATCATATCACATATGATATTAATTATTTATTCTTTTATATTACTTATATATATAATTTTGGCATTATACACAGAAAAATCAATATTACCTCTCTTCCTAACTAATGTCGGTAAACTGTCTAAATTATGAAAACAAATAAATTTAAGTATTAGCATTAAATTTTTAATATTTTTTTAAAATTTATCTTCCATAATATTGAAAATAAAAAATATTTATTAAGGATTAGAAAAAATACGCTTAATATAGAAAAAACAATAAAAATATTTTTGAATAAAAAATCTTAAAATTTAGTGAGAATAATAATCAGAGGGGCATATAATAAATTATAGATGTAAATGTAAAAATAATATATTATATATTATTATGATGGTGCTGACGGTGATTAAATTTCGGTGCAGTAACAAAGTCAATGCCATTCTCTACCTTTTTCATCTTTCGCTTTCTCATGCATTCCTTTGATAAGAAAGATGTGACACATAGGAGAATGAACCAATTGGTGGTTGGCCCTCATAAATTAGAAGTTATACTGATCTCTGGCTTGGGTTTTTTCCCATATAATTTCTAGGAATTAATTACGGCTAGTTAAACTACTTTATGAGCAAAATAATCGAGAGGAGCCGTGGTGGTCACCTAGGATTAGGATTTGAAGAGAAAGTTGTATTTTCATTAAATTTCACCTAATTAAATTATCTTATATATCTTTTTCAGGATAAATTTATTTTCAAACCTTAATTCAAATAAGAGAAATATGTTATGCTAATGTGTCTTGAATGATTCACATTTGAAAATCATATACAACAACGTAATTATCAAGAATATACTCTATTATTGAGTTAATAGTCTATTGTGCATTAATAATAATTCATGATTCTTATTTTGATGAATATTTTTTTTGAATATAAAAAGATTATATAAACAATTACTTTAAATAAAATTTAAATACGAAATAATGAATATTTTAGATAAAGTGTAATTAAATTTGGTCCCATCTTTTTCTAAAAGTATTAAACCAAATTCAATATAAAGATACATTTAATTAAATAATTCTATTTAATTAAATGTATCTTTTTTCATAATTATTTCAGATACTATTAATTGTGGTAATGGAGTGCAATTATTCTCGCCATTTAAAGGGATATGAAAAGAGAAATACTAGTAATTTAAAACACTAGTTTAACATGTATTAATTATCAGTTCATCATCTAAAAATAAATTTAATTGCTTTTATGTCACTTTTTAAACACGTGTTGAAGGTTTAGAAAATGAAGTAACAATCAAGAGTGTGATAGTTGAAAAAATGGATTGTATTCTTCAATGTAGAAGCTTACCTGTTTGATTTTTCCAGTTCCTGTGCGCATTAATTAATTTACAGATATACTTAAGCATAAGATGAAAGACTTCGGATAAAGAATAATAAGGTTCATCTAACTCACAGTAAAAGGGGAAAAAAAGTTGTATTTACTAACAAAAACTAAAAACTAGCATTTTTTTCTATATAAAGAAAAAAGGACCTGAAGTAGAGATAAATGCCTTGGATTGGTTACATATCATTTTCAAGCTTCTCCCATCATTAATAAGTGGGCACACATTAATTTTATCACCATATATGTCATTTAATTAAACTTGGGACTAATACTTGCTTAATATATACTTTTGGTATTTAGATCATAGCGAAGGACTTATTTATCGTGCTAAAGGAAAAATTGGGTGCAAATTTTAAGTCCTTTATTTTGGAAAAAGTGACTGTGGTTCCGGGGGATATTTCTTACGAGGACTTGGGTTTGAAGGATTCAATTCTAAGGGAAGAGATTTGCAATCAGACAGATGTTATTGTCAATTTAGCAGCAACTACTAACTTTGATGAAAGGTACAAGCTTTATTATCACAGACCTTTTTTTCTTTCACTAATTTAATGAGTTTAATCAGTATATTATAAATTATTAGTATGCAATGATCACTAATAGAAATTTTAAGATATGATAATAGTTATAAACATCATAAAACTTATTATATATATAGTACTAATTATTTATAATTAAATAAAGACTTAAAATTTTCTTATACCGTTATTACAATTTTTATATTTAAATTTGTATTATTCCAACATGGTGGAATTAAATTTCAACCCTTGAAAATTCAGGTACGATGTAGCGTTGGGTCTAAATACCTTTGGAGTGAAGCATGTGATGAACTTCGCTAAACAATGTAGCAAACTCAAAGTTCTTCTTCATGTATCAACAGGTTAATTAGTGTTATATTAATGTGAAACGCAAATCCATGAGATTGTAAAAAAACACGTGTCTCATAGTAATGCTACACGCCAATTTCAGCTTATGTATGTGGAGAGAGAGGAGGACTGATACTGGAGGATCCCTATCACTTTGGTGATTCACTAAATGGAGTGTCTGGACTAGACATTGATGCAGAAAGGACAATCGTGTGTGAAAATTTGGATGAACTACGAAAGCAGGGGGCCACAGAGCGTGAAATTAAAATAGCCATGAAAAATCTCGGTATTAGCAGGTTTGTGAAAATCTACAATGCTACTTTTCCTTCATTGTCTCTACGTCCATGGTGCTTCATTTGGATCACACCTGCTCATCATAACATTATTCTGCAAACCTAACCACATTTCTTTAGATATTTTTTCATACATTATGTCAGAAAAGTAAATAGAATTAGAAAATGTAGTAGGATGTCATGTGACGTGGAAATTAAAAAGATAAAAAGAATGAGATAGAAGAGATTATATTAAAGATACAACACCATGCATATTTGAAAAAAAAAAAAAAATCTTCTGAACCAGCAGGGTCCAGCTGACAGACGTTCAGTGCATGTGCATGAATAATTTAAAGAATATACGTAAAAAAAGGAATCAATAACAATAAAAATTTCTGGTTTATCTTAATTACACAATTTTATTTGCATCATATCGTTTCTCTGTACAAGTGGACTATAGGACCCCTAAAAACACAAGCATGTCACATGTGGGTCTATATATTTTATATAAATTGATGACGTGAATATATATATATATATATATATATATATATATATATATGAGTGAGGGTACCCATACATTCAATTAACTAATTAATCCAAAATTACGTGTCTCCCCCTAAATATAGAAGGCTCCGGGACCAAAGAAAAGAAACAATATGGACCTTTATTTCCCAATCCTACAGAAGATGTGAAATGACTGCTTTAATTTGGTAGATGGATAGAAAACAATATCCACATGTACGTATGTGCACGGCTAACGAATGGTTCTCATTATTTGACAGGTGAGATCCACAAATAGTAAAGAATAAAATGTAAAATATTATATATCATAGAGGACTCCATTCGAAATATTATTCTACTTCTTCCATCTTTTTGGATTTCGCTAGCAGTACTGCAGCTTCAGTATAACTACTATTTTACATTATTAATACATATTTATTTAAAAAAAATATGAAAAGACTGGAAGCTAAACTAAAAAATAATAATAATTTAAGTCGCTAAAATTAAGGTATTTTGACCTTCATAATATATGTGATGATTTATTTTCCTTAAACAACGTAACACATAGTATACATATGAATAATTTCCATAACTATTTTCTTAAATGATTAATGTTGATTAGGGCAAAGGTATATGGATGGCCAAACACATACGTATTTACGAAGGCAGTAGGAGAGATGGTCGTGGAACAATTAAAAGGAAGCCTCTCAGTGGTTATTATGCGTCCTACCATTGTTACAAGCACATTAAGAGAACCTTTCCCTGGTTGGGCCGAGGGTGTGAGGTAAATCAAATTTCACTTTTTTCATTTATCAAATGTTAAATATCCATTCTCTCTTCAAGTATATTACATTTTTAGTTAATAATTAGACAGTTTTAAACTTTAAATAATCAAGCAAAAAAATAGGTGATACGCTAAATGTCTTAAAAACTCATTCTTTCTTCCTAATTTTACCTTTAGACAATCTTATATAATATCTCCAATTTTTAAAGTTAGTTATTATTTATAGTAAACTTACCTAAGTTCTTATCTCGTGTATTTCACCAACCATATTATTCACGAGTACATCACAATTTTTTTATAAGTTTTGGTGAGTTCTTATAAGAAATGAAATTCATTTTTTTATAATTTTTTATTTCAATTAACTTATTTTAACAACTTAAAAATTTAATTTAATTATTATAAATAAATCCCAATTTAAAGTAGAGCACCATAAAATATTAGATTTGACAAGCTCGTGTTTATACAAGAACTTATGCTTGTTTTTAAATAATAGTGAGGTTATGTCAATATCCTCCGATACGTAGTTCATATAAGCAATGTTTCTTATTGTTAAAGAACCCGTTGATTATGTTGGATATTTTATAAAATTAAATTAATATAACCAAATAATATAATTTATATTTGAATTTTATACGACTACTATTAATTTATACTATGCTGATAAAAAAAAACCTTAATGAAAATACTACTAACATGATTAATTATTGTGGTCCAACCACAATAATTATATACAGTGTTCAAACCAATATATTAATTACTGAAGCAACTACTTGCCTTAAATTTGTAAATTTAAATTACCACAACAACCTCACTTCAACCCAAAACTTGAGTAGTAAAGTGATAGTATATGTTTTGCTCACGTGAAAATCATCCATACTGTTTTAGAGTCCAATTTTGTAGATTATTCTCGGCACTGGCTTGTCACTAGTTTTTTGTTTAAATATAAATACAACTAGTATATCCCATGATATTGTATTTTAAATTTTTAATTAAATATTCCATCGAATCTTGAATATAATAACCAATACTCGTACAAAGCAAAGGAATGGAACTCTTATCAGAGCGCATTAAAAATTACAGAAAAGCACTTTTGTAAGGCATCTTAACAAAAAATTACTTACTAGAAAACAAATTTAATTCGTCATTATACTCAATTAACAATACTGCGCAAATAGTCACAACAAACAGGACACTGAACAATTGTTGGGAGAAAAATCAAATAACTAACAAAATATAAATAAAAAAATATACCATAAAATAAACAACAACGCTTTAACAAAAAAAAAATATAATAAAATTATTTTTTTTTTCATATTATTCGTACTTATGCTTATATTTATGAAAAATTTATAGAAACTATTGAAAAACATACGTACTCATTCCATCTTTTGTTCATATAATTTACACCTTATACATTCAGATTAAATATTTGGATACTATTGAAAAACATACAAACTTGTTCTTTACATCCTAATCTCTTTCTTACTTAAAGGTGGTAATCACTCTTTAAATTGTATAATTCTTCTTATATCATAAATCTTGTGTATAGATCTAATATCCTAATATTAAACAACAACATAAATATATATTTTATAAATAATATTTTTAAAATTTAACCAATCTTAAAGATAAAACAATATTTTTTCTAAAAAATTTATTAAAATAACTTAAATTGTTTTCCTAACCACCGTATGAAACATGAAGAAAATGGTAAGTTTTGTAGAAAATAATCATAGGTGAAAGCGAAAATGTAAATTTAGTTTCAGCTAAAAATGGAAGATTTCCATTGATGTTTTTTACAGGACCATTGACAGTTTAGCCGTTACATATGGGAAAGGAAAATTAACATGCTTCCTTGGAGATATCAACGGAGTTGTGGATGTGGTGAGTTAATGCATGAAACCCATATTTTGACTTAATTTCTCCATCTCAACGTCATTAATTTAATGAGCAGGTACCAGCAGACATGGTGGTAAATGCAATGCTAGTGGCCATGGTGGCTCGTGCAAAGCAGCCAAGTGATATCATATATCATGTGGGTTCCTCTTTTAATAATCCTCTAACATACTTAAAGCTCCAAGACTACGGATTAAAATATTTTACAGCAAATCCATGGATTAACAAGGATGGAACACCGGTCAAGGTTGGCAGAGTAACCGTCTTGACCGACATGGAAAGCTTCCAGAGATATATGTTCATTCGCTACCTGCTTCCATTAAAGGTTCTTATCTCATCATTGTTACAACTTATAAAACCATTTTGCGTGTTCCATCCACCATTAATTTGAATTTTTACATCATGACTCAATCAATTATTGTTTAAATTTTAAAATGATTTATTTCTAATTCATTTATATATAGTATAAATTACATACTGTGACAATATATAAAAATTAATATCTAGAATAATCAGTCAATTACATGTTATTTTAAACCTTCATGTCGTTTCCAACTACTGGTTTAAGTTTCATGGACTTTTAACTTAGTTGATTAAATAAAGTGCGGGAATAATGTCTTCAATTCATATATTGTATGCTACGTGTTGTTTTCAACCATCGATTAATGTTTTTAACATGATTGGTTCATGACCGTCGTCAATCACTGTCACTTAATTTCAAATTCTTAACAAGTTGTTGACAATAGAATGATCAGATCATGAAATGGTATTTTAAGCTCCATATATGTTATTACCTACCACCAACTTAACCTTTATGACATGATTGGTTCATGACAATCATCACTACCTCTTAATATAATAAGTTCAAATTCTTAACAAGGCTATTGACAACTTTTCGATTGAACAGGGGCTTGAGCTGGCCAACGCTGCACTTTGCCAGTATTTTCGAGGAACGTATCTTGAGCTCCACAGGAAGATCCAGGTTGTGATGCGAATGGTTGAACTTTACAGGCCTTACATGTTCTTCGATGGCATGTAAGTATTGTAAACTAAATAGGGACTTTAAATGCTTCAGTTTCAATGCGTCTTATTTCAGTAGCTAGCATGATAGTCATATAGTCACATACACACATGCAACATCTACTGACTTTATTATGAGGTATAAACTGAGATAGAGCATATTATGCACACAGATTTGATGATATAAACACAGAGAAGTTGCGAATGGCAGCAAAACAAAGTGGGACAGAGACAGATCTGTTTTACTTTGATACAAAAGAGGTTAATTGGGATGAATACTTTATGAGCACACATATCCCCGGTATTGTCAAGTACATTTTCAAATGATGCTATAGTAATGGGTGAAACTAGCTAGTAACTTTATTAAGTTCATGTTTGGATAAAATTAATAAAATATTTATAGATTAAAAAATAAGAATGTAAAATGAAATAAATTTTTTCTATTAACTAAAATTAATTTATGTATTTTAACTTTTAAAAAAAAAAAGAGTTAAATGAAAGAACTTTTATAGAAGTTAAATACATAAATTGATTTTAGCTTTCAGAAGAAACACAAATTCATCTTACCTTCTTATTTCTCCTCTTATGTAAACGGCCGCTTGAGTTCAAACTTGTGCAAAGGCACTGCATTAGAGTAGCGGTGTCATTTGTTTCTTTAAATCAGTGTAATTGGTATTGGGCCTATTGGCCAGCTGCAAATGAAGTTTGAAAAGCTTGATAGTGTTCCCAAACATCAGATATCACCGCGCGCCAAAGTCTCATTTGATAATTTTGTTCAAACAGTGACGTCACAGTGGTTGGTTTGTTTTTATTATTTTACTACTGCATAATTAAATTTAACTAATACATAATTGTCACTTTTAAGTTTTAATTAATTTTTCGACAGCTATTCGTGATTTCTAGAACATAAGTGTACAACTAGAGTCCTATATATCATCCCTAAGTATAAGTTACTTCTCTCTCCTCTTTTCTTATGATACTTCTCATTGTTAATTCTGTTGTAATTTCAGTAATGCTGAAAAGTTTTTCTTATATAGTAGGAGTCTAGTGGAAGATTTTTGGATAGTATTGCCTAATACCACTTAGGAAGTTATCTTTATTTTTTATAGAAAAATTTCAACAATCTTAAAAACTTATCTACAGAAAAAATGATTTTGTAGTGAGAGTTCTAAGTTAACACTATCATGAACTAACATGAAAAAACTATTCCTAAAATTTTATCATTTGAAAATGTTTTATTCCACAAATAGTGTATAAAATGAGTTTTACCATATTATCATAATTCATAATTTATTTAATTTTTGTATTTAATATTTATAAAGTATAAAAATTGATGTTTAATCATAACTTTTCATTTATAACTTTTAAAATATTAATTAATAAAATTAAAAAAATTATTATATACAAAAATTTATGATTAAATGTTATGTAAAAGTTTTAATTTTTTTTTTCACAATTTTTAAAATATTAATCAGTTAATAAATTTATCACAAATTGTATAAAATGAAAAAATAAAATTTTTCACACCCAGGCATTCAAATAAGGTAAAAAGGACAAATATAGAAGGTTGTGGTAAAGTTGGGAGATCAGTTTTGATTTAAGAACTCCCAGATGCAAATTTGCATGTGAACCAAGTATATATCAGATATCATTACAAGTCTAAATAAACATATATAGATGGATTGAGTTCAATCTTTTGGATGATATACTTTCTCTGATCAATAATTATATGGCAGAGAGATGATTATGATTGATGTACTAAGTGGACATTAATCAACAACAAAAGCAAAAATCTGAAAATAAATTACATGTATAAACACTCTTCCAACTTTTATTAAATAATACATAATTTTTTATCTTTTTTTAATATTAATTTTTCTTTAATTTTAAAAACATTACACTAATACCTTTTATATGATTTAAAACAATAAAGGAAGACTCTCTCAAATCTTATAATAACACTCATTTAAGAGATATAAAAATAATAGTTAAAAAAATAAAAATACATATTTAATTATATTAAACTAAATTCGGTGCGTTGTAATTTATTGTTACTGATTATTATTAGCTAGTCAATAATGATTTTTTAAGAGAATGTATATTTGTTAGTGGTAGATATTGGAATAATTTATGACAAAAGTAATAATTGAAATATGAAAGATATTTTTGGCTAAATTTATATTAAAACGTTTCTTAATAAATATACCTATAGTAGCACCAAATGGTAAAATCAATGATGCCTAATTGCCTGGTAGGTTGGAGGTAAAGAGTAAACGACCATTTGATAAAAAAAAAGAAGTAAATAACACGATTTAGGCGAATGAAAAAGAGTGCGATGCCTAAGTTTAGCATTCTTGAGTTGACGAATCAGAAATGTACGTGCTTCAGTTCTGCATTTATTTGGCTTGAGTTTGTCTAAGAAAGCCGCCACAGGGTCCCTCTGATGCGTTATACTGTGAATGAATTGGAAGTTATGAAATGTTGTGTGGGGTGTGCATGGGTTTGAACAATGAACACTGCGTCTAGGGTGCATTAAGGGTCATAACCTGGTACTCTTACCATTGAAACAATGAACAGGGCCCTGTACCCCTCCTGCTGTTGATTGAATTAATGAAACCTAACTCTGAATGTGAGGAAAATATTGTCGGCATGCCCCAATCGTTTTTTAAACCACATGATTTTACCATGATTAATATCTTCGCCTTAGAGTGCATTAAGGCTTCATAAGACTAAGAAGAAAACAGATGACATTTTTAAACACCATTTCTTAAGTGAATTTCTTATATTATTTTATGTGGTTCTTACCAATATTATGTCACATCTTAAAAAAATTTATATATAAATACAAATTTGGTTTCAATCATATGAAACCGTGAGAAATTGTCACAAGCTGTAATTAACTTAGTAGATTAAATAAGATAACTCATTGTAAATCTTATAACTCGTGTTTAATGTATATTTTAATGTTATGAGAGAATTTTTATATAAAAAAAACACATGTTGTGCCTAAAAGTTAGATCTATGAATGAATAAGGTTACTACAAAGTATTGGATCTTAAAAATAACTAATTAACAACAAATCTTTGCATTTTCTTATTTCATCTCTCTTTAACGATCTTGATATGATATAAAAAGAGAAAATTAAACATATGATAATAAGGAAATATTATATAATTAGAATAAAAAAAAAGATATGTATAATTATTTATTTATTTGATACTAAGAAAAGCAAATAAAGGAACTACAAATTCTGACAATGATATTATACAGAACTCCTCCAAAATGAAATTACAAAAATCCCATTAGCCTTTCTAATAACATGAAGTATTGCTAGAAACTTTGAGACTTTCTGTAATATCCCTAATAAAATTCTTCAAGAGGGGTTCTAAAACAAATCTCCTTTAACCATTTGAATAATGAACATGGGTGAGATTTAAAGACTTGGTACATTGGACACCATGGTTAGGACCCACAATATGTTTATATTTAGCCTAATGTTGCTTACACCTCCTATCATTAATTGATGTACCTCCTTTACTCACTTTTGTTATTTTTTCTTAATTATAAATTTCAACTTTCTTCTTAGTCTCTTCTAATGTACCTTCTTTGTTCTCTAACAATTTGACACACAGTCAGTTCACCACATGCTTCCATTTTCTTTTTCTCATATGTCATCCACCGCCATGCCCCACCTTTTTCTTTTTCCATGAGCCAAATTTTCTCAATCATGCACATTTGATAAATACCTTCGCCACTCATATACATGTCAACCATTAAAATTGGCATTTCCTTACACAATCTCAATGTGCCATCATCCTAAAAATGTATAATCAAAGGGTGCGCTAGAAGGTCTAAGTTTTAAAAAAATTGTGAGACCTTCATATTGGAAACAAGTTAATATACTACTTTTTGTCAAAGATAGCACAATCATGTAACAAAGGTACATGGTTGAGAAAATTTTTCAATAGGATAATAAGAAGGTGAGAGGTGTGATAAGGAGGTATAACATCATGTAAAAAAAATTAAAAGTACTTTCCATATATAAGAATAAATTTCTATTTTAGAAACTATTTTCTGACATGTAAATTATTTTTTGAAAAGTACTTTATGGAAGAATGATTTCTAATTCAAAAATAGTTTTTTAACTAGAAAATTATATAAACAAAAGGGTAATTAGGAAAGATGTTATAAAAAAATTAGAAAACATCACAAAAAAAAAGATGTAACGTGTGATTAACATGAATCTATATTTATTAAAATAAAAACTACTTTTCCTCATTAATATATAGTGTAGAGGAATTAACTTAATATTTATTACATCCATAACTTTTAAAGCATGATTGCATAAGATATCATAAATCTCAAATTTACAAAAATCACAAACAACATTTTCATCTACAAAATTCCTTAATACTATTCACTCCTTACTATTATTATAATTTGTAAAATTGTACAACTCTTCTTTCATTTCCTTTATGCAAGTGCCTTGATATTCATGATATTCTTCTTGGAATTTCTCAAATGTTTTTCGAGTGTAAATGTTTCAAGCTTATACAAGCTAGTGTAGGGGTTTTCTTCATTTTCAATCTAGGCAGCTTACATTTTGAATCATAATCAACTTCTAACTTGTTATATAATTTTCCATTGATAGTTATTTCCATGTGTTTGAAAATTTGTACCAAATTTAAATCTGGCTTTAAATTATTTTTCAAATCAGTGTTTAAGCTTTCACTTAACCAAGTAGATCTCATATCTACTGTGGAAGTTTTCCAAACATTAAGCTTAATAAGTAAAACTTTCAAAACAAGTAAAACTCCCACTTGATTGAGTATATGTCATACTTGTAGTGAAAGTTTTGTAGGCATAAGTCCATGCCCATTTTCCCTTCACTAAAAAAATTTTATGTAACCATTATTGTCAATAAGTAAAGCATTCTATGCATTCAAAAATTCACATTCTTCCTCATATAGATCAATGCATGCTTCAAAATATAAGAAACATTGTGAACTTTTTTAGTATAGATAGTTCACATGCCTAAGGGCATTTTCTCTTATATGCCAAGTACATAATCCATGAAATTATTCTTGCATAACTAAAGAAATATTCTTAGCCATTGGTGCATCTTGATAAGTTAGAATGGTTTTAATCTTTTCTCCACCCATTACTTTCAGAAAAGTTTCAAATAACCACTAAAAAGAAAATGTTGTCCTAAAAGTAATTGTTTGCCTATGATTGTTAAGCCCAACAAATACTCCATGTTTTCTTTTGGGTCGAAAGTAATTTTTATGGTTTTGTCTTGTATAACCAACAATATATGCTCCTCAACTTTCTTGGATGCATATTCATGAATATCTTTTGATTTCAATCTAGATTCATCTACCTATATAATTTATTATGCTTGCAACTTAGATATGTGTAGATGAATTGGGCCTAACTCTACCTCACAAAATCGGCTTGTAAGGTGAGGTTTCCACCTCATTATATACTTTTGTTTAGTCATATCACTAGGCAATATGAGATCTCCAACACACCCCCCTCACGCCGAGGACTGGACATCTCGAACGTGGAGTTTAATATTTATGGGTGATCCGATAACTGCCCGATAGCGGGTGGCATGATAGGCTCAACAACAATTCGTAAATTTAACATTTGTGAGTGGGTCCAATAGCGGCCCGATAAGCCCAACAACAACAAACCACTGGGATATGTTCTGATACCATATTAGAAATGGTAAATTTGGCCTAACTCAACCTCACAAAACCAGCTTGTAAGGTGAGATTTGTACCTCATTATATACTTTTGTTTAGCTAGACAATGTGGGATCTCCAAAATAAAATGTTTTTCAATCAATTCAACAAAACTCAGAACACGAAACAAATAACCTACAAGAAGCATTGATTTTGATTGAAGAAAGAAAAACATACTTTGGTATCAAGTATTCAAATTTGAAGGAGCTGTCGAAATTGGATTGAGCTTAAAGTCATATTCTTTTTGTTTCCAGGTGCATCGTGGATGGCACGTATTTCGTATGGTTTTTATGCAGAACATATATCACATTTTGTTTTCTTTTTATAATTGATTAAATTCTACCCATTGATTAAATGCTCCAAGCGTCATTGTATAATAAAATTGTCCTTCTCAATTTAGAGCGTTGAAAGTTGTGACGTGTGAACGTCCATTGAAGCTTTTTCAACAGATATTATTCACGAGTACAGCCTCTTTTGACCTATACAAACATTAATCCACATTAATGAAAATTTTCTTTGTAATGACCTTCAAATTGTTAATTTGATAAATGTAAATATAGATATTACACCAGCTTTTATATATTAGCATAGGCTTAATTAATATATTAAGATTGTCTTTGATTTAATGGAGGGAAGTAATTTTAACGAATGGAATCATAGGTAAGGTGAGGAGGAATTATTATAATTATATATCATGTGGTTCAATAAACACACTCTTTTCTTTTTAGTATCTTTCTTAAAACTATGTCGAATGTGTTAGATTTTTGTCGAAAAATATTTTATGCATTTTTCATCTTGAGGAAAATAACTATCATCATAAAAAATTAAATTAAAAAGATATATTGAGAAAAATTTAGTAACACCATCTAAAATTTATTAATTAAGTTTTTCTCTCATCCAAATTTTGTGGTGTTGAGCTAAAATATGGTGAGGAGCAAAGTTACCAAACTCAAGAATTTCCATAAATTCATGAAAGTTCGATATAAACTTATAAGAATTTACTTTATATAGAAATAATAAAAGTATCTATAAATAACATAATTAAACATTTCAACTACATAATAAGTCAAAATAGCAAATCATACATTCCACAATATTTAAATAACTAGGTCTAACAGTGCATCACTATTAGATAATAAATTGAAAAAGGTAATAACAATGGTAAAATATTTTTATCGATGTTTGATATTATTAAAAAATGAAGGTTTGATATCTTTAGAGGTGAATTTTTTTTCAATTTAAGAATGACACACTAAATGAAAATATGTTGAACTTTAAATGTGTAAAAAACAACTCAATTTATTGACTTTATGACTCGATAGTAAGTTTGAAAGTTTATAGAGTCTACCAAGTTTACCCAGTGTTTACTAAAAAAAAAGGGGGTTTTCCCATGAGTTAACTCGCAGAGGGTAAGTGGACTCGTAAGAATTAGAGTTAACTCGAGAGTTTGATAACTATGGTAAAGAGAGAGCATTCATCTTCCTTTTCTATCTTTTAAGAAAATAAATCAAGCAAGAGTTTTTATTTAGTTCTTTGATCTTTTTTTCATCTCCCTGGTAACTGACATGGTATACATGTAAGAGTCTTTTTATAAGAGAAAGATTTTAATATAAATTATGCATAAACTTAACACAACTCAAAAAATAAGTGAAAGTAATTTTACATGTTTCAATAAAATATTTTCTTGTGGGTCTATTAGCATCATAGTGAAAAGATCTAGAAATACTTGGTAAAATATGAATTTAAGATGAATAAAATATTACGAAAAAAGGCCTATTTCCTCTGGTTGTCCTATGCCAAATACGCAATTAGTAATGGTGAGACATGTTGCTTATTGAGAGTATCAATATCAAGTGTGTAGACACTGAATTTTGTCCAGATAAAACTTTTAACCCAAAAAAGGCAAGATAAAAGAAGAAAATTGTATAAAGTTTGAGGTTGTAATAAGTGTCCATTTTGTACAAAAATCTACATCTTTGTGACACTTATCTAGCTAGAAAAATTAAAGAAAACACTTTGCACAACCTAACTTTATCTAAAGATAGAATGTTAAAATTTCACATTCAACTTGTGGTTTCTTGTGTCCAGTTTTCCCTTGAAACAAGCAAGAAACAAGGAACAAAAAAGGAGTGGCATGATGGTAACTAACAAATCCCAGCAATAGTCCATGTAAATTGCAGGATAAAAGCCTAAACCTCAACTAAAGATGCCAATGGACCAAAGGAAGGAGTTGGTTCATGTGATTTTCAAGGCCAAGAGCCAAACCTCAACTAAAGATGATGCACTCCCTTGATTTCTTCAACCAAGGTTCCTTCCTCTAAGAAAATGGAGGATGGAGAGGTTAGAAAAGGGAGAGGGTTGACGCCACTTTCTAGAAAAAAGATGAGTCAAAATTTTTATGTTGCTTACCACAAGGGATATGTCCCTTGATAAAAGCTTTAAGAAAGAGATTTCTCAAGAGAGAGGATTCTCAAAGACACTCAAGAATAAATTGCTCAAAAAGAGTCTTACTTCATTCAATCAAGTGTGATTTGTACAAGAGAGACTAGGTGTATTTATAGCCCAAAGAGAGAGTAAGACACTCAAAACTAAGGAATGTGGGACTTGGGCCTAATTAGGATTAGGAGCACTAATCCCTCTTAGGCCCACTAAAAGTAGTGCCTAGCCTTAAGCTAGGGAGTGTCACAGCCTAATCAAAGGGGTGTGGAAAGAGATCCACACTCCTTTAGGTTATTAGGCCCTTTACAACTCTCACCTCCTTTCCTAAGATAATTACACCCTAAACTCTAGAAACTAAAATAAATGGCCAAAATACAAGGTCCAAAAGGGAATTAAAAGCTATTTAATATTTACAAGAGGAAAACTAAAGACTATGGCCTAAAATATTTATCTCCATCATGAGCTGAGTTCTGGATGAGTCTTTTCGGGTCAAGTCCTCTTCAATCCTCCTAGCCATTGCCCTAGTGAGAGGGCCCTTGGTAGGTAGGATTGCATCATCTCCTCCCCCGTCGGAAGGGTTTGTCCTCAAATCTGAAGGGTCATCCTCTTCCATGTCAGCATCTAAAAAGGGGGTAAGATCACAAACATTAAAGGTGGTACTAACTCCATAATCCTCAAGAAGGTCTAACTTATATACATTATTATTTACCTTCTCAAGGATTTGGAAGGGACCATCTCCTCAAGGACTAATTTTGGACTTCCTCTTAAAAGGGAAACGATCTTTTCTTAGGTGAAGTCAAACCCAATCGCCCTTTTCGAAGATGACTTCCTTCCTCCCCTTGTTGTTAGATGAAGCATACCCCTTAGATTGGGTTTCAATATTAATTTTGACCCTCTCATGTAATTTTTTGACAAAATCAGCCCTAGCTTCCCATTCTTTATGAAAAATTTGGGTGTTAGGGAGTGACAATAAGTCCAGAGGGGTGAGAGGATTAAAACCATATACAACCTCAAAAGGGGAGTGCTTAGTGGTTCGATGAACCACCCTATTATATGCAAATTCAATGTGGGGGAGATATTCATCCCAAGACTTGTGGTTGCCTTTCAAGAGTGCCCTCAACATAGTGGATAGGGATCTATTTACTACCTCAGTTTGTCCATCCGTTTGAGGATGACAAGTGGTAGAAAATAAGAGCTTAGTTCCTAGCCTTGCCCAAAGAGTTTTCCAAAAATGGCCAAGGAACTTAGCATCCCTATCAGAGACTATGGTTGAGGGTATTCTGTGCAAGCGAACAACCTCACGAAAGAAAAGCCTTGCGATGTGACTCCCGTCATCCACTTTGTGGCAGGGAATGAAATGTGCCATTTTACTAAAGCGGTCCACTACCACAAAGATAAAGTCTACACCTCGTTGGGTTCTTGGGAGCCCAAGGATAAAATCCATGCTAATATCTACCCAAGGTGTAGAAGGAGTGGGTAAAGGTGTGTACAGTCCATGAGACATTACTCGGGACTTAGCTTGTAAACAAGTTATGCATCGCAAGCAATGTCTTTGGACATCTTTTTTCATATGGGGCCAAAAGAATTTTTCTTTTAAAAGCATTAAGGTTTTATTAATTCCAAAATGCCCCATGAGCCTACCTTCATGGCTCTCTTTTGTCAGCAATTTCCTAATGGATTCTTAGGGTACACAAAGTTTGCCCTCTTTGAATAAGTACCCCTCACACATGTAAAAGCCATCTTTGGCTTTGGAAGATGAGGCAATATAAATGGTTCCAAAGTCTTGGTCAAAAGGATACATTTCTTTTATGTCATCAAATCCCAAAATTTAAGCACTGAAGGTGGCAAGGAGAGAATGCCTCCTTGAAAGAGCGTCAACCACCACATTTGTTTTTCCCTTTTTATATTTGATGACATAAGAAAAAATTTCAAGAAATTCAACCCATTTACCATGCCTCTTTTTCAACTTTCCTTGCCCCCTCAAATACTTAAGTGACTCATGGTCACTATGAATGACAAATTCCTTAGAAACAAGATAATGTTCCCAAGTTTGGAGGGCACAGATCAAAGCATAAAACTCCTTGTTGTAGGTGGGGTAGTTGAGGTGGGCACCATTGAGTTTTTCACTAAAATAAGCAATGGGGTGTCCCCCTTGCAACAGCATAGCTCCTACACCTACTCCCGATGCATCACATTCTAACTCAAAAGTTTTTGAAAAGTCAGGGAGGGCTAGAACGGGTGCATTAGTGAGTTTATCCTTAAGCAGTTGAAAAGCTTCTTTTTGTTTTTCACCCCACAAGGAAGGAACTTTCTTCTTCACCAAGTCATTGAGTGGTGAAGCTAGTGTGGAGAAGTTAGGCACAAAGCGCCTATAAAATCCTGCGAGACCATGAAAGCTCTTGATCTCAGTCACACTAGTAGGGGTGGCCACTCTTGAATGGCCTTGATTTTTTGGGGGTCCACTTGGACCCCTTCGGCATTAATGACAAAGCCCAAGAAAACTACACTAGGAACACAAAAAGTGCATTTTTCTAAGTTTGCAAATAGTTTATTTATTCTAAGGACAAATAAGACTTCCCTAAG
Organism: Psophocarpus tetragonolobus; assembly: GCA_037954015.1. Classification (NCBI taxonomy): domain Eukaryota; kingdom Viridiplantae; phylum Streptophyta; class Magnoliopsida; order Fabales; family Fabaceae; genus Psophocarpus; species Psophocarpus tetragonolobus. The sequence continues at coordinate 90,448,785 of CM075690.1, forward strand.
GTGTCCTATATGTTCTTCTAAAGACCTACTATAGACTAAAATATCATCAAAATAAACAACTAAAAACCTACCAATGCAATCCCTAAGTGCATGATTCATAAGGCGCATGAAAGTGCTTGGAGCATTGGTGAGCCCAAAAGGCATCACCAACCATTCATAAAGACTGAATTTGGTCTTAAAAGCGGTTTTCTATTCATCTCCTTCTTTGATTCTTATTTGATGGTAACCATTGAGAGGTTTTTTTGAGCTTTCAAAGCTCTTTCTTAGGGGGCTTTTGGAGAGTTTTGGGAGCTCTTTCTTGAGAGGCTTGAGAGCTACTCAGGGGAAGCTTTAGAAGTTATTCTAAGAGTTCTTTTTGGAGGTGTTTTAAGACTCTTAGGAAGTTTTTTGGAGCTTTGAAGGGGGGGTCTTGGAACCTTTCTTAAGGAGGTTCTTGAAGGCCTTTGGTAGAGATTTCTGTGAGTTTTGTTGAGTACCTTCTTAGGACTTTCTTTAGACATTTCATAAAACCCTTATTATAAATTTTTTCTTGCAATCTTTTTCCTTCCTACCTTTCTTTTTCTCCTCTAATAAACACACATTTTTTCCACATTCACCACTACGGAGTCCAATCAAGGAACCAACACTTTTTGTTGCATCGAATATAGGTTATTCTCTTAACACCAATTGTATCACACTCTCTGGGAGTTTGAAATCTTTTTACTTTTTCATTATCTTTTTGTTCTATCATTTTGTAATACCATGCTTGATTTTGCCTTCTATCTATTTCTATATCTATTAAACATGTCATTTTTTATATAAACGTAATACTTCTTAGAGATAAAAGGATTGATTAGAGTGACATCTCTTTAATTCTAAGGTTTTAAGACATAATTTGTGACAAATTTTTATCTTAAATCTCATCTCTAAAAAATAAATCACAAATCAAAATTTTCCAAAAAAAATAAAAATAATCCAAAAAAAAAATTTCAAGTAGATTGACTTGGGTGTACAGGCCTGTCAATTCTGAATTCTAGGACTATAAATTGTGACAAATTCAAAAATCCTAAATCTTAAAATAAAAATTAAAAAATATTAACACATAAACACTTTCTACAAAGAATTACGTAAAGTCTAATTCTCCAAAGCACTTAGAAATACGTATGAGTAGGAGCCCTCTCCTATCGAGCCCCAAAAATAAAGAATTATGTAAATCTGATTTTCCAAAGCACTTGGAGATGATATGTAGGAGTAGGATTTCACTCCTGTTGATCCCAAAAACATAAAAAATAAATAATTAAAAATAAAAATAATGATATTTTCATAAAAAAAAAAATTTCTCAATAACAAAATCCTTGTTAAAAGAATATTAAAGCCAATAAAATAAAAATAGATTTTGGAGAAATTAGTATTTTTAGAGTTATCTAATTTTACACATTTAATTAGAGGTAACCGTCTCTATGACAGATATTGTAAGGTGCTAATACCTTTCATGCATGTAACCAACTCCCAAACTCAAATTTGATTTTCCATACCATATTTTATTTTAAGCAACGATCAATTCAAGAAACTTATTGATAATTTTTTGTAATATGTTAAAATTGTAATTGGTTAAAGCTTATATAAACATGATATCAATCCAGTATCACCCACCTTAAATATCTTTTTGCTGCTTCATCATTTTTTTTATTCATTCATTCTCTAAAGAAAAATATCTAAATTTCTAGCCTGTCACTCCGATCTTCAAACCTTAAAATTTCCCTTTTCCTTATGTTTGTATCATCTCACAGAAATGCATAGTGCACTGTGATTCCAAGCTTCAAACCCAAGCATCATTGGTCAACACGCTTTCACCACCAACATTCACATTCAGTCACATTGTAGCCTCTTGTGTAGAAAATGTTGTGCACTTCTACAATCCCTGTGGTCCTTAACCGTACAACCCTCACAACCCACTTCTATTGTTGGATCTTTGTCACTTCCGCACTGGAATCTCACCATTCGCCACGTCACCATTCTCAATATCTTTACCTGCACGATGATGATATGTGCAACATGGTTGTTTTGCTCTGCAATTTCCTCCACTGAAATCATAAAAAAAAAAAGTGGATGATGGAAAGCATGGACATAACAACGAAGTGGAAAATAACGCGAAAATGAAGGTTTTGAGAGATAAATTCAGACTCTCTGCAATCTATATCATCGAATCTCAAGCAAAACAAAAGGGCATGGAAGTTTCAAAAGTTGTAGTCACTTGCATCATGGATTTGGCATACAAATATATAGAGTGTGTGGCTTCAATGGGGGTGATGAGACTCGAGCTGGTGATGAAGTCTATTATTCTTGTTGTGATGACTAGAGTTTTAGGATTTCTCATGCACACCAATTGTTTGGTGATTTGTTTCATTATTTATCTGGGAAAGATCGTGGTTTGGCACAAATTTTCTTGGAATTTGATAATTGTCTCAATTGGTGCTCACAAAATGTTTAGTTTTAGTCCTCTTTGAAGAAAACTTTTGTCTATGATGATTAAACATGTGTAAGTTTCTGTCATAGATGGTTAAGCATTGAAATGTTGTTTTGCTTTTGTCTTGAGTGTCTAAGTTTTATGTTTTAGTTCTGTTTTTTATGGTTAAGCATTGAAATGTTGTGTTGCTTATGTGGATAGTGATTAAGCATGTGTGAACTTCTATCATGAATGGTTAAGCATTAAAATGTTGTTTTTCTTTTGTCTTAAGTGATTAAGCTTTATGTTTTAGCTTCTGTTCTTGATGGTTAAACTTTTTTGTTTCTACCCTATGGCGTTAAGTATTTCCAACTAGTTTGCTTCTGATGGTTAAACTTTGTTGTTTCTACCTATGGCGTTAAGCATTTCCAACTAGTTTGCTTCTGCTTTTTAGGTAAGCATTTTTTTTTTATTTATCTTTTTATATTATCCATTTCAAGTTAGAAGTGTTTTAAAGACCTTTGAACTTGCAGAGAGTTGTTAAAATGATAATTGGTTGGAGCTTATATAAAGACTAAGATAGTTACTTTATATTCACAATCAATGTTTCATTTTTAATATACTTTACTTTCTCTCTGCTAGGTTTTCTTTTATTTTCTCTTCTCTTCCACTGTCAACCATAAATTTTACCATAGTGAAACAAATCATTTACTGTTGCAACATTGGTATATTAGTGGTATTAATTATTGTTGTGGTTTTCATATTTTTTCTTTTTAGAATGAAATTATAGTAGTTTTATATTTTAACTATACGCAATGGAATAACAATATTTTCTTTATTTGCATTTACCTACGAGTCTAATCCTACCTTGTTTAGAACAAATGTTAATGAACATAGTTTTCCAACCTTTCGTGTTGAGATGAAAGTAAATAAGTGATAATATTAATCAGACAGAGTAGTAGGTAAGGTATTTAATTAGCAGTTACATAAAATTATAAGTTAAAAAAAAAAAGTTAAAATTAGAATGTCACCAAATATACCTGATTTTTATTCGTTTGAGTGATATGAAAAAAAGTTTAATTAGCCTCGAATATTTTTCTATGGACAACATGAAAATGTATATATATATATACCTAAATATTGTGTATTGTATTCTGCCAAATTAACGAGTTTGCTTCCTTGGGTAAGGTGTAACTAATTAAAGTTGAAATCAATAAAAATAATAATTTATTGTAAAATGCAAGGAATTAATGTTGAGTATATAAAAATATAATACTTTCAAAATTTAGTAAAATTAATGTAAGGTGAAAAATGTAAAGTAGTAAAGACTAAAAAAACAATATATATATATATATATGAGAAAAATATTTATACATTATTATTGTAAAAATTTTCATATTAATATTTAATTACAATTATATATATATATATATGATGAGTTTGTTTACATTTATATAAATAAAAAATAGTGATAGAATATAATTGTACAAATGTTGAACTCTCTTTTTCTCAATTTTTTTTTTTTTTATTTGCAGGTATATAATGTGGCAGCTATGTTTAGGCTCAACGTAATGTTGAGTACTGTGACATAATCAACGATTTAGAACAACATAATTTGTTGACATGTGAAGGAGGTGGGTAGAGCAAAAAGCTTGATATTCATATCTGAATTTACGTGCCATAACAAGTATATATAATTGCATTGCCACTTTAATAATTACTAATTTAATAGTAATTATATGGCTATAAATAGATATAGGGTATGATCCTATGGGTATTACATTTAGCCGGCAGTGAATTCACTCTGAAACCCTTGACCCTGTCATAAATCTTAATTTACCTCCAAATGGAACTGGGAAGCATAATACACTTCTTTGAAGATAAGACCATTTTAGTCATTGGTGCCACTGGCTTCCTCGCGAAAAGTCTCTCTATCTATCTAAGCTTGCACTTATAGTAAGTTATATACAGTTATCATGAGTTCAATTCCTTGTATGATTTTGCAGTTTTTGTGGAGAAAATATTGAGGGTGCAACCAAATGTGAGGAAACTTTTTCTTCTCTTGAGAGCCAAAGATACTGAATCCGCTACTCAACGCTTGGACGCTGAGGTGAATGTACAAATATATATTACGACTTCTTTTTCATGTTATAAAAATATTTCTATATATATCATAAACTTCTCCCCTATAAAAATTAAAGAGTGTAAATATCATTTCAAAGCTCCCCTATGACACACCTGATATACATTTTCACTGCTTTTTTAACAATGTTAACTGCTAAGTAAGTATTTGTCTGATGCACACTATTGTATATATTTTCATTTGTACATATATATAGATCATAGGGAAGGACTTGTTTAGATTGCTGAAGGAAAATCTGGGTACAAGATTCAATTCCTTTGTCTCAGAAAAGTTGACTCTGGTGCCTGGAGACATTTCTAAAGAGGACTTAAATTTGAAGGACTCCATTCTAAGGGAAGAGATTTGCAATCAAACTGATATTATAGTTAATTTAGCTGCAACAACGAACTTTGATGAAAGGTATATATTCAAGGTGATATAATTTTAAAAGACATATATGTAAGTACTTTGTTCACATTTATAAATAATCTTAAAGTCTATACGGTTAAATTTTTTTTTTTTTTTTTTGCCATACCATATTCTACTAAATGCAGATACGATGTTGCATTGGGTATAAATACATTAGGAGTTAAGCATGTGCTGAGCTTCGCCAAAAACTTTGTTAAACTAAAGGTGCTTGTTCACGTATCAACAGGTTAGTAAATATGCAAAGTCCATGTTAATTTTATGTTTTTTTGGTAAAACAAAATTCATCAAAACGAATGTAGGCATATATAAGCCATACTTAAGATGCGGCCAACCACACCTTGACAGAAGTACATAAATGCATAAAAATGTGGTAATAACTAATAACATGTGTAAAACACGATCCACATACAATTAACAATTAAATTAAAAGTCCTCCATCTTCGGTGCTTAGAAAATATGATCAACAATGTAAAATGTTGTAACAATTTTGTTCCACCAATATCCACTATCAGGACCTCATCAAAGTCGTGTCATCTTGCAAACCATGAATGCTTGTAATCCTTACACTTGTACTACCTCAGCATATATATAGCTCCAACGCAACAGCTATGTTCTGATCTCCCTATAACACCTGCCCCATTGCAACTTTTGCCTATGTGCTTGCCCATGATAATTAAAATTATATCTATATGATAATTAACCGATTCTCATCAAAATAAAATATTCAGTAATCAAATGCATGTCATATTGTAATGTCCTTTGCCTCAAGGGCTGTTGCAAATTGCAACAAGTTATATTAGGATCACGTATCAATTGGGAAAAACTCAATTTTAAACTTGCTATAGGTAAGAAATTTAGGGAGAGAAGTAGATAGAATTTGGTGAAGTTTTATCGAATAATTAATTTTAAATTGAAGTTATATTAGGATCACGTATCCTTTATTTTTTCTATCAATTTTTTTACTTTATTTCGAATCTATTTTTACCTATTTTTTATTTTCATTTTTTTTTTCTTCTCTGCCAAGCAAAATGATAATGATTGAATAGTATATACTTGGAAGTAAGTTTTACTTTATTAACTAATTTCTAGGTTAAGTTTAGCCAAACTTATAAGATGATATCATAATTTATTCTTGATCTGTTATTGGGTGACCACCTACAAGTCTACAACATTATCCACATTCCAAATCTACCATTTTCCTAAATGCATGAGAGTGTTAAAAAATAGTCACATCTCTCACATTGCCGAATTAAAACACCCCACCCCAATTTTTATTTTTTTTTTATAAAAATACCCTAGACAAAGAATACTTTCCATTGTGTATCTTAACACAATAGAAATTCATTTCCGTCATATAGATGGCTTGTGAAAATAAATTAAAATGTTGCTGAAAAGAAGCAATAAGGGTCAAAAACTCACACGGAGAAGACAATCAAGGACAGGAAAGACCAACACTTATAAAAGAAATTTGAGAATATGTTTTTAAAATATGAAAAGCCCATTGTCTTAAGGGAATGGGGTTGAGTAGATGCCATAGATTAGAGAATGAGGTGAATGGGAGGGAGGTGTAAGGAGAGGAGTAGAACAGAAACTTAACAATACAAAAAAGTGAGGGTGGAAATATCCAAAAAAAAAAGTGTAATAAATTATAGGCCTAATGTGGAAAAACACATAATTCATTAATTAGAGATAGGGCACAAATATCTTTTGGTTAAGTCTAAATTCATTATAATAATTGAAAATAATATTTTGACACCTAAATGTCAAATGATACCTAGTGAGAGAAAAATAAATAAATATTATAAGTGTTATAACGTGATATATAGGAAGAAAAAGATAATGAAACTGATAGATATTACTTAGGTGTTTAAAAAAACAAATGTTCAAATAACATTATCCTATAGTAATATCTTGGATGTACTCTTGAAGAAAATAATGCTTATATACAGAAAGTATTTTATGCTTGATGTAGATATATAGTAAGGTTTTTGACATAACTAGTGTGTAATCACTACTAGATACATGTGATTTAGTAACATTAAAAAAATATCGCTAAATCATAAGAAAATGTTACTAATATGATTTAGTAACATTTTATCAAATGTTGCGTATACCCTATGTTACTAATGATATTTAGTAACATTTTTGCATTTTAAAGGTAACATTTATAAAAAATGTTATTAAAAATTTTTAGTAACATTTTTTTAAAATAAAATGTAACATTTTATAAATGTTGCTAAAACATTTTAGTAAGATTTTTTAAATAGAAAAGTAACATTATAAAAATGTTACTAAAAACATTTAATAACTTTTTTTTAATAAAAAGATAACATTTCTAAAAATGTCACTAAAAATTTTTAGTAATATTTTTTTTAATATAGGCAACATTATAAAAATGTCACTAAAAATAATTAGTAATATTTTTTAAATAGATAAGTAACGTTACAAAAATGTTACTATTGCAAATGTTTTTTAGCATTTAACAAATATTACTAAATGCACAGAACACAATTGTGGTATGTAGTCACTGAGTTGGCCAGACAGTTTATTGGAACAAAGGTTCAACTCCTTTATTTGACAGAGAGTCTTGAAGTGTTTTATGATGCTGCCATCAAGTTCATTATCAGCCAGATATAGATATTGAAGAGAATTCATGTTTGCAAAGCCGGCTGGAACACTATGCAAGGAATTTCTTGAGAGTTGAAGATCTATGAGGACTTTGCTAACATTAACCACCCATGTTAGAATTGAAGAGGTTAATTCATTTTCAGAAAGATCAAGGATTTGGAGAGAAGTTGAAGAGTTCATGAGTGGAATAGATTTAGGATTGACTTGAGGAAGGTTACACTCTCGTAAATAAAGCTCTGAAAGAGAAGAGATTTTGCTTATCGGTGATAGCCAATTACTAGCTCTGCTGAGATTGATATATGAGAGATAAAGGAGTCTCAAATTAGAAAGGTGAGAAAGTCATTCACGGTCATTTGTAAGCAAGTACCAATTAAGCCCAAGGTCAAGAGTTTGCAAATTGGAAAGGTTTCCAAGAGTACGAGAAACGGAACCAAAAAGATCATTTTGTGCAAGTTTCAACTCTATTAGTTCACCAAGTGAACCAATGCTTTCTGGAATACTTCCTTCTATGCTATTAGAACTGAGATCTAAGAAAGTGAGATGCTTCAGATTGCATAATGAAGGATCTATCTTACCTTCCAAAGTTTCAGATGAAAGGTCCAATGAGGTTACACGACCAGTTAAGTTATTGCATGAAACTCCTTCCCATTTGCAACAATCACCATCGTTCCATGAAGATAGAAAGTTCCTTTCATCAATGAAACCGCGTTTTAAGTTGAGAAGAGATTTCTTGTCTGTATGGTAACATGCAAAACATAAAGACATACATAAAATGGTCACCACACAAAACAGAGAGAACCCACGACTTAGCATGGTGATATCAGCTCAAACTTTTGAGAAAATATAACTGAATTGTCAACTGAATTGAAACCAAAGAAAAACTAATATCTAGCCTGCAAAAACGTTTTCTTTATGCCACTGTTTAAACAAAAAAAAAATGGTGGCTTCTGTACCAGACAAATGCTTCCGACACCGTAACATTAAATAAATCTCTTGGATACCCTCATATGCCGGCAAAGTCCACGGAAATAATAAAAAGATTCGATAAAGTTTTACTAAAATTTTGACTTGGCTAGCACATGTCTGTGAGGTCTCCGTCTATAATTATGCTTAGGTAATATAATGTATAGATAAATTATGTTTTTATAATTTATGCTTAAGTGGGATTATGTTAATTATGACTTAATTAAAAATAAATTAAATTATGTTAATTAATTTATAATTTAGATTAATTAATTAAGGATAATAAATGTTTATAAATAAAAGTAACTAAAGAGGTTTCACCACATTGGAGAGGATCCTAACCCCTTTGCGGGTCATACAATGGGAAAAGAATTACATGGATATGGTGGAAAAGAATATACTAGAGCAAGGAATGTGGTGAATTGGGAGTTAAAGATTTAGGCTTAGTCAACAAAGCTCTTTCAGTAAAGTGGATGTGAACTACAACATCAATGTAGTGTAGAGATGTTACACAAGTATGTCAAATGGAGATGGAAGATAGTTGGTTCCAAAATAGATTGACAAAGCTCGTGGAAATGGACATGATGCTAGCTTATGGGATGATACTTGGTTGGGGAATAAACCACTCAAGGAACAATTTTACAGGTTATATGCTAATTCCACTCTAAAACTTAGTAAGATAAATGATTTTGGTGTCTGGACTAATGATGGATTGTTTGGAATGGAGAAGAACTTGGTTTGCATATGAGGAATTAATGTTGCAGCAATTGTATGCAATATTGGAGACAAACAAAAATCGAGTACCGAAGGGTTAGATAAATGGCTATGGGAATTCAATGGAAACAAGGAATACTTCATTAAAGCTGGATATAATGTTCTGGCACAGAATAGTGTAGGTAAACATGCAAGTTTCTTCAAGGTTTTGTGGAAGAAGATATCATCAAAGTCAGAGCCTTTATAGAATACAACCAATAGAACCTACAACTCCGAAACATAGGAAATGATGTAACGTGTAGTATATGCCTGGAAGAAGAGGAGACTACAAATTAAACATATTCTAGTCACATGTAAATTGCCTTATAATGTATGGAATGTAAATGTATCAGTTGATAGGACAAGGAGCCATACAACACAAACTGGAACAACACTTTTGGCACTATGTTGGGTTAATTAAAGGAGGAAAAAGTGGAAAAGCTTGAAGAGTAGTTTGGCTGGTAACATTGTTCAGTTTGGTTAGAAAGGAATCAATGCATTTTTCATGACAAGGCCTTGTTGATGGAACAAATTCTGGATGGCTTTAAGATAAAATCATGGGGGTGACTTAAGGCTAATATGACAGATTTTACATGCAGTTTCTAATAATGGACATCACTAAAATCAGCTCTTGAACCAACTTTATGAGTCTGGCCCCATGGTTTACACATACAACATTGTTGTCAGTTAAACCAAAATCTCACTATTCACCTTTTTTATTTTTTGTAAAGGAAAAGAGTTTTATTTAGCAGTTGCAGTGTACAGCAAACCACAAGATGTGGTAAAACTGTTTCTATGTATTACAAACAAAATATAGCAGAAAATATCATATGAATACAATGGAGAACAGCCAAGCAGAACACTCAACAATTCTGCGGCATAGTACTTAGCATTAAGCACGAATAAAACAAAATATCATCCACCACCCTATTCCTACACACTGCTAATGTATCTCCTACAACTCTATCCATGACCCACCATTCAACTACATAAGAGACATAAAGTAATGAATACAAGAGATATATCTGTAGAAAAATAATCAGAATAATACGATAATGATTAAGCTCATACTTCAAAGACAGACTCTATGACCCCTACACCAACTACACCAGCCCAAATAAGACAGTACTCTGCCCTGACTCATACCAAAGAAATGTGAATCTGTCCCTACTATATATATATATATATATATTTAATCCCTTGCATTCTTCTTTTTAGTTTGCCCTCCTGCTTCCACTTTCGGATTTATGTTTTCTTACTTCCTTTTATTATCTATGTAACTTACTATTAATTATTACTTTAGTTCCCCTGCATCTTTCTTTGTTTAGTTTATCTAACAAATAATTGTTTTCTAATTAGTTTTTTTAAATTGGCCATTTAATTTTTATTTTCATATTTTGATACAATTTTATTTACAAAATTAAATTCACTAATTCTTTTTTAACAAGCGTTTTGCCTATCAACAAAAGATTGTCTAAATTATTCTAAATAAAAATAGGCTTAAACCAATCATATCCTCATCATAAATTTTTAGTACAATTCTTTGTTGGGCGATTGTAGATATTAATTGGATCAATTAAATATTGATATAATTGTTCTTAGGGAAAATGTGTCTTTCTTGAGAGTTCCAGTAGCTACCCTCGAAGCATTGGGTTCACCTCCAATGGTTGTGTCTTTCTTAAAGCCTTTATCATGCAAAAACTGAAATAAAACTTTAATTAATTCTGATCATAAGGGTCTGCATTTAAGTTTTGCTTGATTTTAAATTTTATTTTCATATTTACTAATAAGAATTTTACAACCAATAAAAAACCTCAAGAACATTCAAATATATTATACGTGTACTTCATTAGTTTTTCAATTTTATTTCAATATATCTTGATTTTCTTATTGGTTCTACTTTATAGTTGTGTTTATGCAGAATCAGTCACTTGCACAGATGTAGTTCAATTTTTAGTGAGAGAACAACATGCACAAAACAAAGATACTGAGAGAAATCAAAGACAAAATCAAAGGCAATAAAGATGCAAAACCAAAAGAGGGGCAGATAACAAACGCAGAGAACGAAACTATGAGAACAAAACGCAGAGAACGAACCTAAGAGAGCGAAATCACAGAGAACGAATCTGAGAGAACGAAATCACAGAGAACGAACCTGAGAGAGCCGAATCGAAGAGAACGAACCTGAGAGAGCCGAATCACAGAGAACGAATTTAAGAGAGCGAAATCATAGAGAACGAACCTGAGATAGCTGAATCGCAGAAAACGAACCTCGGAGAGTCGAATCGCAGAGAACGAACCTCGGAGAGTCGAATCACAGAGAACGAACCTCGCAGAGTCGAATCGCAGAGAATGAACCTCGGAGAGTCGAATCGCAGAGAACGGACCTTACAGAGTGAAATCGCAGAGAACAAAATGTAGAGAAACGAGAGAAGGAAAACGTAACTTAAAGAACGAAACTTAGAGGACGAAATGCGAAGAATGAACTTGAGAAAGTGAAATTGCGGAGAACAAACCTTCGAGAGCCAAATTGCAGAGAATGAAATTTTGAAAAAAAAAAAGCAAAACTTGGAGACATCTAAGCTTTTTTACGGTGAATAAAAAAATAAATAAAAAAATTTAATAAAATTATTTTTCCACTAGTTTCTATTCAACAAGTTTTAATTTAAGTATTTAACTAGTAAATTTATTAGTTTTAAAATATAATAAAAATTTAATTGTTTATTAAAGTGTAAATAAGTTAAAATTATAAAAATAAAAACGTTAAAATTAAATTTATATAAAACAAATAATAACAAAAAGTACTTTTTAAGAAAAAAATAATATAATTAATGAAAATTTTTAATAAGAATGTATTTTTTAAAAAATAAAAAATATTTAGTAACATTTTTAAAAAAAATGATACTATAAAATGAATTAATTTATTCTATAGTAACATTTATTTAAAACATATCACAATATTATAGTAATATTATCTATGGTGACATTTATTTTAAAAAATGTCACTATAGTATATAAAATTTATCTATAGTAATACTCTTAACAAATGTTACTAAGAAAATGTCACTAAATATATAAAATGTAGTAGTGTAATTAATTATGATAGAGTGGGACCTATGCTAGGTTTATTATAAACTCTAGTCAAGACATAGACACGCACATATATAGCCGCTATGCCCATGAATTATCTTTAGTAGAGATTGGAGAATTTCCTTACTGCTATATCTTGCAGCTTATGTATGTGGAGAGAGAGGAGGACTCATACTAGAAGATCCACATCGCTTTGGTGTGTCGCTAAATGGAGTGCCTGGACTAGACATCGATACAGAAAAGAAAAAGGTGGATGAGAAATTGAACCAACTTAGAGAAGAGAGAGCCACTGCACATGATATTGATTTGGCCATGAAGAACTTGGGTAGTAAAAGGTTTGTTCTAATTAGAGTACTACCTCCATTTTACTATATCGATCTATGCATATTGATTGGTAAACATCCATATATATCAAAATAACATCAGGAAGTTTATTTACTAGTATGTGACATTAATATCATGAAACTTAACATATTATACATGCATATCACACACAGCAAAGAATTTGTTATTGCTAAAACACTTCCCAATTGTTTTTAACAATTTAGTATTTAAAAATTAAAAAATATGTTTGTATAGTTTTTTGTTAAAATAATTTTAATTTTTTAGTTTTTAAAAACTAAAAAAAAAAAAGAAACAGTTGCAACTAGTTTTATTTTTAATTTTTTATTTTTAAAAAATTCAAAATATAATGAAAATGTTATTTTTTTCTTTTCATTAATAATATTTTTATAAATATGAACAATTATTTTTATTTTCATACCTTTAAAACTGTTTTCAAATAATACTTATCAAAAAATTTATTTTTATTTTTTCTTCTTCAAGAAAATAATTATTAAAAATTATTTTTAAAAAACTGAAAAATAAAATCAAACTAATCCAATCCTATATACATTCCTTTATCTTTACTTCCCATTTTATCAATTAACGTGTCCTGTATTTCTTTTCTCTCCTATAACTTGATCTAATTATATTTTACCAGATCGTCAGACCCCTAATTCATTTCTTTAGATAAGTATAAAGTTAATTATAATTTCTTATTGTTGCTACAGAGAGAACTTTATAATTTTGTGTTTTCCAACAATTATTTGGTAATTGTAACATTTTCCTTTTTTAACAATTACCAAAGAATGAGTAAATATTTGGCTTCATTGATTATTAGAGCAACAATGTATGGATGGCCAAACACGTACGCTTTACAAAGGCAATGGGAGAAATGCTTTTAGGAATTACAAAAGGAAATGTGAACGTTGTAATTGTAGGTCCGACAATTGTTACAAGTACTTACAAAGAACCTTTCCCCGGTTGGATTGAAGGTCTAAGGTACTTCATAAAATCTTATTGTCTCAACGAATAAAGTTTAAATTATGTACCATTTTATGTTCCATTGGTTTAGGCTTTCCAGGGAAGTGTCTTTTAGAAATGTAAACACATAACATAAATTTGTCTTATATTGAGAATTTTTTTTACAGAACCATAGACAGCTTAGTTGTTGCTTATGGTAAAGGGAAATTAACATGCTTCCTTGCGGATCTTAAGGCAGTTTTTGACGTGGTAAGTCACCAAATAAACCATTTCTTCTTTTATTAATTGGTACTATATATGTCTATGAAAACATTTCCTTTCATTTTTTTCAAAAAGTGGATATATTAATGCTGCTGAGTTTGAAACAGAAACCTGCTGATATGGTAGTGAATGCAATCATAGTGACCACGGTAGCTCATGCAAATCAACCTAGTGATATTATATATCATGTGGGTTCCTCTGTTAAAAACCAGTTATGTACCTTAATCTTCGAGACTATAGCGTAAGATACTTCACAAAAAAACCTTGGATAAACAAGGATGGAAAGCCTATTAAGGTTGGCAAAATTACCATATTAAGCAACATGGACAGCTTCCACAAATATATGTACATATGTTACTTGCTTCCCTTAAAGGTTAATTCACATCCTTAATTTCCATATTTCATATACTTTATAATTTCTAATTTTCATGCAATCAATTTTAGAGTCTCAAGTAACAATCATGTGGACTTTACTTGAGCTTATAACATATTTTTATGCAGCAATGTGCTTATTATCGTTTGCATATTTTGTAGGGACTAGAGCTGGTCAATACCGCTTCATGCCAATATTTTCAGGGAATGTATCTTGAATTCAATCGAAAGATCCATACTGTCATGCGATTGGTTGAACTTTACAAGCCTTACTTGTTCTTCAATGGGGTGTAAGGTAATTATTAACAGCTAACAAATTATAGGCTTGTTTAATAGTAATATTTTATTAACATGAGAGTAGTTTGTTTGTTTTTATTGCACAGGTTTGATAATATGAATACAGAAAAGTTATTATCATCGGCAAGAGAAAATGAGGTAGAGACAGAATTGTTTTACTTTGATCCAAAAATTATTGATTGGGAGGACTATTTTATGAATATCCATTTCCCTAGTATCGTCAAGTATGCCTCCAAGTGATAAGTGGTCGTTTTAGCATTTAGCATATGCCTTCAATTTGTTGCGTTCAAATTGGTGTTGGCAAGTTTATATGTTGGTCTATTACAAATTATTGGATTTATCCGTATAGCTGTATGTTTGATATATGGAGTGAGTATTTTGTATTTTTTTATTTTTGTGTATTTTCACTAATATATTTTTAAGAAATAATTATTTTTTAAATTCAAACTCAATTTGTAAGTTGTTCTCTGACTGGGTTGGTTGGCTTTCTGGCCTTTCAATGGATTACTATATTTTCTACTGAGGGATTATGGATAAATTTAAAGATAATTATCAAATAAGTACTTTTTAAAATAAATATTTTTTTATAAATAGAAGAGATATTTGGAAAATTTATAATATTGACCATAATCTGTTTTTTAAAATAAAAGTTATTTCAAAACTCAGCTTAAATTTTAAAAACAAAACTTTAAAACATAAGTTTATTTTAAGGAGTTGAAAATGTGCACTTATGATTCCGTTTTATAAACTTATTTTTCTTTAGGATGTTTGTTACTTTCAAATAATATTAATTATTTTCAAACTATTCTTAAGACAATTTACTGAAAGTAATCAAAATTTATTCTAATTATAAAATAAAATAATAAATTCTTGAATTAATATAATTTTTTTAGTAAATTATAGATATATCTTTTCAGGTTTAGTTAAATTACACGTTTTCTTTCTTCTTCTTTTTTTAAAGGCCCTTAAGTTTAAAATTGTATTATTATATTCTCAAATTTTAAAAATATGTGAATTATATTCGCAGGTTGATAATGTTGACTATAATGTGTTAATATGTCACATGTAAAAAAATTTGGTGACCACTAAGTTAATCATTTGAGTTTACTTCAAATATTCTCTTTTATTCAGCTCTAAACTGTTAACTTAACACTTTTATTAAATAATAATTTTTATCACGTTACTTAATTTTTTAACACTTTTATTAAATAATGATTTTTATCACATTACTTAATTTTTATACATGCTAATGAGTTAACTGTCAATGTTAACAACTCACGAAAAGATATCAATTCACAAAATTTTTAAATTTGGAACATAATATCATACTATTATTAAATTTCAGGAACACAATGTCAAAAATTAAAAAAATTTAGAACCATCAATTGTATTTAAGTTTTTTTTTTAAGAATTCTCTTACTTTTATATACATTACAATTGTATCTATATACATTTGAAAATATAACACTACTATCCTTCATAAATATTACACTAAAACTTCTTAGACATACAAAAATAATAATTAAAAAAATATGTATAATTATACTAAACTTAAAAAAATAATATTGTTGTAACTTTTTAAACTTTTCAAGAACTCAAAACAGTTTAGTGATATACATTAAGCATCCATATATATCCAATAATCAGGTATGTCTTTCTGGACCTGAAAAGATCCCTTTCTGTAACTAGACCGGTAGTTGGAAGATAAATTGGGTGCAGAAAGTCTCCATGGGTTACTCTTTATCAGTCAATTTGATTGGGCCATATCAATCTGCACAATTTACTATGAACTTCCTTGCCATCACAAAAATGAAACAGTGCTCGTTTATATTCCCAAGGCTATTCTGAAATATATGAAGAGTTTTTATTTTTATTTTTTTTCTTTCTCTTTTAGATGCAATATAAGATTTAGGATGTAAATGTATTATTTATCTTAATTTTTTATAGAATAAAAGAAGAAGCACCCAGGGAGAAATATGGATGTAGGGAGACACTTGGGCGTTTATTTAACACGCTAGTTTTCTGTTTCCCTAATAACAATAATGATTATGATTCCCTTAGCATTTGCACTGGGTACTGATTAAACCGTTAAAATTCAAAAACAGAAGTTCTAATAAAGTTTTTCTATTTCTTTATTAACCTGACTCCTGAATATTTTATAAACATGCTAATAATCTTCACCAAATAAACTCTTTAATTTAATAACTTTCATATTTGAATTTATATCAAACTCTTATCACAAAAAATTAACAAAAAGTTTAATCGAACTATTTACTTGAACACAAACTCCAACCATAGAATGATAAAGTGAGACTAAAATATCACTCACTACACTACTCTTAAAATATCTAATGGTAAAGAGATAGAAGATCAAAATAAAGACATTTTTACTATTTCAACCTAATAAAGAATTAAATTTATGACCTAAAGTTGCTAACAACTAAATAGTGATCATACAAGTATCATCATCTAATATTTTAAAAAATCAAATCATAACCAACATTAATAAATAAATACAATAATGTTTTCAGACTATCCTATAAAATCTTTAATTTAAATATATGTTTTGTTTCAAGTTACATAATAAATTTTGACGTATTTCATTTTGTATTTAAAAAAAAATTCAAAATAGATTCTTAATAAAAAAAATTGATTCTATTAAAAAAAATTATAATAAATTTTACTCTTAACTCACATTACAATAAATCATTCAAACATAAATCACTCCATTTGAAAATCAATTTTGTTAATACTCATCCAAACAAATATTAACTTTTCTTCTCATCCAAACGTTATGTTGCCATTGAACACCAAAGTAAGATTTTGCCTCAGTCACATTAAAGCAATTGTTATTTTGAAACGTATGAAATGGGAAAATCAAACGGATTCACAAACACTATATAGTCACATTCTTTATCTATAAGAAATGGCATTGATGAAAAAAATTCTAAAAGATCCTAAATAGTCACTTTCCCAAACACCAAACAGTATGATCTTATCATTGATGAAAAAAAAATCTAAAAGATTGGGTAGGTCATGACACCTTATCCATGATTTTGCTTCTTGCTGAAATAATTCATTCAATACAAGAATTAAGAATCCTATTAGAGTAGAAAAGGTGGAAATTTATTTATTTTTTTCGAGAAAGAAGAAACTCATTGTTGAACGTTTAGTTTTTTAATAAAACAAACTTTATGATCGACCTAGTTGATTTTTCAGTCATTCATTGAACAGTGTCCAGGGCAGGGCAGGTTATGCATACTGACGCCCACAAGGCCACAACCTCAATCATAATTACAACAATGAGATTATAAGGTATGTAAATTACTCTGGTTCTATTGAGGAGGGTTAAAAATATACCTTTTAAATTAGCTAAAAATCATTTGTAGAAGGTCAATAATCCCCCAAAACAGCCAAACAAATCATGGAAAGATTTATCATGAAGGAGGAGACCTCTCTTTTCTTTTACCAGTGATAGAACAGGTATTGTTTCCTTCGCCTTGGGAATCCAAGCTACTAACACCATTAGAAACAGTAGCAACAGCATCATGACCACTTGGCCGGGTAATGCAGAGCCAACATCTCGCTGACTCTGAGCTAATGCCTGGTGCTATCGGTACATGCCAATAACCTTTTTCCGATTCCTGAAACAAAAAAGATTTTCACATTTTATACAAAAAGATAGAAACAGTAGTCAAGTAACAAAGTAGTTCTGAATTTGATGATTTAGATGCATAGGATACAAACATTTTGGATGCTAAAGTATTTAGGATTTTTACGTTCGCAAAGGTCTGGTTGCACTTGGCAATCTTTAGATATCAAACTTGAAATTCTATATATATACCTTTACCAATTTCTAACTTATTTTTGCAATACGAAACTAATTAAGTAAAGTAAAACTAGTAATTTATAAGGGTCGTTTGGGTTGAACAAAGGATATCAGGGGTATCTGACATTAAGCCATACTCCTAGTAAACAAACCATGGGTATCTAGCTAAGATGTCAGAACAAGCACCAAAGATTGCGAAGTATATTGTTTTTACAACATACCATACTTAAGAAATGACAAATTGACAATACAAATCGCCTGTTAAGACTTAAGAACCAGAATACATGAAATGAACCTAGAGGATAGATGGTAGACCAATTGTGTCTCATGCAAAATGGTAGGAAGATATAAGCTGGAATGCCTATGAAAATGGTTGAGGCAGCAGGCCTATGAAAATGGTTGAGTAGCATCCAGAAGGCATAGAGGAATGAAATTGATTAGTTAGGCAAGGTCAGTCAGAGGAGAGAGGTAGGAATTATTACTCTCTTCATCTGTAAAGATGAGAGAATACAGGCTAGGTGTATTCTCTGTATCTGGAAAAAGTACAGTAGCCACTTTCATGTTTCTGTTTTTTATTCCTTCTTCTGTTATGTTTTGAGCTTACACTGACTGAATATAATAGAATCCGTTTACTCAGTTGTCAATATCGGGATCCTACATCCTAACTGCCTATCTTCTCTAAAATACCAAAAATAATAAGCTGTCACACCGAACAAAACTCTAACATATTCCCAGCAGAAATAGTAGAATGGCGACTCCAATCATTCATTACCTGGATAACCAATGAATATGACGGTGGCATCTGAAGTTTTAGGTTTCCTTTAACAAAGGTGTAGTGAACCTGTAAAGATAACAAATTAACTTGTCACAAAAACAAGGACAAACAGTATAAATCAAGATCGGTCTATAGATCAGATTTTGGACTATAGACAGATGAACGATTTTGGACTATAGACAGATGAACCTCCGAAGGTTCCAATGGGAAACAACTACTCCTATGTCAATCATTGAAATTAAAAAATGTTCTAGAGGAATAAAAGTTATGCATGATGTTTTGCAAACAGCTTGAAACAGATCAAACTTTTTCCTGTCAAAAATCAACAGCCCAAATCCCAAATAAAACAAGTACAACAAAATTTAATGAGCACAGAATCATAAAATCAGAATAAAAAATCTCCTGAACTGATATTAGAGTAACCAATTTCACAAAAATGTAGATGAGTAAAAGTACCCAAACAGGACAAACAGATGTAATAAAATTTGAAATTGAAAACTTGAATTTGTAGGGAAAAAATTTCCGATAGAAAACTCATTAAATTGTTAACAGGCAAGAACTCACTCATATTGCTAGAGTAAGCAAATCCAGTAAAAATAAATAAATAACTTACCTGATGTCTTTCTTTCCACTGGTTGAAAAAATTGCTTCCTATGAGTTCAAATATGTGATCTCGCATTTCATCATTTGTTACAAGCAAGCACCTAAGTTTTACTGCAGCAAAGAGCCAATACCTGAAACCCAGGAGATTAATCAAGTAAATCAGTTATTGAAATTTGAAAGATTCAAAACCAACTTTTAACCATATTTATGAATCAGCGCCAAACAGAGAAAAAATATTATAAATAATTCACAAAGAACTCAAAAAAGAATTATGACTACATTGACTGTTAACTATTTAAACCTTAAAACATACCACTATACCAGAGTTTACACTTAGTCGTTATCAAAAGTTTAGCTTTTATTTAGTCCTTCTCAGTTATTCAAGTATGGGTTCACTTAATCCTGCCGCTAGCTTCAGCTGTCTAATGCACAAAAGCATCATATATGGCACATCAAATATGAGTTAACCTTACACAAAATGCTATATACTGCACAGATGACTTGATAAACTGAAGTTCTAAAATTCCAGGCTTTAATTTAGAGTCTTTGACTAACATGAAAACAAATTCATACACAGACAACTAAATCTCAAATAATAATGTAATCACAATTGGGGAAAAAAAGTAAGGGCTCAAGAGAAACTATATTTTGAAGAAGATCAAATAATAAATTATCATTTATGCATGTACAGTAAAGAAACAGTCAAAAGTTTAAGAAATGATATCACTGTCCTGAGATTAAAAGTGAAGCAAATGCATTACTTAAGACATCAATTTAGAACTTTACCAATCATCATTGGATCCATTTGGAGTTGTATACAGTACACCATTATTCATCCACTCCTCCACCAGTCTTCTGCTGGAAGGATTTTCCATAAGCCCTCTTAGACGTTTGTTGTGAAGCACAACCAGTGGCCATTTCTTCCCACTCCGATTGTAGAGTTCTTTCACAACATCATCAAGCTGCACTATTACAAAATCAACAATATGAACACAATTAGCTGCATAAGCAATAAAGCTTACTTATCATACAAGAGCAAAAATTGCATAACTTGTTTAGACAGTAAAGGTAAAGGAATTTTATAACTTGGGTATACAACCTGAGAAATGCTAAACCCACCATCAGCAAAATTTTGTTGGTAGAGCCCAACATTTGCACCATCCACTATAGCTTCATAAGAGGCATGTTTTTCAAGCCAGGCCTATAAGGATTCAAGATAAGTATCAAAACCAAGCTATTATAACTAGATAAATGGTAGGAAAGATAAATAGTGTATGCATAGTATAAAGGCTTTTTTACATAGTCATCCAATCATAAATTATCATATTATATAATAAGTTAGTTAAATGTAACAATATCCACCTTAAAAGTTATATCTACAAATAATTCTAATTGATTGACGCACTGACATTGCACAGAAATTAAATTCTAATATTAAGATATAATCATTCATGACATTTAAATTGTGTTGCATTGAAGTGGGTGGATAGATAAAGCACACCTGAAATTCACTAAAATTAGCTTTGATCTCTCTTTCCATGGCCAAGGCAGCAACGGAGCCTGCAAACTTGTCCGTCTCGACATCGTCAATATCAACACAAACCAATTGCTCCCCACAACAACAACAACGTCCATCAGCACAAACAGTGGTTCTGCTAACAATCCAATCCCCTTTTCCAACCCATCCCTGACCATGCCAACCTCCCCCATTCCGCAAAACTCCATCCTTAACACGCACGACCTCAGATTCAACCTCACCAACCTCAGAGGCCCTGCTTCCTCGAAACCAGTCCTCGATAACCACAGCAGTGGCTTCACTAACACACCTCAGAGAGCTTCTAAGCTTATGCAAATACTCATACACCTTATCCACTCTCCCACACTGCGCACTCACCTTCAAAAGTGCGGTAAGTTCAGCCTCCTCCAAAGCCACCCCGACACCCTTCATATGCTCCTCCACCTGGTAGGCCCTGTCCGCGTTAAGCATTTCGCAGAAACCGAACAACGCGGGATCGAAGGTTCGGAGCCTGGGGAAAGCGTTGTTGTACTTGGCCATGGTCTTAACAATCTCGAAGGCGTAATCGGAGTCGCCCTTGGCAGCGGCGAGGCGGGCGACGGCGGTGACGGAGGCCTCGTTAGGGACGACACCAAGGGTGGACATGTGGTGGAAGGCGCGGAAGCCGTAGTGGAGGGCGGTGGATTTGAGGGAGGGATCGGCGACGGAGTTGGAGCAGAGGTAGAGGAGGGCGTTGAAGTGGTGCTGGTTGAGGCGGGTGTCGTTGGAAACGGCGGTGTCGTAGAGCGATATGGCGCCAAGCAGGTCCTTCGCCTTTGAACATGAGTTCAGCTCCAATTGGAACTTCGCCTCAGGGTTTTCGCTCGCTTTCTTCTTCTTCTTCTTCTTAGCGTGCTCCATTGGGAGAGAGATTCAGGATTTCCAGGGTTTAGTTTAAAACCCTAGATGGCGATGGCGATGGCGATTTTCCAAATGGAAATGGCAGTTACTCAAAATTGGGCCCAAAATCCATGAGTTTGGTCCTGGGCCCCAACATTAAATTGGTCTATTGTTCCCAAACTCGGGTGTTAGTGCTGGGAATGGAAGGGGCCCCGAGACTTGGCCGATACTTTAGCCCAACTGGAGAAGGAAGAGTTGGATTGCAGTAGGCAATAGAGCCAAAAAGGAAACAGAGCTATTCGCTGCCTTACGGTTGGATTCATATCCTCTACCACTTTCATCCAAAAGATCAATTCCAGGATTCTACTATTTATACTTTTCTATGCTCATTAATGTATTTTCATTTTTATTTTAAATTTTCTAAGCTATCCTGAAGATATCTCTTTTATTTTAAATGTGTTACAAAAACAAAACAAAGATTAATATACGTTTTTTTCTCATTTTTTCTATAGCTTTCCAACTTTACTATTTACATTTTCCTAAAATCTTACGATACATTTTTTTTTCTGTTTGAAAATAAAAATCTAAACAAAATTCATAATATATTTATATTTATAAAAAATATTATTTTTTTTTGCAAGAGTCTCTTACTATTCTAAAAAAAACACTTTATGTAATAACATTTTATTGTTTTGATTTGTGGTAAACCAGAAAGGCAGAGAAAATGAAGTCTTGGGTTCGAATCTTTCCATTAACAAAAACTAATATATTAACAACTAACATTTGACTTATAAAAAAATAGGATCTTATAATTGTTATCATGATCTCTCTTATATCTTGTAAATTAATCCAGCAAAAACAACAACCTTAAGAGAATAAAATATATCTTATTTTATTAGGAAATAATAAAATACAATGACTATTTTTCTTATTATTATCACTATAAATGAAATGGTTTAAGAGAAAACATGAAACTAAATCGTTCACTAAGGATATCAAAGTAAAGTAGATAATTGATAAAGATGTAAAACAATAATAAGTTTAAAAAATAATATATATATATATATAAGTTGCAAAAATATAGTTTAAAAATAATCAATTAAAAATATAATCTCATAATTTAAAGCATAATAAAGATAAAATAAAATAGTAACTTATATTAATTTTTAAAAAAATGGTAATTTATAATAAAGTGTTATAAAAGATAGAGGGTACCTTGATTATTATGAAAAAAAATGTTAAAAATTTAATTACAAAGGTATTTAAGAAAATATTTAAAATAAATATAAAAAATAAAATATGTAAATAACATAAATTATTCAATCCAACTCAAAATTTATATATATATATATATATATATATATATATATATATATTTATGTGTGTGAGATCAAATTGATCAGAATTTGAATAGATTAAAACTTGGTGAGATGTATGTTAAGAGTAGGTTAATCTAATTTGTTATTATAATACATTGATCATAACATGAAATATATTTAAATTTTAAAATACTCTATTACATTCAATATATATTTTAGGTTTATATTTTTTTATAGAGTTTATGTCATTTGTTCATGATCTTCCATTCCAATCTTAATTTATTTTTAGTCTTTCAATACTTAGGAAGAATACTCTTTATTTCTAGTTTATTTTTTACTGATTGATACACAAATTTTTTATGAGTTTTTAACACGATAAGACTAAAAAGAGTATTTTTTTAAAATTGGAACACTAAAAATAAATATATTTTATATTAATTTTACTTAAATTTTGGAAGCAAAATTCATATTTAAGTTTATATTTTAAGATAAATTAAAATAATTTAAAATTAAAATAGTCCTCATGATCTGCACAACGGACAATTCAATTTTAATGGAAATATTATAATAAATTAGAAAAGTATGAATATTGAGGAAAAACTGTAGAAAACCCACAATTTGTTGCTGAGTAAGTTAAATTTAGGAGATGAGAAAGAGAAAAAAAGAAAAAAAAATTAAAGTGATAAAAAAGAATGGGTTCATGATGTATAAAAGATCAACATGTGATAAATGGAATGGAAGTTGGATAATTTTTCTAATAATATAGATAATATTAATATATATATATATATGATAATATGCTACCCAAAATTTAATAAGTGAATAATTTTATTATTATCATGTAATTACTCGAAATTATATTATTAAAAAATATATGATATTAGACTAGTTTAAGATGGTCTATAATATAGTCCAAATGCATTACATTTAAACATATAAAAATTCTTTTAGATAAAATTCATTTAGCCAAATGAAACTAATCTGA
The DNA here is from genome assembly GCA_037954015.1 of Psophocarpus tetragonolobus. Lineage (NCBI taxonomy): Eukaryota > Viridiplantae > Streptophyta > Magnoliopsida > Fabales > Fabaceae > Psophocarpus > Psophocarpus tetragonolobus. The sequence continues at coordinate 90,473,336 of CM075690.1, forward strand.
ATTTACTTAGAAAACAAGATAAGACAAAGAAAGTTTAACCCTAACTTATATTGTAATTATTTTATTTTTACCATCAGCATGTTAGGTTTTAAAAAATATCTAAAAAAACACTTATGCATAATAAAAAAAATACTAATTAGGATTTACATTAGTAAGAAAAAAATATTTGCATTCAATGTGTTATCTATTTTGAAGTTCATTAGTTATACGGTTTTGACTTTAATTCCTAAAAAGTTATGTATCATATGATAGAAAAATGAAACGTAAAATAACTTTGTTAATTTTATGATAACAAATAAGTTTAATTATCTAATATTTATTTTATGAAATAAATTTAGATGATAAGAGGTTCACACTATAAAATGCACATAAAAAATCATCACAGAGACAAAAAATGTCAATTAATAAAAAGACAAAAGATAAAAAGAACATTTTACAAAACATAAGAATGTCTTTCGAGAGGCTCTTAGAATATCTTCATGTAAAAACTTTTTAGTTAAAGGCAAAAAGATAATAATATATTCATGAAATGTGATTAAAAGCTTGACTATCAAAGATCATTCAAATTAGTCATGGTCAATACACCCAATGTTAGCATAGACGCTTAAGCAAGTCGAACGAGAACAAAGTTAAAGACAAAAGCCTAAATAGTGTCTTAATTTGAGCACTCAGTGAATTTAATGAAGACCTTCTTAAGAGAAGTGTGAGCACATGGCAGCTCAAAAAAACTTCTCAAGGACTACAAACTTTGTTACCTATGTACTCAAACACGAATAGAGGTTAACAACAACCAGAAAAGTCTCATTTTTATTAATATTATATAAGTGTGTGAAATAAATAAAAAAAAGAACAAAAATTAATTTAAGCATAATAAATTAATTATAAAATATTTGGTTGACGTATATATATATATATATAGTTTAATTGGTATACACTGTCAATGTAAAAAATTTTTACACTAACATTCAATCATTACTTTTCATTTATGTGACTTTTAAAGTACTAATGAGTAAAGTCAACAAATTTACTATGAATAAAGGGGGTTGTGATTGACTGTCAGTGTAAAAATCTTTACACTGACAATGTATACCAATTAACTCATATATATATATATATATATATGAGTGTCCAGCACTGCCTGACAGAGAGCACTTTATTTATTTTTCAATCTACATCCGCCTAGCACTCAATGAAAATTAGGTGCCAAGTTTTGCTTCGGTGCTCATAGCTTATGGTGTCAACATTGGGTGTTAGTACTTTGATTTGAGACTATTTTAAGGCGTCTTTTGTTCTGGAAAACGAGTTAGACACTCAGCTAGCCTAAGGAATCTTCCAAGATGGTCTTCTTCCATTCCTTCACCCCATTTATATCCATTTTTTATATCCCCTTCCATTGATCATGCTTCTCATCCTCATGGTTGGCTAAGCTTATCATCGGTTAAGTTTGATGTAACTATATTTAAATTATTTTATATATTTTGCTCTATAAATCAAAGTTTATTGTTCATTGTTAGAGTTCTTCTTAACCTTATGCTCTATTTTTATATATTTTGTGGATTTTATTTATTGAATAAACTCAAGAGGATTTTGACTTAAAACAAGAAAAGCTTCCAATGAGGTTTATTGTTTTAGAGAGAGTAAAACTCATTGGTCATCTTAAGCTTTTTATTAATGCAAGTTATTTAACTTTAGATTACATGAGAGCTTGACAGTCTAAACCTCAACTAGCCTAGTTCCTTACTTACAAGAGATTGAGATTCAGATAGGTCACCTAGTATCCAAATTTAATTAGTCTTTTCGGAAAGCATCATCACGTTATATAATTGTATGGTATTGATTTCTTATTTTTAGAGGGAACATAAGTATGAACGGTTGTTTGATAATACTATGGAATGAATATTGATATTGAATTGTTTTGTTTTCATATTTACTTTGATTTATAGTATTGTATGATTACCCTTGATTGTATGTGTTTACTGTATGACTATGACTATAATGATTGTATCTTGCACAAGAGATCTTGCACAGCAGAAAATATCAATGATAATGTTGGAGAACGAGTCAACATGATTAAAGGAGGCATGACTTATCAGTGTCAACATAGTGTTTTTTGTTATCATAGTATATGTGTATAATGTGAAGTAAATCATAAAACTTGAGATTTTTAATATGTATAATCATATGCATAAAAGAATAGAATTGTAATGGACTTATATATGTAATTATGTTGTGAGACTTGATAGTGTAATTTGGAACTAGTATCCTGATAATAGTTTTGGTGAATGCATGTATAGGAAGATAACGTAATAGAATTTACTCTTTGATTATGTAAATGCATGATGAAAATCTAACTATATAGTGTAGTTGTATGAATTATGGTTGTAATATCTAAATATGTAAATGAAAGTTGGGTGCAATATGGGTTTAGGTATGTGTCGGGTGTTTTTTACACTACTTATTGGCAAGTGCATCAGTCATATGTAATAAAGATATCAAGTCATCTCCTTAGGAAAGCAAGAAATAATATAAATTCAATACTCTTTTATAAAAAATTTGCAAATATTGGTGTTTGAGTTTAGATTGAAACAAAGAAAACGAAAAAAAAATTGAGATGAGAAAAATAAAGTGTAGAAATTATGTTTTTTATGATTTTAATTCTAATATTTAAATTATGCAAGTATATCAGGAGTTTGATTTTACTTCACAGTTCCTGTAATTATCGGCTATGATATAAGTTCATTTACCTAGTTATGAAATTGTTAATAATTTCTTTATTCTAATTTCTTAGCAATAGAGAACTAAATTATTGAAGTTTTTCCTAATTTTTTAGCAACAATGATTTCAATAATTTGATTACCTTAGAACAATTAATTAAGCAGAAATATAGTGTTTGTTTGGCAATAGTTTTATAAAACTGTTTTCAGTATTTTAGTATTTAAAAACTAAAAACCTTGTTTGGGTTGTGTTTTCTCAAAACAATTTTCGAAAACAATTCTAGTTTTTTAGTTTTTAAAAAACTAAAAGATAGGAACAACTGAAAGTCGTTTTGTTTTTTAGCTTTCTATTTTTGTTTTGAAAACTCAAAATACAATCAAAATATGTTGTTTTTTGTTTTTCAGTTTTCTATTTTTGTTTTGAAAACTCAAAATACAATCAGAATATGTTATTTATTGCTTTTCATTAATGAAATTTAATAAATATGAACAAGTTTTTCCATTTTTATATCTTCAAAACAATTTTCAAATAACACTTACCAAATAAGTTGTTTTTTCTTTACTTCCTAAAAACTATTCTCGAAAACTCTTTTCAAAAAATAAAAAACAAAGCCAAATCAATCAAGCCCATAGATTCTACCATATTCCTAAGCATAATCTCTATATGATAAACTTCCTGGTTCTTTAATTTCAAGATAATCTTCCGATATAAAAAATTAAATGGAACATGTTATCAATTGATTAATAAAATAACAAACATTAAATATAAGGAAGATTCAAAATAGATAAATGAAACCTTAGATTAAAAATAAAAGTACATTACAAAGTATTGATTACTGTCTTGGTCCTCAATAGTATTGCTCAATGTCATCCAGACATATAACAAATACAATGCTAAGAAATATCTGAAGAAAAAGGAGAAGAGAATATAATTTTTGAAGAAATGGGATGCCTCTTCCCCTGGTTTGCTTCTCCTTTCATAGTCTTTGCCTAGGTACCGTTGCTAAGCGAATTTAAATGCCAACTTGAATTCGTTGAGCGAAGATTCGGGGAATGACAATGTATTCCAGCTGCTTTTGACTTTCGTTTAGTAGCAATGGCTTGCTAAGCAAATTCTTGGTTTTGTCTATGTAATTATAGAAATTTAGCTTACCAAAAATGAGTGGCTTAGTAACTGGATCTCCTATACTTGGTTGACACTTGATACTTACCCTACAATTCTAAAAGAAATAGTGTTGGATTTTGATTGTAATGTCAAAACATGTTATTAATTTATATTCTTTGTTTGCTTCAAGTATTTACAAAAAAAATGGACTATGCAAGAATAATTTTTATAAAAATATAGATAATTGTGAGTCTTTCTTTTGACATTTTTACTTAATTCTCACAATTATCAGTATGGATGAGAAAATTATGCAGCAAAAACTCCATGTTTGCATAATCTTGTTGGGCGACAAGTCTCACCTAGTGACCATTTGCTTATGTCAAGCAATTCTATGGCTTTACGTCTAACAACATGTCTCACTTAACGCAAAGTCTTTTTGCCAAAAATTTTGTCTGGCTTTTCGCCCTACGACACATCTCACTCAACAAAAGCTCTTTTTTAGAAACCATAGCTTAGACCTCTCTCTAAGCAACGCTTGTCGTTGGGCAAGGTGCCTTAATCCTGGTTAGGTAACCTGCCTCGTTGGGCAACATGTGATTTGTATGTTTATTTTAGAGTTTTTAAAATTTTGAGTTTAATTCATATTAATAATGAATACATGATATAATGAGTAATATAATTTATATCAGCAATGAATACACTCAGCTTGAATGGTAAACCACTTCTGTAGTCAACCTACCATTAAGTGTAAAATTGATATCCTTCACTTAGCGAAGTAATTTATTTTGAATGAATAATGTATCCTCTTTGTGTGAGTAATTTGAACTAAACACAACCTTCTCATTTTGTATCTAAGTCTAATTGAAGTGACTTATTATTCAAAGAATATTCAGCAGTAACTAAGAGTGACTTTGTGTAACTGTTTTTTAAATAAGGGGGAGTATAAGTAAAAAAATCATGAGTGATTAACATACTTGTTCTAAGTCAGAAGTAACATAGAGAATACTCGTAATTATATAACAAGAATGAAAACTACATAACTCAATTTTATTGAACCAATATAAAATACTCACATACATTGACTAATATAATGTTTATATTTACTATTTGATTTTAATTCAAAATGTTTTATAAAAGAGTATTTGTGAACTATTTTAAAGTTGTAGAGAGTCCATTAGACCATATGCTAACTAAAGAAACTCCATAAACTTCTTAAGAAAGTTATTTAAAAAAATTGCAAAAATTTTCTATCAACTCTATTTAACCTCCTTCTAGTGTTAATTTCAATCTTCATATTATATTTAGAGGATTTACACTATCAAATATGATTTATGAACAAACAATGTTATTTAAAAAAATATATAATACACATAAAGGAAATCGATAAGTGAAATATATTGTATAATTTTTTTATAAACAAATATTAATTGTTTGTGTGTTAGTTTTTATTAATAATGAGATTTGAACCTACAACATTTACCTTTCATTCTCTTCACATATGAATTTTGTTACTATACAAACCTTTTATAACCTTTGACACATATTATATCCTTAAAACATTCTTTTATAAATTTATTTAGTTTCATAAAAATTTTAAATATAAATAAATTTTTATATATAAAATAATTTATTTCAACTATGTGTTAATTAATTATCCTATTTTAAAAATAAAATAAAATTTATATAGGATATTTTAAGAATAAATAAGAGTTCCTAATCTACTTTGAATTTGATACTTTGAGTTAAAACATAAAATAACATTTGCAAGACTTTCAAATAATTTCATTTAAATTATATGATAATTTTAATTGTTATGTAGGACACTACAAAGTTTACCATAGTTGAGTGTTTTGAAGGAAACCATTCCATCACTGTGTTAGGAAGATTGTTAGGGGGAACATTGTGCCACAAGGGTTGAATGCAAAAGAGGGTGCTGGAACAAAACTTATGGATGCATGGAGGTTAGAGGAGGGGAAATGTTGGTCCTTAACGTGTGAGTTTAATTCCATTAGACATGAGGATGAACAAAAAAGGGTGGGAAGGTCCAATATGTGGAAAGAGATACAGATATTTAATGATTTAATTGAACTGACAAAACTATTATATATTTCAATGTTTGGTCGTCAATTCACCTAGTTTAAAAATGATAATGAGCCGCCTGTACCGATATTGTTAGAGGACTTTTTGGTGGAAAGGGGCACAATGGAGCAATGAGGTTTACCAAGAGGTTTGTCGAATCATTGTCCTATTATGCTCGCAATGTGTGACAAAAACTAGGGACCTAAGCCTTTTCTGGTCCTAAACGACTGGTTTGATAACCCATGATCCATCCCTTTTGTGGAATATGAAAGAGAGGAAAGATTATGTATCGAAAGGTTAAAGTTATGTATTGAAAGAAAAATTAAAAATGTTGAAAGAGAGGTTAAAGGAATGGAATAAGGATGTATTTGACGATATTGATAGGCAAATTGAATAAGATAGGAAATTCATTAGTGAGTTGGAAGAAAAGAAGATGAGGTGGACTTAACAAAAAGTGATATAGTGTTGAAAACTCAGAAGTTGAGAGAGCTTAAGAAGTGGATTAGTAGGAAATGCGGTTTATAGAGTCACAGGTTAAGTAGCTATGGGAAAGGGACACCAATTCCATTTTTTTTCATCATTCTTTATTGCACAGAAGGAGAAGGAATGAAATTTGATGTTTGAATGTTGACAGAGTGGACATGACGGGAGTGAGGCAGGTTAAGACGAGGGTGAATGAGTTTTTCTAGAACCATTTTCAAGAAAATGAAAAGTTTAAACCACGTTTAGGAACATGCAATTTCAAAATAATGTTTGTAGAAGAACGAGATTCACTAAAAAGACTTTTTTCAGAGGGTGAAATCAAACAAGCCATTTAGGACTATGATAACAATAAGTATCTAAGATCATATGGTTTTAATTTTTGTTTTTAAAAGGAATTCTAGCATCCATTGAAAGGAGACTTCATGGCTTTTATGGAAGAGTTCTATGTAAACGAAAAATTGGTGAAAAGTTTTGACAATTATTTTATTTCTTTGATCCCTAAAGGGATAACCCCTTGAGGGTTGTGACTATCGTCCTATCTTTCTCATTGGGTGATGTACAAGGTGCTAGTGAAAGTGTTGGCAAATTGGTTAAAATGGATTACATAGTCAATAATCGACGAGTCCCAATAAACTTTTGTGAAAGGAAGATTAATTTTAGATAGGGTGTTAACAGTAACAAGGTGGTGGATGAGGCACAAAAGATGCGGAAAGACTTGGTGTGTTTAAAGGTAGATTTTGAGAATTGGTAGTACTTATAAGTAAGGATGATAAATAAACTCGTATACGTGGGTAATCCACAAACCCGCCCCGAAGTTGATAGAGAATCCTCAATTTGATCGGACACGGGTACAAGTATGAGAATACCAATTTGTTAAGTCGGGGATAGGGAGGAAGATAGGGATATACATACCTACCCCATACTCGTACCCATACCCATATCCGCCTTAACCCGCTCTTATTTTAATGACTAAAATAATCATTTATCTTAAAAAAAAAGAAAATTTGACATTTAATTAACAAATTACAAACTTTGCATTTATTAGATAACTTTTGGATTAATATCATTATATTCTAACAAATTATTTTTTACTAAAATATTATTATATTACTTTTGCGAGTATGGGACAAGTACGAGTATACCTGATACCTGACGGGGATAAGGACATAAATTTCATACTTGTTAGGTATAGAGACAGGGATAGGGATAAGTTTCGGAAGCAGGTGTGGGGATGGGAATGCCATACATGTCCCCGCCCTACTCTGTTGCCATGCCTATTAATAGGAGGTGATGAACATGATAGGGTTTGGTGGTAGGTGGATGCAATGGATAAAAGAATGTGTTGAGTTGGCAACAATGTCAGTTTTGGTGAATGATAATCCAACAGAGTAGTTCAATATTGGACAAGGACTCTATCAAGGAGATCATTTATCACCATTCTTGTTCTTGATGGTAGTAGGAGGTCTAAGCCAAATGATAAAGGCAACAATGGCTTTGGATTTATGGAAGGGTTATGAAGTCAACAAAGATAGGATCTATATATCCCCCACTTACAATTTGAATATGATACAATTGTATTGTCTAAGGGTGATTAGGGCTTAATTGAACTCAGTGGGCATCAATGTGCAAGAATTCCAGTTGGAAAGGGTAGCAATTTTCCTAAACAGCAGAAGGGGAACCATCTTGTTTTAATGTCTAGGCTTGCCAGTTGGGGATCAACCAAAGTGCGAGTGATGTGAAGGATGGTGGTGGATACTCTACAAAATTAACTCTCTTTATGGCAAAATAAATTCATTTCATTTACAAGTAGGGTAGTGCTTCTTAAGTTAGTTCTATCAACTTTGCCATTGTACTTTCTATCATTTTTCAAGGCTTCGTTAGGTACAATCTCAAAAGTAGAAACTCTTTTTAAAAGTTTTATATGGGGAGGTAAGACATATAATAGAAAGATTAATTAGATGTCCTGGGAAAAAGTTTGTAGAAGGAAGTAGGTTTGGGTTTGTGGGATCTATACATGTTCAATTGGCTCTCCTAGGGAAATGAAAGTGGAAAATTCAAGTGGAAACAAATAGTTTGTAGGTTAATGTTTTGCAGTCTAAATATGGGACGTTTGATGGTTTGTAGGAGGTACTAAAGGGTAATACTTGCTCCAAATGGTGGACTAACCTACAATCTATTAAGGTTTTAGTGCCAAGGCATCCTAGGTGGTGGTCTCAACATATTAAACAAACTATGGGGGTGGGTAATCAGATCATGTTCTGGAAAGACAGGTGAATAGGGGAACAACAACTATGTGAGGAGTTTAGCAAATTATATGGGCTTACATATAAAAAAAAACATTACAGTGAAGGAGATACAAGAAGAGGGAACTAAATGGAAGTGGAACTGAAGGAAGTCATTATTTGCATGAAAGGAAGAACAATTGAGTGAGTTGAGGTCTATGTTGGATATGTGACATTATCGAATGGGTCTTAGGATGGATAGAGGTGGACGAATGATGAGAATGGCTTTTATACTGTTGCATCAACATACAAGGTTTTATCATCTTTCCCATCCCAACTGTTGTACCCGTTTTTAGTTGTTTTGTGGGCAAAAGGCATTCCACCAAAGGTCCATTGCTTAGCTTGACAATTAGGTGCAAATAAGTTACCAACTTGAGATAATCTACACAAAAGGGGACTGACCTTAATGGAAGAGGTCAAGTGTACATTTTGTGGGGAGCAAGAAGAAACAAGGCGCCACCTATTTGTAAGTTGCAATATGTCTTCGCGAGTTTGGTTTAAGCTTTGTGCTTAGTGGGAGACGATGACAATACTACATAATGATTTTCGCTCCCTTTCTTACCAATATTTGGGTTTAGTTGGTAGTACCAAGTTGCTAAGGCGGGCTTGGTCGTTCGTATGGTATGCAGATTTATGACATGTCTGGAAGACAAGAAATGCAGCAATATTCAAGGGCCAAGTTACAGAGGTTGACAATATCATCCATGCAGTCCAATTGAGTTTTTGGGGGTGGGATCATGCAAACAAAACCATGATGTATTCTTTTGGTAAATGAGTTATGTATCCTTATCTTTATGCTTAGATTCTCTTTTTCTATCTTTATATGCTCATCATTTTTTGTACTCTTGATTATTAAGCAGACATCTTATGTTGTTTGCTTTCATATTTTTTAATAAAATTATATTGGCTTATAAAAAAATATTTTTTTATATAATCTTAATATGTATTCTATTTACCTTACTTGAGAGATATTAGTTTAAAAATAGATATTAGAAAATAAATAATTATTTCATTAAATTTATGTTAAATAAAACATTCTATTAATTATTTTTTATTTTGTGTGAAGAATATATTTAATTTTTAAGAATTTAGTGACATGTACTGATAGCTAAATATTTGTTTTTTACATTATAATCTAATGACATATTATAAATATTATAAGTTTATTAAATTATAACAATGACCTTAAAAGTGATGTTTAATATGATTTCTAATTATTTAAATTAATTATAAATATATATTTTAAAAATGTATTTTCTAATTGTTTTAAAGAATTTTATTAATAACAATGTTAATAAGTCTATTAAAAAATTATGTAAAAAAAGGAGATATAAAAAAGTGTAAAAGAATAAACATCTAAAAGAAATTCTATAATATATTAAATAGTAAATTTTCAGTTTGTGGTTCTCAAATTTATATCATAGATTATATAATCTAGAAAAAGCCGGAATAGAATGTCGAATTTAAGAACAGTCACTCCACCACTTGAGATGTAATGTTCCTAATTTGGATTATATTTCTTGGTTAGTTTTTATCAAATGTCAATCACTTTTGAAGTATGTGGCTAAATTGAAAGCTTAGGTACACACTTAGGTACCCTTTTTGTAAGAGCACAATTGTGCTGACCAGGCTTATTTTTATGACTGTTACATTATAAATTACAAATAAGCATGAAATATTGAAATTTGACTTGTTAAATAGACCAGGCATATTCAATTATTAGGAATTAATGTTATTCTCGGATAAATTAAAAAACACTTTTGGTAAGTATTTAAGTTGGATTTTGTTTTGAGTATTTTTTGTTTTTATTTTTACAAGAAAGCGCAGTGAAAATATGTTTGATTATGATTTAAAAATGTTTTTCTTAAAATATTTTCAAAAAAATAACTAAAAACAGAATATAGAAAAAAAGTTATTTTCAAATTAAAATTATGTAAAAACTTAATATTAATGTGATAATTATATAAAAATTAATTTTAAATTATATATAAATATTTTATAATATTTTTATTAAAATGATTAAATTTTAAAATGTTATTTTTTGAAAATAAAAAATATCAATAAAAAACAAACATATTTTCTGAATACTGAAAACTTAAAAATAAAAATTATTTTAAAAATAAAAATAAAAAATATTCTTAAAGCAAACCCCATAATATTTTTGCTTCAAAATTTCTATCCCTCTTTACCAGAGATATTTAATGAACTTATTGACTAGAAATATTTTAATAACTAGAAATTTTATTTTCAGATAAATTCAAAAAATTTTTTGTTAGTATTTAATATTTTTGTTAATATTTTCAAAATTTCTCCACATCTTGGTCAGACATATTTAATAACTATATTGACTAGAAATATTTTAATGTCTAGGGATGTTATTCTCAGATAATGTGGAAAATATTTTTAAGAATTTCATCTTCCTGCTTGACTCACTATTATTTTAAAAGCTTATCTATCTATCAAATAGATTCGTATTTTTTTCAATTTTCCACAAATACCTTAACTATCCTTGATTCAAAAGCATTCTAAAGAATAAGGAATGGAAACTGCCCCAGCCACTTGCAATATTTAATGGAAAGTTTTACATACATTCATGCCGAATTCAGGGTAACTGACTGTTAATTTTCTATCAGTGCTCATTTAGCTGTGTTTTTTGCCAACCGTTTTGTTGTCTATATGCATTTGGGTTTTGAATATGATATTATTTGAAAAGTAGCACCTTTCATTCAAGATAATTCCTTTCCACCAAAAAAGCATTGATCTTCCTTACCGATTTGCTTCTATTCTACAAGCATTTTTTAAAATAGCAAAATGACTACGGCAATTCTCAAAGGGCTCTTGCGAGGATACATGAAATCATTGTTTGATGAGGCAAGAAAGTTTTGTTCCAAGTGATTTAATTTCCATCTGATTTTAACTATGTCTTCAAAATTCCATCTTTCTTTTCTTAATCTTGTTCTGTGAGGAATGAGGATATATAACCTTAAAATTCAATTAATGAGTGAATGCTCTTGCTTTGAATTATTTCAATATATTTTTCTCCTTAGAAAACAGGAATCTAGCTACTTCTAGTCCAGAAATTCAAGAGATTTAACTGAAACTTTTTGTTGAGATGTTTGGCGGTGGGATAACTTGCAGGGGGTAGTGAACGATCAGTTTAACATGATTATGGCATTGAAACGCATCGGTGAACCAGATCGCGCTGTGAAGCTGATAGAAAAATATTTTGCAGATGGTGAAAGGATCGTGTCTGAGCTTTCCCGTCATATGTAATGTTGCTGATCAATTCCTGCTTCTTTTTGTTTGACTAGTTTTAATTTTCTTAATATTATATCTACAGTGATAATCCAAAACCTGACTTCTGTAAGTTGGCATCCCTTGCTCGTGAAATAGAGTATAAGAGCACAAGGTAACTTGCAATCTCTATCTATTACCAATGTTGTACATTAAATTAAACATGACCTTGGGTTGGTGGAGATGTGCACTGGCCAATAACCCAACAATTAAATTGGTCAAGAGAGAGGGAATAAAATGTTTGATGAGAACACAATATCCCCTTTACAAAATTATTTTGATAATAAAAATGTTGAATTTCATAAAAGTGTTGTATGCGTAAAATTAGATATTAGATTACAGAGAAATGAGTGCTTAATGCAATTAATCAGTTTAGTACGAGATGACGTCTTCTATATATGGATTTTAGAACTTGATTACTTACTCAGTCTAAAGATGCAACTCAGGTAAACAAAAAAAAGTTGCGACTCTGCATAGACAAGGTCCAACTTCTAGGATTGCATCTGTTCCTCATTAGACTTTATAGTTGACCTCAAATACTGGATTTTTTTATTTGTAATTTAAGGCCACATAATAATATTATACCTTGCGTAGTTTATTCTCTTTATTATCCATATAATTTCCCCTTTCCTATTTTAACACAAAAAACATTTGCTTAACCTAGTTAATAACAACAACTTGTATAACTCAATAGCTTGCATGTATATTCACGGATCATGATATTCTGTCCCCATTTTATGTCCTTTGTTTTGTACTTTTCATCAAAGTTTGTACAATTTAATTTTTAAATAATTTTTTTATTTTTTATATAACTCATTTAATAACATGACAATTTTTTATTTGTGGGAGAACAACTAGGATAATGGATTTCCATCTAAATACTGGTCAATATTTACCACAGCGATGTGGTTTTGACTAAAATGACTAAAATGTTGAGGTTTGACCTGTCTACGTAGGAAGCATTATCTTAATTGGTAAAAAAAGCATGTATTGATGTGCACAAAGAATAAGAGGCGTCAGTGTCCCGTGCGCTCAAACACCATTTGAGATGGGAAACACTATCTAAAATGGTTTATGAGCACACAAAAACATGTGACATGTGTTTTATATACAACATGACGTGCCATCTCTGTTGACCAGATTTGCTCTGCACCTTCAACTTCAGTGCCTTCATGTCATTGCACATTACCATTGTCGTCATAGGCCGCACGTTGTAAGGGGGCATCATCGCAATCTGTAGTGGAGGGCGATGAGACCATCGAGCGCAAATAGAGGAGGGACGAATCTGATTGCGAGGATGGGAGAAGGTCAAGTTCTCCGTTGACTTTGTCTTCCATTCACAAAGAGAGAAGAAGTTGAAATAAAAGAAGAAGGATTAAGAGGAATCATCTTCCATCAAATTGCATGTCAAACACCATTTGAGATGGCGCCTCCTACTCTCTGTATACGTCGTCAATATATGTGCCTCCTTGTGCACATCAATACATGCACTTTCCACCAATTAAGATTATGTCTCCTACATAGAAAAAATTATTATATAATCTTGAACCACCATGTTATTTATGGTTGTAATCAATTACTATGCAATATATAATTATTTAATTAGTTTGTGCATATCAATACATACACTTTCCACCAACTAAGATAATGCTTCCTATATAAAAAAAATTATTATATGATCTTGAACCACTATGTTATTCATGATTGTAATTAATTACTATGCAATATATAATTATTTAATTAGTTTATCTTATAAATTATGTTAATTAAATAATTATATATAATATAGTGATGGTTGGAATCATAAATGATGTGATGATTTGAAACTATATAATAATTTCTCGTAACATAACCATTTTAATAATTTTAGCCATCGGCCAAAACTACCGTTCCTTTGTGCTTTTGCCCATTCTGATTTCTGACTTGAAATTTTCCCAATTTAGGTACTCAATTTTAGACCCCAATTATAGACAAGCAAAAAGTTCAACATGTATATAATGCATTATTTAAATAAATGAACCAGTTTCATTTTATAAATGTATTACAATTTTTTTACAAAAATGGTGTTGTTTATGGAAGTATTTACGTATAAGGTTTATACTCAACAAGCAAACAAAATAAAGAGCAGGACTTGACTTAACTTCATTGTTGGCGCCTTCCAGTTTTCCTCCCAGTGCTTTGGCGAATCACAAAAACTAATCTGGAAAATGGTTTTATTGTTGGCGCCTCCATCGGTTAAAATTGTAAAATAACGCTATTTTTGTAAATATCTCTGAAACTACACCATTTCCATAAAATCATTTTTTGTAAAAAACGCAATGTACTTTTCATGCATATTATGTTAATTAACGACTATTTGTGAGTGTTAATCAAGGACAAACTCTCCTAAAAGTTAAGCTCTTATATATAATATTGCTTATTCTTATTACGGGGAAGAGAACAAGCTCGATATCACATCTTTTAGCATTTGAAGCTATATACATTAATTTATCTCGGCCGAGTGTAGAAAATTGAGGCTTAACACAAATTTTTCATTTTTTATTGAATTTTAAAAAAATTAAAATTACTTAATATAATATTAATTATTAAATATTATCAAATAATATTATTGTTAACAAATATTAATATTTTAATTAGCATTACTAAAAATATTAGATTAATTTGTATTCTTTTTATTTCACACTTGTAATTTAAAAGTCATATTTTTGTAATTGTATTTAATAGCATAAGAAATTTAAATGTTTGTGAGCAGAGTTTTATTTTCTAATTGTTTAAACTTTCAAAATCAATTATATATACTTAAAATTAGTATTATATATAACATGAGAGTGAAGATAATTACTTAAAGAAAATTAATAAATTTACATCCATATGCTATTCTACATCTAGTAAGAGAAAGAAAAAAAATTATATATAAATATGATACAATTTATGATGTAATAAAATGAAAGATAAAAAGAAATAAGGGGTTTTGATGAAATGTATAAATTAAATGAGTGTTGTGAATATGTATCATGCTTAGTAACCAAACTGTAATTAAACAGTAGTGTTGTTCATGTTTGTAATTGATGTTGCAGCATTGGTGCGGAGCAAGTGAGGCTAGCTTGTCCTGATGTCATTAAAGCTTGTGATGAGAAGAACAAAAAAAAGTAAAAATTTGTCTCTCTTATCTAGTATTATTTGATCTTCTTTCTCTACAATACACTCGTGCGGCTATCTACTACAATATATTTGCTGTCTAAATACTATTAATCATCTAAATACCTATAATATTGGGAAAATACGATGTTTATTGTCTTGTGTTTATATATAGTTCCAAAACTAACTTTTGTCTATTAATTTGCTGTTTCAGTTTTTCTCGAACCCTACCATGGTTAAAAGATGAGTTTAGTAATACCAGAAACAAGTTGGCTGCCTTAGTTAAGGTGTACTACGCACCCTTTTCCTTTTCTCTGATAACTAAATACATCAGTATATATGTTATGGAAAGAAGATAGCTGCATGAACTTTTTTAAATTCATTAAAGCAATCGAGTACTTGTGCATGATCAAAGGAAACAAAGAAGACCAGAATAATTTGCTTTTTTTAATTATTTGAATTTAATTTCAAAGCTCGTATAGTAATATGTTTAATTTTATGACTCTACTTAATTTACAGATGGAGCGAAAGATTGTCAGATTCGAGAGATCTCAATCATCAGCCTCTATTGCTGAATCATCAAACTAGAGTTTATATGCTGTTATTTCAGCAAGCTTTTTTCTTTTTTTCACTGTGATCGAAGGGAAAATATTTTAGTTGTTTATATAATTTGTTAGTTTATTACTTTTATATATGTTTGTTTTTAAATGATTAATATGTCAAAAAACGTTTAACTTATTATAGGGAAGAGATTTACTTATTTCAATACTAAGTTTAATAGAATTATTTTTCATCTTATTTTATATTCTTTTAAAATATAATGATAATAATGAGTAACTAATTTTAACTATTAAATTTTAAAAAAAATAAATAATTAAAATAAATAATAAGTAATTTAGTTTTAGAGTAAGTGAATTATTCCTTCTATTATCATTGTCGTCATCATTACTATCACTACTGACGTACGTCTTTGCTACTAACGTCACCATGGTCGATATTGTGCGTCACCACCACTACTCTCATCGCTGCTACCACCACCACCATTGTTGGTATTGATGACAGCAGTGACGATACTAATGATGCTAGTGACAATGAAGATAGTGACAATATTGTGTAATTTTTATAATGAAATTCTAAGAAATTATCATAAAAAAACTTCTACATGTGGTATAAGAGCCATGTTATGAATTTTATGATTCTCCATTTATGATTTTTTTCTCCAAATTATATGAATCCTAATTTTAAATTAAGAATTATTTATTTGTGTTTTCTGCTATAATCTTTGAAACGGCGAAAAAATGAATTAGACAACATGTGATTATAATTCAGCTTGTGAATTGCATAAAGAAGAATGCAACAACTATGGAGAATGTTATACTATAATAAATATTGGGATCGAATTAGGTAATTAATTACTAATATATGAATACATATTGTGTGCCATGTGTTTGGTTTTCCTTGTATATGAATTCGACTTTGTTATTAGGTAATTAATTACTTTTCTACCAATGGTGGCAGTGAAGACAGTAATGATTCTGTAGAAGATTTGTGGGTAACAAGAGAGAGACACGTTAGATCACAAGGGTTTGGTTTGTGGGAGAGGTTTCTGTATGAAACAATCACGTAAACTTGTTTAATTAGCAAATTAATCTGAATTTTTTATTGAAATATTATTATTATTATTATGTTTTCTCATTTTTCTTACATAAGTTGTCCCTCCCCCGCTCTCCTTTTCTCTATATATATATAGGGGTGTATCACATGAAAATGGTATTCTTATGTGAAAATAGTAAAAATATTTTGTAATCATCCAAATTTAAATAAAAGGTTTAAATTAAAACAGTTCACTTAAAGATATCGCCTGCATAATCCATTGTATCATCCTATTAATAAGTAATATTCTTCTCCGACCATCACCATCGTAGCTACCACTGTCGCCACCACACCATCGTCATCATCACTCCCACTACCACCGCTACCACCACTGTCACCACCATCAATGATGACGGTGGCAACAGTAGTGATGGCAGTGGTAATGGAAATAAAAGGAAACCTTAAATCAATAGATACAAGATTATAGTATGTATAGAGAATTAAATATAAAAAGATAGAGGAAAGAGAACTTGTGTACCTCAAATATATTGAATTGAAGTTCTTGATCTTCAAGAACAAAAAAACCCTAGGAATGATTATTGTAGAGATATGAGTTCAATAAGAACTCTTAGGATTTTACTACCTACTTTCTATGGGATTAGTTTAGAGAATGTGTATTGTTGTTGTAATTTGCTTAATGGGATGACAAATTTATAATCCCTAGGGTAGGCAGAGACCCCTCAAATGGGCTTTTTATGATTGACTCAACTTATCACAGAGTCAATCTTACTATAATCTCATTCAAATAATCATAAAGATATTATAAGATATTATTATCACCATATCTTAAATTGCCTATAATTAATTAATATCAATCCACTATTATTTCCAACAGGTGGGTGGTGGTAGGAGAAGAATATTATTTATTAGTGGAGTGATATGGTGGGAGATGCACATGTTATTTTTAAGTGAGTTATTTTAACCTGAATCCTTTTGGATGACTATAAAACATTTCATTCTCACATAAAAATATCATTATCATGTAACACACTCCATATATATATATATATATATACACACACATATAGGGGATCAACTTACTCCAAAAGTAAGTTTAAAAGGCTTACTCTCAATTTGCACTATCTATTTTCTTAAAATCTAATAGTTGTTATAATTAATTAATCTTAATTATTAAATTTCATGAAAATGAAGGTTAAAATTGATAGCAAGTCTCTTAAACTTATTCTTGCAGTTAGTGAATCCCTTCCTTTTATATACATATATATTTGAGGGAGATCTACTTATTTTAAGAATAAGCTTAAGAGAATTACTCTACATCTCATGTTTCATATTCTTAAAATCTAATGGTTGCCTTCAACTTAATCTTAAAATGTCATAATATATACATTGTGACAGTGTAAGAAAATTTTACACCAGTGTTTAATCAGAACTCTTCATTTGTATGACTTTTAAAGTATAATTGGTAAATTTAATAAATTTATCCATATATATTAAAGGGTTTTAATTAAATGTTATATAACAACTAAATTGTTGGATGCATATATAAGTTATAATTAAAATTTCATTTAATTTTTCCTTTACAATATATTCGAAATTGTTTGCAGAATTAGAATGATAAATTGATTTTTTTTTTTGTGAAAAAAAATTATAGGTTCAGTATATTCAACGATTATTTGTTCTATAATAGAAAAGCATATATGATGAAGCTTCTACACGTAAATTCAAAGATGAAAATTACTTTGTTTGAGATGTGCTTAATTATTAAAAAAGTATCTAATTTCCATCCTATATTATCTTAATAGAAAAATTTTAACTTATAAAAAAAATTGTCAATTTTAAATATTATGTTCAAATGAAACTTCTACAAACAGATTAAATTTTTACATGATTTTTTTACTAATTATGCTACATTATATTGTTATTTTTTATTTAAAAAGTTATTGATCAATGATTACTATTATGGTAATATAAGACTTATTTAACTTTTAATTTGGAACGGAATAGATAGTTAATTTTTAATAATCGTATAAAATATTATACTATCATAATTAATTTCCTAATTTTTAATTATTTTTAATAATAAATCTAATGATAGAATCTAATCCAATCATAATCATATTATAAATCCATATTAAGTAATTAAACTTCTATACGTGTCCACTTTATAGATAAAAAATTTCAAGAGAACAATTCATTTCATTTTGAAATTTTAAATGTTTTGTGATGAAAATACCTTATTTGAATGAAAAATTTTAAAAGAATTTTAAATTCTAAACATTTTAGAATACATTTTGATTAGCTAAAATTGTAGAATTTCAAACTCTTTAAAAAAAGTTAGAATTTGAAATTCTTTAAACCTACTTTTATTTTACTAAAATCGGCATGTTATTTTTTATTTGATATTGGTTAGGAGTGGCAAAACAAGGTGGGTGAAGCGGGTTAGCCCGCCAACCCATCCTCATTTTACGTGGGTTGGGTTAGTGTTTTTAGTCAGTCAGCCCTTTTTGTCTCGTCTCACCTAACCTGCCAATTTACTAAGCCAAAGGTAGGGTGGGTCAACCTGACAACCCACTAATATTATATTTTATTTTTTAAAATTATTTATATAGATTAATATAATTATAATAATTAAAATATAAAATAAATTATTATGTAGAATTTATAAAAATGGTTTTGTTAAAAAATAAAATAAAATTTGTCTTGAATTTATTTGTCATTTATTTATGTAAAAGTATAATATTGTCAAAAAAAATAAAACTAATTATTCAAGATTTACTTTTTGTGATTTTTCTATTTATTTTCTTAAAAGCATGATTTTTTTAGAAACTAAAATTTATTTTTAAATGAAATTTTATATTATTTTTTAAAAAAATTATTCAAAATATTGTTTAATAAAATAAATTTTTATTTTTAGTAGGAATTAAAATACTCTGTCCAAATAAGAAAATTAAAATTTAATAAATTTAAATTACCTTGTCCAAACAAAATATTTGAAAAATGAAATCATTTGAATTGAAAGAATTTCAAATTCAATGTATTTCAAATTCCTTACATTTGTAAAATTCTATATTCAAACAGAATAATGTATTATAATAGTGGCATCATGAATTATATCTAGCAAGAAAATGAAGAGATAAAGCTGTCAAAACGGGTTAGCTCGGTCTTTATGGGTAACCCATTTTGACCCACAAGAAAAATGGTTCAACCCAACTTAGTTCATTTCAACTTTTTTGCTAAAGTTGTTGGCTTGGCTTGATCTACCACAGGTTGGTCGGTTATACGAACCAACCATCAAAAAATAAAAAATTATATTTAAAAATTTTAAAATGACTATTTAATTAAGTATTTATTTAAAATTAAGAAAAAATATTTTTTATTTTATTATGTAATATAATAGTTTAAAATACAAAAAAATAATTATATAAAGTACAAATTTACAATTGAATCAAACATAGTTAAAAGTGTTTACTATTTGGTTATATAAAGTACAAATTGATTATATAATAAAATAAAAATGATGTTGTTTGATACTGTAACTAAATGAGGTGAGGTGTGAGTCAAGTAGGTTATTTGGGTCAACAAAAGTGCAGTGTGATATCAAATTGTAAAAATTAGTAAATACTAAGTGAGTTTAATACGGATTGATCTGGGTCGTCCGAGCTGAACTCATATGAGTTAGGTCCAAAGTGGTTCGGTTTGCATGTTTGCCATCACAACTCATCCTTCCTGTTTTTTTGGTCGACCTAACTCGTATTAATTGTGGGTCAGGTTAAGTCAACTCGTTTTGACAAGCTCTATTAAGAGACTTTATTATTTTTTGAAACAAAAAATTTAAATTATAAGTCATAAATTGTAATTATGACTTTTAAAAGCTTTTTACGGGCAACATTGACAAACTTTATCTTCACATTTTCAACATCTGAAATCTAAAAAAAATAACTAAAAGAATAATTTTTTTTTATGAAGGGAATGGGCAAAACCCCCCAAATTAATTACTAACATTATTTAACAACATATATTACAAGTCTTTATGATAAACATTAGACAAACTTTTTGGTACATGACTAAAAATAGCAACCTCCTTAGTAAGTAGTAGGCCCATTTTGGCAAAACCATAAGCCAAAATGAAATTGTAATGTTTTGCCACTATGCATGTAGATACTATCTATAATAGCGAACAACTCATCTTCACAACCCTCCTTCACAACAGCTTGATCGCATTTAGAGAATCTGGTTCTATATCCAAAGCATGCAGCCCTTGCTGATTTGCCACCATTAGTGCATGATAGATAGCCAGCAATTTAGCCTTATCCATGTGACAAAACAGAACCTGATGAGAAACTCAAAATAAAGTGTCTCATATGATCATACACTACCCCTTCAATAGTTTCCCTCCCATGGCTCATATTGATTACCGCATCACAATTAATCTTGACCTTTCCTGTAGCAGGAGCCATCCAGACCCACTTATGATTTAGAGTCATGATAAGCTCAACTTTCTTTAAGTATGACTCGCATTGTGTGATTGTCCTTAATCTCCTTCAAAAATGCATTCACAGAAGTCACCACCTGGTTTTCGGTAGAACCTATATGTTGGAACACGTGCTCATTCCTTCTCCACCATAATCTATATAAGGCAATAACATACTGCTGACTCCACTCATGGGTCGTCTTTAAATTTGATAAAAGTCTGGACACAAAATCAAGCTCCATGAAAAAATTTGGCATACTTGAAGGTCAAAATCTTCTCCAAACTCTAGCAATATAGACACAGTCGCGAAGGGCATGCATCATTGTCTCAAACTGCTAACCACATATAGGGTAAGTAGTATCATCTGTCATATGCCTCTCAAATCTCAGTGCATTTGTAGGCAAAATCCTGCAGGCTTCCTTCCATAAGAGAATCTGAATACGTTCAGGGCTTTCCCATTTCCAAATCACCTTATAAATGTGGCATCTGTACAAATTATTTGGCTCAAGCAAACTCTCGCATATTGATTTTGTAGTGAAATTGCCATTTACTTCCCTTCCTCAGACTACAACATCATTCTCACAATACTCTCTAGGTGCCTCAATCGCACAAATATCATTGACCACCGCAGTTGGTAACAAAGTTTGAAGCTTTTGGACCATCCAAGAACCATTAAGATTCACAAAGAAACAAAATTTATTTAGAGAATTTGCATGAGCATTATTAATACACCAGCATTTCAAAGGGCCACGCCCTAGGACGTTATTATCTTCCCGGAATTTTATCTTTCTTTCATTCCCAACTTGCCAACTTAAATTCTTCTCGACATTGCTCCAAGCTTTGGTAATGCCATGCCAAAAGTTTGTACCTTGGTGACCTTGATCAATATGAAGTCTCACAATCCCACCATAAGTATACTTGGATTGAACTATCTGTATCCATAGATCATCTAGTCTGTTGATCATCATCCACTCTGTCTTTGAAAGAAGAGCGATATTGGCTTGCCTCATCATCCTCAAGCCCAATCCCTCACCCTTTTAGGCTTGCATAGGGCTTTCTAACCTAGCCAATCTTTGTTTTCTTATCAGAATCTTCCCAGACAAATTTCCTGCATTTTTTATCAATAAAATTACAGATAGGCATAAGTAGAATGCTAGTTTACATCAAGTAATTAGGTAACGCCTGCACCATTAATTTGGCTAGCCTAAGTCTGCCTCCAAAGGACAAGGTATCCTGCTTCTAGTTACTCAATCTCTGCTTAATTTTATCTTTAAGGAATTGAAAAGACTATTTAATCATCCAATCATGGTGCAAAGGGACACCAAGATATTTTCCCAAGTTACATGTCCTCTAGAACTCCAAGGCTTGAGAAATTTTCTCATGTCATTGATATTTGCAGAGAAATAAATCCTAGTTTTTTCATGATTAATCTTCTAAACAAAGCTACTGCAAAACTCCTGTAGAATATGGTTTATTACCTCAACTTGATTCATAGATGTTTTGACAAACAGGAGTAGATCATCAACCAATGCTAAATACACTAATTGAAGGCGGGCCACCTTTAAAGATTCGAATGGGCTTCCAAATATCTTGATTCACCGCGATCTATATCATATGAAACAATATCTCAAAGCATAGGATGATGAGATAGGGAGACATAGGGTCACCCTGGCAAACAAATTTTGAAGGTTGAAAAGATTCTAAAGTCTCACCATTCCATAACATACACATAGAAGGGGAAGAAATACAATGTCAAACCATATTGAAAAAATGTTCAAGAAACCCAATATCATTTAACATATCTTTGATAAAATTCCAGTTGAGCTTATCATAGGCTTTTTCCAAATCTACTTTTATCACCATCCACCCATTATTGCCTTTTTTTCGTTTCATAGAATGGACAACCTCTCGGGCAATGATAACATTATCGTGACTGTTACTATTAGGAATGAAACTAGCCTAACATGGGCTTTCTAACTTTTCCATAACAGTCCTTAACCTCATGAGAATGATCTTAGTAATTGTTTTATAAGATACATTAAACAGACTAATAGGTCTTAAATGCTTTATAGAGCTAACATTATCAACCTTTGGAATGAGAGTAGTTAGAGTGGAGTTTAAAATTTATCTTCAATCTTTTGAAGATATCTAGGAACCTAGAAAATTGTCTTTCTGTGTCCTTCCTAGATGGAGCATGAGGATAAGGTAACTCCTTGGGAATAACATTGGAATTATATCTCTTCTTCCTCTCCTCCCGAGCCACCTTGTGCTTAAGTCTACATTATTTGTCCTTTTCACTATCCTCCTTAGCTCCCTCATTCTTTCCCCTTTTTTTTCTCTACTAGCTCAATCTCCTCATCTATTTCTTCTTCATCCTCATCTTCTAACTCATTTTCCTTCAAACCCCTCTCACTCTCTTTTCACTTTCAGTTTTCTCTCTTACCACCTCCTCTTGACTCATTTTTTCTTCCAATGTTTTGTAGTGATGGTCTTACAATGCTCATTTGGATTTGTCAGAGTTTGAGTAGAGAAGGGTCCATTCATGAGCCTGGCTAATTGTTTTGCTATCTACCCCAACTGGGTGTCTATATTTTTAAAATTTGCTTCATTTTTCCTCTGCTTAGACTCAGTCTCTTCCACAAAAGTCAGTGTCTTTTGCTTCAAAACTAGACGAATGGGTTTATTGCTTCTGATTTGCTTGAGTTGGTTGGTGGAAGGATTAGTTGAACTGATTTTGCCCTTGGAATCTGGATTGAAAGTGACTTTGCTGTTGTTGCTGGAAGGTTGGTCTACTAGAGGATCCAACAAAGTTACTATTGTTGTTTCTTCAATTCTTATTGAAAGCATTGAATGGATGTGGATTGTTGCCATAAACATTTTGTCTGCCTTGATTCCCCATAAAGTTTAGTTCTTTTAGAGAGCCACTGGAATAAGGCAACTTCCAGTAAGATGAGCTTTTCTAAATACTGCATTTTAAACTTGGAACACTAGTTGAGGGTGCTGAGAGGGATAAGTGTAATGCATGTTCTTTAATTGTGGAGGGATAAAGGTTATCTACTTTGTGAGATTCTCAATCTATTGAGTCATTTTATGATTCCGAGCTAGAAGAGCATCCTGACTATTTAATTCAAAGACTCATTTCTTCTAAGATGGGCTTTTGAAGTACTGGACCTCTTAATCATTGGAATCCATATTTTTAATGATCCTTTTAGCATTCTCAGGAGTTTTGTTGAAGATTGAGCCTTCAACTAAAGCATTTAGCAAAAGTTTTGTCTGAGGCTCAAGTCCAGGTAAGAAAATAGTGAGATGAGTTCCTTCATCAAACCCATGAGTTGGACACTTCTTGAGTAGTGATTTGTACCTATCCCAAGCCTCTCAAAGTGATTCCTTAACTCTTTGTCTGAAGTTGGATATATCAATTTTCTTCTAATTCACCTTTGCTGGAGGGAAGAACTTGGTAATGAACTTGTTCACCAACTCTTCCCATGACATTTGAACATTGTATAGGAAGGATTGGAACCACTCTTCAGATTTCCTTGCTAATGAGAAAGGAAATAGGCTAAATCGAATCACATCATCATTAACATGTTGAATCTTCACAATGTTGTAGATGTCCAAAAAAGTGTTGAGATGCGTGTTAGCATCTTCATGACATTATTCTGGACCAAGTTGATTAGATCAAGCTTTACTTCCAAGTTTCGTGCTTCTGTGGCTGGTCTTGCTATGTTGTTGAACTGCCTGGGACCAGTGTAGGTTGTGCAATCTCCCAGGGTGCGGGGATTTTGATAAACTTCTTCTTCTACCATAGTTTCTTCAATAAGGTTTAGTAGAAGGGATTCTAGAATAAGTGTCTTGGTACTAGCCTGCACCTTAAGAAGTTTCCTCCTTCTTGTTAAGTTGTTATTCCTCCCGTGTTCTTTCAATTTTTGGGTCGAATAATAGCTGATAAGCCTGGATTCTACCATGCATAAACAAGATAAAAGAAACTAGAGCATCTGGTTAGCACAAGACAAAAGAATAACTATAGAATCTACTAAGTAATTAAATAAAAGAATAATGAATAATGACAAGCAAAATTCACTAAAATTCCTAAGCATCAGATGTAAGTCCCCGACAAATGGCACCAAAAACTTGTTGAGAAAATTTTCTACTATACTCCCAGCAAGTGCACCGGTTGTATGTAGTATCCGATAAATATCATGTCAATCCCACAAAGACTTGGATGATACTATGGAAATTTTAATAATTTTTTCTTGTTATAAATAAAGGAAATATTTTTATGCTACCAATTACTAAGACAAATAATAATAAAATCATGAACCGTAAAGTAGGTGGTTACACAAATGATAAAATCTAGTTGGGTATTGATTTCACTCTATCATCCCTTAAATGTATAAATATGAACTCAAAACCTTCATTTATCACTTAGGTTTCCATCACTCATAAAAATACCCTTAACCCCGATTCCTCGCAAGCAAGACACTAAGTTATTGAGTATCAGATTATCACTCTTACGCATAATCTCAAGTCAAACAACTTGCATTAAGAAAAAAAAGCTCAAAATTGCCAATGGTTTTTACTCTCTCCCAAGCAATAAACCTCATTGGGAGCCCTTCTTATTTTACAAACCAAAATTCTCTCCTGAGCTCATTCGATAAGTAAAATCCACAAAATATTAATAAATATAGCATGGGTAAAGAAGAACACTAACAATGAGTAATAAACTTATATTAAAAGAACAAAATATACAAATGAGTTCAGGTAAAGTCACATCAAATCCCAACTAGTGATGAGCCTAGTCAACCATGATAGTGTAGGACATGATCATGGATAAAGGGTACAAAAATGGAGGTGAAAGATGGAAAAATAGTGAAGACTCGTGTCAAGGCCGCCCTTAGATGTGTCTCTGACCCTTACTATGCAACTCATGTGTGTGTTTATAGAAAAAACAGAGTTTTTCACTTATAACGAGGTTTTGTCATGACACGGGCACCCAGCGGTGGAAAAGTACTGTTGGACGCCATAGACTGTTTCAACCTTACCCAATGCGAGCGTTGGGCAACAATATTTTGACCACTAAGCACTCAGAATGAAAAATGTATTGCTCTTAGGTTGGCTGGCATTCGGTGGTCTAGGAGTGGGCACTGGGCACTCAAACTCAAACGCAACACTAAGAATATTGGTTTTTTTGCCCTTTCTTCTATCCTTCTGAAAACCCGACTCAAACAAAGAAAAATAGTAAAATAACAATAAAAATTGTATAAATGAAAACCTAAGACTAATTTCCTAGAAAAATCTAATTTTAAGTGAAAATAGAGAAAAACAAGGTCTTAAATGAGAAAGAATTAGGATAACTGCTCTATTTTAACTATATAAAAATAGTTAATTTAGGCAATTATCAGTTTCACTACCTCAGTGGCTCTTGAAGGTGTTCCACCTGCCCCTGCCAATCCTCGTTTTCTCTCCACAAGATGGTGAGAAACCATTGAAAGTTACGGTGAGTTAGCCACGCTGCAACAAAACGAAAATGTCTTCATCTCCTATTAGGTTTCCTCTTGGCCTCTAGATTGGTAAGAACTAGATGGTGGTCGGATTTATAAAATGGAAGGTGGTATGTGATAGTGTTCTGGAATCTAAAACACCATGACGGATTCACTAGCAACTATCTAGCCTATCCATCAGATTTCACCTCCGCCAAGTAAATACAGGACCTTGGAATCCTGTATCCAATAAACAATTATTCTACACGAATTCCATGAAATCATTCACCCCTCACCTATAAGGATTTTATGATATGCTCTCTCTTTCGTAGGTCTTTAAGACAATGTTGAAATCCCCAACCAACCATGGCTCATGAATTGACTCAGCTAGATTCCCAAAGTACTCTTCTATTCTACAGGTAAGGGCTAGCATAAACAGCCATAAGGGGCTAGCATAAACAGCCATAAGAATTTAGCTAGTAAGCATCTTCCATTGTACCTTCAAGTAAATAAATTGAGTATTTTCCACTAATACCTCCACACTCCAACACTCAGACTGGCAAGCACACCAACTTCCACCAGCCCTACCAACAGTTTTCCCAACATATCACCTGTCAAACCTCAGTTTAGTAACCACTTTATTAGTCCTCACATTATTTATCTGTTTCAAATAAAAATACTAATTGAACATTATATTCCTTAGTAATGTTCTTAATGAGGCTCGTAAACCCCAATGCTCTGGCACGCCAACAATTCTAAGACATGAAATTCATGGGGCAAACTATGACGGAGGAGCCCTCAACGAGCTCAAACGGCATTCACGTGGCTGACCAGAGCCACTTTCCCCTAGCAACGACACGCTCCCTGCAACCTCCATGGGCTCACAACATGTGAATTCTAGTAACCCATCAATTGACACTAATTCGTTCATGGCATTTGAACCGACTAACTGTCTATTAATGACGCCCAGACCGTTTGTGAATGTCCGTCTTCAGTTGCATGTCCAACAACTCAGTCTCATGGACTCAACTTCCCACTCTAGTTGCATGTCCGTCCTCACGATCGACACTGTATTGTCGTCGTTCACATTCAATGGGTCCTAAAAATCAGCTCTTCTCCGTCCTAAAAATCGAGCCACCGCCAGACGGGGTCGTGCCTACAGACCCCGCCGCAACACTCCCCTTCTGCATATGTTTCGTCATCCCTAGTCCAGTTTTGAGGGGTTTTGATCCATGCAATTTCTGCTCCACGACCCCTGATTTCAACTCTTTCAACATGACTATCGTGTTGGGATTCGCCAACGCCTTCAACGTGACCTTCTTCACACCGCTTTTGCCGCGTCACCCAGCAACCTTTATGTTGTCGCCATGCTCTTCACGTGCCCCTACAGTGTTTGTCATCTTTTCGTGTTTCACAGATGGTTTCCCCTTTCCCTCACCATCCTCCGAAAGAAAACCTTCTTCATTTAGCAACACCTGAAAATAGGACCCATATTTATTTGATCCTAATTGTTTCACATCCACTTGGTGATATGGCTCAAAGTTTCCAATTTTATCCCATGATGCACCTAGTTATCCTTTCACTTTGCTATTATGAGCAATTAACTATGAGGCATACATATGGTTTGAAACCTCTGTATCATCCTCATTATTAGCCATTACATTCAATTTTATCATTAGAAATAAATTCCCTATTATTGTCAACAGAAACATCCGCTATTGTTCCCATGTCTCTCGATTCCCCAGGGCCGCCACTATCAACTTCCTTCTCCTTTCGCCTCTCCTCCGCCAACCCTTCTAGACAATGATAATTCTTATAACCATACCTCCCACACCTAAAAAAAAATTATGAAGCCCTTCATACTGTAGTTGCAATCACTTTGGACTGTAGCAATTCATTGATATTTATCTCAACATATATTCTTACACACCGTCCTCTTGCTTGAATTGTCATTACCCAATCAACTTTTATCATGGTGCCTATTGACCCCACCCTTCCCATAAAGGCCTCATTGTAAAGTTCAATGCGAAAATTCGGTGTACGTACCCATACTGCCAAATTTTTAGCCACCCCTACATTTTTCATAAAAAACGGTCTTGATTGCTGCACCAAAATAATGTAGTGGTCAGCCACCATTCATGAACCCTAAAAAATAGCTTGTTATAATTTTCATGTTAAGAAAAGAGTATTTGGTAATAGTTATCGGGTATGTCAATAATACTTAGAGATCCTTTGCTTGCCCAATCACGTTGTAAATTGGCTTGGAGCACATAGAACTCATTTTCTTCCCTAGAACAGTCACCATTAAGGACCCCTTCCATGGCTTACATGATTCACTTAATTCTTCATCTGACACTTGGATCTCCTTATACCTAGCAATATCCTCCTTTTTGAGAACTGGAGGGGGAAACTTCGATTCCAACATCCTGAAACATCTGTCATCAAATTCAGAGAAGGCAATAGGCCCATCCCAACTTAGTGATCTCACTTTGTACAACTCCTCCATTCCCTTATTA
Organism: Psophocarpus tetragonolobus; assembly: GCA_037954015.1. Lineage (NCBI taxonomy): Eukaryota > Viridiplantae > Streptophyta > Magnoliopsida > Fabales > Fabaceae > Psophocarpus > Psophocarpus tetragonolobus. The sequence goes on from CM075690.1 coordinate 90,502,512, forward strand.
AGCAGGATTTTTGTCTCCTCTGCCATTTGAGATGCATCTCCATGAGCTTTTGCCTTCCGCTTAACTTTCTGGTTACTTCGAGCAAGCAAATCCTCCTCCTCCTTCAAAACTTCCTGAGAAACCCTAACAGAGCTCTCATACTCCTTTTTTTTTTCACACCATCAGGATTGATAACAACACACTCTTTAACCCACTTTAAAAGAATAGATCTTTCACTCAATGAATAACATGAAAATGTTGAAATTCTAAAAGAAAAACAAAACAATAGAAAAGATTTTTCTCCTTCATGATGAACCTTAATTGCAATCCCCTTTTTTTCCTTACAAAAATAACTTAAGGTTACTAATCAAAACACATTGTTTCAATTTGTATTTTTTTCATAACAAAACGATGTGCATTTTTTACTTAGCATTTTAAGACCATTGTGGATATGTCAAGTCGTTCGCCAACTCACCATTTATATTAATGGTAGAGACAAAAAATGAAATATTAAGTAATGTTATGATTGAATTTGAAAAAAAAGACTTACAAGATAAAAATGAAAATTTGAAATTTGTAAGAATTAAAATATTTACGCTTAAATATTACTATTCAAGTGAATTTCCTATTACTTTGCCAAGTGCTTTAATTTGTAGGTAAAGGGAAAAGGAGATAATGTTCCACTAGGACTCTATGAGCAATCCCAGTGAGTATGGGGAGCTTATATCTTAGGAGATGGTTGTTATCTTTTTCAAGGTTTAACGGTTGTTATGATCGTGTGTCATGCATTATTTGTGGGGTAGTTGCAATATGGCATTTAGTGTCGATTGGCCTGGGGTGATTAGATGAGGCTTGATCGGCCCCGAGAGATAAAAAGGGTTTTTACTTGAAGTTATGGCTTGTTGCTTGGTCAGCATCTGGGGGTAGAGGGTAACAAAGCCCTCAACCTCAAGTGCACTTTAGAGCAGGAAGAAGCTAAGCAAAGGCTACTTGGGATGACTTTGTCAACATTTGGGACAGAGGGTAATAGAGCCCCCCCAACCTTGAGTGCTCTTTAGAACAGGAAAAGGCTAAGTAAAGGCTACTTGAGATGGTTCGGTCGACGTCTACGTTAGAGGGCAACAATAGGGTTGCTCGTGGTTAGGTTATTTCAATAACCTGACCATAACCAATGAATAATCATATATGTAAATAGTTATAATAACCATAACTACAATCATTCTCTCATAATCATTTATCATTTATTATAACTGATTATTATTATTATAAACAACCAGTTATATAACCGATTATTATTTATAACTACATAACTGGTTATTTAACTAGTTATTTGTTCATAACTGATTAAATAATTAATTTTGTAAAATAAAGTCATTCTTAAAATTTATTTTTCCACTTAGTATGTTTCCTCCATGATGTGGTCAGTGACACGAATGTGTGGGATACATTAAGGAATTTTTTTCTACTCTACAAATTATCCACAATGTTGTGTGACCTTTGTCACAAAAATGATAGAGGTTCACGAGTAGCTTTTTTTGCTTAGTGCATTATTTACAAGATTGTGAACACCTCTACAAAGGTGTGGAAAATGTAAGCAATTTTTTCCTTCTCAATATTTTTTTCATATGGATGTGACCATTATCACAGAGAGTAGACGGTGTTAGAGAGAATTTTTCTAGTCAATGCATTATTCACAAGGATGTGACCTAAGTTACAGATGTGTGTGTATCGTTTTTTCTTATTAGTGCATATTTTCACATATTGTGACCACTTACTCTCACATAGGTGTGGACGATGTCAGGAAAATCTTTCCTTTTTAGTGCATTTTTTACATAAATTTGGTTATTGGAAGAGGTGCAGACTATGTCATAACTAGAATTAATTGTTTATTAGAGTCGTCAAAATGAGTCGGAACCTGTGGGCCAACCCGACCCACCGTGAATACGAGTCAGGCCAGGCCAAAAAAAAAAGAAATCATGTTGTAATGGCAAAAACATAGTCTAACCCCACTTTAGACCCAACCCATATGGGTTCAACCTGGGTGTTAGTTTTACTATTTGACACAATCTCACTACACTTTAGCCCAAATGTAAGATGACCCATTACACTCTATTGAACCATCAATTAAATGATTATATTGCATAATCTAATAATCAAGTAAAAAATAATTAAATAAGAAATAATTGTAAAGACTTCATTAAATAGTTAATTTTAAAAAAATAATTTATTTTATTTTTAGTGAGTTGGTGCATTGACTCATATAACCCACCAACCTGTGGTGGACCGAGTCAGGCTAGTAAATTGAGTAACAAAGACAAAATGAGTCTGGTTGGGTTGACCCGTTTTCTGGTGGGTTGGCCCATATGGGTTGGACCAACCCGTTTTGACAGCTATACTGTTTATGAAACCAAAATTAACCAACACTTTTTATTAAATACAAAAACTAAAACTAAAAGAATTTGACAATAACTAAAAAAATTGGTTATGAAACCTAGTTTAACTATAATTATTTCTTTAATAAAATTAAGTTAATTGCATTAGACATGTCCATAAAATAAGTTATAGTTTTATAAACATATTAAAATAATTGGTTATTATATAACTAGTTATTATTGATTATGGTTATTATTTTCAAAACTGGATATTTTAAACAGCACTAGGTAACAAAGCACCCCAACCTTGAGCACACTTTAGAGCAAAAAGAGACTAAGTAAAGACTACTTAAGATGGTTGAGTTAGTGTCTAGGACAAAGGGTAAGAGAGCCTCCCAACCTTGAGTGCTCTTTAGAAGAGGAAGACGCTAAGTAAAGGATGGTTCAATCGCCGTCTAGGGTCGAAGGCAACAGAGCTCCCCATCTCCAGTGCTCTTTAGAGTAGGAAGAGACTAAATAAAGGTTTCTTAGGATGACCAAGACTATGGCTGGGATAGAGGGTAACAATTATAAAACTATTAAAATTTAATTTTTGAGAATGACTAATATGTCCCAGTAAAAAAAACTAGCTAATTTGTACCTCCTGTAAAAAAAGTATGGGTTTGGGCTTGGCAATACGGGCCCATTTTTGACAGAATGGCAGTATCGTCATTTCAATTTTTGAAGGAACGAATGAACGAAGGCTTTCATCTGGTAGTTGATTCTACTTCCTTCCCTATCCTCTTCTCCCGTTGGCGCCTTCTATCTCAAACTCAATCCACTAGAATGGCAGTTATAGTTGGCCACCACCATCGTCTATTCTCCAACGCCACGCGCGTTAACTCCGCTACGAGAGACTCGCGCTGGCGAGGGAGCGGCGCGAACTCGGTTCGGTGCGCTGACATGAGCACGGCCGCGAGCGAGAATCGGCAAGTGACGCTGAGTAACAGGAACGATTCACTGGAGATATGCCGAGTGCTGAACGGGATGTGGCAGACCAGCGGCGGATGGGGGCGAATCGACCGAGACGACGCCGTCGAGGCCATGCTCCGCTATACCGACGCTGGCTTATCCACCTTCGACATGGCCGATCACTGTACGTTCTTTCTACTCGCAGTTCCTTATGTGCTCACGTGGACTCTTACGATTCGCCTGCTATTCTGTCCCTCGCCATTGCCTGTGATTACTAACATTCTTTTTCAACCATTGCACACTGCCTTAATCTAAACTCACATTTTTTAAGCTATAATCTTATGAACAGTATTGCTGTTGTTTTCCAATAAAATAGAGTTTCTTTCCCGTAATACCTGCAGACATCAAGGCTTATTTTAGTGCATATAATAAGTTTTGTCTTTTATTTTATTTAATTGTGTATATGTAAGTAAATGGTATGGAAAACATTAAATATATTTTTATTACAGTACATGTTTCAAATAATTAAAAAATTATGCATAATACTTTAGCACTCTTATATACTCTTTTTTTTTTATTATTTCTTTCTTCTTACTAGATGCATCTATGATTTATAGAGATATACATTAAGATATACATTAAAATTTTCTTTTACTTTTGGTAAATAGTTGGTTATTAAATAATAATATTCAGCAATAAAAAAACTTAAATAGTCTTACATTTTTTAATTAATTTGCAATACTTTATAAAAATATTAAATCAAGGAAACATATTTATTGTTTTAAAAATATAAAAATTTTCTTTGTTTATTAAATAAAAGGATGATTTAATTTTATTTTTTTTTTTGTGAAGGATGATTTAATTTTTAATTTAGGATTATTCATAATTACAAATACCCATTTTATAATTTAATAATTATTTTAAGTTTTGGTAAATAATATTTATTTTTAAAAATGGAAACTCGTTATAAAGAGAAAATTATTATTTAATTATTTTTATAGCAGAAAATTAATACAAATATAAACTATATTAATTATTTCTTATATTAATATTTTAAAATAATATATAAAAGTATTTAATACTTTTGTAAAAAATTTAATTATTATGGTGTAACAATATTCACATAAAATAAAATTTAAAAATGATAAAACATACAGTGGAGAGCAGCGGAATGATGATATGGGATAAAGCACTGACGAGGCTGCACTGTGACCATGTCCCTGATTTTCTTACTTGTTAGAGAGATACGAAAAGTTGCTGAAAATAGCTTCCTTTTTTGGTGTATCTGCTAGAGCTATTATAGACTCTCGAGCAATTTGGAAATGTCAGAGTTATTGCAGCATTCTTTGAGCAAATTCACTTTCAGTCAAAAAGGATCACTAACTAGGAGAAGAATAGTAACACCAAAGTATCAGTATCTGAGACCATTCCAGTGTGTGCTGACACAGGATAACAGAAGCATTATCGTCAAGAATGGCAATGATTCATTGGATATATGCCGGGTTGTGAATGGGATGTGGCAGACGAGTGGTGGGTGGGGCAGAATTGATAGGGATGATGCTGTTGATGCTATGCTTAAATATGCTGATGCTGGCCTCACGACTTTTGATATGGCTGATATATGTATGCAACTATGTTTGTTACTTGGTTTCTGTTTGAACATCTTAAATGCGCCCCTATAAGAAAATTCCTTGACTACACGCTGTAGTTATTCATCGGAGGAATATAGAGTTATACTTGATTTGTCGTGTTCAAATTTGATTTTGTGTTGTGATTATTAGATGTTGTATTTAGATGTGCTGCTTTTTACATGTCTGCTTAAATGACCTTTGAGAATTGTTTTCACGTTGCTGTGTTCTTCGAGCTTTGCAGATGGACCTGCTGAAGATCTATATGGGATTTTCATTAACCGAATTCGTCGAGAGCGTCCTCCAGAATTATTGGAACAAGTCAGAGGGTGAGTTCATTATGTGACTGCGTATTCTTTTCTTAATTATTTACTTGAGGAAAATACAGCTACTTTGGAAAGGTATTTGGCTAGTATTCATCCTACCATGTATATTTCTATATTGTTATTTGTTAGTAAATAGATAAAGTATTTTCTTATCCGTTGTATATTTGTATAATTTGATGCAGTCTCACTAAGTGGGTGCCTCCGCCGGTTAAGATGACAAGTAGCTATGTAAGAGACAGCATCAATGTTTCAAGGAAGAGAATGGATGTGGAATCCTTGGACATGCTTCAGTTTCATTGGTATTTAATCCCTGTGGTTATTTGATTTAAGAAATATCACGGTTCAAGCAGCTCAATTATTCAAATATTTAGGGGGGATAATAACCATTAAAACTATCCATGACATAAAAAATCTTCCATTTTGCTTCTTTACTGAAATAGTGAAATGAGTACTTGATTTCCATCATCTAGCTAAACTACTTTTGCAAATAATTCTAAGTGTCTGAAGTATAGGATTCTGGTGTTAATTCGCCTCTTCTCTACTGGATTTAGGTGGGATTACTCGAATCCAGGCTACCTGGATGCCCTAAAACACCTAACAGACTTGAAAGAAGAAGGTTAGTGTTGTTTCTGATTAACGTTTAGAAATTCACATGGAAGTTCCCGTTTCTTGCTTTGATCGAACTACTTCAGTTAGGAGTTAGCTCTCTGTACAGGTAAAATCAAGACTCTGGCGCTGACAAATTTTGATACGGAGAGATTACAAATTATTCTTGAAAATGATATTCCTGTTGTTAGCAATCAGGTAAATCCAAATGCGTTACTGTCTCTTCTCGGTTCTTTTAATAGTTATTGATAGTTCGGGATTCTTATTGGTATCTTCAACATCAGGTGCAACATTCACTTGTTGACATGCGTCCCCAGCAGAGAATGGCAGAACTTTGTCAGCTTACAGGAATCAAACTTATAACGTCTCTCTCTCTTTCTCTAAGATAAAAATATCACCCACAGAAAATAGTTGTCCCAAATATGAGATGAAAGTTTAGTATAAGAAAACTGTTCCGTACACCTAAAACTATAATGTTTCTACTTAGTAGATCAGTTTGTGATGCAGGTATGGAACGGTAATGGGTGGTCTATTGTCTGAGAAGTTCCTTGACACCAACATAGCTATTCCTTTTGCTGGTCCTGCGATAAACACCCCCTCCCTCCAAAAGTACAAAAGGGTATGATTTCATGACCACTATTAGTTAATTGAGAAACATTCAGTACCTTCATTGGCGTTCTATAGAAAGTTTCTATCCCTTCTAAATTCACTGTATTGTAAAAGTAAGATAAGCGATTTAGCTAAATGGTCTGACAACGGAGAATTGTCAATTATAAGTAACTGAGTCAATATGTAGGCTCTAGGACAATTTAAGTTGATGATTGATGGTTTCCTTGTATGAAAGCATTTTTTTTTTCCTTTTGACTTAGTTATATTCTTTTGTTTTTTATATACTTCGCATCTGGTGGCAGATGGTAGATGCTTGGGGAGGATGGAATTTGTTCCAGGGACTGCTTCGGACTCTTAAACAAGTAGCTTCTAAACATGATGTTTCGATCGCAACTGTTGCTGTGAAATATATACTAGATCAGGTGAATTTAATTTATTCTTTCTCCAGGAATATTCCGTTCTTACTAATTTAAAACCTCTCATGTTACATTGGACGTGCCCTCTCATTTATATATATATATATATATATGCCTTTCATTTTGGTTCTTGTCTAAACATGCAGCCTGCGGTAGCAGGATCAATGGTTGGTGTCAGACTTGGCTTGTCAGATCATATTAAAGATACAAATGCTATCTTTTCACTTGTTCTTAATGAAGACGACGTGAACAGCATAAGAGAAGCCACAGCCAAAGGAAAGGATCTGCTTAAGGTGATTGGTGACTGTGGAGACGAGTACAGGCGTGTATGAAATATGTTGGCTAATCAACATGATGAAATGCTTTCATTTATATAGAACAAAGGTATGAAGAAAAGGGAGGGATATACAGAAAATTGTTTGAATAAGTCGAATTTAATTAGTATACACTAATTTTTATATTTATATCTAATCATAACTTTCTTTATTTATAATTGAATGCCCTTCTACACTTGCACAATTTTTTTCCAATGAATTATTCCGTATCGGTAAAAAGACAAAATAAATGAAAAGAGGAAGTAATGTATTCTGTAGTATGTGTGTGAGATTTATGCAAAATTTCCATCCAAATTGGCCACCCCAAACTCAAAGTATAGAAACTTTCGTGAATCATCGAACTAGAATCATTTGTTGATTTTTAAGTAGTTAAGTACTAATGATCCATCATTGCAGGCAAGCGAATTACATTGAAAAATATTTTAGGACAATTTTCAGAGTTCATTGAAAATTTATCTATAAATTTACTTCAATGTTAAGAAACTATAAATTTTTTTTATGAAATTCACATTTTTATAATTTTTATTATGATACAATTAGATGGATGGAAAAAAAATATATTTTAATATTAATAAATATTTTTTTATATAGAAAACACATGTTGTGTAAAAAAAATCTAGGTTATATTTTTTTTAACTATGTTTTCTTTTGTTTTATACTTCATATATTTTTTATCAAACAAATTTGTATTCAACATCTCATGTTTTATTTGTAGAGTTTAATTAGTATATATTATCAATATAAAAGGTTTTACACAAAGAGGTTTAATTGCAATTCTTTATTTATGGTAAGTTTGTTAACTGATCATTAATATTTTAAAAATCTTATAAATGAAAAATTTTGATTGAATGTTTGTATAAAAGAAACATACTAATTAAATTTTAATTTTTATTTGTGAAAATTATATATTAATATATATTGTTAATACTATAAATGAAACAAGTATAATAGACAATTGAAAAAAAATCCTTTAGGTTAACTTAAAAATATAAGTACGTATTATTCTATATAAGACTTTTGTAGATAATTTAATGAGAATCATATATGCAAATATCTATTTAATCTAAGAGAAAAACACGGTGTAAAAGAGTTTTACACTTACAGTTAATTACAACCCTTTATGTATGTTAAGTTTGTTGAGTTTACCAGTTAATACTTTAAAAGTCATTTAAACGAAAGTTTGTGATTAACTGTTAGTGTACGACTATTTTCCATTGACAATGTATATGTGTTAAACTATTAATCTACAAGCAATAAGTTTTATCATTAAAAAGGAATTAAAAAATAGTTTATATATCATAAATAATAATATACAATAACATTGTTGAATTCTTAATAACATTTTAAAAATAATTTCAATTATAATTTTTAATTTATTCATAATGCAAGTTATTCAAATACCATCAATATTTTTTTTTTGTGTTATTAGAAGTGTTTTCCATATGTTCATAATCCATACTATTAATAAACCTATATTATTAATAAAAGGAATACCTCTTTTGATGTCTACGTTTCAAAATACTTATTTTACCCTTACACTTATTTTAAAATTAAAAAAATAAACTAATTTGTCATAAGAGACACTTGAACTCATAACCTCTTATTTCCCAAATATATACTTTACTACTACACCAACCTTATAACTTTGAGCAAAAAATTACTTTAAAATATTGATATCAAAGATACATAATTGTCCAATTATATCTATCATATATGATATTATATTATATACTATATATTATATAATGGGAATATGACCTTTTGATTTCCACATTTTATGACTATTTTACTTTCTAAACATTTTATGATTATTTTACCTTCTAAAAATTTTATGATTGTTCTTGCTTTTACAAATATAACTTCTCCCTGTTAATATATGCATATATTTCATAATAAATATTTTTAATAAACATGCAAATACACATGTACGACAATATTTTGAATTATATTCAAACTCTTTTCTTTCCATTTTTTCTCATATTCATTGCATATCCATCGATGATATGACATGTTTTTATCATGTTATCATAAACAAAAAATATAAAATTAACAGAATATATTTCAAAACATTTCACAATCATTTATATTTCAAAATATAAAAATTTATAAAAGTATTAAATAATGTTAAATATTAGAAAGAGAATTAAAAGAGAGTTTAATATAACAGTGTTTTTCTTATTAAAAAATGGAAAAAAAAAAGAAGTTTAACTAACCGTGAGTCGGGGCATTACTGGAAAATAGAAAAAGAAGAAAGGTGAAGAGTTGTAAACCCTAGTTATATATATTAGGTATCTTGAGTCCACTTATGAGCCTCTGGCTCTGCACAAACCCTAACACACCAAAGCTAGAAGCGAAATCGCAACAATCCAGTGAGTGAGTTTTTCTTCTCTCTCAATCGATTTTCATTTCCCCCTGTTGTGTTGTCGATCTTTGTTACTAGCAAGCAATTGTATTGAATTCAGAATGAAGGTTGTCGCTGCCTATTTGCTCGCAGTGTTGGGAGGCAATTCATCCCCTTCTTCCAATGACATAAAAAATATCCTTGCCGCAGGTCCTTCCTTTTTCCTATTTTCTCTTTTCTTTTTCATTATTTTTATTTTCTATGCCTTTTTTCTCTATCATTTTTCATCTTCCTGTTATTTCTTCTCCTTATTTGCCATTTTTGTTTTTTAGGTAGATAATTGTTCCAAATTTTCCCTTTTTTCACGCTAGATTTCTTAAGTGGGTTCATAGAGTAGCATTTGTTTTTCCATTCAGTGCTAGAATGTCAGGAGAAGTACCTTTTTTTTATTTTTATTTTAAGGTTAATGTGATTTGATTTGTAGAATTAACAGTGCTGAATTTTTCGTTTCAATGCTATGGGTGATCGCATTCGTTATGTGTTTGCTACGCGTGTTTTTCTGCTTATCTGGCTTTGTTGTTCTCCTAATTATTCTTATCTAGGATTTTGTTTGTGTGAGTAAATGTAATTTAGGAGAAAAGACGAGTACAGGCGTGTATGAGATATGTTGGCTAATCAACATGATGAAATGCTTTCATTTATATAGAACAAAGGTATGGAGAAAAGGGACTGATACACAGGAAATTGTTTTGAACAAGTCGAATTTAATTAGGATACACTAATTTTTACATTTATATCGAATCATAACTCTTTATATTTATAATCGAATGCCCTTCTAGACTTGCATAATTTTTTTCCAATGAATTAGTCCGTATAGGTAAAAAGACAAAATAAATGGAAACAGGAAGTAATGTATTCTGTAGTATGTATATGACATTTATGCAAAATTTCCACCCAAATTGGCCACCTCAAACTCAAAGTATAGAAACTTTCGTGAATCACCGAACTAGAATCATTTGTTGATTTTTAAGTAGCTAAGGACTAATGATCCATCATTGCGGGCAAGCGAATTACATTAGAAAGCGGTAGCAAAACCATGGTTGCAAACCTTCTCAATGATTGGTATCTTCAGGGTAAAATATCTTATTGGTTTTGTATTTTTTTAGTTAAATTTAGTTTTATTCTATATTTTTAAATTAATTTGGTTCTTAAACTATAAAGATATGTAAATTTAGGAGTGTAGCTAGTTGCCATTTAGAAGTGTTTTGAAAACCGATGATAAAGAATTAAATCAATGGTAAGTACAGGTTAATTTTAATTTAACCAGGTCTATATTTTATATATATATATATATATATATGTGTGTGTAACGTAGCATTGCAAGTCATATTAAAAAATAAAATAAAATAAGTAAAAAACTATGTTCCATATTTTTTTAAAAAGAAAACCAAACTTAACCTAACTCAGCTCAACCTGGTCTGAGTAATTGGTTTTTGTTGGAACTGACTAGCTCTAACCAGTTTGGAACAGATCAACTACATATACAGGTTGTTGAAAAAATGACTGGTTATGCTATAGAACTCAAATAAATCATCCGAACTGGATTTCACAATTATGTTATCTAGTATATAATTATAAAATATATAAGTTAATTTAATTGTTTCATACATAATAAAAATAAGAGAAAAAATATTATATTGTCAAGATAAAAAATTTTACAAAATATTTAATGATAATTTTTTATTTATAATAAGCGCATTAACTTTATTAATTAATATATTAACAATTTAAAAGTCTTATAAACTAAGAATTATAATGTAATGTAAGCCCAATTAAACTCTAAAAACAAATAAGCGAAAACAGTTTTAAGAACCTCTATTTAATCACAAAACATATAACATGGTTTCCAGAGTTCACATTATAATTGAATTAGTTTTTGTTGTGTTTTTTCTTGTTTTGTACCTAACAAAATTAAATTTCCCTTTTTTAAATATAAATAAATAAATTTATGGTATGTAATATCTTTCACACTTCTTACTAATAAACTTTTTAATAATATCACATTATTTTTTTCTTAAAAAATTGTTTACAAAATGATAATTTATTTTATTTTAAGTAAAAAGCGCATAAATAATATTATAAAAGTTTTTTGTATCATCAGTCGGATTATCTTGTTTGACCTTTTTCAAAGTAATGTTATATCGGTTGATAAATTTATTGATTTTATAATAATTAATAATCGAATATATTAAAGATGATTTTAATTCATTGGTTTTCATGAATAGAAATTGAGTTTAATTAATATATGTAACGTTTTAATAATTAAAAAAAAACAAATATTTTTTTGCTTACAACTTTTCGTTCACTACGATAAATCTAACTATAAACATTAAGAAATATAGTATATATTTTTAGAGTTTAATTAATATGCAAATACACTGTATAATAACTTAAAATTTCTCTAAAAATTAAAGAAATCTATTTTTTACAATAAAAACAACTATTTATTTCTAAAAAATAAATTTTTTTACTAAATCAAATTAAACCAAACTCATAGTAATTTATATATATATATATATATATATATATATATATATATAATATTAGAACATGTAACATTAACAATTGACAGAATCTTCTCTAATTACCATGTATAGAAAATATACCTGAAAGGTGAGAAAACAACTCAATTTGTATTCAGCATGAAATTTGACAAAATTAATTAATTGATACAGGTGCTATAACTTTAGATTTAATAACTTGGTAGGATGCTTGCATATGATTGCTTGAGCTTTTAATGTGTTTGCTTAAATGTGTAACGTATAAACGAAAAAAAAAAGAAGAAGATCATAAATAAATTGTCCGTGCAGTCAGAAGTTAGCTGGAGTCATTTCTTGCGTGCAATGAATGAGGAAAAACTAAAAGGACCAAATTGCGTGACATAGTTGTAATTGAGGCAGTGGCAGATCTGAATGGTAAAGAAGATTGTAAGTTATTATTTAAATGGAGCCGAATTGAGTAAGAAGTTGCTAAAACAAAAGTATGAGCGCCATGGATTCTTTAATGGCTTCTCGCAACCCTTCTTCAATTTGTAGTTTTGTGGTCCGTTTAATGTTAGTGTTGGTGATTTGTTGCAAAAGTGAGGGAATAGTAGAGCGTCCTCCAAATGTGACGTTTCCAGCAGTGTTGGTGTAAATTGTAACAAAACTATTTAAAATTAAGAGTCGGAATACAAAACACTTTACCAGTCTTTTAATAAATTGTAACAAAATGTATAGCAGAAATATATTATTACTTGATAGCGCTCCTAAAGGGAAAGTACTACGGATTAACATTGGTTGTTCTTTGGTTGTTATTTTTTTTAGGCAATTGAATATATATTAAACGCACTAGGGTACAAAATTGAGGATAACAAACAATATCTCGGTGGACAAAGGTTAAAAGCTATTTAGGTGAGCAAGTAACACCTCAATAACCATTAACCCATAAGGGACACAAGCAAATAAAGTCACCCCTAAATATGCTAATGCCCTTCCAACTTGTGCATATTTAACATTAGCATAGAACACATACAACCTTAGATTCACAAAGTATAAGCCAATTAAAATGTAGAGAATATGACAAAATGAACGTAAGAGACACCCAAAAAGAAGGGAAATGAAGACAGTCACGATGGACCAAAGCTTTAGTCTATCTGAATTCCAAGATAAGCAGCAGCACTATTCAACCAATCAGTCAAACAATAGCACCGGTTTGGATTGAATCCTCTAAACCAATTCCAAGCACAAGCAAGAATTTGATGAGAAAGAGCAGAAAGATCAAAAGTATGATTCTGAAATATGCAATTATTTTTCATATTCCAGATGCACCAAGCAATGACTAACCAAGTAACTTCCCAAAGTTGGGATGAGCTATGTGAGCTATGCTAAGAGAGATGTTGCCAATAATACGAAGAAATGGACTTAGGAAGAACAATAACAATTTCACATTTTTTATACCATAATAGTCATGTATGAGAAGAAAGTGAACATGTAAATAAAACATGATTAGCAGTTTCCAAGTGGATTTGACAAAAAGGGCATGACACATCATCTGCCTAAAGGATCTTTCATCTTCATCTTCATCTTCCAAAAACGAATGAGCAAGTCAAATGGATTTAAAGCTGATATTTGAACTTGTAGAGTTGCAAAAGTAGATGAGACAATAAAAGCCTAACTGATTTAGGATCAAAGACTAAGAATCTAATGTTCCTATCTGAATGTTGACACTTTCTAACTCCCTCTCAAGTTGTCTTAATAAACTCAATTCCTAAGCAAACATTTTCCTCCTACACTCCAAACTTCGGGTCCACCTAGTTACCCACTTCACTAATTTTGACTTTTTTTTAACGAGTTTAGGAACAACCTATTATATTTTGTCTTCAAACACACATCTCTTAACCGTACATCTTTCCAAAAGAGCAGTGAATTTCCGTTACCAACATTACACTAAAGCATTTCATTGAACCCTTTATGGCTGTTTTTGGCACCACAAATTTTCCTAAAATCCTGCCATCAAATTGACATATTGCTAGTATCTGATTCTTCAAGAAGCCGCCTCTAACCATTATACTTGGATCGAAGGATATATTGCCACAACTGAGCCTGATTTGCAAGTAACAACCATATATATTTTCAAAATAAGGATTCATTAAAAGTAAAGACATCCTTCAAACCCAATCCACCTCTTTCCATTTAGTTCACACATGTTCTTCCAACTTACCCACGATAGTTTCCTATTTCCATGATTGTGACCTAAAAGGAACTTTGATTGTAAACCATGAATCGTATTACAAATGTGGACAATGACTTTAAAAAATGAGAGGTGGAACATGGGTACAATTGACATAACAATTCTAATTAGACAAATTCTTCTAGCATATGACAATTTTTTGTGTTTCCAAATATCTAGATTTTTGTGGAGTTTATTGATCAGGAGTGAGCAAGTTGTCACTTTTCGGGGATTTGCATCAATTAGAATACTGAGATAAGAGAATGGAATAGTCATGATTTTGCAGTTTAGGATCATTGCGTACCTCTCTACCTGCGCAACTGATAAGGATGTTCCCCTGCAATTGCTTTAATGATAGTTAACTTTTGGCTCCAAGCATAGTTCAAACCATCAAAGAGTTGTCTTGATAACGAAAACATTTTGTGTTGTACCCTCTCCAAGGAATAGAGTGTCATTTGCATACTGTAGGATCGCCACTGTACCTTTTCTTTTCCCACCATATATGGTTTATACAAATATTTTCTTACAGCTTGTTTGACTAGTTTGCTTAAACTTTCAGCTACAACGGTGTATAGTAACTATGCCAATGTGCCACCATGTCTAAGCCCTTTTAAGGGTTGGAATTTCATAGTAGGTGATCCATTCACTAACACAGATATTCTGCTTGAAGCTAAGTCCGCCTTGCCTATTTAATCCAGTTTGACAGAAACCCAATCTTTGCAACATATAAAACATGAAGTCCCATAACATTGAATCATAAACTTTCTCTAAATCTACTTTGAACAAGAAACAATTTGTTTTCTTCCTTTTTGCCTCATCTCGGAATGCATTTGCAATAACGGTTGAATGCAGAAGATGCCTACTAGTGAGGAAGACACTTTGGCACTCATCAAGCACCTTTGGGAGTATTTTTCCCGATTTGTCAATCATCACTTTTGAAATGATCCTATAAAGGCAACCAATCAGAGACATCAATTGAAATTCACCAAGTGATTGAGGGTTGACAATCTTTGAGACCAAAGGGATAAATCAGGAGCTACATTCTACAGGTAATCTACCTTAGGAGCTACATTCTACAGGTAATCTACCTTATTAAACAATTTGTGATAAATGTCATGATGTCCTCCTTAAGAATCTCCCAATTTTTTTTTTATGAAATTAAAGTTATAATCATTTGAACTTGGGCTTTTGTCCCTTCCACAACTCCATATTTCATCTTTAACTTATCAACCGGTGCACACAAAAAATCATTGTCAGCTTGTTAATCCCATCTAATATGGGCCTATGCCACATAATGTGTGTAAACCTACCCACAAAATATGACTTAATCTCCCTTTTTATAGTGGTTGGATCATCATACCACACTCCATTTACCATACCCTTTTTAGTGAGTTTTCATACCACACTTTAGTGATCAGTGAATAGCGTTATCATTTGGAGGATGGAAGAAACTATAAATAACAAATGGAACTAAAAGCAGAGCAAGGTCTGCTTCTATCCAATAACGACCTCCTCGTTTCCTGGTACGTACTCGCATCTTTCATTCCTCACTAAAGAATGAGTTAATTTAAGAAATTAGAGACGCGGTTTCATCGTGGTTGTCGATATTGTGAGAAAACGTTTAAAAACCGTTGACGTCGCAAGAACAGATTTTTTCTACAGCTGCGTTACGGTCTCATTACGATTCCGTTTCCCTTTCAATTAACTCCTTACACCTTTAATAATATGTCGACTTGCTTGCCTTTCGGCCTTACTTTTTTATATCATTACACTCTAAGTTGGTGCATTTGTTTTAATTATTGTACTCAACTTATCTTGGCTTCAGTTATATATTATCAAAACTAAAACATATAAGCAAGGATTATTATGGCTTCGATTTTATCTTTGACCATGTCTTCAATTGAAGCACTAGAGACAAGAAATTATGCAAGCTCCTAAGATGTTTGTAAAAATGTCTGATAAACACTTGTTTTCTCTCTTTGAAAACAGTTCTCAGTTTTTTAAAATTTTTAAATTAAAAAAGCTGATTGATTAATTTTTAATAAGTTTTCTAATTTTAATTTTTAAAACTAAAAGACAGAAACAGGTTTTATATAATTTGCTTTTCAATTATGTGTTTCACTCTTGAAAACCAAACACAGAATAGTAACCATGATTGACATACAAGTAATTTCTTACCAATGCAATTCTAATTTAGACTAACATGAAAATTTCAATGAAGCAGATCCCTTGAAGATTCAAAGAAGCAGCATCCGCACGAAGGAATTGATACACATCCATAAAAAATACATAGAAACGTTGAAAAATTCCATTGACAATTTTTTTTGTTTTTTCTCAGGTTTTGCTCATCTCCCTTCTTTGTTCCTCATTAATGGCATTGCTCTTTGTTTTTTTTTTAATCTTTGAATTTCCTGTATATCCAACCGAATTTATTTTGAGAAAGGAATTTGAACTTTGGCACAAATTTGAATTCTACTTTAATTTTCCTTTTATGGTTGTGTTTTTTGTCAGCTACTCCCTCTACTGGTAATATGGATGAAAAATTTGCATGTCTTATTGGACTTGATCTTATTTCTAGATTATGTGACTAGTTTTAGGAATTATTTCTAACTCTAATATAGTTCGGTTATAATTCAAAGGGATAGCTAAAATCAGTTCTGTCATTATTCTTTAGTTTATACTCTTTTCGTGTTTGTAGTTTGTGAATGTTTTTATGCATGACAATTGGTACCTTAAATAGACTGACGATACATATAAACTGTACGGTACATGTAATTTTTGCACCAAAATTATTGCATCACTTGTGTTTCTGTTTTGAAGTGCATGAAGTGAGCTAATAATTCTGTCATAGAAGGAGTCCCATATTGAGTAGTTCACACTACTCGATGTGGTACTTAAACCTTGAGTTTCTCCCACCTAATAAACTAGTTTTCTGGATTGGACTTTCATCTTGTGCTTAAGTTCTAACAATCAGTGTTTTTCATGTTTAGAGTTAGACTACATAAAGGGCTACCTATAGGGTCAATGTCCCTTAAAGGGAGTGACAATGTTAGGAATCCCACATTAAATAGTTTACACTACTTGATGTGGTACTTAAGCATAAGAAAGCATTAGAGGCATGTTTATAGAGAGTTACTAAGGTGGAATATAATCATCAAACCAAAATCATTTCCTTTTTATTATTTAATCATATTATTTGGTTGTTTCTTTCCTTTGCTTTGCTCACCATTTATTCCTCATTTATTTCCCTTAACACTTTGGAAAGAAAACAATTGCAAAGGCAATAGAAATTAGAAAGCCCTTGTTAGTACTTGTAGTTGTACAGCTGCTATTTTTGTAGGGCTGGACATCAAACAGTCCCTTGCACAGCCTTAGCTCAGCAGTCACCACTAGCCAACCATACCAGTTATTATTATAATATAATATTGTAATTCACACTTAATTTGTAGCAATTGTATCCTGTGAGCTGCTACATAAGAAAAGGATCAGAAGAAACCATAATTGTTGCATTTTTTTCGGAAGGGTTACCAGGAAGCAACAATGGATGGTATGTCATCTCACCCACAATCATTCCTTTTCCTTTATTATCATGTCAAATTTTTTTGGTTGGATTGCTTATCTTAAAATCAAAATGTATAGGCTCAAATATTTGGAAGACGAAAAAAATTGATAAACTTGTTTGTGGGTTTCAGTTGATTCGCAACCAACTATGGATGAAACAATTTTGGTTGGTGATGATTTAATGATGGGTCCTCCATCACCTGAAGTACCTCCGGAAATAGCCTCCCATGTACTCCAAGGTGTTGATTTGTGTGATGGAATTCTCAGGAATCTCTTTCTGTGTAAGTCTCATTTTTATTAACCGGGTGTAGCTATTTTCTTTCTTAATTCATTTGCTTGTGTAAAATTAGAGACCAATTATTTGAGGTACACATAACATAGAGAAGGAAGAATGGGTAGAAATCCTAATAATTAATGTTCATAAAAAATAAGGAAATGAATGTTCACAAAAAATAAGGAAATTAATATTTATAAAAAATAAAATAAGAGTAATTTATTTACATACTTGTTTGTTTGTTTTTCAGTTTTATGATGTGAAAATATTCTTTTAGAAACTGAACATGTATCACAAGGTTTATTCTTAAAAAAATAGGCCTTGAGATCCTTGTTTTTATTTTCATTTGATAGTTAAGTAGATGCAATAGTATGAATTAAGCAGTGCTTCGTTGTTTTATATTAGAATTAAGAGGGACATTTGAACATTCACTAATGGGGTTTTGTATGACTTTACATGTAAAAACAGTGCGTAGCTAAAATGATCTTCATAATCAAAACTTTTTTAGTATGACCAGACGGCAGAAATTAAAGGATCAAATTCAACTAGGTTTATTATACTGATAATGCAATAAGTTAACGTGATATTTGTTGTTCATTTCAAAGGTTTTAATTTAGATGTCTGTTACAAAATCATTGGATCTGAACAACTTACAAGCTTTATTAAATCTTGCAGGCTTGCAAATCAATGACATTGAACCATTTTGTCAAGATGAAATTGCTTTATATAAACAATGTGCCGAACGAAGGGTGAGATCGTTGTTATCACATATCAGTCACGGATACTCTTTTATTTATTCATTCACTCCGTGCTTCCTCCATTCTCTTCCACTTTACTACAATGACTCTTATGAAACCTTCTCTGAATGATCTTTAATGTTTTTATGTTTATTCATTGCTATTATTGGAGTTAAAGATTTTTTTTGAAAAATAAATAAATTACAGGATAGGGAGATACGGAATCGGCTTCAAGATAGTGAGTTCAAATTGGGTTCATCAATGCCTTTAGATGAAGCCAAGGGAAGGGCCTCTCAGCTCGAGGCAGCAGTTACATCATTGGAGAGGTACATTCAAATATTCATAATGTGGTTCGTGTTTAGTAATTTGTCTAGAATGTTTCTTTGCTTTACATATCCTGAAGGAGCTCAAAACAGACTTATAACAAATCCTTTAAGAATGATTATTCCTCAGATTTAAAACCTCCAGTTCTGAAGAGTATAGTGCCTTCTCTATGCATGATTATCTTTTATGACTAAACACTTAATTTCTTTTAATTTGGGGAAGCTGCAGGAGCATCTAGCACTTCCAAGAGCAAGATATTTAAAATTGTACGCGTTATCAAATCAACTAAGGCACGGTTCAAGGTTCATTGATTTAACTAAGCTTGAATCGTGATTGAACCAATCTTCATAGAACAATAGATAAAATACTATTAATAT
The DNA here is from genome assembly GCA_037954015.1 of Psophocarpus tetragonolobus. Lineage (NCBI taxonomy): Eukaryota > Viridiplantae > Streptophyta > Magnoliopsida > Fabales > Fabaceae > Psophocarpus > Psophocarpus tetragonolobus. Next base: position 90,522,118 of record CM075690.1, read on the forward strand.
CATAATTTTATAACAATTAATATTAAAATAAAAAATAATTTTTATAGTCAAATTACACATAAACGTCTAAATAAAATACATCATAGTAGTGAAATTTAAATTTTAATAATTAATAAAATATAAAAAATATCCATTAATGATAATAAACTTATGTTTTAAAATAAAAAATAATAAATTCTTATAATACAAAGTTATAAGAAATTAAGATATGAAAATTTTAATTTAATATAAATGACTAAATTATATTTTATAAAAAAATTGATATGTACCTATTTGTAATATTTGTAGATATGCATTTATATTTATCTTTAATTTTATATTAAAATTAAAAAATAAATTTTTAATAGGGGACCTATTTAGACTGGTGTTTAGTACCAATTTGACTGGTTCTTGATTGGTTCCTACTAATTTCGAAATCCTCCAATTCTACATGCTAACCAAACCCGTCACCAGACTAGTTCCCAATCAAATTGACTGATCCTATCCCATTTTGAAAACTATGTTCAAGAGCACTATTGCATGTATCCCCCATAACATGAGTAATGTTAAAGAATATTTATTCTTATTATTTGTCATCTAATGAATATTTAAAAGAAAAATGCTACATCAGTCTTCTTCTAACACATTTTCTATTATTGGTTGAAGTTTATTGAAAATTACAAATTATGACAAACACCTCAACTTTTAACAAATTACATACCACACAACTCTTTTTTATTTTCCTACACTATCTTTCCTTAAGTTTAAAAATATTATACTAACAATCCTTGTATATTTGAAAATATTACACTAGCATTCTCTCAAACTTTATACTAATACTCCATGACGGTGTAAAAGTAATGATTAAAAAAATATGATTACATGTATAGTGCACTAAACTTTAGGAAGTGTTATGTAATTTACTCAAAAAAATATTCAAAATTCCAGACTAAAGTTTCGTTTTGTTTTTTTCAAACTAGTCACCTGTATCTAAGGACCTTACTTTATTTTATTGAGGTTTATATACAATAAATTCTCTTTAGACATTAATAACTTGAAACTGCGTTCATAAGTGCCTGTGGATTGCCTTATAGTCTTCAATACTTCTACTGGCTGACTTTATTTTTCTGTGTCTCTTTGGCATTCACACTTTGACAATATTTCTGTCTTCAACATCATTTAACACTTGGGTTTGTGAATGCGATGTTTAGAATTTTCAATCTCTTGACGTCTTATGTACCTTCATTTCAAATGTATAGGCGCCTAATTCTTGCTAGTGGAGTTGAGGGCATCGAAGGTTTTCGTCAAAGATGGAGCTTACATGGCCGGCTTACTGATTCCAAGTAAGGCTCATCATCCATAATTGTGTTTTTGTGAAGCATGACTTGATTTACAATATTTTATCTGTCTCTCATGCTATTCATGAAAAGCCTTTTGTCATATTACTTGTCAATCATAAAGGCTGGTTTTCTTGAAATTTTAAATATCCCTCAACAAATTGTTGATATCAAGTATGATATTCGATTATTAAGTGGATTGGACCTGCACTTACCATGTAGCTATCCATATGAAACTATAGGCAGTAGTCTGATTAGATGTGTTTCCGGTTGACCAGTTCCACAGTGGTGTTAGCATCTTTTTATCCCCTTTGTTTTAAAAAATTAAATATTATTTGTTTTATTTTCATGTGGTTGATTTCTGGTACTTTGTTAAACCCAAATTTTATGCAGAAATAGGTTGCAATTCTTAAAGCAGGGTATAGATAGCAGAAAAAAAGGATGAGTCTGTTGAGGAATCAGGTACCAAAAATATACTCTTGATGTGAAGATTGAATCAGCATGAGGATTTCACTATGTTTTGTTCGTCGTTCCAATGTTTTAAAATTACATTTGTATTACATTTTCACCTTAGTTTGTATGACATGTGTATGCATTTACAGATAGAGATAAGAGATCAAACATTGAATGTGGTAATTGTTGCGTTTGCCATTTAATCCCAAAATAAGTTTCACAATAGTTTGGTAAAGTACCCAAGGAAATACAAAATTGTTTATGAATGCTTATAATTTTTAAAGGGTATTTTTTTTACCTGTAACTGTCAGAAACCACACTATAAGGTTTTATGGCGGTTAGTTACTTTGCTTGATTCTTTGTTTTAAAATGTTTGATTATTTATGACAATTCAAACCAGTTTTTATTGTGTATATTGAGATATGAGGAAGCTATAACTGTGAATTCTTCAAAATCACATCCAAAATGCTAAGCAAGAAGTGTGGCCCGATGACGAAAATTTTAGTAATCTGAAGGGTGGTGTGTCATTCACTTGTCGAAAATCAATATAGGGCCTCCCTCTCGAAACTTGCCAATGCTTGCTAGAAAGGTTGAGAAACCCGTTTGATTTTCGTTCCATGCCTCCTCTCAAGTCGATACTTGGCTTTCCGAGGGATTTCATTCATACTTTCTCCTTGAGCCTTGAAGTTCCGACCCCAACTTTTCATAGAACCCGTTTCTCATATCTGCATTCACACATCAGAATTTTGAATTCTAGTTTCAAAGAGGAAAATGTAATTTGAAAACTACAGAAAAAAAAATACTTCGGCCGCTAACATGAACAAAATACTTGCAGTAATGTTGAAGAATGGGTATTTGGCAACTCTTTGAGGTGGTTCTGAGTTCCTAGTTTTTTGTTTTAAAATATATTTGGAAAATAGAAACTTGTTTTTTGACAAAAATGGTTCTGTTTTGGTTTTTTACTTATTTTCGAAACAGCTTTCACTTAATTTCAAAAATAATAAAATTTGGTTTTTAAATTTCTATTTATATTTTTATTTAAGTTTATTACTTGATGTCACTTGTTACTGTTGACCATCAGATGGTCATCGGCCGCCACTTTTGATCAGTAATCACTGATTGCTACTCTCTCTGACTATCATTTCTGATTGGCGGTCACCAGTCCCTACCTCCGACTAGTAGTTACTGGTTGTCACCTCCAATCAACGGTCACCGATTGCTACCTTCGACTAGCGGTCATCGTTCACCACCTCTTATCGGCGTTTATCGGCCACTACCTCTAACCGGCAATCATTGGTAGCCACCTCTGACTGACTGCTACCACCTTCGACCAACGGTCACCAGTTGCTACCTTCGACAGGCAGTCACAGGACGTCATCTTCAACCGATAGCTACTAGTCACCACCTCCAACTATCGGTCATTGTTGCTACCTTTGATTGACGATCACCAACCGCCACCTCCGATCATTGGTCATTGACCGTTATTTGCAACCATCAGTCACCGACTACCACCTACAATCACCAATCACCGACCATCACCTTCAAGCGTAAATCACCGATCGTCACCTTCAATGACTGCCTTAGTGTTACCTCTAACTAGTATTTTGGTTAATATTTGAAAACAATGTTTTAAATTTAGAAACAAAACCAATGTTTTTAAAATTTTGAAAACTTAAAACTAAAAATTAGTTTTTGTTTTTATAAATTTCAAAACTAGAACTAAAAACCACCCCGAGCGGGAAGTTATTATTTAAAAACTGAAAGACTTGTTTGATTACTTTTTCCTTAAAACAGTTTTTTAAAACGGTTTTGGTTTTTTAGTTTTTAAAAACTAAAAAATAGGAACAGTTCAAAGTAGTTTTATTTTTCAGTTTTTTTTTATTTCAAAAACTTAAAATATAATAATAATGTTATTTTTTGTTTTTCATTAATAATATTTTCATAAATATGAATAAGTTTTTTCATTTTCACAACTTCAAAACAATTTCTAGATAACACTTGTCAAATACTTTCTTTTTCTTTTTCTCTTTTTCTAAAAAAAATATTTTTAAAAATTAAAAAACAAAATCAAATCAATTAAATCTCAATCCTAAAATTCTCAACTTCTCCCCATTGGATTGCATTGATTTAACTGCAACCTCAGTAATAGTGGGTCTCGTAATATCAACTGAGTTGCCATAGGACCAGAACAAGAATATGCTACTTCCAGCATAAAATTTCTGCATGGCAACTGAATTTCCAATTGTGCTGGGATCTTTCATATATTCACTAAAATAATAAAATTCAACAGGCATATGTTCCAGCCCTTTGATCATTAGAACAGTTGTGTAGTAATTTGTTTCTACTTTGCTGACAACTATTTTTCAAGCTCACTTATATCCATTACTTCTGTTTCACTCTCTGCCACAAGGAAAGTTTGATTCTAATACACTGTCAGCATTAAATCATCAACTAATTAGAAATTATTTAGATATGACTTTTATAATAATTATTTCAAAAGTTAATAATGTTTATATGTCAATTCATTATTGATGGCAGTGTAAATTATACTATTTTTAGTTAACATATTCTAGTTAAACTCAAACAAATATGTAAATATGAAGCAATGACAACTGACAAGTGTACGTACCTAAGCAAGTTGAAGGGATAGTTGCTAGGGATAATGATCTTATATAGGCAGTGATTAGGCAAATCGATCCTCTGCCAAAGACTTGTATCACCTTTAAATCGTCGAATTTTTCCGTCCATCAAGTTCTGGTAAATTCATGAATGTAAGCATAAGGCATGTCTTGAATAAATTCATATCCTGAAGATTGAAAAGTAGTTATGTAGTTACCTAATAGTGAAACACATGTAGTTGTGTCTAGTGAGAGGAAAAATGAACAATTGTTGAACTTGTATTTTCATGCTTATACAATGAATTCAGCTGAGCTCATAAAAGAAGGGTCTAAACTATAAGAGTAGCAATAAGTTGTTCAGTCGGTCTTGATAACTACGAAAGTTTCACTTTCTGTCCAACACATGTCAACATAGCATTTGGAAATACAGATGTCCCCTTTAATCCGAGTCCATCCTTGTGATAATAACTAACGTAGCTTAATCAGAATCTTTTATGCAGCACAAAAACAACATGATCACGATTTCATACGAAATACACATTCATTGTTTAATCTTCTTTCTTTATAGTGGTTATAAGTTTGTCCTATAGCAATATTTAGATGTAGAGAGGATGTAAGAAGAAGAGGGTGTGTGTCTGATTCTTTCCTTTGATAAAATTAATATATTAATAGCTAATTTTTGTTTATAAAAAAAATTACAATTTCATATAATTAGTAAGTTTATTTATTTTTATCACATCATGATTTTATACGTTCTTCTTTTTAAAGTCATAATTGTTTTAACATTTTAATATTATTTCAAAATTATAGTTATTTTTTAAATTCAAATTATATTCATAATTTTTCAATTATATATTATATTTTAGTTCACAAATATACTAATTAATTAATATTTTCGTAGTAAATATACATATTAATATTAAGCAATTATAATTTTGTAATAGAGGGAGCAATTGAGTGACACTTAAAAACTATTGATTTTGCTTAATGCTCTTAAGGCACTAATTAAGAATTTAAAAGAAGAAAATTTTTATTAAAATCATCTGTGAATTAATAAAATGCTTTCTCTTTATAATTTATTAATTATTTTCTTAGAACATAACATTCTCTAAAAACCCAGATTGTAAAATCGAATTGGACTGGTTGTTCAACTGGTGTAATTGGGAGTTGGACCAATATCTAATCCATTATTTCTAAAAAAACCAAGGATGCAAAGAATCAGGGCTGGAAACCAGCCAAACTTGTCAAAAGTTGGCCAACATCGGTCGGTTCAAGGGTTAGACTTTTTTAAAAAAAAGGAAAAGTATAAAATTAAAAATTTATGACTTTTGAAATTTTAGGTACATAAATGAGAGACCTTTTGATAAGGTATTGCAAAATAAAAAAATTTTAAAAAGAATTTTTGCAAATTACGAAACATTGATTACAATTTAAAATATAATATTTCTCAAAAAATCATTTTAGACCATGTAGGATTTTACTTCTTTCTAATATTATAAAGACAACAATTTTTAAGCTTAATAAGGTGTATTATATTTGTGTATTATAAATCATATATAGCTTATTTTTTACTTAGTATATTAATATATTAATAAAAATAAATATAAAAAAATATTTTATTCAATCTGATTCATCTGCCAGTGAACCTTTACTAAGTTATTTTATTAGATTTACATGCCTAAAAAAGCAAAATTTATACAATAACTCATTTTTTAATAATATAAAAGAGTTTAACACTTATCACTGTGAGTGTAAAAGAGTTTTACATTGATAGTTAATTACAATCCTTTGTTTACATGACTTTTAAAGTATTAATCAGTAAAGTCAACAAACAATATTAACTGACGGTATAAAATTTTTTACACTAACAGTGTATAAATGTTTTTCTCGATATAAAATCAAACAAGATTAACTAGTTGAAGCAAAAATCGATATGATGATGGTAAACTAAATTATTTCAAAACTAGTTATGAACAGGTTTAAATGGGGACTCGTTAAAAAATATTTTTAATTTTTTAGTATAAAATTTAATATATATATATATATATATATATATATAAATATATTTATAAGGACTATAAATAAATATAAATTGTTTTATTTATTAATTTTTATTATAAGTTATCCGCATGCATTTTGATTTATAAATTAGAATTTTCATATCTTAGATTTCATATGATTTTATATTGTAAGAATTTATTATTTTGTTTTCTATATTAATTATAATATGAATTTTGTTATATTTTATCTTATTTCGAAGCATAGTATAGTTCAATGATTAGGCATAATAGAAAATAATAATCAAATTTCTACAAATCCTTTGTAAATACCACAGTACCTTTTATAAAAAAGGTCATCATCGTTGAAGTAAAATACAATTATCACACATCATCCATGATTCTCTAAAGATTACTCAATTATACTCTTCCTTGACAGAGAAAAGGATTTGATAATTGTTATAGTTAAAGAAAGGCTCAATGTCCCTCTCAGGGGGAGATATTTATTTCAATGTTAGACTTAACCCCCCAAGTTGATTTCCTCCTCTTTTTATCTTGCTTCTGGCGGATTCCTCCTATATATGGGTCAGTCCAAGATTAGTTTTCCACTTGATATGATAACTGTCTAGTCACCTTTTTCCACTGATTGATTGAAATGAAACTGATCTACCAACCTGTTAAATGTACAACCTTTTTTCCCAGCATCCATAATTTTGGACAAGCCTACATTTGTATGGTTTAAGAGGGAAAACCACATGTCGCGTGTGTGTTGGAAGACATGACATGTTATCAACTCCAAAGGACTACTTGAATTGTTGTGTCGCCCTATGACGTTTAGGTTCACACGTTTTACACACGTCTGTTGACTCGTGTTGTTTCACTTCTTTTTCTCCAATCTTCATTGTCTTTAACCGCCATGTTGTTTTACTTTCATTTCTCAAAGCTTCATTGTCTTTAATCGTCACGTCGTTTCACTTTTTTTCCTCTTTCTCCAATTTTCTTTCTCTACCTTCCCCAAGTGTTGCGCCTTTCACCCATATTCTCTATAAAAACCCAGTGTGATGCTCATGCAAAAACACTTGTACAATCCCTTCTTTCTGGGTTTACACTTTCTTGTTAACACTTATATGGGTTTGACTCCCACTGTGGTTGTCAATATGTTATAGTCAAAGAAAGATCCAATGTCTTTCTCAAGGGAAGATGTTTCCTTCAATGTTCAACCTAACCTTTCAAATATGTTTCCTTTCCTTTTTATCTTCCTTTTAACGGTTTCCTTCTATGCGTGTGTCAAGGCCAAGATTGGTTTTTTACCTGACATGATAACTGCCTTGTCGATTACATAACTTCTCCATCCTGATAGTAATTTTGTGGTATATTAATAATCTTAAATGAACCCTTCTTAGTCCAATCACACTTCATTTTAGCTTCCAATGCATGGAAACTCACCTTCTTCCCTAGCATTGTTGTCATAAGCTATCCTCTCCAAGGCTTACACCACTCGTGGAACTCTTCTGATATAGGAGTCTCCTTAAATCGTGAGGTATCAGTGGAATCTACCTTTCTGGTACAAAACACCTTCCATCAAATTTAGAAAAAGCCACCAAATCATTCATATTTAGCAATTTAGCTCTTTATGAACCTCGTGACATCATTAGGGATTCACTCCTAACATTAGTATTTCCTTCTCATCAAACACTTGTTTTTTGTTTCACTCAAGCAAATCATCCTCCTTCTCCAAGTACTCTTGAATTTAACTATTATGAATATGATGATATATTTAATTATAATTTTATGTATTTTTTAATTATAAAATAATTTTTTAATTTTTAGTCATATAATATTATAATCATTTAATTAAATACTATTTTATTAATATAGATGGGATATTTAAAAAAATCTAGGTGGCATTCATTTTCCTTTTTTTTAATTTCATAAAAAATAAAAAAAATAATAAAAATATGTTTAATTACAATTTATGAAACATTTTACATGAAAACATTTTCAGAAGAAAATAATTAAGAATAGAAAATAGAAAAAAGTTGTTTTAAAAAATTAACTGTATATAAAAACTTAATAACAACATTGTAAATATATAAAAAAATAATATATAAATGTATTTTAAATTATATATATATATAAATAATTTATAATAATTTTATTAAAATTAATTATATTTAACAATATTATTTTTTAAAAACAAAAATATCAAATGAAAATAAATATAATTTTTTAATATTAAAAAATTTAAAAATAAAAACAATTTTCAAAAAATAAAAATAAAAACCAAAAACATTTTGTAATTTCCTGTATAATAAAAAAAATGATGTTTGGAGTTTGAAGGAGGCGGAGAATGCATGTAGAGAGGAAAAAGGAGAAGTAAAATAAAGTTGGGGAGAAGAGAAGTATCTAGAAAGAAGGCATCCTTTAAGTAGAATGAAGAAGAGATAGGAAAGGGAGGGAATGGCGGAACACTTGGCATCGATATTCGGGACAGAGAAGGACAGGGTGAATTGCCCGTTCTACTTCAAGATCGGCGCGTGCAGGCACGGCGATCGGTGCTCCCGGCTTCACACTAAGCCGAGCATAAGCCCCACCGTTCTTCTTTCCAACATGTACCAGCGCCCCGACATGATCACCCCCGGCGTCGACGCCCACGGCCAACCCATCGACCCCCGCAAGATCCAACAACACTTCGAAGACTTCTACGAGGACCTCTTCGACGAGCTCTCCAAGTACGGCCAAATCGAAAGCCTCAACGTCTGCGACAACCTCGCCGACCACATGGTTCTCCCTCTCTTAACCCTAACCCTAACCCTAACCCTAACCCTCACCCTTCCCCCTTTCTTATTCCTCCCTCCTTTTCAGGTCGGCAATGTTTACGTTCAGTTCAGTGAGGAGGATCATGCTGCTCATGCTGTTAGGAACCTCACCGGAAGGTTCTATGCTGGTTAGTTTTCCACTCTCTTTCCATATCCATTTTTTTCTCTTCCCACTCTCACTTTTCTTTCTCCGCTTCCAGGTAGGCCTATTATTGTTGATTTCTCCCCTGTCACCGATTTTCGAGAAGCTACTTGCAGGCAGTATGAGGAGAATACCTGCAACCGTGGTGGTTACTGCAATTTCATGCACTTGAAGAGAATTAGCCGGTAGGCTCTTTTTCCTCTTATTCTTCCTTTCTCTGCTCCACTTTTTATTGCTATTTCTTTGTTTCCGTCAACTTAGGTCTTCCATGAATTTCAGTTTTAGTTTATGTGAACCAGATCGGTATAAAATCCTCTCAAGTAGTCTAAATTTTCTAGATTTGATCATCTGGTGTGAAGGGAAACTCTAAAAAACATACATGTAATTCTATTTAATGTACAGGGAATTGAGGCGTCAGTTATTTGGGAAATACCATGGAAGGCGCAGCAGAAGCAGAAGCAGAAGCAGAAGCAGGAGTCCTTACAGACATCGGAGTCATGAGGAGCGGTCCCATCGCAGTCACAGTAGAAAGTATGATGACAGGGACTATCATCATGAGAGTCGCAGCAGGAGACACAGAAGCAACAGTCCTCGACACAGGAGAGGACGAAGCCGCAGCCCAGGTCCTGTCCGGAGGAGGAACCGTAGTCCGGTCAGAGATGGCAGTGAGGAGAGGCGTGCCAGAATTGAGCAGTGGAACAGGGAGAGGGACCAGCAACAACCTGGAAATAAGACTAATACTGAGGAACTCAACAATGGTAACAGTGGTCACTCACAAAATGCTAGCAAACATCATGGCCATCACCAGCAGGAGCGTGAACAGCAATCTCCTCAAGAGGGATATTGATCTATTTATGTTGTTATGGTTTGTGTTCTCTCCCTTTTCATTCCCTATTCGTTTAGACCTAGGCAGCGTATTTTATTCTAGAATAGACCACCCCTTAAAGAATACAGCTCACCACCCATTTTCCACTGTGCAGGTGGTGCAGGTGCACTGCTCTAAGATATGGAATGTGTTTCCTTCTTCCTCCCATCCCCCCATTTTACTTTTGAGATTTATGCATTCTTTTTTTAACATGCATGGTGTTTGATTGTGTGTGGATTCTCGAGCTACTTACCTAGGTTTCCCAAAATATTTTTCACTGCTTTCAACCATTTTTCAACACTATCCGAAGCTAGTTTAGTGCATTCTTCGGACTGCACTCTCTAGTGACAGAATGGGTTAGAATTTAGAGCTAATGGGCAGTTGAGCCCTCTCTTGTTTCCACTGTATGTATGAAGATCAGCCGAAAATGGTAAAGATGTTTGCTTTGTTTCTGCTTGCTGTTATTCCTATAATTTTCTAATAATCCTCTAGGCAAGCATTCTTGTCGGTTAGATTTTTTTTTTTTTTCAAAATTGATTTTTATTCTTTTCTTTCACTCATGTTGATTTTCTTCAAATGTGGGGTCGGTTTTTTGCACTTTCGTGTCATTCACAGATTTCAAAATAGCCTTACAATATTCTACTCCTTTAAAAAAATAGTCTCCACTTTAACTAGAGGATTGTAATTTTTTATTCACGCCCTTTTTCTGTAAGAAACGGGGGATTCCCTTTTCTCAACGGTCTAAATTATCAACATTCAATAGGTCTTGTATGGTTGTTACTGTGGTGGTTTGCAGTTGGTGAATATATGCATTATTTTACAGTCAGGTAAACTGATCACCGTCATACATGAAGACTAATGAACGACCACTTTCAGCTCTTGTATAGGGGTTTTTGTTTTCAATGCGCTCTGTTTTAGTTTCCCTTTTGAAATTTGATATAGCATGATCTTACGTTGTTATGAGTTTTGCAGGTTCAGGTATTCCTGCTTCTAAGAAACGAGCCTTTTAGTTAATTGCAGTTTACCGTGGAATTTGTGTACAGGTTCTTGGTACGCTCTTGGAGGATGTTTTAACGGATCTTTCAGGTTTTGTAATGGAGATCTTCATCTTTCTGCTGGCAACTAATGGTGTAGGATGAATTTGTAGGCGAAAAGCCTTCTGTCATTTCGGTTTTCTTGCACTTGCAGGCTATGATGGCTTCATTTTATTTTCTTTGTTCTTCTTCCTTGCAATATTAGAATGCTTTGTTAGTGTGTGAACTTCGGATATTTGAGGCCGACCTTCGAACCTCATTGTGCACCTGTAAAATTGTTACTTTGAGGATACAGTTTTTTAACATTTAAAACTCTCGTCTTGCATGCTTTTGCCTTCCCTTTACACTGCTATTGGATGGCGTGTTAATGGTTTGTTTTTGAGATCAGGAATAAGGCAGAACAACTATTTTCTTCCATGGGATATAAAAAAGTTCATCAAATCGACTAGAAAGTAGGCAGGCTTTAAAAAAAAATTATTAATTAAAACTAATAAACCATTATAGCTATCGTAACTATTCTGTATTGAATTTTAAATTGTTATTTTTTGTTGTGGAAAGTTTTAGAGCCTGTTTGGTTTGTTTTGCAAAATGGGTTATGCAAAAACATCTACATTGAAAAGCTGTTATTTATTTTTTCTTTGTGGGCTAACACCTATAATATTAATATAAAAATACATTGCTGATATTGATTGAAATTTATTTGATGCTAATTTTAATATTGCGTTCCTTGAGTGGGAAAAATAAAATAAAATAAAATTTTACGTTTGACATTATAGATGTTTTTACCTAAACAAAAAGTCTTGAAGCATCGAATTCTCCTAGCTCTTTTTAGATAGATTAGAGTAAATGGATATCTATACAGACTTATTGAGATGGTTGGGATCTATTATTTCTGGAAGTCATTGGCACATGTATATTAGATTGTTTGGGTTTGTTTGGCTGAGGTGTTAAACGGCTGGACAGGTACAATAGATATGAATTTTACGTGAATGTAATTTTATTTATTTATTTCACCCTGAATTTGGTAAAGAGCTATAGTGCTTACAAATATTTTGCATAAAAAAATAGTCAGCTTTTAAATAAATTACAATAAAATTTTTATCATTTTAATTATCGTGATGTATATAATAAGTTTTTAATAAAATAATTTCCTCTATAGTGATTTTAAAATGTTTAGAGTAAAAAACAATTTTTATATAGGGTTAAATATTATGTAGACTGCATAAAGTTGATAAGGAAAAAAAAAATATTGACTTTATTATTAACATCAAAATATACATACTTTTAAGTAAAATGGTGATTGACTACAAACAAATCTAAGCTGTATGACGAGACAGGTTGAAACGAAGACTAAGTTTTCCAATAAATACATGTCAGTTGTCAATTAGATTAGTCTTGAGCTACTTCTGCATATCTAATTTATGGACTATGGAATTGGCATATGCTCTCGTGGTGCTCTTTAAACTGTCTTAAACCATTAAAACACTCTTTTCCTCTTCTACTCTACTGCTAGTCAGTGCATTGCATTTTAGAGGAGCCAATTCCTTCTACTGCCCACCATTTCTTCATTTCTGGCCAACTCAGCTTCCTATTGAGTATTGACCAGAAAGCAGACATTTCTTTCTTCATTTTCCAATTTACCAAGTTATTTTTAACTTTGTTTTGCTTACATACTGGATCAGAGGACTCTGACAGGAGAAGTCCATTTCGAGCTCAACGAGAACCATCAATAGCTTTTCATCGCAGACAAAGAGTAATATCCATAGATGTTTTAGAGGAGGCGTCATAGGAATTCGGCACAAATGGGTGAGGGTACCCTTTTAGCTCCCACTCATGGGAGTACTAATACTGGAGAAATGTTTGAGTGTGTTTCCTTTAACCTTTTGTTGGGGTCTCAAGTTTCACAACCCTAGGATTCAGTCAGCGTTTAGAATAGCCTTTGTAGAAATTCATTTGAGATTAACGTGATTTCAACTAAATGTAATTTTAAAATATCGTCACTTTTATTAGGATACATGTGATAGAAAATGCCTAATTACCTAAATGAATCTTAGATAAATGTTTTATATATATATATAGACAGTTTAATTAATAAAAATATTTATATGATTTTAAAAATATTAATTAGTGAAGTCAATAAAACTATGAGTTTAATTTATATACATGGTTAGTGTAAAAGATTTTATTTAAAATAACAAATTTTTCAAAAATGAATGGTTGTAATTGAATGTAAAAATTTTTACGATATACACCCATAAACTCTAAAATTATTATAATTAAAGAATGTAAAACTTTACATAATAATGCATACTAATTAAACTCATATAATTTATTAAAAATAATGATCCTTCAAAATCAAAATAACAAGATTTGACTCTAAAGATAGCTGAGCAAAATTGATAAATAAATTTTAAATAATTGTTGATGTTTTTTATATTGTAATGTTTTATTATTATATATATTATTAATTTAATAATATATTAAAAATTATTATTATATCGTTCAAATATTAGCCTTTAAAATCATATAAGGAGAAACTAAAACAATTATGAGAGGAATCAATAAAATAAGAGAAATTACAACATGAGTTACTAGGGTAAAATTGAGTGAAATTATAAAGAAAATCAACACTGAACGTCAAAGTTATCATTAGATGAATCTGTAAAATCATTTTGCTAGGATGAATACGTCTAAAGGAAGAGTCCAAAGTCCAAACACGACTGAATTTTGCAGATGATTGAAGCGTCCAAACTTGATTGGATTACGCTAAATTTCTATTAAAGATTTTATATTGCACCCTTCATTTTCATTAAAGATTCAATACAGCACAGTTACTGAAATTGCGCCACTCCATTTTTTTCTTCTTCAGTGGGATGCTTTATCGTTGGTATCAATCAGTTTTATTGTTTTTCTTATAATATGAAAATAAATTAAATAAAAATCTTCCAACTAAACAGGTCATTATTCAAGATTTACATCCCCTTACCACAAATAAAACGAAATTTAATGTTTGCAAAATACGGAGTAAAAAGAAAAAAAACTCATCAGTAAATTTCTAGTTCTAAAACGAATTTTTAAAACACTATCATGTTGTAAATAAAAACTACCATTAAAATTTCAATATATTTTTTAGTGGAATAATGAAAGAGCACAACTAAACAGAAACTACATATGCATTTTTTAACTAAAGACATAAATTTGGACAAGCAATATTTGAAAATCACTATTAATATTTAAGGATACAGAAATTGGGCATTGTAAGTTTGTAAAACTTATAAATGTACTCAACAATAAATTTCAACTTCTGACGGAACAATGTTTCATTTTCCAAGAAAACTCGAAAGGTAAGCATAAAATTTAGATCCCACGCCATTACATTCACTTTGCATAAATTTAAACAAAACCAGCAGCAAATTATGTAAACGCAATAATTTTAGACAATAATTGAAAGGCTACCATTAAATATCAAACAAAACTTCCGAAACATGCATTCACCTTGACACTACCACCGTAGCACGGTTTACTAGGCCAAAAAACAAGGACAAATGCCTAACGTCCTTAGGATACTCACCCTATTACATAAGGGAAAAATAATACATGAATGAGTTAACAAACTGCAAAAATATCACTGCCCACCATGCTTTGCCTTATTATGTTGTTGCATACCACTTTCAGTGTTGAAATGCCTGATAAAAACAAAAAGAAAATGCCTAGTCATAATCCAATTTACAATTTAACAAAACTAAGGGCTTTGGATATTGCCAAAATCATACTTTTTGCAGCTTTTGCAAGAGACTCCACCAGACTTGACACTCTTGTCCTTCGCATCAGTGTTGGGAGTCTTGCCACCTTGCTTCACAGGGTGAGGAGTTGCTGTGTGTCCAGATTTCTTACCATCTAAAACGCAAATTGAAGCAAAGATTACTACTATATATACATGTGGAGAACTGAAAACAGGGGAACAACATCCAATTTCATAATTTAATTGCAAAACTCAACCACTACATTATGCAAATGTAAACACATTCTCCGACAAGAATCAGTTGTAAGAATACATTTACAAAGATTAAGCACAGAATCACTTAACTATTAAATATAAAATTAGTCTCACCAGTCTTCTCAGGAGTTGCATTTTTAGCTTTCTTGGAGGAAACAGGTGTTTTTGATGCAGACTCATTGGGTCTCTTCTTTCCCAGATCCACCTACAAAACATTGTCAAATTCAAATAATTTGCAAAGTTACCTCATCACAGCCAGTAACCTTCACCAATGTAAAATTAAAAAAACTAATAAGGATATGCCATTAATTTGGTACCTTCTTAGGAGGGGTCTGTTCATTGTCATCCTCATCGCTGTCATCTTCCTCGTCACTGCCACTATCAGCATCCTCCATCTGCAATGATCAGCAGCGAAAAGTTACAGTGAAATAATGCACCCAAATATAAAGATGTCAATTACAGTTTCCTTTGGAATTTTATATTATGTTCTCCAGTGTTGTGAAAATGAAATTTAAGAGCAGGTTGATACTTTTTATTAAACTGGCTTCTTTTTGAAAATTAAAACTATTCATAGAAGAGCCATTTCAAAAACAAAAAATGAATAAGTTGAAAACTACTGCAGGGTATGGAGCTGATTGGACTAATTCATGCAATTTGAAAGTTTCATTGCAAGCACACACCCCCACCGCCAGCAGGGGAAAGAACTGAGTGCAAGGTATAACATACATATAACAAAATAATCAGCTTGTAATTAGCTTCTTCTAGTGTCCATTGTTAGAGAAATAGATGGAGCAATAATTAGTTTACTTCAAATTTTGGAGAAGCACTTAGGTAAGACAGATCAAGACATTCTACTAATTGAAGACCAGAAATTTATAACTAGACTACCAAGATTCTTGACTAAATATGAAGCATCAACAATCATTTCTCAGCAAAAGTATCTTAACATTTGGTGTAAATTTGATTGACGGTATTCATATCCAACAAAGATAACGAAAACAAAGGATAATCACAGCAAAAGCAATTCAAAACCAGAGCAAATAGGTTAGGTACCTCTTCATCAGAACTTCCAAAATCACCATCTTCATCAGAATCATCATCAGAGTCCCCTTCATTGTCTTTTTTTGGCTCAACAACCTTGACTTGTTTTGCTGATGCACTAGCCTTGGCATCAGACTTTTTAGATTCAGGTACCTTCAAATCTTCAGGTTTACCTAATATAAGACATAAGATATACACCAATTAGTTATCTATGTAGTTATGTAAACAGCTAAGATTAAATTTAGTATTAAAAAGAAGTAGCTACCATTCTCCGCATTAATCAAAGGAAGATCCTCATCACTATCTGTCCAATTATAAAAATAAAATGTAAACGTTAGATCAAGCAAGTCAATCCAAATACAATAACAGGTTTAATGAAGTGTTTGAGCCTCACCAGTAAATTCATCCTCTTCACTAGTGCCAGCAGAAATACAACAGAAGTTAAGGGAAAACAAGTAAAAGCATATGAAAATACTAAGCTAATAGGATTTTAAGATGACTGTCTAACAAACTTCTAGTTCCAACATTTGGACAGGGAAGGTCGACAAAAGCTTAAGATATTAAGAAATTAGTTTCAGAAACATAGACAATGTCAAGGATATTCATCGCCAGCATAATAAGCCTTGTATCCACAGAAATAAACGCTGGCATTCTTAGAATTGTGGGAAACCTCAAACTCCTTTTCCAGAACCAATTCCAGAGATATTTGAGGAATTTTCTCCCTGGAAAGGGTTCCCAAAACAAATTTCTGATCACCAACTTTCAAATAGAGAACCACAGGTTCATTTGCTTTGTCTTTCTTTGCCTCACCAAGAGCAGCCTACAAACCAACGTGTCAGATACGTTGCCCATGCAGACAAAAAATATAGGGGAAAAAAAGAACAACACGAAAAAACCCTAACCTGAGAGAGGTGTATGCAGGCCTCAAATTCAGCTGGATCCACCTTAACAGACTCTCCAACCTTAACCTCGGCACCTAAGTAAAAAAACAAGTATAAACGTATGAAGAACTAATACTTATCTATGTTACCAGTTGTAACACTGGGCCTCATTGATCACATACATTTAAAAATACAGAAAGAAAAACTATGTCAAAATAAAGAGCAACACATCAAATATATGTTGAATAAAAGAACATTTAACAATCAGTGGCGAGAGAAGGGGGAAAAAGAGAGTAGAGAAGAAGGTAATTACCCCAAAACTCCATGGATGAGATGAATAGAACAGATAGATGTAGGTTACGGTGTTGAGTGCAGGAGCGGAAGTCAGAGTGGCTGAGAAGAGAGGGAGAGAGTTTGAAAGGGTTTTGTGACTATTTATAGAGAAAAAATAAGGTTTTGGTTTTGGTTTTGGCTTTGGCTGTGGCGGGGCAACTAGGGTTTTTTTGAGCTTTCAGCCTATCTCTCACTCACTGTTTGTTTCTCTCTCTCTCCTTCTTACTACTTTTTTTTTTTAAAAAAAAAATGGGCTGTTTTTTTGTCTTTGAGCCCGTTTTACATTTGGGTCTGATTAATTATTGTTCCTGTCATAGTGGAGTCTTAATTAGGGAGGGATTTTTTATTTAACATCCACTAATTTTTTATTTCCTACGAATTTAGGTATCCTAATATATGAATATATATATATATATATAAAATACATGTTGCGCATGCTAATAATAATAATAATAAAGAAAAAGAGTGAGAGAAGAGAGAATAGACTATAGGATTAAAAAGGATAAAATTGATATTTAAAAAAAATTAAAAATAGTAGGTGTTAAATAAAATGTGGGTAGGTGTAAAATAAAAATTCCTTAGGGAGGTTATATCATGAAAGCGGGCTAGTAGCGATTATATGATTTCCATGATTACCGTGGGGTAACTTTGCTGGAGTTAGAATCCATATGGATTGGTGGCTTGCCTTGTGGTACTTTCAGTGGTTGTAAGCGATATTTGACCTACTTTGAAGAAGGGTACACTAGTCTCTCTACTCCTGAGCGTGCTGAAACATGAAGAAGTTTAAGTGTTTAACATCAATCATCCGAAGGAAATAATATACTAGTACCTACAGTCTTGAGCGTGTTGAGACACGAAGAACTTCAAGTGTGAAGGAAGGGGTACAATTATCCTCTAATATTAGCCTACTATAGTCTCTCTCCCCCTAATAAAAATCATGTAAAAAAGGATATAAAATGGTTTTCTCAATAAAATAAACTAATCTTTTATATATTTATATTCCTACCATCAAGTCATCCTTTAGAATTATGAAGACTTAAGTAGGAGCATTCAAGTGTGTTGTCTTTAGGTACAAGTGTTGCTCTATGTATAGTGCTTTTAGGGATATCTTTACTCCAATCTTAGAGGTGATTTTTATCTTTAAAACAGCAAACTAGGGAGATTTTACTCGGAGAGGAGTGAAATATTAGGGATTCTGTGATTTCTATGATTCGTGGAGAGGTTCTTGTGAGACCCAAGAAGAGTTATGATAGAGCTGAAATTTGTGTGGCCAGAAAAATGACTTGCCTAATAACTTATATTTAGCAATCGTGATTAATATTTAATTAATTCTAAATAAAGTAAGATTAGATTTACAATAAGTTCTAAATAGATTAAGTTGATGAGGAAACGTACGTAAAATCAATCAAATATCGTTGCGATAAATCATTGGTAGTTTCACTAACTTTTATAAATAATACTAGGTAGCATAGTAACATACGAAATTAGCTTTTTAGAAAATTATTTGTTGCAAAAAACATAATGAAAAGCACAAATTTTAGATAAAAAGGAATATGTTATTTTAAAACAATAATTGTGAGAGATGATTCAAAATGGAATAAAAGCAACCGAGTTATCTTGGTTGTAGCTGTGGGCCGGCACGGTGCACTTTTTCTATAGTGATTGTCAGCATCAGTTATCAATCAAAACTTTTCTCGTGTATTAAATCATAAATGACTCTTTTTCTTTTTCTCTCTCGTGTATCATCTATGTAGGAAGCTGTTTTATTACGAAACAACAATTATAACTTTCCTGCGATAACTTGTTATTTACCCCTGGACTGGTTAAATTCCTGTCGATGATAGAGAAAATTAATAGAAAAATCTTTTCCAAACTAGCTATTCAAGCTAATTCCGAAAACGATTAGAAGAACATCTTTTCGTGTAAGAAATTATTCAAATTTATTGAGTCCTATACTCTTGGTTTTAAAGATGCGATATATCAGTTGACTAAATTATCAATTTATCATCCATCACAATCAACAGTGGATAAATAAGTTTTTTTCTTAAATCCAGTTGATGCATATTCTTCTTATATTGTAAACTAGAGTATACAATTCTGATATTGATAGTTTTAGGACATGTTACTTTTATTCACTTTTTAGTTTTGTTTTAAAAACTGTTTTTTAAATAATTTTGTATCACTAACCAGTTTATATATATATATATATATATATATATAAATTATGTGAATTTATTTTTATCTTTATACATTTATTTTTGTTTTTATTTTTAATTTATTTAAAATTAAATTTGTTCAGTTAGTGTTTTATAAAAATAAAATTATTTTATAAATGTCATAATATTGATATGTCTATTACGAGCTCTTATTATATGTTGGAAGATAGGGATCTCAGGGTCACTGATAAGATAATATTATAGAGTTCTAATAAAGTATTATTATCATCCTGATATCTTTAATGTTGTAATTGATTTTTGGTAATAAGAATTGAAGAATAGATTTGATGAGAAGACAATTGAATTGTTAAATTTTAATCACACTCTTAATCAAAGAGAAGGTCACACATTTTTTCAAACTAATGATATTTGCAAAATTTATCTATAAATTCTATCCCAAAAACTTAAACATTCAGAATCAACTGTGTCACTTTAAAATTTAGATAGATAATAAAAAATTTTCACAAATTATCTAGAATTTTAGAATTGTGTCGTGGTTAATATAAATAGGGAAAATAGACATTTATTCACTTTCGATAGGTAGATAGAAAATGTGTTGACTTACTTAACTTTACAAGTTTTTACTAAGCTTCGAAACAAAATCAAAACCACTTTGAAACAAAATAGAATATGCTTTCTAAAACATTATCTCAACATTTTTACTAAGAGAGAAGTTATATAGAAGTTTAGTGTAGATTCAGCTATAAATGTATCTTGTGGCATAAAGAAACACAGAACTTTGTCACAGTCTTACGTCTTATATTTTTAATTACTTTAAATTATTTGTTTTTTCTTTGGTTTTATTTTATGTAGTTATTTTATCATTTTAACAAAAATAAATTACAACAACACTTTTAAAATTTTAGTGTAACTACCCAGACAATGATACACATCATACTTTTAACCATTACTTTTATATCTATAAGGGATGTTAGTGTAAAGTTAGAAAATATTCTTGTATAACGTTTTCAAATATTTAGAGGTATTAGTAGATTGTTTTTAAATTTAAAGGAATGTCACCATGAGAAAAAAAAAATTATAGGTAATTTGATAAAAATTAAGGAGTATTGTTGTAAGGTGTTATTTTAACAATAATATTTATATTTTTAATCACATTTCAAATTAATCACTAATTTTTTGGTTAAAATATCTTTATATTTGACCTTAATTCAATGTATAGAAAAGTTTATGAAATGAGTATGGAAATGGAAAAGAGGCAGGCTTTTGAGATAAGGGTAAATCTTGTATATATACGTGTTCTTACTAATTATCAACGGATCCTAATTCGAGCTCTCGATATCAAATTCAAATAAGTTCCTGGTAGTCGATCCTCGCCGAGTTGGGGAGGGGTACCTGCAACCACTCTGACACCCAAGTCAAGAGATATCAAGGCAAAGTAATTATGATGTGAATAGTAAATTTACATGTGTCACCTACCCTTCTATTTATAGGTTCTCGTGGTGGGCTTCTAATTATGGTAGTGCTAATTGAGGCCCAATGTTAATCTTGTTTTTCTCCTAAATGCCCATTTACGTTGTCGCAAGTTGGTTTAGCTGAACGTCGAGATGTACCCGTTCGTCATTAGGCAAATAGGCTTGTCAAGGGGTGTCTTCCTCTGAGGTGTCCCCGATACACATACTCCCCAAGTCTAGCGTGGCAGAGTCATGGTGGGCCTAAATCTTGGTTATGTGGCTATCGGGTCGACCTAGTATCGTCAGGGTATGCGAATCGTCACGATTTTGGTGCTAACAGGAGTATGAGCCTAAGCGTGTTAGGCAGTGCAACACGACGACATTGGGGCTATTGGTGACTGTTGATGATGTCTGATCTAATGGCGGAGGTGAATGGATGCCTTAAGTGGCGCAACCGAGCCGTCTATAAATAGAAGTGGTAGCCTACCATCCCATCATGTTTGCTGACGTTCCGATATGTGCCCTGATCATAGAGACTGAAGTCTTCCTAAGGAAACGCAAACGCAAAAAACCACATATAGTCTCACTCACGGAATCAACGCCATGATTCTGGTGGAAGTAGGAAAGCCCTCACTTTGACGGCAATTGTATGATGAAAGCAACAACGAGGAAATGTTGATAGAGCTCGACCTAGTGCAAGAGATGAGGGACAGGGCTATGATTTGCGAAGAGGCTAGAAACCGAATGGAGGATCGAAAAATGGGCAAGAGGCCCAGAGAGGAGGCTAAGGAGCGAAAGAAACGAGATACGCGCAATACACGTCCCTCAACACAAATAGGTTAGGTATCCTAGAGGAAGCTTTTAGTTTCGAGCTTCTCCCACCCTCTTAGGAAGCTCCCGATACCCCGGAATGCAAACCAAACAAAACACTGTAGATACCATAGAAACTACGACCACACCACCGAGGAGTGTATCGCCCTTAAGGACAAAACCGAAGAACTGGTGCAGGCAGGGCATTTAAGACTGTTCATCCATAGGGGTGACCGTAGCAAGCTAGTTGAGCCCAGATGAGAGACACCTTTTCAGGAGGGAAAAACCATGAGAGTCACAATCTCTAAAGTAAACAATACTTCGGGTAGGTGACCTTAACAATATCTAGGACTAACAGAAGCATGCCATGCTCTCACGCCCCTTAGCCTCAACTGAGGGGTTTGTTCCGGTACATACCCAAAGTTCCACATTGCTTAGGAATCGAGAGCAAGGGTTGTTTATAAACATCTTCCTCCCTTAACCTCAAAGGCACTTTTTCAAGACAAAACCGTGACAGAGTCACAACCTCCAAAGCAGACAATACCTCGGGCGGGTGACCCTAATGATGCCCAGGACTGGCGGTAGGAACATTGGCGCTACATGTGGGAAGCTTGTCACGCTCTCACTCCCCTTAGCCTCAACTGGGGGGCTTATTCCGGTACATATCCAAAGTCCCATATCACTTAGGAATCGAGACGAGTTTATAAACACCCTCTTCTCTTAACCTCTCGTGGGGCCTTTTTAGGACAAAACCGTGACAGAGTCACAACCTTCAAAACAGACAATACCTTAGGTGGATAACCCTAACGATGTTTGAGACTAGCGGTAGGAACAATATGCACCTAACACACCAATCTCACACACAATCAATCACAATTTACACATTTTATTAAAATAAAAAATTAAAATGTTACTTTATATATGTATTTATGAGTCAAGCGGCATTTTCAATTAGATTACCAATGTATTTAGATGATTGTTAATAAATTGGTTTTAATTTAAATTTATTTTTGTTAAAATTTATTTTGGTATGATGTTATTAAAATGTTTTTACTGTAAATATAAATAAAATTTAATATAAAATTATAAAAATTATTTTATGTTATTTTAATTTATAATCGAACTCTGTATCAATTCTAAAATTTCTTTTCTACTAAACTAAACATATAAAAATTTATTAGTTATTATTAATGAATGAGAATAAATATGTAATGAAATCAATATGCAATTATTAATTTTGTATAAGGCAATGTCTTTGTAGTAAAAGAGACATCACTTATATCCATAATTGTATAATTATATATATATATATATATATATATATATAAAATAATAATTTATTTCTTTTATTTTAATTAATTATGTAATTGTGATTGATTTTGCGAGAGTAACATATTATTTTTCTGCCTATACAAGATTTCCTCTTGAGATGGTTGGATAATTGTTAAAAACGAAATCCACAACACAATCACCCAGGCAGCGTTCAAGACTTTAAGGGACTCAAGTCTCACATTCCACAACACACAAGCATCTGAATCTGCTATGTCTTTTGAAACGAACCTGATTGGTAATCACAACTTATCTGGAAGCTTTCCAAAGGTATAATTTGTGGCCTTCAAGCCCCTTCCACGACCAAACACACATATGCTATACCATCTAATATTTACCAAATTATATTCACTATTCAGTTTCTTTATCAACAAGCTGTTTATTAAAGTTAAACTATATTCGAGTCCTTTAAGTAGATGTTTAGCTATAAAAGAAATATCCTACTAGAAGTACTCACAACTGAAAAGTTTTTATCCTGGATACTCTATTTTATTTTTGTGATATGGTTCCACGGATCAGTACATAATCACTACTCATACATTAATTTCTTTAATTATTTGAGGTGGTTTGTTAAAATCTGCTCAACTTGTAACTTTGTTAATTTGTGTACATGACTAATTATTCTAATGTAATACAGTAGGAAGTATGCTTGCTAAATTATTATTTTGTCAATGTTCACATTTCTTCAAATATTTGCAACCCAATAAGCGCCCTATAAAAGGCACGAACTTCATTCTACTCATGACATTTTAATAGTTTTCACAACAATAGCATTAAAATTGGTGTTAGTATTCACAATTTACATAATTTAGGAAGGGTATTGTATCTCTTGTTCCTTTCGTCAATCGACCTTCTCATTAGCTATTTCGTATCTTACTAATATTCTCGGCTAAGGGTTGATGGAGAATTATTTATTGTGAGGGAGGAAAAGGACAGAAAACAAAAACTTGGGAAAGGAAAAAAGAAAACAAAGGGGACTATAGAAATTGAAGATAATTATAGAAATAATATATTTACAAGTATTGAATTAAAAAGTGAAAATTAACAGGAGCATGTATGTGTTTAAAAATGATACATGAAAATGCAGAGAAATGGAAATAGGCCTGTATCTATCTAGTAGGCAACCTATTAATTAATTTTTACAAGGAAATAAAAAGAACGAGAAAAAGAAAGCAATCACATCATGAATTGCATGAGTTTGAACCAAGCAAAACCACCAGTGCCAGTGCCAGTGCCACACCCGTCCCTCAGCATTTCTGCCTCTTTAGCACACGACGAGGTAGCAGTTGCAGTCCCACGTTTTCGAGGACACAGAAAGAAGTTCCTCGATCCAAGCTCCACCACCTTCTGTTTCCTTTCCAAACCTGTAACATCACAAATCCCAATCAAACTTACTTCAATTCTATTCCCAAATCCCGATTACCATACGCGTTAGAGTTTTTCAAACCTACGTTCTAGGCTAAACTGTGAGTAATGGAGGTCGAAATCGGAGGATTCGTTGCTCGGCAATTTTGGCCGGCGACTTTCCTTTATGTACAGCCTGACCGCCGCTGCTATCAGGTCGCTCACGGTGGAATCCGGGGTCATCAGGATATGCACCGGCGCCAGGCTTCTCAGCATCATCACCTTCAAAAGCATCTTCGGCGGCTGTCTGGGCAGACCCTCCGGGACAGTTCCCGATAGGTTTCTCATGGAGGAAAGGTCCGAAACCGTCTTGGGACGCCGAAGCTGACCGACGGGCATGCCGCTTTGACCGTGGAAAGACGAAGACCTTCTCCTCCGGTGAGTTTCGCTGCGGTTACTCTTAGGACTCGGCATGGCTCAGACAAAAAAAGTAACTAGGAAGGGTAAAGTAGGAATTATTTCAGAAGGTTGGGTGTGGTGTGGAAGGGTTTTAACCTCAATCGGCGAAACACGCCGACCGGGAGCTATCATATTAGGAGGAAGGTCTTACTATAGGCGATGGGAGAGGCAAACGGAGGGTTTACATTGAAAGACTCCCCTTGTTGGTTATTTATATATGCCCAAATGGAACAGATCAACCACACTTCACTTGGTGTAGCCCCTTTCTTCGGATTTCCCTTTGGGGACACGTGTGTGGACCACGCTTCACACTACTACAACTATAATGTTTTTCTTCTTCGTTTACAAAATTAGGCATCAGCTACTAGGAAACCCAAACCAAAACGTGACGAAATTAGGATGCTTCGTCCCGGAACACGAGATAAGACATGGACAAAGGCACCTCAACCTGTTTCCTGTTTCCTATTTCCTATTTCCTATTTCCTCTCTCCTCTTTCGAAAACCAATATAACACATTACATCTTAAGTTGTATTCCTCTCGTGGAAGTGGAATAAGTTACACTACAAAAGCTAAATATTCAAACTTCATCATTTCTAAAATTTAATAAACCACACAATTTTCTCTTTTACCTACTTCGTACCTGTCAAAGCTAAACCAGATGATTTTGTTATTTTTAATATTTGTTCCACATCACTTCTTTGTTTATAGGTATTTCTTCCACCAAACATGTACGGTGCTTCAATTACTAATAAAAACTTATATTCTTTATTATATTTATTACAAATCAAATGAAAAATAATTATTTTTTCTCGTAATTTTTCATATAAAATGAAACAATATACAATAGGAGAAAAGACTCAATTTTTGTTAATTCTTCTCTCCCTCAAATTGTCACTATTTGTCTTGTTGCACCCCTACAAGATTATCGTATAACTCTGGGACTCAAATTTATTGTGATAATGTAGATAATTTTCCTAAAACAATACTATTGTAAACTAGAATAACACACCACCATAAGAGCTTCGACCGACGAAAATCCAACAAAAAGATAAAAAATTTGATCAAGCTAGCTTGTTAGCTGTCAAACACCTATAAGTCCTTTATTGCTAATTTTTAGAGCTTTTCACTTTCCATGTCACTGTTTAATTTGAAGCTGTTATTTGTTGTTTACCATTAATACCGCAATGTTATTTGTGAATTGACACCATTCTTAAATTGTTGCGGTTTTCCTTTAATCTGATGTGATATTCAATTGCACTGTTACATGATTTTTTTTCTAGGCTTGCACTGTTAAATGATTAGACCTGTTATATTTATATTTTTGTTGTAATATCTTAAAATTATATAGGTATACTATTTTTTTTCTAAAAAAACTTAAATCCGTAGCTTATTGATAGATTTGGGTTTATTAGCTCATTCAAAGAGGTTAACGTGGTATTTTCACAGCATACAGGGATTTGGGAATATATGTTTATTCAAAGACTAAGAAGGAATATAGTACAAGTTAACAAAATTGTTTTTCTTAAATTATTGGACGTTAATGATTAAATGTAACTTGTATACTAATCTCTGGGTATATGCTCGTGAATATAGGAGTACTGATTTGTATCTTCCAGGGCAGGCAACAACTAGAGGTGTTACTAACTGGCCCAAAAACAGAGTGCCAATCAAATAAACCGGCATGCAACTTGCAACTTGCAACTTGCAACTGCGAGGGGTGGTTACAGTCTTACAGAACAACATCTGAGTAAAAGTCAAGACACAAAACAAAAAGACACGTGAAAAGAATGAGACAACTCAAACATGGTAACACAGATGACATGATCCTCATTTGTGGCAATTAGTGGTGATCCTGATTTTTAGCCTGTAACTATTACTGATTATTTATTAAATATTATTTATAAGTACCGTAATGTTAAACTAATTTGTTATTTTATTTTTTTATAAGCTGTTAATCTATTATCTTCATTATATGTTTTTTAATTAGTAAAATTATCAGTAATAAGAAATGCTAATAATAAGGCAAAAATGTTACTAAATTTCAATACAAAACATTTTTCTATCAATTGTACATACCAATTACATTGTTTGTTAATTGTTATTATTGTATTGAATTGGCTATTTGTCAATATTCTTCCTTCCTCACAAATTCCAACCTCTTTCCATAATTGTGTTTGTTTTTCCATATCATCAATCAAAAGTTATAATATCATTTAATGACTTACAAAAATATTTATAATAAAAATTATTAAATGATATAGCAATTCTTGATTTTAATCTTTCTCTGCATTATGAATAACAAAAATCTAGCATACGCAACTCAAAAGTAGAGAATAGTATCTAACATTAGGTATACTTTTTGAACTAAAAAACATTGGCATGATACTTATGATATATATGTTTGAATTAGGAAATAATTTAAAAAAAAAAAAAAGAAGAAAGAATAGGTTTTTTATAGACAAAAGAAAGAATAAGATTGAAAAATAAGATGAATTTTTTGGCTATTTAGTAGAGGAAAAAATCATCTTTCTATATATTTGATCATGTAAAAAGTAAAACAAAAATGTAAATTAACATAAATATATTAAATAAAAAAATAAAATGTGATGCAAATAAAAGTGTTTCTTTTTTGTCGCTTTATTAAAAACACACATATATTCTACTGTTCCTTATGTGTTTTTTTGTGGAATGTAAAAATGAAACAGTAAAATAGGTCCACATGTAAACACATGGTGGGTGATGCGAAACGAAGGAGGGATAATGTTTTTTCTCTGTACTCTCGCAATCCAATACTCCTCACTTTTAGTAGAACCAAACAAGCGTAAGTTAGTGAAAGAGACAGAAAAGATATAATACATTTCTATCCTCTCACAATCCATTCCTTCAATTTTATGTTCAATTTGTTTAAATTTTAAAATAATTTTTAAATGAAATATTTTTAAAAGAATATTTATTTAAGTAAAAGATATATTTAAAAATAGGTGCTTAGATTACATGATAAAAACAGAGGTGCTTTATATGGACATGATTGAAGAAATTACTGTTTACAGTTGAGTAAAATTTAGGTAAACTAAGACAAAATTCAATTACAACTTATTGGGTTGGATTGAATTAGTTTTTTTTTTTTCATTAAATCAAACCAGCCTAACCCACCATTTAATAGGTTGGGTTGGGTTAATTGGATAATCATTTTAAAAATATTTTTTTTAAAAATAAATTAAATGTTTAGAACTTTTTTATATATACATTTTTTAGGATATTTTTTTAAAAAACAAAATATATAATTGTTGTAACATAAAAATAAACAATAAATTATTAGTTCTCAATATGAAGAATTAATTCTCTTAAGTTATAACACATATATCTATAATAAGAAGACATTACTGCAGGATTATTGTTGCATTCATTCTTCTAATTCAACTATATTTTCAACACAAAGTATTTTGTATGCAATTTGTCACTTTGATAGTTAGTTTTTTACAATAATTAGTAACAAGTTGAAAACATATCATTGTTGTAATTTCAGAAATATACTTAATCAATTAACAATCACTTTATAAATTATTATAAATTAAACTATTAAACATGTTTTTTTAATTTAAAATAAATAAATAATAATAATATAATATAATTATCAGATTAAATAAGTCTTAGGTTTAACTTACTTTAGTTTCACCCAATATAAAAAAAAATCATCTCAATCAGATTTGAGTCATCAGATAACTCAACTCAATCAACACCACATTATATATGTTAATTAGGTGTTTAGATTAACAAGTGTTGGCCATTCATTACACTTTTTAATATAAAAAAAAAAACCTCTACCATTTTCTATTTGTCTTGCACAATCTGGCTCACGTTTTGACTAGATTCATTGCGGCAAATGGCTAAGGCAACCGATAAAAACAAGTAAAAGTGGGCGAAGTTAATTAATTGTTAATTTGCACCTGTACGTAGTATTTGCTTTATGGAGATAAGGTTTGGCACTCATCAGTGATAGGTGGTGTGAGAAATATCAAAGTGGACCCCATATCCATTCCTTTCTTTTATTTTTCTTGTAAAATATTTATTTATTTCAAGGATTTTAACGACGTAGTAACAACATTTACAATAAGAAACAATAAATATATATATATATATATATATAGAATACACAAATAAGTTTTGAAGTTATTTTTTATAAATCTTACACTTCTAAATATTTTATCTATTTTTTAATTTATTGATGAAATTATTATGAATTTAAATTATTGTCACTCATTTAAAAAAAAACTTAACTGTTTTTAGTGAAAAATTAATTTTTTATCTTAGAAATTTATTTGTTTCAACTTTTTAATGAGAGATATTAAGAAAATAAATTTTGATTTTTTATAAAATACTACTACTATTTTAGTTGAAACAGTTTTATTTTATTTTTAAAATGCATTTTAAACCAAAATTAAGCATCTTGTCCATAGAGGTTGTCCCTTTCAATTAATTAGTTAAGGTCA
Source organism: Psophocarpus tetragonolobus (assembly GCA_037954015.1). Classification (NCBI taxonomy): domain Eukaryota; kingdom Viridiplantae; phylum Streptophyta; class Magnoliopsida; order Fabales; family Fabaceae; genus Psophocarpus; species Psophocarpus tetragonolobus. The sequence continues at coordinate 90,551,675 of CM075690.1, forward strand.
CCCAACAGGTCATAAGTCTATAGGTCGACCTCATGGACTCATCCTATACAAGAAACACATAGGTACGTTAAAAGAGTCAAAGTCTAATTTGCATGTATATCTAGCGACACTCTCTTGAAGACCTTATATTGTGGAATTCTCGGAGGACTTCATCCCATTCATCGATACGTAACTCTGAGACACATGAAGAAATTGCTGGAGCTGAGTCTAAACTCACTCGCATTTTATGCAGGTTTCTTGACGAATAAGGGAAGATTGTACACGTGGACCACTAGAGGGTTGCCACGCATGAAGGGGGTCCTGTCAAATGACCCATGAGGTGATAATTGATGTCAGTCGTTAGATCCGTTTGCCTCCTAGTCGTTAAATGGGCAATTGAGAGGGCAGGAGAGATTTGTATAAAAATGGTGGATGGGTTACTTTGGCTTACGACATACGCTGCTACCTCTCTTTCTTGCAACTAAAAAATGGTTTATCGTAGTTTTTCATTCTGCCTCATTTGCTCCGAAATGGTGGGTGCTTTTGCCATTAGTTGAGTGTGGTTGTGGTGGTTAAGGAAGGATTTTTACCAGGGCCCACGGTAGGCGCCAAGGGCGTCCAATGTACTTACCAATGAATAGGATAAAGTAAGTCATCCCAGAAGTCCACAATATAAGGCCTTCGAGAGAATGTTGTCGGAGGTACAATATAAGATCTTCGAGAGAGTGTCACCAGAGGTATTGCAAATTAAACTTTGACGCTAAAGTCGATAATAGTTCTATATTGTAGTTGGCTTTTATAGTACCATTGCGTTTCATATATATGAATATGATGCTAAATAAGCATGTCTTTAATTTAGCTCTTAATTGTCTTATTTAATAGTGACTGCTAACTCATTGTTATTATTATTCTTTGGCGATTGCCATAAATGCTCTTAAGTAGGTAGTGTAACTGTTGAGCAGGGATTTAATTGTTAAATGAGAGATCCTGAAGTATCATTCATGTATCCATGAGGTCGGCCCATAGACTTCCGACCTATTGGGTAATCTTACTAAGTAGGAGGGGACAACCTCTATGAGCAATACACTAACAAATTCTATGATCAAAACTTAGATTTTTATATATTTAATTAATATTCACTAAATATCTTTTCCACTAAATACACTAACAAATTTGATGATGCAATGTTGGTCATGAGTAAACTTAAGAGGATTTTGGAATACAATATTTTGATGACGTTATGGGTTTTGGGTGTGATTTAGGTTAATGCAACAAACATATTGAATTGAGTCTATACTTTTGATTCTTCAGATTCATTGATTTCATTCCATTAATCATAAATGGTAAGAGTAAGACACTTAGAGCATAAGCAAGTGTAAGATCTTAGGTAGAGTTTGTCTAATTTTTAAACACTCCATATGTGAGACCTACATTAAAATAATAATTTAAATATTAAGTATCTCATTTAAGATTCTACCATACTCTTAGTCCTTTTTTTTCCTAAAAAAAACAACAAAAGAAATTCTTATATTTTACTATTTTAGATTATCTTCTCATTACGTTCATTGCATGAACAAAATATCTCAACATTCATATTCATCGTGCTTATTAGAAATATAACTTTACCAAATACTGGAATTAATAACTTTATTATACCATTTTATCCAATTAATTAATTTTTTTATACGAGGTTATAGGGATGACAATGGATAGGGTCTCATATCCAAGTTTAAAAAATGTATATGTATCTGGCCTCATACTTGCGCAAGAAACAATTTTAATATTCATCCCGGTACGTGTTGGATACCTATATACTTATACCTACATGTGTAACCCACACTGATTTATTTATAGAGACAATAAATCAATATCTTTTACACATAAATAAACATAATATAAAAAATAAATCAATATAATCTTAAGTATAAAACAAATTATAAGATATAAAGTTTTATATGATTACACACAATCCTATGTTTTTTTACCATAACATTAAATAATGTTGTAAGTTTATTAAGAGTTATTTTATAAATAACTCAATTTTTCTTGTAAATTGTATTTTTATTTTAGTAAATTTATGTAAAATATATTATATATCTTTTTATTCTATAATTATATTCTTTATCATAGATTATAATACAAATAATATTTTTAACAATATTTTTCACTGAAAATTATAATTATTTAATATATCAAAGGCGCAGTGCAAGGCGGGTTAAGTACTGTAATACCCATACTCGCATTTTTTTGTAGGTTTGGCCCACCCCATACTTGTACTCATTTTTTTTTTGCGTAATTATCCATCTTGTGTGAGGGTATTTGCAAGTATCCATAGAGTCTGGTTCATTTTGTCATCCTACCAGGTAAATGATAAACTCAATAGACTTAATTGTTTGTTAGAAGTTATAAAGTTGATCTAGCGACAAATTTCATATATGCGAGAAAAGATGTGTTTGAGTCCCTCTACTAACAAAACTAACACATTAACAATTAATATTTGTCTGTAAAAAAACTTAATTGTATGTTAAATTTATTTTTGAAAATTCTTACCTTTAGTCTTCCTTCTTGGGATTTTTATTTTATTTTTAAATTTTAGTCCTTCTATTTTTAAAAATTCAATATTTTAGTTTCTTTATTTTAAAAATTCATGATTTTAATATTTTAATTTTAAAAATTAAAATTTGTTTAAGTAAAAACAAATAATTTAAATGTGGAACTAAATTTGCAAATTTTTAAAGATAGAAAAACTAAAATCATGAATTTCTAAAACTACAGGAAATTAAAAAAAAAAATCGAGGAGTCAAAATTAAGAAACTAGCTTATAAAAAAATAAGAAACTAAAACTGCATATTATTTAAAATCAAAGAATCAAAATTTTAATTTAACCTTTTATGTTTTTATCATTTTAATTCGGAATATACTTATTTTGGTTCCTCAAACTTTTTTAGTTTTTTTTAGCTGAATGGACAAAGCACAAACAAACAAATTAAATTAAATAATTTGAAGACATAACACGCAAGTCTCACAAGTAAAGAATGGATAGCGAATCTGAACACATGAAAAGAGGCATGACTCCTGATTACTCAAGCTTTTTTTGTTAATAAAGTTTTTCTATTTTTTAGCCTTTCAAAAATATTTTTCTATTTTAAAATTAAATAAATTTGGCTCTATTGAAAAAAAAAACATTAATTAAAATCCTTAAATTTTCGTGTGTGCTCAAAATCTTTATAAACTGAAACAATTAAGTTGTTCTAAAGATTCTTTTGCTCTACCTACTAACCAAAAATCAATCTTCAAGTAAATGACCAGAAGGACATCGATTCTTAAAGATGGAAGAACTATGAGATAATTGCCCCTCAGCTATAGGGTTGGAGACTTTTGTTACACCAAGATTAGGTGCCAGTACAAGAATGTTTTCATTACATACCTCGATGCTACGAGGCTTGTATACTAGAAATACCTTCTGACATAGCCAAAGGGTTAGAGATTTCAGCTATACCGAGGGTCAGACAACTTAACTAGGAGGTGCCAAAAGGTACTCCGGTTGAGGCATATATGAGGATAGTCTGACAACACATTGGTGGTAGATGCACAAGAGGCAACCCTCTCTAATCACACAATTCAACCCCAATAAGTACAATTATAAATACATATAATTATTTTAGTTTGACTCATCCATTATTTTTACTGTATTCTATCAGAAGTACTAACATTTTATCCTTTAGGACTCTTGGAATCAACTTGACTTATGCATCAGAGTATCTTTTATAAATATTTATTATTTTTCTCTCATCTGAATTTTATAACTGTGTAAGTGTTAGCCATCAAAGAGAAGAAGTAGGATTGATACCCACACTTTTTATACAAATTCAAAACTCAAATGAGTTCTATTATTAGTGAAGTATTATTTTAGTTTTTAAAAATTAAAAGTATTAGCATTTAGGTCTTTAAAAAAAATTCAAGAAAATTAGTCTCTGATATTTCTTCTTCTTTTTTTTTTGTGCATAATGAAAGAAATATTATGAATTAATTTGCTTGAAAATTTTTTGAAGTTCTGAATATAATTTTCAAGGACAAAAATGATAATTCAGTTGAGTAAAAATTTAAGAACTCTTTGACTCGTATCTTACGTGACCTACAAAAAAATGCTCCACATGAATAAGTTTGCACAGTGATGATGCTATGAGGTTTTATGACGAGAGGTGATCCTTTTTTTATTACTAAAATAGAATAATTGAATGAGACATGATTTGTAAAGCATGGGGTTAGGTATTTTGGGGCTGATCGCCCATGCAGTGCAGGAGTGGCTTTTTCTATCAGTTTGGTCATGTATTGAGTTGTGACCAAGCACAATAACATGCCCTTCAATGTGGTCCTTCACGTTAAGGTGCCTTACACTATCAGTTTGGATAAGCTACTTGCAAAGAATGATGTTAACGCTAAAAGTCACTCCCTTTCTGTCTGGAGTCTGGACTATTCATAACCTAAAACTTTTATCTTCCCTTTTCGAAAAATTAAAATGGCTGTTTAATACTGTGAGACGATACGAAGAGATGTGAGATGGTCAAATGGACCCATCCTGTTCTTGAATGAAAGCAAATTGTCAATGATCCAACACTAGGACCAGAGCTTCTCAGTAATGTCAAATTGAATTGGCCTGATGTAACCAGCAAGCAAGTGGCACCCATCCTGATATGTGAATATGACAAAATACAAATATAGTCTCTTATTTGCTTTTAATATTGTTCTGAAATTATCAATATTTAAATTTTAACTCTGTAATTCAGCTAATAAGAATTTACATTAAAATTTTAAAATTAAGTTATCAAAATGAAAATTTAATTTCTAACTGAAAAATTATATTAAAAAAACCTAAGAACATTGTTCGACCGGATATTTTATAAAAGTATGGATAAAGATTAGAAGTTAGACATTTGAATAGATACATAAGTACACTTGTCACTTGTGATTTTCAGCTGATTGACTTAAGTGATTCTTTTTTTAAAAATAATTATCTAAATGAGTTTGTTTTAGAAATATTTATCCAAGTGAATATGTTTTTAGGTTTAACTTAGTCAATGACAATTTCTATTTGTAATTAGTTGTATGAGCTCATAACTTCAAAAATGACACAGTAATCAGTCAAACCACAAATAGATTGCAATTTAATAAGTCAAAAACAACTTTATTGAGACCACGTGTATAGCACAATTGTCCCTTGAGACTGCTTCCATAATTATAATTTAAGGGTGTTGTCTCCTCAACACTTAACTCATGTCTAATAAAATATTTTTGAGACACATAAAACGCATATAAGAGCTACAATTTATGTAGAGATTTTTTTTCCTAAAAAACAGATGTGATGGGAACTACATGACATAATTTCCAATGTAGATAAAACGACAATTACAACCTGCAATTTATGTAGCTCAAAAATCAGTGCAATTTGCAATTTATGTGTTTGAAAACCCCCCTTTTATCTAGTATATATACCTTCCCGGTTCGTTATAAAAAACACTGTCATATTATTTTGACATTAATATAAAATATTTTCTCATGGTATTCTTACTTCATTTTATAATTTATTAATTTATTTTGGTACAATATTTTTATTTCTTGAAAATTTAGATTGATTATGTATTTAATTAATAACATTATTGTTACTTAGTATAAATAATTTGATAAAATTTTATTATTATTGTAAAATGATTTTCTTAAAATACATATATAAATATTATAACTGTTCTAATTGTAACATGTATTTATAGTAACAGGTGTTATAGTGTTAATTTTTGTGTATTAAAGAAGACAATTCACATATTCAATTCATGGTACTTTAATTGTTATATTATTTGTACTTAAAACCTTAGAATACGTTATTATTATCCATGAGACATTCATACTAACTCATGATTGACAATTGAAACCACGGTCACAGTTTTGCATTGATAAATGCTATTATGCATTAAACATTTGAAACAACTGGTTATTGATTGTTAAAATGTCAGTCACGGTTTGCAATTTTTGCTGGGGATCGCACCTTCCTATCGGTATTAAAACTACAAGTAAAAATTGTCATTTGAACAAGTAAAAACTAAAATCAAACTCATATTAATGAATATTTTTAAAACAAACCCATTTAAGTAATTATTTAAAAAAAATCTACTTACTTCCAAAAGCCTGTGATTTCATTTATGGTTTTTTAAAAAGCATTTAGATTTTGAACAACATACATAATAAAATACAGTGACAATTTTGTTCTCTCTGCCCTCGCAAAAATCCTGTGCGCTTTTTGGTAGAGAGTAAAAAACCAACAGAAAGGCCTTCAAAAATTGTATTTCAAGGGAGCCTCTCTTATTTGGGGGGGGGGGGGAAATGAACAAATACGGTTACCAAACAATTTCTCTATGCTGTTCAAAATTATACAGTGGTGAATGCAGAGACAGTATTCTGTCTAAATCCCTCTCTGGTGCTGCATGCAACCACATTGCTCTACTCACTCTTGACTCCTTTAAGCTGCTTTTGGAATTTTCAGAAGCCAATAAATGTGATCGAGTCTGAGAATGCACCCCAAGAAATTTCCCACCTAAAGAGCTTCTTGCCTTGACTTTCCCATGTGTTTTGCCCACAGCCTTCAAGCTACCCAGGCCAGTCACAGGTTGGAAACTGACTGAATCAACTGTTTTCATATTACAGAAGCGATCAATGCATGGGGGAGGAACTGACTCCACTTTTGATCTTCCCTTGTTCCAGAATGAAAATGATTGTTGCAGCTTGAATGGAACCTGGTAAACCAACCAACCAACAAAGGAAAATATTCATGAACTTGCATGTCTTCAGTCCATCCAAATTTGTAATTTGTAACAGAACTAGTTTCTATACGACACTGAAATGGAGTGGAAATGTGGAATTAAGATGTTCAATGCCAATAGCACCTATCTATTGCTGCTCCCACGCAAGGCATGCAAGCACAGTAGCATATATTTAAACACTAACAAATTCATGTTACCTTACAAACAAATATATGGAATTTAAAGAATGAAGTGCATAATTTGTGAGCAAGATGTAGAGAAGCAATGCCCTAATTTCAACTTAATCAGATAACATTTTAGAAGGTTTTCAAATGCCCCTGAAACTGATCTACAAGACTTGATGGTTGTTTTACAACAATGTGACTCGATTAAATATTCTTGGGATAATTTCACAGACCTCTCCTAAACTTAAGTTAGGAGTAATTACAACTAAACCCTGCCTATTTCAGAAATTTCACCTACCTCTCTTGCACATCCCTAGCTGTTATTTTAAAGGATGATATATGTGCTTTGTACATAAAATAAGGGATGAACATTTGTTTTTTTAAGTGAAAAGGGTTAGTACATAAGAATAATATAAAAATAGAAATATAGGAGTAAATTCCAAATCAAGCAAGGTCTAGCTGTAATTACTGATAATCTCAACGGAGGTCAGTGTACTGTAGTTATCCCAATACTCTTTCATACTTATTTGATATTCAAAAGAATCAAAACTGTAAAATTATGAGAAATATTAACAAGGTTGACAGATGTTTCAATACTTGGGTAGTTCTAATATTCTTATTTTCCAAAACAAGGGTAAAATCACTTAATCCTTCCAAGTAAAAGCAAAATGGACTCATTGAAATGTACATTTGTAGGGTCTCTGAGAAGAGATAAGTCAAGCATATACTATCAGCTAACTTTATAAATTGCTCAATCAAAGAATAATACAAGAATCGAAGTGCAAAAACTGTCTTAAAACTCCATTAAAATTGCTCAATGATGTTGAAAAGGAGAATATTATAATTTGATGTTGTAAGATGAATAGGCAGAACAGCACAATTCCCTGATTATTCTATAGGGCCTGGTATAATAAAAAAAGCATATAACTTGAATACCAACAACGGTTTGAAAAATAAAAGATAGTCATACATAAAACTTGCACAAAATGAAATTGGGAATCATAACTCACAGCAGAAATAAGGCTGCAAGAAGCAAAGGTGAGTGAGGATGCAGAAAATGGAGATTTTCCAGGTCTTCCCTTTGGCTGATCTGTTGTCTGTCCCTGCTCAACCGATCCGAAACTTGATTGTGCACTGTTATCCTCGTCTTCATCATCCTCATCCTCATCATCTTCCTCTTCCACATTTGCAGGAGCTTCCTCTTCCACTTTTGCAGGAGCTTTTTCATCTTGTTTGGTTACAGAAGTCACATCATCATCCTCATCCTCATCAAGCAAACCCATTTTTTCCTTCATTTCCTCTTCTTTCTCTCTTCTGCGCAATAACTCTTCCATATCCTCGATGGCCTCTTCTAGACTGATTTCAGCTTCTATCAGTTCAAGTTCTTCTTCAATTGCTTTTTTTTCCTCCTCAGTAATTTTTTTCTGCTCTTCTGTCCATTTATCTAGTTTATCAAACCATGGCTTGCATGCATTTTCAATTGCAAGTACAATTCGCATCCATAAGCTCTCCTTTTTTTCCTCTGTTTCTAATCCAAAAAACTCATCATAACCAAGGGGTAGGAATACAGCCTTTTCAGGATTCACATCCTCACCCTCTGCCAAAGGTGGCTGCCAGAATAAACGTATTCCATATTTTTCATCCTCAACATAATTGATAATATTTCCAGTTGGTGTATGGAGGATGAGAGGATCCTCAGTATATATAAGCTTTGAAGGATCATCAGGATCAGGCTCTGGTTCCTTGTTAATAAGGACAAATTCAGGAAGCTCGTGATTCTCTTCTGATCAAAGATTTGAAGGAAGAATTAACTCAGAACTCTTCAATTTAATTTCCATACAGGAATGCACTATAAAAGTCGTACCAAATATGTACTTGAATCACACATAAAAATAGGACGAACAAATACCTTTTGACCACCAGTACTCAAGCTCAGCAGGCATGGGTAACCTAAGAGGAGCTTTATAAAAAGAGTTTAACCACATCTCTCTTTCTTGGTCTACCTCATGCACATATACTTTCCAATAATCAGGGACCTGCAATAGAATCATACCCATGTTTCAATTTCCTTACATAAGATGACAAAAACTAACTAGAATAAAACGTTGCCAGTAAGCCTCACTTCATAAAACTGATTAATGAAACCAGGTGCCATCCACACATCCTCTTCTTCATAAAAGTAAGGATGCTGTGGATCATTATATGGGCCTCTCTGTTCTCTAACCACTGCACAAAGTGTTAAATAATATGTAACAAATATAGATAAAATGAAATCAGCACGGCACCAATCAGGAATAGGAGAGAAAAACATTTCCATTCCAAAATAGTGCATATATAACTTGTCAACCATACAATAAAAGCAGAAAGACTCTGCTAGTGTGCCAAGAATCTGCATGCATAGTTAACCACCATCTTTACTAGATGAGAAAATTGTCTAGAGGCAAAAGGTGAATCCAATGACATATTTGTGGTGCAAATCATTAATCTTTATATTATGACTGGATTGAAAACATAAAATTTATACCTAGATCCATAATACAAGTAAGTAACAGTTAATGGATATAGCAACCAAAGAAAAGACCAAACCTAAAATCTGAGTAACCCCCCCCCCCAAAAAAAAAAAACAAATGAATATAAGGTTTGCCAAGATAACACTTCAAAAAGATAAAAAAAAAACATACTTCCATCTGGCTTGTTAACAAACATGCGAGCCTTTGCAGCAGCAACTTCTGCTATACCAGCATGCATCTGAAATTGTCAGAATATCAGAAAGAATAAGATATTGACACAGCTATTACATTATTATTATTTTCTTATACAGACATGAAATTTATGAAAAAAATACCGCTGAAATTTCGTCATCACATCCCTCAAGTTCATCCAAGAGTTCTCCAAAATAAAATCTACCCTGCATGCACACAGATTATGTAACCAGGAAGGAATAGGTAATCTAAATGGTTCAAGTGTGATGGAAATCCCATCATCACTTATGTTCAGATGACTTGCAATTCCCACTAGATGAATTAAGTAGCAAGATTCAACCAAATAAAGTAGATTGTACACTATAAACATAAAATTCCAGTATGTTGAGTAAAAAATAAAGATCTCAATAAGCATAAGAACTGTAGGACACTCTAGGAAGTAAAAGAAGGCATATTGTTGCAATTATTTTCATCTCAAGAGTCCAAGTTCCTCTTCCCATTTTTTAATTAAAAATTGTAAGCAATAAGATGGTTGTAGTTAAAAAGTTGAAACATAAATTTTGTCTAATCCATGCACCTACATATATGATACGTTCATTAACTTGATATACACCACATCCATGCATCCTCCCATGCTTCCACTGACCAGCATAACGATATCGACCTTTCTCCCTGGCCAAAAAATATAGAACCTTTTTCAAGACCAGTAACAATGTACTATGAGAGATTAGATAAAAAGAAACAATGCAGAGAAGTGTGATGTCTGGAGAGAAAAGTTGCAAATCTCACTTATCTTAAAGATAATAAAGTGATTCTAATAGGGTTTTGGGAAAAGTCAAAATAGAAATAGACAATTAAACTTACGGCTTTCTTCCAAATTGCTTAACCCATTCTTCATTCTCATACCAGGGAATTTCATAGCTTCCATCTGCAAGATAATACATATCTTCAATATCCTTCTCAAGCCACTCTCTGTCTTCTGGGGACAAAAAATCCCTTGCAATTATCTTTCCTTGAGCTCGCATCTTTGCTTCAAGCCTGAGGGCATCAATAAAAGCAGCCCAAGTTTGTTCTCAAGAAATGAATGTATGTTCAAACTGTGCCACAATCTAAGACTCCATTTACACATAAGGGGGAAATTCAAACAAGGTACATACTTGGACCCAGGAACGGGCTCTATAACAGGTATATCGACTTCAACTACACCATGCCCTTCCACATCATTTTGGAACCATTCACCTTCATACCTAAGAAAAGATAATACATTGCAGAATATCAGCGACATAAAAAAGAGTAGCAAGAAGGCTGAGATGTCAAGAAATGAAAAGTTGATACATGTGATGGGAGAAGATGAGTAGATGCTGATACTAGACAAAATAATTAGCTAACAGAAAACCATAGACCACAATAAAACACCAACAAAATTTAATCAAGGGGAGAAATTTAACTCCTGAATCTGTTGCGTTGGTTTAATCGATAATCAAGTCACATTTTGTTGGTATTTCAGGCATTAGGAAAAATTCTTTTTAGAATTGCAAATTGCATAATTGATCCAATTTGTGAAGAATACAAGTATACACTGATTACATTCATTTAAGTCAATTCCAACACTTGTCTTCTCCCCCAAGGTAGGCTAATACCAAAACCCCCCCTGTCACGTCCCAAAAATTTCCAAGGTGAGACTAACAGTTTTCACATGAGGAGGCATAAAGGCAGCATATGTTAGCCAACTTTCCTGTGATTAAAGGAGGCTGATGGTGCAGCAGCTCCAATAACCTTTGGGTATTCTGAACGTCTTATTGTGATAAGAGTATGGTGCAATTAAAACCCCGTATTTCCAATTAGATAGTGTTTAACAGCAAGAAAGAAGTTACAGAATTGGCAGAGTGGATTATTTATGGAATGTTGTTTTAGTTAGTGGGAGGCACAAACAGAAGGTAGAAGAAAGAGCAGAAAGGAAAGACAAACCTGACCAATCCATCATCAGAAACATAAACGCCTTTGCCGTGAGCATAGTCATCCCAAATAGTGCCCTCATAGCTGAAAAAGAAAAAGAAAGATGAAGCAGAGGCAGAGGAAAGAGGAAAGAGGAAAGAGGAAAGAGGAAAGGAGGTGGAGGGTAGAAGGCACAAACGTGCTGCCATCTTGGAAAACGTAGCTGACCCATTTGAGAAACTCCTCAATCCTATCCAACTCCTCGATAGCATCCTTGGGAGTGGCAATGTCGTAATGGTTATCGGGAATGGCAGGGTAATGCTTACGGAAAGGGAGATAGAAGGGAGCAGTGGGAGGGTCCTCTCCATCAGCAATCTCGTTCAACACATAACGCCAATCATCATCGGTGGCCCAAACGGGGTCCCAACCGGTGCCGCTAATTTCTCTGGGCCCGTCGGCCCAAAGCTCACGGAGGTCCTTCTCGGTCCATCCCTCGGGGTCTTCGGGGAAGTCGTAGGGGTTCTCCTCTTCCACAAACACAGGGTCCATTTCCTCCTGCATCTCCTTCACCGCCGGGCTCTCAAGGGCCTTCGAGAACTCTCGAAGGTTTTCCTCCGGGTCATCCCTCACCTCCTCCTCCTCCTCCTCATCCTCATCCTCGCCTCGGACCTCGAACGCCCGCCGGAATGCTTCATCCTCCTCCTCGTCGTACGACTCGTAGTCCGAATCCGACTCCGACTCCGACTCCGACTCCGACTCTCGAGAAGGGGCATTTTGGGGTTGCTCTTCCTCCTTCGACATTAGGGATAGGATAAGGTCAATGTGGGAGGGAACGTAAATCCTACCCACCTCCCGCTTACTGCTACTTACTACTTCCCCTTACAAACCCCAACCCATACGACAACCTATCCTGTCGTTTCATTCTTTTCAATTCCAAATCTTTTATTAAAACACCAAAATTACCAATGTTCTTACTTATGCTTTCTCCTTCCCGCCCAAAACCATCTTATTTTGTATAACCTTTTATTTTCTTTTTACATTTTTTTTAAATATATAGTCTCCTTCTCTGTTCTCTCTCCATCTCAAGTATTTTTTTAATATATGATGCTGGTAAAACAGACCAAGACACTAACGCTCTTCTATTAAAAACACACTTTTAATGTTACTAAAATCTTATCAAATAAATAAATTGTCAATTTTTTATCACTGATATAAAAAAAATTACTAAAACATAGTTAAGTCACTAAACAAATACTCGTGATTTATGCTAATGTATTTTATTTTTTTATAAGCTAAAAAGTTTTATAAAATAATAAAAAAATACAAGCAATGTCTCTCTAAAAAACAATAATTATCCAACAAATAAATAATGTTAAACCTTACTCCACCCTGAGTAAAATAATAAACCTAATCACTCGATACAAAATAGAAATTATTTACTCTACAAAAGTATGTGATATGAACTCGACTATCCTACACCATTTTTAGGAGCTCAATCGAGTAGCAATTCAATTTGCTAAACTTCAATAAACGAGTCTTTAAATACTAACATGTTCTTTGTTTTCATATGTGTAAAATAGTAGCCATCCACACACATGACCATGTTTTCCTTGTCTCCTTTGACCCTTCCCCTAACCAGTCCTCAAAATTGGTGTGCATGATTTTTTATTGTATTCTGAAGTGTTACACACTCCCACCAGGCATAAAACGCACCTCAAACTCGAATAACCATTACACAAGATAGGAATAAGTTATTACCTCTTTCAATAGTTTCTCCCTACATCTCACACATAGTCAAATCTCATTGAATAACTACCCGCTTTACTAAATTATCCTTCGTAGTTGCTCGGTTTGCATCCACCCTCCAAACCAATGCTTGAACCTTTAGAGGCACCCCCTTAATCCAAATGAATTTGAAAATGTCGTCATTCATTTGACACAGGGATGTTGACAGGTCCTCATATGCTGACGAAATAGAATACAACCCTAACCCACTCATTCATCTTGGACCCCCTCTGACAACACTTAGGTCCCCACTCGATTCTACAACTCAAACAACAACTCTTCCTCCCACACAAAAAGCCTTTTTCTCCCAGCCCATTTCCATCAGCTACCCTCAACATCCAACATATCTTCTTGAAGGCTTTGTTGCCTCACCCATACCTCATTCCACATAATCTCCTTTATCCCCAAGATAACACCTCACATTACAAGCTCACTAGACCGTATACACCATGTCACCCACCGCAACAACTTGCACGACCACCTACCATTTGAAGCAATGAGAGCCCCTATTCACCCAAAGTCTCATCTTCACTCACATACTTGGCTCTTGAAATTTTAACCTATAGAATACCATGATTCGCCAGCATAGACCATTTATTTTAGAGAATATTTGGAAAAATACACAAAGTTTATACTTCAGTTGTACAAACGCAAATACAAAGAGTCAAGTTTTTTACCATTGAGTGTTGGTAAAATAGATGCAGAAACAAACACTTTTTTATTAAAAATACACAAATATAAACTCAATATTATGCTGATAAAATCTTATCCAAATAAAAAAATTACAAATGAAAATTATGAAACTTTTCAACCCATACACTAAAATCCACAAAAAAATAAATTTAATATAATGTTGTTAAGTCAGCAAACAAATACTTATGATTCATTATAATATATCTCATATTTCAGTTGTACAAACGCATATGCAGATTAAGAGTCAAGTCTTTTTTTAATATTGAGTGTTGGTAAAACAAATGCAAATTCAAACATTTTTTTATATTAAAAACATACTTAATATAAACTCAGTGTTAAGAAAATCTTATCCAACTAAAACAAAAAAATTACAAATACAAATTCTAAAAAATTTTAACCAATGCATTTTTAAAATAAATCTTTTATTAGGCTTAAGATATTTTATTATAATGAGTTATTTTATGTTATACATGAATACATTTTTATGAACTATTATATTTAATGGCATCTAAAATTAAAATTAAACAAAATATTTATGAATATATTACTTTTAAGTAATAGTCAATGATAAATATATATATATATATATATAGACAAGACCAGGAACGTCGAGAAGATCCACGCGAACATTATCGCCACAAGGGGTACGAGAATAGAAGCAGAGACCGGAGTAGATCTCGGGAAAGAAGGGTGGCATACCAACCAGGCCCCCCAAAGAAAGTCATCAATACCATTGCTGGAGAGTTTGCTGGAGGCAGGGTCACCTCATCCTCGAGGAAAAGGCACATGCGAACCTTGCGATCTGTTAACTCCGTAGCTCCTCACCTCAAACCCAGAATGTCGTCTATCACTTTTACTAATGAGGATTTTCTGTCTGTAGACCCCGCACAAGATGACCCTATGGTCATAAGTATCGAAATATCCAACTGTATTGTCAAGAAAACCTTGATAGACCAAGGGAGCTCAGCTGATGTGCTTTACTGGAAGACATTTCAAGAGCTCGGCCTATCGCCTGAACAGTTGATGCCTTTTGACGAACCACTTATTGGTTTTGCTGGAGAAAGGATGGCAACCAAAGGATGTGTTGATCTATATACCCGCTTCAGGCCGAAAATGGGCAGAGCTGCACCATATAAATCAGGTACATTATCGTCAAAGCAAACACTTCCTACAATATACTCCTTGGTAGACCCTCCCTTAACAAACTGGGAGTTGTGTCCACGCCTCACCTGACCATGAAATTCCCTTCTGAAGGAGGAAAGATTATCACAGTCCATGCTGACCAAAGGACGGCCAGAGAGTGTTACTTGGCCAGCCTCAAGATTCAACCCTAGGAAGAAAAACAACAGATGCATGCCGTCAACATGCTGACACATCACCACCCTACGAGTCTAGACTTAGACCCCAGGCCCGACGAGACAGAGAAGGCTGAACCCACAGGGGAAATTCAACCCATCCAAATTAGAAAAACAAACACCCAGGTCACGTATCTCAGCTCCTCCCTCGCTGAAAAGGACTGAAAGGAAATTACGATAGTAATACGGGAGAATGCTGACCTATTCGCCTGGACCCCTGCTGATATGCCCGGACTCAACCCCCACTTCTTATCCCATAAATTGAGGGTGTACCCTCTAGCCAAGCAGTGGCCCAAAGGAGAAGGAAGATGAGGGCCGAGAGATTGAAAGTTGTGAAGGAAGAGGTCAACAAGCTCAGGGTAGCCGAATTCATAAGGGAGGTTAAGTACACCACATGGCTGGAAAATGTGGTCATGGTGAAGAAGCATAATGGGAAGTTGAGGATGTACACTGACTACACGGATCCAAAACAAAGCATGTCCTAAGGATGCGTACCATTTGCCTAACATTGACAAATTAGTAGATGGGGCTTCGGGACATGCCACCCTTAGTTTCCTGGACGCTTTCTCTAGGTATAATCAAATCTGAATGCACCCTATAGATGAGGAAAAGACGATGTTCATCACGGAAGAGGCTACATACTATTATAGGGTCATGTTTTTCGGCCTAAAAAACACTGAAGCCACTTATTAGACGCTTATGGACAAAGTTTTTCATCGGCAGATAGGAAGGAACATAGAAGTATACGTTAATGATATGATAGTCAAGTTCGAAAAGGTTGCAGGACATGTGCAAGACTTAGAAGAAGTCTTCCAAACCCTAAAGAGGCACTCAATGAGATTGAATCCAGAAAAAATGTGTCTTCAGGGTGCAAGGAGGTAAATTTATTGGATTCATGATCATGAGACGAAAGATAGAGGCCAATTCGAACAAATGCTCAGCTGTGCTTGAGATGAGGAGCCCGACCAACTAGAAAGAAGTACAACGCCTAATGGGCAGATTGATGACCTTATGTCGTTTCTTGCCTTGCATGGGCGAGCAGACCAAGCCCATTATAATGTTACTTCGGAAGGCGTAACCGTTCGAATGGACTGAAGAATGTCAGGAGACATTTTCTACCCTCAAAAGAACCTTGGCTTCCCCCCAATATTGGTCAAGCCAACTTCGGCAACGTTGATAGTGTATCTCTTTGTCTCCTCCTCGGCTATAAGCGTCGTTATAGTTCAGGAAGCTGAAGGGGGTTAATGTCTCGTGTACTTTACCAGCCGCATACTACGGGATGCCGAAGTCATATACCAGACCATGGAGAAAACGGTCGTGGAGAAAACGACATTGGCCTTGATTAGCACAATTAGGCACTTAAGACCATACTTTCAAAGCCACCGAATTGTTGTCCGAACCGACTGTCCCATCGCGAAAGTCTTGAGAAAGCCAGAACTGGCAGGAAGGATGGTAACATGGTCCATAGAATTGTTCGAATTTGACATCTTGTACGAATCTAGAGGCCCCATAAAGTCCCAATTCTTAGCTGATTTTATGAAGGAAATTCATCCCTTGACCAAGCCAGAAGATAACCCGCCAGCCTTATGGACCATACGTGTAGATGGGTCGACGAGAAGTAGTGAAAGTGGGGCGGAGATAATCGTAGAAGGACCGAATGAACTTATTGTTGAATAATCGCTACGTTTCGGCTTCAAGGCCTTTAACAATCAAGCAGAATACGAAGCCTTGTTAGCTGGTCTGAAGCTAACCGAAGAGTTAGGAGCAAAGACGGTAAGGTGTTTCACGGATTCCAAGATAATGGTCGAGCAGGTCAATGACGTTTTTCAGGTCAATGAGCCTAAATTGCTGCAATACTACCATGCTTGCAAGGAAATGCTGTCCAAATTTGATAAAGCCGAAATGGCTC
This sequence comes from Psophocarpus tetragonolobus, assembly GCA_037954015.1. Taxonomy (NCBI): domain Eukaryota; kingdom Viridiplantae; phylum Streptophyta; class Magnoliopsida; order Fabales; family Fabaceae; genus Psophocarpus; species Psophocarpus tetragonolobus. Next base: position 90,569,009 of record CM075690.1, read on the forward strand.
ACATACCACGAGAATAGAATGAAAGGGCGGATCAACTGGCCAGATTGACCAGTACCAAGAAATCAGGGCAGTTGAAAACGATCATTCAGCAAGAGCTTACATTGCCGATCATAGGAGTGCATGTTGTCTCAGTTACTAATGATTGGCGACAAGAAATCACAAGCTACATAACGTAAGAGAAGATACCTACAGACCCAGCCGAGGCCAAGGCCATCAAGACGAAAGCAACCCGATTTACCATGATAGTCGACGACCTGTACAAAAGAGGATTCTCAACTCTTTTGCTGAAGTTCATTGCCATTGACGAGGTCGACTATGTTCTTAGAGAGATACATCTCGGCATCTATGGTATGCACACCAGGGGAAGAACTTTAGTTGCCAAGGTACTAAGGGTCGGATACTATTGGCCTACTCTCCGTCAAGATTGTTCGGCTTTTGTCAAAAAAATGTGTACAATGTCAAAGGCATGACAACCTTATCCATCAACCAGCAGACGACCTCATACCAATAACTGCCCCATAGCCATTCTGCATGTGGGGCATGGACATTCTTGGATCATTCCCTATGGCGAAAGGACAGGTGAAATTCTTACTTGTGGCCGTTGACTACTTTACAATGTGGATCGAGACCGAGCCTTTGGCCACCATCTCGGCTCAAAATGTTCAGAAGTTTTTATGGAAAAACATAATTACTAGGTTTGGGATCCCCAAGGTCGTCTTCACCAATAACGGGATGCAGTTCACGGATAAAAAACTGAACTTCTTTTTAGAGGGTCTGCACATCAAACACAGGGTGACCTCGGTGGAGCATCCACAGTCGAATGGACAAGCCGAGGCTACCAACCAGGTAATCTTGGGAAAGTTGAAGAAAAGGATGATGGGGGCAAAAGGAGAATGGGCTGAAATGATACCCGAAATCCTATGGGCGTATCGATTTACTCCCCAATCCTCTACAAAGGAAACTCCCTTCAGGCTGGTGTATGGAACAGATGCCATGATCCCCGTCAAGACAGGAGAGCAATCATTTCGAAAGGCACACTTTGATGAATAAGGCAACTAATAAGCCTTATTAGCCGTGTTGGATTGCATCGACGAGGAGCAGGATACAACAACCATAGCTGTGGAAGCATGTAAGCAAAGGATGGCCAGAAGTTTCAATAGCAAAGTAAGGGTACAAGAGTTCGCGCAAGGTGATTTAGTATGGAGAGCGACAGGGGATGCCGGAAGAGACCGAAGAGAAGAAAAACTCACTCCCAATTGGGACAGACCATTTTGGATCCACCAAAGCCTCGACAATGGGGCTTACAAGCTAGAAGAACTATCTGGGAAGCTCATTCCGAGGATCTGGAACTCCACTCACTTGAAAAATTACTACAGCTAGCATAATGTACTGCAAACACTTTTTTCCTCACCTGGTTTTTTATCCCTAAGGAGGGTTTTGGCTAGGGAGGTTTTGAACGAAGCTTGACTTCAATTTAATAACATGATCATTCGTCCCACTACTTCCATTATCTTTTTGTCTAAGAAGAACCTAGTACAATTTTAAAGTGCCCTACCAACTCGACACAGAGTTCGGTCCAGGCAACGCTCATGATTTAAAGTGTCCTACCAACTCGACACAAAGTTCGGTCCAGGTAGTGCTTACAATTTAAAAAGTGCCCTACCAACTCGACATAGAGTTCGGTCTACGTTGCACTCGTGATTGAAGCGCTGTACCAATTCGGCATGGGGATCAGTCAAGAAAAACTTAAACGACTAAAATGTTCTATTAACTGCACGCAAACTATGGTAATTCTCCAAACATGCAAAGACGTGCAAAGATTAACTAGAAAAATCCCAAACGTTGAAGTATACGAGAAGATAGCATAGAAGAAGGAAAAATTCCATTGATTTAAGGTCTATTACAAAAAGGGTTTGTGAGGGTGATACAAAAAACTTTCATTAAAAAACAGAACTGGCAGACCTGTACCACAAAAAGTCAGAAGACCCACATCTCAGCCTATACAAAAAAATACACAAGTCCCCCATAAGAACCCCCTAACCTAGGAGTCAGCATTTCCCCGATCCACTTCCTCGGCATCCTCAATGCCCTCGTCTTTTATATCAACTCGTTTAGTATGATTAGGCGCAACTGTTATGCGGGAGGCATAGGTGTCTGACACCTTATCAAAGTGCTTGAACTCCTCGCCGAAGAAGTCCCAGTCGGAGTCGAACTTGTAGTCCCAAGGAAAAGAGCCAAACTGGTAGGCCTGACGAACGACAGAACCCGGCCTAATGCTCCGCACATATGTCCTTCATCGCCTGCTTCTTATACTTAGAGAACCCAGTTTTGGCTGCCTTAAGATCATGGTGCAGCGACTCATAGACCTTCTCATTTTCTTCACGAGCGGCGTCGGCTTCCTTATACATGTCCAACGCCTCTTCGACTCTCACGTCCTTTTCCTTCAAGGTCGCCTTATGCTCCTCGACCAAGATCATGGACTTGTTTTTCTCTTTCAGCCCATTGACCTCAGTGTTCAGAGAGTCTACAGCCTTAGTGGTTGCTTCCAATGAATCCTCTGAACGCTTCAATTGTTGTCGAAGCTTCGTAGTCTTGGTGGCAAAGAGATGGCGACCCAAAGCTTGCATTCAGACCGATAACTCGCAGTAATGAACCCAGTGAAAGATGGGGTCTGTGGTGGTCATGTAATTTTGGCTCGCCTCAAACGAGCTTTCCCCAACCTGACACATGACGGCAAAGGGATCAAAGTCTTTGTGGAAGAAGGATGAAGAGACCATGGCGGCAGGGACGACGAAGCTAGGGGAGGGATCTTCGGTCTCTTCCCCTTCTCCCTCTTCTTTTCGTCGTCTTTGCCCTTCAGCTTATACTTTCCCCTTGATCCTTTGGGGGCGGGAAGAAGAATGTCAGTAGGGGGGGTCTTTCGGTTTTGGGTCGAGCTTGAAGATATCTTGGGGGACCTCCTCTTCTTCGTTCGAAAAGAGATCAGCCAAGACGCGTCGACTCTTCCGAAAATCCATAACATTTCTATCGCCGTCCATAATTATACCTGCATAAAACAGCACATCCATTAAACTGAAATACACACAACAAATAAACAGACAATACATTAACTTCGACTACTCACTCTCTAAGTCCTTGAAGGGTGTAGGAGACTGGAACAACTTTATCAATTTTCCAACAGGGAAGCGCCGAGGAAGTGAATCTAGAAAGGTTGTTGCTGTCACTTCCTTGGCCGTGAGCAACTCCGCAGGATAGGAATCATACCTTCTCGGTGCTCGTTTCTAGTAGAAAGGAAATAGCCACCCCCGTCTCGGTCACAAAAATGCTTCGAACCAGTCTCGGGGTCAACCAAGAGTTTAAAAAAATCAGTTTTGAAATTTTTGTAAGAGGTGGTATATAGTTGGAGAACTGGATTTTTAGGGTTTCGATATAAGGACATCCATTTACACTTCTCATGTGGACGAGTAGTGAAGCGACACAAGAACAAACCGGGACTGGCCTTGACATGCGTAAATAAACACAAGGCCTTGAACGCCTGAAGGTAGACCTAGGCATTCAGATGCAGTTGTGTAGGAGCGGTATTAAGAATATGGAGAACCCCCATAGTGAAGTCATCAAAGGGAATTTGGACGCCGAGGTCTTGAAACATACAATCATGGAAATAGAAGAAATCGAACTTATCCTCGACACTCTTATGGCGATAAACAAAATCAGGTGTGTCAAAACTGCCATTTCGGCAACGACAGATGAAAAAAGGGAAATCTAAAGCATTTTCAAAAGGGCATAACTCAACGGTCCTTACAAAGGCTACTAAAAACTTCCTTTTTATTATAAAGGGAGTAGTAAGCAGCAACCTCGCCGTCGACCCAGTGTACTCAGGGTCTTTAATAGGGGGAAACTCCCTTTTAGGATTTTCCACGACCTTGCGAGTAGGGACCTCCTCCTTCGGTGACCCCTCAAGAGGAGTAACCCCAACCTCGATTTCAGTGGCGGCAATAGGAACAGAAAGGGGATGGGTATCATAACAAATATTGCTACTCTCCCGGGAAGTAGTGACTTCGGTTGAGTCCGAGACGTCACCCAAAGAAAAGGAAAAAGAAGAGGGACTAGAAATAGTAAAGGAAGACGAAGACATTTTTTCGGAATAGTGTACCTTGTCGGATTTCTTGGGCAAGATAAATTAACAAGTTGAGATTCGGAGATCTCGGCTCAAAGGATAGAAAATCTGGTGAAAAGCGGATGAGGAACACCCTCTATATATAGTACCAAAAACCTAGGCGAGACGATGGATCGTGACCGTCCAGGCCTCTCCATATCAACGGTCCTAATTTGGCGACCCTTTAGATCGTAACCTCCATGATGACATCAACGGCTCAGATCTTGCACCCCCTGGTTTCCCGCCTTTTCACATCAGCCATCACAAGACTCCCTTTTTAGCCGAAGCCTTTCATGTTTTGTTTTTTTTTTTAATTTCGGTCCTTATTGCGCTACGACCGAAGCTGGAGGTAAGTGAACAGGATAGACCTCGGTCAAGGTCTAAGACTTCAGTCTTGACGAGGTCTATCCTGTTCAGCATGTATGTTGTGCTTTTTCTTCTTCCAAATTACATCTTCATCTTCTTTTTTAAATTGTATTTTTTTTCTTCCTTCATTTCTTTGAGTGAGGTTTTGTATTTAAGGATAATTGGATTTTTTTGTGTAGATATTAACGCTAGATTCATGGAACCATAGGCATCTAGTTTGAGGACTAAAGGACACCTGTTAAGGGTTTTGGATTTTGAAGAATTAACAAGGAGTTTCACTAGCTTGGGGACTTTTATTTGCTATTATGGAGAGTATGCTATTTTGCAAGCTGCTAGAATAGATGAGGAAAACTTGTGGAAAAGGTTTTGAGGTTGTCATTTCTACATGATATTATTGTGTTCATGTTATATTATTTCATTCAATAATGATAGATGTCATCAATTCACATGGTGTTGAAGTAAAGCATTATATGTGTCAATGGAAATTAGATTGGGTGTATTTGAATATATTCTGATTGTTATAATGTTTCAAGAAATCATAACAAGAAAATAATAGTTCAAAACGAGAGAAATATTATATTGATTTTTTGAGAAAAATGTATCTGGTGCCTACAGACACAATCATAAGATGTTGTCATAGAATAAGACGCTTTATAAGATATAATCATAAAACACTCCATATAAGATGCAACCATAGAATAACATACTCAGTAAGATGCAAACATAGAATAAGATGCAGCTAAAAGACACATTCATAAGGATTGGCAATGAAAGAGGTACCGAAAAACAACGTCGTTCAACCATTTTTGCCACATCACCATTTGAGTTAGCACCTAATAGACACATTAGGTTACTCTATTAAGTAATTTAACATTTTAGCTTAAATTGGACTAAATCGAAATAATTTAAAAATATAAAGGGATCATAGTGAAACTTTGAAACTCTTTTAATAGGCTAAATATTAGTTGTTAATGTATTGATTTTTGTCAGTAGAGAGATTTAAACATACAATCACTCACTTCCCTTTCTCCACACATATGAACTATTCCACTAGGCCAAATGGAACTTTGAAAACTTAATGTACTAAAATAGAAAAAAAATCAAACATAATGGACTAAAAGTAACACTACCTAAAAAATTGTTCTTAGACTATTTGCTTTCTTCTATTTTAAGTGTCTTCTTTCCTAATTGCTTATGTTTGTGTCTATATAGCTTGTACATTTATTCTGCGTATATATTCATGAAATGAAAAACTTGATACTTGTATAATTTTATTTTTCACAAATCTAAATTTAAAAAGGATACTAATTCCTCCATTGACATAACATTTATTAGTCCATGTCAAACATGGGAGATTCACATAGCCTACACCAAAGTAAAATCTTTGTAAAAAATATAGATTAATTTTTAGAAATCATATGTAATTTTATTGAAAAAAATCATTTTAACATAATTTATATTATGTCTATCATTATTCAGTTAATTGTTAACATCCCATAGGACTACAATTTGTCCTACTTTTATTCTATCACGTACTTCTCCTATGATATCATATTATTTTATTTTATTATATCAACTAAACAAGTTCTTAGTTTTTTTATTTAATTATTATTTTTTGTGGGTTTAATCTTGATTGTTAACTAATAAAAATAATTATAAATTATATAACGATTACAATAGCATTAGCAATACAATGACTTGTCACACCATTAAAAAAAATATTAAATAGTTAAGTGTAATTTTTTAAATAAATTATATTTTTAATCTAACTTTCATTTATCGATAATACAAATTTTTTAATCCGCAAGAAGTTATATATCTCATTTCATTAATAGCATTATATTATCAATACATTGAGGAATACTTTTGAAAACTTGTGGACAAGTATTGAATATTGATGTCTTAGTTTGAGAATAAGCAATTAGATTGACTTGTTCACTAATTAAACTCACCGATGAGTTTTATATATGAGACTCAACTTTGTCTTACAAAGTAATAGGATTCGACCTTCTGTGTTCAATTTCTCTGGACAGTTGATTCTATCATATATGTATTTGCAATTCACCTCAAATGTGCATTATGTAGCTCTAGTTGAATGACCTAATCAATAGCTTGTAGAAGAGTTGCAAACTCAACTTAGTGGAACGGATCCATGTTTCTACTTGGTAGTGGGAATTGAAGTTCTGGTGGCTACCATGATACATGCATCATAGTTACACTTAATTGACATTTGGCACGCAATTTGGTCCATGCGATTCTTGTTAAGATATTTGGCAGGTTCACTTGACGTAAACTACTAGAGTTGTTTGATTTGGCCACCATTTGTCAATGGACAGTATGTTACTCATAGTTATGGTACGTTAATTGGATTATCAATCTGGTGTCATTAATTAACATGCTTATATTCTGAAACCCTAAAAATAACTTTAAAAGATTCTCTATTTGGTTTTTCGCAACATAATTGATTTTAGATCCTTAATTAATTTAAGGAATTAAATAAAGTAAAATTTGAAAAACATTCAAACATATATATAACATCATTAAAATTAAAGTTAAAAATAAATTTCAATAACACTTTCTAAAATTTAGCATAATTGTATATGCAATTCTACTTTTTTTATCCATTACTTTCCTTAAACATTAACATAATATTAATATGATATTTTAAATTTAAAGAAAAAATAGCATATGAAAATAAAAAATAAAAAATTATATGTAATTTAATAAAAATTGAAAAATACATATATAGTTTACTCTCAAATTAAATATAACCAAAATAAATTTTGTAAAATCAATTATAATAAATATTAATTTCGTCAACAGTCATTTAAACATAAAGTTAATCCAAACCTCTGGGTTGGTTTTTTTGAAATTTTCGGGTTTAAAATAAATGATAAGTTTAACTTTTACATGACACAAAAAACTTGGAAATGCTGAAAATTACAATTTACGATGTTACAGTCTTGTTTGTCCTCAAACGTACTGGTGCTAGCTAGGACTACAGTCATAGACTCAGATCGTTGTTTGCTTTATTTGATAGATATATACAATCGAATACTACCCAAATCTTCCTAAAGATTCCCAGTTAGTTCTTTTAAATAATTTGAGAAAAGAAACTCTTTTTTGTACATCATGTATTTTGTGAGTTGTGACTGCAATGACTATTTCTCGCCAGTTATGAATGCTTACTCGTGTGTGTTGCTAGTGTGACAATGCTGTTTAGTTCGCAGACACAGCGTAATCGATTCCTTGCAATTAATAACGACATTATTAGCGTATTTGGTACATTATGAATGTGATTTTTTACATCTTAATGTGTTTCCAAATACTATATATATAGAGAGAATAAGGTTTTAATTAGCATTTTTACACGTAAGTATGTTTATATTAATTAATTTTCACTTCAAACCAACAAAAAATGTATAATATATGCTAGCTGAAAGTAACTTTGGACTTGATACGGATAAAATCTTCTAAGACATAACACCTAGTCTAAACCCAAATAATACTAGAAATTATACTTACACAACAAAACTATATATACAATAATTCACATAAATTAAGAAAAGGTAAGTAGATAAAAAAGAAAAATATAGGATAAGATGGTGATGTATTGGAAAAAATATAGAAAAAATGTTATATAAATTGTATATTTATTTTATAGGTTAATACTTATACACTAAAGTGTACTTTACGGAATCAAATTCATGCTCTCTTCACAAATTTAGTGTGAGTTGCTCGCTAGGTGACCATCTTTTTCTTTCATTTTATTATATGAATATTATATCTGAAGATAATAATACTCATTAAATAGTAGCAAGATAGTACTTACTTTAACTGTTGATCTTATCTTATTTGACAAAATTCGTTTGGCGCCGCTTCGCATGCAAAAGTTTCTGTTTCCATGAGAAATTGGGTACTGCTGACCGGTGTGTATATATATATATATATCCTTAATTTATTTTACAATGATCAATAACCGCAACATTAAGCATTGCAACTGACACAAACAAATGACAATACATGCAATATTTTACTATTAGTAATTTTATCTTTTCTTTTTTACTGCAGTAGTTTTATCTGATAGCAATGCTTTTACATAAGCTCAATTCAGGCAAACCACCGAAGGTGTGGACGAACATAATAACCAGTAGAAGTTCGAGCCATCAACCGCTTCAGGGTGCAAAGTTATGAATATACAAAGTTGAGATCGCATCTTTTATAATATTTTTGAATTTTCTCCTCATCTGCGTACATTGGAATTGATCAGTGTACTTCAATGACAAGAATGTCTTATATTTAAGGATCGATGTTTGATAGTCAGTATTAGGAAAAAAATTATGTATCCTATGATAATTTAGTGGGATGTAAAAGACTACAAGTTATGCATTGGACTGTCGATTTATGATTAATAATTAATGGGATTCTATATGCTTATGATATCTCTTTGTCAATCTGCAGATTGCGTGTTCTTTGAAACAAAAGATTTCTGATTGTTGGACAACCTTATCACTATATGCAAGGATAACATGCATAATAAAAGTAAAAAGCTTCTATTATATACTTATATATATATATATATATGTATATGTGTGTAAGTATATATACATTCAGCAGTTGCTTTATATCAAACATGCAGACGATACCTTAATACCACTTCCACAAGGCTTTTAAAAGCAGCCGCCCCCCAAATCTTGTAGTGAAAATGAAAACAATAGCAGACATCCTAGCTTAATATTATCTATAAGCTAAATCAAGAAGATAAAAGTATAAAGTGAAAGATTTCTAATTTCAAGGCTTATGGTTCTGGGTGTAGATGTAGTCTAGGTGAGCTTCTAGAGTCATTCTTCTCTTCAAACATTCTTCATCTCCACTATTGCAGTCTTCCACCCCCAGCAGCTGCTAGATTCCAGGACAGACGACATAATTGTAAGATATAAAGTTGGTTAAACTATTCGCTTCATTCTTATTTTAAGTTTTAGTCTTAATATGAGATAACTTAAGTTTTGATGCCATGCATAAAACTTAAATTTTGGTCTTGATTGCTAACAACAGAGAAAAGTACTAATAATATATAAAACCACTATAACAATTTTCTAGCAGTCATAGACTGTCACGAAAAACTGTTTATGTACTAAAACTCACAGTGATATGGATTAAGGACTAAAATATAATTATAACTATCAAGAATAAATGAGTAATTTTAACCTATAAAGTTGAGTAGGATGAGAAAGCAAGCAATAAACCCTTTAATGAAATAAAATTAATTGCTCCTACCTTGAAAGATTCTCCTCCTTCCATCTCCGAATTAAAGTCCTTCCCTGAAGAAAGCAAATTCGAATTAGTAAAACACACTGCACAGAGAGACCAATGAATTGAGAATTAAGTCAATTAACTATTGCTTACCTTGTTCAGTGGTCAGTGGTCGGGCACATAGTTTCGATGAGGAAAGTAGGAAGAAAAGGATAAAGAGGAGAGCTCCAAGGTGAAGGCTTATCTTCATGTTTGTGTACTTGAATGAGAGAGAGAAAAAAAGGGTGTTGGAAGATGCAGACTGTAAAGGAGGGGATAGTTGGGTGTTGGCTTCAACAAGCTGCAGAAAATAGATATAAATATAGACATACATGCAAGCAAAGTGGTAACTGTTACTCACATGAAGGTTCCCAAAAGAAGGCAGTTCCATTACAATTACAATACCTTATAAACTGGGCCCAGTCACCATCCTATTATTATACTATGCTCCATTGTTAATGTGACGAGACCAGACCAAACCACTATTTCTATATGATGTATGTGGAAGGGCTTTAGTCATTGTCTGCCATAGTGGTCCAAGCACAGTCCAAAAAGCATTCATAAAAAATCAATGTAGCTTGTAGTGCTTTGACAGTGTTAACAAGTCAACCTTTAGGACACACTCAGACAGCTGTTGTCCAACCTCACGTTTTTCCCCTGCCATTCAACACCTGGCACACTTTATACATAGCCTTCCCAATTAATTAAGCCATGAAAAACACCATCTTAAACCATAGATTTCCTTAACACTAATATAATAATGTTTGCAGTTGCTTCACCACTTGTGATCAAAACTATGTCAGTGCCAAAACCACTCATCATAGTGCCACCTTAGACTATGTTCTTGTCTTTTTTGGCAGTATTATTTGCATAGAATGTTTTCTTCCTTTGTTTCTGCTTCATCCACGACTCTCGTTATATATGCATGCTTCTTATGAGTTATACATATAATCTTTACGAATAATTTAATGTAACTCTAATTTGTCATGTCATGTGCAAGTTCATAAATGTAATACTTAGCAAACTTACGAAGCTTCGATGTATCTGTCATGTAGTGCTGAATTTTTTTTATTCTGATAGTGGTTCATCAATAACTATGTGCCTCTAAAATAATGTAGATTCGATTCTTCACCTGGTGCAATGTGTTATGGAAAATTGTGAAGCTGATTGTTGTTCCACTTTGGAATTTCGAGTTAGAGGGTCTCATTTATGATTTGTCCTTTCCATTAATTAATTGTTAGCTAGATTGAGGCAAAGATCATGCTTCTCTTTTGGAGGATTTGCATCCTGCTGTGTCTTGCTCAAAACATAAAGAAATTAAAGGAAAAGATACTGTCGGATTGAAATTCGGCACAAGCATATTTTTTAGTTATGTAGATTAATTCGCTAGGGAATTGAATTGGATTATTCTAAAGATGATTAGCGTGAATAATTGCAACCAAGCATGATATATGATGGATGCCGAAAGGTACGGAAAACTAAGGCAGATGATGGATCACATTCCAACATATTTTGAGAAGGACAAGAAAAATAATGGTATACTTCATTGGGAAATGAGAGTGATAACTCAAACAGTTAATAGTTGGTAATGATTTGATTTTAGCTATTGGTAAGTGCATATAGTACCCACAATGGACAAGTCATGTTGACTCACCAGTCTGTAATTTTCCAGGATATCATGTGGCATGTCATGCCGCATGGCAAGAAGACATGCCAACCTTTGTCCACTTGTTCACAAGTCTAATTTATGGTAGATCCCTCTAAAATGATTCCCTTGTACAGAAAATTCTTGTAATTTTATGATTTTGAATAATGATATATAATTGTTCAAGGTGGGAGAAGAATATCATATGTTCTGTTACCACTAAAATCAAAGTAAAACGATAAAAACTGAATTAATTCTTTCTCATGAAAAAAGGTATAAAGATCTCTTTTTTTTTCTTTTTTTTTTTTTTCTCTCTTACTTTTTTCTTATGTCCGGGGTGAGCTGGCATGTGCCTAAAAGGATGAGAAAGATGGGGCAGCATGTTTTGTTTTCAACTGGTGAACTCAAATCTTGTAAAACTAAAATGAGACTAGCGAGGATCCTGATTCCTGCAGTAACTGCAGGATCCTCCATTCAATGTTTAAGGCTTCAAATATTTTAAAGCCCAGCATTTACATGAAAAATATATCAATTAATTTATAACATTTTCAATGAGTCATTGGGAACATAAGTTTCAAAACTATTTTTCTATAAATTGTATGTTAGGATTAAGTGTTTTGCAACAGTTTTATAAAACTGTTTTTAGTATTTTAATTTTTAAAAACTAAAAAACTCGTTTGGATAGTGTTTTTTTTTTAAAACAGTTTTCGAAAACAGAACTAAAAAATAGTAACAACCAGAAGTAGTTTTGCTTTTCAGTTTTCTGTTTTTGTTTTGAAAACTTAAAATACAATCTGAATATGTTGTTTTTTGCTTTTTATTAATGAAATTCTAATAAATATAAACAAGTTTTCCATTTTTATATCTTTAAAACAATTTTCAAATAAAATTTGTCAAACAAGTTTTTTTTTTTTCTTGAAAACAGTTTTTTAAAAAATATTCTTAAATTTTTTTTTTAAAAACTAAAAAACAAAACTGAATCAATCAAGTCCTAATTCATCTTCTTCTTAGAATCGTTTTTTATTAAAAGTTATATGAGAATATTTGTTAAAATTAATTAGTTATAAGAAAGTGTTATTCCGTAGCGTGCTGCAGTAGACACCTGGGAAACCGTTTTTTAATTAGCATAAAGCTTTTAAAAGGCAATTTGTTTCTAAATAAAGTATATAATTTTGCTGTAACTACTAATATTTTAATTTAAAGTATCTTGAAATCTTATTCATTACCATTTAAAAAAATACATTTTTACTTATCTTTATAGTTTAAAAGATAAAAATAAGTTCACTTTTAGCATCTCTGTGTTTTTTACCTGTCTTATATTTTATTTAATTTTTTTTTTAAATTTGTATCTTTATCTTATTTAAATTTTTTAGATTCGTATTTTTAATTACTTCATCATATTTAAATATCTCGTTTCTATATGTTATCTAAATCTTTCCTACATCTTATTTAAATCTTTCTCAAAATCTTTAACTACCTAATCATATTATCATATTTGTATTTAATTAATTTTGTGATACTCACTCTTTATAAAACCTATAAATATACCCTCGGGTGTGAAATAACGAATATTCACTCCTTAAACTTGATACTTTCAGTCTATATATACTCTCATTAAAATATACTTAAATTCGAGGAAAACTATAAACATGTTTATGTTTTTATTTTTTGGGATACAAGATAACAAAATAGAGTTGACTTTTATGATGTATTGAGTTCTTGCCAATATTTTGTTACTTTTGAAAAATTATATTTATTTATATAAATTAATAAAATTATTTTAATAATTAAAATATAAAATAAATTATTAAACATAATTTTAAAAAGATTTTATTAAGAAAATAAAATTCTATTTGGGATGATTTTATCGTTTATTTTTTTTTTGTAAGATTTGCTTTTTGTGGGTTTTTATTATTTTTATAAAAGTATAAGTTTGTCAAAAAATAAAAATATGTTGTTAAAATTAAATTTTATTAAAATTTTCTTAAAAAAGAGCAAAAAAAATCTCAAATTTGTATCAAACTGTCAGTCCTAAGTCCTAGCTTTGATGTCAATATATTTCGACCAGTTTTTGGCGGCCAAGGCGGGTCAACTCGTGTAAAAGATTAGGAAATCAAACAATTAACGAACCATCAAAGCGTAAGCTTCCCTATTTTTTATCTTGAACTCGTTGTTGATTAAATTAAATTTAGAGAAAATATATGAAAATTCTGAAACGCATGACCTTTTATTAATGCTCCTTCTTATCGTCACTTACCTTCTTTCTCCAAACTATTGAAAGTGAATTTAAATTGGAAATGAGAGACCCACAATTAAGGTGACAGGATGAAAAATCAAAGTAATTAATTGTGTGTTGCTCTGTAATGTAGAAAAATTGAACTCATTTTGGCAAAATAAAGACAAAGCAAACATGCTATAACTTAGGTAAAAAGCCATCCAGCAAAAAAAAAAAAAAAAAAACTTAGGTAAGAAGCACAAAATATAACACCAAGACCTTTTGTCCTACAAGAAAAATCACACGTCTTAAATTAACTCTAAGTATATGATACTTACAAACATATTAACAAATTGAATCTTTTAACTCTATGCCAATTAATTCAAGAAGAGTTCGTTAATCCTTTATAAAGGTCCTGTGTTTATGACAATTTTGTTCCCATTCCATGGTACAATTAATGAGACAACAGCTTGGATAGTATTTGGTGGTTTGTGTTAATTGATTTGGCATGTTATTTTTAGAGGATATAAAAGGAATCTCTTCAAATAATGCGTTGTTGAAATTGTAAAGAAAAAAGAAAATATCTGGAGGAGAATAATTAGGTGGGCTATACTGTCAAGTGTGAAAAATGAGGCTTGGGTCAACTACTTTGGTTGGGATTTGAGTTGGGATTGTGGGGCTTCTGTTTTCTACTTTTCTTGAATCGATAAAATAGTCATTTTAATTTAGTTTATAACACCCAGCATTTCAAATACATGCGTGCTTCTTTGCATTTTGATATGGTTTTTCTGGCTCGATATATGGGTGCTTATTTATTCAAAATACAAGAAAATTAGTTGCTTAGTTTGCTTTTGCTTTGTGCTGCTTTTGCCGTGTCTTCTAGGTTTTAGCTGTGACCAATGCTTCGAATGCTCCTTCATAAAAAGCACACTTCTAACATTTACTTCATGTTCCTAATCCTTTGTTAGATTGAAAGATAAAAAATGTGATTATCCTGTTTAGTGATTCATTTTAAACTTAAATTCTTATAGCTCTATTGGGTCCAAATATTAGGCATGTGAAAATTCAACAAGAAAAAAAAAAGCATTTGAAAGAATTGAAAACTAAAATTAAAATTAAATTCAAGCATAGTTAATACTATAACCGTTGCACTTCTTTTATAAACAGCATGTTGCCTTTTGTAGTAACTTATTTTTCTTACTGAATGCCAACTTGCCAAAAAAATCTTGTCTTAACCATAAATGTTTCCTAACAGTTGACTTTTACGTCGAGTCGCATACCATGAAAACCAAGGAATCTTTCATTATCTTGTGAAGCTGGTAGATGGTATTCAAATTCTTAACATATACTACTTGAGGCAGCTCATATATCATGTGTTGAGATGGCCGAGTTGGTCTAAGGCGCCAGATTAAGGTTCTGGTCCGAAAGGGCGTGGGTTCAAATCCCACTCTCAACAATTAATTTTTCTTTCTTTCTTTCTTTTTTGCACGAAATGTTGTGGGCTTAACTTTGGTATGGTCCATAGCCTTCGATTCGCGATATTTGTGGACTTCAACAGTCCATGTAATCTGCAAAACCTTAAATAAGCTTATGGCTGCTCATATTTATACCTCCCTTGTTGTTATATATACCTTCCCATTTCTCTATTTATTTTTTCTAAAATTTCTCAAATACCCTTCTTATTTTATTTTCTTTTTTCAAACTTATCTATCTCAAATTACAAAACCCCTTTTGGAACTGATAAAAAAGTTGTGCATTGTCAGTTCAAAAAGTATAAAAAATTGTGCATTGTCAATCGTAATACTTCATTTAAGATAAATTTATTAATTTTATCAATTAATACTTTAAAAATTCATATAAATGAAGATTTGTGATTGAACACAAGTATAAAACTCATTTAGTAAGAAAGTTTATGAAAGGGAAGGAAAAGAAAGCATAGAGAGAATGTCTTGAATGAATTATGTAACAGTAGAAATTTCATTTTAAAATGAATAAAGGAAGGAACAAATTTTATATACAAGAGGTTGAAAGATTAGATCAAGGCCCAAGTCCAAAGCAACAAAAACAATTAAACTCATAATAGAATTAACTGTCATAACAATAAGGGCTAACTAGTTTAACAAAAAATGGAAAAAGCTTGTGTCACATGAAATTGTAGCATCCACTTGACTTGGTTGGGGGTACTTGGCTCATTTGCTTGTTGGGATGATTGCTGAGAGCCCCCCCTCAAGATGATAATGGATATTGAGCATTCCCAGTTTGGAATAAGACTCTTTGAAAGTGTAGGGAGGTAAAGCTTTGGTAAGCAGATAGGCATGAGTTTAATGAAACCTATGTTGACTTTGTCTCAAATAATATCATAGTCTAGGTTAATGTATTTTGTCCGTTCATGAAACACTTGGTTGGATGTAATTTGAAGGGCAACATCACTATCATAGAACATAAATGAAGAACAATTGAATGTAAGTCAAAAATCTTCTAAGAGATACATGAGTCGCTGTACCTCACATATGGTGGAAGCAAGGGCTCTATATTCAGCTTCAAAGGAGCTCTTGGATACTGTGGCTTGCTTATTGGATTTCCATGAAGCTAGAGAGTGACCAAGGTATACAAAGAAGCCAATGACAAAGCGACAATTGTGAGCATATTCGACCTAATTTGAATCATTAAAGGCATTAATTTGGAGAGTACTAGAAATAGCAAAGAAATTACCAAACCCATGAGCATTTTTAAGGTAATGGAGAATGTGAAAGGCAACATTTAAATAGGCATTGGTGGGTTTGGACATGAATTGGTTGAGACGTTGAACAAGATAGGTTATGTCAGGTCTGATTAGGGTTAGGGATGACAATGGAGCAGGAGAGGTGCAGGTTTGGCTCTCCCCGTCTCCGCAAAGTGCGGGGCGGGTTCGAGTATGAAAATAGTGGGTATGAAATTTTAATTCTCATTCTCGTGGGGTTTTCCAGGTTCAAGTATATTTGTGGGTACCCAATATATTATTTTTTATAATTTAAATTTACTTATTTATTATTAAATAAATTACATATATTAAGTTATTAATTATATTTTAAAATTTAAAAAGTATATAGAGAATAATTAATAGCAATAAATTATAAATTAAAGTTTAAGAATTAAAATTTTTTATTAAATATATAAATTTAAACTTGTTATATAATTATTAAAATTATAACGGGGTGGGTATAGATTTGGGTAGTCACATACTCATATCTGTACCGGTTTAACACATTAGGTAATACTCGTATCTATACCATACCTAGTCAAAGTGGGTAATACTTGTCAAAATCGAGGTAGGTTCGGGCGAATACCCACGAGTATGGGTATTTTTGCCTTCCTTAGTTATGGTCAAATAAATGAGACGACCAATGAACCTTCTACATGAAGAAGGATCAAGAAGGGGGTCTCCAGAAGTTAATGAAGATGGGTAGTATAATCCGTTGGTGTTGAGGTAGGGCAACAAACAAGCATTCCAGTATCCGAAAAAGTATGTCTATGGTGTATTTTTTGTTGGCAAAGGCGAATTCTAGACCTGGTTCTAGCTACTTCAAGTCCAAGGAAATATTTGGGGTCTCCTAGATCCTTGATTTTGAACATTGAATCAAGTAAGGAGGTGATGTGTTGAATTTATGAAAGGTTGTTTCCAGCTAAAATAACATCATCAACATAGATGTGAAGGGCAGTGATAGTGGACTCATAAAATTTGAGAAACAAATAGTGATCAACAGTGGACTGGTGATAATCATTAGACAAAAGGAAAGATGACAACCTTGCAAGCTATTGTCTGCTACTCGGTTTGAGACCATATAAGGATCTTTGGAGTTTGCAGACTTGTCTTGGCTGGGAGGGCAACCCTTAAGGCATATGCATGTACATTTCTTCAAGTAAATCACCATGTAGGAAGGCATTGTTGACATCCAATTGCTTAAGATGCCATGCATGGATGGAACAAGGGCGAGGAGCATTCACGCTGTGGTTAACTTAGCCATGGGAAATAGGGTATCTATGAAGTCTAAGTTGTCCATTTGACAGAGCCCTTAGCTACAAGGTGAACTTTGTGTCTCTCAGTTGATCCACCTGCATGTTATTTGGTTTTGAAGATCCAATGGCAGCCAATAGCAGTCTTTTTGGGAGGAAAAGTAGTGAGGGTCCATGTGCAATTAGCTTGAAGGGCAATAAGCTCAACATTTATAGCTTTAATCCAACAATCTTGCTTAGACGCTTCAACATACAACTATGGTGTGTCTTGGATGGAGATGGAAAGAATGAAATGGTAGAAACTAGAAGACAAGTTATCATAGGAAAGAAAAGAAGTAAGAGGGTGACAAATACCTTTAGATGGAGATGTTATGGAAGAAATTGGTGAAGTAGAAAAAGCCATGCAGTAAAAGTCCCTCAAGCAAGAAGGTGGGACACGTTTACAAGTTGATTGATGAGTGGATGGTGGAATGGGCAATGACTCATTGGGAATATGTGGCACTTGCATGGAAGAAGTAGGAGATTGACTTTGGCTGGGTGAGACAACTAGTGTAGTAAAAGTTAGTGGAAAGGGTGATGTGTCAATTTGCAGACAGGTAGTGAATTTTTAGATGTGGTGAGTGTTGTTTTGAGATGAGAGGATGAATCAAGTTGACATGGAAAATCATGACTAAAATGAGTAGGGGATGGCATAGGCTGATAAGAATTAATGCATGGTGATGTGAGATAAGGGAATTGGTCTTCATAGAAAACAACATTTCTAGAGGTCTTTATTAGGTGAGTATGAAGATTATATATTAGATAGCCTTTGTGTGAGGTTTAAACCGGAGAAGTATACATGGATTGACTCTTGGTGTAAGTTTAGTTCTGTGGGCTATGAGGGTGAAGGCGTAGCAAAGACATCCAAAAACACGAATGACAACCACATCACACGGTTTTCCATGAAGTTTTTCACAAGGTGATGCATGTTTAAGGAAAGGTGTGGGAATGTAGTTAATGAGGAATGTAGCATACAACAATGCAAATGACCAAAATGCATGAGGTAAGTTGCTTTGAAAGAGGAAAAACCTAATAACGTTCAAAAGATGTGGATGCTTCTTTTATACTATCCCATTTTATTGAGGGGTTTCATTTCAACTACTTTGATGCTTTCTCCCCTTAGATTCATAAAAATCATCCATTTGAAATTCTTTGCCATTTATCAGATCGAATAATTTTAACATGAGTTTCAAATTGATTTGTTACATGTGTGATACAACTTACTAAATGATTTTTGGTTTCAGCTTTGGTATACACCAAAAAGATCCAGGTAAATAGTGAATGGTCATCCACAATAGTAAGAAAGTATTTGTGTCCATGTATTGAAAGTTTGGAGCACGACCCCCATATATCAATATGAATTAATTGGAATAGTTTGGATGCATGAGAATTGCTTAAAGGAAATAGTAACTTTTTCTGTTTAGCATGATGAGACACATTACAAGCAAATTTTTTGTTATCATCACAATTATTGGAAATACAAGTGTAGTGGCAAGTCATGGCATGTAGTCATTGTTGTGAAAAATGCCCAAGTCTGAAATGTCAAAGGTGATGGGTAGTTTTTACAAGTGAGATGAGTTATTGTGGACATGGCAGAATGAGTATGCAGACTACTAGGAGAGAGGGTGTAAAGCCCTGCATGTTCACTAACTATACCAATCATCTTCTTCGACCTCACATCTTAAATGATGTACAAAGATTAAGAAAAGATCAGTTCACAATTGAGGGATTTAACGAGTTTTGAAATGGATATCAAGTTGTAACTAAAGGAGGGAATGAGCAACATCATTAAGACATAAATTATCAGTGAACGTAATAGTGTCTGGGTGTGTGGTTTTTACCCGTTGACCTATGAGTAATCTAACAACTATTAGATTAATGCTTTTATAGGTACTGAAGAATGCTACGGATGAAGTAACATGATCTGTCACTCCTGAATCTAATATCCAAGAAGCTGTGAAAATTGACTTAATGGAGAATGTGTTGTGTGTGCTAATAGTTGTGTTTTTTGCATTGCAGATAGAAACCAAACCAACTTGGTTAAAGTGAGAAGAACTAGTGACAGGTGCAACTAAGCTTCTAATACTTGATTGGTGGATTAAAATCATTATTGCTTGATACTCCTTAGATGATAGCTTATGCTCATATACCTTAGTGGAATTTTGCTGATTATCATTGCTTTTAGATTTATGCTTTTATAGGTTGTGAAGAATGATGAGGATGAAGTAACATGATCTGTCGCTCCTAAATCTATCCAAGAAGCTGTGAAATTTGACTTAATGGAGAATGTGTTGTGTGTGCTAATACTTGTATTTTTTGTATTGCAGGTAGAAACCAAGCCAACTTGGTTAAAATATGAAGAAAAACTAGTGATAGGTGCAACTGAGCTTCTAATACTTGACTGGTGGGTTAAAATCATTATGGCTTGATACTCCTTAGATGATAGCTTATGCTCATGGACCTCAGTGGAATTTTGATGATTATCATTACTTTTGCTTTCTTTAGATGCAACATGGTTAATGGTGGAATTCTTTCCGTACAACCTATGACCAGGAGGATACCCATGTTTCCTGTAGCATACGTCCACTATATTTCCAACCATTCTAAAGTGTGTGCACATTTTATTTTATTTATATCAGCCATTCTATTGTTGTTTCCATTCTTATCATTCGAGAACCCATGCTTTTGCTAGCATACACTTTCAGGATGGCCATTTCTTCCAAAAATCCGCGTGTCAGGTTAGAGTTGCCTGCATTTCCCATTGTATTCTTGCTTTTCAGGTTCTTAGATGCAACAAAAATGCTTCCCTCATGTTGTCTTTCTTACTAAACCATGTAGGAAAATATTTTTTATATAAAAGGTAAGGTTCCATGATCAGTATATTTGATTTCACATTAGCAAATTGTTCATTCAGTCCTCTCAAGAACTGCATTGCTTAGGACTTGATTGATTTGGTTTTGTTTTTTAGTTTTTGAAAAGAGTTTTTAAGAATAGTTTTCAAAAACTATTTTCGGAAAGAAAAGGAAAAAAAAAATTGTTTGGTAAGTGTTATTTGAAAACTGTTTTAAAGATGTAAAAATGGAAAAAACTTGTTCATATTTATTAAAATTTCATTAATGATAAGCAAAAAATAACATATTTTGATTGTATTTTGAATTTTCAAAACAAAAATAGAAAAATGAAAAACAAAACTACTTTTAGCTGTTCGTGTCTTTTAGTTTTTAAAAACTAAAAAACTAGAACTGTTTTTAGAAAATACTACCTAAACGAGTTTTTTAGTTTTTAAATACTAAAATACTGAAAATAGCTTTATAAAACTATTGACAAACAAACACTTAATCTTGTGATTTCCTTTAAGTTATGGCTTTCGCAACACCACAACCACATTTCATCGAACACTTATGCATAGGATTTGGTCTAAAAGTCTGTAATTCGTTCTATCTCGTAAAGTATTCGGTTATAGAGGATTCACCTTGTCTAATGGATGCTGCTTCTAATTGCAGGTGTGAGATCCTAATTCGATCTCCTTGCAAGCACCTTGCATGAAGATCTCTCCAAATAGCTTCTGATTTGTCCATCTAGATTATGCTTTGCCGAATTTGAGGTGTGACCGAATGAAGAATCCAAGAAACTACCATATCATTACACCTTTTCCATGTTGGATGAGGCCTATCATCTTTATCAGATTTTTGAGCAGTTCCATTGATGAATTCAAGTTTGTTTTTAGCACTTAAAGTCGTAGCCATAACCTTGCACCATGCATTGTAATTCCTCTTATTAAGGAGCGGAGATACAAGCATCATGTATTTTCTCCTAGATGTAAGTAGAGATAACTATGAACATTCACTAAAGGATCCAAATCATCACTCATGATCAATGAGTTTGATGACATTGATGAAAGTTTAGAGTAGGCACAACAAAGCTCTTCTATAAGAAGAGCTCTAATACCATAAGAAAGATTATGAAGGAGAAGGAAAAGAAAGCAAAGAGAGAGAATGACTCGAATGAATTATGTAATAGCAAAAATTTCATTCTAAAATGAATAAAGGAAGCAACAAAGTTCATATACAAGAGGTTGAAAAATCATAGCAAGATCCAAACCGAAAGTAGTAAAAACAATTCAACTCATAACAAAATTAATTGTCATAGCAGTAAGGGCTAATTGCTTTACGAGAAAATGGAAAAAGCTTGTGTCACACGGAATTACAAGTCTGCAACTTTCACTTGACTTGGCTGAGATGCTTAACTCATTTGATGATTGCTGAGATTTAGACGGTCGGTGTATACTAATTAGACTCTAAAAAAATACACTATCAAAAAAAGAAATCTTCCCTTTTAGACACTGTGAGAAATTATAATTATAATTTGAACAAGGAGAGGAATTGGGCTTAAGCTACAAACAGCGGAGGCTGTAAACAACAAACAAGAAGTTTCATGCAAATTGCAAAGTAACTTCCGAACAGGCAAGTGATTGATTGAGGCTCTAACCATACCTTTTCCGTTTTCTTTGAAATTTCTTTTCAACCACCACAATTTTGGTTTTATTTGGGACATAATAAATTTAAAAAATATCTGTTTCAAAATAAAAAGAAATAAGTGTATATTATCATTATTTAAACTCGAAACAAATGAGACATTGTAAAGAAAACAATTAAATTTTTTTGAGATAATATGTTGATTGTATATGTTTTAAAAGTAATTTTTTGTTTTTATTCTTAATTTTTAAATAGATAGTTATTACAAGAATAAATAAAAAGTTATTACAAGAATAAATAAAAATAAAATTAAAAATCAAATATGTGTACATCGAGAAAATAGATTTTCTTTATATATTTTATAGATTAATATAAAATTACTCTTGGAATAAGTAAATATAATAAATTATATCTATTTTTTGAAAATAAGTTTTATATGAAAAGAAAATATTCACATTATTGTCGATACTTATTAATTATTGATCACTTATGTGTAAAAAAGTCTAACTTAATGATTTGAATTTTAACCGTGTGAGTAGTTTATAAATTTCCTATATTCAAACCCTAAACCCTAAAAAAAAATGTTAAATACTAATATCTTGAAGAGACAGATAAAAATCTTTAATTCAGATAATAGTTTCACATTATTGCTGGTAAGAAAAGTCTGAACAAAAAAAAAAAAAAGTGGAAAAAGTGCATTTCACTTCCCTTGAATTATCACTAACAGGACTGCGCTTGACAAATGACAATAACACATTTACATTGGTCTCCTCTTTCAATTGAATATCAATTTCTATGGTTCTAGTCACTAAAATATCTATGTTCTTTCAAATTTGCTACTCCAGTCCTATTTTACAAAATTAAACTATCTAATTTATAAATATTAAAAAATCAGTTAGTCTAGTTAATAGTAATAAATATATCTTAAATTTAATTTTTTTAAAGCTAGTTATTAATATTCTTTTTTTTTCTTCTAATTACTTTCAACTACAACATAATTCTTAATTAGAAGTATTTAAATATAAAAATAATTAATAAAAAAGAAATTATAGATTAAATTTTTAAAAAATAAGTATCGCGATATTATAAATAGAACCAAGTACAATATATTATGTATATTCCTTGTATATTATCTCTTCTTTTTCGAGGAAGGATTGTGAATTTAAATGTAATTTAAAATCTTGACTTCCATTAAGACAAGAAGGACAATGTGAAAGTGAGGAAATATCTACTTTTTCAAAGTAACCAGGAAACTTTTTTTCTCAATCTTCTTTGGAATAACTTGGTGAAGTTTTGTTGGCCTTCCCTGTTTCCATAATATAAAGGTTGAGACTTGATAGAATTCTTTTATTTAATATATTTAGACTAGGTTGTTACTATGGCAAAAAAAAAAAAAGTGTTTCGGGGTTTCGAATTTACATTCTTGGAAATAGATGGTATGTGATGTTCGTTCATTTGACATTTGAAAAAAATATTTATTTTAAACAAATATTTTTAGCATCATCTCTATTGATTCATTTTTTTAATCAAATAAAGTTATTGCATTTCATCATCTAAAATAGAGCTAACAAAAGTGGGAATACAATGCATATCATGGATGCCAACATTAAATCTTGAAGCTTTGGCTGTGTGAGCTACAAAATATGTTTGCCTCCTTTCAAAACTCGCCATTATGTTAGGCCATGTTCGGGGTGAGCGTTTTTAGTTTCTAGTTTTAAAATTTCTAAAAACAAAAACTAGTTTTAATTTTAAGTTTTCAAAATTTTAAAAACAACATTGTTTTTGTTTCCAAATTTAAAACATTGGTTTCAAATCTTAACCAAAACACTAGTTGAAGGTAGCGATCGTTGCAGGTGACAGTCAGTCATTGGGGATCGCTAGTCGGAGGTGTGGTTGGTGACCACTGGTCAGAGATAGCTGCGGGTGATCGTTGGTCGAAGGTGTGGTCAGTGACCGTCCGTCGGAGGTGACGGCGCTGGTCGAAGGTGGCGGTCGGTGAGCGCTGGTCGGAGGTGGCGGTCGGTGACCGTTTGTCGGAGGTGGCAGTCGGTGACTACTGGTCAGAGGTGGCGGCCGGTGATCGCCGGTCGGAGGTGGCAGCTGGTGACCGTTGGTCGAAGGTGGCGGCTAGTGATCGCCGGTCGGCGGTGGCGGTGGCGGTGGCGGTCGGTGACCATTCGTCGGAGGTGGCGGTTGGTGACTACCGGTCGGAGGTGGCGGCCGGTGACCATTGGTCAGAGGTGGCGGCTAGTGATCATCGGTCAAAGGTGGCGACTGGTGACCGCCAATCGGAGGTGGCGGCTGGTGACCGCCAATCGAAGGTGGCGGCTGGTGACTGCCAATCGGAGGTGGCGGTTGGTGACCGCCAATTGGAGGTGGCGGCCGGTGATCGCCGGTCGGAGATTGGAGGTGGCGGTTGGTGACCACCAGTTGGAGGTAGCCGTCGGTGACAACCGGTTGGAGGTGGCGATTGGTGACTATCAATCGGAGGTGACGACCGGTGACTGCTAGTCGGAGGTGGGGGCTGGTGATTGCCGATCGGAGGTAATGACCGATGATCGTCGGAGTGGCGGTCGATGACTTTTGGTCGGAGGCGATGGTCGATGATGAAAAATGAAGTCAAGTAATGAATTTAAATAAAAACAGAAACAAAAATCTAAAAACCAAATTTTATTGTTTTTAAAATTGAGTGAAAACTGTTTCAAAAATGAGTAAAAAACCAAAACAGAACCATTTTTGTCGAACAAGTTTCTGTTTTCAAAATATATTTCAAAACCAAAAACCAGAAACTCAGAACCACCCCGAACGGGGCCTTAGAAATTGAGGATGAAATGACCTTATATTTAGATATGATTGCGTAAAAATTGTTATAACCAAATGAAAGGTTATTAAGACTATCAATCACCGTCACATTATAATTTCTCTCAAAAATAACATTTTTTAATTTTGAAATTATAATACTTGACACATTGATGTTAGGTAATCTTTTATGAAATTTAAGAAAACTTTTTTTTATTAAATATCTGAGTGAGATTAAATGAGGGAACATGACTGTTATTCATTTTTTAAAGGGAAAGAATAAAGTAAGGTCTTTACTTATCTTTAATATAACAAATACGTGTTCCCATAAGAAAGAAGATGATTGAACCTGTAACTATTTATGTAATTATTGATGATTGAAAATTAAAATTGAGAGACTCATTCAATGGTTTTGAAAACAGCATAGGTTTATGCTTCTTGAGGTATTGGAAGACCACAAATTAATTAATTGACAACATGCTTAAAAAAATAAACTCCATACATCATGTAAACAACTTGTAAACCCAAACATTTGATGTCATTTGAAGATGACAACAATTACATAGTTAAATTTTTAATAAAAAATTATAATACTTACAAAAAATAGGGTGTCATAAGTAAAAAGAAAAAAAAAACTTAATACTTTTGTGATAACATTTAAGAGTTGAGATTTATGATTTATTTTGAGTGCATTTATATTTTATTTGTGTGTATTTTAAATTAAAATATTTTATTTTATATTTGAGATTGAGATTATGTTTGCAATGACATTTAAGATTTAATTATTAAATAATAAATATTTTTATTTTGTTTAATTATTGCTTTATAACTCATTATATGGTGACTTTAAATATATATAAAAGTTTTTATAATAATTCAAATTAAGACAAATTTATTTTAAAAGAAAAGTTTGTTATACTTTTATGGAGGTTGCCCATGGACCTTTGTGAGCTTTGCAAGGCATATGTTAGCTTATCTTAGAATTAGAATTATGCACTATTTCCTTACCTTAGGTTTGAAAGAGCATTTGATTGATATTTGTTTTGCAATAAGTTTGGAGGAATATATTTTGAGTCTACAATAATGTAGCCCACTTTTAAATATATTTAAAAAAATGTTTAATTTTATTATAGTGGACAAAACTATTTTTATAGTGGGCAAAAGGTGTGACTGTATTACGGTGAGTTATACTCATTGTAACTACGTTTATTTTATAGTGGGTTAACCTACTATAAAACTCACTTTAAGTAATTGTTATTTTATAGTAGGTAAGCCACTATAATTTATTTTTTTAATTTTTAGTGGGTAAAAATGATTGTAATGTAGCACTATGTAAGCTCTCTTAATTCTAAGTCTATTTAAAAATTATGTTTAAGCTTATTGTAGTGGGTTAACCTATTTTACAATTAAGTTAAATGCGTGATTATATTACAATGTACTATACCCACTATAAACTCAATGTATTATGGTAGGCATTGTGACCCATTATAAATAACTCACTGTATTACATAGGGCTTCGTACTAAAAAAATCTTAATATAATAGTTAAATTTCTTGTAGTGATATAATTTTAATATTCTAACTTGTAACTACTTAATTTTTTAATAAATTCTAAATTTTGTCATCCATGTGCTAAAATGATATAATAGTTCTATAGTTGCATATATATTATTTTAACATTAATTAACAAAAAATAAATTTTAGTAATTATGATTTCAGTAGTTATAATTTTATTTAAAAAATAACCTTTTAAGTAGTCATAATTTTTATTTGAAAATAATTTTTTTTAATTAGTTATGATTAAAAAATATTTATTTTGCTATCCAAATTGTTACAAATAGTTAATTCAAATATTTCACATAATATATATTTGAATTCATTACCAGATAAATTTAATCATTTGTCAAGGGGTCTAACTAAGTTGATTTAATAGAGTGTATGAGTTATTGTAAATCTCTTGACATGTGTTTGACTCCTGTTGCCAAGACAAAAAAAATTTAATTAACTATTTATGCAAAAAGTTAATATTTTATTTTATCTTTTTAGTTCATACAAACTAAAATGATAAATAAATATTTTCTTTATTTTGTTAGACAGGTTTTTACATATTAAATTATTATTTTTAACTATAAAAATTTACATAATGTGGAAACTACTTCCGGAATCTGTCAATATATATATATATATAAAAGAGTTTAATTAGTATGTAATATCAGTGTAAAAAATTTTACA
Organism: Psophocarpus tetragonolobus; assembly: GCA_037954015.1. Lineage (NCBI taxonomy): Eukaryota > Viridiplantae > Streptophyta > Magnoliopsida > Fabales > Fabaceae > Psophocarpus > Psophocarpus tetragonolobus. Next base: position 90,596,220 of record CM075690.1, read on the forward strand.
CTGACATTCAATTATAACTTTTATGTTAAATTTGTTGATTTTATAGGTTAAAACATTAAAAGTTATATAAACAAAGACATATAATTAAATGTTAATATAAAACTCTTTTATATTATAAATTATTTATAACCGGTATAAATGTCACAACATACCTTTTTCGACCTTTTGGCTAAGTTCGAATGTATATAATTATATTGGTTTTATTTTTATCCTTTGTTCATCATTTAAAGTTAAATATATCTTTCTTAGAGTTCTTTTAAATTGTATTCAATCTTAATTTACATTTATTTTTTAAAAAATTAAAGTTAAAAACATCTTGACCTAAATAATTTATTTTGATTAATTATTTGATGATACTAAGAGAGTCTTGTCTCTTCAATTTATTTTTACTTAGCAAAATAAAAGTTTACTATTAATGATAAAATCATATGGTATTTTTAATTATTAAATTTTTTTAAACAAGTGATAATGTTCTTGTACCGACAACTATGTAGGTAAAGGTAAGATCTTATTAGTTTTCAATAGTTTGTCAAGTTGTTTTTCTTGTAGTTTGATATGTCTCCTTCATAAGTAGAGAGATTACTTGCAAAAGTTACTACGACGACGCTCAAGTTAGAAATAAAATTCGAATAGGCAAGATAGCATAGTGAACAACAACCTTTACCTGTTGCACCTACCATCCTATTTATAACGTTGGTTTGAGCTTAGAGTTCATGGACCTGATTAGCGATAGTCTAATAACGTATTAATGATGCTTAGTCTCAGAGAATTTTTTCCCGCACCTCCATAATTTCTCCCTACACCTCTATAAAGTTAATAAAAAAAGTGCCAAGATGTCATGGTCCGAGTGAGTCCAAGAATCGAAATGTTATTTAACACTAAGGTTATCTCGTTACTGTGTCTAGTACATATACAAATTTGAAAATAACTAATATTGATCATAGATTACATCCTAATTATTAATTAATATGTTGAGACGAATAAAAAATAAATTAAGAAGTTGTTACAAACGATGTATATTTTGTAAGTTGAGAAATGTCCAAGATATTTCCATGAACTTTGGAGGTATAGGGCATTTTGATTTTTGAGAAGAAACTGAAACAGAAGAGAAATGATTTGAGTGGAGCATACATAACTAGTGTGGAACCCTGACATCAAGTGAATCATTTAGAATTTAAAAACATTGATGCTGAGACGTGAATTTACATGGAAGATTCACGCACTATATAAAAAAGGCACCCAAATACAAATAACATTTAAGAGAAAAACACTTAAGGTAAAAAGTTTTACTTTAATAACTTTGTTGATTTTATCAATTAATCATTTGAAAATTGTAAAGGATCAAGGTCTCAAACGACATCAACTCGGACCAAAGTCACCTCGACCCCAACCTAGCAGTGCGGTTGCTACAGAAGCACAATGGATTAATGAGACAGATTAGCCTAAACTAATAATTAATCAGCTTAAGCATGATTAACACGTCATTGGGCCTGCACCAATCAAGGCCTATAGGTTCCATCCCATGCCAACGCTTATAAATACCAGGTACATCAACAGGTAAAGGTTGTTGTAGCTACATTTATTACCCACTACTTTTGCTCCAAACTGTCCTCTTCTAGCAACTGACTTAAGCGTCATAGTGACTTCTATAAGTCACCCTTTGCTGGACTTGGACACAAGCACAAAGGATCATTTCGAATGTAATAAACCTCATCCCAGACCTCACTTTAATTCGGATACTCCTATTTAGTTCTTGAGACAAGAACATTAGCACCCATCGTGGGATCCGATAGAACTATTCCTAGGACCACATAGTCACCACCCGAAGATGAGCAGTAGAAGAAGTGAACCCTTAGCAGAAGGAGCGTACAACATATCCTCGAGAAGAAATTTCTAAGGATATTAGCCCTAGTATCCTTATCTCTCAACTCTGAAATGAGATGGAAAGGATGAGGCAGCATAATAAGGAAGAGTTGGAAGCATTGCAGAAAAAGCATGAGGATATCGTAAGTTGGCTTATTCCATTTGAGGATGCCAATGATAGTACATATAAACCCTTTTGAGCAACCCAGTACACAAACGAGTCTGGCCAACCATCACGAAGTCAGCCTGGACCCGCCAAACAGTGACCTCGAGGACCAGGCTCAGAATGCAATGACATTCTTACCTCAACATCCATTTGTAGACGCCATAATGGATGTACCTTTTCCAGCCAACTGGAATCCACTCATAATAGACCGTTATGATGGGACAACCGACCCCAATGAGCACTTAGATGTCTACATCACTCAAGTGAGTTTGTACACCATGGATGATGCAATTTCGTGTAGAGTATTTTTGACTTCGCTGAAAGGAGGGACATTGAGTTGGTTTACCACACTCCCGCCTAATTCCATTTATTGCTTTGAAACCTTGACTACTAAATTCGGAATACAATTTGCCACTAAGCGACCTAATCATCTGACATCCATTGCATTAGTAGGCATCAAACAAGACAAGAAAGAACCCCTAAGAGCCTGTATGGACCGATTTAAAAAGGTTGCCATGAATATCAGAAACCTTAACCTTGAGGTTTCCCTCCACTACATGGTCACTGCATTCTGACTTAGAAAATTCACAGATATCTTTTGTAAGAAGCCTGCCACTAGCATGGACGAGTTGAGAAAAAGAGCAGCCAAATACATGCAAATGGAAGAGCTCACTAAGTTTCGAAATCAAACCCGACTAAATAGTCCGAGAAAGACCGAAGTGAAGATAAGAAAAGGAACAGGAAATGAGATTACTCCCGCAAACCCAGGACACCTTTGTTCGCTTATTATACCCCCTTGATCACAAACAGAGCCAAAATACTTGACGAAGCTCTTGCCTCTGAGTTCATTTCCACTCTAAAGAAGTTTATCATGCCACATAATATTGATCCCAATAAGCAATGTTGATATCATAGGCATACCATTGATGAATGCCTTGCCCTGAAGGACAAAATAGAGGAGCTGATTCAAGCCTGACACCTGTGAAGATTTATCAGCGAAGATGACTGTAAATGAGATAGGTGTAGGGATGATCGCTGAGACTTAGGGAAAGGTAGACCTCGAAAAGAAGGGAAACCTCGATATTGAGAACGCAGGGATGGTCACTGAGCAGTGCAGGAAAACCCTCTTCCAAGGGGGGACGGTCATCAGCCGCCACCTCCGATTGGCAGTCACCAGCCGCCACCTCCGACTGGCGGTCCCCAGTCGCCACCTTCGACCGATGATCACCAGCCGCCACCTCTGACCAATGGTCACCGGCCGCTACCTTCGACCAACGGTCACCAGCTGCCACCTCCGATCGGCGATCACCAGCCGCCACCTCCGACCGGTAGTCACCAACCGCCACCTCTGACAAATGGTCACCGACCGCCACTGCCGACCGGCGATCACTGGTCGCCACCTTCGACCAACGGTCACCAGCTGCCACCTCCGACCGGCGATCACCGGCCGCCACCTCCGACCGATAGTCACCGACTGCCACCTCCGACAAACGGTCATCGACCGCCACCTCCGACCAGCCCTCACCGGCCGCCACCTTCGACCGGCGCCGTCACCTCCGACCGACGGTCACCGACCGCACCTTCGACCAACGGTCACCCGCAGCTATCTCTGACCGGTGGTCACCAACCACACCTCCGACTAGCGATCCCTAATGACCGACTGTCACCTTCAACGGTTGCTACCTTCAACTAGTGTTTTGGTTAAGATTTGAAACCAATGTTTCAAATTTGGAAACAAAAACAATGTTGTTTTTAAAATTTTGAAAACTTAAAACTGAAACTAGTTTTTGTTTTTAGAAATTTTAAAACTACAAACTAAAAACCACCCCGAACGGGGCCTTAGTTTTTAGATTTCTGTTTCTGTTTTTATTTAAATTCATTACTTGAAATCATTTGTCGTAATTGACTATCACCTCTGACCAAAAGTCATCGGTCGTCACCTTCGATCGGTGGTCACTGGCTGCCACCTCCGACCGGCAGTCCCCGGTCGCCACCTCCGACCAACGATCATCGACCGACATCGTCGACCGGTGATCACCGGCCTCCACCTCCGACCGAACGATCACCGACCGCTACCTCTGACCGACAGTTACTGGCCGCCACCTCTAACCAGCGGTCACCAACCACACCTCCGATTGGTGATCACCAATGACCAACTGTCACCTTCAACAATTGCTACCTTCAACTAGTGTTTTGATTAAGATTTGAAACTAATGTTTTAAATTTGAAAACAAAAAAAAATATTGTTTTTAAAATTTTAAAAACTTAAAACTAAAACTAGTTTTTATTTTTAAAAATTTTGAAACTATAAATCAAAAACCACGGAGGCCTAAGCATTTAAGCTAATGTGCTTTTTAACATGAAAATTATACTAAATAGCAAATGAAAAATAAAAATTATAAATATATTTACTATTATTTAATTAAACATATAATTTAAAAATCCAATAAACAATAAATTCTACATTGTAATACTATATTTTAATTAGTAATTTTATTTTAAATAGTTTTTAATTTCATAAATTTTATTAATATTATTTTTAATTAAAATTGAAATTTTATCTCGATATTTCAAATGCAAATATCAGATACACGCTATTAAAATAAACCTTAAATTTTAAGAAAAATAATAAAGTACAATGTTACACCAAAAAATTAAAGATTAATTTTTTTTTAATTAGAATACATGCATGACTTGTGACTTAAAAGAGGAACTCGCATTTAGAATAGCTCCATTTGGAATAGTTGATGAAATTTGCGTAACTAGTTCTGTTGTGACATCTTCAAATAAAAAACAGAGGTCCATATTATTAAGTACAGAAGAAAGTTTCCGAAAAGAAGAGATGACTTATGGAATGATGATGTCATGATTTGTTTTATATCATTTTGGGGTTGATGGGTTCGTAAAAGAAGGCTTTAAAAAAATGATTTCCAAAGAGTGGATTTTAAAGAGTTCAATTAGTTGGTGCAAAGGTAAGAAAAGAACAATGACCAACCCAGAGAAGCACTTCAAGTTTTGACTTGTGCTTGCTTTAGCAATCAATCTTGAATTTCGAAATTGTGTGACATCTTAAACCTTGGGTTGGTGAGCATTGAGCAGAAGAGGTTCCTTAGGCTTTATTTTGAAGCTTCGTTACGCATTAATTAATAGGCCTTGTAATAATTCAAACCATGTAGGCTACTATAGTTATTTTGGGGGTAATATTCAACAATCAACATTTCGCTTTCATGTATGCAAGTTGTCGTGCATGTGGCCCACTGCCCCCACCAGTTTTTACTGCACAAACTCCTCTAACAGGAACAAATTATGCACCGAAATATGCGTGGGCCAAATAATTTAACAATGCCTCTGTTTTTTTCCACACTCACACTAATGCGGGCTCTCAAAAGGGTAGGTTGTTGTGATTAATAGTATAGAGCTACTACTCCATTAAACTATTTCATGTAGAATTTAAATAATCAGAAGTTATTAAAATTTATAATTTTAAGAAAACTTGATTGGATGATCATGGTTTAAATTAGTGTCGGGATCTTTTTCATAAAAAAAAAATAAATCTATTAACCTGTGTAAAACAAATCAGATAAAAGCCAAACTTTTAACTTACATGTTTCCTTTTTTACTCAGATTTTAGAAAGTTACTAATCACCGTTACCGAAAAAGATAAAAAAAAAAAAAATAGTTGGGTCTGCAACTTCCTAATTTTTCAGGCTCGATAGATCTACCACTAAAATTATTTATATGAGGAAATTTCTTTAAAAAACTAAAAAGAATATCCAAAGAAGCATAAACAGTTGAAAACATATTTACTCCATGTGATTCATAGTTTAGTTCAATTTTTTCTTCGACTGAATTATAAAACAGTTTATAAAAACTGAATTGTACTAAAAGTTTTTAAGGCTGAATTGCACTTTTAATTGTTTTATTAATTAATTTAATAGTAAATATTTTTTGTTTTTTAACAAATTTTCTTGACATCAATATAAATTTTTTATTATTTAGTTTATAAATATAAGAATAAGACATGATAAATTTGAGTTGATGGAAAGATATGAAACACATTCTTTTATTTATTTATTTTAATTCATTGAAATTGAGATGCTGACGATGGAACAAAATATTTTATTTTATAAAATATCTAATTTATCCTTACTTTTAAATATTATACATGCCACTTGTATTTATTTTTTATTTTTGTGTATTTAGTTAGAGAACAATTGAATTTCGTACTTTATTTGTTTAAGTGTTGTTTTTATAATCAACAATTCGCTTAATATATTTTCCATAAGTATGGATATTCTTAAAAAATATGTTGCACTTGTAGCCTTTAAGAGAAAAAAGAGAGTTTATAGTACCTTTCCTAAGCTTGGAGGTATTAATACTTCTTTTTTTTTATTAAGTCATTTTTTAATAAATTAAAATAATTTTTATTTATTTGTTTATAAATAAGTAAATATATCTAGGATTTATAATAAAATGATTGTATTTTAAAGATTTATTTATAAAACTGATTTTAAATAATTTTATAAAACTGAATTAGAAAATATAGCATAGAGATTACCATAATAATACGGGTAAATAAAGATTATATCTAATACTGTTTTTTTTCTTAAAAAAAATGAAATTTTGTTTTAATATTAAATTTAGTTGTGCTAAAGAAATAAAAAAAAATATAACACATTTCAATTCATTGTTATACATTCTTAATAATTATATTTGTAATACATTCCATTTTTATCCATTCAAGTTTATCATATTTCAATAATTTTCATTCTGTTTTGTATATTCCATTTGAACAAAGTTTTGGACTTTAATTTATATCTCAAATCCAAATTGAATGATGCATTATTTAGTTAATGTTTTACGTAATAAAAAAAGCTTGTATGATTTTTAATTGTTAAAGGAAAGAGTTTGTATGATTTTAAATTTATTATTCATATGCACAATATATTACCCCACAATAATCGATAAAATAGTGTGAATAATATAATTTGTAATGATTACAGTATAAAAAAAAGTTTTATTAATAATTTAGTTCTAATACAGCAAATTAGTTTGGGTTTATAAAACTTAATATAGAAAATAGTTTACTGTGAGCTTTTTATGGTTTAGTTTAATTTAATTTTAGAAGAGTTTAAGTTAAAATAGGATTTTGATTGGAAGAGGGATTTGATAAGGTTAAGAAAAGGGGAACAAAAAGAAAATGAGAAGCATACAAGGAAAGTGGAGATTTGAGTGAAGGCACAAGGAATTATTAGAAAGTAATTTGTAAGAAGGTTGTAGGTATCATCTAAAATGAATGAGAATGAAAATAATAATGAGTTATGGGTATTTGTTTTATTCACAAAATGAAGAAGGAAAGGATAAGACAGAAAAAGTAGTAGTAGTTGGAAGCTAAAGACTAATGAGAAGGAGGGGGGGAGGAAGGAGTCCAGGGGGTCATGTCCATAGGGTAACTACCCAACACTCGCAAGAAAGACGTAAATTCCTGGACCTCCGCCAACGCATTCTGGGCTCTAACCTCAGCCATCGAGGCATCAAAATCAACGTAAAATAAGTACTCAAAGTGCTTAGCGGTTCCAACATTAGCGTCATCCACCAGTCGAATAGGACGGTTCCGGTGCGGCCGCGATTCAATCTTCGTCAAACTGATGTTGCGAAACGCAAACGCCGAAAGCACTTTGAAAAGCACAGAAGTTCCCTTGTCGTGCGCGAAAACAATGCTCGTCTTGAAGGGACGGTCAGTCCGCGGAATGATCGGCTCTCTCGCCAGCATCACAAATCGCGTCACGTTGCTAGGATCGTCTTGGATTCCATCCGCCATCACGTTCAACCCGTACAGCTCCGCCGCCCGTGCGCTCGCGACGGCCGCCGTGTCTCGGAGGTTGTTCGTCGCCACCAACTCCGCCGCGCCGGCGGTGTCGTCCACGGCCTCTCGCGCCACGTTGATGCCCAGCTTCGTGAGCGTGTGCTCGCACTGCGCGAGTGCCTGCGGATGCGAAATCACGCGCGTCAGGAACTCCTTCCGGACGCCGGGGAGTGCCAGGAGGCAGTGGTGGACGGGCAGCTGGACCTCGCCCACGATGTGCAGGCGGTGGCGGAGGAGGAGGTCGTAGTTGCGGTGGATGGAGCCGCCGAGGGAGTTTTCGACCGGCAAAACGGCTCGGTCGGCGATCCAGAGCTCCACCGCCTGAAACGCCACCTCGAATTGGTCGCACGGAATGGCCTCGCAGTTCGGATAGGCTTTGCCGGCGGCGGCTTCGGAGTAGGCGCCGGGAACGCCTTGGTAGGCAACGCGGAGCTTGGAGCCGTGCATGGGCGCGGGCGAGAGGTCGGAGATGGTTAACGGCTTGGGCTGGAGTGGCTTGTTGTTGGAGTCGGCGAGGTTTTGGATGGGAACGAGTTTGAGGTCGGTGACGGAGGCCTTGTGGCCGTTGACTGCGGCGACGTGGTCGGCGGTGGCGCCGTTGTGGTTGTTGTTGTCAGCGGAGTTTTGTTGGACGTTGCTGGCTAAGATGGCGCAGGAACTCTGCCAATCGGCTCGGGTGGATGCGGGTTCGAAGGAGTAAACGCATTTGACAGAGGGTCTGGGTCTGGATCTGGGCCTGGGCCTAATAAGCTGCTTCAAATTGAGGGCGTTGGAAGTCGGGGGCGAAAGAGTCTGCATTTTATGGAAGTGAGAGAGAGAGAGAGGGGGGATAAATGAAATAAGAAAGTGAAATTAGGTAATGCTTGGAGTTCTGTTCTCTTTGGTAAAGGGAACCAACCTCAAGCTGAGAAAGTATATGCGATGGTTAAGGGGTTTAAATATTGATGGGATTTGGGAGTTGGCACTTGGCTCCTCAGTCTTGAGTCTTCATTGAATGTATGGTTCGGTCAATCTCACACCTACCCAGTACCCCTATAGCCTATTCCTACTTCTCTCTCTTACGTATATATCCTTTTCCTTTTTTCTTTTTTCTATTTCCCTACGCCTCCTTTCTCCACGTTTTCCTTTTCTACTCATCTACCCTTTTTTTTCTTTTTCTTTTTTTTTACAACAAATTTCTATAACGCATAAGTTATCTCTACCATGGCATTTGACCCCAACAAAAGCAAGTAACTAGTAGGAATGAATGATATAGTTATTTTGTAAACAATAATTAATACAACAATGGACGCTGTAAAGGTCATCATTGTATGAAACACCAGATGGGTTTCATACACAAATCATTTGCTTTCAGAATGAGTTTATATTCCTGGTGAAATCATTGGTAGGTAACAAGTCTCTTAATTATCTAATCATTCAAGGAAAATAGGTGTGAACACAGTTCAGGACGAAAATATTGATTATACAATAATATGTAGTTCTTGTTTTCTTGGTGAATAAATTAATTCTAAAAGGTTTCTCTCAAAATAAATAAATAAATCTGCAAGGTAAAAAAAATAGATCCAATACATATATGTATTTTTTTTATTACAACAGCCTAAAATCCTTCAAGATTTCGACTGGATCTTTTACTTTTTTTTTTCTTTATATGTTGTATTAAATACATTATATCTTTTAAACATTAATCAAATTATTTAATATGTGTAGTTATGTTGGTAACCCATGTTAAGTTTATGTGTGTTTATGTAACCATTTAATAATAGCATAACATCCTCTTGATATTGTTTCTTCTACTTTTTTTATCCTTCCTGGTAACTGTCTCTTAGTGTTTGTAGGTCACAAGAGTTATAGTGAAGTCAACTAGGTAAACTTAAAATTAATATCTAAACTTTGACGCTTCAATGACAAATTAATAAGGTGAATTAGTTTAATTTTATAATTAAGTGACCTATACATCATTAACATATAATTATATTTTTGTTAATCAAGTTCATGGACCTTGAACCTACACCAATGACTATAAAATACGAAATTAAATGTAAAAGTAAAGACTGTTATTATTCTTATACTTATTCTAATTTAATCTCTATTAAACATTGACTTAAATGTGAAGATGACTTTTACACGTTATCAATTTAGAAAATATTGATAAACGCAGTTTTAGAACTTAAATCTATTTCATGAACTTTTACACGTTATCAATTTAGAAAATATTGATAAACGCAGTTTTAGAACTTAAATCTATTTCATGAGTATAATATTTATTTATTTAAGATATTGATACAAAGTATCTATTAACTTAGTTTATGATTAATTTTTGTTAAAAGACCTGATTGGTCATTTTCATGATGTTCTTTCTAATCCTGTTTTTCTATTTACAATAACCCGATATTGATGGTATCTAGGAATGTGATATTAAATAGCCAATTTATTTTATGTGCATTTATATGTGGATGTAAATAGATTCAACAAATGATTCCTTAGAAAAAAAAAATCAGCAAATGGTGACGGACGTGATTTTGTAACTTACTTAACCTAAATGTGATGTTAAATTTCCAAGTTGATTTCATATTTATGAATGTCAAACAGCTCTTTTAAAATTAAGTTTTCCTCTTTCCTCTTTTTTTTCTTATATTACTGTTAGGCCAACCTGAGTGATAAACAGGGATAAAAAAAATGCAGAGTTTGGTATTGGAACTGGTGGCTTAATTCACGTTTAATTTAAGTCATGTCAATCTTACTTATTAAATAAATTTGGCTGCTATTTTTTTAAACTTTATTTAATTAAATGGTTAGGTTTATGCTAGTAAAAAAATAATTAAAACCAAATAGACCAGCCTATTCAAATAATAATGATAATAACAATTTTTGGAGTTTTGATAATTGTCATTATGTGTACATATATGGTTAGAATCTAAAGGAGTGTATCTTTGGATTGACTCTAATTACACATTGTCAAATATTTAAAAATGAGTACGAGAAAATTAACTCTCTTGTACTTTGTTAGAATTTATTAAAAATGATCTATTTTAAAAAATTAAAGCTAAATTATTATAGTGTTTCTTATTTAGGAAGTAGCTCACTTTGTGTTTTAATTATTTTTTTTTGCACCTTTTGTCCTTCAACTTTTTCAAAAATTTAATTTTTGCTCTTCCGTCAAATTTAGGTCATTGAGAGTTAAAAAGAAACATTGACTTACATAATTTAGTGAGTGAGATGACATCTTATTTATAAATTAAGAATTAATTAAAATGTAATTAATGATGTGTAAATGTTAATTGTAAAATATAGAAAATAGGACCAAACAAGAATTGAACCTTAAAAATTGAACCCAAGTCTTGATTGTAAGAATGCTGGAGCCACAAGACCAAAAATCATCGTTAGTTTTTGTGAGATTCCTTTGTTTTGTTTTAGAATTTAAAAAAAAAAAATCTATTTAAAAAATTTACAACATAAATAACTTAGAATAGTAAAACAAAATAAAGAAAAATACACAATAAAACCAATGTGGACCTATTGTTTAATGACATCGTCTTAGCACTCTCACATCTCCTAGGTTCAAATCTTACTTTGTCCAATTCCTCTATATTTTTAAAATTAACGTTGTTACATGATTAATTTAACTAAATTTAAATCTAAAAAAAAACTAATAATGACTTTTGATCTAATAGTATATTTTACAATTAACATTTACAAATTATTAATTATATTTTAATTAACTCTTTAATTACGAAATAACGATGTCACAAAATTATGCAAGTCAAACCGGTGGTAATTTAGCAAAAAAAAAAAAAACAAATAAAACCTACTAAAATTAACATTTGCAAGAAATTAAGTATCACATGAAAAGTTTGAAACAAAATATTTTATAAAAGAATTTTTCTAATACTCCTAAAAATAACGAGAAAAAAAAGTTACATACTCCAAAGTTACACATACCTTCTCTTTTACACGCGTAACTAAATAGGCACGGAGATATTCCATTGTTATTTCGAAAATTATCAAACCCTTTGTCATGATTAATTTATTTTTGGATATCATAACCCTTTGTCATGATTAATTTATTTTTGGGTATCATAAATTTATTTGATACTTACTAAAACGGTAAGAGAAAATAATATATAAAGAGTTTAATTAATATTTATGTATTGATGTTAAGGTTTAATGATAATTTTTTTTATGTATATTAAATTTATTGATTTTATTAACTAATATTTTAAAAATTATATAAAGGATACGATATAATGCGCGATACAAGTGTTATAGCAAGAGAAATATAAAATGAAATTAATATTATAAATGTTAATGAAATTTTTAGAATGGATGAACGTATATCATTATTCAACTTCTATTTCAAATATGATTATGTAAAATTATGCCTATCTTTTATATATCTAATCAAGAAGTGTTATAACTGATAAAATAGTTAACTTTTGTAATAATATTTTAAGTTTTCTATAAAAATTTTAAATTAATTTATTTAATTATAATATGAAAATTTTTACACTAATATAATTATTGATTGAAATATGTTTTCTCATGAGTTTATTAGTAATTTTGGTTATATACCCAATGAGTTAAGTTAAAAAAGATGTTTATAAATTACTCTTTACATCTTCAATTTTTAAGTGATGTGAAACTTATTGACATTGTAACACTTTAAACATATTGTATTAACATGATTCAAAACTGTACAACTATTGAAAAAATTCTCCTCAGGTTTATTTCACACACCTGAATCTTTCTTCTCATATTAGAAATTTGAGTAACTTTAGAGAATCTGTACTCTAACTATAGAATTATATAGTTAATGATGACTTAAAAAAATTAATTAGTATTATTTATAATAACAAGATCTATCTAATTTTTAATAATTCATGGCTTAAGAATAATGTAATTAAGCATGTTTGATTTATAACAATTTAAGAATGAGTGACATTTTGAAAGGTTTTTGAATAGCATGTAAGTGTAAGCAAAATAAGTCGTGACAACTCACCAATCCTAAAAGCAGCAGAATGTTTTAGAAAAAAACTACTTAATCACAAAAGGTTTTGATTAATGAAGGATTTAGGATTTTGACATGATGAGTGAAGTGAGGTGTTAAGGAGCGAAATATTTTGGAGTTAAGTCCTTCGAACATTAGATCTATAAGATATCACTAAAATAAGTTTCCTAAATCAAAACTAAATGGATAAGAATGACCTAAACTCTTTCTTCTAGGGTCAATATTCAACGTGAGAGTTTCTTGACATCATTAACATCATCACACACGTTTAAGATATTCTTCATTCAAATATACAATGATTTATTGTAAATTTATTCTTAAAAGATTAATTTTAACTATGTTACTTATTTTAGACCAAACCAAATTATGTTGTCTATATAGATAATTTGTATAAACTAAGGGTGTTTGACAAAAAAAAAAAAAAACTAAATGTAATAATTTTGATTTTAGTAGTCCTTTACCTAATTGTTTTTGGTTTAAAATACAAATCCATTATAATGTAAAACTGCTTGAATTTGACCGCTTTTCAATTTATTTGAATTGTTATTTTGTAGAGTTTGATCCAAATTGGTATTTTTACATATACAAGTCATCGGTAAATTCGATTTGATCCAAGTAAATTGAGTTTAATTTGTTTCAGTTGAAACAAATTTAACGCATTAAATCCATTTATTTATATATATATATATATATATATTTATTTGTTTGTTTCTCTTTTAAGCTAAAAAAAAAATTCTTTTTTTCATCATATTTTTAAGTGTAATAAACTGTTTTGTCTGCAAGCAACCAGTAATTTAATAAGATTTTTTTCATTATAATTTGTAAATAATGAAAATATCACATTTGTGTCAAACTAATCAACTTCAAGTTAATTTCATGGTTTATTTTTATGTTGCTATTTCCATTTTGATTTTAGAAAATTTAAATGTTTGAACCTAATTTATCCAATTAAGGTTAATTTCCATATAAAAATTATAAATCCAATCTTTATAATCTTTATCGTATTTTAAATATGTTTAGGATTTAAATATATTAGTGAATTTTTCATTAATTTCTCAATTAATTTTTTTCATTAAGTTCCAACAATTTTATTTTATTTTATTTTGGATCTTAAAGCATTTTGGATATCACTTGAAAAATCTTTTAAATGCTTTAAAAAGTAGTTTAGAGTATTGTATAAAGTGTTTTAAGAACTTAAAATAAAATATAAAAAAATTAAGAACCTAATACAAAGAAAAGATTTACGGGTGATCCAATATAATATATATATATATATATATATATATATATATATATATATATATATATATATATATATATATATATATATAAAGAATCCAAAACATTTAAGCAAAAAAAAGAAGTTATTTTATTTGAAAAAAAATTAACTGGTTGTGAGAAGTTACTGTAGGAAAAAATTGAAAGTGATACAGCGTCAATTGCATTGAGTTGACACTACTTAGATATAGAAATTTTTTTAAAAAAAACTTAGTAAATACCTTTTAAAATCCCTAATTTAATATTTACTTTTCAATAAATCCCTACTATTGTCAAAAAGCCAAAAACTTATTTGACTTCAAGGGACACAAACCGCATGAGCAGTTATAATTTTTTTATAACTATCATCATAACTAAAAATTTTTTGCTCCTCAATAGACAATAGGTTATTAAGTATGATCAAAAGTTTTAATTTTTGTACTGACTATAAGATTAATTGTTAATATGGAGTTTAATAACATAAAATATTTATTTTTTCTAAAAATAACTAAATTAATTCATTATTGATGTGTTAATTATCACTTGAATATGAAATGTAATGTAATTAAGAAAATAGTAGTAATTTATTTAATTTAAAAAATAATACAATAATTATTGTTTGAAATTACTAATTGATTTAGAGAAGCTGTAAAGATACTCCATGCAGAAAAGAAAAAAAGATATCCATCCTAGTAGGTATTATGATTTTGCAATTTATAGTCAATAAATGATACATTATATAGTATTTATTAATTAATAAGTATTTCTTGGGTGATTTGGCAATTGATTAATATTAAATTGGTTTAAGTAAAATTGGATTTATATATTTTAAATAAAGTTTCAAGTTTGAGTTTTATAGGTAAAAAAATAATTAAGAAAAAACTATACTAAAAGTGATTAATTATGTTTTTTCAATTTTTTTATAAGTCAAGCAATATTATTAAAAAGAAATTTGGGAAAGCATAAGACATGTTTATCAAATTGAGGTACAAAAGAGCATCCATGGATTACATATAAAAATCATACAATAGAAAGATAAAATATCATACCTCTGCTCTTGTAACATAGAAGGTTAGATTCATCACCTCTACTCTCCAAAAGTATGAGAAGTTAACTTTGTGTCTTGACTCCATTCTCACAAACTACGTTGAACTGCAAGGACTATGATAGTTATTTGTTCTTCTTTACTATTAAAAACAGAGGCATTGCACGCCTTCCAAATATGTCAGAGACTTGTAAATCACACTAAATGTCATATCTTACGAATTGCTTTGTTGTTACTAATTAATTCCATGAAATTGTAAACCTTGTCTTTGGAACTCCATATGTAATATTGTAGATATTCCCCACTAAACACACAATTTCTTCCACACTTTAGTTAATATTGAACAAGACAGAAATAAATGTGGGCCTGATTCTAACTCACCACTATACAAATTGCATCTAACGTTTTCACTATTGACTATCTCACGCTTTACCAAGTTGTCATTTGTTGGTAATCTTTCGACTGTCAACTGGCAAACTAATAATTGAACCTTTGGAGGTACCCGTTTTTTCCAAATATGAATGAAAAAAAAAGTCTTCTTCTTGTTGTTGTTGTGTGTCAGTATCTAAGATCCTGTAAGCAGAAGAAACCGAGTAGACTCCTGAATCTTCTGCTGCCAAACTTACCTATCCGACACCCCTACTTTTAGGGTAGTTTCATTCAACTGGGTCTGTAGTTCCTCTACCATCTCTATTTTCCATACAAATAATCCCTTCATCCAGTCCCAATTCCAGCTCCTACTCCTTACATCCCACCTATTTCTCACCTATCTTTTTTTTGTAGCACGTTAGACTAAATAGGTGAGGAAATATGGTTTGAAGACTTTGATCTCCTATCCACACATCATTCCAAGAAGCAACAACCCCTCCATCACCAATCTCCTGCCTTACATTCATGGACCTCCATCTCGTATGACCCCCACTCCCCTTATCAACAGACCCCAAGTCCTTCCACCACCGAGAACAAGTACTACCACTTCCTTCCCCAAAACCATAATCCTATTTGTACTTTGATTTCAGTAATTTCACTCATAAGCTATCTAATTCCATTCTCAATCTACATTTCCATTCCTTAGTAATGCTAAATTAACTTCTTTATGTCTCTCAAATCCAATCCCCTTCCTCCTTTGACCAACACACTTGCCCCCAAGACACCCAATGAACATTTCTCCCAACATTATTTCCTGTCCATAAAAAGTTAGAAACAGAGAATAAATTTGAGAAATGATACCTTTAGAAGCCTTTAAAAGGTAAAGAAAGTAAATTGGCAATGCAGACAAAACAACTTTGAGGAGCACTACTCTTCGTACCGTGGATACATACTTATTTTCCCACCTCGTTAAGTGTGTCTTCACTATCCACAATTGACTTCCACATACTCAATTTTGAGGGATTAGCCCCAATTGGGAGGCTCAAGTACTTGAATGGTAATGACACCCTAGTTTGCAGTTTAACATCACAATTACCTTAGCCAGACTTTTGGCATTCACATTCACCCCTATAATATGACTTTTGTGAAAATTGATCTTGAGCCTGAACGCTAGTTCAAAATTCAACAATATTGCTTTCATCATTGTAAGTGACTTTCACTCCATTTGCGATAAGAGCAAAGTGTCATCTGTAAATTGTAGATAGGTAGTAGTAAATCTTCCATGTTCAATTTTGTAACCCTTCCAAAACCCCTACCCAACTGTTGCTTGAACTAATTGACTCAATTCTTTCACTACAATGAGGAAAAGAATCTTTCACTACAATGAGGAAAAGAAATGGTGATAACGGGTCCCTTTGTCTGGGATCCCTCCTGTTCCCAAATTCTTCCACAAGGTTGGCATTTAAAGGGATTGATAGCCTTGCTAAGTTCACACATTCTTGTATCCGTCGATCCATCTGCCCCTAAACCCCATCAAGGCCATAACATGTCAAAGATACTTTTAACTTACTAAGTCGTAGACCTTTTCAAAATCAACCTTCAAACATAACAACTAATTTTTGTTTTTTTGTGCATCATCCACCACCTCATTGACGATTAGGGCTCCATCAAGAATTTGCCTTCCTTGAACAAAGGCCATCTAATTTTTTGATATCACTGTTTGAATTACGCCACATAACCGTAGCATTAGTACCTTTGCCAAAACTTTATAAATGCACTAAATATGAGAAATTGGGCGGTAGTCACTGATGTTAGTTGAACATGGTGAAATTGGAATGAGTGCAATAAAAAAACTATTAAAACCCTTTAATCATCCTTTAACATATGCGAGAGTTTTTTAATGGAACTCATTGGAATTATATATATTTTACAAATATAATATAGTAACTAAAAAATTATGTTATTTCTCAGAGGTAGATTGAATTTATTTTCAACACGGGATTAATTAAATTTTATTGAATTTCAATGTTAAGTCACCTTAATCTTGAACGTGAAAGATTAGATATATAACTGAATTGGTCTATACAAAAAAAATAAATTATGTTTCGATGAACAAACATTTGAGTGAAGTGTAATAATTTTAGTAAAGACAATAGCTGATTTGCCCCAAATATAAGTAGAGAAGACAGAAGAGTGGTGAAAATATAGGTAGAAGAAGTTGGGCAATATTCTTGACATATCTATTGCCTATACGAAAGAACTCACGACGCGGGTTATGAATCGCTGCACATTTTACACACCATCGTCTGGTGGGGTAATGCCTCTAACCTAATGCTCATCGAGTTGTCACATTTTCTGTTGCTTTCACAAAAAATGACAATTTTATTTCTTTATTTCTTTGAACCTGTGAACATTAATTTTTACAAATATTATCCTTCTCAATAATATATGTTATACAAAAAATGAGACTGGTATACGTGTTTACTATTTAGTGCCCGCTGCTCTTTTCACTTCTCTCTCGACCAGGTACGGAAACAAACTAACATTTTTTTCCGCATATTTCACATAGATTTATTGTTTATTTGAGAATAATTTTATAAAATTATTTTTAGTATTTTATTTTTTAAAAATTAAAAAAATTGTTCAATTATTGTTTTAAGAATTGTTATAGTTTTTAAAAACTAAAAAATATAAAAAATTTTAAATAGTTTTACTTTTTAGTTTTTTGTTTTTTTTTTTAAAACTCAAAATACAATGAAAATATATTATTTTTTTTTATCAATGACATTTCAATAAATATAAATAAGTTTTTTTATTTTTATATTTGTAAAACAATTTTTAAATAATTATTTTTGAAAATTATTTTTAAAAACTAAAAAAAAAACCAAACCCTTAGTACTATATATTTTTGTGAACTATTTCATTTCGTACCATCTACCATATACTTTATAGTATTATTACCGTATTAGTATATATTAAGCTATACGACGCAAAATAGAATGGCCAACTATCTCACATGCAACATGAATTAGGTAGTTGAGTTTCCTAAACACATTGATTGCAGTTTTTTTTTTTTAATTACGTACATGTACAAAAATTAATACTTTATTAAGAATTTAAGATATTCCAATTCCACTATAATATTCTCTATCTTTCAAACGAGAGTTGTACTCTTCGACCGGTTGTTCTTATGGGCGGTCAGTTTTTTTTTCGTTAATTATGAGAATTTCTCATCAAAAGAGTTTATGAAAGCAATAGAAAAATTGAAAAAAAAATATTTATTGAATTTAATTAATATTCACGGTTAGTGTAAAATATATTCGGTTATAATTTTTTATTATGATAAATTTGTTGACTTTACCCATTAATATTTTAAAAATCATATAAATAATGATATGTGATTAAATATTAGTATAAAAGTTTTTTATACTATTAGTTAATACTAATTAAACTCTTATTTATTATTGTAAATAAATTTTATATAATCCTCATTTCTAATCACCTAGTTTAATATAAAATATTATAAATGACGAACTGAGAATAATAATGAATTCATGCAATAATTATGACAATGAATAAATTCATGCAATGATTATGACAATGAATAAGCGCAACAACTTTTTGTGGTGCAGGTGTTATTATATGATTATTTTTATATAGTTTAATGGTATACACGATTAGTGTAAAATATTTTTACACTGATATTCAATAATAACTTTTTATTTATATGATGTGCTAATTAGTAAAGTCAATAAACGTACCATAAATAAATGGTTGTGATTGAATGTCAGTGTAAAAATCTTTACACTGAATTAAACTCATTTTTATGTAGGGTTAAACAATTTATCATTATTATTTAAAACTTATTAACTATCATAAAATATTAGGAATGACAAAGTGGATTCGACTTGGCAGATCGTTTTGTTGGTCCGGTATAATTTTGGCGGGATGAGGTAGAGTTTTGATCCACTAGCCCGTTTTGATTCACCTTGCTTAACTTTCTAACCCGCCGAGCCAGAAGTGGGGCGGGAAGAGCTGGCTTGCCTACTTGTCATCTTATATTAATTATATTATAAATTTAAAATATAATTAATCAATTAAAATAAAAATTAAAAATTACAAGTATGAAAATTAATAAATTAAACACTCAAACTTTAGTATTTACAATTTTACTTTATAAATTAATTAAATTATATTCAAGTTTAGTTTAAATTAAAAATTTACTTAAGTATTACTACTTTACTTTATAATGTTTAGATTAGTTTAGTTAATATATTTTATTTTGATATTTGGGTAAAAAAAATAGTTTAGAAAAAAAATTGGCAAGCTAGCCCACCAATCCACTTACAGGAGGGGTGACCCAGACAATTTAGCCCTCCTTTAACAGGCGGACTAGCCTACTCTGCCCCGTTTTTGACGGGTCGGGCCAAAACAGGTTCAACTGGCTCGTTTTGACTAGGGGTGGGTATATGGACTCAAATTCACGGACCTCCAACCCCATGCGGGTTTTGGACCTTTTTTTTTAAATCATAACTATAAGAGAAATTTGAGCCTGACCTGCGAACTTTGCTAGCTTTATCCGCAGACTCACGGGTTTGGCTGGTAGCTTATTTAAAGGGGCAAAATTGTCATTTAGGTTATTAGTTTGTGTTAATGTTGTGACTTTTTTGTTGTAAATTGCGATATTTTATATTTTTAATATTGAATAGATTATTATAAATAATGATATAATTTTTAATATGATATATTATAATTTAGTTAGTTTAAAAAATATTAGACATTTTTTTAATTATTTAAAAAATATATGTGTATATGCGACCTCGCAAATTTCATGGATCGGATACTAACTCACAAAAAATTCCATTTATTTTAGTGGACCAAATTTATCCGGCTCGTTTAAAATAGGGACTTTGCAAGCTGGACTTTAACGGACCAGATAAATCCATATATTCACCTAATTTTGACATCCTAAAAAATACCGAGTGCATCTTAAATGAAAGTTGCTTAAATGAGTTGTTTCACATAAAAACTATTATTTTAATATAGGTCCCACAAAGTGTAACTCAACTTGTAGAACTACATTAAAATAATAGTTTTTAAGTTAAACAATATATACTGAGTGATGATAGGAAACTCATTTTATAAGTAATGAAAGACCAATTATATAATAAATTTTAATTTATGATAACAAATATTTAATAATATATATTGGTTGTATATTTTTATTGGCAAAATATTTTTCACCCTTATGCTTCATATATAATTACACCTGAATTTATGTTGTACTGTACAGGGTAACATTTTATTGGTTTTTTATTCGGAGAAAACATTTTTGTTTATCACATTTATGGTCTTGATTTTGAGAATTCATGACTTTTTTTATATATATTTAGGAATAGAATTTAAGTATTAAAAAAGCTATAAAACTTAATTATATGGTTAACTTACTCAATTAGATGATTAGATTTTATTCGTATTTATAAAAGAGACTCAAACATTCAAATCGGTTGTCAAGAGAGGTAAAAAGAGATGATTACCTGTCTGGAAGATGAGGAAGTTTTTTTTGCAAACACTACAAAATCCTTTAGATTAAAGTTAGGATTATAAAAAAGTTGAACTACAACCCTAATTTTAACCGAACAAGTTATTGAAATCAAGTTAAAGGATTGAGTAAAGTTAAATATTTCGAGAAAGTACAAGGATTCATGACATAATTATACACAATATATACTTTTAAAAACAATTCACATCACAAAAATAAATAATTATGTTAATTACTTTTGTTCTACATTATTCATTCATTTATTTATACATTTTAAATAACCAACAAGAACGCAAAAGTAGTAATAATAATATAAAAAAACACAGAAAGTCAAAACAGTGCGGAAAGTAGGTAAGGATATCTACAGATACATTATAGAAAATTGAAAACCACACCACAGCAACACAACTTTGTGCTGGCCAAGTGCCTCATGGTATAGAGAAAAGGGACATCCCTTGAACGATGCATCTATTTGTTTTGTTATCTCTTCCATATGGCAATCATCAAAGGTTACAAATATAGCTTAACTAGTTGAAGTTCTATTAATTATTATCAACACCTCAAATAACCTTCATGTACCCGCACAAATATGTCAGGGTATGAAGGTCTTCACCGAGGTTTTTGTTGGGATGTTTAAGTCTTTCAAGAGTTTAACCATGAGATCTTGGTTATGAGAGGTGATTTCCTGCAATGACATTTTGAAACTTAAGTATGAACATAATCTAAAGGTATTGTATGTCACAAAGAATAATAATATAATAATAAATGAGTCAAACCTGGATGTGTGTTACCTTTATATAGTATTTATCTTAGACTTAGACATGTTAGGTAAGGTTTATGTTAGAAGGACAATTTGAGTATAATTCTTGAGATTTCTTAAGAGAACAATATTGACTTTTTGCTTGGGTCTGTCTTTTACAGTTTATTATGAGCACTTCGATTTCGATTAAGGCTTATGGGTGTGGCTCGATTTTTTGTTAAGATGTTCCCAACCATATTAAGGAGGGTTCGGTCTCGCCTTAAGGGTATTAGATATACTTCAAGTTATTGTTTATATAAGTAAATCCTTCCCTCATATCTAGTGTATATAGTAAAGTAATAACGTTATATTTTTATAAGATTTTTAATAATTTACAGAAACATTAAATAAAATTTTATTCAGTATTTGAAAAACATAAAAATATTCAATAATATTTTTACCTAAAAATCTTAAATAAAACTGTACCTTCATTCACATATTGATCATTTTAGCCCCTCAAGAACTGCACGACTTAATCATGTACCTTCCTTTGCTTAACACTTACAAGTGCATCATACGAACACTTTTAATCACATGTGTACGTAGGATTTGGTCTATATGACTCTAACTCATCCCAAATAATCCTCAATTTCATAAAATATCCCGTGATAGAGGTATCACTTTGCTTGATATGTCTTGCTACAATTCGAAATTCTTAACAAATCACCTTGTGAGTACCTCAACTTCAAACCTTTCCAAATGCCCACAACTCTATCCATCCATAAGGTGCTTTGCCTAATTGAAGGTGACATAGAGTGTACAAGCCATAAAACCACTATATTGTTGCAATATTTCCATGCAAAGTGAAGATCATGATTGGAAGTTGGTTGTTGCAACGATCCATTTAATAATATGACCTTTTTCTTCATGCTTAACACAATAAGCATATATATACTCCATCAATTGTAATTCGTTATATCAGGAGCGGTGAGACGAGAGAAATTGTAGGACTCTTATTAGAGTGAAGGTAATAGGGACTATAAGGGTTTAGGGATGGGTCTATTGGAGATGAATAATCAACCATCGATTAGGTTAGAAAATTGGTTCTAATCAAAGAAGATGACGAGAAGAATGATGGCTGGTGTGGCAAGACTCTTCATTCAAAGAACTCTAATACCATAATGAAATATTGAAGCATCACGAATGATTGCAATAAGTGCAGAGGAGAGAAAGAAAAACTTGAGCCAAAAGAAAAGAGAGGAAAAATTATGCTTCTGATTTATTTGGTAATATTACAGTGTTATATATATATATACACACAACTTAGTTAGTTGTACGACACAACCAACTCTAACTCTAACAACTTAAACTAACTATAACTACCCTAACTGAAACTAAGTCGCTAACTATAGTTAACTAAGTCTATGATAAGATAAAAAACCATAAACCAAAATACAAGGCACATTTAACAAGTAACTACTAGATTATAGAAACAAAAAATCAAGATTATAATCCTATAACCAAAACAGAGAGCAATATTTAGCATCCCCATCCAAAATACACATAGTGGATACACATTACACAAAACATTACAGACAAAATATCGATAAATCATAACTTCAACACATGAGCATGAAAAGAAGATTAAACAACGCAAGAAAAAAATCAAGAATTTCATATACGCACCTTCATAGACAATTTTAGGATCAATGTTCCTCTCCAATACAGTCACAGTGGCAGTAATTATAGGGCAAGTTGTGAGAATCCCATGCTCCAATGCTCTCATATTTCTCTAAGGTAAGAATTTCTAGGAAGGAATCTTTTAGAGAAAGGAATGTGATGGGTCATGAATGTGGAGGAAAATTTTAGTCTGGAAAAACTATTTCATTGTCATTGTTGAAAGTATCCATATTAGCTTCATATCCAAGCATGCCACCCATATAGTCAACTTGTCAACATCTCAGTTATTGTTTAACATAATAACTTAACTAGCTGATATTGAACAGTTTCATAAACTTATTTGACAGTTTTTTTCAATTCAAAGATTAAAGTGATAGATGACCACATTTAATATCATTGTTTTACTGGAGGACTAAAACAGTGGTTTATTCAAAATTAAAATATGTATTTTTAGATAAACATCTAAAATATGTAATTTGGACTAGTTAAATGCAACCTTAATGTCATTGTTTTCGAGGCGAAAAAGCATTGTCACAGAGCATGTATGTGTTTAAGAGATGTTAATGAACTCTTCGATTCTTCATAAGAGCAAAAACTTTTTAGAGTGAAGCAATCAAGAGCCTACTGAGACAAAAAGCATGATTCAATGAGTGCTCCGATATGGTTAAAGTAGGCAGGTTTCTCACACGTTGGACATAGAGGTGGACTACAAAATAATAGTTGATCGAATCCAAAAATCATCTTTAGAATACTATGCTTTTCAGTTGTTGCTCTTAATATTCCCAACTCAGCGCTGAGGTTTGGTACCGCAAGCAAAGTGTGTTGCTCATTATCTTTTTTCTCTTAATTATGAAGGAATGCAGTTAATTGCTTTTTCTTTTTTTTTTTTTTGAAAAAAAGGAATGTGTTGGACACTTGGACCATGAATTTAGCCTAAGCCAACCCCGCAAACCCGCTAGATTCCTTATCCAATTACTTAATTGACATTTGAGGGCTACAACTTAGGTAGCACCAGCACGTGTACATTGTGTATTTCGTCTTTCAACTCCTATAATATGACTAAACCAAAATACCTTTTTTCTGAAAAAAAAGTTGAATAAAAAATTGACCTTGTCTTTGTTGTTACTTGAAAAGTCGCTAAAAGGAATATAGAAATCGGATACGTTCATAAATGACAAAAGCACTTAAACTTGTTAACAAAAAAAGAAAAATAAAAAAACAGTTGAAGTCATGTCAAATATATACGTATATCTTCAAGTTCGCATGTGTAAATATGTATCCAAAAAATATTTGATAATGTATTGAAGCATTTTTTTTAATAGTGTTAAGTGATTGGTGAAGTGGAACACCGAACACGCGCGTGGCTGCCGCAGTAGCAGCTTTGCGCAATTGCAATTCGTTGACCAGTGACGACCACACTTTTTTCTTGGCTAGTTGTCAATATTATTACCAACTTCGCTTTTTTACTGTCTTAAAATAATTTTATATTGGATTCCCCGTTATCTATACTAGTCAAAGTTTACATTATGGCTACATTAAATAGGCGTGTTGTTTTGCTAAATATTTTATTTAATTATTTATCCGGAGTATGTTAATTTAAGGATTTGATTTCTTCATTTTGGGCATGAACCTATGGATGATCGCGAGAAATGTTTGGAGATCTTGGATGAATCATGGCGGCAACTGGACTCTGGACTGTGTATTCAGGTGCACTACCCAAATTTATAAGGTTACGTAGTTGCTTTTTGCAATCTGAAATTTCTTCCGGAACAATATCTGCTTTTTGAAATGTAAATTGTGTTACGAAATTGGGATGCAGCAAGAAATTATGGAGATGTAAACATATGGTTAAAGCATTGTTTGATATCAATGTAAATACACAATCATCCTATTCCAGAATTGTTGGAGTTCAATACAAAATTCAGGAGGATTCACAATCTTTAGTCTCAAGCCATTGACAATTTTCAAAACCATTTCACTTTTCCCCCTTATTTTCTTTTCTTCCATTATTTTTTTTCCAAATCAAACTTACCATAAAATACAAGCCTCATTAGTTTGAGATATATCAAATACCTGTTTCAAACCACTAGATAATAATAATAATAATAATAATAATAATAATAATAATAATAATAATAATAATAATAATAATAATAATAATAATAATAATAATAATAATAATAATAATAATAATAATAATAATAATAATAATAATAATAATAATAATAATAATAATAATAATAATAATAATAATAATAATAATAATAATAATAATAATAATAATAATAATAATAATAATAATAATAATAATAATAATAATAATAATGATAATAATAATAATAATAATAATAATAATAATAATAATAATAATAATAATAATAATAATAATAATAATAATAATAATAATAATAATAATAATAATAATGATAATAATAATAATAATAATAATAATAATAATGATAATAATAATAATAATGATAATAATAATAATAATAATAATAATAATAATAATAATAATAATAATAATAATAATAATAATAATAATAATAATAATAATAATAATAATAATAATAATAATAATAATAATAATAATAATAATAATAATAATAATAATAATAATAATAATAATAATAATAATAATAATAATAATAATGATAATAATAATAATAATAATAATAATAATAATAATAATAATAATAATAATAATAATAATAATAATAATAATAATAATAATAATAATAATAATAATAATAATAATAATAATAATAATAATAATAATGATAATAATAATAATGATAATAATAATAATAATAATAATAATAATAATAATAATAATAATAATAATGATAATAATAATAATAATAATAATAATAATAATAATAATAATAATAATAATAATAATAATGATAATAATAATAATAATAATAATAATAATGATAATAATAATAATAATAATAATAATAATAATAATAATAATAATAATAATAATAATAATAATAATAATAATAATAATAATAATAATAATAATAATAATAATAATAATAATAATAATAATAATAATAATAATAATAATAATAATAATAATAATAATAATAATAATAATAATAATGATAATAATAATAATAATAATAATAATAATAATAATAATAATAATAATAATAATAATAATAATAATAATAATAATAATAATAATAATAATAATAATAATAATAATAATAATAATAATAATAATAATAATAATAATAATAATAATAATAATAATAATAATAATAATAATAATAATAATAATAATAATAATAATAATAATAATAATAATAATAATAATAATAATAATAATAATAATAATAATAATAATAATAATAATAATAATAATAATAATAATAATAATAATAATAATAATAATAATAATAATAATAATAATAATAATAATAATAATAATAATAATAATAATAATAATAATAATAATAATAATAATAATAATAATAATAATGATAATAATAATAATAATGATAATAATAATAATAATAATAATAATAATAATAATAATAATAATAATAATAATAATAATAATAATAATAATAATAATAATAATAATAATAATAATAATAATAATAATAATAATAATAATAATAATAATAATAATAATAATAATAATAATAATAATAATAATAATAATAATAATAATAATAATATAATAATAATAATAATAATAATAATAATAATAATAATAATAATAATAATAATAATGATAATAATAATAATAATGATAATAATAATAATAATAATAATAATAATAATAATAATAATAATAATAATAATAATAATAATAATAATAATAATAATAATAATAATGATAATAATAATAATGATAATAATAATAATGATAATAATAATAATAATAATAATAATAATAATAATAATAATAATAATAATAATAATAATAATAATAATAATAATAATAATAATAATAATAATAATAATAATAATAATAATAATAATAATAATAATAATAATGATAATAATAATAATAATAATAATAATAATAATAATAATAATAATAATAATAATAATAATAATAATAATAATAATAATAATAATAATAATAATAATAATAATAATAATAATAATAATAATAATAATAATAATAATAATAATAATAATAATAATAATAATAATAATAATAATAATAATAATAATAATAATAATAATAATAATAATAATAATAATAATAATAATAATAATAATAATAATAATAATAATAATAATAATAATAATAATAATAATAATAATAATAATAATAATAATAATAATAATAATAATAATAATAATAATAATAATAATAATAATAATAATAATAATAATAATAATAATAATAATAATAATAATAATAATAATAATAATAATAATAATAATAATAATAATAATAATAATAATAATAATAATAATAATAATAATAATAATAATAATAATAATAATAATAATAATAATAATAATAATAATAATAATAATAATAATAATAATAATAATAATAATAATAATGATAATAATAATAATGATAATAATAATAATGATAATAATAATAATAATAATAATAATAATAATAATAATAATAATAATAATAATAATAATAATAATAATAATAATAATAATAATAATAATAATAATAATAATAATAATAATAATAATAATAATAATAATAATAATAATAATAATAATAATAATAATAATAATAATAATAATAATAATAATAATAATAATAATAATAATAATAATAATAATAATAATAATAATAATAATAATAATAATAATAATAATAATAATAATAATAATAATAATAATAATAATAATAATAATAATAATAATAATAATAATAATAATAATAATAATAATAATAATAATAATAATAATAATAATAATAATAATAATAATAATAATAATAATAATAATAATAATAATAATAATAATAATAATAATAATAATAATAATAATAATAATAATAATAATAATAATAATAATAATAATAATAATAATAATAATAATAATAATAATAATAATAATAATAATAATAATAATAATAATAATAATAATAATAATAATAATAATAATAATAATAATAATAATAATAATAATAATAATAATAATAATAATAATAATAATAATAATAATAATAATAATAATAATAATAATAATAATAATAATAATAATAATAATAATAATAATAATAATAATAATAATAATAATAATAATAATAATAATAATAATAATAATAATAATAATAATAATAATAATAATAATAATAATAATAATAATAATAATAATAATAATAATAATAATAATAATAATAATAATAATAATAATAATAATAATAATAATAATAATAATAATAATAATAATAATAATAATAATAATAATAATAATAATAATAATAATAATAATAATAATAATAATAATAATAATAATAATAATAATAATAATAATAATAATAATAATAATAATAATAATAATAATAATAATAATAATAATAATAATAATAATAATAATAATAATAATAATAATAATAATAATAATAATAATAATAATAATAATAATAATAATAATAATAATAATAATAATAATAATAATAATAATAATAATAATAATAATAATAATAATAATAATAATAATAATAATAATAATAATAATAATAATAATAATAATAATAATAATAATAATAATAATAATAATAATAATAATAATAATAATAATAATAATAATAATAATAATAATAATAATAATAATAATAATAATAATAATAATAATAATAATAATAATAATAATAATAATAATAATAATAATAATAATAATAATAATAATAATAATAATAATAATAATAATAATAATAATAATAATAATAATAATAATAATAATAATAATAATAATAATAATAATAATAATAATAATAATAATAATAATAATAATAATAATAATAATAATAATAATAATAATAATAATAATAATAATAATAATAATAATAATAATAATAATAATAATAATAATAATAATAATAATAATAATAATAATAATAATAATAATAATAATAATAATAATAATAATAATAATAATAATAATAATAATAATAATAATAATAATAATAATAATAATAATAATAATAATAATAATAATAATAATAATAATAATAATAATAATAATAATAATAATAATAATAATAATAATAATAATAATAATAATAATAATAATAATAATAATAATAATAATAATAATAATAATAATAATAATAATAATAATAATAATAATAATAATAATAATAATAATAATAATAATAATAATAATAATAATAATAATAATAATAATAATAATAATAATAATAATAATAATAATAATAATAATAATAATAATAATAATAATAATAATAATAATAATAATAATAATAATAATAATAATAATAATAATAATAATAATAATAATAATAATAATAATAATAATAATAATAATAATAATAATAATAATAATAATAATAATAATAATAATAATAATAATAATAATAATAATAATAATAATAATAATAATAATAATAATAATAATAATAATAATAATAATAATAATAATAATAATAATAATAATAATAATAATAATAATAATAATAATAATAATAATAATAATAATAATAATAATAATAATAATAATAATAATAATAATAATAATAATAATAATAATAATAATAATAATAATAATAATAATAATAATAATAATAATAATAATAATAATAATAATAATAATAATAATAATAATAATAATAATAATAATAATAATAATAATAATAATAATAATAATAATAATAATAATAATAATAATAATAATAATAATAATAATAATAATAATAATAATAATAATAATAATAATAATAATAATAATAATAATAATAATAATAATAATAATAATAATAATAATAATAATAATAATAATAATAATAATAATAATAATAATAATAATAATAATAATAATAATAATAATAATAATAATAATAATAATAATAATAATAATAATAATAATAATAATAATAATAATAATAATAATAATAATAATAATAATAATAATAATAATAATAATAATAATAATAATAATAATAATAATAATAATAATAATAATAATAATAATAATAATAATAATAATAATAATAATAATAATAATAATAATAATAATAATAATAATAATAATAATAATAATAATAATAATAATAATAATAATAATAATAATAATAATAATAATAATAATAATAATAATAATAATAATAATAATAATAATAATAATAATAATAATAATAATAATAATAATAATAATAATAATAATAATAATAATAATAATAATAATAATAATAATAAACAATGAATGGTTATTAGAAAGTGTTGAAAATCATGAGCTTTTGTGACCATGGTATTGTAATAACTGTTGTAAAAGCATTGACAATCCTTCATATGAATTGTAATAACTGGTTTCAGAAAAGAAAAACTGTTGCAGAAGCAGGTTCTTCTATTATATAGGAATTGGCTGACAAGGTGCTCTTCTGCATCCCCCTGCTGTTACTTCGTTGGATACGGGGCCATCTTTCACAAACACCTACGAGGCTTTTATTTCAAGTACTCAAGCGGAAAAATGTTCTAACATTAATTCATGGATTTCGCTTTAAAAAAAGGGTACAATGTAAATGGCAAAAGCCACAATATTGTTTCTTCTTAAGAGAGTTGTTGATGGTCAATGTAAGAATCAAAACAAAAAACTACAGAGAAATACTAAAAATCCACTTCCCATATTCTTTTAAACACACTACTCTACTATATTGATTGAAATTTTTAAAAAATCACAAATTAATAAATCTCCCATCTTGTTTAATAATTTTATCTCGTCAGTCATGATAATAAAATTTAACTTAAAAAAAGTGTGTTAAGAGAGTATGTTGGTATCCTCCTCAAAACTAGACTGATCAAAGTAGGCAACTAATATACAAGTAGGTGCCAAGGATAGTAGGTGGATCAGAATAAATATATTAAACAAAAAACTTTCGAGTCCCGATTGAGAAGGTATAATCTGTCTATATACATAACCGGGATGATTTGTCAAAAGCCGCCTTAAAGCAAGGAAGAAGAAACTCTGGAGATTTTGAATGAATCAAAACTAGATACATGCTAATCTAATAAATTATATAACACAAATAGACCCCTCCGGAACTCCAATGTACACAAATTATCTCTGTAACATGACCAACTATACTACTACCCATGATTGTTTCCAACAATATGTGAATGTTCACCCAACAAAAACTCTTGCCATTCACAGGCCAACCCACTTCACCCATCTGAAAATCCTACCAACTCTCAGAGGCAATTCATAGTCATTAGCAACAGCAGGTTCCCTTCTTGCAACCTCAGGTTCTGACCAAACGTATACCCCACGTTCCTGCTTACTGCCAGGCACAGTATTATCCAAGATAACTGCGACGAGAAAAGCTATCACCATGTGTAGTGAAAAGATTGTGTTCAGGAAATAGTTTAACTGCAAAAGGAAACATATTCACAAGAGTTGTTTAGAAAAAAAAACCTGACATGTAAACCAACAGTATTCAATTTCTCTTAAAAATGGGAATAACTAGCATTCAAGTGCTATAAATTAAAAAGGAGACCACGTTATATTAGTTATGATGACTCTCCAATACCCGTATATTTATTATGAACTAGTTCACTGCATGAATTTATTATGTACAATCACTATGCAGCATTTACAAGTTAGCAACATGAAATAACATGCAGGATTCTGTCCAGCAGGTGCCGCATACACGATCATAAATCTTCATGAAAACTTAGTAGACAATAGATCTTTGAAAAGCAAACTACCTATGCCACATTGAATATATAAGAGGTTTCTATTCATTTACAAAATAATGGAGACAGATATGCCATTACCCGGTTCTCATAGTCACTCCCAACCCAACATATGAAAGTGGACATTTTTTTTTCTTTATTTTCAAAATTTCCATAAGTCTTATAGTAATTAACAAATTTTGATCACACATAACGATGCCATCAAAATCAAGCACAAGATTTACAATATTAAAGGCATACCCCGCCATATTAAAAGCAAACTACCTATGCCACATTGAATATATAAGAGGTTTCTATTCATTTACAAAATAATGGAGACAGATATGCCATTACCCGGTTCTCATAGTCACTCCCAACCCAACATATGAAAGTGGACATTTTTTTTTCTTTATTTTCAAAATTTCCATAAGTCTTATAGTAATTAACAAATTTTGATCACACATAACGATGCCATCAAAATCAAGCACAAGATTTACAATATTAAAGGCATACCCCGCCATATTTGCTGCGGAAAGGCCCGTGAGAAGCCACAATGTAAGGTTGGAAATAACTTGGCACTGACAAGTTGGAATTTGGAGAGATGCCATATTGTTGAAAGTAGGCAGGTATGGAAAGAGAGAAAAACAATGA
The DNA here is from genome assembly GCA_037954015.1 of Psophocarpus tetragonolobus. NCBI lineage: Eukaryota > Viridiplantae > Streptophyta > Magnoliopsida > Fabales > Fabaceae > Psophocarpus > Psophocarpus tetragonolobus. The sequence goes on from CM075690.1 coordinate 90,629,255, forward strand.
TAATCCAATTATGATGATGTTGCGAGAGCTTCCCGCCTCACTGTAGCGTAGATTAGACAAGCCCAATGCTGCAAGCATTGCCCACATAAAGCATAGGAGACCAGCAACCATGACTTCGGGAATTGAAGCAATGAACCCTCCCACCTTACCTGTCCAGTACAAGTAAAATTAACCATGCTAACTTTGGAATGAAAAATTATACAGATGAGTACAAATGGCAATAGAGACATAAGAAAGCCCCTGAAAACCAAACATTCACTACCAAAATATCTTCCTAAAACCTGTTGAGTATACAAAGTGATGTAACTATTCCAGTTCAGCATTTCAAATCTCTATGGAGTATGGACAATAATTAAAATTAAGTAATCACTTGGATGCTACAAACAAGGTAGATGAAAAGAATTCGGTCTACTGCCTCCTGTTCTTCAGAGACTCAGTGCTAGAAATTATGTTTAGAAGCATCATATGCTTAGCTAATTGTTGAGTTACTAAAAGGGAAAAACCAGGATATATTACACAGATGGTTTTTAATCTAAAAAGTCTCGTAATAAATGTACTTCTGTCCAGGATCTATTCATCACAGATAAAGGTAGATGCAAGAAAAGAAAGACACTAGACACTTACCCACTAGAGACAACACAATCAGAAAGCATGCACCCAATTGAACTGCTCTGCGGCTTCCCATTTTAGTGACAGCAATTGTATGAACATTTTCAGTTAAGGTAGTAGACCCTGTTCCAGTTCCCCAGAGACCAGCCAAGACACTAGAAAGACCTTCCAAACCAATTCCTCGACTAAGAACTCCAGGAGTAGGAGGTCTGGATGCTACCAGTAATGAAGATGCATGATATGAACCAACCTACAAAATTTAAAACAAAATGAATACCAGCAAGACAGAAACACATACAGTAATTATATAATCACGCATACCATAAAGCTTCATGAAAATATGAATTCAATTTTGATATATTAAACGGTTAATCTCTCAGATAAATGCTGCATTTTTACTTATCTAGATAATATCTTCAAAATAAATAAAATAACACTGGCTTTTGGCAGAGTTGAAATTTTACTGTAGTGTATACACAATCAATGCCATCAACGCTTTGATTTCCTAAAATGGGGTAGAACCCATACTACATTACTCGTACAGATGGTATTTAATTACAATGGAAACAGAAAGTAGGAAAATACATTTTGAATGTCATTAGGTGAAAACAACAAAACTAGATGGCAACCAATATTTTTAACTTTGGATCTGATCAACAATATATGCCTACCCCTCTAGTCTCTTCATTTTTTACCTTTCAATGTTAAAGGTGGCAATCAAAATCAAGTGATGATGAAGTCAATATCATATTCAAGTTTTTCTTTAGCATACAAATCAAGCCATCATACATAAAACATATATAGTTTTATTAGGTCAAGTTATTAATTATTTCCATTAGAGCTTGTATTATGCAAGAAAGAGAGCAGCTTTTTACATATAATATTGCTAGTACACTAAAAAGAATACAGGAGACCCAATAGATGATCACATTCTCCTACTGAACCAAAAGAAGTTAAAGTATCAACAAATTCAGGGTAGAGATAAATAAATAATACAGTCCAAGAAACAAAATTAAAAACAAAAAAATAAGACAAGAAGCTAACCGAATCCACTGATGAGATCAATGAAACCACGCACATCACAAGAGCCATTTTCCAGTGGAAGACAGGAGTACCCCACTGTAATGGATAAGGAAATCTAAACCATGGGGATGATTTCAATGCATTAGAAGTATCAACTCGACAATGCTTCATCCTTGAGACATGCTTTCTGCAGTGCTCAGAAACCATATTTGAGGCAGGTATATTTACATCACACCCTTTGTAGTTGTAAACTCCAGCTTCAGTCAGCAAGAAAGCAACTGCCCAAGTAATGGCTAGACCCAAGGGAACCTGGAAGTTAGTTGAAGCAAAAAAAAAAAACCCATCACTTAACAGAAATCAATTAGGTTCACTTCAGAAGAGTAACTCAGAAGGATATTGTAACATTAAACTTACTGCATATATTAGAAATATGCGGTGTCCAAGAACAGATATTTTACGAAGATACTGCAGAAAGCAAGCAAGAATAGATTAAGTATGTCTGCAAACTGCAAGGATCCATCCATAAATAGTGGGAACTTGATTTAACAAACTTACAAGAGAAAAAACAATAACCACTAATATCTGCACTGCACCAATCTCCAGACATGTACCAACTAGCGGAAAACCATAACTGTAAAATGAAAGTCCAACTGCAGCAATAGTTGGGGATACAACCACAGGATTGATCAACCTGAAAATTTATACAAGACATGTACTATTTTTATTTCAGACAACTCAAACACTATAGTCATTTAATCATGAGAAAAGGTCAAGGGAGGTCAGTGGTATTGAGGGTTAATACCATCATTTCAGCAATCCACAAGAGTACCCAATAAAGTTAAAAAATATATCTCTCATCTCATCCTCCCACATGGCACCAATAGCCAAACTCATTATAGCAGGCTAGAGCAGGGGGGGAATATAACTTCATAAAAAAAATACTTATTTAGACTGAGGGGGATGGACAACAACACTAACTGTGTCAGGAAGAAACTTTGGGGGGGGGGGGCGTGTAGATTCGAAAGCTCCCACAAATAGTTTCATACGGAAACATAACCCATATAATTCCTCAGTCTAGGCAACCGATTGATCTATAGTTGTTGACTATTATAACATTGTCAAAGAAAAGAGAAAAAAATTACTGGCCACCTCAGACAAAATAGAATGAATGGAAGCATTAGAACTGGCTATGCACTGTTTACAAATAAATCAAAAGGAATTATACACATATCAGGTGGGAAGGAACTGTGAGAAATGGTGTGGAAAAATTATAATCAAACATGCAATGATTAACCAACAGTACATTTTCATGTAAGAATACTTTCCTCAGTTTCCTGTTTTAAAATTGATGGAAACGTGAAGCTATCCATGCATTAAACCAACCAATTATTATGGGTATTAATTTATAGAGATCTACTTTAATTAATAGTGAAAGGGAAAAATGTAATCCTTTCAAACATTCAAGTACACACTGCCAAGTTGCAAACATATACAAATATACAATGTTTTAAAGAACTAGCATTTATGCAATAATAAATTTCCCTATTGTTTCTATTCTCATTATTCTTTTTTCCAGCATTTTCTCTACAAATATTCTATTAGTATTTGTTAAACTAGCAGTTACCAGCACTACATTATAAACGGCCTCAGTGCACAAGAATAAATGTTGTGCAATGAAACAGTTATTAAAAGAAATACAAACAAAGCAGCATAAAAAAATCTACAACCATACCTTACTAACAGGGACATAAGTCCAGTATATCCAAGAAAAGTTTGAAAAGCCGATCCAATAATTATAGCCCCCTGCATCTGCTTCATTATATGTTTGAATTTCTGAAAATTGATAAGAGAAAAAAAAACAGCAGTCTTAGTTTCAATAAGCTTACAATATACACAATACAGAAGCCAGTGACATCTCACAAAATCTAATAACATAAACATCATAAGAAAGACAAAGAAAAGAGAAGAGAAACATACATTTCCATTTAATCCTTGAAACTCGGGGGAGTTGATGATCGCCAACACAGGAGCAAGATAAACAAAAGATGGCCCCTGTATCAAGGGCAACCTCGACCCAAAACTTGTATGCAACAGTGTAGTGACTCCCGACACAAAGAGCACAGTGGACACCACCGCAGAAGTATCCTCCTACAACCACCAACACATCAGATAGAAGTACCAACGTAACAAATTCACAAAAAAAACATAATTCACTTAGGCCCAGTTTAGATAAAATTTTCCAAAGAAGAAAATAAAAAAGATAAAATAAATTTTCTTTTAAATTAAAATCAACTTATTACCCTTCAAACTTCTCCAAATGCTGAGATGCATATAAACATAAGTTAATTTTAACTTATACAAGTAACTCAATTCATTTTACCCTCTTATAATTTTGATTATGTTTCTTCTTTTAAGTGTTTATAAAGAAGTTTATATTATTTATCCAAACATAACCTTAATTGAAAACATGAAATCACTCACACGAGAACCTCCCATTGCCGGAACTATAACGAGCGGAATGAGAATCAACGAACCCAATATCGAAAGGTAATGCTGAATACCATACACACCAATGGGAACTAAAACATACAGAAACAAAAAAATCATTAGCACAAAAATTAAACTCTACATAAGAATTTTCAAACGCAAAGAAAGCATAACACTAGAAGCACATATGTTATTATTTTTACCTAAACCAGGTGAATCTCTGAGCTCATACTTCATATGCGAATGCCTCGACACGAAACCGTCGTCATCATGCGGCGGTGCATCCACAACCTCTTCGTGCCTCGACGTTCTACGCGGCGGAGGAGGGTCGGCCGTCGCCGCCTGGCCATTGGTGCTGGGAACGGAGCTCTTCGGGATTCCGTCAGAGTCTTTGCGCTTCTTCACCGGCTGATCCTTGGAGGGAGGAGGCGGCGGAACCTTGTCGCGGTGGGCGACGCCGTTGGCCGGCGCGTGGGGCCGGGGCCGGGCAGCTTCGAGATCCAGAGTAGTGTCGGGCTCCTTGGGCTTGGGCTTGGGCTTGGGCTGGAGACTTATCTGGATGGAGTCGCTGGCATTGGCCTCGCCGGAGAACTTGGGCTTGAAGCCCGTTTTCTTGGCCCAGGAAGCAGGCGGCATTGGCTTGGCGTCGGGCGACGGTGCCGGCGGCCACGGCCCCGGACGATGTCGCGTTTTGGGATCGGAATCGGACATCGCTAATGGCACATAATAGTTGAACTCAGAAGTTGTAGTTTAGATCTGATGAACGTATTTCCAAAGCAAAGGTTTAGGGTTTTTGTACTGTTCTCCGAAGGGGGGAGAGAGAGAACTCCGGCATGGAAGAGAGAGAGAGAGAGAGAGAGAGAGTGCAGTGAAGTTAGAAGTGGCGAAGACAGAGAGTGAGAGTGAAGAAGCTAAAATCTAAACCGCGTCATTAAGTTTTATTTACTTTTGGTAGTTTTCTTTTGTTTCTCCTTTTTTTTCTTTCTCATTTCTGATTTTGTCTTTCTTTTCCCCGCTTCTCTTCTTCTCTCCCGAAATAACCGGTGCTGTGCTGTCTTCACTCGCGTTTCCATTGCGCTTTGAAAATTCAATGCCAAAAAAACAAAACACCAAGATTTTGTAATGCCTACTTCATCCAGTGACATAATGGAAAATATCCATCGATAAATTTCGTTTTTAATGTGCCTTTTCTTCTTTCTTTTTTTAAATTATTTAATAAAAGTTTTTTTAATAGATTTTTTTATAGTTTTTAATTCAGATATTAATTTTACTATTTCCTTATTTAAACATATAATATATTTAATTCAGATAATAAATGTTTATTACCAGTTCAAATGCTTGTCGTAACTTGTTCCTCCATCGATATACATTTTTAACTTATAGCATTCATAATAATAATAACATTAGTTAGGAGGAAAACATGTAAAGTTGTATATATATTTTCCCTTTGAGAAAAAAAAAAAACTAAAATTGTTTTGTTAGGCACGGTTATTAGATGACAGGTCTCTTTCCCTCGTCAATATTTTCATTCTGACATATGCAGCTCAACAATTGAATTGCCAACTAATTCAGTTAAAATTTTATATAATTGACTATGTAAGAAAGAAATATGTTTATTTTAATTTTCTCCTATCGTCAGTTCCCCCACTCTTTAATGATTATCATATTCTGCTTTATGTACTAGTTAATCTGTCGTTTGCAAATCACATTCTAATTAAATCGTTAGTTGTTTTGTGGAATTAAATTACCGTTCTGAATTTAAAAATGAGAGAGCCAAGAAGAAGAAAATCGAACATAATAGTTTAAATTTAAGTGGTTTCGCTTCAAATTTTCAAAAGAAATTGAGAGAATATGCCAGGATGAAAAGATAGCTTGGACTACTTTATGCATTGAATGGAAACTTGACAACAGTATTTGAAAGTGAGACCTAGTTTTCTGCTCGATAAAGCCAACAGAAGACAAAAAGTTTTCTTTAAAGCTTTGAACAAAATAAACACGGAGAAAATGGCTGAAACTTTTGATGCCTTGAAAACTATGTAGTATCTATCATCTTTTACTTTTCAGTCTCATAATAATAGCTTTATAACTTATAAGCCTTAAACAATTAGACCGGATCGGAAATATTATAAGTTTTTTAGTTTTAGTGTTTACGGCCTTGGGAGACACATCAACGCCAATGCCACTTTGGGTGATTAGCGTTTCGGTTGTGACTTTAAAAATATTACATGTATGTGAGTGTGAATAGTTGAAATGATTAAATTAAATAGTATTGTTGATAATGAAATTGAAGTTGGAGATTTATTGTATAAGGAAAGAAATGAAGATATTAAAAAAATTGGAAGAAGCAGAAAAGCGTGTATTTGATTATTAATTAATTAATGAATGAATAGATTGAATAGAAGAGGAGGAGGGAAACAAAATGGCAGCTGGGAAAAAGACTGATGGCCAATTCGACCAGCTTTAACAGAAACAAACAATGTTAAATATCTGCCAACAAGAACCATCTAGGCAACGTGGTATTGAGTGGGCCATTGAACAAGGTAACGGAGAATTATTACGAAGCCAGGCAAGTGGTTAGTGTTAGTAGTAACTAGTAACTAGTAACTCCCAGAACGTAAACTTTTTACAACTCAGAAGGTGAGTAAAATCTGGTGTTCAGTTTCTATCATATAACGGCAAAGAGATTCCCAAATTGCACAAGCCATTCAGGAGCTGTAAAAGTAACCTTCAAATCTGTTTGTGTATGGGATTGGTTGGGGACAACTTGTTTATGTTTTTCAGTACTCACATTCAATCCTCTCAATACCGTATTGGCTCCCAATATTCCGTTTCAACGCTTTACCAACAACCATAATTTTAATTGCTCCTACTTCTGTTCAACAATACCGCAATTCAGATCAAATTATATTTCATATTACAGACTACTTTTCTATAGCTATTAAAAAGTAAAAACAAAAATTGCATATTTTGTAAAATATCATACATGCCATTTGTAATTTTTCCAAAAAATGTACATCTAACAAAACTCTTCATGTTAAATATACCTTATCACTTATTTTTAATTACTTAAAATGGAAGTTTTTTTAATAAATTTTATGCAGCAGGAAAAACTACAAAAAATAAATTATTTCAACAATCAACTATACCAATAATCAATTATATTCAAATTAATTTTTGTATAATCAATTTTTGTTTGAAACAAAAATTAAGTTTAATAAAACAAAATAAAAAAGCTGTTAAAATATAATAATAAGTTACAAATTTATAGTTTTTAAAAAATAATTTTTTTTTCAAAGTATTTTTTTCTAAATTTAAACATTCAACTTATTTCTAAAAAAAACTTATAATCTTCAAAAGTAAATATTATAATCAAGATTTTAATCTTTTCCAAACAAACTCTAAAATAATAAATGCTAATTAAAAATCATACTTAATTAATTTGTTATTGATTGATGGTGTAAAAATTGTTTATATGGAAAGAATATAAATATTAAAACCGCAGAAAAATTGATAAAAAGAAAAATAAGAAAATCCTAAACTAGTGTGGGAATTTGTGTATATGATATGAAATTATTCAACTTAAAAGAAAAATATAGTGATATAAAGAAATATTATAAAACAGTATCTAAAATATTAGCATAATAGGTGGTGAGCATGGTGGCAAGTAAGATATTTGAAAAATGAAGTGATGGTGGGGTTGAGTTTCACAGGCTATGACGAGCAATAATTAATAAAAATGAAAAAAATAATAAAAAATGCTAGCTGGAGAGGCATGGTGTGAAGTCAAGAAAGCAACTAGTAATTTTGGAAGAGCGTGCTTGTTGGGATGAAGATTGTATAATGCCCAAACGCCAACTAGCCGTTTGAGGATGAAAGCGACTTACTTGTTTCTAACAACGACCCAACCCAATACTTCCAACATTACTTCCAATTTACGTTTCTTCTATTCTTTCATTTCCATGCTCCATCCTAATATGTTTTATTTACACTTTCCTTTTTATTCTTTATTCAAAAGTATCACTTCTTTCGTTTACAAACAAAGGTAGACCGCTTCTAATCCAATCAAATTCTACCAATTGTAACCAGCCAATTCATCTTTAAAACATTTCAGATACACTTTCAAATATTTTAAAATCTAACATGCTTATCATTATAAAAATTTAAAAACTAACATGTTATCAAATATTTTTCAGAAATTTATCTAACATATTTTAAAAGATCATTTGAAACTTTATTCAAATTGTAACTATTGAAACTATTTTCATATCTAAAAATTATCTAAAAGCCAAAAGGTTAAACTAATATTTAAAATTACAAGCTTTTGATAAGATTATATGTTAAAGAAGTAATATATGTCATGATAGAAATATATGTTTATTTGATATTTTTACATAAATTTTAATTTTATTGATAGAAATATATTTTGTATATTTATAAATTTAATTACCAGATTCTACTAAGAAGTTCAACCTTTTTAAGTAGTAAAAAAAAAAAATTGAAATAACTAGTATGAAAACTTATACATAGTTTTAGCATGAAAGATAAGTGAAATTATAAAATATGAAAAACTTGAGATATTACAAACTAAACACAACACTCCAATTAAAGAAATAAGGTAAAATTGGAATAAATGGAGCCATTTCAGCAGCTCAATTAGTTATTGTCAAAGGTCGAAAAATCTTAAACGGTTGCTAATCATGAATGAACTAGTGGATGATACACGAAAACAAAATAAGAATTTAGAGTATCTAAAGGTGAATTTTAAAAAAACTTACGACTTGGTGAGTTGGTCGTATCTCTCGTATCTTATGGAAATAATAAGTTTGGAAGGAAGTGGATTTAGAAGTGTGTCCACAACGAGTGTCTCGATTCTAATCAATGGTAACCCCACAGAGGAGTTTCTTGTATCTTGGGAACTGAGGCAAGGTGACTCATTGTCACTTTTCCTATTCCTTATTGTAGCTTAAATGATCTAGGTAGCAGAGTCAACGGGCTTATGGAATGGGTGTGAGATTCAGAGTTATGGAGTAAGCATCTCTTACTTATAATTTGTAGATGATGATTTACTCATGGCCAAGAAGGATGAGGGGATTGTGAAGGTGCAATGCTACAAAATTTTGAGTTAGTCTCTGGGCTGAAAGTGAATTTCCATAAGAGTCAGTTGATGGGGATCAATGTAGCGGATGATTGGTTGGATGAGCTGTAAGAATGTTGAATTGTAAGATAGGTATTTTTCCATTTAAATATTTGGGTTTTCCTCTGGGTGTTGACCCTTCTAAGGTGGCCATGTGGCTACCAATGATATCTCTGGTAAAGAATCGACTTGCATCCTGGGAATGTAAACACCTTTCAACGTTCAGCAAGGTGATTTTGCTTAAATTCGTATTGTTTGCGCTTCTGATCTACTTCCTTTTCTTCTTCAAGGCTCCTAAAGGTATCATTTATAACCTTGAATCTATCTTTAAAAATTTCCTTTGGGTGGTTGAGGGTAGTAGAAAGGTTCACTAGGTGTCTTGGGCTGGTGTATGCAAGCCTAAGGAGGAGGGTGGTCTACGGTTGATGGATATTAATGTGTTCAATTTAATGTTATTAGGAAAATGGAAGTGGCGTTTGAGAGTCAAGCTAGATAGCATGTTGGGCTAAATCCTGAAAGCCAAATATGCATAGACAGACAAGTGTTGGGTAGAAAGGGGTTCTTATTGCTCTAAGTGATGGAGGGACCTAAATACAATCGGGCATAAAGTTCGAGAGAGGGGGAATGGTGGTCCGACAATGTTAGGCATGTCTTAGGGAATGACAATGATGTTTTGTTTTTGGCAAAACAAGTGGTTAGGTGACAAGAAATTAAGTGTGCATATCTATGGTTGTATGGTTTAGAAAAAACTCGTAATGTGTCAATTTCAGTCACGAGAGGCTCAGGGGAAGGATGAAGGTGGTTATAGAGATGTAGGTTGTTTATGTGGGACAAAGAACTTGTGAAAAGTCTAGCAAAGAGTTGTCTTAATGGAGTTGAGGTACAACCAGGAGACTCAGATAAGTGGGTGTGGGTAAGGAAGGGTTATGGTCAGTATTCTGTGTCTTAGGCGTACAAAGTGATGATAGTAGGTCACCAACAACAACCTCAAGCTTTTAGTTTGTAAATGGTGAAGGATCTCGAGCATGTGCAATTGAAGTCAAGAGCCATTATTTTCAGTTGGTAGGTTTAGTTTACGATCTAAAAGCAAAACAAGGTTTCTTTTTTGTGGTTTCCAGGAGTATGTCAGATATGAAAGGCACAAAATTCTGTAGTGTTCAAAGCACATCTGATGGATATACAAAAAATCATGCTAGTGATTCAGTTGAGCTCCTAAGAATGGTGTCGTGCACGCAATCTTATGTCACATTCTCATGTTGAACAAATATAACTAATCTTTTTAATGTGGTCTCTTTTTAGAGTTGTTATCTATATTGCTTGTAGTGTTTCAAGAAAGGTATTTCTTGTGCTTTTCTTTCATTCTTAATAAAATATTTGACTTATGAAAAAAAAGATAAAAATGGTTTGTGAAGAGGTAAGAAGTGACGTGGTTTTAGGCGCCACTTAAGGTAAGATAAACCTAAGAGGGAAAGTTTGCCACAAGGGATGGAATCCTTGATAAAAACCTAAGGAATTCTCAAAGAGAGAAGGGTGGACACTAAGAGAAATTTGACCAACTCAAGGTTTTTCCATTCAATAAAGTGTAAAAAATACAAGAGTGTGAAGGAACACCTTTTTATAGAGGGAGCTAACCTCTTGGACAAGTCAAGAAGGAAAGGAAGGGCTAGGATTAAAAGGAGTCATCTAAGGGAGGAGGATTGAAGCCCAAAGTCCAAACAATCCCCTCCTTTAGATGAGAATTGGTGCCCCAGCTACCTCATCCAAGGGCCAAGATTACTCATTTATTAGTTTTGGGTTTTATTTAGGAAAAGAGGGTGTAGTTATCAAACTACCCCCTTATTTCCTAAATAAAGGCTCAAAAGCTAATCTTACCCTTTCTTATTACTAAGACACCTCCTAGAAAATTAAATGGACTAATATATGTCCAAAATAAAATCTTAGGTTCCTAAAAGAAAAAAATTACAAGTAAATAAGTCATGGCTTGTATAACTTGATGGTCATATGGAGGTGTGATCTTCTTCCCTCTACTCTAGCCATGTCTTCTTCTATTCCCTAGCCATGACCCTAGTGATAGGGCCCTTGCTTGGGGAGCATGTATCATCTCCTCCCCCTTGGAAAAGATTTGACCTCAAATCTGATAGGTCCTCCTCTTCTTCATCAGTACCTACAAAAGGGATCAAATCACAAATATTAAAGGTAGTACTAACACCATAGTCCTCAGGGAGATCTAATATGTATGCATTATTGTTTACTCTCTTGAGGACCTGAAAAGGACCATCTCTTCGGGGGTTAAGCTTGGACTTCCTTTGAGTAGAAAAGCAATCCTTCCTCAAATGAAGTCATACCCAATCCCCTTCATTGAAGATAATTTCTTTCCTGCCCCTATTGGCTTTACTAGCATACTCCTTTGAATGATGTTCAATGTTGGCCTTTACCCTCTCATGTAATTTTTTAACAAAATTCGCTTTTGCTATTCCTTCTTTGTGAACAGAAGAAGGGAATGGTAAGGGCAAGATATCAAGAGGTGTGAGAGGGTTGAAGCCATAAACAACTTCAAGGGGAGAATGCATGGTGGTCCTTTGAACCACCCGGTTGTATGCAAACTCAATATGGGGTAGGTATTCATCCCAAGACTTGTGATTTTCTAGAAGAAGTGCCCTAGGCATAGTAGATAGAGATCTATTTATTACCTCAGTCTGCCCATCAGTTTGAGGGTGATATGTGGTAGAAAATAAGAGTTTAGTTCCTAGCCTTTCCCACAATGTTTTCCAGAAGTGGCTAAGGAACTTCACATCTCTGTCAGAGACTATGGACTGGGGAATTCCGTGTAAACGGACAACTTCTTTAAAGAAAAGTCTCGCGATGTTGCTTGCATCATCTATCTTGTGGCATGGTATAAAGTGAGCCATTTTTGAAAATCTATCTACCACTACAAAGATAGAGTCCGCTCCCCTTTGGGTTCTAGGAAGTCCAAGGATGAAATTCATGCTTATGTCTACCCAAGGAGCAGAGGGAGCTGGTAAGAGTGTGTAAAGTTCATGAGACATTACTTTAGATTTAGCTTGTAAACAAGCTATGCATCTAGAGCAATGTCTTTGGACATCTCTTTTCATATGGGGCTAATGAAATTTTTCTTTTAAAATGAGCAAAGTTTTGTTTATTCGAAAATGCCCCATGAGCCCACCCTCATGGCTCTCTCTCACAAGCAATTTTCTAAGAGATCCTTGGGGTACACAAAGTTTACTTTCTTTGAATAAGTACCCCTCACTCACATGAAACCCATCAGTAGGTTTGGACAAGGAGGTAGCAAAAATGGGGCCAAACTCTTGGTCAGAAGCATATTGATCATTAATATAATCAAATTCTAAGATTTGGGAGCTCAAAGTGGCAAGAAGAGTATGTCTTCTAGATAAGGCATTGACCACTATATTGTGCTTCCCTTTCTTGTATTTGATTATATAGGGAAAAGTTTCCAAAAACTCAACCCACTTTGCATGCCTCTTGTTGAGCTTACCTTGATCCTTCAAATATTTTAGTTACTCATGGTCACTATGAATAACAAACTCCTTAGGAATAAGGTAATGTTCCCAAGTTTGAAGGGCCCTTATTAAGGAGTAAAACTCTTTGTCATAGGTGGAGTAATTGAGGGTGGCACCATTTAGTTTTTCACTAAAATAAACCACGGGGTGGTCGCCTTGCAATAACATAACACCTATTCCAACACCTGATGCATCACACTTTAGCTTAAAAGTTTTTGAAAAGTCAAGTCGAGCTAGACCAGGGGCATGGGTTAGTTTTTCTTTAATAAGCTCAAAGGCTTTTTGTTGTTTAGCACCCCAAAGGAAGGGAACCTTCTTCTTCACCAAATCATTGATTGGTGAGAAAAGTGTGGAGAAATTAGGCACAAAGCGCCTATAGAAACTCGCGAGACCATGAAAGCTCTTGATCTCAGTCACACTTTTTGGGGTGGGTCATTCTTGGATGACTTTGATTTTGTCGGGGTCCACATGAACCCCATCTTTATTGACTACAAAAGCTAAAAACACCACACTCTCTACACAAAAATTACACTTTTCAAGGTTTTCATAGAGTTGGCCTAAGGATGCAAAAGACACGCCTAAGATGACCTACATGCTCATCTAGGCTCTTGCTATACACTAAAATATCATCAAAATAAACTACACAAAATTTTCCTAAGCAATCCCTAAGGACATAATTCATAAGCCTCATGAAGGTGCTTGGGGCATTGGTAAGCCCAAAGGGCATTACCAACCACTCATAAAGCCCAAACTTGGTCTTAAAAGCGGTTTTCCACTCATCACCTTCCTTGATGCGAATTTGGTGATAACCACTCTTAAGATCAATTTTTGAAAATAATTGGGCCCCATGCAATTCATCAAACATGTCATCAAGCCTAAGGATAGGGTGCCTATATTTGATGGTGATGTTATTGATTGCTCGACAATCAATGCACATCCTCCATTGGCCATTCTTCATGGGCACCAACAAGACTGGCACAGCACAAAGGGCTTAGGTTCTCTTAAACCCAACCCTTCTCCAATAGTTTTTGGACTTGAGACTCAATCTCCTTGGTCTCCATGGGATTAGTCCTATAAGCAGGCTAGCCCCAGGTACCAAGTCTATTTGGTGTTCTATACCCTAATTAGAGGAAGTCATTTGAGGACTTTATTAGGGAATATATCACCAAATTCCTTTAAAAGCTATTGAACCTCTTGAGGTAGGTTCTCATGTCCAAGTTCTATGGCAGTGCTAGAACTAAAAGGGAAAGAAGTGGAGGGGGAAGAAATGGGGGATACCTCTTTGCAAAGGAGGAGATAGAAAGGTCTGTTAGTTAAAGGGGCTTCATTTAAATCTAATTTTGTCACAAATAAACTCTCTTTACTAATGACTTTCTTGGAAGGGACACCAACTTCCAACTCAACCTCCTTACCCCTTTCAAGCTTTAGGGGTAAAACTTTACTTTTTTTTTCTCCTCATCTCTCTTATGTTTCATGATGAGTTGGTCCTCCGCCACTTGTGAAGGTGTTAGAGGACACAACTTAATGTGCTTATCCTTATGAGTGAGGATGATGTTATTGGAATGACCATGGTGTATGGCTTTCTTATCAAATTGCCATGGTCTTCCTAGCAAGATATGGCCAGCTTCCATTGGGACTATGTCACACAGGATCTCATCTTTATAAGACACAATAGAAATTGGAACGTTGACTTGCTCATTGACCTCCATTTCCCCTTGCTCATTGAGCCATTGAAGCTTGTAAGGCTTAGGGTGGGGAAGTGGGGTCAAGGCTAGCTTTTCCACCAACCTTGAGCTACAACAATTGCAGCATAACCCACTATCCATAATGAGAGAACATATTTTGTCATTCACCTTACAGCGAGTGTAGAATATGTTCTTCCTTTGAGATGAGGACACTTTCAAAGGTTGGCTTCCAAGAAGCCTTCTTATCATCAAGAGGTCTCCCTCACATGCATAAGCGGTTTCATCACAATCAAATTGATATGCATGAACCCCTTCTCCTTTGCTCTTACTAGAGGAGTGTGAGATAGACTCACTACTATAAACATCTTGGGCCCTCATGATGATGTTTCTCTTAGTAGGGTATTGAGAGGCAATGTGGCCTCTCCCAAGATATTTAAAGCATTTGATACTACTAACTTTCTCATGAGAGTTAGTAAGGGTTTTTCTCTCTACATGTGATGTTTTATACTCTTTAAAGTGCTTGGGATGTTCCTCTTTGGGGTAACTCTTGAAAGAGTTCCCCTTAGGTTGGTCCCTTTTTACATAAGGTAGGTTATCCTTTTTAAAAGTTTTCCTTCTAAGTTGATTTTTCACCTTGATGCAAAGTTGAACTAACTCATCAAGGGAATTTTATGAGAAGAGCTCCACCTTATCACGAATTTCGGGGCTCAACCCACACAAAAACCTTGCCATAGTGGCCTTGGGTTCCTCAATGATACCCGCCCTCAATATAAGAAGTTCCATCTTTTGTCTATACTCTTCTATACTAAGGTTGGTTCGCCTTACTCTTTGGAGTCTATCCAAAAGATCTTTTTCATACCAAGAGGGAATATGCCTTCTTCTTAGAGCACTTCTAAGATCATTCCAATATCTTATGAAATGCATATTGGTACGGATTCTCTCATTGGTTAACCCAACCCACTAATGCATGACATGCCCTTGGAAGCTAAGGGTTGCCATTGGAACCTTTCTTTCTTCTCTTACCTCATGGCAAGTGAAGATTTGTTCTACCTTGATATCCCAATCAAGGTAGGCTTCCACATCTTCCCTCCCATGAAATGGGGGGAGATCAATTTTGGGCTCTTTATTATGCATAGATGAATGGAAGTTTCTCTTAGGATGATTGTAGTATTCTTCCTCACTTTCACTCCTATGGGTATGTCTAGATGGGGAACCTAAGACTATCCCTTTCATTTTGTAATTCTCACCATTCCCATGCTTTCTTTTTTCTTCTTCTTTCTCTTTCTTTTCTTTCTCTCCTTTCTCTTATTCTTCTCTCTTCCTTCTCTCTTTTTTCTCTCTTTCTTTTATTTTTCTTTTCTCCTTGGACTCTTTTTCTCTCCTTTTTTCTTCTCTTCTCTCTTGTTCTTTTGCCATCCACTCCCTAAAGTCCATGTTTAAGTTTTCTAGAGTGTAATCTTTAGAAATATTTCTTTGGTTTATACTCTTGTTTGATGAATAACTATGAGCACTAGAGTAGTGTGTGATGCCATTGTGCTTGAATTTCTAAGAGGAAAAAGGAGGCCAAAAACTTTTCACAAACAAACACTCCTTTTTTTTTGTGTTTTCTTGCCTAAAATGGTTTGATGAGTCTTTGGAACTCTTTAGCCTTCTAAGCGCTTTGAATAAGCAAAATAAAGCAAGAATTTTAAAACAAAAATTCAAAAGAGAAGGGATCTAAAGCGAGCTCCTAAGGTGTTAAAGGAAGTGTACCACTTCTTCCTTCTTCACCTAATTTTCGAGAAACTAAAAAATTGACTAAATCTTATTACAACCAAAGGGAGGGCCTTAAGGGCACTCAAACTCCCAACTACAAAATTAATACACCTAAATTAAAGAAAAAGTAAAGTCTTCAAAAAATGATTCTCCAAATGCTCCCTCAAATCAAAGTCCTCAAGGCTAGGTGTGTTACCTTTTGAAGTGATCCCTTAGGCTCTTAGTCCAACCTTCCAAAATATGCTACCCTTGTGGTAAGCTCCTTCTTCAAGCTTTCCCCCAAAAGTGGCACTAACACACAAACCAAAGAAACCAAAAGTAGAAAGGGGAGGTGCGAATAAAAACTCAAAAAGTAATAAAAGATAACACAATCAAAAGGATACTTAACCAAATGGTAAGAGTATATAAGACAAACTAGAAAGATGATTTAAAAGACAAGCAACAACTAAAAGGTAAACAAAAGAAAGAGAGCACACAATGGAATACCTAAGAATGACACTAGATTAAAGAGTAAAAAGACACAAATATCAAGTTCTAGTGTACCAAAAGTAATAAAATTTCTTTTACGGTTCCAAGTTCAAAGTTGAAGCACTTGCTAATTTTAGGTTAGGTATATCAAATGAATTTTTCAAACTTTCTTTTCTTTTATTTGTTCTTTTTTTTTTAATCCTTCGTTGTTTTTTTTTTGTATTTTATTTTAGACTTTGTTCTCTTGTTTTTTTTTAATATTTACTATATGCACCTAACTTGATTGTGAATTTAGTGCTTAATAACAAAGAGTTATGTGCTTGGAACAATAAAGAAAATTAAAAGCAACAATTTAGGTACTACTAGAAATGACTTCAAAATGCAAAGTAGTTATAGATGTATTAATGGTTTAGTAGTTTGGTATGCCACTGAACTCAAGCTTTGTTAAGTTTTTAGTAATTTGTTCAACACAAATACCAAACTTATAGCTTAAGTGAAAGCACTCACAAACAAGAACTACTTTTACCACACAAATGAGCTACTAATTATGCGTATAAGAAAAATAAAGACAAAGGGAATTGAGCAACTATTTTGGATTTTTTTTTAAGAATATGCTTGAAACTAAAAGCACATGAACCCCTAAAGGGACTTAGACATGAGGTATGACCCTCTATGTTGCTCAATTTAAGAAGTTTCAAAAGATTTTCTGTAAAAACAAAAGAGGCCAAACTTAAAAGGAATTAATAGACAAAATGGGAAATTATAAACATGACTTATAGAGAACTACACAAGAGTATAAAAGTGAAAAAGAAAAGCTAAAAATAAGGCAAAAACAAGGCAACTAGGTGCAAGGAAACACAAGAATTTGGTCTAAATTTCTTGACCACAAGGTTGTGGAATTCACCACAACGGCATGAATTTTTAGCAAGAAATTCTCAAAACCAAAATTCAAGCAAGAAAGCACCCAACTCAAAGCTTAAGCGGAAATTAATGAATATGAGAGAGACGTAGATGCAAAGAAAAGAACAATATAAATTGCATCAAGTAAAAAATACATGGCGCAAATAAACTATAACTCAAAACAATAAACTCAAGACATAAATGGAAATGATAAACTGGAAAGCTAGAAAAAATTGCTGAAATTAAAGATAAAATAAAATAGGAAAACGGAAAGAAAAAATAAATGAGGTAGGAAGAAAGTTTAGACCTCTAGAACCAATGCTCTAGATACCAAATGATGCATGTCTCCCTTGATCTTTTTCTAGAGGTTTTCTTCTTTGGTGAAATGGTTTGTGGAGAGGTAAGAAGTGAGGTGGTTTTAGGCGCCCCTTAAGGTAAGATAAGCCTAAGAGGGAAAGTTTGCCACAAGGGATGGAACCCTTGATAAAAACCTAAGGAATTCTCATAGAGAGAAGGGTGGACACTAAGAGAATTTTGGCCAACTCAAGGTTTTTCAATTCAATAAAGTGTAAAAAATACAAGAGTGTGAAGGAGTACCTTTTTATAGAGGGAGCTAACCTCTTGGACAAGTCAAGAAGGATAGGAAGAGCTAGGATTAAAAGGAGTCATCCAAGGGAGGAGGATTGAAGCCCAAAGTCCAATCAATCCCCTCCTTTATATGAGAATTGGTGCCCAAGCTACCTCATTCAAGGGCCAAGATTACTCCTTTATTAGTTTTGGATTTTATTTAGGAAAAGAGGATGTAGTTATCAAACTACCCCCTTATTTCCTAAATAAAGGTCCAAAAGCTAATCTTACCCCTTCTTATTACTAAGACATCTCCTAGAAAATTAAATGGACTAATACATGTCCAAAATAAAATCCTAAGTTCCTAAAGGAAAAAATTACAAGTAAATAAGTCATGACTTGCATAAGTTGATAGTTATATGGAGGTGAGATCTTCCTCCCTCTACTCTAGCCATGTTTTCTTCTATTCTCCTAGGTATGACCCTAGTGATATGACCCTTACTTGGGGAGCATGCATCAGTATTTCTTGTGCTTTTCTTTCATTCTTAATAAAATATTTGACTTGTGAAAAAAAGATATAAGAATTAAAACAAAACTCTTATTGATGCTTTTGGCTAAATTTTTATTTTATTTTTACATTGATAAGAAAAAGGTTCATATTTAGTAAAACTAACATATAAACTTGCGAAAACTTATAAGCTTATAAACTAACCAAAGGGTATAATAAAATTAACAATGTAAAATTACATAAAGAATATAATTAATTGTTTTATTTAAATATCTCAAATAAAATAATAAAAATAAAATTAAAAAGAAAAAATAGTAACTTATAAGCCAAATTGTAAACAAGCTATAACCTACAACAATAAACTTGTGTACCAAACACTTATTTTGGTAAGTAGCTTAATTATATGCTACTCAGAGTTTTATAAACTACTAGAATATCTCACTAAGCACACTCTAATATTCATGAATTTTCCTAATGCGTCACTGCTAAATATTTATGCATGTATCGTAACGGATCACCACTCAAATTTAGAAAATATTAATGCATTTGAGCGTAAATTTAGAATAATTTAGAAAAACTCATTTAGTTGTGTAACGGGTGGTATAATAGGTTCAATAACAACAAATAATTAGGATGAACTCTAATACTATATTAAAATGGTGAAATTAAACCTAATTTAACCTTATAAAATTAGTTTGTAAAATAAGATTTGCATTAGGCTATATAACTAATGGATGGGGAATCTCCAACCATGACTTTGACCACACAAAGACCAAGAAGCTCCGACTTCTGGTAAGAATTACAGCGTAAGTCAATCAATGAGAAGATCTCTATATTGATGGCTCCCATCATTACACTACATTTACAAATTTCGTTATGTCCAATTTACTTAGAGCTTAATGACACTGAAAAATAAAATAAGAAAGCAACTTTGAACATTATGAAAACCAGAATTTAATGGTGGTTCAATGCATTACAAATTAATACTACAGCTGCGTCATTTATAATACCTGCTAAGCTGCTACCTCCAAGTTCATACACCAATTATATAAATCATTCAGCCGCTCCTTAAGTATCGTAAGTAAGGATGATACCACTTTCGTGAAGAGGGTCCCTAGTGTTACCGAGGAAACTCTTGTCACTGATACAGCTTTATTGAAATACGGCATGGCAGACATGTATAACTTCTGTCCAACATGAGGTGAAGACATTGGTGAAATTACCAACTGATAATAATAATTATTATAAACAAAAAAGATATAGTGTAGGTTTGATTCATCCTTACCTGCATGAATGGTATTGCTGACCTTAGGAATTTGACAAGAAGTGATATTAGAGTTTTCTTGGACACATGACAAGCGTAAATAGTTTTAGCAGTTAGAAAATCAAAGAGAGGCTTAGCATAAGATGTGAGACTCGAGGATTGATTTTTCACAATTGGTGTAGACTGCTTCGGCTAAGAAACAACAGAAGAATGCCACTGTTATTATCGTCATTTGATGAAGTCATCAAATTAAAATATACTGTTTTTGTGTTTGGGAATCATTGCAAATATACAAGAGGAGAAAAAAGTTGATCGGTTAAGTCTTTTGCTTTGAGGTGATTTGGAGTTTAAAATCAAATCAACATCTGTAGTAAAACTCTACGCAGATAAAATAATCACTGCAAGTCTTGGTCACAATATTAGGACAAAACCTTAGATACTTATTATAGTACTGTTTTCAATCAAAATTCTAGTTTCATCTAATAATCAACATAATAGCAGTTTGAGTTAAACATTAACATACAGTATCAAGATAAAACTATTCTAATCAGAGAATTAGAGTAAAAACACCTAAAGGATTGTTCGTAAGTTTTGTGCATTAATATTATTCAAATTACTAACTTATTGATATAAATGGGTTTATTTTTTAAAAAAATTATTTAAGTGAGTTTGTTTTTAAAAATATTATTAAGATAAGTCTGTTTTTGGGTTTAACCTGATCAAAACGCTACTCGCAATTGTGGTTTAAATGATTTTAATTTTATGTAACTTTTAAAAAACAGGCTTAAAACATAAATTAAAAAAAACATAATTTTACGTAACTTTACAAAATATTTAAAAATAAAAAAGTCACTTTAAAAAAAATTTAAACTAGCATATATTTTTTAAAATATTAAAAAAAGAGATTAACTTTTAAGAAAAATTTAAAATATAATAAAATAATAAAGTAAATTTAAAAAACATATATATTAAAAAAACAGACTTGAATTTCCTTTATTATTTTATTATATTTTAAAATTTTCTTAAAAGTTACTTTCCTTTTTAGATTTTACATTTCGTTTAAATTTGTTTTTTCATTTAAGTTTTTGAGTTTTTAATTTTTTTTTTAATTTTTTAAAGTGATTTTTTTATTTTGTTATGTTTTTAAATTTTTTGAAGTTTATATTTTTACTGTTTATGTGCACAATATCTTTTTTAAAATTTTCTGTTTCTCCTTAGCCAAAAAAATAATTAAAAATACAAAAATATTAGAAAATAATTAAAAGAATAAATTTTTACCAAAATAATATTGATTATATTAAAAATTTTAAATAAAAAAATTAATATATATTTTTTAAAAACGCAAATAATCCTGGTTACAAATGAAAAAAATTCGTTAAAAATGTTATAAAGTGATAGACTTAAAATTAAATTAATATTATTATTTAAAAATAATTAAATGTATAAAATTTTATCATACAAAATTATATAATTTTAATATATTAATATAATCCATCTCAAATTATTGGAAAACTAAAATAACGTTTAGTTGAAGTGAACTGTGATGTTTATTTTGTTTGGGCCTTATTATTAACAATGGGCTTGCAATGACCGTTTGGTGTTTTCTTTTTGCACCACTCGAACTTCTATTTCACCGCCAAATTTTACATATTACTTAAATTAACCCTTCCTATTTATTTTTTGCTACGTTTATTTCTCTCTCTCCTATATATCCCCTCTCAAAGAATCCTATTTCGTTCCCTCTTGTTCACCCTCTCTCTCTCTTGTTTTTTCCTGTTTTGCGTTGTGTTTGGTAGTTGGGTGTGGGTGAGTTCACCTAATATGTGTTTGCAAAAAACATTATCTAAATTATTTTTAATAACTTATAAACTATAAATATAAACATTAAATGAACAAAAAATTAATTAAGAGAATTAGAAAAATATTACTAATAAATATGTATCTAGTGTCTAAAGAATTAGACAAATATTACTAATAGATGTGCATTCGTGCCTATAAACATTAGCCACTAGATGCAGTTATAGGATATGGTCATAACATAGTCATAATGCGACCATAAGATGTGACCATAATACGACCATAGAATAACATGTGGTCATAAGACATAGCGATAGAATAAAGCACAACCATAAAATAAGATGGACTACAAAATAAGATGTGATGATAGAACAAGACGTGATTATAGACATGATAATAAAATAAAATTTAAAATGACTAACACATAATTTTTAAGTTAATATTGAATAAATATATTATTCCTAGAAAAAAGAATGAAATAACATATGGTAAGCTTAAAAATTATATAATTTTCCAAAAGGCTATGATGAGAAAATTTAAATTTCCTAATTCAGGTTTTTTTTTTTTACAAGATAAGATTTTCTTGTACAGACTTGTACTACAAAAGATACTTTAATGAATTAGGACTATGCAATTTGAAGATTGTTTTTTACAAATTCAAATTACATAAGCAGGACTTGTCAAAACACAAAATTTGGATTACATAACCTAAATCTAAATTTGAATTGCATAATCCATATGCTTCCAGTTTTGACTAGGTTGTTCCATATTTAATAATTCAAACTAATCAAAATGCAAACTCGGATTATGAACTTGCTCTAATAGCGCTCATATGTTAACTTAGTCCGAAACAATGATTCTGAACTTGCTAAAACCTATTAGAACTTCAATGAAAGATGACAAATATGAACAATGAAGATGAGTGTTGCATACCTATAATGGAGGACCAGCAAAGACCAAAAGTACATGAATAATGCAAACACAGTTTGATATCATATATTTATATAAGGATATTTTTGTCATTTCAAATTTATGAAGGTGTAGGTAAAAAATGAGGGATAAAGGTAGAAAATCCCAAATTCAGTTGTATTAATTGAGCTTGGTCCATATATAGAAGACGTCCAAGTGACCCAAACTTTTGAGAATTGCATATGTAACATAGCATTATATCGTGGCCTTTTCTTTTTGTTATTCTATATTTTTTCTTATGTTTCATAGATTAATTGTGTTTAAAAAATACCTTTCCCTTACAAAGCACCAAAATAATTGAATTTTATAAAATATTATATTTTAAAATGGAGAATTAAAATTTTTAATAATTAGGAGATTAAATATTTCTATTTTAAAATAAGATGATTAATATAGGGATTTAAAAAAATACAAAGTTAAAATTGCATTTAAATAAAAATATTATACATTCCAGACTAAATAATTAAAATATATTTATTGAAATGCATATTTATATGTGAACACAATTTTGTGCAATTTAATAAAATATTTTCTTTATAAAATAGATTTTTTTTTGTATTGCATAAAATGGATCTAACACGTCTTGATTTAGGGTTAATTTGTTTCTTAAATTGTTCCGTTGGCTACGTACTAGTCTAATAGCTTGACTTGTTAGAAAAGTCGTGGAGGACTTAAAACCCATGAGGGAAGGAAATACCATTTTGGTGAAAGATTGCGTTTTCTTTTGGAATACACGTTTGGTTGTTTAAAATCAAAATTATTACAAATTATTTTTAATTTTTATTTTTTAAACATAAATAATTTTAATTCAAACACATTTTAATCAAAATTAATTTTAAAATAAAGCTATGTTTAAATATGCTTATTTAAAAATATTCTACGATGTAAAAAAAGGCTTAGATATATTTTTTGTTTCTGCAAATTAATATTTTTTCTTCTAGTTCCTATAATTTACTTTTATTTTAATAATTTTTTATAGTTTTATTTTAATCATTTAATTATTTTTTGTTTCTGCAATTTAATGTTTTTTTTTTATTTTAACCATTGCAAAATGTGTTTGCTATGTTTTTCGTCTTTTTAGCGCTTTAAATAGTAAAACAATGCAAAAATGGAATTATCTAAAACACTAGCTAAAAGAGTGAAATATAAATCAAATACATTTTACAAGGATGAAAATGATTTTTTTCCAGAAAAAAAACTCTAAATTGAGAAAATGAAAATATATTTAAACAAAAAAAAAATTCATAGGTTGAATGTTAAAATTGGCTTAATGGTTGATTCACTTGAAATTTGGGAATTCCACCGATTTTTCAATGTGGTTTATTAACTTGACATACTAGAGTTCCGTCAATTTTTCATAATTTACTACAACACATTTTTTAACATGCTCATTGCAAAACATCTAATTGAAATTTATTAAAAATTATAAAATGAGATCACCAAAAATTATGTTTTTTTATTAATTTTAAGCTAATAGTACGAAATGCGTTAAAAAAGTTTGTCAAATGTGTTGCTTACGTTTTTTAAAATCATAATACTGACATTATTTAATGTAAATAAAAAAATTGTTTAGAAGTACATTTTGATTTCGGATTTATAGTTAAAACTAGTATTTTAATATGTGTAAATACACAAGATAAATATTTATTTTATATAGCTAAAATTTATAATAAGTACATACTATTAAATTTCAAATCATATTGTAATTAAAATTTATAATGAATAAATATTATTGACATAATTTATAATTTAAATTTACAATATAATGTATCTTATGATGTAATGGTTTTTAAGTATTCATAAATTTTTTAAAATATTGAAATTTAATTTTTAAAAATTGAAAAATATGATTGAAAGAGACAAGTAATTAAGAAAATGAATCAATTGCAGAGATAAAAGATAAAACATATTGAAGAAAGAGGATTTTTGGATTAACTGTTAGTTAAATAAAATTAGAATAGGAAGTGTTTTTGAAAGGAATAAAAATTTAAAATTTTTGAAAAAGCAAGTTAAGCAGTTTTTCAAAAATTATTTTCGTGGGGTGACGGGACTTGGTCGAGGTTGGATGAGATCTATAGTGGGATTGAAGTGATTATTTGTGTGGATAAGATCAAGGAAACTGTGTGGGACTATGAGAGTGGCAAAAGTTCGAGTCTGACGAGTTCAACTTCATGTTTATAAAGGAATTTTGGGTCACATTAAAGGACGACTTCTTGGGTTTTTTTAATGAGTTTCATGAAAATTGGAAGCTAGTAAAAGAGTTGAACAATTCTTTCATTGTGTTGGTCCTTAAAAAGGAGAACCCTAAAAAGATTAGAAATTACCGCCCAATTTCCCTCATTGGGTGTATGTACAAAGTGTTAGCAAAGGTGTTTGCAAGACATAAGATGAGTGCTACAACCAGACTCAAATCGTTTTTTCTCAAAGGCTAGCATATTCTTGATGGTGTTTTTATTGTGAATGAATTGGTGGATGATGCGAAGAAGAGTAAAAGGGGTTTAGTATGCTTGAAGGTGTACTTTGAAAAGGCCTATGACTTAACCAGCTGCTTGTATCTTTGGTTTGTCATGGAGAAAATGGGTTTTGGGAAGAAATTGATAAAGTGGATGAAGGAGTGTGTGTCATAAGTGAGAGTGTCAATACTATTCAATGTTAGCTCTTCTAAGGAGTTTGGTGTGTCAAGGGGTCTTAGGCAAGGTGATTCGATGTCCCCCTTCCTCTATCTTATCACAACAGAAGGGTTGAGTCAAATGGTTCAGGAAATAGTAACAAACGAGGTGGACGTAGTATATCTCATATGCAATTTGCAGATGATACTCTATTGTTGACTAAGAGATATTGGGGTCTGTGAAGTTGATGAAGGCAATTTTGCAAAATTATGAGCTAATATCAAGGTTGAAAGTAAATTTCCATAAGAGTCAGTTGATTGGGATTAATGTCAGTGATTCTGAGGGTAGAAAAAGAGTCTCTTGGGTGTCTTGGGAGAGGATATGTAGAGTCAAGGATGAGGGTTCTTTATGGTTAAAGGATATTCATGGGAGTTGAATCTAATAATTTGTGGGTTAACCTACTCAAAGCCAAATATGCACAACTTGATGAGAGTTGGGTGGTGAGAGGTGGTCAGTGCTCTAAGTGGTGGCAAAATTTAAATTCTATTAATAAATGTGAGTAAGGGTTAGAGGATTGGTGGTCAAGAAAGGTTAAGCATGGTGTAAGGGATGAAAAGAAAGTGTTGTTTTGAAAGGATAGGTGGTTAGGTGATAAGAGTTGATGTGATACCTATCAACTATTGTTTAGCCTAACAGTAAATCCTTTAGAGTGAGTTGCAGATATAAGAGGTGTATGAGAAGGTAGAATTGGGTGTGGCGATGCCAACTATTTTCTTAAGAGGAGGAAATGACAGAGGGTTTATCAGCTGGGCTAAATGGAGTTATGATGCAAGATAGAGTTCTTAATAGGTGGGTGCGAAAAGCAGACAGTTCTAGACAATACTTGGTAGCCTCAACATATAGGGTGTTGAAGGGCAGCTACCAATCACATTTTTTAAGGTGTTGTAGGCAAAAAGAGTGTCAGCCAAATTACATCACTCATGTATACATCACATTCGTTATTAAATTTTATTAGAGTTTTAATAAATTCAACTATACATCACTCATGTATCAAAATGTTTGCTCGCGTATTTTATTTTTTCTTTCGTTGGGTTGATGTCTTCTTGCAGTACTTTGGATAACTTAAACTAACGGATTGGCTGCTCCATGTTAAGATATTGAATTCAATGGTGTAATATATCATTTAATTCGTGTAATCACAAGCAGCTGGTGGTTGATGTTGATTGTTATTTGTTGCCCACATTATGACGTGTATTACATACATTCTTATGCATAGGAATTTTAAGTGTTATTTGCATCCATTAAATTATATGTAGTTAGGTCTCCCCTACACCAAATTTTTAAGTATCATTTTAGTTTTTATAACTGATTAAACCTTCGAGACCCACCATTATTTAGATATCTTGGCTAGGATGTTATAAACTCCAAGAGAGAAAAGAAAAAAAAAACACAAAATTTGGTCGAGAATTTAGGTCTTTTTGTCTATGGTTTTTTATCATCGTTTTCTTTCCTCTATCAGTTTCCATGTATGAATAATGCAGCAAAAGAATGGCAACGAAAAAAAATAGTTATTTATTCCGCAGTTAGCTCTGTAACATGGCACTCTAGTGCAAACTGCAAGTACTGAGAATCACTTAATTAATTTCAGACTGACATCTTGCATGATCACAAAGTGCAAGTAGCATAAAAATAGTTTCAATTGTCTGTGTCTAAATAAACGAATCACCAAATGCAAATAAACAAAAGCGATAGATATAATTAAGAGGAAAAAGAAAACTAATTGTTTAATCCACTTTATTTTCCTTTTATTTATTTATTTTTACAATCTTGTTCAACTATCACAAATCATAGTTAGTACCAAAACCATGTTGGTAATATGCTTCTGACAAACGTATACCTTAAGCTAGTGATGTTTACTGTTTGAAGATAACAATTAGTATTATTGGTGAAAGGGGAAATTTTCCATCTTCTGCTGCAAAAATTGCATACACACACATATATTTATGTAGTTTTTCTAAGTTAACATGCTGGACATTAAACTATTTTGTTTGCTATATGCAGCAACTGAAGCCTTCCCCCGTAAATTAACGATTGTGGCCCTCAGTAACAGCCATCGGCATTGAATATGAAGTTCATGTAAATTTGTCCACCATAAAGTCCACGTGATGTAACATTAATAATCAAACATTGTTTAGTACTTCAACAACCATAGTGTAAATTAGCAGACTCAGAGCCCAAAATTGCATCTTATTCAGAGCATTATAGTACAGTCAACCAAACAGCTTTTTGCTCTAACGATTTTTATAAGACAGAATTGTTCTAGATATTCGGACAAGCATAAATTTAAAAGCCACTACTAGTGTGTTTCTTTTATTAGGATTATTATTATTTTTTTTAATAAAACACGTTACAAGATTTTTATGCTTATTGATGAATGGTGCTTGTACTTAAAATTGTGCGCAATTATGGCTACTGGCACATGAGCCCAGGCTCACATGGAAAGAGCACCAGTTCTTTAAAGAGACCCAACTGCCAGCCTAAGTTCCAACTGTGAGAAACAAATTTCTCATTTATGCTCCAAACTCCAGAGTTTTTATGACTAGCTTTTTTAAACTATTCTTTCCCCATTTTTCTTAGACCTTTCTTTTTCATCAATTACTTTTCTTTTTTTCCTTTTCTGGGTATATCTTTGAGAAAACACCTCAACAAAGTATTAAAAATTCACTTTCAAAATTTTATGGCCTGCCACTGTAAGCTTAACTTCGATACTACTGTAAAAGTTTAAATAGGGCCATATAATCATAGTTTAAAGGATTAATTGTCACTAAAAACAATACTATTCTCATTGCTAATAAAAATGTCACACATGAAAATTGTTTTCATTAATATAATTTGGATAAAATTTAATTTTAATTCATTATGTTTTACTATTTTTTCATTTTAGTACGTTTTCCTTCTTTATAAAATGCTATGTACAATTTTATTCATTTTCAACTTACTTGATTTGTGTGATACTTCATCTCTCTATATATTTTATGGCACAAATACAATTATTGTATACAACTAAGGTAATTGTTACGACATTGAAAATAAATTGTATTACGGAAAATGATGATAGTAAATGTGGTTTCATAAAATTAATCATACCAAAATATAGTGTTTTATTCACTATTATTTTAATTCAATTTTTTAAAATTTTAAAGTTATTAACATAATATAAAAGAATGAGGTAAAATAGTAATTTTGAAAACATAAAACACTTTTTAAACTTAATGAGCCAAAATAAAAATACTAAAATTAAATATAATGGAACAAAGAGTAACCTTTGGTCATATAACTTTTGTCTAACGTAAATTAAACTATTAAGGTCAACACTAACAATATAATGCGTTAAAAAAAAACAAAACTAGCAATATCATGTAGTATATTAATATCTGGCATTATATATAATAGTATATGTTCGTTATGTATACAGAACAATTTATTAATACCGTATATCATTTTTTTAAGATAATAAACTCAGGCTATTATTTATTAATACGGTATATCATTCTGTTAAGATAATAAACTCAGGCCGTTAATGTTTCAGGTTGTTTCGGTTTTTAAAAAAAATAAAAATTGAATTGATTAATTTTAAATGGGTTGGATTGATTCGATTTTCTAAATTTTTTTATTGGAACAAATGATAATTGGATTGGTTCAGTTTGGTTTAAGAGAAAATTGATAAAAAAATTAAAAAATCATTTTTTTTCATTAAAAAGTAAAAAAAAAATTATACCTAAAATTAGTGAAATTCATTAGTCTATTAAATTCATAATTTTATAACAAAATATTAAGTGTTTCGTATATACTAAATTAGTCAAATTAAATTATTAAAATAACACAACACAATACAATACAAACATAAAATAGTATAAATTTAAAATATAAAATAAATTTACTAAATTTACTAACTTTAAAATATAAAATAAATATATAATAATAATATAATATATGTACTTTTGAGTTGAGTTAGAGTTTTGAAATGCGAAACCGCGAATCGACTAGATATGGTCGGTTCTGGTCTAGACCTGATCAAGTGAAAAAAATTAAATCAACCTAATTGATTCGGTTTGGTTTATTGGGTTCGTCGAGTTGACTCGAACCTATGAACACCTCTACTCATAATACCTTTATTTAGGGTTTAGTTGTCGTTAGATTTATGTCAACATATATTAATCTAACGTCAAATTCTTTCCAAAATGTAATGCTAAATAATTTTTTTACTGCATATAAATTTTAAATCTAAGATATTATTTAAGAAAATATATGATTTTATTTTAAAAATTTGTTTAAATTTTAAATATTTTATTTTCTTATTAAGATTTAAGTCTTTAAATCTTCAAAAAAAAATTATAAATAATAAATAGAAATTATGAGAAGGAGAAGAGAATCACAGACATAATCATGAAATTATGAAGAGAAGATTTATAAGTTTTATAGTTGTAGATCTTGTTGTGAATTTAGGAATAAGTTACAAATTATGTTAACAAAAATATTGTATTTTTTCTTAAGTTGGTGTATTTTTCTTGTAAATATAAACAAAGAGAAGATACATATTTATTTTGTGCAATAAGCACTCAAGAGAAAGAATTGACTATGATAGTTTGTCTTTAATCATTCTCACAGGTTGCAACTTGTTAACATGAATACGCAGTATTTAATGTTGCTTTTGCAACAAGTTTAACATTGTCTT
This sequence comes from Psophocarpus tetragonolobus, assembly GCA_037954015.1. Classification (NCBI taxonomy): domain Eukaryota; kingdom Viridiplantae; phylum Streptophyta; class Magnoliopsida; order Fabales; family Fabaceae; genus Psophocarpus; species Psophocarpus tetragonolobus. The sequence continues at coordinate 90,659,304 of CM075690.1, forward strand.
TTTTGTTTTGAACTTTTAATTCCCCAACCCCAGTGGACATTGATGGAGGATAGACAACAAACGCTACTACAATTCGGCCGGCTTGCCTAATTGGTCTATCAATTCATTAATTACCAATATTCCCGCTCGCTCATATAGATACTACTGCTTTTCATGTTTCATTAAGAAATGAAGGGGACAAAACTTCAATTAATGATTATAACGTGTGATATGTTGTGCGTCACGTTAGAAATATATATATTTAAGAATATCTTCATATATGTTACCCATTTATTTGAGTTATGCTAGCTCGTGTATACATCAAGGGAAGTTAAATGGAACCATGCAAAATTTCCGGGTAAATTAAAAATGCCCTCCATGAACTTTCTGCAGAAGAGAATTTTTGGTATTACATAAGGCCAGGACACAAGAATTTCCTTTTCAGTTGGATTCTCTATCCCTTTTGAACGGTCATCCTCACCCTTTGGACTCTTTGTTGAATCAATGTTAAATTAGCATGAAAGAAAAGAAAGAGGAAAACAGTGGGATCTAACTTGTCTTCAAAGCCATTAGGAAGGAGAGAAAAAGAAGTAGCTGAATCAGATCACAGTATGAGCTTAACAAAAAGTAAGAGGCTTGAATTGATATAGGATAGGTTGTAACTTGTAAGCTATTCCAAAAATTTAAGTTCCACAGTTACTTATTATTAGAATTTTCAACATCTTTGTAGCTGACTTGTGTATGGAAATTACAAACAAGTTAGTGTGAGGATTGTGCGGATCTTCCTAGATAGCTAATCAAAGTTGTACCTTATTAAGAGAATTGAAAAAGTAAAAACTGTTTATGCGGAGTCAGCATGTATGCCTTCTTCCTAAATGAGGGAATAAAAAAGCATAGCATCATTTATGAGTTCTCACCATACAGTGTTGATGCCAATTTGCAACAAACTAGTGAAGAGTACTAAAGTCTCTTACGAATTAATTCTAAAAATCTTTAAAAAGTTTAGTTATTTTTCTTTTTGTTATTATACAGTTTGATTGTGTAGATCCGGTTATACATAGAATCTTTGCGTTGGTCATAAGCAATATCTATAGTATGTGATTCATAATGAGGACTGTATAGTTAAGGACAGTGGACATGCTCCAGGAGCAGACCCTCTGGGGTCCATAAATCCAATACACACTTGTACCTCAATACAGGAACGAAAGTAATGATATCCCTTTATGTGTTGCGTATGACACATTCCCCATTCCTCATTTATTTCCACTCTTATCACATTCTTCTATGATATGCCACTCCCAACATTAATTAATTAGTTTAATGTTTTTACTATTAATCTTATGAGTGATTAAAATAAGTTAAGAGTATTATTATTTTAAAAAGGAATGTTACCAACTATACATCTATGTATATGTTCTTTCACTCTCGCTTGGCTTTGAAAATGTTTGTGGTCCTTTCACTTGAGCCTCGTTTAAATTATTCTTGACACCCGGCGGTTTTTATTTTTTTATGTGATAAGATTAGAATGTCGATTTTTAACATTTATAAATAATTCTATGGTTAAAATTAAATAATTAATTATATTTCTCACTTATATGTAAGGCTAAAACTATTATGTGTCTGTAGAGCTCTGATTTTACAAATTCATTACATGAACACTTGATGTGCTATTACACACCTAGTGAGAAGAAAAAAAAAGAATAATATATAGGTATGATAAGATTTATGATGTGATAGGATGAGAGAGATAGAAAAGAAATAAAATGTGTTGATAAAGTGTATAAATTAGAAGAGTATATATGTATCATTATGCTTTATATTTGGTGGGAAAAAAAAAAGAAAAGAAAAAGGGATGTCAAAGGGAGAGAATGAAATTTGGAATAGTTGACCATTAATATTTTTTATATATAAAATGAGTAATGTTACATCCTTTTATATATTCTTTTTAAATTTTATAAAGAAATTATTAAAAAAATATATTCACGATTATAAAACATAAGAAGTGTGCAATACTTTGTTTATTAAATAATTAGGAAGATTATTGAGAAAGTTTTATAAGATGATTTAGAGTTACTATTTATTTAATAATCATTTACCTGTAATGGTTGATATTCAAATCAAATGTCTTTCTTTCTCAACTCCAACCGCATAATATTTAACAATTTTTTATAAGTCAAAGTATTTTATAAATAATAAATTGAAAGCATAAGAGATGACTTCTAATATTTAAACAATATAAAATAAGCTAAATCATGCTCTTGCTACACAAACATAAGGTTTCAATATTACTTACTCAGCATGAGAATGTGAAACTAACTTAAAATTACTACACCACTCCCACGAATGTAGTTATATAGTTTGAATTATGCTTTAAATATTCACCCTTCTACTCTGAAGACTATAACGTTTCTTGTCTTCCATAGTTGTCAAATCCCTGCAAACTACACCATAGACCACGTCTGTCTATGCTCAACTAGTCCACTGATTAGGCCTAAGAACTAATAGTAATAAGGTCTAATCCTAGTTGAGAATGCTATAGAGAACCTTTATCAGTTACACACTGTATACCATACCTGTGATGAAATGAGGCACGTAAAGAACACGTGATGGCCTGTCTCGTCCATAGTACTACAAAAATCGCATAAATCCTCCCCTTGACATATAATGCTATGTCTCAGCAAGTTGCACCAAGTAAGTAACATCTGTATCCAATTGGCACACAAAAAATCGTACCTTGGCTGACACTCTTTTTGCTCAACACCTTGAAGAAAGGATGTGATTGGTAGCTGTCCTTCAACACCTTGTATGTCGAGGCCATTGAGTATTGACCAGAACTGTTCACTTCCCACACCACCTATCAGTATCTCCATCTCACACCACAACTCCATTTAGCCTTTTTGATAAACCCTTTGTCATTTCCTCCTCTCAAGCAAATAGTTGGCGTCACCACACCCACTTCCACCCTCCCTCTACATCTCTCATTTATGCCATTGACATTAAAGGATTTACCACTAGGTTGAACAATCGTTGATAGGTATCACATAAACACTGATCACATAACCACTTATCTTTCCAAAACAACACTTCATTTCCATCCCATATACCATGCCCAACCTTTCGTGACCATTAATCCTCTAACCCCTGCTCACCTTTCTCAATAGAACTTAGATTTTGCCACCACTTAGAACATTGACCATCTCTCTCCACCCAACTTCCATCAAGTTGTGCATACTTGGCTTTGAGAAGGCAAACCCACAAATTATTCGATTTGACTCTCATTCGCCATTTCCATTTCCCTAATAACTCTAAGTTTACAGCATTTATATCCCTCAACCCCAAATCACCCTCATCCTTGGCTATACATACCCTTTCCCAAGACACCCAAAAGACTTTCTTTCTACCCTCAAAACCATCCCATAAAGAGTTTGAAAAGAGAGAGTGAAGATAAGAAATAATACCTTTGGGAGCCTTGAAGAAGGAAAGAAAGTAAATCGACAACGTAGATAATACAAATTTGAGTAGGACTAGAAGACCCGCCAAAGATAGATATTTACTTTTCATTGACGCTAATCTCTTTGTCACCGCCAACACTACTGGTGACCACGTGTTCAACCGTGACGAATCAATACTAATAAGGAGCTCCAAATAATTAAAAGACAATGACTTTGAATTACAGTTTAGGAGCACTTAAACTCTTACCAATCAGACATCACTAACATTAATCTTAATCAATTAACTTTTATGAAAATTTACTTTTAGCTTTGAGACTAGTTCATAGGTTTGCAATATAATATTTAACAATTAAAGTTGTGTAACAAGTAAAGGAGGAGTCGTGATATTAAGCAATTAATGTTGTATAACAAGTACCGGAGGAGCACTAATTAAAACGGTAGTTCCACTCCATTCTAATGTTGTTAAATATTTTATTATCTATATATGAGAGTAAACAGAAAGGGAAAAATTAGGAAAATTCCTTTGTCTCGCTAGCATAGTGCTTTTAATCATGGATATATAGGGAGTAGGAGTTGGTGGGTCTACAGGCCAAATTTATTTTGTGGGCCAACATTTATTTCATGAATTCCCCCACTAGCGTTTTCATGTTTTCTGTTATCATTAAAATAGATAAAAAGTTGGACCAAGAAAATAAAAGGTAAAAAGAACCTCAAATTTATCTTCTATTCTATGCCACCCACAAATTTGTTTGCTTCAAGTTCAAATCCTTCATACGTTTTCAAGATGCTTTACCAACTCGGGCAGAGAATTAGGGCTTGATGGCGAGACTTAAATTAAAAAGGGTCGTGAGTTTTTGTCATTGTTCAACAACACGTAGAATAGGATTCTGACAAAACTATTTTTTTATTTTTTATTTTTAGCAAGTGGAGTGATTAACACGTTGATCGTAAATACTTAGATTAGTAGAATCAACAATGTGATGAAGTTGCTTATGAAAAAAAAAAAAAAAACACAATGTGATGAAGTTAGCGCGTTTTGACAAATACAAGTAGGGCGTTTATTTTATTCACTTAAAATATTTTTTATAGATTATAAAAAATCGTTTTTTTATACTTTTTAATGAAAATATATAGTTTAAATTAATTTGTATTCAATCCTATACAATAATTTAAAAATAATTCTATCAAAATCAATTATACTCAACTTTAAACTATTACAAAATTAAAGCAATACAACTTGTGTTAATAAAAAAAAATACAACTTGTCCAAAAATGAAAAAAACAACAACAACAAAAGGATGAGAGAAACTAGAAATAAAGCGGATTCATTCATTCACTGTTTTTTTTTTGTAGTTAAAGAATTATTTTAATATAATAAAATGTTTTACAAAATATATTATCCAAAATCAAAATATCATAATTTATCAATATTGATTCCTCTAAAAAAGTAAAAAACTAATGAAACGACTCTAATTATATTAGAGAAATCTAGTAGGAAAGAGAAAAAAGATACATGATATTTATTGGACTCACTTGCACACATTAGTCTTATAAGAATCTTTTATCTTTCTCTCTTCTCTCTCCTATTATTTATCTTTGCTTGAAAGGTAGCTCATAATTGAATCCTAATAAAGGTGAAACTTGTAAAAAAGGGGAGATGAGTCATTTCTGAATGGAGATATCTGCCTTATTTGTCATAATCAACAAAAATCTATATCACACTCATCGTACTTCCCTTTGTTTTTCTCATTTGTGGTAACATTTCATTAATGTCAAAGGGAAGATAAAGAAATAAGCTATGACATGACAACCATATAGTTAGCCACTTTGTGGTCCATTTTGCATGTAAGGAATGCATGAATGTTATAAAAGTAAAATTTTATGAGTTATATGTATGACAAGAAGTCTTTCAAAGGTCCTGAGTATGGCTAAGAGGTCTCTAAAAAACTTCACATTTCTCTTTTATGAAATAGGTGAATTTGAAATTTGTGGGAGACTTTATTGTATGAAATGTAATAATATAAGTGTGGGGGAGGACTAAATATGTTTGTTTTGTAGTCTATATATGTCATGTTTTCATTTCTTGTGATTGAGATTAGGAATAACAGCAGGTCGGAACAAGCACGGGTAATGATTACTTGTTACCTGACCCACAAAAAAACTTGCTATCTTTTTAAAACCAGTCAGGTACCCATTATAAAATATTCATGGGTTTTTTAATACATGCGGGTAGTCATAGATACCTACGAATAATTTTAAAAAGTAATTTTTTTAGAAAAAAAGTTTTTCATAAGAAGTTTTATTTGAAAAATTTAGAAATAAAATTATACTATTTTTTACAAGATTACTTAGAATTAAAAGTAGATTAATATAATATATTATAAAAAAAATATTTAATACAAATAAAATTTTTATTTTATATTATCATCATTTTTATAATAATTTTATTAATAATGAAGTTTTCATAAAAAATAAGATTGATATCAATAAAATTTGACAATTATTTTTTTAGCGGGTAACAGACACCTGTTGGGTAAGGGTACTATGATACTCATATCTGTTAAGAAGTGAGTAGAAAAAAATTTGTACCCAAAGATAACGGATACTCATTTATACTAGCTGTGTAGATATTTTTACACGTTTTATTTATGAGTATTTACAAATATGATTTTCTTTTACATGCCTATTTAAGACATGTCCTTCAATTTCTACCGAATAAAATTATTTGTTTTTTTTTAAAAAAAAAATAAACCTTTCAATTTTTAATTGCATGTGATATCCGAAGAGCAAAATCAAATTAAAGGGGAGAGTAATAATTCATGATACCTAGTTACCTACACACATTAGTCGATAGTCTTTATTTTTCTTTAGCCTTCATTGCACTTTTTTGTCTTTCAAGTACTGTGATAGTCTAATTATGTAATTTTGTATCTCAAACTTCAATTGCATGAATTAGATTTTTTATAAGTTTAACACTTATATACATGAAAAGAAAAGAGAGTAAATTTTACACTAACATTTAATTATAATTTTTTATTTAAATAATTTTTAAAATATTAATTGATAAAATCATCAAATTTATCATATTAAATTATTGATGATATGATTATTAACTTTTTTCTTCATACATATATTGATTTAGGTTAATTACATTTTATGTTGACAATATGTACAATGAAAATCTAGAGAAAGCAAACCACAGAATAATTACAATATTTGAATAACCTAATTTAAGCAGAAAAATCTTATTGTTTTATTTCTATATTTTTAGATGTCTGCTACAAATACAAGCCATCTTTCTTGCTTTTGTTTTGCTCATGTAAAAAAAAAAAACATTACAAATATACTACATAGTACATAGGTTTTTACATACATTACTTTTCTAAAACATGACATGATGATGCCACAAAAAGTACCGAAAATAAACAGGAAGGATAAACTTTTTGGTAAACCTTTCTTTTAACATGTTTTTCTAACTTTGAAATTATAATTAACCGGCAGAAATTATTTGTTATAATTAACTGGCAAAAACAGATTATAAAAGCATTCCACCTAGGTTTGTGCGTCATTCTTCTATTCCTTTCCTTATGTGAATTAATTAATATACATGTTTATATTTTAAGATAAGAGAGAAGGGAGAGTGATGTAAATGAAAATTGAATGGTAAATGGTCTTGTTGGGGAACAACAACATTGTCTTCCCTTACCTTCCCTTTTCCTTCTTCCTCTTTGGTTCCCTTTGACCTTGAGAAAACCAACACCAACACACTTCAAATCCATTTTTAGGCCTCAAAACGCACCCATTACTCTTCTGCTTCAAAATCAAAACTTGAGATCTCAACCTCTACTCCCTCTTATTATGCAAAATGAATATGTCAGAGATAATATCTTGTTTCAATGAGAACTCAGTGAACGTGTCTCACTCCTCAATCTCATGTTCCAGCTACTCAAACAGCGCTTGCATATCTCCTAGTGTTACACCTTCAACTCAAAATTCAGTGTCTTCTGTCTACAAAACAACCCTCTCAAACCAAAAACAGCTTCTGATCACAGTCACGTGGTGCAAGAGCCACTCCAACCAGGGACTCACCATAACCTTGGGCGAAGATGACAACAACAACCCTTTAGCACAATCTTTCAGACTCAACACCAATGCACGGTTTTTCAGGAAAAAGAAAGGAAGCAAAGTGTTGGAATTCCAAGACTCGAAGGTTGAAGTCTTCTGGGACCTCTCAAAGGCAAAGTACGACACTGGCCCTGAACCTGTTGAAGGGTTTCACGTGGCAATTCTCGTTGATGGAGAAATAGGCCTCATTCTTGGTGAAGAAGATGTGGCCAAGAAGTTCAAAACGACAACCGTTTTGGCCAAAGTGTCGCTGTTGTCACGGCGTGAGCATTGCTCAGGCAACGCCGTTTACGCCACCAAGGCTCAGTTCTGTGACACTGGCACTTGGCATGACATTTTGATCAGATGCAGCGGCGAGAATGAGGGCCTCAAGGCTTCTGTTTTGTCTGTTTGCATTGATAAGAAGACAGTGATCCGTGTGAAGAGGCTCCAGTGGAATTTTAGGGGCAACCAAACCATTTTCGTTGATGGCTTGCTTGTGGATTTGCTTTGGGATGTTCATAACTGGTTTTTCAACCCTGCTTCTGGGTATGCGGTGTTCATGTTCAGGACTAGGAGTGGCTTGGATAGTAGATTGTGGTTAGAGGAGAAGATGGTGCACAAGGATAAAGATAGAGTTGAATTCTCCTTGTTGATCTATGCCTGTAAGAACACATGACCCAGCTTGTTCTTGGTATCAGATCACTAAGGATTCCACCCCACTACTTCTTAAGATAAGGGAACTTGTTCATTTTTATTTTTTAACACTTTTTTTCTTGTAGTTCTTGCTTTAACTCTTTCTTTTTTTCTTTCCCCTTTCTTCTTGAAAGGATACATACTAATTATTTTTTATCATAGGAAACAGAAAGAAAATAAATTGAGTGATATTATCAGAATGGTTGGTTGAGCATGTGACCTTTGTTTCTCTGGTTTTTTTAACTCTGGACCTGAATGGTACTGATACTTAATTTGTTTGACTGTTCCGTCTGTTCGTTTCTTGAGTAGTGTGTAGTACTGGATTTCTAGTTTTCTATCTGACATGAAAGAAAAAAAAAAAAAACAGGACAAATGGGTTAGAAGGTTTTTTTTTTTTTTCAAGGAAGAGAATCGAAAAAAGAGTTTTAGGATTAAGACATGAATATCGGTGAAGATTTGTTGAAAGGGAAAATGAGATCTTGGTTGGCATAATTGAGTTGCTTTTAGCCTTTACAGTAGAATAAAGTTGAGAATCTTTAGAATGAATTGAAACCACATTATTCTACCTTGTCCTTTACAATTTTGTTTGTAGCTGTTCACTGTAACGTTGCTCAAAAGGCTCTAAAAAATGATAAGCATCCACTGTGGAAACAAGTAATGGACAAGGTATGATTTATTTCCATTTGCTTCCAAACCAATCTGAACGCAATCAAGCCTATTATATCAATTTACAGAGCCCTTAGGCATGAACAAGTTGAGAAGGCAAATAGTTAAGCTTAGTTGGGTAACTTTCAGATCAGAATCATTAGGACCAAGCTCCAACAACATTCTAAATAATGTTATCCTTGGTGGCATGGTGGAACTTTTCATTACATGATGGTCTAGTTTAATGTCCTCCTTAAAATCCATGACATGTGTTCGTGACTCCTTGGTCCCTGCAGTTCTCTAGTCCACACACAAAAATCAATGATTGCCACCACTCTCTATTGCATGGTAAAAGATAGAAATCGCATTGTTAGGCAGAAAAAAGTGATCCTATTGTCTTGGCAATTCGTCTTCCGCCTTTGTTCTCTACAAGTGCAAAAGATATGTTAGGAATCTACCAATCGAATAGGGTATCATCCTTTAATAGTTGTTCTTTGACAGAGTATGTAATTATTTCTACTCTCAAAAAAGACTAATTATTTCTTATCTAAGAACATGTTTTTCCTTTCAGGCTAACACGAATTTTCTCCGAATTCACACACATTTGCAAAACCTATAAAATTGGGTCACTAGTTCCAAACTACTTTCTGATATTCAACTTAATATCAAATCAAATTTATTATTGAATTAGTTTGCAAGTTCATTTTTTTTTTAAATCGTTATCTTTTAAAAATCATTAGTAATAGTGACATTTTTACTGTCACATTAGTAATGAAAAAGCATGCTTTGACAACTTCAAAGTTATTTTACTTATACACTTTTGCTCAGCACACGCTCTACACAAACTCGCACAACCTATAAAATCAGAGCACAATTTGAAAATAGTTTGCAGGGAAATATTTATACATTTTTATTACTAATATCAATTGACAATTTGACATTTTAGAGCCGGTTCAGTAATGTTCTCTGCATTGCCCAACACCCATAGCAGACATTTAGCAATTAACACAAATTGCTTTGTCCAAAACATGAAGAAAAGAAACTCAACACCTAAGGTTTCTATTGTCAGTTTGTCACCACAAGGACCACTTTCATCAGCTTTGATGCACACATGGCAAAAATCTACTTTTTCTTTCTAAGGTTTCTATTGTCAGTTTGTCACCACAAGGACCACTTTCATCAGCTTTGATGCACACATGGCAAAAATCTACTTTTTCTTTCTAAGGTTTAATTGCACTTTTTTTTTTTTATTCCTTAGAAAATTTGGTTCTCCTGTTTTAAAATTAGAAAACCGTGTTTCTCAATTTTTTGAAACTCACTTAAGCTTAATTGGGTGACATATTAAAAGATAACTAACCGATTAATTAATTAAAATGAAAATTAACAAAATCAATTTTTGAACTTTTAAAATTTGGAGGAAATTAACCTTTTGAATGGGAGAAGATCCAAGCACATGACTTATGGTTCAAGATGGAGAGCATTAGTTTATCAGAAGGGCTCTTAGATGGACGAGTTAGGACAACAAATAGGTAAGAAGTATATTATGTAAGCTTTGTGTAAAGTATTATGCCAACAAACACAGTATATAGGAAGGATGCTTTTTTTAAGGTCTCATAGGCAGAAGGGATTCCTTCGAAAGTTCAATATTTGACATGACAACTTAATGCAAGCATGTTAGCCACTTGTGATAACTTGTGTCGGAGACGAATTCTTCAAGGAGAAGATAAAGGATGTGTTCTCTATGATGCATTAGTATAGAAATAGGGCTCCCATCTGTTTGTCAATTGTACTATGCCTTTGCAAGTATGATATAAGCTATGCACTTGGTGGGGCACAGTAATAACACTACATAAGGATTTGAGAGGTATTGGTTATAAATTTTTAGGCTTGTTTCGTGGAGTAAAAGAAGGGAAGACGGGTTGGCTGTTTGTATGGTTTGTAGTAGAGCTGTCAAAACGGGCCCGGACTCGTAGGTTCACCCGACCCACCAAGGGTCCGGGCTGGGCTGGGTTAAAAAAAGGAAGGTGAGCTTACTGTATTGCATATACAGGTTGGCTCACTTTCAACCCGGCTCACCCGAGTTGAACCCGTGGTGAGCCACGTTGACCCACCAACCTACTAAATTTTATTTTTATTATTATATGAATATGATTTTTTTAAAGTTTTAAATTATTATGTTACTTATTTGACCTATATTCCATTAAAATATACTTTTTAATTTATTTGTATAATTTAATTAATATTTTATATTTTAACACTAATATTTAACATGTAAATGTAGATTTTTAGTAAAGAATATCATTTAAGTATTTTTTTTAAACTCATTAAATTTAAAATTAATGCTATTATAAAGTATTTAAATTTTAATATTTTTAAAATAGTTAAAAAAATTTCCTAAAAAAATATTTTTTTTTTAATTTTAGGTGGGTTGATGGGTTGACTCGTTTAATCTACCAACCCATGGCGAGCTGGGCTGGACTCACTTTTTCTACCATAAAAGATTGGTGAGCTGGGTTGAGCCAACCCGCTTATTAGGTGGGTTAAGGTGGGTCGGGTTAAACGGGTCAGACTGACCCATTTTGACAACTCTAGTTTATAGGATTGTAACACATTTTGAAGGCTAGAAACATGGAGATCTTCAAAGGTCAAATTCTTGAGGTAGATGATATCATTTTGGCTAGACAATTAAACTCATGGGAGGGATGTCATGTAGCAAAATTAACGTTTCATTCTTATGCTAAATGGGTCCTTTATCGTGTGTTAAGCATTTACGGCAGAATGTTGTCACAGATTTTATAGTGTGATTAAGCAGAAACTCCTTACACTCTTTATTTTTTTTTTCTCATTAATAATATTCATTACCTTATAAAATAACATCAACTGTTAGTCAAGTTTTATTTCACCCAATTAAGCTTACACAATTTTCTAACGATCAGTGTTTTCAAATTACAATTGAAAAAATTTTGTGAAAATTAAAATATTAGAGGACATAATTTTCTGTTAAAATAAGGTGACAATTTTTTTGAATTTACGAAAATAGAAATACAATGGCATTCAATCTGAGAAAATATAATTAAAAATTAATAGTTAATGATATTGAAAGTTTAAAAATTATAGAAAAGTGGAAATATTTTTTAAAAATTACGGATAACAAAAGCAGAGATCGTAAACAAAGAAATAACATAGGAAGAACTATTTGGGCTTTTTTTGTTTCTCGAGACAACTTGGGGATCCATTGACGATTATTGTAGGAAAATTCTTTGGATCTCATGTTTAGCGGTCCATTTGTGAAGCTTTAGAAAGCATCGGGCCTCGCTTCTGATTTAGAGTAGAGAAAATGGGCAGTTTCTTTTAGCATCTTCTATTTTCTATTCACACTGCACATGTTTAAAATAACTAAAACCCTCAACATACCCTTGTGTGTATTCCGGAAAACTGATTTGGAATATAAATTTTTAAGTGTTTCAGATCAATTGATATATAATGCCTAAAATTTATATTTCTGATCAATTGATCTAGAATATATTATGTTAATATCTGATTAGGTGATTCAGAATGCAGTAGTAGGACATGACAAATTTCATTCCGGATTGCCTCGTATGGAACTGTAATATCATATTTATGTTTTGGATCAACTAATTTGGAATATTTAATATTTTGTGTTCCAAATTAGTTAATCCAATACAATTAATCATGTCCTACTATTGCATTCTAGATCACTTGATCTAAATTAACTTAATGTATTCTATATCAAGTGATCTAGAATATACATTTTAAGGCATTTTGAATAAATTGATCCATAATACTTTAAAATGTATATTCCAGTAGGTTAAAACAGGGTGAGGCTATATTGATAATTTTCAAATAATTTTAAACGTGTTGGAGTGCAAATAGAAAATGAGGGGGTGTTAATAGAAACTACAAAAAATATATCCCTTTTGTTAACATATTATTTCCTTCTATAATTTAAAGGTTAAGATTAATTTCTTGTTTAAATTTTAAAAATTAATTTAAAGAATTTACAAGTTTTTTAGTTGTCCCAAAAATTGATTGAGAACTTAGACATAAGTGTGAATTATGTGCAAAAAGATAATATTCTTATATTTGTTTATACTTTTGATTTGATTTTGTTTTTAGTTTTTCAAAAGAGTTATGATTTTTAAGAATTGTTTTGTGGGAGAAGATAAATATTTGTTTGAAAATTATTACGAGATGTGAACAAAAAATCATATTTACAAAGTGTCATGAATGAAAAACAAAAAACAATCTATTCTCCATGCGTTTTAAGTTTTGAAAAAAAAAATACAAAATTAAAAAGAAAAACTACTTACAATTATTACCCTTTTTTAGTTTTTAAAAACTAAAAAAATAATTTTTTAAATTATTTTAAAAAAAACTAAAAAAAAAAAAATTTAAATACTAAAATACTAAAAACAGTTTATAAAACTCATGCCAATTGTCTTTTATTGTTTTTCTTATTATTCTATAACAATATATATATATATATATATACTATTTGACATCATTCTCATATCTGGAGGCACATACTTACATTAGATTTATTTGAGAAGTGTCATCTTTTCCTAGCAAAATTCACATATTTTATCTATTGCTATCTTTCTTTCTTCTATCTTTTTCTTTTTCTTTTTCTGAATTTTGTTGTGGTCAAAAGGAAGTAATAAAATCAAGAATAAAGAAGAAAAAAAAATGATTTATTAGGTAAAAAAAGATAGAAATTTTTTCGAAACTTAAAAGAACCAAAAGGTTAATTTTATTTTCTTGTTAATTGAAGAATTTGTTTTTTGCGCTATCTAAAATTTGCAGCTATTTTGCACATAATTATTTCTAATTTTTATTTGAAGTGTCTTATCTTTAAATTTATCTCTCCCCTCATTCTTCTTTTTTAATTTTCTAAAATTACTCATGTTTCTTTCTACAATTTTTTTTATACTCGTTATGTGGTTACCTGAATGACAGAGAGCATATATGAGGTTTGGGAGAAGAAGTCTATGAAAAAGGTATATAAACAGTTTATACTCTCAACTATTCACTCATTTAGTTTGTAAATTAACAATTTAATTGTTAAATTTAAAAGTATATAATTTTTGTCTCTTAACATTGTCAAACAATGATACTTTTAGTTCTTCAAGTTATCAAAACAATTTTATTTTAAGAGGCTAGTAGTTATAATTTCAAGGTATAAATCAGGAAATTATAATAGGAATATACAATATTTTATCTTATCGTGTTCTGGTGTAGGACACTGACATGTTGTGATACTTTTCTATGTCAAGATTTTAATAGTAAAACTTAAAGGAAATTAAAATTGAATACGGATAAAAGAGTTCACAGGAATACATACTTCACTTTAATAATTTTCAAGAAAACCTAATATTTCAAAATCATAGTTTTCCTACCAAAACAAATAATAATTAAAACTTTTATAAATCGTGATTATCAAAACGACAATTAAAAACTTACAATTAATAGGTTCCATATTAATTAAAAATAACTAAATATCCTAATACTCACTACCTAATGTCACATGTTTATTAGAACAAACCAATAACTCATGTTTCTTCCTCAATACCAGTTCCCACCTCTTCTACCACCTCTTGACCTATCACTACTAGAATAATGGTAATTTCCTGCAGAAAAAAATCCATAGGTATTTCCTGCATATTTTCATGCGAACTATAGTCTGTATAAAATATTCCTACGGATTTTAAAATCCGCAACAAATTCCTGCTGATTTTTTCACGTGAAACTTTTTGCAGCTATTTTCGTGCGGATTTTAAAAATCGCAGAAAAATTACTTACGGATCCAAAAGTTATAGGAATTACCTATAGATTTAAAATCACTGGAATTACCAATGGATCCCAAAATCTCATGAAATTCTTGCAGATTTAAAAATTGCAGGAATTATCTACGAATTTTCCTGCCAAATCTAATCCTCATGAAATGGTTTAAAAATTAAATTTTAAATTATTAATATATATAAATTTATAATTTATAATTTATAATTCATAATATTTATTTTTCCATTTTAGTTTTCTATTTTTAATTTATAATTTTGAATTTTTAGTTTTTAATTTTTATTTTTTAAAGTTTACTTTTTAATTTTAGCTTTAAGTTTATATTTTAATTTTTAGTTTTTAATTTTAATTTTGATAACTATAAATTAAGTAGAATTTAAAATTAAATATTAAAAAGTTAGATATTAAAGTAAATAATAAAATTAAAAATTAAATCCTAGGTACTTCTTTTAAACAACACAGAGACTATAAATATTTGAATCCTACGTACTTTGTTTTTTTTTTTTTACTCAGTTTTTAAAATCCCACGTATCTTTAAGACTAATTTATCTATTGTGTTTTACTAATTGAAGAAATATAGAATTTATTTTATCTGTTATTTTTCTTATCCAATTTTTAGTCAATTTCAAACCAATCACATTGTAATAAGCAAGAGAATTGTATTTAATTAAAACCATTCAATGCATAGATAATTATAATTCCATTTTCTTTTTTTTTTCTTGATTCTAGAAGAGTAGAGTAAAAATACCAAATTGCAAAAATATTGATATACACTTGTTTCTAAAGCTATCATACTGCATATATGGTAGCAAGTAGCAACTATGCTTGATATATTTGTGATGGGCATGCCTTTATTTGAGACCATAAGCTCATAGGCTAGTTTAACAATATAAATCGATTGTGAGATATCTTCCATTCAAGGTGGTCAAGTTGAGAGCCTTTCCTATGAGAGCATCTACAAGTAATATCTTATAAGTCATTACAATAATATTTACATCTAGAGATGGGCAAAAATTGGTTTTTCAAAAAACCTGAACCAAACTGTTTGAAACAATTCAGTTTTTAAACTTAAAAAGCAAACTATTTTAAAAAACTAGTTTGGAACCAAATTATTTTTTTTATAAAACGGGTTCAGAACCAGTTCAAAACAATTCTAGATTAAAACCGAATTATTTTCATATTCTACACCGAGCTAGTTTTGAACTGTTTTCTTTTTTTAGTTCCTTTTTCAGAGTACTGTGGACAACTAGAGAGAATGTTTTTCTAGTAAGTACGTTTGTCACATAATTGTGGAAAGTTTCACAAAGGTATAGGATACAAAAAAATAGTTTTTTTTTATAAACCAGCAAACTAAACTATTTATAAAATCGGTTCAGTTTGAACCAAATTGGTTTTAAAACAATTCAGTTCGAACCAAATTGGTTTTAAAAACAGTTTGGTTAATTTTTATTAAACTAGTTCAGCTCAAAACTAGTTCGGTTTGATTCGGTTCAAAATTAATTCAGTTCAAACTAGTTTTTTTCACACCCTATTTCATCTCTCTTGAAAATAGCATGAGGTCTCTCATCCAATGAAAAAATTAGATCAGCTAGAGTACATCCTGGTTCACGGTTTCCTTTCCCAGGAAAAATGATTTGTGTGCCCTTCTTCCAATCAGGTTTAATGTTTATCTTCAAGATTTCTTCCATACACAATGACTCTATCAAAACAAGATAAGAGGGCTCTTAGCAATATTGAAATGAAGAGGCACAAGTGGATATATAATTCTTCAACTATGTTAAAACAATTCTATACAAATAGCCAAGTTCAACAATTATTCAATGAATAAGTTTGTTTTTCAAACAAGCCAATCAAGATTATTTCATGAAATGCTTTCTTTCTGTAAAATTAGTCTAAAAAATAAAAGAATGATTGACCATAATCTGTTTTATATCATTCTTCATATGCAAATTATGCCCATAATTGTGGCATGGATCAATCTACATGTCAAAACAACAAATTATATGTGTGTTTGAAACCTACTGAGAAGTAAGAAATCTAAAATTTTAAAACTATTACTACTAGCATCTCATATAAGGAAGAGTTGGTCAAACATAAAAAAAAATGATATCTAAATTAAATAATTAAAAAAATGGCGGTGTTAGGAAATACATGCTTACAACTTTAATCGAATATTGAAAAGCCAATTTTTGTGCTTTGGCATCTAAGTACAAACCTTTTCCACTTGCCAAAACTTTGAATTAAACAAATTGCTTAATAAAACAAATTTTATTAGAATATGTTCTTATTCTTTTAGTTTCTTCGTTTACTTTTACCTGTAAATATGTATATAAAATTAATCATATAAAATTAATCATGTGAAATCAAGGGTAGAGAATTTTGCAAAGGAAAAAACTGATTTTCTTTGGTTCTTTAAAATTCAAAGCCAAGTTATTTAGATTCTTTTGGTATTCTCCAAAGTTATTAACTTGGTAATTCTATCTAGTTGTAGCATTAATCATCCATCATCTATACTAAAGTTCTTATTTTTTTTATGTAACAGGCAATTGCTTATGATTTAATCTATAACAAGGTTCTTGCTTTAATCAAGCAAGAGACACAATTTTATCTTATTCCTTATACCAAGGTTCTTAATTAGATAAGTAATGGGTACAAATTTGTTCTAAAAGATATTAAGTGAGCATATCAAATTAACCTGTCGTTTCTAAGGCTTAGTATCTCTTGGGTTCATATTTGTGGCAGAGATGACATAGATGTAGCTACACAACAACTTTGAGGAAGAATAGATGAGATCAGAGTTACAACTAAAAGGAAAAAAATACAGGTTTTATTTGTTTCAAAAACCATTAAGAACCTTATAAAGTAAATAGTATAAGGCTGTTGGATAATTTAAAAAGGAAAAAGAAAAAACTAACAAAAAAGGTCTTCAAGAATATTCCTTATTCATCAAATATTAAACAACTTTAATGTCACAAAATCAGGTTAAAATTATCTCAATACCATACAAAACCCCCTGCAAATTCCAAGAATAACTAACATAAAGATAGATGAAATAAATACATCTTTATAATTGACCTTCCTTGTCCTAGACTGGTGGTACATTAACTCAATAATTGAATTATTCCTAAAAAAAATTTAGAGTAGCGTGAAAATAATCCTAATCATTATTACTAACTTGATAGGTGTAGTAAAAAACAGATACCTACATACATACTCACCAGAAGGAATTCTTGTATTTTGTCTGATAAGGGATCTAGCAACAACCATGGCATATTTTGCAAGAACTACACCTTTTTAGCTATGATGAACAAAACTAGTACATATGAACAGATTAAACAAATTGTCCAACATGACAGCCAACATCATATTCCAACGTGACAAACATAATACCAATTTGTCGCTTCACCCAAGAATGAGTATGTGATTTTTTTCAATCACTTCACTCTTCGTTTTTCTTGGAAAGTCTACCTTCTCTAATATAGCATCTGAAACAAGTCCAAGCTTCATAGCAAATATCAACATACCACCTGAACTAATTGAGACAGAGACAATCCTCTGCCCAGTTCCTTCAGTTTCTGCATGATTTCCTGAGTTAGCTACATAAGTCCAAGAGTGCCAAAGTGCTCCTAATACCACATCTTGTGATACTGATTCACCTTTACACCGTAACAAATTATACATTATCGATAAAAATTGTTGTCAAACGACACTAACATTGAGTTTTGAAATCTACAACTCTGAATGACTAAAGTAATCATCACAAGAAAAAAAAAGGATTGAAAATAAAATAGAGAAGATTGAAAAGGTCATTTTCATGAGCAAAAAAAAAAACCCATGGCACATGGAACAGGAGATGAATATTCACCATCCTAACGATAACAACACAGTTATACACCTTTACCCTTGTATTTCAAAATTCTCCACAAAAAATGATTCTCTAACTCTATAGCTTGTCACAATAAATGGGATAAGGCCTATCCTAGCTTCCTCATCAAACTCACCTAACTTACTTCACTAATACATATTGTCCTCTTCCTTTTAAATAATCAATCATATGATAAGACTCGACTTGTTTTCTCTGACTAGAAAATTGAAGGCAAATTTCTGAATCAACAACTAAAGGATCAAAGGCACACTTCCGTTTCTAAATTGTTCAAAATGGTTGTCACTTGAGCCATGGATGGCCTACATTTCTGTGAATTACTAAGACATGTTGAAGCAACTTTGGCTAATCTAATCAGAGGCTTCATGTCAGAAGGAATGACCAACCTAGGATAAAAAAGCTCATTAAAATTGGTTTCCCTAATCAAAGGAAAAATCCATTTTACCAACAATCCACCCTCACACCCTTTCCCACTTAAAAGCTGCAACAGGACCACCCGTAACCCATAAACATCACTTTCCTTGGTAGCTTCCCCATCTCTTCTTTCACTCCAATACTCATCATCCACATGCCCCACTAGCCCTTTCCTTTCCACAGGTGCCAAAAAGTTAAGCCCATAATTAGAAATCCTAGCACAAAAGTTGACATTTATCACATTGCTAAGTTCAGACTCTTAACAAAGAGCTAAATTCCTACAAACTTCAATACAAAAGTCTAGCAATAAATTAGGCTATGAATTACATAGTCTGCACCTTTTCTAATAAGAAATTTTATCTTGCTTGGTTAAAAATTGAGCTTTCAAAACAAAATAAACACAAAATTTATGTTGAGAAAATGAGTATAATTATCAAATATTAGATATTACAATACCTAAGCAGATTTGAAAGCATGCAAAGTATTCTTTGCAGACTCTTTTTGGCTCTGCTCTAGTCTTGAACTCAACAAGGTACTTGTGGTATTCATTTTCAGGTAAAAGACATTACTCTCGGGAGATGTGGCAGAAGGGATGAGGTTGGAATCAAGGAGGTTCAAAATGTCGTCAAAGATCTTGTCGAGCTTGGCCTCAATCTTTCCCTTGTACTCCTTTATAATGGCCATGTTCTCCTTATGTCCTCTACTTTCCTCCTTTTTCTCAATGGAGGATATGACATCAATCTAAAACTATTACTCGGTTCTTTGATTCTTAAGAGGTGATGGATGATTTTAACCAACAAACGACACTTGAATAAATGTACTATCATCCTTCAATAAAGAAAAAACTTAGAAAATAACAATGAGACCCTAAGCCCCGCACTGGCAAAGGGTGAAACAATGAGAGGTAACTTGGTAGAGCTTGCTGCTGGAGAAGCCAATGAAGACATTGGACGTTGTCATTCCAAAACGAGACGATATGCCTTTCTTCTTAGTTATTGTAATTTTTTTCGTGAATTAGTTGAAAGGTAAGAGATGGGTGAGGGTTAGGGGTGAGATCTTCGCCAAAGACAAAGAGGCTAGTTGAGAATGTGGGGTTGCTGAAGCGGTTAACCAGAGTGGCGAGAGATGACGTTGTTAAGTTAAGAGGGTAGGAAAGAAGAGGCATCGGAGAAATGTGAGATGAGGGGGGAGAGGGGGCCAACGGAAAGGGTAAAGAAAAGTTTTCAGAACTTTAGGACAACAAAACAAACTTTATTATAAACTCTTTTTTTTTTTAAAAAAAAAAAAAAGTTACCCGCGGTTTTTAAAACCGCAAAAAAATTACCTGCCGCTTTTAAAATCCGTAGAAAATTTCTACGGATTTTAAAAGTGACAGGTAAATTTTTTACGATCTTAAAAATTGCAGGTAACTTTTTTACAAAATTAAATTAATTAATTGCCAATTTTTAAAAGGCTTTTGTTGCAGGAAAAGTTTTCTGCAGATTTATTTATGAAAAAAGTCGTAGGAAATTTTTGCAAATTAAATCCTTCAGCTAATAATTATCCACAAAGGTTTTACCTGTAGATTAAATTTTACAGGTAAATCCTGTGATTTTTTTATGAATAATTGCAGAAAAATTCCCATGTAATACTAATAATTCTAGTAGTGTATGAGTGTTCAACCCCAAAAGAAAATAAACAACATAACAAGCAAAGAAGTGAGAACATGACTCACGTATATTAAGGCATGTAAGGAATAATATTACCCCTTACATACCAGATATCATATATTACATGGTCATTTATAACTTTCCAATCACATACAAATATATAATAGTATATGGGAACATGTTAACATCACTCGTATATAATTAAACATTTCCACATCAAATAATGCAATTCATCTTTATGCAAAATGTGTCACAATCATACCGTGCTGACTTATGCAAGTTCTTCCTAGACATATGCCTCTTCTACGCTAACCAAACATAAGTTTCAATAGGCATAAGCCTCTTCTACACCAGCCACAAGTAGGTTCCAATAGGAAAAAACCTCTTCTATGTTAGCCACACATAGATTCCAATAAGCATAAGCCTATTCTTCGTCAACCATGCGCACATAGGTTTCACACAACTTAAGAAGAACTAGTCTAGAATGTCGCACAATGGACAAACCTTACAAAACTCCCTAAGTTACCACTATGCAACATGCTCATCCATGCTTGTGTCACAGTCATAACAACAATATATCATAATGGTATTAAATTTCATTCTTAAACTCAGCTAGAAGGGTTCTCTATCAGACACCTCTGACTCATACCATCAATCACACATATAAAATCATGCTCATGTTCATCAATACATCACACACATTCATAAATCACACATGTCGTTTTAACATCATGTTCACATCCTCAATACATCACATGTATTTATAAATTAAATAAAATACTTCATTTTATACTCATTCACATAACATAAATTTAAAGGTGCCAAAATGGGTGGCTGGCCACCGCAGTTTGTAAGATAAACGGGTCAGTTCACCAAACTTAAAGATATCTATTTTTTCTAGCCTAGCTTAACCCATCATGGATTGGTGGGTTAGGTGGGCTGTCACACCAGATTTTAAAAAAAAAATTAGTTTATGATTTTTTTAAGTGAGATTTTTTTATAAAAAAAATGTAAATTATACATACGTAATTAAATTTAAAGATGCAAATTATGAACACGTAAATAAGTTTAAAATTTAAAAAGGATACCTGACATATATGTAATATTAAACAACACACAAATTATAAATAATATAAATCAGCAACATTCAAACCATGTTTGCATATAATCTAATTAAAAGATCTTTTCCAAGCATAGACTAAATGAATCAATGTCATCATTCATCAACAATTCAACTCCAACATACAAAACAACAAATAAAAATGGACCTTGTGGTGGGTTGCGAGCTACCCCAACCTGAACCACCAAACTCGTACGTTGGATGGGTCACAGAAGACAAGTAGATTCACAAAGCACCATTTTCTTCAGCTCGACCTAGCCTAAACTTGTGGTAGGTCGGACCTGTTTTGACATCTCTACATAAATTCACTATACTATAAGACACTCTTAATACATCCACCACAAAAACATTTTTAACATATATTATGGTTGAATTCATCACTAATACTCAAATCTAAGTCACCATGATACAGTCTGAGATCAAAACAAACATCCATTTAAAATCCACAAGTAGCGTAAAATCATAAAACATAGTTAATTACTCTCATTTTGTATCTCTCACTCCAGACATTATTTGTCCAATCCAATTGTGGAAAATAAAGATTAATATCTTACAAGCCTACTATCCAAAAATAAACCAAATACAAAGGTTAATGAATTATGTAAAGGTTCTAGACAAAATCAAATACAATATCATCTAGTTAGATGAAGTTCATTAGACACAAGACATAGGACAAAGTAAAATGTGTCTGTACTTTTTCATCTGGTATGTTTCTATCTTCCCTTTATACTCATACTGCATAATTGATTTCACAATCAATATTTAAGCCATAACATTCCAATAACTATCCAATATTTACACAATCATCTTACCACATTGAAACATCACTTAACCCACCGAAACATAAGTTTAACCACATTGTTTACTCATGTAATTTAATACACAATTTACAAACTAATCAAAAAAACCCAAGAATGCCTCAATGAAATAGAAATACATATGAAGAAATGAAAATTCAATCATCAAATAACTCAAGAATCATATGGAAGTGCATAGAAAATCATCAACGATAATTAAACTACGAAAGTGAATGATTAAGAAAACAGAATAGTGAATACAAGGGGACTTAGGACTTGCCCCCACTACCTGCATCCCTTAACATACATACAACAAGGTAATCTCACTCACCTTACCTCAATAAAGAAATGAAGATGAAGAGAGAGTTTCCTTTCTTGATCCGACGAACCCTTGCCAACATAGAGCTTCTATTGCGCTGCTATTTTCCCCCAAACAAACCTTCACATGCAGGTTCGAACGGTCAAAATGGAGCATCACATGTTTGGAAACTACTCCTCAATTTCTAGTACAATCCTATGGTGAACGACTTTGCAGTAATGAGATTATGAAACTATATAAAGTTTATGCAAGAATGAGTTTCTTTCTTCCTTTTTCTCTTTATGGCTTCTCTTTTTTTTTCACCTACTTCAATAAATTTTAGGGGAAAATGAAACAAGAGTGACTATACCTCTTCCTTCCCTTCTCACATAACAACCCTAATTAGCCTAGCCCATTCAACTCTTTACCTTCTCACTTAACCCACTAATTTATAATATGCAAATATCTACTAACAATGTAAATGTAAGCCCAATTTGGAAGATCTTATACTGTACGAGCTTACTCAATAAGAGCTTCTTACATAAGAGCTTATACTAAGCTCTTAAATTCAATAAGCTATTTGTGTTTTGATATACAAATTTATAAAAACACTTATTTAGAAATAAAGTATTTGAATATATATATATATATATATATATATATATATATATATATATATATATAGAAAGAGAGAGAGAGAGAAATATAAATAGAGATATAGAGAAAGGAGAGAGAGTGATAGAGAGGTAGAAAGAGAGGGTAGAGAGATGGAGGGAAAAAGAGAGAGAGGAAGAAAGAGGGAAAGAAAGGGAGAGAGAAGGAGGGAGAGAAAGAGAGAAAAATAGAGAGAGACTCAGTAGCAAGTATTAATCATAAGAGACAAAACAAATGTGAAATGTAAGAGTTAAAGTACGAATTTTTAATAAACTTAAAATATTTTTTTTCAAAAACTATTTTAAATAACTTATTCAAATAAACTTAAAACAACTTATTGGCCCTAAAATTGTTTTTATAAATTTATCCAAACACTGGTATAAGTGTTTATATGATAAGATAAACTCAAATAAGTTGTAAATAAGCTCTTCTAAACGGAATCATACTCTCTCCTTATTATTAGTTTTTAAAAATATTTATTTTATTCTCTTCTTTAATAACAATATATATACTTTATCCTTTTTAAAATAATTAATTATAATAAATAACTAAATTTCTATTAACTAATTCAATTAATTTAAAATAAACTAAAAGACCTTATGTATGAAAATTGCACTATTACATATGTTGTTGAGGTTTAAGAGTAACGCATAGGTTGAAAGGATTGAAAAAGTTGAATAGTGATTTAGAGTAGCTAATATGCCCATTTTTTAACTTCATATATTCTTTTTATTCAAGCAAATTATATGAAAAATTATAAAATTATCCATTTGTAAATTAAAAATCTTACAATTTTTTGTTGAGATTGTTGGAGATTGAAGAAAATTGTATTTAAAGCTTTGAAGGAGCTCTCTCAAGTCTCTTTTCAATATAGGTTTTGGTTTTGCTATTTCAATTTATTTTGCGGTACCAAACACATTTTTATACGTTTGGTACTTGTGTTGATTGTTTTATAACTTAGGCATAAGTATGTGATTTTTGAATTCTTGTTGTTGATCTTTTAATGAGCAATATAAATTCATTTTGTTGTTTTCAAGTTTAGAAAGCTATGATTTCAAAATTTCTAAGTAATGATTGTAATTGATAACGTAAGTTGGTAATAGATTACCTAGTTAACTTAAACAAGAAAACAAACGAATTAAGTTCAGGATCGTATAGTAATCGATTACCTGCATAAAGTAATTGATTACACGGTGAGTTTGAGAAACATTCAAGTTGCATGATATCTTTGCCTTAATGTTAATTGATACCACGGTGAATTGCATCATTATGGGCTATTTTAAAACATTGGGTAATCAACTACCTAGTAAGGTAATAGATTACATAAGTTATAACAAACTTTTGACTAACTTAACCACTCAAATATTCGAAATTAGAAAAGAAGAGATTAGGTTTTCATGAATCAACCTTTGCCATTTTGAAAGAAAACCTTCAAGAATAAAAAAGGAAAAATCCAGAAAATACTTTGAATGTTCATAAAAAAATTATAGTGAAAGTGAAGCAATCAAGAGAGTTTGATCTTACGTTTTTCGTAATCTTTACACTGAGGTGATATTGTTCTCAATACAAATTTTGTTTTCTTTTGTTTAGGGAGAATCTATTGAAACTATTTTCGTTGAGATTTTGTGAAATCTTGTGATCGAGTGTCAAAAGTGAGCTAATGTTCATGTGACAAATGTCATGGTAGAACATTCTCTTGTACGGTGCAAGACTTGAGCCTTTTGATGGTTATTGTTTTAGTCTTTCTTTGAATCATGTGTACATGATATTGGTAACCAATTCATAGTGAAAGCAGGGTTAGCAGGGGCCAAATCTATATTGAATATAAATCATTTTATGGCTGAACCAGTATAACAATTATGTCATTTTTTCTGTCTCTACACTCTTTATTTGGTTGAATTTGTTAATATATTTTACTGCATAATTTGGTAAAATTTAATACATAATTTTGTAAAGTTCAGTTTCATAATTTGTTCTTAATAATCATATTAAATTGACTTTATTTGAAACTTGAATTGCTTGGACACTTATGGAATTAATCTTGAGGTCTAGCTTAGCTTAGCATGTTCTTTAAAAAAAAAGTTATTTACTACACATAACACATTATCTGTAACCTCTGAAAAACATATTTGAAAAGTATATTGAAAGAATCTTTAAGGCACAAGTAAGGGTTTTTTTTTTTTGAAAAATTCTATTTTGAAAAAAGGTAAACTCAACCTCCCTTCCAGGTTACCTCTGGAACAACCTTTTGAAATTGCTATTTTTTTATTATTTTAAAAATGCACATTTTAAATTGTTGGAAAGATAAAGATTTAGTTACTCGTGTACCCAAGTTTTAACTCCAAATTCGGTGCAGTTTTTAAGAATGTGAGAAACAATTTATTTTTTTAATTTCATATATACTTTGATTTTAAATTTTAATTAATTTTTATCCAAATAAATTATTAAAAAGTTATGAAACTATCTATCTTTTAATTTAAAAATAATAAATTTTTAAAGTTTGAAACTGCTTATTTTTAAATTTTAAAACTGTCTATATATCGTAAGTTGTCATACAAATCCAGTTTGATGATTATTATTCTTTAAATTTTAAAGTTTGAAACTGATGGTTTTAAAAATTTTCATAATTATTCTTTAATTTCCCATTTGATGATTCAAGTACTTCAAATCATAGTAACATTCAATTTTTTTAAAGCTAATTGTTGAACTAATGTAAAATATTTTCATATAAGTTATGGGAGTGTGTCCACATGATGAACTGCTTATGACAAGAATCTTATTAAAACATTCTCTTCATATTTTTTGGGAATGCATATCACTTTCAATTTTTTTAACATGTACAATTTTAGATGTATTTCTTTGCAATATAACTTTATAATTCAGAGTAACTTTTTATTTTGGCTAGAAAAAGCAGAAGAGAGACAATGAGAATAAAAAAAATGGATCTCACATTGCATGAAAAATGGAGGTTGAAAAGTTTTCATATTTTATTGATAACTTCTTTCTGCTTTTTTTTTTTTTTTACCAATTTATGAATTGAAAAATAATTATAGAAAAATTTTTAATTTTGATTTCATTTCTTATTTTTAATCTTTGTAGTAAATTTGTTAACAAAAAGTATATCATAACCGTATATAAAGAGAATTACCATTTGAATAGTATATGCCTAGAAAAAATTATCAAAATACATTAAAAAAATTAATAGATACATGAATTTATACCATTATACAAAGAAATTGCTATTTAACGTCTAATTTCTGCACTCAGTCTAGAAGAAGCAAGTCACCTAGGAACCCACAACTACAAGAGAGTGTTTACACTTACATGATTATGTTATCTTTTTATTTAGAAATTTTGAAATTTAAAAATAATAGTTTAGAGTTTTTTAAATTAAAATAAATGGCATATTTTTACCAAAATTGATGTTTTTAAATAATATTAGTTTACATTTTTTCTTGAAAAGTGAAAAA
Organism: Psophocarpus tetragonolobus; assembly: GCA_037954015.1. Taxonomy (NCBI): domain Eukaryota; kingdom Viridiplantae; phylum Streptophyta; class Magnoliopsida; order Fabales; family Fabaceae; genus Psophocarpus; species Psophocarpus tetragonolobus. The sequence goes on from CM075690.1 coordinate 90,686,282, forward strand.
AGAAGTATTTTTATATTTTCTCCATTAGATAATTAAGAGATATAAAACAAGAGAATGATAGGTAGTTGAGACTTTATATAACTAAAAGCATTGAAATTAAAAATTAATAAAATAAATTTTTTTGAAAATTAGTAGTTTGAAAGACTAATAAATAGAAATTTTGAATTTAAATTAGTTTACATTATTTCCAAAAGTTACTTTTATGTTTTAAATAAAAAAGAATAAATATATAACATTAAGGGTACACTTGGTGAATTAGATAAGGAACATGATATGATAACTTTTTCTTATTATTGGACCAATATGATAGAATAAATGTATTCTGTTAGCTAGTTTATCTTGCTACCATTTTGTATAATTTTTGTCGTGAATGGGGATTGGGTTAGAAAATGAAAGGATAATATTATTTTTTACTTCCTTTTTGCTTTCTCATTAGGGATGTTCATGGTTTGGACTGATTTGATTTTAGGGAAAAATGAAAACAAACCAATTAATTTAAATTGGATTGAATTGATTAAGTTTTTTAGAATTTTTTTTCTTAACCTGAACCAAACCAAATTGAATCAATGATAATTAGGTTAGTTCGGTTCAGTTTTAGGGAAAATGATAAAAAAATTATTTTTTCTCATTAAATCATTAAAAAATATTTTTATACTGAAGCTAGTCAAATTCATTAGTCTATTAAATTTATAATTTTATAACAACATATCAAGTGCTTCATATATATTAAATTAGTCAAATTAAACTATTAAAACAACACAATACAATACAAACAACAAATTATATAAATTTAAAGTATAAAATAAATTTACTAACTTAAAAATATAAAATATAAAATAGGGTTGGGTCAAAGTTTTGAAATACAAAACCCTAAACAAAACAGATTACTGAATCTACTAACTTAAAAGTATAAAAGAAATATATAATAATAATATTATATATACTTTTGAGTTGGTTCAAGGTTTTGAAATGTGAAAACCGTGAATCGAACCAAACATGGTCGATTTGAGTCAGGTCCAGACCCGATGAAGTAAAAAAATCAAACCAAACTAATTGGTTCTGTTCGGTTTACCGAGTTTGTCAGGTTGACCCGAACCAATGAACACTCCTACCTCCCATATCCTCTTTCGAGCTCGACTCTCCTTGCACTAACTCTTCCATTCTTACCATCACACCTCTCAATTTTTAGTGAGTCTCCTCCCTTCCTCCCTTTCTCCCTCTTCCCTATTTCTCTCTCATTACTCACTCTCTCTTTCTCCGGTCGTTTTTCTTTCTCACTTTTTTTCTATTATGTTTTTCTTTCTCCATTGACATGTCACTATGGTACGTAAACATACATGTCACGCCTTGTCACTCTAGTGCCTCCACCAGCATGTCTGTGCCTTTCTGAGGCTCATCGAGACCAAACCATGATGCGAATGGTTATAGGCGATGGTGATTCCTTCAGAAAGGGTGTTGGAGATCTTGAGATAATGACGTGAGGATTGTGCAAGGAGTGAGGGTAATGAGAGGGTGCAATGGAGAAGGGCCTATACGACGTTGAAGGGAGGCGGTGGTGGTAAAGACAAGTTTTGGGACCACCATCTTCTTAAACTTCAGCAAAAGGTATCTAAACAAACGCAAATCCTAATTATATAGAACTTGCTAACAATTTTATTTTTTATAAAATAAATTTGAATATTTTTTAATAAAAAATATTTTTTTATTTATGTGCACTTATTGAAAAGCAAAAAAAAAAACAATAAAATCATATTTAAATTTACAATAAGGGTAACTTTATCGTTTTAATAATCTTTATATCATATCCTACCATAATCTTTCTATTTCAAACGTAGAATAGGATAAAAATAATCATATATATCTTTTTATCATAGTGTGCATCACCATAAGATAGGATAAGAGTTTATCATACTCTTATCCTATCATGTCTCTATAAACCTCTTCTATCCTATCCTATTATATGATATCATGTGTACTAAACAGGACCTAAATAAATAAAAGAGCAATAGTGGAATAATTTAACTATCATATTTTCATTTGTATAATTACCTATGTTATCTACTAAACAAAAGATTATATATAGATATTATAATATATACTAGAGGAAAAACACTGGTCATAGTAAAATATTAGTAAATAGAAATAAAAAATTAATTTTAAGTGTTTTAGTTTTTAACAATAGCTTTATAAAAAATGTGTATATCATAAGGGTAACTTTGTCATTTTAATAATCTTTATATCATATCCTACCATAATCTATTCATTTCAAACATTGAATAGGATAAAATAATCATATACATCTTCTTATCATAATGTGCATCACTATAAGATAGGATAAGAGTAGGATCAACTTTTATCCTATCATGTCTCTATCCAACTCTTCTATCCTATCTTATTATATGATATCATGTATATCAAACAGGGCCTAAATAAATAAAAAAACAACAATGAAATAATTTAACTATCACATTTATTTCATTTGTATAATTACCTATGTTATCTACTAAACAAAAGATTATCTATAGATATTATAATATATACTAGAAGAAAAACACAAGTCATAGTAAAATATTATTAAATAGAAATAAATAATTAATTTTAAGTGTTTTAGTTTTTATCAATAGCTCTCTATATATATATATATTAACTAGAGTTACGTGTATTATTTGAAGCACGTAACAAACTATAACATCACATCATTATATATCTTAATCATAAGGTGTTAATCATAATGCACTGGATAATTGAATTCGTTTTCTTATATTAACTTTATTAAGTCACGTTTAAATAATATGAATCTTCAAATTTATACATCGAATTTTCTTCAATATCTACTTATCTGAATTATTAGTCCACTGCGTACATTTTTTACTAATGGCAGGAAATTGGTCAAAAGGGAATAAATATAGCCCGTCAAAATGAATGAATGTTAATACTTTAATGAAGGCCACTTCACCACTTGTCTTCTGCAAGATAGTTTCTTCAACTTCAATATGACAGGCCAATCTAGAACGTACTTCAGCCCTCAAACATTCTCTCATCGGGATCTATACTGCTATTGTTAGTGGTTTCTTATGATTAGCTGCAAACTACGTCACACGATCACAGCTGTCAGGGCTTTGAAGAGTTGAACACTAGGATGATATGTACAATAATGGATCATGAGTTCATATATAAAAGAATATGACATTACCTTTTAATATAAAACCTTAAGGCATTAGGTTATGAGTCTTTTTTACTTATATATTACTCAATTTCTTACCAATGTGAGACTTCAACTCACACTTGAACTCCAACAATCTCTCTCAAGTGTGAGTCTCTTCCACATTGTAAACTCTCCCTCCAGCGAGGACATTCATTTAATGACAATCCCTTATTCACACCGCTCTTAAACACAAGGGGACATGTCTCCTGAAACTCTTGTCAAGAAGACTTTTGATGAAGGAAATTCACCGTCAACCTTAGTCGATCACAACCGTCACCTCTCATACCAGTTGTTGGGTCAAACCGAGGGGATTAAACACTAGGGAGACATATATAAGAGAATATGACACCACCTTCAACCTAAAATCTTAAGATACTGAACCAATTCAACGCCGAACTAACAAGGGTACCAACAAACATCTTGCAGCGCAAAACATCATTCCCGCTACTAATCAACATTTGATATTGAAAGGTCTAAAGGTGACGAGTTAGATCTTGAGTCCCATAAAAAGGATCAACCTTTGACACTAGAAAGTGTGATGCGATGGGTGCTACTTCGATTGCTTTCGAAAATGGCTGGAAATCCCATTATGACTCTGCCAGACCCTCTAGGTTGGACCACCAAAGAGCCGTTATCTAGGTGTGCATCTTCTATTGAACTTCTTGAATTTGTTGATGCACCTCTTCCCGAACTTGAACGCTCCTAGCCTCTGCATCAATTGCCCTTCGTGTAGCTTTCCTGGCACATAGCCTATATTTCCTCCATCAGCTGCTTCAATATTTATAAATATTTTAATTATCAAATTTTAAAATATTTTAATTATCATTATCACCATCTTTATCATTAGCATCTTAAGAATATTACTAACACCGTTTTACAAACACCACTTTTATTACTAATTTCACCACGATGATTTCTATCGCTGCCACCATTATCCAAAAATAAAATAATAATGTTATTAGTTTTGTTCCGTCATTATCAATCCTTAATCTTTAAAAAATGAGGTGGAAAAGAATTTTGTTTTAAAGAATTAATATATACGACTGAATTAGTATTTATAAAAGACACAGAAATACTTTTATTATTATAAACTATTGTAGTTTCGTTCATCTCTCACCTTTTTTTATTTTTTTTTATTTGCATTACTTTGTTTCATGAAAAAATTTATGATCGAGTAGTACGTCTTGGAAAGAAACTTGAAAAAAAAGAACTTATCATGCATACCTATATACTTTATAGATTTATCGGTATAGATTTTTATTTGTGCATTTAATTTAGATAATAGGTAGTACATTTTCTGTATTTGATGTTTATATTAATTTAATACTTTTATTATCTATTCCATCCAATTTATATTTTAAAATGGTTGTGGGTTCTTTTGTTTGAATGGAGTAGTGAACTATTGACGTGTATTGAACAATAGAAGATGCAAGAAATATAGACATGTAGTAGCCTAGAGCAAACATAAAAAAAGGAAGCTGACGCAATCCTCAAAACATATGAAACAAAAACCCTAAACTAATAACTCAAAGCAAGAGAAGAAAGAAAAACATAGAAAGCTAGAATAGACGTAATACTCTAGAGTGATAGAAATAAATATAACTTTAGATTAATAGTTTAAAAATGATAGTATATATAGAGAATAAATATAAAGGAATGAGGAAAGAGAAAATTTGTGCACATTGTATATTTTGAATTTGAGTTCCTTGTTCTTCATGAATAATATCTATTTGAATTTCTCATGAGATCAATATAAGTTCAATGAAATCTCTTGAGGTTTTTTCTATCTACCTTCTAGGAGATTATTGTAGAGAACCTATGTGTAAATTTGCTTAATGAGATAATAAATTTATAATCCCTCAAAGTAGTTAGGAACCAAAGGTAGGTAGAGATCTCTTAAATGAGTTTATTAGCCTGGAAATTTATAATTCCTTAGGTAGGTAGGTAGGAAAATTTACAATCTTTCTATAATCTCATTCAAATAATTAATCATAAAAATATAATAAGATATGATAATCATCATATCTTAAATTGTTAGATAACAATAAAAAATATTTTATTAATATCAATTCATAATTATATTCAACACAAAGTAACCATAAAAGAGACAACTACACTAACATTGGTTTATAAAAGAGAGACAACTATCCTAACATTAGTTTGTTGCGCTGAATGTTAGGGTGGATGACACAAGTGATTTTGAAAGCTAATGTTTTTAATCAGTGTTTTTCACTATTATGCTCATTTCTATATCTTTTTGAGTTAGTTATAACCTTCTCGAAATGCATGTCTTATGTTATCTATTTTTTTCTTACCAATAAAATTTTTGGCTTATAAAAAATATTATTTAAAAAATACTTTTGTAATATATATTCTGTATTCAAATAATTAAAAATAAATTATTTTAAAATAAATTTTAACCATAATAAGCTTTATCGAATCATGTTAATCTAAAATGAATTCTATCCCAAATATAAACAAGGAGAATCAATCTCGGTATCCATATTCCCACTTGATAACATTTATACAAATCAAAGGCATAGATGAAATTTTATTGTACATATGTAATTGTACATAAATGGCGAATGAATAAATTAAAAACAAATGAAAATCCGTCTGAACGTTAATGAAACACATACGTTATTGTACATATGTATTTTAATTCAATTCGGATCCCCTATATAGTTAGGTTAATCAATCGTTCCATAAATTGAGGTCCATGTAATAAGCATGGTCATCCCAATAGTCCACCGATGGTAGTGGGAAAAGACACAAACTCTCTGCCATTCTATCCAACAGACTCGGCATGTTAAACAATGCCTCCTCATCGAAGAACACTGTTGAAGATAAATCCGAATTGTTCTTTTCTGTGCTACTGTTGATCACATTCGCATCACATTTTTCACGACCCAAATGATGCATGCTCTTCAAGGACGAGTCCCACATCGTTTCTTTGGCTTTTTCCTCTACCGATGGAACCTTTTTAGCTCTCTTACACTTAGTTTTGCGGCCAATTTTCCTGCTAGAAGAGGACAAGGAAGAAGAAGGGATGATTGGTCTGAAACTCTCGGCGGCTTTTGTTGCAGCTGCTCGAATATGTTCAGGCGAAGGTGAGTTAACAGTTGGAAGAAGGGAAGCGGAGTTTGGAAAGTTTAGAACCGCTGAGGTGCCCCTAATCGCTAGGGCACCCACATCATGTGCCCTAGCCGCCATTTCAGCTGTAGGGTATGTCCCTAACCAAATCCTTGTAGTCTTCTGCGGTTCCCTAAGTTCACAAACCCACTTTCCCTTCCTTTGTCGGACACCCCTATAAATAGGGTGCCGAGTTTCCTGGAACTTTTTCCTTCCACCTTTTCTTTTGTGAGATACAGATTGTATATGCGATGATGGTACTGAAATTAGATTACGGTTATGAGGTGGTGTGCATAGCGATGATTGAGAACTATTGAGAGAGGAAGATTGAAATGAAAACGAGGAATCAGTCTCAAAATTCATTGAAAAGCGTGTGTTTGATGGAGATGAAAAAATAGCAGAGTTGAGTAAAATTTGGTAATAGGAATATGGAATAGGGCATGGAAAAGTATGGTATTCGGGAAATGGAGTGGGAACATTTAAAGAGAGGAAGGAGGAAAGTGTATTTGTGCAATGATTTTGACTGACGCATGTGATGTGCTGAAAAACAGTAAATGCACGCGGCCGTTTACTGATTTACACTATGCATCTGTGTTTTTTTGCATTTTTTTATTAGGAGGAAACGATGTTTTGTCGTTCTTAGAAATTTAGAATCCAGGTTTTAATTTTGTTATTAAAAGAGAAATATTAATAAAATAAAATAAAAATAAGAATAGTATTGGAAAAGAATAATTGATGACTTTCTTTAATTTTAATCGATCTCTATGATAATTATCCGATAACTTTTTCATAATCTCACAATAATCATCCCTAATCACGAGTAACTTCTTAGTTGCCCACATGTATGAAACAATAAATGAGAATCGAACTCATCACTTTTTTTTTTAAAACATTTTGACGACCACAGTGAAAGTAGTAAATTGTTTACCGATGACTTTCACCAATAAGAGACATCGACAACGATACTACTAAAAAGTTGATACAAGAACAAATTGTTTCTTGAGACTTTTATTGACAGGTTGGACGTAACTCCTAGGAATGTCATAATTCACAAGTGTTTAGAATAGTTTTGTTTAACATTTTGCACAACATCAAACTTCATTAGTGATTTGGTGATGATAAGGATTTTAAGGACACAACCCTCTGATATCTCGAATCACTTTCGGTCTCTAAAGACATAAAATCATTTATTTAAGTTTAATACCATTTACTGCATGCGTGATAATGTTGATTTTCTTTGAAAAACTTTTTTTGCTACAACAAATCTCATTGATTCCAACATTGATATTTTTTTTTTATTTTCATACCATCATGATACAATAAACATTTCTCCATTATCATGTAATAACTAAACAACTTGCATCTTCCTACATACTATACACACAACATTTTGCAGGTTACTTCAACAAAGTAATGCAACCTTAGTACTTCAATATGTATAGTACTCAACGATCCATCATAGGTCTCACTGTGAACATGATTTACACTCAGAGACCTATAAACATTACAAGGCCTTAATTTCTAATTTTCAGTGCACACAAGAATTGTACTTAAAGATCTATAAGTTTAGCATGTATGCACAAGTATAAAAGAATCTACATTTAATCTAAATGCAAACAAAAGTAGCATTTTTCAACTTAATGGTGACAAACAATACATAAATTTTAGTTTCAATGCAAACAAGAGTTGCATTTCTAGGTTAATGACAGACAAACAATACATAAGTTTAAGCATCCATGCCAACAAATTGTATTTTAGAGTTAAGATTGACAAAAAAATAAAGCATGAAGGACAAGACTTCCTCATAACTAATCTCCAAAGACCAATAACTTCATCATGAACTCACAATAACCACCCACTTGCACACATGTATAAAACAATAAATGAAAATCGAACTCATCATTTTTTTTTTCTCAGAACAAGTACAATGAAAAAATAATCTTCCATGAATAAGTAAGATTTTATTAAGAGTATATTTAGCAGTAATTTTTAATCATATTGAATAACATTCACGGTGTGGAAGAACAAATCTTTCTTAATAAACGATTCGACATTCAAAATATGAATTTATTATAAGATAATTAAAAAAAGTTAAAAAATCAAATGAGTTTTATTATTGGAGTAAACATTAAAAAAAAAATACAATCTTACAACCCACAAAAGATCTAAAAAATCTATGGATGAGTTTTTGAGAGTGGGATCTTCTAATGGATTGTGTTCGGTAGTATTATGCAATAATAATTAATATTTATTGGAATAAAATTAAATGCATATATTATAAATTTAAAATTAATAATAAAATTACCATAAAAAAATTTATCTGTAATCTCATATATTGATTGATTTTTAAATCAAGGTTATTAATGAACTTTATCTTTTAAAGTGCATTAAGATTGCATTTTGAAAAGCTGAGAAAATTATACTATTTAAATAATCAATTATTATATAATTAATTATAATTAGAATTAATTTTTATTTGAATAAATTTTCTGAAAGGTAGTTTAAAATAATTAATTTTATTTAGATGCGATTAAAAAACAATTTTTATTGTTAAAAAAAATGTGAACACGTTTAAAAGAAAAAATAAGCTATTAGAAATAACCTATTTTTTTAAAATATTTTTTAAAAAAAAAAATCAAGTCGGATTTCCTAACCTCCATCTTAGTTTTTGAAACAACTTATAATTTAAAAACCGAATTATAATCTAAATTATAATACTTTTGGAACATATTCTAACGCACCATTTGTCTCAATTTAAAAAATAATTAAGTATAAGTTGTATGATTTTTTTTTTAATTTAAAAACTTCTTTTAAGTTTAGAGTTGTTAGATAAATTATTTTTTACTGTCTAATGATAATAAAATATAATATAAAAAAATTACTTTGTAAAATATTCTTGAAATTTTTAAGTTTAAATATTATTTGGAGTTATAAAGTCTAATGACAAAGTCTACATGTGGAGAAAAAGAGAAGTTATAAGTTCGAATCTTTCACTAACAAAAATTAATACATTAATAATTAACAATTTGACCTATAAAAAAATATAAATATTAGTTGATTAAGCTTTTTTTTAATTAAAAGTATAGTTTATAAATAAAAAAGAATTAGATTAAATGGGGCCTAAGTATAATGTAATTATTTTTTAAATGTAAGTATAATGTTATTACTGTTTATAAAATAATAGTTAAATATATATATATTAACGAGAGAAGAGAATGTGAAAGAAGTTAATATTCATTTAATTTTCAAAGAATAGATTCCATTACCTTTTATCATCTAATTAATTCTCTTATTAATTAGATATATAATTTTTTATATAAATACTACTTAAATGTACTGATGGTGTTGAGCGTGCAAAGTATGCAAATCAAGGCTTACATAGTTTAAAAAAGCCTCCACATTTTCCCCTTTTTTTTTAAAAAAAAAAAAAAAGTCTCCACATAACGTGGACCACATTTATAGTTAAACGAAAAAATATTCATTCTATATATATCATTAATCAAATGGACACCGAATACATATATATATATATATATATATATATATATATATATATATATATATATTCTCTAATAATATATTAGTATAGTAAATTACAAACTGTATCACCCTCGCCAAGCTAGTAATAGAGTAAAGCCTATGTAAAAAAGTTTATATATTAATTTTACACAAATTTGTTTGGTATCTAAGTTTATTTTATAAATTACTAGATTGCGAGTTTATTTAAATTTAAGATGCTATATTTTAAAAGTAATTTATTGAAGATCAACTTATATAACAAGTTTCTTAAAAATAACTAGGTATCTTTAATAAGATTTAATTTTTTAGAATTAAAAACTTTCATTTTCAGTTATAACCAATTAATTTTTATGTAAGAAGAGGGCTAAGGTAGGGTAACCTATTGTCACTTTTTTTGTTTCTTATGACAAGGGTATGACGTGTATGAGACAAGATGGAGTAAACATCTCACATTTCCAGTTTGTCGGTGACATACTTCTCCTACTAAAGAAGGACTGGAAGTTTGTCAAGACGGTGAAGGTTGTGTTGTAGATTTTTGAGTTAATTAATGTTAAGGCTTAAAGTAAATTTTCATAAAAGCTTGCTTATTGGTTTAAATGTGGAAGAGAATTTATTAAATAAAGCTTCGATCTTTTTAAATTATAAGATGGAGACCACATTGTTTAAATATTTGGGTTTATCTATAAGAGCATCCCCTTGAAAGGGGTGATGTGGAAGCCAATGGTGGAACTGGCGAGGAGGAGACTAGCATTTTGGGAAAATAATATGTATTAATGGTAGGTCATGTTGTGCTCATCAAAGATGTTTTGTTTACGTTAGCAATTTTCTTTCTTTCCTTCTTCAAGGCTTCAAACAGTACCATCTTCACTTAACTCTTTATTTAAAAAGTTCTTATTGGATGAGTAGGATAATAGGAAAGTTAATTGGGTGTCTTAGGAGAGAATGCGCCGGAGAAAGGAGAAAGGCAGTTTGGGCTTGAAATATACGAGTAATTTCAATATAACAATGTTGTTAGACAAATGGAAACAGAGAATATGGGTGGAGCATGAAAGTATGTAGGTTAGAGTCCTAAAGTCTAAATATCAACATGCGGAGAGCCATTGGGAGGTGAAAAGAAAAGGTTGTTCCTTATGGTGGAATGATTTAAATTTTATTAAGTTAGAAAAACATTGGCAGTGAGAATCATTGTCAAGAAATGTTCGAGGAAGTCTCAGGGAAGGTAGTGAAGTTGATTTCTAGAAGAATAGGTTGGTAGGAGATGTCAGTTTTTGACATGCGTATAACCATTTGTATGGGCTTGCATTAGAACAAAACACAATAGTTAAGGCCATGTGGAGGACTTGTCTACGTGGAATTAGTCTTGGAGAATGAGGTTGTTTGCATGGGAGGAGAAATTGCTAAAGGGGTTAGAAAAGAGGTTGGACTCAACAGTGTTTCTAGAAGGGGTATAGGATAAGTGGGTTTGGACTCAAAACTGCTCAAGCGTGAACTCAATATTGTCAACTTATAGGTTTTTTAGCAAAGGAAAATGGGACAGAAAAAGATAATTTTTTTAAGCTCGAATGGGTGAAAGGAGTACCACCAAAGGTACAACTTTTGGTAAGCTCTTGGTATCTTCGTAAACTCTTGGCAAGGGACTGGAAGTGGATAGGTTGTTCACAAGGATGAATTTTCTAAAACAAAAGGTTTTAAAGTTAAGAGATGAGTTATGTGTTCTATATGGCTCAATGGTTGAAATAAGCGAGCATTTGTTTATGAATTGTAGAATATCTTCTAAGGTTTGGGATGCGTTAAGCAATTGGTGGAGGATATTCACAACCCTACACAATAACGTAAAAAATTGTGTTTCTGATGTACATGCTAGTCAATGGTCTTGAGAAAAGGAGAAAAACATGATCTTTTGTTTGGTTTGCTAAAATCTAGCAAATATGGAAGTATAGAAATGATGCAGTGTTCAAGGCGTAAAAACCAAAGGTACAAGCTAGCTCAGGTGACACAATTGACCTCGTGGGAGTGGTATCACTAAGCTAATTTAACATAACACTCTCACATAGAATAGTTAGTGAATTCTCTTTTCTACATTGAAGGTTAGCATCATTTAGTTGACATGCTTACAACTCTTATCACCCTGTCATACTCTTTTTTTTTCATGTTTGTATCATGTTCTTAAACATTAGAAAGACATACCTTATGATAATCTTCCCTTATATATTGCAATATAATTTTTTGGCTTAGCAAGAAAAAACAAGCAACCAATAATTATATTAATGATTTTATTTCAAACTCAATTAATTGTGAATTAGTAAATATATGAAAATGTGACTTTCTTACCTTTTTCAACCATTAGAGTAAAATTATGCATGCATATTTTAAAGCTGACATGACATTGTAAGAATAAAAAAATTATTTAATATTCTTTAAGATACTCAAAGTGTGTATCTTAAACTTTGATCATTGGAGATATCCTATGGTTAAAATTTAATATTCCCATTTTGGGGTGGGCGGTTACAAGTAGGTAAAGGATGTTCAATATTTGTCTTAATTTGAGAGAACTTTGATTTAATGGTTTAAATGTATTTATCTATGAGTAATTGGGGTCTTGATCAGTGTTTTGAGCTTTGAATATATTGAGTGAATTTTGTGAATGAATTGTAATATGGAATACTATAAAATTTAGGTGTTTGTTGGAATTAATTATCTGAGATATTTTCTCTTTATGAAGGTATTGATTTTGATTTTGACATAAAAATATAGTTATTAGAGGTTGAGATAAATGTTATGCTAAAATAATGATTAATGGAATGTATTGTGGACGGTTATAAGTAGGTAACAGATTATTCATTGTGGTACATTGAATTAGGGATACACAGTGACTATAGTTATCCTAGTATTAAGGTCGAACCAGGGATGACTAAACACTGGTACCAGGGTTGAGTTAGGGTAAACGTGTACCTAAGGGATGTACTCAGATAGTAACTGGTTGTCAAATTAGGTCAAGAGGATGCTAGACAACAGTTGAGTATTAGATAAGTATGCCTAAACTTCAACTGATTATCATAATGGGTCTAGTAGACACTATATATTAGTGTGAGGGAAGTTAGATAGGCTATTGAGTATCCAAATTCAATGAGTTTTCCAAAAAAAGTCAAATTATAAAGTTGATTACTCATGTTCATGGGAACATGAGTGTGATTGTTGATGTTGTGATAAATTATTCTGACTATAAAATGATATTTTTTTTCATATTTATGTAGAATTTTATGACTTTATACACTTACCTTTGCTTGTGTATGTTGTGTATGACTATGACATGATTGTGCTTTGCAGCAAGAAAATGGTAGTGGTGGTGTTGAGAGGCAAGAGAATCAGATTTGAAAGTATTTTAGGACTTACCTGGAAGCAAACTATGTTTTGGTTGGACTTTTGTAATCTTTTAGATTTTGTGCATATGTAGTAAAGAATGACATAGATTTGGCTAGGGATATGTACTATATAATGATAGAATTATAATGTACGGGAGTATGTATGATTGTGATGTAAATGCTTACGATAAGTTTGGATTTCAGATGTTGTGGAATCCTATTTAAATTTGGTTGAGATGTTGTAACAAAGGTTTTGTAATTCTGCAAAGTTTCATTGGACGGCAGGTCTCAGCCAATGAAAAGTTGCCTTTGTTGGGAATTTCTTGGCTTTGCGTCCAACAAGATATCTCACCCAACGCAAAGTTTTCCCTATCAAGAATTTAATGGGATTTTTGCCCAGCAACACATCTTGTTGAGCGAAGTTCCTTCAACAAAACAGTTTAATTCAGGTGTCTCATTGGGTGATTATTCTCGATGCCCGAGATACTCTGATTGGCCACCAGGCGACTTTACTTGCTTAGCGAGAATGTGCAATGTATGTTTTGAGTTATGATTTGTTAAATTTTAGTGTAATTTGTATTGAAAATGGATGTGTTAATGAGTAGTAGTATAAATTTTATTAGTATTTATTTGGGATGTTACATTTAACATCCCCAAACACATTTTTGGTCTCTTGACATTTTGAAGTGGGTATCTGTAGCTCCTATAATGTCACACCAACTTTAACATACTCAAACACATTTTTTGTCTCTTGAAAAAGTTAAGAAACTCCTATTTTTATATTTTTATTTTCAATTAATTGATTTATAAAATAATTAATAAATTTTTATTAAAAAATAAATTTTTAATTCTAAGAACATATCTTTTAGAAGATACACGTCATCTTGTTTTTAAAAAAACTCATATTCCTATGTAAATTAATTTCCAAGAGGATAGTTTTTCTGAGATACGTTATCTTAAACTAACTTAAAGAACTTATAAAAAGCTTATATGACATAAATTTCTTTTTTTTTTCATTTTTTATCTTCATTAATATAGTTGAGATATTTAATCTTTTTAAAGTAGTCAATTATATTATTTTATTTATTTTTATATTTATATATCAATTAATTTCGTCAAATATTTTTAATTAAATATACTAACTTGTAAATTTCCATTTCCTAAACATAGTTTATACAACCAACGCCCCTCGAAAGTAAAAAGATTTGAAATTGCCGTTAAATAATATTTTTTTAATTTATTAATGATGAAGGGTTGTGATGTGATTAAATGTCAATATTTTACATTGATGATAAATACTAATTAAACTTATTTTTTATTTACTAAATTGTGTAATCTTAATTTATTATTTAAATGTTATTATAGCTTAAAGTATCTTGTATTACAATATTAATTTGAAAAATTGTATTTAATAATTATATAAAATTAGATTATAAAATATAGTAGAGAAAACTTTAGCCGAAGTTAATCTTCTAGTAATTGTTGTCAGCAGTAATTAATGACCAAAATTTGTCTCGATTTAAAGTCCATATATAAAGTAGGTATTTTGCTTTCAACATTGTACTTAACTTTATATCCAAACCAATATTAAGTTATTTGGTTAAATATGACAAGTCGTTGTTGCATACTTTAACTAATGTTGATTACTTATAATGTTTGTATGGGTGTAAAAAAAAAAAAGAAGTACATTTTTGTCATTTTTTTTGGGGTGAAGATTTTGGTCATGTATTTAAAATTGATAACTAAGATTCAAATTAACTAAAATAATGTTAATCATCCATATATTGGTAATTGAGGTTAAAAAATGTATAATTATGAGTAAGATTAACTTTTCTTCTTACCTTTCATACTATCACCAAATACTATCTTTATTACTTTATTTGTATCTTATGTTTTCTTATTTATTTTTTTTTTCTTTGTAATGGGAGGGCGAAAACACAGGGTTAGGCCCCTACAAACAGATAAAAACATTCAATAGCTACTCTCATCACATCTTTATGCAAAAGGAAAAAGCAGGACATAGAAGAATGTTGTAAAATAATAGTTCATAGCGGATACAAATGAGAAATATTAGCTAAATGATCAGCTACCATGTTAGTCTCTCTATAAATATGAGTAAAAACTACCTTCTACTCCTTCCTAAACCAACCACAAATGAAACTTACCAGTGCCCAATACGAATAGGAGTGTACCACACCTTCAATCACAAACCCAATAACCATCTGTGAGTCACATTCAACCTGTAGCCTTCGGCTCCTCTTATTCCATCCTAACTAAAAAATAGATATGATCCCTTATAAATCTGCCATAATCACATCTAATGAACCCAAATTCCAAATGAAACCAGCAAGTCATCATCCTTCCTCATCCTAAATTAGGCATGCACAGGTTGTGGACTAATCCTACATCTTGACAGATCCATTAGTGTTTGTTGTAACCTACCCTGTAAAGGGAAACCTCTAGCAAAACTTTTGGACTTCATAAGAGTTGGATATAGATTTTAAGTACAATTGGTGAATGTGTGTGATTTGTGTTCCATGATAAACAATTGAAGTTGTAATACTGGTAAAGGGTCAAATGCCCTATTATTGAAAATCGCATCATTACAAGCCTTCCAAGCCATATGGATTGTAATTAATGAGAAAAAAGACATTCCACATTATTCCTTTAGTCAACGTTGTTTCCTCAATGTTACTTACAATTCAATCACCAACATTCATATAAAAAATGTTCTTACGCAAACACGAGTTAATTATTTTCCAGCACAACTTTATAATAGAGCAATCTCTTAGAATGTGCATCGCCATTTCCACCTGTTGGTCACAAAGAGGACATAAAGGAGAATTTTCTATACCTCTATAATTACGGAAAACATTTGTAGGTAATCCTCCATGCAAACACTTCCAAAGTAACATATTTTCCCTAGTGTGTGCATCTAGGCTCCAAAGTTTCATCCAATTTATGTTAATTGGCCCTAGTTCTAAGTGTCTAAGCAACTCATAAGCTAATATAGTAGAGAAAATTCCACTTGTACTGCCTGACCAAATGACATGATCATCCTACATTGAATCATCAATGGGTAATGTGCTGGAAATCCCCCAGAACACCCAGCCATGAATTAAGTGCTAAAACATATGATAGGACTACCTATTCCCATGATTGGCAAATTGTGCTACAACCATGTCATTTGCACTGATAGCCTCTTTGTTTTCAACCACACAACTAATAATTACTCTTGAAGGAAGTCATCGATCCCACTAGAATTTGACTCTACAACAGTTCCCTAGTAACCATAGAGATCCTTCAACAACCTACTTCTAGACTTTATTAATTCTTTTCCATAAAGCTGATGCATTATCATTATGGGATACAACAGGAATCAAATGTGAACCACATTTATACTTATTACGCAGTACACATACCCAGAGGGCATTTGGTTCATTCATAAGACTCCAACCCAACTTCATCACTAGAGTCTGGTTGAATTTAGTTAAGTTTTTAAAGCCAAGCTCACCTTTTTTATGAGGCTCACAAAAATTATTACAGGCAATTGAATGACACTTATTCACACGATTAGTGCCTTCCTACACAAATTGCAACATCATAGACTCAATTTTTTGGCACACTTTCTTAGGAAATAGGATCGTCTGCATTGTATAAGTTGGGAGAGCTGTTATAATTGCTTGTGTCAATGTACATCTTCCAACAAAAGAAAGACAACTACCTTGTTAATTGCTCAACCTTTTTTGAGTTTTTTCCAATAAAAAATCATATAGTGTTCTCTTCTTCCTATGGTGCATCATTGGTACTCCTAAGTATTTACCAATATCGTTTATGAGCTGGTATCCTAACATATTGCTAAGGAAACCTAATTGCAAGTGTTATACAAACAGTCGAGTCTTAGAGGGACAAAATCGCTAGCTAGACACCTCACAAAACATATCTAAGCACATCATGATAGTCTTGAATTGGCTTACTATGACTTTTCCAAATAGCAAAAGATCATATGCAAAAAACATATTGGATATGGGTGGCCCATCTTTGCTCAGTCTAACTAGAGCTTAATTCCTACACTGGACTTCATGCTCAATAAGATGACCTAACCTTTCAATACAAAGCACAAATAGGTACGGGGAGAAAAAGGTCTCCTTGACGATTGCCTTTTGAGGTCTGGAACTCCTTAGAAAGGTCTCTATTAATTAGTACCTGCATATGCATATAAGAGACATAAGAGAGAATGATATTATGAAAATGGTCATTAAACCCAATATCCTTAAGGGTATCCATAAGAAAACCCCAATTCAGACGATCACATGCTTTTGCTAGATCAACTTTCAAAGCCATGTCACCCTTTTTAACCCTTATGGAGAGGAATATTTCCTCAGCAATGACTACATTATTAGTATTGTGTCTGCCAGGGACAAAACTCCACTAATTAGGACTAATTTAATTATGGCATAACACTCTTCAACCTGGAGGTGATAACTTTAGTAATAATCTTGTAAATAATATTACACATACTAATTGGTCTGAATTGAGACATTTGAGTCGGGGCATCACATTTCGGGATGAGAACCAACAAAGTACGATTTATGTTTCTAATTTTAGCAGGTTATGGTAGCAAATATGAACCATTTCACACACAGAATTGCCAATGGTTTCCCATTGAGATTGGAAAAAGACTGGGTGCAGACCATCAGGACCTGATGCTTTAAAAGGGCCCATATTAAAAACTGCATTCTTAATTTCATTGTCAAAAAATAGATCTTGAACCCATCTCAGGTCATCCAGAGTTACTTCAGAGAAACATTTGGGAAGGTCCCCACAGCTATTCACGCCCTCCTCCAAGAACAAAGATTGGAAATAACTTGTTGTAATTCCCTTAATGATCATGGCATCTGGACAAGCTCTCCTGCATCATTCACCAAGCTCTATATTCTTTTTCTTTTCCACCTTATTACAATGTTAGTATGGAAGAATTTTTTATTTCAATCTCCAAAATGGAAAACTGAATATAAGGAAAAAGCTTGAGTGGTTCACCTACACTCAACTCAGAACATCTTATTAATAGAGATAAACCAGCGTACGTAAGTAATCAGAAGGGTGAGCTTCAATAGCCACTTACCTCTGACATACAATAAAAAATGAAAGATAAAATGTAGCTCGACTAACAACTAACATCAAATACAAACTTATATTTAATACTCACCCTTAAGTTGGAGTATATAAATCATATGTTCCACGTTTGAAAATTAAGTATTGAATACGAGGACCGTTTAAGGGTTTGGTTAATAGATCTACAAGTTGATCATAAGAGTTAACAAACTCAGTCGTAATTTCCTTTGGACAACACATTTTCTCTTACAAAGTGATAATCACCTCAAGTTGGAGTAACAACTAACATTAAATACAAACTTATATTTAACACTCACCCTCAAGCTGGAGTATATAAATCATATGTTCCATGCTTAGAAATCAAGTATTGAATATGAGGACCATTCAAGGGTTTTGTTAATAGATCTGCAAGTTGATCATATGAGCTAACAAACTCAGTCCTAATTTCCTTGGACAACACTTTTTCTCTTACAAAGTGACAATCAATTTCAATATGCTTAGTCCTTTCATGAAACACTAGATTGTAGGCAGTATGGAGAGCTCTATAATTATCTTAGTAAAGTTGCATTAGAGAAATTTTACAGAACTTCAAGTCTTGTATGAGTTGTTTAACCCACATCAACTCACATGTAGTTAAGGTCATAGATCTATATTCAGTTTATGTACTAGATTGAGAAAAAGTGAAATTTGAATCAAGAACTAAAGAAAAAAATTTTAAATTTTAAAAACTAAAAGTGTTTTGTGTAAAACTTTAAGAATAAAAAACTTATTGAAGCAAAAAAAAATTCTTAACAAAATTTTTTTCACAAAACTTTTCTACATCAATAAGAATGTGAAAATAAAAATATTTATTTTCACTTTTTTAAAAATATTTTTTCAAAAAATATTGATTATATTTTATTCTAAATAAATTTCTTAACTTATATGATTATACATTCTCAAAATAAATACTTATGATTGTACGAATCTCATTTCATGCTTTTTAAGCATAACTTTATCTTTTTTATTCTTTATTTTAAAATTTTAAAAATATTATTATAAAAATTAATGAAACATTTTTTATGATACGTAAAAATGACATGAATTAAAATAAAAGGGATTCCGTGAAATAGCTCATGAGAATTGTTTACAATTATGACTTTAGGGAAAAAAAAGTACGTCACGTCTTGTCTTATCATGAATTGTGAAATTATTGCGGATTTGAAAGTATACGGTCATAAAATTAATGGTGAAGTATTCTAAACGTCATGTGCATTTGAAAACAAGTAAGATTCACGATTTCTGAATATTGACGAGCAGAAGAATATTATTCCTGTATTCTATCTATTAGTTTATTAAGATTTTCAAACACGGAAAATGCTATTTAGGGTCATTAGCACGAAGAATAATTAATAAATATTAAATCAATAAATATTAAATTTTACGAGAATTCATAGTTAATTATAATGAATTTTTATTTAAATAAATATTAATATATCTTAAATTTATTTAAAGAAAAAATATTTATAAATAAAATTAAAAATAAAATAATTTTAAAGTTGTTAAAAATAAAATATTAATTAAAGATATTAATAAATATTTCAGTTTTTTAAATAAAGTAAAAACACATCAATCATCATTTAAATTAGAATTTATTTAATAACATAGTAAACTATAAACTTTTGTAAAATTTAAATGTTTATTAATTATCATTAATCAATGCTCTCCCCACATATTAATGATATGGACTAGCAAAACACACATATTAAGACAGCCAATAAATAAGTTAGTTAATAAAATATTTATAAAAATATTTAATATATTATATGAGTTTAATTGATATACACTTTTATTTATATGACTTTTAAAATAATAATGAGTAGTTAATATAAAAATATTTACACTAATAATGTATATCAATTAAACTCATATTATATTTCGTAATTGCAATAGTTAAGAATCTTACAGATATACCATTTTAGTATGTGTATTTATTTAGAATAATATTAACCTAAATTTATTATTATTGTATTGAAACCCTAAGTCCTAAATGTCAATTTATTTGAGAATTGTAAGAAAATGTAAACTAATGACAAAATGGAAGGGAAGGAGTAACTTCGTTACTGTGAAAATAATAAGTTAACTCAAATAATTTAATTAATGATTTTAAGTTAAAATTAATTAATTAATTACAATATAATATTTTATTTATCATTAGTATTATTATATATTTTACTATTCACTAAAAAAATTATTATATATTTTACTGTTAAATAAAGTTTGTAGGAAAAAGTATGTTGTTATAAAATTTGTTAGATAATTAAAAAGTTAAATACATTTTAAAGTTAATTAAATCATCATATAAAATATTTCAATTAATTAATGACAGTTAATTGATTCATTGTCAAAAAAACATGTTAATGTTACTATATATACAGTAAGATATTATAAACTACCTAATCATATATTAATGGTTGTTGGTGTAATGTTTTTTTTTTAACAACTTTTATTGTATTTACAATAACTCACACACATTATTAACTAGATTTTTTGACTGATGTAATTTTTTAAAAATTATATTAGTGTGACTTACTTCTCTTAAAAAGTGTTTGAACTAACATTAATGCATTTATATGATTTTTTCATTGACAACAAAATCATAATGCATTGCTAATAACACTTAAGAGTTCAGCTCATTTTGTTAAATAGAGTGAGTGAGCGTAGTTATATTCCATTTCTATAATACTTGTTCATGTTAGGTTTTTTCTTGTTCCTTCCACTACTCATTCAATTAATGAGTAAATGGTCATAATATGTTGTAATCTCATAGTTTTATTTTCTTTAATAAAATTTTAAGCATCTAAATTATTAAATGCATTTTTTGTATTTTTTCGGTCTTCTGCTATGTCCCTCGCTCATTTCTTTCAATCTCTATTTTGAGTTTCTAGATATGTTCTCTAAATAGTGTTCCTTTTTCTTTGGCACATCCTTCCTCTTACCCATGAAAAGTGTTAAATAATCAAAATGAAACGTGTCATCATGTTAGAGAAAGAAAATAAAAATAATAAACCCTTAAAATATGAAAATAAATAAATTAATTGAATAACTGCATAAGATGTAAATAACAAAAAATATATTGAATAGAACAAAAAATTGTCTGAATTCATACTTTTCTCAAACCTTTCAATAATTTGGATATTATTACCTGAAATGGAGTTAGAAATTAAAGACATTATGTGAAAAAAAAAAAAAAACGCACGCAAGACTTTCTATTTACTATCGATACAATTAGGATTTTATAGAGTTTTAGTTTTTTTAAAATAGTCTAGTTGGTTTTTTTTATAGTCAAAACTTATTTGTTAATTTATTACTTTTATTATTTGAAGAATTCTAATTTACTGCGTAACGTTTCTTCTTATATGTAAACTTTATCTTTAAACCTTCTTATAAGCCCTTGGTTGGTATAAAAAAGCTATGTGGTATTTAACATTAAGATATCAGTGTTGTTTGTACAAATCATATTTCTAGTTACTACTAATCATATTTCTCTTTTTTGTGAATGTTAATCAAAGTTTGGTGATACTAACTAAACTTTCGCTTGTCAGTCTCAATCAAAATTTCGCTTTCTATTGAATTTGCGGCTTAACAGGTTTCAACAATATTGAAGATATATATTACTAAAAAAAAAAACAGAATAGAATATATATATATATATATATAGAGAGAGAAAGGTTATATCAAGTTACAACATTTTATTATAATTAAAAAAAAAACAAATCATAATAATTAGTTGATTAAAGATATCAACTTAAATTAAAATTATTCATTTAAAATATCATATGTTTCTTTCCGAAATTTATCCGCATTCGCATTTCCATGCATCCCTACCTTTACCTTTATCCCATAATTTTTCACCACCATTGGTGTCACTGCCCCTATTACTATTGTTGTTACTGTCATTACCATGTCGTCGCCGCTACCATTACTACCACCCCCACTTATGGTTGTTGCCACCACTACTACCATTATCGCTACCCTTACCTCAAACTAAATAGGTATTTTTTATTTTTTTGGTTTTTTAATTCAATTTCCAATTCGGTTTATTCCATTTTAAACACCCTTGTGTATGTGAATACTTTAATAAGAAATTAGAACAAATAATAATAACCGTTTGATTAAAAAATAACAATTTAGATTAAAATGACTCATTTGAAATTAAATTTCACATGTGTATTTCTGGGTAACTTAACTGCACTCCTAAACCCACCTTCACCCCTTCCCTTCAAACTCATCGTTGTCGTCACTACTATCGCCACATCATCAATTCAGTTTGAAAGAATTATAAAATATGAATCAAATCAAACCAATTGTCAAGGAGTTTTGTTTAATTTTTTTTTATTTTGAAATATGTTATTAAATATTTAATTTTTTTTACTTTGTGAATTATTTAAATATCTATTGGTAATTTACTGAAAATCAACCTCATTTCAAAACTACCTAAAAAATAAAATTTCGCAACATATCTAACTAGTAGAAATTATAGTAGTATTATGCTATTAGTCATTATTTGTTTATTACTTAACTATATTTATAACATAAATCATGTCATATCTTTTAAACTAAACATTATTTATTTTAAATTTTTTATAAGATAAACGATAAAAAATAATTTAATTTTAGAAAATAAAGAATAATAAATTAGATCTTATTTAGAATTAAATTTTTAATCTTTTATTTGCATAAAGTTTATATAGTTTTTTTTTTTACTTTTTTAATCTCATTTAACTAATGTATTATTTTTGTAATCTCATTTAGTTTTGTTTTAGTATCAAAACAAATTTAAATTTCTAGTATTATATATATATTTTTTTATAGATAAATATTAGTATTAATAGTAATGTTTGTTTTTTAAACATAAGGATTAAATTCAGAATTCTTCTTTTTCTTCCTCTTTCTTTAACACCAGAATCATCTTATATTTTCCTATATATTTTTCTATTAATAGTTTTAATTTCTATGACCAAGGAATTATATTTTTTATGATACAAATTACTTGATTTTTATAGTGATTATTATTATGTGATAAAATTAATTATTATTTAATAATAACAGATTAATTAGTATATACTAATAGTGTAAAAGAGTTTTATATTGCAAACTCTTTCTTTATATGACTTTTAAAGTATTAATTGGTAAAGTAAAAAAAATTATCATAAATAAAAAGTTAAGATTAAATGTTAGTGTAAAACTTTTTACATTAATGGTGCACAATTATTTTTTTAATAATAAAATCTAAAATTATTAATAAAATAAATATATAAATTAAAATATTATAAATTTATTTAAAAATTAAAAAAAAAATTAAAATATTTAACGATCTAAATCATAACTAGTCCTTTATAATGTAGAAATTGAGCTTTAACTTGCGAATGCGTGGTTATTTTTCACCTTGAATGCAACTTCAAATTATTCCCTACTATAGACCAAGACTAATAATTATCCGAAGTTAGTCGCAGGCGGCACCTGACAAAGTTAGGACTTTTTTTTTTTATTATTGATAAAAAAAGTCACGTTCAATGTTTGATTCACGAACCAATTGAATAATAATAATGATGAAAAATTCATGAACCTAAAACACTTTTATCTAATAATAAAATACGAGTGTTCATCATTTCTGTTGATTCGGTGGTGTTAGGAAAATGAAAATTGAATTAATTAATTTTAATTGAATTGTGTTGGTTTGGATTTTTTAAAAATTATTTTACTTAAATCAAACTAAATTAATGATAATAAACTGGTTTGATTTTAAGAAAAATTGATAAAAAATTAAAAAATAATTTGTTTATTAAATCATAAAAAATAAATTTATACCTAAAATTATCTAAATTTATTAGTTTATTAAATTCATAATTTTATAATAAAATATTAAGTGTTTTATATATATTAAATTAGTTAAATTAAATTATTAAAATATCACAATATAATACAAATAATATATTGTATAAATTTAAAATATAAAATAAAATTATTAATCTAAAAATATAAAATAAATATATAATGTTACATACTTTTAGGTTAATTTAGGTTAAATAAAAATTTTGAAATAAAAAATTGCGAACTAAATCCGATATTGTTAGTTTTGATTAGTTTGAATTAACATCCTCTCAAATTAAAAAATCGAATCAAATTAATGAGTGATTCAATATCATGTTCATCGAGTTAATCTATTCCAAAAACAGTCTCTAACAAAAATCCATGAAGTTAAAATACTTTTATTTAATAAAGTCTTCGTGCACTGGAAATTCAGAAATTGCGGTCACCAATACGAAAAATAGATAATCATAAATTATATACCATCACTTAATCTATCATCTCAATCAATAAATGTATAATATATAATTAATTTATTTTATAAATTATACCAATTAAATAACTATACATACATCGATTAAAACATGAATAACGTGGTTATGTAAAACCATATTAAAATTTACTTTTAAGGTAAATTACTTAATTACATAATTTGTAAACGTGCGTCCAGTAGTTTCTTTCACAACCTAAAAGACTGCTCCAGTGCTCCTTGTGCCGCCGGTTTGAATCAATTAAGAGGATTTCCTTCTCCCTAATTATACACTATAAACTTAATTTATTAATCATTAAACCGAATTTTTTTTTATAAAGACAAAATTTTATTCTGTATATTATTCACATCTCATATTACAAGATATGATAATGAGATATTTATATGACAATAAATTTAATATAATTCATAAGTATGTTTAAGTTTTCTCTGAAAATAATAATAAATATAGAATATAAGACTATTAGATTAATTAAGCACTCATAAAAGGAGAAGTAAGATTTTTTACTATAACCTTTGACACATAATGAAGAACTTTGAAAAAACTTTTACTAGACATGGTCCACATAGAAAGATTTGTCTTTAAATACTAGAAATGTTTCTTATCAATCAAATTTCTCATAAGATTGATAGCTAAATTATACTTAAAAGTCTTGTAGAGTTTTTACCTCTTACTTTATAAATATCAAGATTTTGCCATAAATTGGAGCTGCAGTTTGAAAACATGATAGTCAAATATCTTAACCACCTATAAGATCTCATCCAAATTTGGTATGCATTTTTACAAGAGAACATTATATGTGACACTTTTTTTGGATACCTTTGATAAACATGGCAAATTACACTCTTTAAAGGGATAATGCTCCGTTTTGCAAGTTCTAGTTTTGAATGGATTCAATTATTAGTTACCTTCCTTGCGACTGCTAATACTATAGAAGACACTTTTGATTTCAATTTTTTTTGGAAGAAAAAAGACTCTTGTCCCTGAGGTCCACTATGAATTGATATGTAAGGCTTTTTTATCGAGTAACTTGCAATGCTCCCTAAACTATTATCCCATCTCCATTCATCTTTTGTATTATACCACAATTGCACCCCTTAAAGTTCTGTCTAACTCCCTCACCTACTCATTTTCCCAATCCAATAATTCTCTCCTCCATGGAAACTGCCATACCCAATTTTGATCACACCATTCCCCCACCTTCAAGATTATCACTTCCTTTTGATTGAAAAACGCGTATAATCCAGGAAATAGTAATTTGAGCTCCCTCAATTTCCACCACTTCTCATCCCAAAATTTAAACAAAGAGTTATCCCCTTCCCTTCCTCTTAACTTTCTCTCCCTCCCCCCATCTAATATTACTCCCAAAATATTTTTCCACCATTGAAACCCTCCTCCTCATTGCTCAAAGTACAACTTATTTTTTAGACCCTCTCCATATTTAGATTGAAAAATTCTTACACATAAAGCATCTTCTCCTTAGAGAATCCTCCACCTTTGCTTTTCAAGTAGAGCGTTATTGAAATCTTCCACATCTTTGCTACATAGTCCACCTTGGTCTTTATCCTTACACATAGTTTCCATTTAATCCAAGTTAGTTTTTTAGACTTTTTCAAACCACCCTACATGAACCTCCTGTGTAAGTTTTGAATGACTTACACCTTCTTTGAAACCTATAAAGAGAAAGAAAGCATAAATAAATGAATGAGAGGGTAAATTTGATTAACAAATCCGTCTTTCTCAAAACAAATTATTTTGTTTTCAAGTTGACAATTTTGCTCTCATTTTATCAAAAGCTTCATATTCTCAAACGTTAACTCCTACTAGAGTTTCTAGATAAAAGAATGACATATGCATTAATCCACAATATAGAGTTAGAGAAAATACAATTCATTTTACTGAGTCTATTATCTATAATTTAATACTTTATCGATTCATTTTAATTTAATCCATACAATACTTTTAATATATAACAAAATATCAATAATATATTTATAGTTATCTGTAATCTATAATATAACTGTAAATAATCTTTTAATTACCGAAGGCGTGTGATTCCATTTAACTTCAATTGATTAAGTTAAATTAAAAATCTCGAATTCAAGTTATAAATATATTTTTTTTAATGAGAAAACAATTCATTTATCAGAGGATGATAGACTCCTCAACATGATTACATCCCCGTGCATGACCAGTTTTGAACATATATTAATGTTAAAAAATTTAAGAACACTTTATAACCTAAAATTACTTATTCCACTTGTAAATTTACTATTTCATTTAATGGTAAATTATCTTACATGATAAATTTATTAATTATAATAAGTAATTTAAAAATATTTAATTATAATTTTTCATATAGTAGGTAATTCATTTTTTTTGTTTGAATTAGAGATGATGATTTCGTGTCAATATTCCTATGAATACGTAAATAGCCTTTTTAATCATTAAAAGAAGAGTTTTACACGTGTTAAGTAAAAATGTTTTACATTAATGTTTAATTATAATCTATTATTTATATAATTTTTTAAATATTAATGAATAAAGTTAACATGTTTATCATGTATAAAAGATTGAGATTGATTGTTAGTCTAAAATTTTTTATACTATCATATTTAAGCGTCTTTCTCTTAAAAAGAAAATATGATTTAAATTTATTTTAGAGTGAAAGGACATATCATTTGTGTGTGAATATAAATGAATGAATGTGATTTTTAATTTTGAAAGTGATGGCTAACTAGCAGCTGGAGTACGCTAATTAAACAACAGTCTCCCTAGCTATACATTGGAGTTCGTTCATCAGAAGTGTCAAATTTGGTGGATCAGCCTAACCCACCATGAGTTGCGTTGGGTTAGTTTAGAAAAAAATCATGTTTCACAAAACGGTTTTATTTATGTAATCCAACCTACTTAACCTGTGAGTTTGGTGAGTTGAGATCTGGCTAGAGCTAGCTAGCCACCAATCTACAATTTTTTTCCCTACTTATATTAGTATCAATACGTTCATTTTTTTTCTAATTTTGTTTTCCTTTTTGGTTAATTTTCCCTCAAACGTCAAATCTCTAATACTGTCAAACCCAAAGCCAAACTTTCTCTGAAATTTGTAGTGAAACCCTAAAATTTATATTTTAATATTATGTATATATGTTGTTTTAATATTATTTATAATTTATATGTTGATGACATGAATTCATTATGTATGTTGTTCTAATTTTATTTATCATTTGCATATATTTTATAAAAATATTTCACTTAAAAAAGAAAAAAATAAGAAACTAAATTTAATAATTAATTTTTTTTACAAGTTTGGTGGGTTAGTCCACCTAACCCATAATAGGTCAAACTAGACCGAAAATTTAAGTATCTTTATTTTAGTGAGTTGATCTGACGTTATCCATTTATTTTACAATTCACGGTAGGCCAACTCATGTGAACCGAACTAGGTTGTTTTAACACCCTAACATGCATACAAATTTGTTGAAAGTAGAAACCAATGTTATCATACCTTACTTGGGCAACCTGGTTCAACCAATTAGACCGATAACTGAAAACTAGTCATCTATCCTGTCCAAGCTAGACTAGATCGGATATACAATAGAATTGGTATAAATCAGCTGACTCGACTGATTATTTAGATAATTCAACGACTTTTTTGAACTGGGTTTGTAGGGGTCAAGCTTCCATGTTGTATGGTTCTGTAGGTGTGGCACAACGTGATTTTGCTGACTAACACGCTTCCATGAGTGTTATAAATGCCTTTGGAGGTCTTTTGCTTGAAAAGAGGGGCATGAGTGAGACTTCAACCAAAATCCCTAAGATTAACATGCTTATATAATATCATTGAGCTAATTTAGATTTTCAATATATATAAGGACAAATAAATACATATATACGTATTAAGAAATATTAAACTAACCTATTTTTATTAATTTTTAAATTATTTTTATAATTTTAATTATTTATTATGATTTTAAATATAAAATTATAAATTATTTTATATTTTTTAATAACAATCGAGTTATGTAAATCAATTCTCTCTCATTTAAACTGGGTGAATAACCTAGCAGAATCAGGTAACATGGGTAGAAACATAGGTGGGGGGTTGTGTTTTCCGTAGTTATAATGATGATGGAAGTGCCGTGGCTACGTTTCAATAGCTTATTGGATTGCAGAATGCAGTTTGGTGTCAAGAGATTGGGAAAAGCATGTGCAGCAATGGAAATTAATTAAAGTAAAACATGGTGACTGCACACAATGCACGCACATGACCTACTTGCGACCTGCGTGCCCCCCATGGATAAAAAACACCATTATATTTTATTTTAAGATAGAGGATGCCGATTATATACATTAATGACGTGAGAAAGATTTTGATCCTGTCGTAACTCCTAACCAAAGAAAGAGATTCTAATTATTGAGTATAGAATGTTTATCATGATATTGGTACCAGGGATCTCCCAATTTTTTCTATTCTTTCCGGCTTGTATCACACCGACTATTTGTGAGTAGTGAATTATATTTATAACTGTATGAATGTATACCAAAGTACAATGCCGCTACGCAGCTATGTTAACTTGATAATTAATTGCAGCTGTGCTTTTATTAGGTAGACTTTTGGATGTTCGTTTTTTTTTTAAATAATTAAGAATATGTTTTGGAAACATTTTAGCTGTTTTCGAATGATGTAATTTGTTTATAAGAAAAATAATGTTTGAAAATTTTTCTTATTTTTAAAGTTTTTCTTTTAAAAAATAAACTGCTTTTGAAAATTTATAACATTAACAACTTGTTTTTTTCACATTATTTTATCCTGTAAAAACTAATTTTTTGTTATTTATTCAAATCAAATTAATTATTTTTAAATCACTTTTTAACAAATTAACAAAAATAAAAATTAATAATAATTATAATTGATAATTAATTATTAAAATAATTTAATTTTTTTAAACTAATTTTGGTGAAATGACTTGGTTAGGGTCTTGAAAAAAATGGGATGATCTTTTTGCCATACTTTTCATGCATAACACCATAAATAATCTTATTTGGAAAGATTATATTGGGCGGAAGAGAGGTGATAATTCCATTTATTTAC
The DNA here is from genome assembly GCA_037954015.1 of Psophocarpus tetragonolobus. Lineage (NCBI taxonomy): Eukaryota > Viridiplantae > Streptophyta > Magnoliopsida > Fabales > Fabaceae > Psophocarpus > Psophocarpus tetragonolobus. Next base: position 90,716,048 of record CM075690.1, read on the forward strand.
CTAAAAATATTTTTAAAATACCTAAGTCTCCTTTTACTCACTCACTCACCCTTCGCTGTGCACTTCCTATCTCTCTCTTGTCTCTCTAAAACTAAAATTATCTACCATACTTAATATCACCTCTCTTCCACCCACTCTCAATTGTTTTTTCTTTTTTTAGACCCATTTACATAGAAGAATATAATTTTTTTTCTCTTTCATAAAAAAGGATTTCTGTAAAAGTAAAAAAAAAAAGACTGCTTCTTTGGAGAAACAATTTTGTTTTTCTTTTATGGAGACCCTTCTTCGTATAAAAGAGAAACTCTTCTATGTGTAGAAGAAAAAAGAAATTACTTCTTTAGAAAAACAATTTGTTTGCTTCTATGGAGAAAGGTCTCTCGAGAAAAATTTTTGTTTTTTTCCTCTAGATATATATATATATATATGTAGAAGAGGATAATAATTTTTTATTTATTTTTTAACATATTTTTATCTAAAAAATATAATTTTGTTTAATATTTAATATTTCTTTTATATTTTATAAATTTTATAATTAAAAATTTTATTTTAATTAAAAAATTATTTATAATATTTATATTATATTTTTAAAATTTTATATTTTAATGATATAATTTATTTAAAATATAGTTTTTTTAAATTTTATATTATAAAATATAAAATTTATAAAATACAAAAATTTATTATGGAGAAGTTGTACCCAGAACAATATAGAGAGAGGTGGTCCGACGAGTTCTCTTCCTAAGCAGAGGACGGAGTGACTCAGAAGTCATCACGCTTATCATAGAGATGACATATGTGAAATAAGAGTATGCACAGAAGCATTAAATATTCAACGTCAGGTTTTCTGTAAAAGCATTTTATATTTTATAAATTTTATATTTAAAGATATTATTTTAGTTAGAAAATTTACTTATAAAATATTTATATTATATTTTTAAAATTTTATATTTTAATATATAATTTATTTGTAATATATTTTTTTAGAAAATATGAAATTTTATTTATGAAATATAAAACTGTTGAAAGGAATATTTTTTTTTTCTCTGAACAAGTCTACTCAGAAGGAAAATAGACGGTCTCATCCGAAAAAGATTTTTTTTTAAATGAGACTGTTTAAAGAAGGAAAAAAAATCTTATTTTCTAAAAGATGTCGTCCATAGATCATGAATAAATAAAAGTTTATTTAATAATTAATACTTAATCTATGTTAAATGAAATATGAGTTAGTGGAAAATAAAAATCATGCTTGACCTAGAAAAGATGATTCGGATACAGCTATAAAAACCCATAAAAGCGCAAATCAAACACCTTACGTATGTAATGTAATATTGTCTGTATAATATGTGCCTATCTTATGGCTTCTTGGAATGACGATACAGTGTCGACTATGAACTATGATCCTATGCATGTATATTGAGTTTTTTTTTTTCTATGTTTGTCAAAGTTGCCGGCAGCTGATGATAATTTTTCTTGTGTTAAAACTCATGAAAACCATGAAAGGTTCCTTTTATAAAACAATAAATCCCAACAAATTATGTCTTTTTCTAAAAATAGTTTTGAGATTAAAAGTGTAAATCAGTTTTATATTATTATTTAATTATAGTTTATTATTTATATTTTTTACAACATTTATATATTGATAAAATTAACAAACTTAATTAAATTATTACGTCCAATTTTTTATATTGTATCCTTTTTCTCAGTGGTTTTTATTGAATTAAAAACCAAGAAAATTATCTCTCAAGTCAAATAAAAAAAATAAAAAATAAAGTAAAAGAAATATTTCTCTTAGCGTATTTTGGAAATTGAACAAAATTGAACTAAACTCCTAGGGTAACACAAAGATGAATAAAGTTACCATTTTCAGAGACTAGTTACATTACGTAGTAATTTAACATTTGTTCTATTAGACTACAAAAATAACAGTGATTTGATTTGAAAAATAAAATAAATTACTAATAAAAAATTGTTGAATGAAAACTAAAGAATTAAATGCTAAACAATTAGAATGCTATAAATTAATAGAATAAAATTCAAGATAGAAAGTATTTTTTTCAGGGTTGAATTTAATGAAGCCTTATTTCATGAACACAATATATTAACCAATTATTTCAATTTATTATTCTTCTTTATTCATTAATCCAAAGAAGTATTTTAACCCCAATTTGCTAATTTCTTAGATTAAACAAGTCTAAATTTTATAATTAAACCCCAAATTCCAATTTAAATTGAATAAAAACATGAATTAAAAGGATTAGAGAGTATATATGAATTCCGATATCAATTCATGCAACTCTAATATGGGTGCTCAGCCATGGTCTATTAACTCAGAACTTTAGCTAAGTGTCCAATGGTCAAAATAAGACCATTGAATGGTGGTGTTCATGCTGTAACTATGAAAAGAAATACAAAATCCATAAAAAAAGTTTTTTTGTCTAAAATCTTATAGCTTCTCATTTCTCTAACCTAAAGTCACATTCTAAGGGCTTGTACCTTCTTTTCAACCTCCATTTTTCTTCTTTTTGTTCACTCCATCCTTAGTTGGGTAACTTATTATTTAATATTTAATCTCAATTTAATATTTAATGTTTGTTTTTCTTTTCTTCTCTATATATAGTTTTATTTTTTTCAACTTTCATTATTTTGCGATTTGAATGCAATTGAAAAATGTGTTTAAATTAAAAAATGAGAAAACACCTAATTAGTTTATTGTTAGGAATAATGTAAAGCCAGTTATCCATCCTTAACTCCATTTCTTAATGTTTGTTATTTGATTTAGGTTATACAAGAGATTGATAACTTAAAACCCAAATGAGCTTTGACCCTACTTGTCAAGATTAAAGTTAAGTATTTTTTTTAGTGATGAAAATATGAGTAATAAATAGATTAAATTTTCATATATATATATATATATATATATATGCGTGGTGATCTAGTAAAGTCAAATCTTAATTAGTTCTTCATTTTTTTACTTTCACGGTTATGGAAGATGAAAAGTGATGCACTCCCTTGATCTCTTCAACCAAGGTTCCTTCCTCTAAGAAAATGGAGGATGAAGAGGTTAGAAAGTCCCTTGATAAAAGCTTTAAGGGAGAGATTCCTCAATGACACTCAAGAATAAATTGGTCAAAAAGAGTCTTACTTCATTCAATCAAGTGTCATTTGTACAAGAGAGACTAGGTCTATTTATAGCCCAAAGAGGGAACAAGACACTCAAAACTAGGCAATGTGGGACTTGGGCGTAATTAGGATTAGGAGCACTAATCCCTCTTAAGCCCACTAAAAGTGGTGCCTAGCCTTAAGCTAGGGAGTGTCACGGCCTAATTAAAGGGGTGTGGAAAAAGATCCACACTCCTTTGGGTTATTAGACCCTTTACTCCCCTCACCTCCCTTCCTAAGCTAATTACACCTTAAACTCTAGAAACTAAAATAAATGGCCAAAATACAAGGCCTAAAAGGGAATCAAAAGCTAATTAATATTTACAAGAGGAAAACTAAGGACTGTGGCCTAAAGTATCTATCTCCATCATGAGCTGGGGTCTTGATGAGTCTTTCCAGGCCAAGTCCTCTTCAATCCTCCTAGCCATTGCCCTAGTGAGAGGGCCGTTGGTAGGTAGGATTGCATCATCTCCTCCCCTGTCGGAAGGATTTATCCTCAAATCTGAAGGGTCATCCTCTTCCATGGCAGCACCTAAAAAGGGGGTAAGATCACAAACATTAAAGGTGGTGCTAACTCCATAATCCTCGGGAAGGTTTAACTTATATGCATTATTATTTACCGTCTCAAGGATTTGGAAGGGACCATCTCCTCGAGGGCTAAGTTTGGACTTCCTCTTAAAAGGGAAACAATCCTTTCTTAGGTGAAGCCAAACCCAATCGCCCTTTTCCAAGATGACTTCCTTCCTCCCCTTGTTGCTAGATGAAGCATACCCCTTAGATTGGGTTTCAATATTAGTTTTGACCCCCTCATATAGTTTTTTGACAAAATCAGCCCTAACTTCCCCTTCTTTATGAAAAATTTGGGTGTTAGGGAGTGGCAATAAGTCCAGAGGGGTGAGAGGATTAAAACCATATACAACCTCAAAAGGGGAGTGCTTAGTGGTTCGATGAACCACCCTATTATATGCAAATTTAATGTGGGGGAGATATTCATCCCAAGACTTGTGGTTGCCTTCCAAGAGTGCCCTCAACATAATGGATAAGGATCTATTTATTACCTCAGTTTGTCCATCCGTTTGAGGATGACAAGTGGTAGAAAATAAGAGCTTAGTTCCTAGTCTTGCCCAAAGAGTTTTCCAAAAATGGCCAAGGAACTTAGCATCCCTATTAGAGACTATGGTTGAGGGTATTCCGTGCAAGCGAACAACCTCATGAAAGAAAAGCCTTGTAATGTAATTCGCGTCATACACTTTGTGGCAGGGAATGAAATGTGCCATTTTACTAAAGCGTCCACTACCACAAAGATGGAGTCTACACCTCGTTGGGTTCTTGGGAACCCAAGGATAAAATCCATGCTAATATCTACCTAAGGTGTAGAAGGAGTGGGTAAAGGTGTGTAGAGTCCATGAGGCATTACTCAGGACTTATATGCATCGCAAGCAATATCTACCATATGGGGCCAAAAGAATTTTCCTTTTAAAAGCATTAAGGTTTTATCAATTCCAAAATGCCCCATGAGCCCACCTTCATGGCTATCTTTTGTTAGTAATTTCCTAATGGATCCTTGGGGTACACAAAGTTTGCCCTCTTTGAATAAGTACCCCTCACACATCTAGAAGCCATCTTTGGCTTTGGAAGATGAGGCAGTATAAATGGTTCCAAAGTCTTGGTCAGAAGGATACATTTATTTTATGTCATCAAATCCCAAAATTTGATCACTGAGGGTGGCAAGAAGAGAATGCCTCCTTGAAAGAGCATCGACCACCACATTTGTTTTTCCCTTTTTATATTTGATGACATAAGAAAAAGTTTCAAGAAACTCAACCCATTTAGCATGCCTCTTGTTCAAATTTCCTTGCCCCCTTAAATACTTAAGTGACTCATGGTCACTATGAATGACAAATTCCTTGGAAACAAGATAATGTTTCCAAGGTTGGAGGGCACAGATCAAAGCATAAAACTCCTTGTCGTAGGTGGGGTAATTGAGGTGGGCACCATTGAGTTTTTCACTAAAATAAGCAATGGGGTGCCCCTCTTGCAACAGCACAGCTCCTACACCTACTCCTGATGCATCACATTCTAGCTCAAAAGTTTTTGAAAAGTCGAGGAGGGCTAGAACGGGTGCATTAGTGAGTTTATCCTTAAGCAGTTGAAAAACTTCTTTTTGTTTTTCACCCCACAAGAAAGGAACTTCATTCTTCACCAAGTCATTGAGTGGTGAAGCTAGTGTGGAGAAGTTAGGCACAAAGCGCCTATAAAATCCTGCGAGACCATGAAAGCTCTTGATCTCAGTCACACTAGTAGGGGTGGGCCACTCTTGAATGACCTTGATTTTTTGGGGGTCCACTTGGACCCCTTGGGAATTAGTGACAAAGCCCAAGAAAACTACACTAGGAACACAAAAAGTGCATTTTTCTAAGTTTGCAAATAGTTTATTTATTCTAAGGACAGATAAGACTTCCCTAAGGTGTCCTATATGTTCTTCTAAAGACCTATTATAGACTAAAATATCATCAAAATAAACAATTACAAACCTACCAATGCAATCCCTAAGTACATGATTCATGAAGCGCATGAAAGTGCTTGGAGCATTGGTGAGCCCAAAAGGCATCACCAACCATTCATAAAGACCGAATTTGGTCTTAAAAGCGGTTTTCCATTCATATTCTTCTTTGATTCTTATTTGATGGTAACCACTTCTAAGATCAATTTTTGAAAATATTTTGGCTCCATGCAATTCATCAAGCATATTATCTAGCCTAGGGATTGGGTACCTATACTTAATGGTGATGTTGTTGATGACACGTCAGTCCATACACATCCGCCATTTTCCTTTCTTTTTGGGCACCAACAAAATAGGAACCGCACAAGGGCTAAGGCTCTTTTGAACCTAACCCTTCTCCAACAAGTCTTGAACTTGAGACTCAATCTCTTTGGTCTCAACAGGGTTTGTCCTATACGCGGGCCTATTGGGCAGACTTGCGCCAAGAACAAGGTCAATTTGGTATTCTATTTTCCTTAGAGGTGGTAATCCCCCTTGGAACCTCTTGATGGAAAAGATCATCAAATTATTTTAAAATATTTTGAACCCCTTTTGGAAGAGACTCAATTTCATGACTTGTGGTACCAGAAGGTACCTCTTTACAAATAAGGAGATAAAAAGGTCGATCAAGTAAGAGAGCTTCTTTAATATCCATTTTTGTTGCAAAATGACTCTCTTTCTTAATTACCTCTTTGGAAGGAGTACCTCCTTCCAACTCTCCCTCTCTACCCCTTTCAAGCTTTAGGGGTGAAAGCTTTTTTTTTTTTTTTTTGACTTTGAACTTTTTTTTTCCTCGTCTCTTTTATGTTTCATGATAACTTGATCCCCAGCCACTTGTGAAGGTGTGAGAGGAGTCAACTTTATTCTTTTATCCTTATACATATGGCCTACCAACAAAAGCTAACTTGACCAAGAGAAATATTCTGGAAGAGATTAACAATAACTTATGCAATGCATATATGAGAGGGAGGAGTCAACTCCCTGGCCATGTCCTATTCACATGCATGCAAGGAAGCCAAAAATATGTGTAAGTGTTGTTATAAAGGGGTCGGGATCAGTAGTGTCCTACCACAAATGCCCGAAGAACACAATCTGTATGCATGCAGCAGGGAAGCAAAAGCCGGAAAGCTAGCTTGGGATTTTTCATGCCTATGGAAACAGAGGAATGCGACAATTTTTAATAATAAGATTTACCATAGGGAGAATGTTTTCCAGGATACTCTAAAATTCACGTTCGATCAATGGTTGAGTAGCACGGAGTTGTGTATGTAATGGGGCCAGTAGAATCCTGTTGATTGGTGTGTATGGAATTTGTGTGTCAATTTTATTGTTGTATGGATGATAGAGTTTGTAGTTGAGTGATCACGGGTTTCTTCAATGCATAATGCAGTAGATACATTGTCAAATTTGCATAGGTCTAGCTAGATTCAGATGCATTTGGGGACGTTTGTCTTGTAATTTCCCACCTGATCGTATTCATCATGTTGGTTATGTTCTCAATTAATAAGTATACAATTACATATTATTAATTAATTGATTTATAAATGTATTAATTAAATAATTATATATTACATATTAATTGATTGAGATTATAAATAAATTAGTAGTAAGAGAAATCTAATCACTCAATTCTATGTCAACATTAATTTTATTATATATTCTCAAACATCAATTATAGCATGATACATGTCAACATTTTTATGTTAACATTTCTATATTCATTTTAACTTTTAAAATAAAATTCACTAAACTATAACATAACAATGCCAGCTAGTCGGTCACTACGCGTTAACCAAATATATTAAACCTTGGGAAATTGGAATTAAAAATATAATTTTTTTTGGCTTGGAGGAAGAATGTTATATGAATAAATATTTATTTGAAAATTTTAAATGTTTTGTGATGAAATACATTAATTTAAAAAAAATGAAATGATAGTTATTTGTAAAAGTATTTAGATGAGTTAAAATTATATAATTTCAAATTTCATAAAAAAAAGAATTTAAAAATTTTTAAATTTATTTTTCTTTTTATTGAAGTCGACCATGATTATTCTTTGCTTGACTTTGTTTGTGATTGACATTGCCGAAAATAATTTTTAAGTTGATGTTGATGAAAATTATATTTTGATTGACATTAGTTAGGATTATTTTTTGAATAATTTTTTTTTTTGCATTTTTTAAGATATGTGAATCAAACTTTTTTACTAACATGATTAAAGTTATTTCTCAGCATCTAGAGCTTTAAAGTATTGACCAGAATTCTTTGTCGAACTCCATAATACAGTAGTAGGCAGACATGTCAAAACATGCATATGAGGCAATGGGCTATTCTGACCCATCATAATTTCGGGTTGGGCCAGAAAATAAAAAATTAACTTAACGGAACCCATTAATAGCTTGCTAACACACTTAACCCACGAGTTAGTCGAGTTCAAACCAGACCAAAATTACCAACCTAACCCACTTAAAAAAATCCATATTTTTCAAGCAAAAACCTTCACTTAAATCAAAGAAAAAAATATTTTATTATGAATCTTTTCTATTTTTTAATATTTTTATTTTATTCATTTGCAAATTTATTTATTAAAAAAATCACTTAATAAAAAGAAGAAAATTATTTTTATTTAATTTTATTTTTTTAAATCTGGTGGGTCAACCACTTAGTCCATGGTAGGCTAGACTAAATTGAGGTTTTAGATATCTTTTAGAAAGGTGAGTGGGGTTGCCTGATCCTCTTAAATTGTAATCTATGGTGAACCAACTCATGTACTCATTTTGATACTACTATTAGGATGTGTGGTGATGACCAAATTTAGATTCATCTTCCTGTGGTTAAGTGATTATTTGGTGGGACTAGCATTTATGAGAGATGTTTTGAAATATTAGTGTGACATGCAAAACATAACCCTTAGAACTGTGGTCTATATTATAGTTCTATCGAAGGTGTATCGATAACCACATTAGTTTCACATTCTTATAGTTGATCTCACCATGTTTTTAGAGTTGTGTGTGAAAATATACAAAACTTCATTAAACCAACCATAACATTGGCATATTACACACCATTTGGAAAGATGCATTGATACACTAGGATGATATGCAGAATTATAGTGCTAACTCGTACTTAATTTATCTTTTTATATTGTGAAAAGACGTAATTAAAGATTATTAATAATTTCTAAGAGCAATATAAAAATTGATTGAACACTCCCCTTGTCATTTCACTGTAACAGGCGTGCATGCACACACTAAAACATAGGCATCCTAGTACTTGAATAAACCTGAGCTAGAATCCAACTCAAAATCCACTTCCTAACAATCATTCCATATAAAATGGTCAAAGTACCGAGAATGTGCAACAATTGAAATTGATGAAACTGGAAACCCTAGGTGGAAAACAATATGCGAAGACAGGAATTTCAAAATAGGCGAATCCAACTCATGGTGCGATCTGGAATTTGAAGAAGATGAGGAATGAGAAGTGAGTGAAGGAGTTAGAAGGTAGTGAAATTAGGAAGGAGCTTAACTGTCGATTGCAAGGTTCTTATGTTAAAATACTATTGAAGATGCGAAGAAACTTTGATTCATGAGATGTTATGGTTTCAATTGATTAGTTGCTTAGGATGGAGCTTGGTTGAACACGAACAAACGCATAGAGCAAACAAGAGTTTGGTTGAGTATTGAGCTTGTGTGACTGAGTTAGGTGATTGGAAGAATACGTTACGAGCACTGAGTTTTTTATAATTAGGGTTATGATATTTGGTTATTAACCCACGTATAAGGAAAAAAACACCGTTAGTCCATGTTAAAGGGAGGAAAGCCCAACGAAAAAACTGCACCGTAATGTTTTTACTTTTGGCATTCCTACAATTCTTTTAGAACCCCACAAAGTAATGAATATTTTTTAAAAAATTATTAAATATTCCCTGCTGAAATCATGAGAATGAAAATCCATAGAAAGCAAATTTTCCTACCATATAATTTAATTAGTAGACATTAATAATGCAAACAAGGTTGTAAACTGATTTTTAATCACAATTCCTTATTTATATAATTAAATTACACTTACGTTGCATAAACATTTTTCTCTAATAAATATTCTTTGCTATTTTCCTTGGAATTTTTTATCTAAAAAATAATTTGAATTGCAATGAAGGAGGTAGGGAAGGCAATAGAACTTACCTATAGAAATTATTTTGCAGAAAAATCAAAATCAACAGGTATTTCGTATAATTTTCACAAAATTTTACAAAATTTTGTAGGAAATTCCTACTGATTTTTTTCAATCAAATTCGACGTGGAATTTATGATTTTCTAATAGTAGTACATAAATTATGCTTCTAATTAATTTAACATCTAAGCTAAATTAAATCACCTTCTAAAAGTGTGGCCTAGAAATAAGCTAGGGAGGCACATTTAATTGCTCCAAATGTACTTGAAAATTTTCATTTTCTCAATTTTTAAAATTTAATAAATCATTAACTAACTAAAATATTTTGGTTCTTTATGAATCTAATTTCTAACATATATTTATATATCACACTTAGCATAGTTCAAATTCTGAAAACTTACATAATTTTTCTAGATATTTTCGCAGTTTTTACTTTTGGTCATGCCTTTTTGGAAGCTTTGAAAACCAAACATCAAGATCCACCTACTTAAGCAATTTATATAGCAATAATTCAATATTAAAATTTCCGGAGAAAAGAATGGAACAACAAAAATCAACACAATTTTAGAATATAGAAAAGAGAATCAAAGTATTTTTCATATAATCATTCATGATCAATCCTCGTCATTTTCACCGTCTAAAGGATCTATCACTATTAAACATTCACAGAAGACCTAAAAATCATTAGAAAACATACGCGGTGAGGTTTTAAAAGTTTGTTTATGACATTACTGAGCAACACCAACATTTAAACAAATTGCAAAAATACTTCTCAATTTTTATCAAATTACATATAGTTTTATTATTTTATTTTTTTACACTAATTTTTTTAAATTTAAAAATATTACACTAACAATTTATATATATATATATATATATATATATATATATATATATATATATATTTTGAAAACATCATGAGATATTACCTCAACTTACTCTAAAAAGAAATAGTTAAAAATCAAAAAACATATATAATTATACTAAATTTAATAAAATATTACTGCAATTTACTCTAGATTATTCAATCAAGTAAACCATCCATGATATTAATATAAGCTCATAGCATTCTATAGTACATATAACATATATTATATACATATAAATTAGAAAAATGAGAACAATTACTCAAATTAAATTCATGATATTCATAATTAACAATAAAAAATCAGAAAACTAAAGATGAAAAAAATAAAAAAGGAGAGGTGGAGGCCGCCAAAGGCAGGATCTCTAAAAGACCTAATTGCTGGACAGAATAGAAACTAGAAATAGTCAACAGAGAAACAGAAACCATAGGCGACAGAGAGGAACTAGAAACCACATGAAGAGAGAAAAGGTTGAGCAATGTTATTAATACAATATTGCATAGAGAAAAATATTTATGCAATTCAAGTATATTCAATTACCATTTATATATATATATATATATATATATATATATATATATATATAGCTAAACAGCATAATCTCTACCGTCGACAACTTGCTAGAAGAATAGGTGAATGTAAATTTTATGTAGCACAAGTTTAATGACAACAAACTATATACTCTTTCTAAATGAGATCAGCTTCACTTTTAACACAGTACAACACCCGTTTCTTTAACTAAATAGTACATTATGCAACATGCGTATGGACTGCAAAGGGAAAAGGTTAAAAAGGACTTGGGTGGGTTTGCGTAAATTTGGAGTATACAACAGCATACGGATAATATAATCTTCAAAGTTGAGGTTACAAATACTGAATATGTGTAGGACGTCCTAGCAAAGTTTAGATCATTGTTATGGTTAAATCCGAAAATGAAGGGTTTTTAGTTTTCCCTAGCTTACTTGAATAGTCAATTACTCCTATGTTATGTATGAAATGGCCGCCATTGAGCAGTAATGTAAAAAGGTTAGATAACCCTTGTATCCCTATCCCTAACTATCAAATAATATGATTTCTTGATGGATAAAAATCTATTTTTTTACCGTATTCAAATTAAATTATGTTATTTAATAATCTCTTTTCAATCAACTTACTAAAACAATAACAAATTTAGATTGGTAATCAAGTATCAGAATCTTCAATTATACATATAATCTTATATTAATGTTCCAAACATACTCTTAAGAACAGCTAGTATATAGCAATGGGAAAAGCTGGTCCACGGACAAAAACCTACACAAACAGAACAGATGATCAGCACAGAATTCTTGAAGTAATATACAGATAGAGGAGACTTTAAGCACTTATGTATAAGCTTGATCATATGTCTAAAGTTTAGATCTACAGTTCTGCCAAATTGTCCATAGGTTAATTAATCCGACCATAAATTTAGGTCTATGCAATAAGCTTGATCATCCCAATAATTGACAGATGAAAACGGGAAAAGACCCAAACTCTCAGCCATTCTATCCAAGAGATCCGGCATGTTGAACAAGGCCTCCTCGTTGAAGAACACTGCTGAAGATAACTCCAAGTTGTTTTTCTCTGTGCTGCCGTTGATCACATCACATTTTTGGCACTCCAAACTATGGACGCTCTCCAAAGACGAGTTCAGCACAGTTTCCTGCGGCTTTTCCTTTACTGATGGAACCTTCTTAGGTCTCGTACACTTACCTTTGCGGCTAATTTTCTTGTGAGAAGTGGTCAAGGAAGAAAGGGTGATTGGTCTGAAACTCTCAGCAGCTTGAACTGCAGCAGCTCGGATTTCTTTATGGGAAGACGAGTTAACAATCGGAAGAAGGGAAGCGGAGTTTGGAAAGTTTAGAGCCGCTGAGGTGCCCCTAATTGCTAGAGCACCCACATCATGTGCCCTAGCTGCCATTTCAGGAGTAGGGTATGAACCTAACCAAATCCTTTTAGTCTTCTTTGGTTCTCGAAGTTCACAAACCCATCTTCCCTTCCTTAATCGAACACCCCTATAAATAGGGTGGCGAGTCTCCTTGAACTTCTTTCTTCCCCCTTTCCGTTTGTGGGATACAAAATCTGCATGCACGGGTGATTCTGAAATTAGGTTAGGGTTACAGACGCAGGGTGATGATTTGGAAAGGGGAGAGGAAGTTTGAAATGACAAAGGGGATTCGATCTCAAAATTCATTGCAGAGGTAGCTAGCGTGTGTTTGATGAGAGAAAATGAGGATGTCAAGATTGGTAATAAGGATAGGGCATAAAGGTGATCTAGTATGATACGTTTGGGTTTGCGAATAGAAGCGGAGGCATTTAAAAGGTTAAAGGAAAGTGTAATGTACACTATTTTGGACGCATGTGCTTGTTAAAAATAATAATTGATCAAAGACATCGTGTTCATCGAGGGGCTTCTCGTAATGCCGTAATGTACACGAGTTCAAACTGTTTTCACACGAGTCTATCTTATGTTTTTGGTAACATTGTCAGGAAACATAAAACAAAAACAAAAACATAAAACAAAACTAGAACGCAGATGCCTGGAGCCAAATTTTTAATTAATCTTCGTATAAACTCGCTTTGAACGTGACTCCAATAGATTTCTCCCCTGCCATCTCTTGATTAGCAGTTTCGCCACCACTAGCCGAGGCAGGGGTACATGCAGGTCATGGTCCCCCACCCTCAATCTTTTATTTACGTGTAGTTAAGTTATTATTAAAATTAGAACAAAATAATACATCATGCCAGAGAAAAACAGAAACATGCCGATAAATTAACTAAGTAATATACTCATACAGAAACTAGAAAGTGAGCAATAGGGTCTAACTTAATTGCTTAGTTGTTATAAACCCTTATACTATCTTCAATTTTTTATATATAAAAAAGTGAACAATAAAGAAAAATATAAAGTGTTACCAAAATATGTGTAATATTGATTCATATATAACAATTCAAAATTGTTTCTATGATAAATTAATTTATCTATTTTTTCATATTATTTATTTGTATATCGCTACTTTATATTTATATATGAATAATTTATCATGATCAATAAAAATAATTAATTAATTTATTTTAGTTGATGCAAAAGTTTAGAATTGAATGGTTTAATTAGTATTTATATCTAAATAATGTATTACTCTTAACTAACTGGCCGGTTCCTTGAAATGATTGAATGTTTGGTGGAATGGAATAAGGTTCGGCTGTTTTTTATGTGGCTGAACTATATATTTAGTGGAAGATTATTTCCTTGGATCAATGACCCTGACACCCACGTGGTACGGACAATTTGAGTGACAACATGATCCCTCCCACGTGATTTTGGTTCATTTGATTTCACAAAGATGACAAGAAAATACACGGTTAAAATTTTCATCGTCACACAAATAAGGAGATTTGTGATGATTTTAGTTTGATAGTCAAACATGATAAAACGAAATTTTATTATTTGAATCCCAAATCAATAGTTTTTAAATAATAACAATATAATTATGATAATAATATTATATTAAATAAAATAAAAATATATTACTAAATAAATTTTTATACAATGATATTTTTTATCTACTAATCAATTTTGAAGTGAATTTTTCTCAACATCTATTTCAATTAAACAACTTTAGTTCTCACCATTGTTTCCACTTAATTCTCCTCTTTTCTTTTCTTACATATATCTTCCCTTCTTCTCATCTATATCAAACAAAAGCTTAGAATTCGATTTCCCTCTCCATCTTTGGTGGAGATAATCAATTTACCACCGTACATATAGTTAGAGTGTGTTTGAGATATCTGGAAAAAAGAAAGATAATTTTAATAATTGATTATATGTATAGTTAATAATTTTTTCAATCATATTTATTAATTATAATCACATCAATTTTTATTTTATTAATTTTACTTTTTGATTTTATATTAATTAATCTTGTTCATATGAAACAATAAATAATTCTTTACATAATAAAATGTTATAAAAATAGTTGAAAAGAAAAACGTCAAAAATTAAATAATCATCAAAAGTTATAAATTAATCTTTGCATTGTAAAAATGGATTATTTTATTTATTTTCAAATTTCAACTATTGGAGAACTCTACAATTCCATGTGACATTAGCTGACCTACAAAAAATGCTTTAATAAAAACCCATGGACAAGTTTGTTATTATAGATGCTCGAAGAATAGTGCGTTAAAATACCTCATGATAAATGCAATGTTTTTTTGTAAAATTATTTAATCTATACACAATCATTTCTGGATAACAGTGCTAGAAACTTGATGCATTTGTGAAATTAAGGACAAAGGTACCTTATGTAGTAGAAAAAGTGAACAAAAGTTCAAATATTGATAGAATTCAAAAAACTAGGTATGGTTCCCTGTTAAATGAATTATTTTATGATCAAGACAAATAGTAAGATTGGTGTGGTAGAACAAAACAATTAAAATCAAGTAAAAGTTCAAATTGTCATTAATTAAAAAAACTTATGGATAATGAAGACTAGAGTTGCAATTTAACAAAAATCTATAGTTTCTCCTAGTTTTAATTCCAATTCATAGTTATTCTAATTATTACCAAATCTCTTATAATTTACTAAGTGTCAACCACACTCAACAATTCATATTTCTTAATCAATTAGCCCCAGATTGAATCTTGAAAGGTTAAAGAGAAAAGAACGGTTTAAATTAAGAGATATAAGTTGAAAATTTTCATATAAATTGTTTGATCATGCAATTTCTTTAATAAATCCATTTGTTAACTTATGTTAAGAAAAAATCATAGATCCTCTCAATTAAATTAACTATAAATCTATTTATTAACTTATTTTAAGAAAAAATCATAGATCCTCTCAATTAAATTAACTATATTTAGATTGAGAAATTCTAAGAGAATGACCTAGACCTAAGAGAAATTCATTTATCCTCTCAATCCAACTGTTACATTATAACCCTAACTTAAGAGAATGACCTGGTATTTTGGAAAGCAAAATTATAAAAGAATAAATAAAATATATTAGAGAATAAAAACCTTTACAAAAATCCACATATAAGACCTTTGTTGTCTTTTCTCTAATCTCAAAACTCTCAAATGACATATCATCCTCCCAAAATACAAAAGATACAACTAAAATATCATAAAAATTATTTTAAAAGAAAATCATGCCTATATTTAAAGACACATGTTTTTCTCGTAAGTGGAGGACATATTTAGATACATGACCAATGTTTAATTATACACGATCATGCTCAACTTTGTAAGTGCAATGTTATCTGTGAAGCACGACCATGCATAGTAAAGCACAACCTTGTTGACATGGTGAGTTGGTGCCGAATATGCATGGGTCATTCTTAATGATACACTATCATGCTTCCTTCAAATTTTGGTTAACATGTGTCCTTCTTCCTTTCCAAAAGTTTCCTAAACAAAAGTTATTAATAATTAATCTAAACCTAAAAAAAACCCCCGAAAGAAAAAAAAAATTGGGGTACAAATGCTTACAAATATAGAAGGTAAAGAATCCAAGTGCTTATTTAGTAAAAATTTTATAGAACTGTTTTCAGTATTTTAGTATTTAAAAACTTTTTTTGTTACTGTTTTCTTAATGCAGTTTTCAAAAACAGTTATGATTTTTTAGTTTTTAAAAACTAAAAAATAGGAACAACTGTAAGTATTTTTGCTTTTTAATTTTCTATTTTTCTTTTAAAAACTCAAAATACAATGAAAATATATTGTTTTTTGCCTTTCATTAATGACATTTCTGTAAATATGAACAAGTTTTTTTATTTTTACATATTCAAATCAGTTTTCAAATAACACTTACCAAACAATTTTTTTCTCTTATTCTAGAAAACAGTTTTTAAAAACTCTTTACAAAAACTAAAAATAAAACCAAAACAATCAAACTCTAGCATTCCATCTCCTACTTTTAAAATAAGTTCGCAAATATGATTTTATAACATGCTTAAAGAAGTAAAGCAAGCAGGT
Organism: Psophocarpus tetragonolobus; assembly: GCA_037954015.1. Lineage (NCBI taxonomy): Eukaryota > Viridiplantae > Streptophyta > Magnoliopsida > Fabales > Fabaceae > Psophocarpus > Psophocarpus tetragonolobus. The sequence continues at coordinate 90,732,786 of CM075690.1, forward strand.
TAAGATAAATGTTGTAATATGAGAAAGAAGAGAGTATTTTATTCTAATTCACTCCAGCTAAGCTACTTCTAGTTATCTTTCAAGCAATTCTTGGAAGACTCCACTATCCATCCACTAACATACAAGATGAGACTTTCACTACCACTCCTAACTTATAACAAGTACATATATTAATTCTTAGCTTAAACTCCCCTTGAGTTTAACACCAAGTATTCTTTAGACTGAAAGTCACTCCTGACTGGCATGAATGTTCTTTGAATACATTTTCTCAGTTTTCTATACTTTTTCAAGAAATTGAAAATCTGGAAAACTTAGAAAACTGGAAAATAAAGATTGGAAAACTTTTCTCTAACTAAACCATGTTAGCCGCTCTTGGATTACAACTTAAAAGTTACAAATATTGTGTGATACATATTAACTATCACAAAAGAGATATAAATATTGATCATAAAAGATAACTTCACTTGGTAAAGGATATGCAAGATAAGATCAGGCTACTTTATATAGGTGTCTTAAAAATATGTTTGTTGTGACACACAAATTTATAGAGTTGCGTCTGGTGCGTCTTATAACTTCTAATATAGAAATAAATCTTTCTCACCAAGTCACCATTGATGTGATATAGCATACTCTCTATCTACTTTTGTGGGCTCATTGACTTCTAAAACTAATTTGTTGCATGTACTTAAGACATGTACTTGATAATTATTGGCAAAAAGTAACTTTTTAGTGTTTATTCTCACTTTAGACATATACTTAAGAAATGGGAATAAAAAAAGGCAATTTTTAGAGCAATTATTGAAGAAGTACAATCATGCTAAAATTTCCAAATCCCTTCTATAAATACCAAAAAATTAGACACAAAAAGAGGCACTAGTTTAACATTACATTACCCATGTCGGCTTAAACCCTTTTTTCTAGGGTTTTGATGTAAGCTCTTTAATTTGTGATTCCCCTTGCATTTTGCATTATCCTTCAATGTTATTCGCTAATTAATTTGATTCTCTACTATATTTGCTACATCTTAATTATTTGAATAGTCATGATAATTGATATTTAAATAATTATTCTGGGAAGTAAGTAGGTTATTACTTCAATAAAAATGACCAAATTTTTGGGAAAACCTCCAATTTATTAGTAAAGAAATCAATCCTAATTTGAAATCTTACATGGCCAAACTAGATAACAAGTTGGGGTTATAGTGTAGTGCAAATGACCAAATGCACCACAATAACTTGATAGTAGGGATGACAACAGAGCGAGACAGGAAACAAGTTTGGTCCTGCCCCGTCCCTTCCGCGGAAAGTGTGGGGCGAGGACATCGCAGGTATAAACAAGGCAAGTATAAAGTTTTAATCTTGTCAGGTATTTTCGAGTTTAGGTATACTCGCAGGTACTCCATTATATTTTAAGTTATTAATCATATTTAATTAATTAATTTAATTACTTGTTAATTTATTAATTATATTTTAGTTTTAATGGTTCCCATGGGTGTGAATTTGTACACATACATATGAGATTAAAAATATATTTATGAAATTTTGTTTAACATAGAAGTGAGGTAAGAGTGGGGGTAGAGACCAACAACATGATTTTTCTCCATCAGTATTTGCATATTTTTCACAAGAGTACACTCTTCTGATTTCATTATTAATTCAAAGATCCAAGTTTTACTCTGATGCTCCAAATCAGTCCAAGAGTGCCTCAAATACTAGTAAATCATATCATAAAACATAAAAAACACTAAGAGCGCAACAAGTTGCAAAATATAATAAAAAGATAACTAAAATACAAATACTGAGCCTAAATGACATACAAAATTTGGCAATTGACCTTATCCTAATTAAAATGAAACCAAAAAATAGCCAAAATCTGCCTAAGCATGATTCCAACTTTTTTATGCATTGAGCTTATGTTTTTTTCCCTCTACTTGAAACTTTTCAATTTGTTCTTTTGAAATTGACTACTCTCCATTTGTCTACTTCTGTTAGACCACATCTACGTCTTCACTCTTGATAAATTGCATCTTATACTTCTTGATTTGTGTAATTGTGTCTCCATTTGACTCATTATGCACTATGTTTAGCATTTTGGCTAACTGTGTTTGACTCTTGGCAAGTTGCACTTGACTCTTTAGAAGATGTGTCTTGTGTGAGCAACATCAAATGGTATGCTACTTTGACTATATTCTTCTTATAAGTGACATAATCTTCCTTATTCATTTTATTCATCATCTTTTGATTTTTATAGCTATTTACCATTCATATTCATTTTTCAACTTAATTTTATTTATTATTATCAAAACCTTTAAGATATGTATAATATCATTCGATCTTACAATTTTTTTAGCCTAACACCAGAGTGAGTAAAAAACCCTTAAATATTAACCTAAGGCAATTGATATCCAATCATGTACAAGAAGCATCTCGATTGTCCCAAGAAGATCTAGCTAGATATTTTAGTATATCCAATGGATATTCAACTATGTATGTTTAGGGTGCTAAGGAGTTGTGGAAAGAAGCCTTAGATATTTAACTATCTAGCTATATGACAGTTGAATATTTGTGTGCAACATATTTTTTATTGCTTAAGTAAAGATAGAAAAAAACACGGTATTGATAGGGAATTTGAGTAGTTTTGGATTAACAAATATTTTTTAACATTTGAGTAGTTTTGGATAAATTAAACAACCTGAATTTCTTTCCATTTTCATTTTCTTTTCATTCATCATTTCTCTTATTTTGTTTTCTTGATAAGAAATTTCCTCTGTTTCTCTTATTTTGTTAGTAATAAAATTATTTTTCCAACTTTATATACCCTTTTTGTTTACTGTGATAAAAGATTTATTGTGAAAAATAAAAAAAAAGTTAATAGTAATTATATGATTAAATTTAACCGTATTAGTTACTTGTTTATTTAATAGTAAGGTGGTATTTTTTTTCCAGAAAAGTAGTAATAGAGACTAAATTTTTTGTCCACAACCTTTGCAAAAAATATTGGGTTTGGATATATTTCATACAGTCAAATGATTTTTCATTTTTTTGAATTTCATTTGAAACAGTTTCCTAACGAGTTAATAGGGACATATGCTAATTAGACGGCTCTTTTCATTTTTATTTTATGTATTTTGAAAATATTTTTTTAATTATCTTTTAAACTTTTTTTTTCTGGGAGAATGTACGGCCTTTTTAGTTTACAATTATTTTCATGCACAAGTATCACCTTTTCTCCGACACACTCCCCCGTCCTCCACCATATTTTTCCATTCATAGATCTCATCCTCCACCACAAAGTCCCTCTTCCATTACACAATCCCTTCTTTTCCATCATAAATTTCATCTTTCATCACATCCCTTATACTCAAGATACACACCTCAAAGGTTTATCATGAGATGTAATCCTCTTTTCCAAATATTAGGAAATTAAAAAAAAAAAATTGTCTTATACATTTTACTACAAGTTTGGAAAAATAATATTTCAAGAGCTACTCTTTAGAATATAAAAGGAATCATATAAAGATGTATCAACCTCCTTTTACGCTCATGTCACGGCGAGGTACTGTGGAAAAAAAAACTGCAAAATCCGATCCAGTTTATCGTAATTGATTAGTTAACATGTTGGTTAACCATATCCTGAAACACGGAAAAAATCATTGGCTTATTAAATTATCTATCGAGCTATGAAAAAGATTCAACAAAAGATAGAAACAAATCCACTATCTGTTTTACATCAAGCAATACGTGGAGTAACTCCCGATATAGCAGTAAAAGCAAGACGTGTAGGCAGATCGACTCATCAAGTTCGTTTTTGTCAACATGAAAAAAAAACCTCATTTCAATGAAACACGATAGTAAGAGGAAATCAAATTAATATTAAATGGTTGATGGAAGTACCAAATATGATTTAAAGAATGACACAAAAGGTAAAACAATACGAGTTAAAAAATAATTAGGAGTATAAAATTAGGGTTTAAAGAATAAGTTTATTGTTCTTCCATTGATATTGCAAATTTTTTTACATTGTCATTCAATTAAAATTCATTATTTATATAAGTTTTATAATATTGATTAATAAAGTTTGTAAATATTACATACTTAAAAGGTTATAACTAAATGTTAATATATAGACATTTTTCTCTCAAAAAATAATAAAGATAAAATAAAATTAAAATTTATATTAGTTTAATAAAAATGTATTTAAGCAATACAAAATTATATAAATTTACGATTTATTAATTTGAAGAAGATTATATAAAAAATATAATTATAAGAATATTTTTTTTAAAAAAATTTTATATATATATATATACACGAAATATATAATACATATGAACCTAATTTAGTTGAATTTAAAGAAAGGTATACGGATTTATCCCATCTTTGAAACTATCATTTTAAATAAGTAGGATAAACTCGATTAACAAAAATAAATTAACGTTGTTTTTTTAAAATCTATATCTATTCCACAAAACCCGTGAATTTAAGGATCCGGTATGCAGATTGGCATAACTTAAAAAAAATTAAAACTAACTAAACTTAAATTCTATTTATTACACTAATTAAAAAAATTAAACACTTAAAATTATAGTATAGTCAAACGTGCGCTTGCAGGAGATGGAAGCTACACGGGAGCTCACCGGAGAGTTGCAGCACCACCGATTGGAGAAGGAGACGCTGAGAAGGAAACACCAAGAGTTGCAGTGTCGCGGTTCATTTTGGTTTTTGTGAAGAGGTTATAAAAGAATCGCAGACTCACAACCCGTCAATTGGAGAAAGAGACGCAAAATGCAATGCTCTCACAAGAATTTCTAAGTTAGGGGCTTCGGGTTCACACTTTGCAAATTGCAATTGCTGAGTCGTGTTCGAGTAGTGAGTAATGACGGCACTACGGATGTGGTGTGGTCATTTAATTTAGTTACTTACTCTGCCTTTACATTACTTTAGTTTACTTATTGAGTTTGAGATATTGTTTTATGTTTACAATAGGCAAGAAAACAAATACTCATGTTACTTGACTAAACGTTAACTCAATTTTTTAAATTCTTTTACTTTTAATCTATATTCTTTTGAAACTTAAATGGGTTACAGACTAGACTGATAAGCTTCCAAACTTAATTCGCAAAGTTTGTAGATTTTATGGTCGTCTCAAAATTTTTTTATAATTATGTTTTAAAAAAAAGTTTAAAATCTGTATGAGCTTACTGGGTTCACGGACTGTATAATAATGATTTATCACTTATATGAATGTATAATAATGATTTTTAGCTATGTGATAGTCTAGGGAGTAATTCATTATCATAATCAGACCCAAAATTTTTCACGATTAGCTTCATTTACAGATATACCCTTATTCCACTTATTCTTTGCATGGTTTTGTTTTCTTCTGTTACGTAAATATTTTCATCGATTTGGATCGATTCGATAAATTTGGTTATCTGAATCAATTAAATTTAATATTTTTTTTGTTTTGGTCGGACTAGAATCGAATCACTAAGAACTTATCAAGTATAGTTTGATTCATGAATCTAAGATTTTAAAATTTGATTAAACCTAAATTATATGTTTTTAATAATTTATATTAATAATGGTTAATGATTTAGTTGTTTTGAGATATAAGTGAGCATAAAAATTGTCATTTTACTCCTAACTCTATTATTCTAATTGTATGTTTTATAGCTTTAATTATGTTAGACAATAGCTTGCACAATTTATTTTGTTTGTGTAATTTGTCAGATTTTGATTGCTTTGATTTAATTATTTTTGTAATTTGGTATATGTGAAACATATTAGTATTTTGAGATAAACTTATTACTGTGATGAATTAATAATTTTGAGTAATTTGGTGCATAAAATTGTTAATTATGATTTATAAAAAAAATTATTTTTTTATGTACATAGATTCTGTAAATCTTGTATAGGTTGGTCTGCTAAATATAATATATATTTTCCTTCCAAAAAACAACTACTAAATACAATATCTTATGATAAAAAATACCTAAACTTTCATAAAGGAGAAACGTTATTTTTGTTAAATATATTCAAATGAAAAAAAAAAAAACTGTGGGAAAAATTGCCCTCATTGCAATGTACGTGTGCATGAGGGCATATGTCGAGGTCTATATATACGAGGAAACTTTGTTACTTTCGTTTTATAACTAGTTAATATAATGTCATAAATAATCATTACACGTAGTTAACTATATATATGGTACTTTTATTTCACAAGTAGTTAATAATGTTATGATATTATTTACTTACATACATAGTTCACAGCCACCACAATCCATTATTATTAGAGTTAATATTAATTACCAAAATACTTTTTTAAGTATAGTGAATTATATATGAGTTTTATTTTTTACTATTATTATTTCATTCTCTTAAGGGTGTTAGTGTAATCTAGATTTGAGAGATTTAAAAGAAATCTTAGTGAAATGTTTTTAAATATACAATGAGTGTTACTGTAATGTTTTTATATGTATAGAGATTTGAGTAAAAAAATAAAAAGAATAAGATTACATGTAATTTGATAACAGTGAAGGAAGACTACTATAATTACTCTATTAATGACTAATCCAGTTTATTTAACAAATAAGTTGAAAATTAATGACAACATTTTCTTTTATTCAAATGAAACATATGTGATTATTTTCAATAATAAATTAGTAAGTAAATACTTCCCTTTTAATTAACCAGCCAACTATGGTGGGAATTTTACTTTCAATAACACATAATAGTGACATGTACATAAGAATCAATAATAAATAATTAACAAAAGTCAAAATGTCATTAATCGCTTTTTTTTTATAGGCCAATGTCATCAGTCGCTTGATAATAACTTACATCATTCTATTATGGCTCGTTTATTCAAAATATGATATGTTTAAATTGAATGTAGAATAGTAGGATTTGAAAGATCACGAATTTTCCAAACAAAGGATTATACGGAGTTTAAAACTGTTAAATGGGTAATTATACACAATCGTATTTACGACCAAACCAAAGCTAAAAAAAGTCCTCAAAATATGGAAACATACACAACCGTAATAAACACTCCCGATGTTGCGGTACAAAAGCTTCTACCACAAACCAACAAAACAATAAAAGAAAAACATCCAAAACATGATCATCCTGGCCTAACAACCTCAACACCATATGGTCTGTGCCAAGTCCTTCACGTACTGTTCATGTTGCATATTCCAAATATCATAGAAAATTAAGAGTAAGGCTTTGTAGAATATAATAAGCAACAACAGAGATAAAACACAGTCACTGAGAGCAAACACATACATAACATATAGATATGCTTAACAAAACATAATAGACACCCATATTTCATGTGATCATATGATACAATAATCCATCTATTAGCATATCAATCTTGTGTTACCGTGTTGGAGAAACTACTAACTGAGTTGTGTCATCTCCTTTAGTCATTTAACATATGTAGCATTTCCCCCCTAAGTTAGGCACACATATAATCCATACAAACAAGTACTTGATTGCAACATTACTTGGGCAATTGGACGTGAATCATTAATTATCTATGTTTTTCCCTTAATGATCATTATTCCCACATGTTTCCATTCCATATACCCCTATTCATATTATATGCTTACAAATCTAATGCATATATATATAGACACATACATCCTCATATATTCGATCAACTTTCATGGATTTAAAATACTTAACTTGTAAGCTAGGGTTAGAAAGTTTGTCAACATCCACTTTATTTTAAGGCTTTAACCATGTTAATCACAAGTTACTCGATTTCACTCTTCATCCCTTGCCCAATCTACTCCTGTAACATTATCAAGACATATAATATATTGGTCATTCAATATTTTATAAGTTTAATTAATATGTATCGTAAGTGTAAAAAGTTTTGTATTGACATTGATAACTTTTATTTATTATAAGTTTATTGATTCTATCTATTAATATTTTAAAAAATCATATAAATAAAGAGTTGTAATTAAATGTTAATATAAAATTTTTTTACACTATCAATACATACTAATAAAACATATTTTATTGTGATCTAGCTACTCTTTGATTTAGCATTCATAGAAATTACATCTCAATTACAAGAATTAAATACAACTATACTAGACATTTAGGTTTGGCCAACAAGGGTCATCTTCATGATCCTTTATTTTCTAATATATCTCTCCTACCTTAAATGCGTTTCTATCCTTTTCTTTCCATACTTAGAATAAAATTAGTCCACACCATAATTAAATATAAAGGAATCATGCTATCTAAGTGAATTCAGATGTTGTTATTGACATATACAAGCATATCACCTAAGTCATACATCCAACTCGTTATTAACTTGTACTCATGTTATTGCACATGCTAGTATAACATTTGTACAATTAGTTGTTCATATTTCAATCTCATTATCATTTTACCTACTAAGCGGCCTTACACAATAACTACGCATGTCATAAGGTCTATACTTAGCTTTTATAGCATATAGGGTCTCCAAGGTATTTTCATTCAATTTATAAATCACACTAACATGACTTATAATTAACAATTCATATAATAACTACATGATTGTCACATTAAGTTCAGCATATCAAGCTACACAACAATCATATTCATATTGCCACAAACCGAACAACAACATCAACAATCACACATCTTTATTAGTAAACTAAAACTACATTTGTATGAGAATGACACATGATCTGCTTTAATTCATCTACTATATGACTTAATGATCATGCATGATGTTTCCAACCACTATAATATTTAAGTGTCAAATATACACCTCATTTCATACATGAAGCATTTGGCCACAATGGTTTAAATGAGTTCAATCATCAAATTTCTACATATAAATCCTCTTAGAGAGATAACCAACACCTAGATAGCACGATAATTTAGCTCCTAGAGTCTTTATTAGAGGAATACTCACTCATCTATTTGGCTTAAAGCCTCCAACGATATGGATTATCAATGGTTAATTTATTCCTCTTTTATCTTATTGTTGGTTTACCAAAATCCCTCAAAAACACGTAATATGCTACGCTGCATATGAGATTTTCCATATTTGGTAAATCCTACAAAACCTCTTCATTTAGAAATATTTTAGAAGATAATGAAATATCGTAAAAATCAGAAAAAACTTATATAATTTCTTTCTAAAATGTTAAAACATTTCTATTTTCAAAACCATTAAAAAGCAAGTTGTATCTCAAAAGCATAAAGAATATAATAAATTAACAAATAATACTAGATTATATATATATATATATAATAAATTAACAAATAATACTAGATTTTATCTATATATATATATATATATGTGAATATATATGTATGTAGGTACAGCTTAAATAATATATTGGTCCATGAAAAAAAGTGTCTTTTTAGTTTTAATTCTTTAAATATTTTTATCTAGTTTTCGTCTTTGTTGTTAAATAATAATTTTTATTTTAGTTTTTAATTTCAAGAAATAATATTAATTAAACAACTTTTGTTGTTCAAATATTTTAACATTTTAAGGAGTTTAAAAGAGACCGTTATACATAACATTTTATGAAAAAATTGTATTTAATATCTTTTTACTTCAAAATGGTTTATAGTAGTTAAAATAAAATTTACCTAAAAAAAGTACATTTAGCTATTTTGTCACAATTTCTAATAACGTGATAGGTTATTGGATAATTAATGTCATTGTTACATCTCACGCAATTTTTTTAAAAGATCAAAATAAAAAATATTATTTGGATCAAAAAATTTATTAAGCTTACGTGGATATGAAGCATTTTACAGAATTTCTTGAGTTCGAAATCCCTCCATTACATTTTCCAAGTGAGAAAAATTGTATCTGTACTTTACATCTTAGAATTGGAAATTAAAATAATGACCTACTTATAACCCAAAAAAATAGGAAAACAAGATTCACCTTTCACAAACCACTACTCTATTTCATCTCAATTATGATACAATAGAAGTTTTAGTCTCATCCTTAAAATTTTATAACTTCACCCCATCCATGCAAATGAAACAATTCCAAAGGTTATGCCAACATCTATTCACATCTATTAATATACTTTACCATACAATCAATCTGGATAATTTCCACATCAAACATATCCAATCCAAGCAAAACTACATAACTACCAAATAAAATAGAATATTTTCCATAAAAATCCACCATACAAAATCAAAACAACATGGGACCAAAGCCATGGGAAAGTAGACAAACAGAGCATGAAATCTGCCATGAATTTCTCCAAATAAATTTTTTGAAATTCATAGCACTTTACACTATCTGACATCCTTTCCATGGCACTTATGTACTGGAAAATTCATAACAAAACATATACAGCTCATAAAAATACAAGACCGAAAGCAATACAAAGCTAGCTATCCTTATCATAGTTCCTTCAAACTCTCTGCTTAAGTACTTTTATAGCACTTACACAACACTATTCACTCATACTACTCAAGATAGACAATTCTAGTACTTTGAAATCTTATTCAAATTGTCCAAAAACATCTTATACATAATATGACACAGGCACACATCCCAGATTTTTCTAAATGTTGACATATGAGGAGAAGGTGAGAGAAAGAGATTACATTTTTAAATCTCTCCACTAACAAAAACTAACATATTAACAATTAATATTTACTTATAAAAAAAAATAAAACAGTCACACACCTCATTCACCATCTCATGTCATTGATAAGATCAGTCATAAACCTAAGGTTTACAATTAAAAGCTATATGTCCATGTGTAATATGAAAGTCATACATAGACCCAGGTTTTGCTATTCCTACTACTCTCTTGAGTCTTGCCATACAACAATTTAAAGTAATTGTTCAAGGTTAGGGTTTGCAATTACAACTAACATCTTATTCCACTCACATGTCTACATCATGACATATATCAATAAAAGAATAATATAAAACTTTAAACTTTAACTACGAGAAAGGTTGACTCTACATCAGTTAATTTTAACGACACTAGAAGAGGAAGACTCTTTAACTCTCTCTTAGCGTTACAAGTGAGGGAGTTTGGTAGCCATGCAAAGGAGAAAATGGTGATTTTGGGTGGTTGGACAGTCAAAACAAAATCTAGATCAGGGAGAGATAAATGGCACAAATTTGGTATCTATTCATTTGGGATGGTGGATTGTAGTTGTATCTGTGGCCAATGGTGGTCTCAGATTTGTTGTTCATAAAAGAAAAATTAAAGATAGCTAAGGTGGCGGTTTACACGACAGAAGAAAGTGTGTTGCATTGGGTTGTGTTGCCAATCGATAGGAGTTTGAGGTAGTGTGTTGTCTGTCATAAGGCGGTTTATATGAAAATTAGGTAGCAGTGATATTTTATGTAATCCGTGGAAGGGTTGGAGAAGTGCGTGAACGAGTTATAAGATAGTTTAATTTTGTTTATAAGGCTTTTATATAAAGAAATTGAATTGTGGAAAACATAAGGCATTGGCACATTAAGAAAAGTTTAATGGTGTTTCTTAAGTTTTATAACCATCAAACGAAGAAAAGGAATGGTGGTGGGTGTTTTGCACCCATGGAGTGATAAGAAGTCTTTTGTAATGAGATAAAATATTACAATGATATTAACATAAACTAGTAACTTATGACTAATGGAACTAATTAAAATAATAGTTAAATTACAAAACAAAAATTAAATAACAATTTAAATTGTTTGGGATAGTTATAGCAGATTGTTAAAGAAATGGAATCAATATAGCAAACAATAGGGACTGTTATAGATAGAAAGAATCATCTGTGGCTTTGAATTTAATTTAGATAAGATATGGGATTTAGGAATAATTCTAGGAGATTGAGGTTGCCCAATAACTCTCAATTTGACTTTTTAAAATTTGGATAATTCAAAAGGGATAAAATTTATGTTTTCTAATTAAATACTTTTATTCTAAATGTGTATTAAAGTACTTGATAAATATTGATAATGCACTTCACTAAAATGTAAGCTAACATTAATACAAAATTTGTATATATAATATCTATATCTAAATCATACTTTTCCAATACTAACAAAAAAAAATTGGACTCAAACATAAGGAAATGTTAATTATTTTTTGAATTAATTGAATTATCTCTTAAGCAATTAAGATTTTATTTTGAATAATTTTTTATTCATAATATCAAGTTTTAATAAAAGATATTTTAAAAATAACTTTATTTTCTTGAGCTTAGTATAATTATATAATGTTAACTATTTTTCATTATCCCTGTATTAATTATTTAAATTTATTTATATTAAGATTCAAAGAAAATACAAACAAACATTATATTTAACAATCTTTTTAACATGTAAAATTCCCAGCCCATAAAATATCACGAAGAAGAATAAATAATATTTTCACTAAATAAAGAAATAATTACAATATATCTTTAAATTAAAAGGGGTATAATATCATTGTCTCTTCTTTTTTCTTTTTTTTTATTTCACTTTCTCTTGTAACAAGAGAATGCGCCTTTCTCTGGGAGAAACATTAGTAAAACACCATCCTTCTCTCTTTTGATATGATGTACTTGTACCAAGTGATGAAAGGGAATCCTATTTATAAGAGTAAAACTCCCAAATTAAAATTATTCAAATCATCAGGTTTCTAAATTTTTCAAGAATTAAATAATATTTTCGTTTAACACGTATTGAAGAAACCTGATGATTTGAATAATTTTAATTTGGAAGTTATTAATAAAACTGGAAAAGATCATGTTTTTATGCTATCTTTTGGGAAATAAAACTCGTGTTGATTAATAAGATAAAGTTATTTTTAACTTCTACTTTTTATTTCTTAGTTGTTTTGTGTATTTTAGTAAACTTTTTCTTTTGGTTATTCTTCTCATTGCTGAATAAAACATTGTCTTCTGCATTTTGAATTTTCTCTTTATGTTCTTTTTACTTTAGTACTCTATTCACGCTAACCAATAAAGTGGTATCTAACCTGCTTAATGGATGCTCATGCAAGTTTTTCACAGGTTACTCCTTAATTTTTACAGAGAAAACTATGAATATTTGGGTCGCTGATGAGAATGAAAATTCACTTCAAGGTACTCTAGATTTCTTTGTAGAAAAAGATTATGATGTTTCACTTCTATATGCTTCCATCAAGATGAAATATCACAAGGGAGAAGAAAAATAAAAAAGGCAAAAGATTGTATGTAAGTTATTACTTCCAATATAATTTCGACAAAAAAAAAATTATTAGATGTGTTGGACGGGTAAGTACAGAAATCAAAAGGAAAAGAGTGTGGATTTGACCCTTCTATTAAAAAAATACCTAATATTTCTAACAATTAATAATCATTTTTAAGTGAAACACAATTATCTAGTGTCAAATATTAACCAGAAAAAATTATATTGAGAATTTTTTTTATTAAAGTACATATAATTATATTATTTAATATTTTTAATTATATTTTTAATCCTCAATAAAAAAATTGTTTTCATCCTTAATTAAAAAAGGTTGCTCTAGTTTTTGTCATTTATTTTATTAAAATCTAATAATATAATATATTAAATTTAAAATATAACAAATCTCTTGTACTTATATAATTTTGGAGAGAGTGAATATCTCTATTCACAGAATAATATAAAATAGATGACTGAATTATGCAATTACCATAAAGTATGCAGGTAATAATTGTGTGGGTACTTGAAGAAAATTGAGTGGCTGTTGGCCAATTGGTTGACTAGGTCAGGTCATTCTTCTGAGTTCAGTTATCATCTTCTTGGTTTCCGTGTTTTCAGGCTCTGGCAGACTGACAAAATTTTGGTACAAGATATTGCCGTTTTTTTTTTCATAAAGCAAACATGTTATAAAAAAACAAGGCAGAACTAGTCCAATGTATACTAAATTCTGCATACTGCAAAATTTAATTACAAAATCTGATAAACAACTTTCCTCGTCAGAAGACATTTATTGTAGTAAAAGCTATCTACAGAACAAAAACGGCAGTTCCCTACACATGTTCTTGGCTAGAAATTAAAACAGAACCAAATGCCTTTGAGGACAAGATTTTGCCAAGTAATGCTTCTTTTATCTGTAACGAGACTTTGCCTTTTGTCTCAAAATAAAAATTCAGTTTTTTAAAGTTACCAACATTTATTAGTTTCACAAATGAAAAGGATAGATAAATAAATACTGAAATTAATTAACTTGCAAATTTACGAAATACTTATTTGGTTTAGTGATAAAATCAAACTATGATCAACATAATCAAACATGGTTTGGTTTCACTTAAATTTTGGATGTTTGATTACTGAAATAAATCACTTTTGATTGAGAATAATTATGGTGAGGTTGAGGGCAATCAATAGTTGTTTTAGCTTCATTTAAAATTTTCGCGGTGTTGTATTTATTCTGATTTACCTTCATATATTCACCGATGTATACATACCTCTTTAGTTATATTTCTCTTTATATTATGTTTTTTATTAATATAAAGATAATTTAGATGTTTGTTGATTATGCTGATTTAATGCTTGTATTACGCTATTACCCATTATTTAATCCTGTTTTATTTTGTTTGTAACGGTTATGAGTTCAAATTCAAAAGTTAAATTATTATATATAATGCAAACATTATTCTCTCTAAAAATCACTTATATATATATATATATATTCAGTTTCCTTTGGGAAGCTCCAGTTCCAAGTAATATTATATAGTTTTTGCATGATGAATTGTCCTTGATAGAATTCAAACAAAAGGGGACTTGAAGAAATGGAATATCAATATTGAAGATTACTCTTGGTTCGTTTGGCCATGAAGAGGAGGAATGCACAAACCATATCATGTTCACGTCGAGGTTTTCTTCTTTCATTTGGAGTCAATGCTATGACTAGTTGGGAGTACAAATGGTAGCAGATAAGGCTTAGAATGAATGGGAATTTGAATTATAAAAGTATTGTGAAATTGGTTAATTCTATATCTTGGAAATGGCTTAATTACATGTAGGATGAAGAATTTTACAATATTCTCTTTTTATAGTGGTCTCCTCTCCCACTTGAATGCTTAAAAAGTATATATAATAAGATAGAAACAATATTGTGTTTAGGTGCAATGATCTTCCTGTATTATAGCAAGCATCAAAACACTTGCTTTTAGAACTTTTGGGTTACAGGTAACAGGTTGGAGGGGCAGACTCTTGTTTTTGGTGCAGATGCCTATTGTAGATATTAAGGTTAATGTAGGAGTGATGACAAAAGACGGGATACTATGTATATCGGTTAGGGTACCCTTGTATCCATCTTTATTAGTATATTTCTCTGCTGATGAAATTTATTTTATCAAAAATTATTCTATCAACACACATTTAAAGAAAGCAAAGGCGCAAAGGGTGATGAAATTTTGTTGTACTTAATATAAGCAAATTGTATCATCTTAAAACAAGAACAGGAGGAAGCTGAAAATTAGCGTGTGCAAGAAGTGCCATGATTCAGCATACAAGGTATGATACATAACCCCCATGCAAGAGTATATCTTTAATCATAACAATAGCAATGGAAACAGGCAGTGCATGAGCAGAATCCCCCCACAAAATAACAAAACGGCACACAAGGGTTTGAGCTTATATATAGATAGAGGAGACTGCATACCAGATTGGAGGAGCATAATTCTATCAAATTCCACATTGCTAGGTTAATTAATCCGTCCATAAATTGAAGTCCGTGCAATAAGCATGATCTTCCCAATAATCCAGCGATGGCAGTGGTAAAAGACACAAACTCTCTCCCATAATATCCAAGAGAGCCGGCAAATTAAACAATTCGTCGTCGTCGAAGCACACTGTGGAGGATAAATCCGAATTATTGATCTCCGTTACGCTGTTGATACCATCACTTTTCTCATGGACCAAATTAATATGCGTACTCTCCAAAGACGAGTCCAACACCATTTCCTGGGGTTTTTCCTCTATTGATGGAACCTTTTTAACTCTCTTAGACTTGGTTTTGCGGGTAGTTTTCCTGTGAGAAGTGGATAAGGAAGAAAGAGTGATTGGTCTCAGACTCTCAGCAGCTTGTACTGCAGCAGCTCGAATTTCTTTATGTGAAGATGAGTTAATAACTGGAAGAAGAGAAGCTGAGTTTGGAAAGTTTAGAACCGCTGAGGTGCCCCTAATAGCTAGAGCACCCACATCATGTGCCCTAGCTGCCATTTCGGGAGTTGGGTATGACCCTAACCAAATCCTTTTAGTCTTCTTTGGTTCCCTAAGTTCACAAACCCACTTTCCCTTCCTTAGCCGCACACCCCTATAAATTGGATGCCGAGTTTCCTTGAACTTCTTTCTTCCCCCTTTCCTTTTGTGTGATACAAGTTCTGCTTGCAGAGATGGATCTGAAAGTAGGTTAGGGTTACTAGGCGGTGATTTGGAAGATTGAAACGAAAACGGGGAATCGATCTCAGGATTCATTGTAGAGAGGTAGCGTGTGTTTGACGGAGATGGTAAGAGAAATTGAGAAAGGAACAAGAGTTAGGACAAATTTGGTATTAGGAAAGGGAATATAGGATAGGGGTGAGTTGGTGTAGTATGGTACTCACAAATAAGAGTGAAGGCATTTAATTAAAGAGAAGGGGCAGGAGGAAGGTGTCCCATACATTCAACTCATGTTCCCGTGCGTGTTCTATAAATAATTGATGCACCTATCGTGTTCATCGAGGGATTGCCGCAATTTACACGAGGTTTTTTTTTTTTTCACTCTGCATTAAATTATTGATGTAGCACTGTGTTTACTTTTTTGCACTTTAATTATGTGTTAGGAGGAAAAGAATATATGTTCCGTTAATCGTTCGACTGTATGTGCTTTTAATTTTATTAATAATTAAGAGGTGTTCTGAGAATAAAATAGGAATAGTTTCCGATAAATATAATGTGTTCTTATTATATACATAAAAAATGTTTAACCAATGAAAGATGAAATATGTAAAAGAAGTAAAATATTCATCATCTGTCAAATTGTAAAAGTAAGGTTAAAACCTCTTACATCTCCCGCTTTTGATAATAAATACATTTCTTATATAAACATGTATAATGTGATAGATTAAAGTTTACGTTAGTAAAAAAAGAAAATTGAAGTTTACGTAAACCTTAACCATCTATTTAAACTAATGATTAAGTTTGATTAATTAAAATAATCTTAAATATTTATGTATAATTACATATATTTTCATGTACGCACATGATCATGTGTGAATTTGTCTCTGTATATATGTGTATAGAATTAAAAGTAAATAAACTAACAAAAAACAAATGGTATTAAACTTAGTAGTGTGTCTCATTATCTTGGTTTAGTGGACACTTAATTATTATTATTATTATTAGTATCGACATTTTTAAGTTATATTGATGACTTTAATTTGATGTGTGTTTGTGTGTGTGTGTTTTTTTTTTTTTTGTAATATCTATTGGCTCATGTATCAAGTGATTAAGAGAGGTACAAGTTATTTGACCATTCTTATCCTTGCCACCATTAAGGTCGAAATAATTTTAAAAATAAATTTAAGAGAAACGTGTATGAATAACTAAACTCAATCTTATCCTTGTCGTCAAGGTCAAAAACTTGCAAAGAACATGCCCAACATAATCATATATATATATATACTAAAGCTAAGGGTGAAATCATATATTAAGTTATTTGTTAGAACCATTATATACTAATAAAACAAATTGAGGATGAAAAGTAATTTGTTTAATATTAGTCTAAGAGGCATTTCGTAGGAGAGGCGAAAATTTCATTTTTAGGCAAATTTTCTACTAAAACTTTTAAAAAATAGCATTCCTATAAAAGAATGTTTCTTGGGAATATTTTAAGTCAAACTTTTCACTAAAACTTTCTCGTAAGGAAGATGAAAATCTAATTTTTCTCCTGGTTTCAACAAAAATTTACCAGAGTAAAAATATCTTGTTACTATTTATAAAAATATTTAATGAGTGTAAGTTATTAAATCTCGCACACATTGCTAGTTTTATATTTAAAAAAACTATAGTTAATGTAGATGTAAGTTAGCAAATATCATATAGGATTGTTAATCTTATTTTAAGAAATTTATAGTTGTACATCTGCGTGCGCATTTATGTTGTTGAAAACAATTCAAATTTATAAGACATGGCATTGTTTGAACTTAAAAAGGATAAAAAGATCCTGCTTATATTTAAATATGTTTTCTTTATAAAATAAATATTTATTTTCTCTTTTAAAATTAAAATATTATATTCATTCATAGATGTTATTGAGATGAAAAGAACCGCTCAGCTTAAAAATGAGTTATCACCCTAAGTGAAACCGGAGAGATTACGTAAAGCGAGGGTTATCAAGTTTTTCCAAAAAAAAAAAAGTTGTAAAAAGGTTGTGGATGTAAACATGATGAGGCACAACCATGTTAAATAAATTTGTATTGTTGATGCAGAGATGAGGTTTCAAATGCATTAAATAAGTTTGTCACATGGACTTAGGCATGCGAGGTCAAACCCACACTAAATTATATTATATTATTTTTATGTTATAGTCTTTCTCTTATTTTATTTCATCATATGTAGAAACTAAAAAGATATGTTGTTTTTTTTCAAGAACTTGTAATAGAATTTATGAGTGCAAAAGTTTTCTATACTACTTGTCACAAGTGCAGTGGTCATATGTAATATCTAATAAATATTGAGTGATCATATGTCAATACTAGTTGCTTGGAATGAATGAAAGAAATTATTCTTACTAACAACTAAATAAGACAACATTTAGAACGAAAAAAAACCATAAAAGAGTAAAGTAAATGGTTATAGATAATAAAACCTTGGTTGAGTTTTGATTTCACTATATCATCTCTCTAATGCATAAATAAACTAAAAATTATTGTTACTACTCACATTTCGATTACCCATAAAAATACCCTTAACCTCAACCTCTTGCAAGTAAGAGACTGAACTATTTAAGATTTAAGTTATTAATCTCTTGCATAACTTAAAGTCAAATAACTCGCTTTAAGAAAAGGATTTTAAGATGGTCAATGAGTTTTACTCTCTCTCAAGCAATAGACCTCACTACGAGTTCTTCTCATTTTACAAGATAGAATCTTTTCTTGAGCTTATTGAATGAGTAAAATCCATAAAATATAAAGAAATAAGGTAAAGAAGAACTCTAACAATAAGTAATAAACTTTAATTAATAGAAAAAAATATACAAGAGAGTTTAGGTATGGTTATATCAAACCTCACTAATGACAAGTCTAGCCAACCATTGAAATGGGAAACATGATTAGTGGAAGGGAGATAAAAAAAATGGAAGAAATGAGTTGCAGAGTGTGCCCTAGGTTAGTTGGGTGTGTAACCCTTCTCTACACAAAAAGACATCTATTTATAGCCAGTAGGATACAACACCAGCACCGAGCGGTGGCATGATGGGGTGTTGGGACCCGAGATTTCAAAATGCACTCCTCTCGGATTGTTGATGATGGATGCCCAAATGGTGGTCATTAGGCATCAAAAGAGCGAAATTAGGTGTTTTCTATCAGGTTGCGCTAGACACTCCAAACCAGGCCACTAGGATGTCTAGACATTGCTACAACAGTTGTAAGTTCAATTTCTCTGACCTTTCTTCAATCCTTCCCAAAACCTATCTTAAAATATAAAAAAATTAAAAAAATAAAATAAATTATGCACTAATATAAACCTATAACTAACTTTCTAAGTAAATTCAATCTGTAAATAAAACTTATGGATAATATTTTAAAAAACAGACTAGTGATCCACTTGATAAAGACATTAAATCAATATTCAAAAGTCGAACCAGTCCGTAGTTGTTGTACACATGACTTCTTTTGTATTGGAAAATTAAAACTTCCATTACATATAACTAAGTGATGACCACATTCACAAATTTTCAAATCTGGATAGTCAATACTCAATACTAATTTAGTAAATCAAACCCCAAAATGTAAATTAGTAAATGTAGTCCTGTAATTTTACTCAAAAAAATTTTCAAACCCTAGAATCAATCACAAATTTACAAACTTAATGTTTAGGGAAATAAAAAATTACAAAATGAATATATAGGACCAATGGGGATTTGAGATGAGAGTGTAGTGTCGAGAACGATAACTAGAGTGCGGACCAAAGCATGGTGCTGATAACAAGAACAAGAATAAGAACCAGTAACTGCATGCATCTCCATCGGTAGCCTTGCACGAAATTGTGGTGGCTATGGCAATGAGATATTCTGCCTCGGTTACTATGGAGGATGGCCGATGACGGATATGACTATGGCGCAGTGGAGGAGGACGACTTCAAAGAGTTGGGTTTTCCGTTTTCTCCTTTTGTTTTGCAAATTGCAATTCCAGTTCTGCACTGCACAACATGTTTTTCTTTTATATTTCTAAGTTTTCATTAAGTTTCACTTTTTTTTATGAAATGAAACATCATTGTTTCATTATTTTTTAGAAAAAAATATGTTTGATTCAGACCAAGTCATGGAGACCATCGAGTCAGCAGTCCAACCGCAAAGTTGTTCAAGCTAACCCGAGTCGTCCCGATTCGACATCATGACAAATCCAACAGCCATCTTGGTTTGGCTAAATCATACGTTGCTCCTGCTTATGAAATTTGATATTGGATCTATGTAGGATTCTTGCATTGAAGGCCTTCTATCGATGTGGAAGTCAAGTGGTGAGTTACAATAATGGAAGCCAATGACAATACACGTACTATATTGATTAAATCTCCCTTAATCTACTTCTATAAAGTGGTCCCCAAGGGGAAAAGGATTGTGGAATATGCAAAGAAGAAAAGGTGAATTCATTACTTTTAGATAAGAGACTAGTTAAGATGCTAGTCACAAGGGAGAAATTCTTGACAAAAGTTAGAAGATGTCTCTCTAGTTAGAAAGAACTCATGCACACTAAGAAGAATGCCCTTAAAAATATGCTCTCAAATTAACAATGATTAAAGTTGTGAACAAGAGGAAGAGGGACCCATATATAAACTAGCTAGGTGGGTTAGGTAGACTAGTTCATAATTCTGCCCAACTAACATTTGCACCTTCCCTTCATCTAGTCTAGGTTTATTTAGAGGCGCGCACTAGCAAAAGTGAGTAGGACTTGTAATTATGTTTTGTATGTGACTAGAGGGTGTGATTCTAAAGGAAGGAATGATGATATCACACACCTATTCTCCTCGACTTTATGCCTAACTTATCACACTCCAGCATGATAACTATAATACTTCTAGAAGAGGTTAACTTAAATACAATGGTAAAAAAAGATCAACTATAAGAGTCAATTTGTTAAAAAATTTAAACTCAACTACTCTAAAACTACAAAGAAATAGAAAGAAGTGACTAGAAATTATCCATGATTTTCAAGCTCACCAAGAGCTTGGGCCTTTCTTGCTCATTCCTAATCAACTCTTTCTCTATCTTTCTTATCATGGTCCTTATGATGGGACCTACAGAAGGCAGGATTGCCTCAAATATGTGCTATCATTCTATATTACAAAGCAAAGGTACGAGCAAACCAAAATTTGAAGGACAAAAAGATTAAAGATTATAGCAACAAGCATCCATGACACTGGGAGATGAATATGAAGTTAAGACATTTTAATTAATGAAATTTAGACATTCTAAATTCAAATATCTAATGTATTGTTTAGTTTTAAAAAGAATATTATTTAAATTCAAAGATATTATTACTAGATTAGCTATTTTTGCTTCGTCTTTCAATATTAGGATATTATATTTATAAATAAAGATTCTTGAGATGAAACTACCTAGCTTCAAAAAAGGTTATCATCTTAAGTGAAACCAGAGTTATAAATTTTTACAATAAAACTTGTAATAAGATTATGGATGTAGACATAAGAGAACAAATTACATACTTTAAAGAATTTGTGTATGGCATTCATACTAGCATGAGAAATTGAACTATGTTAAAAAATAATTGCAATTTAAACCTTTCAAAATAATTCCAAATTCACTTATGTTGTCACTTTTTAATGAGATATCCATACATTTAATCCAATCTTACTATCCAATAAATACAATTGCCTAGAAAGTTTTAATAATATCTTATTAAAAGTAATACTATTTTAGTAAGATTATCCTCTAATGGACCAATGTTTGGTCTGTTTTATCCGAATAATTGGTGGGGAGGGAACCTATTGGGAACTAGTAGAACTTATGGAAAATTGAGGAAACTAGCCAAAATTGGTATGTTCAATGGGTTGGTGTTTAGTTTAATAATTTATTTTAATTGGAAAAATTAGGTATGGAAATGCGTTTGTTTTGAAAAAATTTTATTTGTATTTTTACAGAAAATAGTAGTAAAAATATATTTAGTTATAATTTTAAAAATATTTTCAAAAACAATATTGAAACTAGAGAATAGAAAAAATTTGTTTCTAGTATTTTAAAAAATTAAAATTATATAAAAACTTAATAACAATATTATAATGAAAACAAAAACTATATAAATGTATTTTAAATTATATATAAAAAATATTTTATAATATTTTTATTAAAATTGATTAATTTAATAATATTATTTTTTTAAAATATAAAATATCAAATAGAAACAAATATACTTTTTTAATATTGAAAACTTGAAAATGAAAAATATTTTAAAAAACAAAGGTAAAAAATAAAAATATATAAAAAATATTTCTCAAACAAAATATCACAATAAATTTTCAAAATTAGAAGTGTGCAAAAGTTTTCGAAGAAGCTAATGCGAAAATAAAAATATTAAATAATAATTTTTTAGAAAAGTTCTCAAGCCTATTAATTTCATGTGCAGGCGGCAAATAAAAAGATTTGTGCTATAATAATTCCACGAACCCTACACTTACATGTTCGAAACTTCCATCACTTTTTAAACTCTTTATCAAGCCTCCATTACAACTTAAAATAAATACTTCTCAAATAATTATTCTAAACAAGGTAACCTTGTTTCTAAACCAACCATGCTTAAACACAAGATAATGTATTATATTAGTATATTATAAATCATATATAATTTTTTAATATATTACTAAATTAACTAAAAAAATATTTTATTAAATCTAATTTAACTTATTGAGAGTCTTGATTTAACGTTTAATTCTTAAACTCATGCTTCTTCGGTTCTATAAACAGTACGCAATTTTGTGAACTATATATTGACTTGTTTTTGTTTAAAGTTTAAAGATTGAGTTCAAAATATACCATAGTTAATTTATTGTCCATATAATAGTCTCACAATGTGGAACAAAATTGTCTCACTAAAAGATAATAAAGGTGCTGTACGTTAGTTATAGCCACCATATCACTCTGCATGTTTTTTTTTTTTTATATATATATATAAATATAACTCTGCATGTATCTTTTCACAATATTCTTTGCGCTAACTCTGCTGAAAATGCCACTCAGGAAGAATCTTTAATTATTATTTTTTCTGTTAATATGTCTTTTATCATTAAGATGTATTAAAAAACACTCTATAAATGTAGCTTCCTTTTATCGATAACTCAATTTTATTCTCTATCAAATGCTTAAGGCATTACGACAGATGAGAGATATGAAATTATATTAATTAATAGTATATACGTAAGAAATATGATGAAAAATTGAAGAATTAGTATAATTTGATATTAAAGTTTGAAAGCGATGAAATTTTGAATCGTATTTTACCTAAAAGTTAATATTTTGGAGTGAAATAAATTTAAAATAATTTAATCAATTCAATTTATAAAAGTTGTCAATAGAAAATAAGAATTTAAGAATTTTGATACTGCCGTGTTTCCTATTTTGTTACATATATAGTTGATTTAGTCATCGACAATTTGTTATATTTAATTCATACAAAAAAAACAGAAACCACTCGATCCTGACCGCAATATAAGGAAAAAAAAAATCCTTACGTACCCATTAAGAAATTGGTTGATGATGTTATAAAGATGAGAAAAAATAGGATAAAAATCCTTATATGAATTTTGATTATAATAAATATATTACTCGATTATTAATCTATTAAATTTTATAAAATATTTCCATAATTTACTATGTTTATTGATTTAAACATCTAAACTTTCTGTTTTAAATTTTTATTAATAGTATAAATAATGAATAAAAAGCACTACAAGATAGTTTTTTCAACCGTCATGTCTTTTAATTTTGATTTCATGAAAATACTAATGTTCAAAACAATTAAATGGTTTGAAATATGAATTCTAATAATTCTTTTTTTGTTCTTTTCATTACTTTATTTATCTTTTTGTTACATAGAAGAAGCTTTAACACTATTGAAAGAATAGTGAGAAATCGCACCACCTTAATAATTTTTTTTATAGAATACAACTTTAATAATTTTATAACCTTTTTATATGTTATAATTTTATCTTTATATCAAAAGTTTAGGTGTCTATATTTACTTTGTAGAGTTTTTTTATTGAATTTTTAAGGAGTTAGGAATAAAATTATGAGTTGTAAATGAAAATTAATTACAAATTCTATTTTTATCATTTAGAGAATACAAAGATACTATGAAATGTATTTTTTATCATCAAGAGAATACAACTATAGTGTGAAAATTTGTAAGATATCTCCAATAAATCTACTTATTTGGATTGTTTTGTGCATTAAAAATCATATTAGGTGATCCTTATATTATGACGTAAATATTAAACAACTAAAAATTAAATTTATTTCAATGTAAAAAATTTCAAGAATTTCACTTTTTATATTTTTTTTTGTTTTTACTTATTAATTAAGTTATGTGATTCTCATATTAAATATATTATTTTGATAAAAAGTTATGTTCACTCTTTCTTTTAGTGAAACTAATATTAGTTTTGATTAATGGAGAGATTTAAAATCAGAACTTTTTCCTTTTTTTTTTATATATTGTTTCACCAAATAACTCAAACTCAACTTCAATTCTAAAGCAATTGGTTATGCAATATAGGTTTCACTTCAAAGCAACTCCATTTTAAGTGTCTTGAGAATGTAAATAGTACTTCAATCTTTCACCAATAGACCGATCTAATGATTCTATTTATTTAAATAATATGATATGCATCCTTTCATTTATTTATGTTTTTGACAGCATGCATAAATGCAATTCATGAGTATTCCGTTTTTCATCTAAGTTAAAAATACTTAACCAGCACTAACACTGTCATTAACAACATTACTCACCTTCCTCACAGTAATATATATATGACCATCATATCATTCGTACAGCTTCACTGATTTCTCCATACACGTATCATGGCTTTTCAATAAGTCAAATCCATAGCAGCCTCTGAATTATGCCAAATACACTCCCTGCGTATATTTGGTACCTGCTTATTTAGTGCATCATGAAAGCCCACAACTCCTTCAATTCAAACATACATGTCATGACGTTTATTGACCGTTATTTAAATAAAGAGAAGGAAAGACCCTTCAACGTATTAATTACGACCATCTTTTTAGCTCTAGAACATAATCAATGTCTGGTTCCTCATTTTTAAGAACGTGGTTACTGCTTGTATATATAGAGAAGTTATAATTTTATATATAAGTTATTAATCATATGAAAGTTGCAAACCAAACCAATGACTATGCATAAAATCTTTCCCATTTCAACTGCAACTGTTGTGTTGTAAAAAGTGATTCTGAAGGAAATACGTCACAAACCTGACTGAAACTTAATTAAAGTATAAAAATTTATTTATATAACTGTTAAAATAACTTGGAATTATCAAATAATTTAATATTTATTTAACTTATATTTTCTGCTAAAATAACACTGTTCAGAATGGTTCAACTGATACCATTTGTTGTTTCGATTGAGTTACCTATAGATTATCCCAAAAGGGTATGTCTGGTATGGGTAGTGGAAAGAAAGATAAGAAGGAAATGGAGTGGATCTATTTTTTGTCAAGTATAGGAATCCAAGTTTTAAGAGTTGATAGCTTTAAAGATATTTGAAAACTATGACAATCATGAAAATGTAGATATGTTGCAATATGTTATAAGAATAACCGCCCGTGTCGTATGTATTCGTAGGAACTCACATGACATATTTTCATAGTCCATGCACTACAGTAGTGTAAGAATTTCATCACGTTTAACCCTTCCAATAATGTGTTCTGCAGAATGGTGTAGATAGTCTCACATCATTGTGAGCGGATCTTTTTTTTTTTATTAAGCTTTGTTTTCATTTGTGTCTGAACTTTATTGTAGTCGCTGGGATTAATATTAGACCATCTTAGATTATTGTTGCAACTTATAATCAAAGATAGTGACTCTTTTTCAACTCCTTTGCGGTTTGATCTCTTTTGTTTCTTTATTTTCTGAGTTCTACCATTCCTAGGTTTGATGATAAAATTCTTTTCTAAGATTAGTGTTGATGATTATTTGATGACTACACAAAAACTTCTTCTACTTTATTATCTTCATACAATTATACAAACATTTCTTATATTTAGAAAAATAACACTTTAACCTCTGTTCTAATATTACACTCATTGCGTAAGAATTAGAAACATTACAACTTATACTTTTATAAAGAGAGATCATCACAAGAATAGAAAAGATAGAAGTATTTTATATAATTATTCTGCAATGTTTTTGGGGTTTGTTAATTTCAAAGAGTATAACTATAAATTAATTAAGGATTGATGTGTTGTGTTTTTATCTAATTTTAGATTTTATTTTAATTATAACTTTATTTTTTTAATGTCATTTACGATTAATATTTGCATTTTAGGTGTCTTTTAATTATAATTTGAAATTTGTTACGCTTTTATCATTTTTGGTGTTTTAGGATATAATTTACTAGATTTTGATGTGTTTTTAAACCGATTTTGAGCATTAAAGTGAAGTTTGGAGCTCTAAAAAAGAAGAAAAAAAAATTATAATTTAATTAATAAAGATTGTACTCCCCTCCAAAAATATGCATTTCCTTGTGTAATCAAACAGAGTCCATCAGTTTAAATAGAAAGTTTCTGTTTGAAACTAGGGTTCTAAACTTTGGATGAAGACAACATAAGACTTAGATTTTTTCCTTTTCACTCTTTATTTTCGGGTTTGACGAATTTTATTTTCTTGTTTTTTATACTCATGGACATATGTGAGTAGACTTTTTATTCTAGAATTGAGGTTTAACTCGTGACTCTATTGATGATTAATTAAGAAGACGTCAATATTCCTTTACTGTTGGAGAAAAAATTATTAGGTTTGACTTGTTTAAGGATAATAATTTTCCTTTTTTTGAGAATTTTATGTGCAGGGTTGAATCAGTCGACCAAGTAATGGAACAAAGGGAAACTAAATACCTTGTTAAAGATCCACCTAAGTTACTCTCAATAAAAGCACAATTTGATCATGATCTTACATTTAAGAGTACTAATGAAATATGTATGCTAGAAGAGACACTCTATATTCCTACGCATAGACGTGGATCAAGAAAACTACTTGAGAAAGAAGTCAAATTATCTTTCCCTCACCTTACACATGGGAGACTAATTTTTTATTCTTTATTGTCAAGCTTAAGATATAAAAAAAGTGTTTGTTGGGAGGCAACCCAACCAATGTAAACTTTTTTAAAAATTATTGTTTATATTTTGTTATTTTATTTATATTTTATTATTTTTTCTTTTTTTCAATTTTACGATTTTGTTTGTTTCTTTGATGTCTTAGGAAAGACATGAAAAAATTGGAATAAAGAACTTATTAGAAAAAATTATGAATGAAGATGAATATGAAGAGAAAACTAAGAAGAGAGGCATAGCATGAAGGAAGAAACTTGAAGAAATCCAGAGAGTTGTACTCTCATACAATTAAAGTGCACTTCGAGTGCAAATGTCGGGAAATTCTGAATTATTTTTTCAAAGAGTTGCACTCTCGTGCAATTGAAGTGCACTCCGAATGCAAATTTTGTGAAATTTAAAATTATTTTTCCAGAGAGTTACACTCCCATGCAACTGAAATGCACTCTCTAAGTGCAAAATTTCTTGAATTTTGAAAATTTATTTTACAAAAAGTTACACTCATGTGCAAATATATTGCACTCTGAGTGCGAATTTTGTGAAATTCATATATCCTTTTTACAGATAGTTCTAGTCCAGTGCAATTATTTTGCAGTTTTGATATTCAATACCACACATTCTTATTGGAGCAGTTTTATAATATTCATATCCATGATTATCCTGATGGAAATAAAAGGAAACCTTAAATCAATAGATACAAGATTATAGTATGTATAGAGAATTAAATATAAAAAGATTAAGGAAAGAGAATCTGTGTACCTCATATATATTGAATTGAAGTTCTTGATCTTCATGAACAAAAAAACCTATGAATAATTACTGTAGAGATATGAGTTCAATAACAACTCTTGAGGGTTTTACTACCTACTTTCTAGGGGATTATTTTAGAGAATGTGTATTGTTGTTGTTGTTATAATTTGCTTAATGGGATGACAAATTTATAATCCCCCAGGGTAGGCAGAAACCCCTCAAATGGGCTTTTTATGATTGACTCAACCCATCACAGAGTCAATCTTACTATAATCCCATTCAAATAATCATAAAGATATTATAAGATATGATTATCACCAAATCTTAAATTGCCAGATAATGATAAAATATAATTGATTAATACCAATCCACTATTATTTCCAACATTCTCCCACTTGAATGGTATTAATCAATAATACAAAGATAAATCATTAAGCTAGAATGACAATTATAGACAAATCTTATATTAGACAATGAGAAATTTGAGCTACAAAATAATATCCGATAGGGATATATATCATAAATATTTCTCATAAAGTATATAGAATAATGTAGTTCAATAAAATGATACTACATGGTCTCAAGCATCCAAAAATGCTAAGAGATATGTTACTAAAATGATATTACTTCACACATATCTCATAAGAAATTTTTCAGACTCCCACTGATCTAAGACATCAAAACTTAACCAAACCATATGAGTTATAAAACTCCAAAGTTAAGTATTTGATCAGTGAATAAAAAAATGTTTAATTAATATAATTTTTTTTTTACTTGAGTCCGAAAAATTATATAGGTGAGAAAGCATAATTTACATGCATCTAATTATTCATCATAGCCCAATAACATATGTAATTACATATAGGCTACATAAATGCTCTATAATATTTGACATTTAACTAATCCGAGTTTAAAAAATGAGTGACTATGTAAGAATATAAAGATAAGTAGGAAATCCCTAAATTCCCTACTAAAACCACATAGACACCTAGTTTATATAAAATGATACTCAGATTATTGTGGCTAGAAAATGTCAATTGAGCAAACACTTAGATAATTGGTCTAAACAAAAAAATTCATAAGTACTTCAATAGTGCAAAATTGTACTCAATAGGAGTACTATCATAATAAGCACTTTTTTACAAAATAGAAAATCATACTCGATAGGAGTATTGCATCTACAATATACTTATAGAATTTTGACCAAACAAAATGTGAAATTGTGGGTAAAGAAATGCACAATACTTAATTGCATACCAAAAGAATTAATGTGCAATGCCCAACAAAATGCTCTTAACATCCATTAAAGATGTCTATTAAGATACAATGAATTATGTATCTCAATTAAAATAGGACAAAAATAAATGGTCAAGTCCTATAAAGTATGTCATATCACAATTAAATGTGCACAAGAATATATGACAATACAGATAGATAAGTCTCAATACATGATACAAAATTATATACTTCTAAAATTTTGATCAATATTAAATTTGGGTAAAAGAGATGCACAATGCATAATTTTATGCCAAAAGGATTAATGTGCAGTACCCAACAGAATGACCTTAACATTAGTTAAAGATGTCTACAAAGATACAATGAATTTTATGTATCTCAATAAAAATAGGAAAAAAATAAATAGAGAAGCCCTATAGAATATGTCATATCATAATTAAATGTGCACACGATTATATGACAATAAAAAATATATAAGTTTCGAGAGATAATACAAGATTATATATACTCCCACTAATCCTTAATATACCAAAAATATTAGGATTATCATTAGGGTACACTAGTATTAAAAGTTCTAGTGATAGTGGGATGATGACTTTATAATATAATAATAAAAGTGAATTAAAATTCACTATTATTCTACTTAAGGAATTAGAAAGTAGTAGAATAACAAATGATTAATGAGAGAAATGGTTAAAATAACAAGAATATGAAACCTACAAATTCATCCATAAGAATAAATAATTCTCACAAATGGTTTCATAATTAACCACATATTAATCAATCTTTACAAAAATATTGACCCTTATGAGGATCTTGAAAAAATAATTACATGAGTAAGAAAATGGATCACTTGATAATTTTACGTAGAATATGAGATCATAAGCAAGTTTTCAAGTAATCATAAACAAAAATCAAGTGCTACAATAAACAATATTTACACACACTTGAGAATAAAACTCACACGCAGCGGAAGAATGAGACTTATTCTTATATATATTAAGGATATAATAATAAATAGTCTCTAACTCTTATACAATTTATAATGGACATATGTTTATTTATATATCCCAAAATAAAGCCTCTAGCTTTTACAAGAATACCATTAACAATATTATAAAATATGGTATGGAGAAATTAATCTCTTAAAATTTGGGATTCCTATATTGTCCTTACAAGAATTACATACTAATATTGCAAATCAATAGAGAGTTTGTTATACAAGAAAATATTTTACAAGAGACCAATATAAAATCCTTAATATAGATCCCAACAATGTGATCACAAATAATGTGATAAGAAAAAAATAATTTTATCAAGAACATTTGTTTTTGCACATGTATGATTAATTGGACATTTAAAGTAAAAATCTTATATCACAATAATTTATTTTATAAGATATTAATTAAAATTCTAATATACAAAATCCTTCCACTTGATAAAGAAAAAATAAGTTGACATAACAAAAAAATACCCAGAGGGCTAAATAAAATTCAACTATTTCTTTATCAATATATATATATATATAGAAAATTTGCACCACAAAAAATGCAACATTTTTTTTTGTTTTGAAGGAAAAAATGTTCAATTAAAAGTTATAAGTCATTATGGAACAAAAAGAAAATAAGAGTGTAAATTTTGGTTCCATATAAATATAATTAAACATGATCAAATGAGGGAATAAACTGAACATTACAAAAATAGGAAAACATTATGTAATTCTAAAAGTTCAGTTAAAAGAGAATCCCTAAGAAAATTACAATGCACTATAACTTATATCAATAAAATCCTAATACCGATAGGATATAAAAAAATCATTAACATAAGCCAAGAAAAGTACATTGTATAACACCATATTACATTAATAACAATACACCGATAGAGTATGGTTATCATCAATGCAATAAAAAAAATAATTATATCACAAAATTCACGTAAATGCATCCAAAATAGTGAAATTATAATTATGTAAATAAAAAAAAGAAATTATGCATATTGTCCAGTAAATTTGCATAATTTTAATCATATATATTATATGACCAACATACAAAATTCACATTATTATACCCATGATAGACAAGTAATAATAATGCAAATTAATAAAGAAAATTATGCTCATAAGAGAAGGACAATTAAGATTGTGCATAATTAATAAAATAACCTAAAATCAATTTATAAATGATAATTCAATATTAAAGAGAGTACAGTATAATTGGAGAATACAAATACTGTAAAGAATTATCACAATGAAAATAGGTCAAAAATTCAAGATTATACTAGTAAAAAAATTTTAATTTAATCTTGAATTAATCAATTTTTTTTATACTCAAAAATACCAATAATATAAAAATATTAAATAAATATGGTATTTGTGAAAAAATAAGATTATAAAAATTTAGCAACCACATTCAATGCTTCTGAGAATGAATTTAACACACGAATCATCATACATGATCGTATCAAAACGACAAAGTTCTCCCTTGACCAAATCACAAAAATATGGGTATAAAAATGAGTCCATGCAACCCCATTAATACTTTCCAAAGTAAAAGTTAACACAAATATATTATGTTGCCCACACAAATGACTCATATTGGTCAAACATAACAAAAGGAAAACCATTAAGTAATTTTAAAAACAATTTACCCCATAATTATTTAAAAGAAAACTAGGTTTTAAAGGGATAACACTTAAAAAGAAGTTTCAATATATAAGTTACCCATGTAAAGGTAAGGGAATGAAACTTTAACATGTTATTTTAACAATAACAAGTAGCGTAAACCCTCATTTTTTTTTTGTGAAAAAGATAATAGTGAACTATATTATAAAATTTCACTAATAACACAAAAAAATCTTCAATTCAAATTTAATTTTCTAATAGAAAACAATCATAATTCTCTAATAGAAAACAACCATAATATGTATCTAATTTGGCTCTGATACCAATTGATGGAAATAAAAGGAAACCTTAAATCAATAGATACAAGATTATAGTATGTATAGAGAATTAAATATAAAAAGATTAAGGAAAGAGAATATGTGTACCTCATATATATTGAATTGAAGTTCTTGATCTTCATGAACAAAAAAACCTATGAATAATTACTGTAGAGATATGAGTTCAATAAGAACTCTTGAGGGTTTTACTACCTACTTGCTAGGGGATTATTTTAGAGAATGTGTATTGTTGTTGTTGTTATAATTTGCTTAATGGGATGGCAAATTTATAATCCCCCAGGGTAGGCAGAAACCCCTCAAATGGGCTTTTTATGATTGACTCAACCCATCACAGAGTCAATCTTACTATAATCCCATTCAAATAATCATAAATATATTATAAGATATGATTATCACCAAATCTTAAATTGCCAGATAATGATAAAATATAATTGATTAATACCAATCCACTATTATTTCCAACATATCCAAGTTGCCAACCTTACTCTTGGCAGGTTCTATTTTTTCTTGTTTCATTTCCCTACTCTTAGATTTATATTAGGAACAATGTAACTTTAAGTTTGGGGTTGCTTAGGATGTTTTATTTTATTTTACCTTGTTTTAGGAATTTTATTTTATTTTATTCTTTTTCTTTTTTTTTATTTTTTTCTTTCTCTTTTTATTTTATTTTTGCAATAATCATTGAACAATCCCAATTTTGTATGGCTGTTAGAATAATTAAATTAGACCCTTGCTATTTTTAAAGATTTGTAGTAGTACATTACATTGGTTGATCTCTTAGGAAGTTGAAGAATTACCATTGTTCTCTCTAATATCATGTTTGAGGTGAATTTATGCCTGCCTCCCTTGATCTTTTTCTAGAGGTTTTCTTCTTTGGTGAAATGGTTTGTGGAGAGGTAAGAAATAAGGTGGTTTTAGGTGCCACTTAAGGTAAGATAAGTCTAAGAGGAAAAGTTTGCCACAAGGGATAAAATTCTCAAAGAGAGAAGAGTGGACACTAAGAGAATTTTGGCCAACTCAAGGTTTTTCCATTCAAAAAAGTGTGGATATGTGAGCAAGGTTGGTTTATCATTCTTTTCATACTTTTCTTTTATTCTATTCTCACATTCTTCTCCTTTGTTTTCCCTAGTTTTATTACTACTCCTAGATGTGTGTGAAAACATGTCAAAGTGTAAGGCCTAAGAAACTAATATGCAAAACACTCCTCTCTTTTTTGTTTTCTCCTAAAGTGTTAAGAGTCTTTGGAACTCTAACACTTGCTAAAATGTTGAAAGCAAATAAAGAAATTTAAAGCAAAACTAAAGGATTTTAACGTGCTCCTAAGTATGAATAAGGGGTACCAATTCCTTATCCATACTAAAACGAGAAACTAAGGTTTATTACGCACAAAAGAGGTGACCCTTATGGGCATCCAGCACCTCTAATTAAAATGTCCTTTAAAAATACAGCCAAATTAAATAAAGAAAACTAAAAGTAGTTGAATGTAGCTCCTTTCTTCAAGTGCTCCTCACCAAGTGTATCACTCTAGTCTTGATCTTCTTTTCAAGTCTCCTCTTCCTTGATTTTAAATCAACACTTCCTAAGGATGCTACCCTTGTAGAAATTTCAAAAATTTGGCTACCTACCAAGAGAAAACAAGCTCCCAAGCAAGAGACCAAGGGAAGTAGAATTTGAAAGCAAAAAGCAATAAAAAGCACTTAACAAGAATAGGAACACATCCAAGTGGAAAGAATTTATTTGACAAACACAAAGAAAGCCAATAAGGACAAGCAAGAAATAAAAGGTGTAGAAAGAAAGTTGGCACACAAAAGAAATTCCTAGAATGGGCCTAAAATAGAATTGGACTTAAAAAAAAAAAAGACTCAACAAATTCAATGATTTGCACAATTGTAAAGCAAGGTGGCTGAATCATATGCAAATAAATTCAAGCAAATTTCAATAAAATTTAACACTCCTTTGAATTGCTTAATAATTTTGAGGTACACTAAATTTTTTTTGTACTCTTTTTACTTGTTTTTAGCACTTTTTACTAATTCTTTTTTTTTTACTTATTTTACTCTATTGATTTCTTTTCTTCTTCTTTTTTTTTTTAAACAATTTTGCTACACCTCTTACCAGATTTTGTAGCAAATATAGTAAGGAGTTTAAGAATTATAAATGCTTGAACAAGAATAATAAATTAGTCACAAAAATTTGATGTAAAAGTGCAAACCAAAGAACACAAAACCCTTAAAATGAGCTAGTAATTTTAGGTTATTATAACATGACACCAAGTAAGAGTTTTTTTTTTTGGGTTTAGGTAAGCTTGATTGCTCAAGTTTTCAGCCTAAATATGTGCCCCAAAATGCTCAACCAACTAGCACAAAAATAAGCTACTCACACAAAATGAAGAAATGGACTCTAAGAAAGAATTGAGCAATTTATTTTTTTTGAAAATTTTTTGAAACATGCTATGATCTAAAGCATGTGGGACTCTAGAAATAGACACAAGAGCATATTCTCAATTCCAAGAGAGAAACACATTTTTTATGGTAAAAATAAAAAGGCAAAACTATGTAGAATTAAGAGATAATAAAAGGGCTACAACATGACCAACTAAGACATAACTTGGAAGATTAAAACATGAAATTAAATGACTCAAAATTACCATAAATATATGCCCAAAACAGAGAACAAGGGGCTGGAAAAACAGAAAAATAGGTGCAGGAAAATAGAATTAAAAATTCAAATAAGAAGAACAACGTGCATCCAAAGATCAAGACCACAATGTGTGGCTTCCTTCACAAATTTTGTGAAGTCATTACAATGACTTTCTTAGGATTTGCACAAAAATAAGGAAAAAAATAAAAAGCTAAGCAGAAAATTAAAGAAACAATACTAAAGGAAACATATAAAGATTCAATGGAAAAGAACAAGATAAATTGAATCTAGAAAGCAATAAAAACTAGGAAATAAATTGCATAAAATAAAAACTACAAAAACATAAACTAACAAGACATAAAAGGAATTAAATATAAAAAATCAAAGGCTGGAAAAAATAAAGGAAACAGCAAGAACTTTAAGAAGAAAAGCTGAAAAAATAATTAAAGAAAATTAAGACTAGAAAAGAACCTCATGGAGTTGGCTCTGATACCAAATGATGCAAAAAACTTTTTCACTCCCCTTGATCTTTCTCCTTTAGGTTCAAAGCACCATGAAATGGATGATGGAGGGGAAAGAAAATAGAGGTGAGGCGCCACTCTTAAAGAGCCAAAATGTTTAGGTTTGCCACAAGGGAAGGAACATTTGATAAAAACCAACTAGAAGAGGTTCCTCAAGAGAGAGGATCCTCAAGACCTTTTACTAAAAATGTGCTCACAAAGAGACTATTTTCATTCAACTTAAAAGGTGAAATTTTACAATGAGGGGGAATGAGTATATATAGCCTAATGAGAGAGTTTGGGCACATTTTTCTAGGCAATGTGGGACTTGGGCTTAATTAGTATTAAAACTAATTAACCCAAGTTTTAGGCCTTAAGTGAGGCACCTAAGTTCACCCCATATGGGTGCAATTAGCATATCTTAATGTGAATAGGCTAGCCCAAAATCATGTCTTGACTTATGCACCCATTATAAGCTTACTCTTCCTTTTTAACTAAAGACACTTATACCTTATAAACTAAGAAGATGACGGGAAATATATGGCTTTAAGGGAATTAAAAATACTCTTCTATTTATCTAATTAAAATAAAATATTTACAAGCTAAAAATAACAAAGACTATGGTTTCAAATCTTCAATGAGCTTTCGTCCATGTCATGCCTTCCTTGAGTCCTTCTAGCAATGATGCATGCTAGGTGGGATTACATCATCGATGATGCATGCTCCCCAAGCAAGGGCCCTATCACTAGGGTCATGACTAGGAGAATAGAAGAAGACATGACTAGAGTAGAGGGAGAAAGATCTCACCTCCATATGACCATCAAGTTATGCAAGTCATGACTTATTTACTTGTAATTTTTCTTTTAGGAACCTAGGATTTTATTTTGGACATGTATTAGTCTATTTAATTTTCTAGGAGGTGTCTTAGTAATAAGAAGGGGTAAGATTAGCTTTTGGACCTTTATTTAGGAAATAAGGGGGTAGTTTGATAATTACACCCTCTTTTCCTAAATAAAACCCAAAACTAATAAAGGAGTAATCTTGGCCCTTGGATAAGGTAGCTTGGGCACCAATTCTCATCTAAAAGAGGGAATTGATTGGACTTTGGGCTTCAATCCTCCTCCTTTGGATGACTCCTTTTAATCCTAGCCCTTCCTTTCCTTCTTGACTTGTCCAAGAGGTTAGGTCCCTCTATAAAAAGGTGCTCCTTCACACTCTTATTTTTTTTACACTTTATTGAATGAAAAAACCTTAAGTTAGCCAAAATTATCTTAGTGTCCACCCTTCTCTCTTTGAGAATTCCTTAGGTTTTTATCAAGGGTTCCATCCCTTGTGACAAATTTTCCCTCTTAGGCTTATCTTACCTTAAGTGGCGCCTAAAACCACCTCACTTCTTACCTTTCTACAAACCATTTCACCAAAGAAGAAAACCTCTAAAAATAGATCAAAGGAGGCATGCATCTTTTGTGTGGAGGCACATGCACACTAAAATATTTTCAAACTTTAATGCTAAACTCCACTACCCTATTCCTAAGCGACCTCCTTATAGACCTCTCACTCCCCCCAAAATCACTTGTCTGCATATACTTACTGTTTTCCTTATTTTCTTGCAGACTTTGAAAAAGAGGAAAAAAGGCCTTAGGATTTGACGTCAAATCCTCTCCGAGGGGGAGGAGATGATGTAATCCCTCCTAGCATGAATCATTGCTAGGAGGACTCAAGGAAGGCATGGCATAGACGAAAGCTCATTGAAGATTCGAAATCATAGTCTTTGTTATTTTTAGCTTGTAAATATTTTATTTTAATTAGCTAAATAGGAGAGTATTTTTAATTCCCTTAAGGCCATGTATTTTCGACCATCTTCTTAGTTTATAAGGTATATGTGTCTTTAGTTAAAAAGAAGGAGTAACCTTATAATGGGTGCATAAGTCAAGATATGATTTTGGGCTAGCCCATTCACATTAAGATATGTTAATTGCACCCATATGGGGTGAACTTAGGTGTCTCACTTAAGGCCTAAGACTTGGGTTAATTAGTTTTAATACAAATTAAGCCCAAGTCCCACATTGCCTAGAAAAGTGTGTCCAAGCTCTCCTATTGGGCTATATATACTCATTCTCCCTCATTGTAAAATTTCACCTTTGAAGTTGAATGAAAATAGTCTCTTTGTGAGCATATTTTTAGTAAAAAGTCTTGAGGATCTCTCTCTTGAAGAACCTCTTCTAGTTGGTTTTTATCAAGGGTTCCTTCCCTTGTGACAAACCTAAACACTTTGCTTATCTCTCTTTGAGAGTGGCGCCCCACCTCCATTTTCTTTTCCCTCCATCATCCATTTCATGGTGTTTGGAACTTCAAGGAAAAAGATAAGGGGAGTGCAAAAGTTTTTTGCATCACTATATGTGAGTTTGAGCCAACATAAGAGCACATCTTAACCCCAAATATCTTTCTTGAATGTGATTTCCTCTAAATTGGATATTCTAGAACTTGTTTTGAAACCATGGTTGAAACTTGTTCCCTTTCTATTAAAATAAATACGGTCAAGGAAATTATTATTTTTCTTTCAAACCATTGATCTTGTGTGTCTCATTGAGTCAAATACTTTAAACTTTCTTCGTACCTATATATCAATATTTTCGTTTATCTTAGTGTCTTATTATAAGTATATGTGACAATTTGTGTGTGAAGTGTTAATGTGTATTTTATAATTGGTACTAAGATTGATTTGTATGTGAAGTGATAATGTGTGAAGTACATGGACAGTTTGTGTGTAAAGTGTTAATGTGTTAGGTATTGTGCGTGAAGTGTTAATCTATAAAGTGTTAGTGTGAGCAAAAGAATTAACACTTCTGTTTTATTGCCTGATGTAATTTATAATGGACACACTAAGATTGATTTTAGTCAAATTGTGTATTTCCTTTTTCTTGTGAAGTGAAAATGAGACAAATTGTATTTACAATATATTCAAATATTAAAGATAATAAAATATTATTATTATACAAAAAATTGTATAATAACTAAACCGATACGACTTTTTGAAAATATAATGATATAATAAAACCACTTATCATTAATTATATTATTTTTAACAAAAACCACTTATCATTAATTATATTATTTTTAACAAAAATCATATTTTTTTAGCAAAAAGTTCTTATGTTATAAATATCGGGCACATTAAAATATATTATATTACGCACCGTATTATCTTTTACCACAATACTCACTGGCCATTCAAAATTAATTAACTTTCAGATTCATTAATTTAAGGGAATACATTTTCTTATTACTCCTTTTACTGATAAATAAAATATTAATATGTTAATATTTTTAAAACACTTAATATATTTTTGTATTTAATATTTCTTCGTAAAGTATTAGAAACATGGGATCATCTGTAGTCTTCCCTGAAGCATTGCAGAGTGCTGAAGAAATTTTTTCTATGTAATGTCTCTGAGTTTGGAGTTTGGACTTTTGGATTTTGGAAGGTGTGTTGTGATGTGATTGTGCTTTGTGCAGACAACGAAGCTGATTGGACATATTATCCCTGTTGGAAGAATTGGCTCAAAGTGAAACAAGTTGAATCTGTGGTCATAACTGCAGGTTTCAGACTTTGGGTAGAGAAACCTTAGCCATATTTATCCTCCCACGTACACATGAACAAGGGTACGTCAAACAAAAGTCATGCATGAGAATTGAGAACCTCCTGATGAGACAGAATGGAAATCATGGGTTCTCAAATTGTGTCTTATTTAATTATAAAATATCATGTAATTTAACAAATTTTTTTATAATTTTTTTATTTTTTACATAATTCAATAAATTACATATTGTTATTTGACTGATGAACAACAAAATATGAAAAATAATTTAGGGACAAGAGATTCTTTTTCGGGTGAGATGAAGAGGATAACACATTTATTTACAACTGCGAATCTTACCATATCATGTACGGTTCTTTTTAATTTAAATATATTTATAATATAAATATAGAAATTATGAAATATATAATTAATTTTAATAGATAATTTACATTTAGGAAGAAAAAATTAAATACTTAAAAAGTATAAAAAAATTGATCAATGAAATATATAAGAATTTAGCTGTACCCAAAACATTCATAACTTTCCCACCTGGAAACCAATATGCACCTAAGGGCTAAGACTTTTTAATTTTCCTCCAAACCTCCATTACATGCTTTTCATCATTTAAAATCCACCACTACTATTTACTGTGCATAGTAGTGGTGGACTGGTAATGTTAAAGATAATTAATTATAATAATTGTAACCAAAGAAAAACAGCACTAATTGTTTTAGGACAAAAAATCAATTCCTGACATTATACATGCGCATCTCAACGTAAATTTTGTGGTGAAGATTAATGTAAGGTGAGCAGCAGACATCTCAATTAATATGTTGAATGATCTGAAATCAACTATACCAAACTTAATTTTACTTTAAAATAAAAATTTGATAATCATATACACTATCCTCTGGTAACAAATTATTTTTATATATTTTAAAATATTATTATAACCATCAATAATTTTATCACAAATAATAGAATGTGATTAAGATAATATAAAATATTTTATACAATGATCACCATTTTCTCTTAGATAAACACATATTACTGTTGAAAAGATTTATATATAAGAAACACACATTATACAATGATCAACATTTTCTCACTTTTATATATATATAAAAGTGAGAAAAAAAATTAAATAGAAGTAAAAAAAAACAAGGTACTTCAATTTTTCATAGGTAAAAAAAATCAGAAATATAAAATTAGTAAACTTTACAATACTTTTATACCACTGGAAGGAGGCTATTAGCTGATCTTTTGTTTCAAGTTTTTTGCAAATTAAATATTCGTTATAACAAATAAAAATATTTTTTTATTAAGACAAATGATAGATTAATGAAAAATATATCTTTTAGAGTTAAATTTAAATTTTTTTTATAAATGTATAATTTATATATCTTTTACTTTTTTTTAAAACTCATTTAAATAATAAAAATAGGAAGTAATTGGAAAAAGGAAAAGTGGGTTTCACTACACTGCCTGACCCTGACCATGTTGGAAAGTGATTTTTGTATATAAGCATAATCCATATAAAAGTGACATTCACGAAAGTAGCTAAAATTCTTTTAGGTAGACAATTTTTGAAATAGAAGAAATTTAAAATATTTTTAATTTAAATAAATTTATTTTTTAAATATTTTTTTGAGTTGAGATAATAAAAATTAATTGAATTTTAATTATACTTCAATTCCTACTAAACATAAAAATTTATTTTATATTAAAAAGTATTAATAATTCAAAATTATTAATTAGTGATGTATTTTTTATCAACATTTTTTAACATGATGTTTGTCAAGGTTTTTTTAATTAACGCCAATCAATATTTTTTTTCTAAAGTTAATTGTAGTTTTTTTTTCAATCAATGTTAGTTAGAGTTATTGAAGTGAACATAAGTTAAGGTTGTTTTTAACTCACACAACTTTCATAACATGATGAGCTGGAACCCAAGAGTGTGAAGTCAAATTACTAAAAGTAAAAAAAGATGTTCAAAACACGCACAATAGAATAACTAAGACCTATATATTTTTACCTAAAATATATTATATGAGCTCGTGAATCATAAAAAGACCTTTGTTATTAAAACTTTGATAAGTGAAACAAAAAAAAATTAAGAAAGAAAAAAAAAAGAGACTAGCTCTTAGAACATTTTAGAATCATGCCTTG
Organism: Psophocarpus tetragonolobus; assembly: GCA_037954015.1. Lineage (NCBI taxonomy): Eukaryota > Viridiplantae > Streptophyta > Magnoliopsida > Fabales > Fabaceae > Psophocarpus > Psophocarpus tetragonolobus. The sequence goes on from CM075690.1 coordinate 90,774,133, forward strand.
AGAAGTGGAAGAAAATATGAGAATTGGTGTATCTTCAATGTGTAGTCAAAGACTTTATTTATGTAGATTATTCCTAGTTGGCAACCTACCAACAAACAACCTCCATGCTAAGTATTGGACCTTTGGAGGCACCCCCAGCCGAGTAGAAGTCAAAAGTATCTTCCTTCAAATGCCTCACTCCAAAGGTTAAAACTTATAAGCGAAAGACATTACACATTTCCCTAAACCGCTCGTCATTGATTCTTTCCCTTAATGCTACCTTTTCTAGTTCTGCAACTAGTTCTACTACTAATGCCTCTCCACACAAATAACTTTCTTTGTGACTTCAACTTCCAATCCAACCTTACCTCCTTTAACTTCTTAATCATAATATTTTTTGTATTGTCAAGCTAAACAGTCTTCTATAAGTCGCCAAGACTTTGTTCCCCTATCCACTCATCCCACCAAAACAAAACTCTTTCACCATTTCCCAATTTCCTTTTTATATGACTGGATCACCATCATTGCTTAACATGATCCTCCATAGAATGGAGATTAATCCACCAACGTTAGCACCTCTTTCCTTTTTCCACTTAATGCCCAGCCTGTGACATATATTTAGATTGCAATACATGCACTCATAGCCCTGTACTTTTAGCCTTTAATCGCCATTTCTATTTACCCAACAAAGCTAAATTGAAAGCATGCATATTCCTGAGTCTTAAACCTCCCTCCTACATAGATTTATAAACAGTTTCCAGACACCCAATTTACCTTTTTATCATTTTACACCTTTCCTTTCCTCCCCATAAAAATTGCTTAAATAATTTTTCAATTTCAGAAATAATACCTGGCGATGCCTTAAAAAAGGACAAGTAGTATAGAGGTAGTGCAAATAAAACTGACTTTATAAATGCTACCATTCCTACTAGGGACAAATGCTTATGCTCCCAAAAAGATAGCCTCCTCTGAATCACATCCAACATCAGTTGCCACATGACTTTAGTTCTCGACCTCCCCCTTATAGGCAATTTGTAACATCCTAAATTTATATATACTATTTACACCATAAATACTCTTAATAATTATTTAAATTACTATTATCTATATTCTCAAATACTAAGATATAAAATTTCCATTACATTATACTCAATATTAAAGTACACATTACAACACTTTCAAAGTTCAAAATAAAACTTAACATGGGTACTAGTTTTAGTCAATCCATATATTTAACTTTCTTAGAGGTCTAACTTATATACATATACATGCTCTGCTACATAACTTAAACTACTTTTTATACAAAACATAGTAATTTCGTTGTCGCCACTAACCCCCCACCAATCTTGCTAATTTTGATATCCACTGTCATTACTGATATCTGCTTCCATTCAAAGCACGATTATCACGGTCGTACAGAATACACACATAATACAAGGGTAAGCTCATGCACTATAAATCAACATAAACATAAACATAACACACAATTACATTTATATTCAATCTTAATCGCAAAATGTTAACTCAACTAATCTATCACCCTTATGTTCCACTTGAACAAAAGCACTCACAATCAATCAATCACATTTATGCTCCACTTGAACATAAGCACTAATAACTAATCAATCACATTTATGCTCCACTAAACATAAGCACCAACAATATTCAATTGACACTTTCTGAAAAAACTTATTGAGTAAGACACCAAGGCGGATAAAGACCTCTTACAATTCGAATCTAGAGTCTAAGTGGCCCTTTTGACAACCAAGTGAATTCAATAGCATACTCATCCAACATTGTTGCCTAAAGTCTATTTGACCCTTGTGACACACAATTATTGTACAAGTGTATTCCTTTGGTACCTTCAATGCAAGACTACAAGTGTATTCTCCAACAGCAAAGTACTTACATTGGAGTACTAGAACCACAATGCAAGACTACATGTGTACTCCCCAATAGAGAGTGCTTATTTGACCTTATCAGTGTCAATAACTCATTGCTCAGCACCAATATTATCAACATATGGGCCACAACCAAAGCTAAGTTACCACCTATAGCCGTCAGCATTCAACAACATCTCATCATCATCATTATCATGCATTACAACATATGCATTACAACACAACTAAGATCAACATTATATTAACTATCTCTCAACATTTGCAAATACCAATATTTCAAACATCAATATTTTCAACACAACCAATTTCACAAAATCATAGTACTCAACCACCTAATCATCATCAAAGATCAATTTATCACCAAAATCATTAATAAACCTTCATCATCACCTAAATCATCAATGAATATCAAGTATAAGTAAAGTCTTCAACAAATAACAATACCATCAAAATTATCATTTTCACTACATAAACAAATTCTCACAATAATCAAATTCATACATTAATCACCTCAAACTATCAATTAGCTTCTAAGCTATTAAATCATAATCTCTTGAGTTAAAATCAAAGATTTAGGTTCTCTTACATATTTCTCCCTCCAAAAGCCAATTAAAACAGAAGAGGGAGAATCAACCTGAAGAAATTACACAGGAACCTCACAAGAATCCCAATTTCAACAAGACCAAAGAAAATTAGAATTTTCAAAGAATCCCCATTTTAACGAAAATGAAAGGATAAAAAATTATCAAAAAAAGGTTTAGAAAACTACGATCATACATACATATATTTATCACCTCTCATAATCAAGAGCAATGGAAGAGACCGCGTCCAATTTTGTCAATTCAAAGCCCACCATGCAAGTCAACACTCTCCACTTCCAAAAGAGAGAAAATGGTGGAGAAAAAAAATGAAAATCTGAAGAAGAAAGAAAAAAAAAAAGAAATAGAGTAAGAAAGGGTTTATATAGCCTTGGGGTGTGTTTGGTAATTCTACACTTGCTACTCGCACCCCACTTCCCAAAAATAATTAAATTTTCAAAAAAAAGTCGAAACTCAACTAAAACCTTTTGAAACAACAAAAGAATAATAAGTATTCTCACATCTCTCATCCTTCTACCATTAATTGAATGCAAACATATAGTATTAACAAACTAATAAATCTATCACGTCTCAAATTAATTAGTAATTTAAGTAAAAACTTAAATTTAATTCTTCATTATTTATTCTACGATTTTATGACCTATTAAATAAACAAGTTCTTACACAATCTCAGGTATTTAAAGGGGATAACACCCTTTGGACAATTTATCAATAATGATGCTTGGGCCATCCCCTGATCTACGACATTAATTTCAAATAGTTGACTCTTGTGAAAATTCACCTTTAATTCTTATAATAATTCAAAGTTTTGCAAGATAACTTTCACTATAGCTATTATCAACAAATATAGATGGGAAATACATCGTTTCCCAACCATATACCCCTTCCATAGTTCCTTTTTCATAGCAACCTAAATCAACTGACTCAACCTTTCTGCTGTGATAAAAAAAAGGGATAAAGATATCCTTTCCTTAGTCCTCTCCCAATGCTAAATTCTTCTGTTGGACTCTCATTTACCAAAATAGTCGTTCTTGCCAAACTCACACATTCCTTAACTCAATTTATCCACCTCCTTCTGAACTGCATCTTTTTTATAATGTGCCATAAATACTTCCAACATATTGAATCATATGTCTTTTGAAAATCTACCTTTAGTCTCATTAGACCCTTCCTTTGCCTTCTCGCGTCATCCACTACCACATTGGTAACTATAAGATGACATCCAGAATTTGACGCCTACCCACAAAAGCCCATTGTATCTCAGATATTATATTAGGCATGATCTCTCTTATTCTAGCCGCCAACACCTTAGCAAACACCTTGTACACACATCTTACTAATGATATAGGAGGATAATCTCCTAATATCTAGGGGTTCAACTTCTTTGGCACTAAAGCAATAAATGAGTTATTTGAACCTTTACCAATTCTCTATTTTGATGAAACTCTTTAAACATTGCTAGGAAATCTACCTCAAGTACCTACCAGAATTCTTTTAAGAATTGAAAATCAAACACATCCGATCATTGGCTCTTGTTACTATCACAACCCCATACTGCATTCTTAATTTCCTCTTCTGAGAATGACCTTTCAAGATTCAAGCATGCTTCCCTACTCAATGACTTAAATTGCAAGATGCCCAAGTTTGGTTTATCTCAAACTTTCTCCTGAAACTGATTTTCAAAATGCTTCTTCACTTTCTCCTTTAGTTTGCCCACATCCATTACATTCTCGCTATCAAAGTTTAGACTCAAGATTTAATTCTCCCATCTCCTTTTCACAATGGATCTGTGAAAACATTTAGTGTTAGCATCACCTTCTCCCATCCATTAGACTCTTGACTTTTGACTTAGCAAGGAGCACTTCCTTCCCACCATGAAAATCTTTCGCATGTTAGTATTTTAGTCTAATATGGGGTCTAATACCATGAAAATCTTTCACGTTTATTTTAGTCTAATAGGACTTTTTTTCTGTTCAACTGGAAAAAAACAATGAATAACAATGTCTCTTCAGTTTTCAAAGTGGTGACCAACTGGGTATGCTAATTATAATTAAAAAGGTAGATTTTTTATTTGGAAGATTTGGTACACTAATAATAAGATTAAAAAAATCGAAAAAAGTTTATAGATTGAAGGTATAAAGAGTTTTATATTGTTATTCAATTATAACGTATTATAGAATAACAAATTTACTATAAAAAGAAAAGATTATAAATAAATGTTAGTATAAAACTCTTTGGCTTCGCATTGTTAAATGTATAATTATTAAATTCTTAACAAAATATTAACACCGATGTTGTTAATTATATATAAGAAAGCATGCAAGACAGTTGAATTGTAAGTATATTATTTTCCCTTTCACTCACTCGTATAAGGAATAGATTGTGAATAGATGTTAATATAAAACTTTGTTGTTTCGTATGAATGTATAATTATTAAACTCTTAATAAAATATTAACGTCGTTGTTGCTAATTATACACATGAAATCATGCAAGACAATTGAATTGTAGGGTATGTTACTTTCCCTTTCTCTCAACTAATTGTGATGCTTCATGTGTGTGGTAACGTTTCTTTGGATGCATGTATTTAATATAGACTAAGATACGGTCTAAAGAAAACTATATTGGAAAATTTTGGAATTATAAATTATAAGAAATTTTTTTATCTTGTTGATTATTTAGTGAATCATAAATATATAATATGTATCCTGAAAAAATAGATATATAATATGCAATTTATTAAATCGCCTTAATATAATTTATAGTATTTATACTATAAAATAATATATTATTGTATATTTTAGACAAATTCTAATCAATATTTTGAAATACCGATTAAAAAAGTGAAAATAAAGAGTGTTTTATAGAAATACAAAAAATAGACTTCATTATAATTTTTTTATAGGGTCGTATAGGACAACCTTAATTTGTCTAAGTGATATACCGAATTCTGTAGGCGATTTTAAGTGTTTACAAAATATATATATATATATATATATATATATATATATTTCTAATTTATACATCTTATTAATGTATTTTTTTTCTTATCTCTTTTATCCTATCACATCATAAATTTTATTATATTTATGTCTTTTTTTCTTCTTCTTCTTTTATGTAATATCACATGAATTGTTCATATATTATTTTTTTCCAAAGATATTACATATATAATATGCACAAGGAAAGGAAGTAGAAAAGCTTGAGTAAATATATTATATATAATATGCACGAGCCTTAGAGGTAAACAATATAATATACATATGCACGGGTTGAGTGCAAGGTAGCATATATGATAATATTTTATTATGAAAACTGAACCACGTGCATAACAGAGGACAGTTTCCTATTATTAATTTTGCAGTTTTGTGGCATTGAGAAGAGATTGGGAAGGACAGTGTGGGTGTCTGTGAGCATCGATGGAAAGTAAATTAATCATATATGTTGACTAGTTAATGCACATGGGCTCTAGCTAGTTCGACCTGCATGCACCATGCACCATGCACCATGCACCATGCACCATGCACTCACAGTAACGAACATTTACATATAACGACGAAAGTGTTAAAATATTCATTAAACTGATAAAATGCCGCCGCGCTTAAAGCTACTTTTAATAAAGAACACTGTCTGAAATTCTATGGTATTATCAAAAGTCATTTTTTATATTAATTAATTCGGTGCAGTATCAGATAAAGATACTAGTTTCATATATGTACAAGAAGGCTGTAAAGGAAAAGATGAGAGCATGGTCCATCGTTTTTCAAAAAGATAACATATAATACAGGATGCTAGCTACCTACCTACTTATCTAATAGCTATAATATGAACTTATCAGAGTGTCTTTCTAACAGTGCCATGCGGCGGTTATGCACTTTGCAACTAACATATGTTTAATCAATATTACACTCCACCCACAAACACTATACAATCCTAGTTTCCAAAATTTTCATTTCACAAAACCAATACTGCTTATCATCTAATTAATCATAACCATAATGTTGGTTCCTTTTTATTTTATTATTAGACCTTCAGACATAAGTGAAATTTGTTGGTTTCGGTGGAATCTGGATATCCTTTTGTGGGAAATTTTTCTCATTCTCCCCGCCAGATTTATAGACCATACCATGAATTCTCTCCGGAAAAACAAATGAGAACACAAGTTAACAAATTAATTCAAACAATGTTTCTCTTTCAAGCCCTTCAACCATCCTGGTTTAATTTTTATAGTTCTCTATCTGATAATGCCTTTGATATTTTTATTTTCTTAAACTTTCCATCCATTGAGAAAGTAAAAATATCGATCACACTATTAAATAGCAAAAAAAAAAAAAAACCTGATATTTTAGTTATTAGTTTGTCAGTGGAATAGATTTGAGCTTGCTGCTTCTTCCTACATTTTAGGGTTCATGTAATTTTCTAGGAGAAGTTTGAAGAAGAACTTCACTCGAGATCAGATCTAGACTGTCAACATATCAATATTTATTGTTATTCGCATTTCTTGATCTATTTTTTTATTGTTTATTTTTTTAGGTATATTTTGCTTTATTTAGTTATTTGAAACATTAAAATAACATTAATTACTTTTTGTGTTCTAAAAATAAGACAAATAATAATATTAATTATATTTTATTTGTAATATTATTGTTTAAGTCGACAAGTAATTGAAATAAGAGAATGTCCTAATTTATATGGTAATATTTAGAAAGTCAATAGTAAATTGATGTGTAAAGCAGGAGAGTTATTACAAATTAATTGAGATTTTAGTGTGAATGTTGGAATAACAAATAATTAATGGAATATAAAGTTCGATCTTGTTTATAGCTTTTCAAATCTAACCGTAGAATTATGTTGACGATATAAAGCTAGAGTCCAAGTTGGATATTTATTTCCCAATCAAGTTGGTTTTGGTGAAATGACTTTAATTAGCTCTTGAATATATATCACATGATAAAAGTGGGATGATTTTTTTGTCATACTTTTCACATTGGGAGAGCGTGTACGGTTTTTGCAGATGGAAGAAATGATAGAATTGAATCAGAGCGTCCAAATCATTCCTTTGCACAAAAAAGATTTATTCAAACAAAGCTAAAGAAAAAATGACAGAAGAAGGACCTACGAGGGTTGTTAGAAGCTCAAATATCATATATGTTATGCCATATATTAACTATTTATACCATTTAAAAATTAATTAATTTAACGAATAATTTATATTAGTTTTTTTAAATTACTCTTTAATATTAATGGGACTCGTTATTTCAACATTTATACTTAATCAATTAATTAATGGGTAATAGTCATCTATCTGTTTATGGTTTCTCACTTTCTAAGCGCCAATTTCGCTACACAAACTTGCTCCATTAGTAAAACATACATCTTGGCACGCACACACAAAATCATTCGGAAACATGGGATTGATAAAATTAGCTAAAAATTAAAAATTAGTTGAAAATTAAAAAATTAATTTTAAGTGTTTAGTAAAATTAGTTGATTAACTAAGTGAAAGTTGTAAAATGACAAAATAAAGATATCATTAATCATTAAATCAACGATGAAGTATTTAAAATAATTATAATATATTTTAATTATATAAATTAATTATATATTTAAATTATAAATCTCTATAATAACATATTTAATTATAATTACATATTTAAATTATAATTACATATTTAAATAATAAATTATTGTAATTAATATTTAAATTATAATTTCTATAATTAAATATATAAATTTTAATTATATATTTAAATTATAATTTTATATAATTATATATTTATATTATAAATTATTATAATTACATTAATAAATTAAAGAGAAATGAAAGAAAAAGATGTTATATAATGTGATGAGAGAAAATTAGTGGAAGGCAATACATTAATTAACAAAGGTTAAACATGCAAAAATAAAATCAGCTACTAGCTGAAAATAAGATATATTTTAGAAAAACTACTTGAAATAAATTTTTTGAAAAGTTAATAATTTCTAAAAAATTCCTTAAATCATTTCAAGTAGTTTTTTAGTTTTCAACTAGCTGAAATATCAACTCAAACACAATTATAACCTTTAAATATCAAATAAAATTCCTTCTCCAAAAATATGGAAAGTAATTAAGTAAAATTTCATTTGATCCCTAATTTAGGACACGTTAGTTTTGGCCTACAGTGTCGCAATATTTTTTACCAAGTGGGAGTGCCTTAGAAAATTATACAAAAATATTTAGATATAAAGATTAATATTTTTTATCTTAAAAATAATTTATGTCAAGAATGTTAGTATTTTTTAATACTCAATTTTTAAAAATTAAAGAATCTATTTTCTTTCTTTTCTTTTTTCTCATTTGTTGTATATGCAATTCTATATTTTCTATGAGAAAAATATTTATACATTGCAATTCTATATTTTCTATGAGAAAAATATTTATACATTGTAATGACAGTGTATAAATGTTAAATTCATTTTCTATTATACTTCATCTTCTTTTTCTTTCATTATATTTTTTACTTTACATTGAACATAAAAAATATGATATTGGCTTCCTCAATTATGAGCTCTCATGATCATAGCTTTGCATAACTTTCTTTTTTAAAATAATATTTATACATTAGTTTAAATTTTCTCATTAAACACATATAAATAATAATCTATATAATATCTAAATTAAAATATTAAATTTTTTTAATAAAAGGTGAAATAAAATGTATGATTTGCTAGAAAAAAAATAAAATAGAGAAAAAAAAGATTAAATATATTAAAAAATTTAAGATTGTAAAAATACACCGTTAATAAAAGAGAAAATATGTGAGAGAAAAGAAATGTTTTTAGTTTTTAAAATTAGCATTAAAAACTATAATATCTTTATTATAAATTATTTAAGATAAAAATATTAATTTTTATGTCTTATGTATTTTGGTGTGGCCAATGTAGGTTGCTAACACACTCAACGTGGTTAGCATTTCTATATAGTTTGGACTCTGTCATGGTTCATATGCTTTTGTCAAAACTTTGTAAGTATTTGGGTTTAAGAAAACTATTGGGCGTAAAACATTTTTAAAACTATGTTTGACAAAATACACCATAAGCCTAAAATTCTTTTTAGGCCTAAATTTCCAAAAATGCTATTTTAGACAACTAGTTGTAGGCCTTAATTTTGAAAACTTTATTGGGCTCAGGAATCTTACTAGTCTCATTTTTTGTAATATTTTTATCACCCTTACAATTGCTATTTGCATCCCTAAAACAACAGTTAAAATATTTTTACTATTTCGATTAGTTGACCTAAAACATGAAAAGATCAACTATGGATCAATTGAGTATTGGTTATATTTTTTAGATTCGTTGATCTAGAGTTTATGTTTTGTATTTCAGATCAACTAATCTCAAAAAGTTAATCAATATTTAGTTCTGAATCAATAGATCCAAAATATGTATTAAAATAAATTTTGGATCATACAATTCGAGTAACATAAAGTTAAAATTTAATTCTGGATTAACTAAACTAAAAGTCTCTCAAACAATAAACTTATGATCAATTGATTTGGAATAATAAATGAAAGTGAAAAAATATAGATTTAAGTGTACATGTGGTGTGCCATTTAAGAGAGATTATAAATGGTGTTTAGACGTTGTTGAGAGGTCATTACAAAGGGAGTTTTTATGGAGGTTGTACAATGGGAGTGAGCACATTGAGAAGAGAAGAGGGAAAAGGGATGAAGGAAAGGAGATGTAGTTAAGGCATGGGTAAAAAAGTTTGAAATCTTAGGTTAAAAGGTAATAGGAATATTTTAGGATTTTTAAAAATATATAAGCATGGGTGCGATTAGAAATTCTGGGGGTGTTAAAAATGCTCATTTTTTCCACTAAAAACACAATTGGGTCTTGTTCTAGTTTTGTCAAGCTTAACCTTTAGGGAAAGAAAAAACCTATTGGTCCATATGCTTCTAAAAATCCTTCAGGCCTAAGATGACCATTTTGTAAAATGGGTAACAAATCCACCAAAAAACCTACATTACTAATAAAGAAGTTGGAGTTTCTTTATTGGCTTCACGTTGGTCTCTATGCAACACTCAATGCTTCAATTATCAAATTCTGAGTCACATGGACTTTTTTTTATCAAAGGATGACACTAGATAGCAAGTCATAAAAGTTGGATATCAAGAATCTTCTGCTCTAAAATCAAGTTCCTAGTTGCCCGATGTCAATAGTTAGAAAAATGTCATATTGCTTTCGTGGGAATTTATGAACTTTATTCTTATGATTTGTCAAGTCTTTTTTACATGAAATACAACTTGCAAGTTGCAACCATCCTACATTAAGTATTGTTTATCATCAAGCAAGGCATATACGTTTCGCACCATTGATTCTCATTCTCTGGCATGTAAAATTAATTTGCTTTTCTTTTAGATTTTTTTAGCAAGGCTGGAGATGTTCTCCTAAAGTTAATGATGGCCTTGAAAAATGAAAATATATAGTTATTGGTTGTCACTCATAATTATTCTGTCTGTGCTCACATTTCTCACTCCTTTAAAGCCTATAAAAAATAACTTAACCTAAATGGCTAGTATTAATTTGATACCTCAAATACGTTGTGAATCCATTCAAGACAAAACTACAAAGGGAATTATACACACACTAGATTTGGATGAAGCCATGACTAAATTAAATAACGATTGACAATGCCTTATACTAACTCCTACAGGTATATATATCCATCAATTAGAAGGCAACAAGAGTTCAAAATTGTAACTGATAGATAATCCATACTACGAATTCAAATTTCACAGGAGAGCTAGGAACAACTCATAACAAAACTACACAACACGAGCACAAACATACACTAAAATTTAGAGGGGATCTTTATTGCTAGAGTATCTTCAGAATCATGCTGGGGCCTTGACAAGAGTGGATGGGAAATCCAGCAACAAAATATTTTCAATAGCAGCTGAAAATGCTGTTGAGAACTCAACATGATTTGGGTGGCTCTGAAAGGCAATAAAGTCTTCCTTCTTATTGAATGTCATGAGGAAGGCATGAGTGAAACCTTGTCTCAAGATATCTAGGCTTTCAATGTCCTCTCCCCTGTTCAAACACAAATGCAAACATGTGATAAGACACTATTAGTAAAGTAAGAATATCTTTTATTAACGCTAAATACATGCAATAAACTAAAATTCCATATGGATCCTCCCAAAAAAGACTAGAAAACTATAAAATGTTGAACTACTTTGTGTATTTTGGTTAATTTAAAGTCTCCTAAAAAAGCAATATGATATGATATAACTAACAGATAATTATATTCCTAATTCGTGTATATTGAAGAGTGTGTGTTGAATGAATTATCGTTCAAAACATTTATATTGTTGTGAAAGCTACAAGGTAAGAAGGCAGAAAATATACCATTCAAAGGACTTGACAGAATCAATATCGGAGACCAACTTCTCCATCCCTTTTGTGAGCTCTTCAACTACCACACCATCCTTGAACTTAACAATTACAAGGTGCTTGAATTCCCCCATAGCCTGCCCCGTGAACCAAAGCTTGTTATTAGCAGCCTAATATATATATTCACAATTTGCACATTAAACCAAACCTCATGGTCTTGAGTCGTGATCTGTTCATTGTCAGAACCCCATGACTCTTTCATTGCTATATTAATCAATTCACAAAAAGTAGAGACAGCATCCACGGCTGAATCCAGGGAAAGGCACTAATACTTTCACCTTTAGACCCACCAATGACCAATTTCTTTCCTTCCCATACTAAAAATTGTCCCGTGCCACTGTCGTGGTGTTATCATCCACTGATAATTCGCCTCATTTTTAATCATTACACATGGAACCACAACTTTTCTTGCTTCGCTAGCTTTTTCTTTTGTGCTATATACGTGCAGAAAAGTAGTCATAGATGCCCAACTTTTCCCCATATCCTTACCATGTGCACCGCCTATGTAAATTATTGGGCTTCGATGCTATCTACTTATTCTTAAGAAATTTTACGGCTTGTTCAGTTTAACTTGTTTTAGAATGTATTTTACACAGTTTTAACAACACTGAAAAAATACTTCATGCACCAAATAGACACTACACTCTTAGTTAACCATTCAGACTTTGTTATGTTTAGTAATTTTGTTTATTTTTAACATTTGCTATGTAAATATACATCCTTTTTTCTTCTTTTTTTTTTTTTTTTAACCATCCTTGTACATAATACACAGTGACTAAGCTTTTTCACGTTTAAATGCTTTTTTATTATTTTTTATAATTTCATTTGAGTTTTTCCTAACAAGTTATTTAGATTCGATTTAAATTTTCCATTTCGTTTAATAGTTTCAATAAGTTTTTAGACATTCATTAAATTAGTAATTGATGAACAAAACAAAAATAGTATCTAAATAGATAATATCTACTCATTTCAAAATAAATTTTATACTATAAATTTTGTCTATGATTTTATCATTATCTTACTCATTAATTTTGTGTGAGTAAAAAAGAAAAAACTCATAAACCACTCTGTTCCAGTTTATCAAAATCATCTACAAATACCTGCAAGAGTGCAAGAGAATTATCTATATTTTTTAAAATTAAATAGTTGTAAAAGCTAATATGCAAGAAAATGTGACTTTCCCACAAACATTTATAACAATGAAATGAAGTCTTCCAACAACAAAAAATGCATAAAAACAACTGGTAGAAAATTGAAAAGTTAGGTGAATTATGGGATTGGAATGCGGAATTAAAATTTTGAAACTGAAACGGTTTTGTAGAGTAAAGTGCAAACTGAAAATTCATGAAAAAAAAACATTAATTAAACACATAAAATATTTTTTTAGGACAGGTATTATTTGTTGGGTCCCTCCCAATCACTTCTTGGGCATTTATTTTAACACCCCTCAATTTTTATTCGAACCCCATCGGGTTAATAGATTTTTAAAAATCTGAAAACACCTCTTTACCTTTTAAAATAAGATTTAAAAACTTGTACCCCTACCTCAACTGCACCTCTTTCGTTCTTTCCTCTCCTCTCCCTTGTGTGTTTATTCCTATTCTATAACTTCCATTTGTAGTTACACAATATCCCAATCATTGGTCATAATCTCCCTTATATAGGCACAATACATGGCCTCAAATTTATTTATTTTTCACTTCATTTATTACTCCAACTACATTGATAAAGATTTATTTGTTTGCACAACATGCATTATTTTTCTTAACATTGTAATCCTGTGAAACTTTTGGATTAGTTGATCTAGAATTCATTTTATAACTTTCAATTTTATGTTATCTCAATCATATGATTCAAAATTTATTTTGATATATGTTTTGATTAATTAATCCAAAACTGAATATTAATTATGTTTTTCATATCAATTAATCCTAAAGACATAGTAAAAAGATAAAATCTAGATCAACTAATTCAGAAAACATAATTAATACTTAATTCCAAATTAATTAATCCAAAATTTATATTTTTTATGTGTTTCGGGTCAATTAATTTAAAAAATAAGATATTTTTTGTGTTTTTTTTGTTTTGGGCTACAAATAAAAATTGGGAGTGCTAAAAGAAACTACTCACTTTTTACTGCCTTTCAAGACCAACCTTTAATCTCCCCATCAATTATTCAATTTGCCACTCACCACCATCGAACACCATTTGTAGTAGCTAAAGGTGATATCCGACAACTGTCCATCCTTACACCAATGATTTATTTGGATTGGGTGACCCGAAGATCCAATCTAACCCAAATAGATTGGTTGAGTTTTTTTTATGATTGGGTAAAATCTGACCCAACCCAACCAAACTCAATCCACTATGAGTTGGGTGATAGGTTCAGGAAGTTAAACTCGAGACCCAACCTAACCCAACTCGACCATAATATTAAATTATTATATATTATTATTATTTGAAATTATGTGTTTTTTTATTGTGTGTTTATTTTGGTATTATGTTTTTGTTCGTTTGGACAAATTGTAAAGTTTGTATTTATTTGTATGTCTTGGCTAGCTTAAACAAATTGTATTTACTTTTATTTTGAACAAATGTTTCTTTAGCTATTATTGCTTAAAAATTTAGTTGTATGTTAATTTTAATTTATTTAGTTTTGATATATAATTTGTAACTATACTTTATTGTTTATTTTTATGTTATAACAACGATATAGTTTTTTCCTATAAAAAAAACTAACAGAAATATATTATAATTTTTTTAAAAAAAATTAAAAAATATTTTTTAAACTGTGACTCAATTAACCCAACTCAACCTAACTTGTTCAAGAGCAGGTTAGATTAGGTTTAATGAAAAAAAAAAAGAAAAAAAGGAGAAACTCAACCCAATCCAATGTTTTATAATTAAATTGAGTCTTGGGTTCTGCTAAACTCGATCCAACTCAACTTGTGTTCACCCTTAATTTATATATCACTCATGGCTTGTTCTTATTTTCTTGATAACCCAAACTTGTTCCAATTTATACTTCTCAAACCTTCTTGCTCTCATAACTAGTCACCACCTCCGGTCACTCTATCGAACTATCATCCTCTAACCTTTTTTGGAACAATTTTTTTTTTTTGGAAACAAGCTTTGATCTAAAACATGTGAGATTTTAGGAAATAAGAACAAGAGTGCATAGCCTCTTCAAGCTCAATTCCATAAGAATCAATAACACATTTTTATGGAAACATAACACACTTTTTATGGCAAAAATTAAAAGGCAAAACAACATGGAATTGAAAGACAATTAAGGACTAAACATGACCCCACTAATACACAATTTTAAAGAGTAAAAACTGAAAAATAATGATCCAAATCCAGCCAGCAACTCACGCCAAACAGAGAATATAAGTGCAGGAAAATAAAACTGAAACATACAAAGAGAAAAACAATGTGCATCCAAAGATCAACACTACAATTATGTAGCTTTCTTCACAACTTTTGTGAAGTCATTACAATGATCTTCTTACGAAATCGCACAAGAATAAAGAAAAATAAAGTGTTGGGCAGACATTAAAGAGATAAAACCTAGAGAAACAAGATTCAATGGAAAGAACAAAGAAAATTGAATCTAAAAAACAATATAGACTAGGAAAATAAATCCCAAGAATTGAAAACTACTAAAATATAAACTACTAGACAATAAAGGAAATTGAATGACAATAAGGAAAACTGGAAAAAATAAAGAAAAAATAGCAAAAACACTAAGAAGAAAAGCTGAAAAAAGTAAAGAGAATTAAGACTAGAAAAGAACCTCTTGGAGTTGACTTTTGGTACTAAATGATGCAAAATGATTTTTGCACTCCCCTTGATGTTCTCCTTGAGGTTCCACACACCAAGAAATAGATGATGAAAGGAAGAAGGATGGGTTAGGATGGTGCCACTTCTTAGGGAGATAAGCCAAAAATTATGAAGTTTACTACAAGGGAAAGAACCCTTGATAAAATCCAATTAGGAAGAGATTCTTCAAGAGAAAGGATTTCTCAAAGACGCTTTACTATAGAAGAATGTTATATAAAAAGTCTTATATCAATTTCAAATCCAAGTGTGAGAAACACAAGAGAGAAATGAGTATATATAGCCCAAAGGAAAAATTTAGGCACACAATCCTAGGCAATGTGGAACTTGGGCCTAATTAGCATTAAGATTAATTAATTCAAGTCTTAAGGCCTAAAATGGTGTACCTAATCTAACCATGGAAGTGCAAATAACTCATCCAAAATATGCGGAGAGTGAGCCCAAAACACCTAAACAAAAAGGACCTCACACTAAGCCTACTCCTCTAAAATAACTAAAGGCACATCTTTTTCCTAAACTAAAGATAAAGGAACTAAACCTTGCGCCCTAAATTCCTAGGAAATTAAAAATATTTACAAGTGGGACAATCCTAAGACTATGACTTCAAGTCTTCAATTAAGTTTTCATCCAAGTCAATTCTTCCTCTCATCCTCCTAATCATGATGTATGCTAGGTGAGATTGCATCATCATGTTTATTGAATTGTGGTGCATGTTTATAGTACCTTTGTTTTTTTCTATTTTGCTCCTAGGCTATAATTTTGTATAGTCCAAGGCTATAATTGACGCATAAGTTGATTTTTTTTTTTTTATTGTTATGGATTTTCACATTTATATGGAAGCTTAATTTTATTATTTCTTTCCATATTTTTCAATGTATATAGAAATTGACTATATTATCTCTGTTGGAAGAATCAAGCAACACACTTACTTAAGTAGAGCCTCCTGCCATTGTAGAGGATCACTGACCGCTATCTTCATGCCTTCCAAAGACATGATTGATCTTCAATCCTTAAAGGTAAAGTTGCATCCTTGTCCTTTAATATTTTTTTATTATTTTACTACTTTCAATTAGATAGACCAATTTTTTATTTATGGTAATTTTTTATACATTATTTTCATATTAAATATTGTCCTAATGCTCCATTAGTGGTTAAGGGTATCACTTGTACCCTTTAGTTCGATAGTGGAAAAACATGATACATTTTTATTTAAATACTTTTATCTTCTATGTGATCTTTTGAATAAGCACAAGTTTGATTATTAACTTTAAAGAAATAAAGACTTAAGCAAATTGGTGGCGGAATTTGATATGAAATGTTAGAGGTACCAAAATAATTTATATTTATTATATAATTTTTTATTTAAATATAATTTTGATTTTTTTATTTAAAATAGGATTTACTTCTCTTCAAAATTTATAATTTTGGTATCCTAATTTTAAAATCTATTATCTGATATATATATATATATATATATATATATATGTATGTATCTATTTTTATTGTTATTGTCGGAAGTACATGTATTTTAAATATTAAAATATAAGAATTTACTAGTTTACATCAATTTATTTTTTAGAAAAAATAAATTAACAGGTTATTAAAGTTTTTAAAATACTCAATATGTATAAATTGTCAATTTACTTTTTTTAAAATTTAAGTGGCGTAAATTGTTAATTATTTATAATTATTGGGCTTACAAACTTACCTTTACTTATATTTTAGAAAAAATAGTTTATAAATGTATTTAATTAAACACACTCAAAATGTAAGTGGTTAATTTTAAAAAATAAATAAGTGTAAGTTAATAAATTACTAAATTATAATATTATATTAATATATTTTATTATTTAATATCTAATTAATATATATATATATATGTAATTATAAAAAAATTGGGGAAAAAAAGAGGAAGGGTCAAAGCTAAGCCTTTTACCAAAAGCTCTTGGACTCTTCTCGTGCGTAAACTGTATGGCTACAAGTATTTTTCTAAGAACACATAAAGGTGTTCGAAAAGAAATTAAAGGTGTAGTTCAAGTCCAAATTTCCTAAACCAAGCATATATAAATTTTGTTGTTACTTTAGTTTATGTTTTTACTGGAGTTTAGCAAAATGACTTTCTTCTTGATTCTTCGGATTTTGGAGCTCAAGGGACATACCTGTAAAAGAGATTCTGACACCCAAGTCAGTGAGGACATCAGAGGATAGAGACTAAAGTGTGAGAGATTAGATACCTGAAGGGGGTCTGATGTCCCTTTTAAGGAGGTCTCTAGGTGTGGTTGCAAGTTATCTTTTTTATTGTTTGTCTCTCATTACCTTTTTTATCATTCTGCTTGAGATTTGTCCTTTTTAGTTATCCTTTTTAGGGATTTTAGGTCTGGTTCTTGTAGGGTGAAATTATAATGAGACTTTCCGGTAAAGGTGAGGGTAGAGAGAAATAGCGATAAATCACTCTTATTTGTATTTCTTATTCTGATGACGAAGATATTACAACCTCTCGCCCAGGAAGATGTTTTTGGACTCACTTGACATTGACATTATAGTAGCTCACAGTGTCGCAACCGAAAATAATCACAAACACTATTATTACAATTACAATAACAATCATATCTGTAAGTAAGAAATAGTATGTTTTGATGAAGGAAGCCTAAGAGGGTAAAGACGAGCTCCAGTGAGTTAAAAAAAAAGCAACAAAGTGGAAGCCAAAACATATGTCACACATTTTTGTAATCAAATTTATCCAGGTTGATGGCTAATTCAGAAATTGATAAAATTGACATATATATAAGATATATTGAGTAGCCATTGAACTTGGATATTATTAGATTAAGTTTAAAATTTGTTTTGTACTAATAAAAGAATATGCGTCAAATTTACATATATAAGATATATTGAGTAGCCATTGAACTTGGATATTATTAGATTAAGTTTAAAATTTGTTTTGTACTAATAAAAGAATATGCGTCATCTCGATCAGTAATGATTAACGAAAGAATCTATAATGGAACGAAAAAATAATAAATATATGGCAGCGTGTGATACACGTTGTTACTTGATATATGGAGGAGTAAACGAAGGAGAAACCGGATTGATTGCATCGATCATGTACGTGTCAACAGTGACATGACAGGAAACGAAGAAACACATACGTGTAACGTGAACGTCAAAGTAGAAGCATTTTGGAGATAAATAGAACGTGACAATCTGTAAATTTCCACATTAAATTGATGAAAGTAATCGTTGACCTTAAAATCAATTGATTTTATACTTCTCATATACGGCTGCCATGAAATATACCCTACGTGAGTAATAGCTATCAGCGGGTCTGATTCCGCAGGTAAAGTCGCATTTGCATGTAGCATTCAACTTTGTTTTGACATTATATAGCCGAGATAAGGATTGTTATTTGAACGTGCGTGAGAATAAAATGAGAGCATATATATATATATATATGATTAAGATTAGCATTGTGGCAAACAAATTCAAGCCCTTGATTTGTAGAGTAGGAGTTTTTATATATGTATAAACAGTTGTAGTGTAAGAGTTTTTTTATATATATGAGTTGTAATATTTTTTTATTTTTTAAGTTATAATAATCATATTTTTATTATATATAAAATATTTTGGAAAAAATGTGAAATAAATACTTACATTATTTAAATCCCAAAAAAATTAAATCTACTATAAATAGGAAACTATTATATATTTCATTGTCACTCGAAATTTGTTTCACTGAAAAAAAGTAAGAAATTAAGTATTAAATATTTTTTCAATAATATCGTTATTCATATACACTCACTTAAAAAAACAAATTTATAACTGTATTATAAGACGACGGAGATGTTACATTTTATTTTTCCTTTTTTTTCAAATAAGAACTTTTTAAATTAAGATCTCACATAGCCGCACCAAAATAATATCAGTTCTAATTAAATATTAGGTGCTTATCCAAGCATCGGTGAACTTGAATTAGTGAGTACTAATTTAAGAAAAGATAATCTATATTATAATAAGATATATTTATGTGATATAAAATAATTAATGAACAATAGTGGGACTCATTTAAATCCTAAAAGAGAATTATTGTATTTGAGAAATAAATGTTTAAATATATTTAAATTTACAATAACAAAAGTGGATAAATGACATAGATAGGAAATTGAATTCACTTAATAATCCAAAATAAATATCTCCATCAAACAAAAATGAATTCTTTTTAGGCCCTTAAACAAAAGGGGTATATTTAGCGCAAAAGTAAAGTATAAACAGAAATGCACAACCTAGATTATAGAATTGTATTTAGCATACTTAAGAGTGCAAATAGAAAATGCACAAACAAAAAAACTAGGTTTTGGCCCATAAAAATCCTTGAATTTCAATCAAATCCAATACAAGAGAAAAACAAGAACAAACAGTCAAAAAACTAAAAATAAAATCAATAAAAAAAAGAAAGAACAGAGCAAGTTGCTTTGCTTATCATGCTTCTCAATGTTATGCAACCGCTGCTCCTTCGTGCTCTTTGCAATTGCTCCTTCTCCACCATGTAGTCGCCTTCTCCATACTTTTTTTTATTTGGTAAACAATATAAATATTCAAATGCACTGAAGGTGCAAAAAAAGGGTGTATATCTACAATTACATCACAAAGTTCGTATTCCGAAACTAAGCACAAAAGTGGTTATCAAATATTACACCCTAATACTAGTTAACCACAATGCTTCAGCATCAAATGACCAAAACCTAAGTAGCCTCCTGAACGACAAGCCTAGCCAAAAACAAGAGACTATATGTGAAAATAAAACATACTATAACTGTCATGGTGAGCAGGCAGGTATAACAACAATAATAGCAACAAAACATATACATCCCTGCCAAAATAATTAGAGTAACAGTACAACCAAGCCTACCTAAGCAATCAATAACCCCCTTTGAAATAAACAAAAGAGCTAAGACCTAGTATTCACATGATAAATGGCAAATTAGCAGTGGCAGAACCGAAAAATAATGAAATTGTTATTGCACCATCTTTTGACTTCAAAAGCCACGTGATTTGTTTTAGAATCATGTTTGTCAGTTACCCATATATACTAAACAAAAGGTCTAACTGACATAGAGGTATAGCCATGCCAATTTACTATATTCTCCTCCCAACTTCATTTAGAGGTAATATTAACCTCCCATTTTCAGATTTAGTAATTTCAGATTGTGATCAAGAAAAGCCTTTGAATTTGTAGTACAATCCTCCCTAGCAAGAGTCCTTTCATAAGGGTAATGGTTAGAAGAATTGAAAAAGACATGGTTAGAGAGGAGGATGGAAGATCTCAACTCCTCATGGAAATCAAGACCATACAAAATAGGTCATAGTCTTCATTGTATTATCTTTTTTTTATGTGCCATTTTATTAGCTTCATGGAGGTGTTTTTATTTTGTTATTTGGCTTGTATTTTGGCCTCTATGTCTATTTTAGTAAAGGAGGAGCAATGAGTCTTTTATGTAGAGTGTGTAGAGTAATTGGGCCTTTTTGGAGAAACCTAAGGGGGTGCTTTTGTTAACCACACCCCTTTAAATTGGTTCTACACCCTCTAACTCACACATAAGCATGAGACATGTGGGGCCCCTTGGTCCCCCCTAGTAGGCACCACTTTCACTCTCTCTCCTAGGTGGATGGCTTCAACTCTTTTCTCACTCCTAGTTGGAATTTTTAAATTTAAATTTGAATTATGGAGGAAAATGACATGACACTCCTAAATTCAAATTTCAATTTAAAGGAGATACGATCCACCTTTTTAGGGGCTTGTTTGGATCTGCACATACTTAATTATGTACTAATTGACCCTAGCTCAATTAGACACATAATTAAGCATGATTATTTCCCCTAAGAGTGGATGTCCACTCTCCAAAGCCAAGGCCCATGTTTTTGCTCTATAAATAAGTTTCTCCTCTCATTTGTACTTTTTACACTTGAATGATAAAATTTACTTAAGAGAATTATTTTTTGAGTGTTTTCTTCTTTCTTTTTTAGAGAGAGAGTTTCCATGGCTTATATCAAGGGTCCATTTCTTTGTGGCAAGTCTTCTTCCAAAGGCTTATCCTCCTAGGTGGAGCCTCAATCATCCACACTTTTATTCTCCCATCCTCTATCTTCTTGCTTGAAGCAACCTTTGAACAGATCCAAAACCTAGAGCAATATAAAGATTGCACCAATTTGTATATATAGTCAGCTGAAATCCTGTTGTTACTCAAGAGTTATACCCAGACAAGCGTCAATGTTAGCTGACCACAAATCAAAGGAGAATGAGAAGTATTGACTCCCATTTTTAAGCCAACTTCATGCCAAAAATAGAGACTACCTTTCTATTGAATCAAAGTCAAAATTGATGTTTCTGAATATTTGATTATTTCTGTCCTTCCAAAGACTTCATAGTACAACTAACCAAATGATCATCCACCAAGGATTTTTTTAGTGTGTATCAATCCAAGTTTGATGTTACAGTATATGTTCCCCTGCAAACGGTGAGCTTACTGTGGATATTCCAATCCGCCTATACCAAAAGTCCCAAATTCTCTTTGCCACCTCACATAAGAAAAACGTGTGATCTACTGATTTTATGTCCTTTTGACAAAATATGCATAGTGCATCTTCCTGTTGGATCTGTACTCCTCTTCTAATGTGGTTGACCTTTGTAGGGAGCTTATCTTTAAGCACCCTTCATCCAGAAAAGAGGAATCTTGGGGGCATTTTTATCTCCATTCTTCATGTAACTACTCTATCAAATTTGATCCTAACAAGAATCATTTTCCATTAGAAATTTCTTAACTAGCCCACAAGATCAATAACCAACAACAAAACATCCTTAAATGAACCCTGGGTAGATTAACCTCACTTCAAGAAATCCATAATGCCTAAAATCAAGCGTCCAAACCACTGAAACCTTTACTTCACTAACCCATCACCTCAGCAACATGGTTCAGAATCGTAATTGCAAGTTAAAGCCCACCATTCAGTTCTGAAACCCCTACGTGTGGACCTTTTTTCCATTTAAACACCTTCACAATTGAAAACCAATTAACCAAAACTACAAAATTTCGGAACAACCACCACTCTACACCATTGCCAGAAGCCATTCTAGTGGTGGCGCCTTTCCCTATCTCTTCCTTCCTTTCCTGAAAATTGCCACCATGGATGGAACCGCTATTGGAAGTGAGTTCCAAAGGTGATGATATCATGACTCCCCTCTCTAATCTCCTCGTCCACCGCATTCAACCCAAAAGCTTCAAGTCACCACCTTCTGAAATCGCCATCACCTATTAATCGAAAACCACCACAACCTATAGTCACCACCACAATCTCTTCTCATTCGCACTCTCTTTTCTCTTATCTGCTTTTTTGTTGTTAAGGGTTTCAAATTTATTTTCCCTTTCTTATTATCTTAGAAGAACATCATCTAATAATGGAGGGAGAGAGTTTCTGTCATTTCATGCATAAAGCAGCGCTTTTGCTTATTAAGTGTAGATGCCTTCTTTTTTCTTTTACCCTTTTTTTTTTCTTTTCTAGATTTTTTTAATCTCAATCATCATCAACAGTAAATACTCTTCGTAAAAATAATTTATAATAAAACATAAAATTATGACTTTCTTGTTACTATATTATTTTTTATATAAAATTAATTATATATAACATATTTTAATTTTGAGATTTTTAGACATAAATTATGATATTTTATTGTGTTAAATCTCATATTTAAAAAATAAAAGCATTCATCAAAATTATGTTCCTAGTAGTAGTAATAATAGTAATAGCAATAGTAGTAATAGTAACAATAATAATAATAACAACAACAATAATAGTTTTTTTATGAACTAATAATAATAATAGTTAAAACTTAGTCTCTTTAGATGTATTTCTAATTTGATAATTACAAGAACTATAAAATTTTTATGATAATCATTTTGGATGCACTTTTAATTTAGTTTTCATAAAAAACTTAGTCGTTATAATTATTATTATGTCATTCAAATTATTTAAGTTCAGAGTATAAAGTGTAATAATAGTCACTTTCGATACACTTCTAATTTGATTATTGTAAAACTTATAAAAAATTTTATGATAATAATTTTGGATGTACTTCCTATTTGATAATTGTGAACTCATTTTAAATTAAGATTTTAATATAAAATAATGAAGGATTTAACTATATGTCTATGACTACTTTGAATGCACTTTTAATTTAGTCATGTTAAAAATTATCCCGATTTTGTAAATGTTACATTAGATGAACTTCTAATTTGACATATATATTAAAAGTTATCAGTGACAACTTTACATGCATTTCTAATTCGGTCATCATAAAAACATCTTCTAAAATAAACAAAACGAATATTAAAATTAAAAAATCAAAAGTATTCAATAATCAAATCATTTTAAAGAACTACATAAACTTCTATTTTTCATTACACTTGGAGATATGTAGAAGTAGAAGTTCAGTCATGTTGAGCCTAAAAAATAAAAAATTAATAACTTTTTATTAAAATAAATTTCTCAATAATAAAATTCTTCTTGTAAAAATGTTAAAATCAAGTAAAATAAAAATAGTCTTTATATTTTATGGGATGAAATAAATATTTTTTAAAGTTATTAATTTTTGCATGTTTAATTAGGGGTAACCGTCTTTACATTAGATATTATAAGGTGATAATATTTTTTCTATACGTAATCAACTCTCAAACTTAAAAATCTGATTTTGCAGACTACTTTTTTATTTTCAAGATTTTTTCTATATTGTTTTTAATAAACATTAGTGACAATTCCTTTATTTCTAAATTTTTTTTATAATCTCATCGAAACTCACATGTCGACACTATAAAATAATATTTATTAAAAATAACAAAATTTCATATAAAATAAAAAAACGACAATATGCTAAGCTAATTTTTCATCTCTTTCAAGAAAAATAATCAAATGACATTGTCTAAAATCCAAAATAAAAGAAATTTAAATTCAGAAAAATAAGTGTGAGATTGTCATAAAGATCATAGATATAATTTGTCTAAAATCCAAATATTAATGAGTATTATTAAGAGAAAGAGATTGGTGATCTCAATTTAATTAATTGGGTTTAGATTTATCAATTCTAATAATTAATAAGCGTACTTAACAATTCGATCATGAAAAAATTGGAATTCAACTTAAATAAGAATCAGCATTCACAGAGTATGCTAAGTTACAATCACACCTCTAAAAAATAAAATTAAGTACTGATCCTACTATTTAAAAAGCCAAAACAATTTAAAAAGTATAACAAAGTTATACAAAATAAAAATCTTACAAAAATTCATCATTGGATTCGATTCTTGTTATCTCTTCCTTAAGTCTTGGAATTCTAAAATAATAAATTAAAAAGTCATTTGAAAATAATAAGGTTTGTATTTATAAATTGTGTTTTAACTTATTCATATATTATCGTGCTTAAATGTGCATGACTTTTGTCTTTGGTTAGAAGTTGGTTTGATTTTGTTAAGTACAGGAATATTTATGGTTAGAGTTGGTTTGATTTAACGAAAATTGAATCGATAATTTTAATTGGATTGGATTGGTTTGTTTTTAGATTATTTTTTTTATTCAAACTAATGATAATCGGGTTGATTTGGTTTTGTTTCAAAGAAAACTATCAAAAAATTAAAAAAATTCACTAATTCATAAAAAATAATTTTACACCTAAAATTAGTCAAATTCATTAGTTTATTAAATTCATAATTTTATAACAAAATTTCAAGTATTGCATATATATTAAATTAATCAAATTAAACTATTAAAACAACACAATATAATACAAACAACAAATTGTATAAATTTAAAGTATAAAATAAACATAAAATAAATTTACTAACTTAAAAATATAAAATATAAAATAGGATTGGGTCAGGATTTTGAAATACGAAACACTAAACATAATAGGTTACTAAATTTACTAACTTAAAAATATAAAATAAATATTATATATATATATAT
Source organism: Psophocarpus tetragonolobus (assembly GCA_037954015.1). NCBI lineage: Eukaryota > Viridiplantae > Streptophyta > Magnoliopsida > Fabales > Fabaceae > Psophocarpus > Psophocarpus tetragonolobus. The sequence continues at coordinate 90,799,899 of CM075690.1, forward strand.
ATATATATATACACTTTTGGGTTGGTCAAAGTTTTAAAATGTGAAAACCACAAATCGAATTGTACATGATCGGTCCTGGTCAATTGGGATCGGGTCCAAACCCAATCAAGTGAAAAAAAGAACCAAACTAATTGATTCGTTTCGATTTATTGGGTTTGTCGGATTGATCTTAACTTATTAACACCATGTTTATTACATTTATAAGGGCAATAGTATTTGAGTTTAACTGATATACACTATCAGTGTAAAAGATTTTTACACTGACATTCAATCATGACTTTTCATTTATGTGACTTTTAAAGTAGTATGAATGAAGGATTGTAATTGAATATCAGTCTAAAAATCTTTACACTAACAGTATGTACCAATTAAACTCATAGTATTTATCATGGGTGTATTTCTTTAATCTGTTGGTGAAGTTGTTTATTTTCTTTAGGTTTTGATCGTTCTGTTCTTCTAATAAAGAGTTTTTACATACAAATAATAAATAATTAATCTAAAACTTAATAAAATAAAATAAAAACAGAACACTTGCGAAAAAAAAAAATGAAAAGGATTTTTTGATTGCCAATCCAAGAGTTATGTATGTTGGTTTACCAAGTGTAAAAGTAAAAATGTTGAGTGTTGTAGAGAACAAAATTCTGAAGGAACAAAGTTATAGATGAAGGGCATATATATAGCTGGTACAATCAGCACTCTGCAGTCTAATTAATATGTCCAGAGAGTGAGGTCGGTTTGAACCTCGTCCCAATCAAATGGCTTGATTGAGGGTGGGGTAATAAGCAGACCCTCTGCCATACTAACTAACAAACCTGGCATATTATAGAATGCCTCCTCATCAAAAAACACTACTGCTTTGGACTCATCATTAGCAGAAGGGGTGGTTGGTGTTGGTCCAAAAACCTTTGAAACTTGTGATGCAGCAACTCTTATATCTGCTGCTGCAGATGACTTTGCAACTGGAAGAAGAGAAACTGAATCAGGGAAATTGAAGTGGGCAGAGGTGCCCTTAAGTGCTAGGGCAGCCACGTCATGTGCCCTAGCTGCCATTTCTGGCGTAGGGTATGTCCCAAGCCATATCCTCGACTTCTTGTTGGGTTCACGAACTTCACACACCCATTTGTTACCGTTTCTCTGCCGAACCCCTCTGTACACAGGGTGACGTGTCTCTCGAAATTTCTTTCTCCCCGCTTTCCTCTTGTGAGCTGCTACCTCAGTTGCTTCTGCATATAATGCTGAATTCTCTGATGGACAATTCAGGTTCCACGGTGATGATGTGAGTTGGCTTTGAGAACAACCCGATGATAGTGATGAAGACGAATAATAATAATACGAAGATTCACTCTCATCTTTCTTCATCATCGTCACATCCATGGGTTATTTCTAGACTCACGAAGAATAAAATTTATCTTCTTTAATGTATAGCTAAATTGTCGATCCATCTGGCCCAGCATATATAGTATACCATAAAAGTGGAAGAGAAAACAAAGTACTTTTGGAGAAACTAAAGCAACAAAGTCGGAGCAGGAACATGTGCTGCACATTTATGTAATTTATCATTTATGAATCAAATTTAGTTACAAACAAATGCCAAAATTTACAAATTAACAAAATATTGTAGGTCTAAAATTTATTTGTAATATTTGTACATATACAAAAATTAACTCCAACTTGAATAAAATTTCTTTTTAAACAGTAGGTACATAATCCAACCAAAATAATATTAAGAAGTAGTAGAAGTATAAATCAAATAAGTAAACATATGATAATAAGTCTGACACATTCATAAAGATATAAGAATGTTGATCTGTGAATAAATCTATTTAATAAAGTCATCAACCTGCTGGTTTTATTTTAGTTGGCGAAAATAAAGCTACATAAGTAATTATGTATAAAAATATGATTAATTTTGTATTTTATGTGGATAGTTGTTATTAAATATTTTAATGATTCTATAACACTATTAACTATTTATATATAAAAACCGAATATTACATAAAAAATAACTAAAAAAATAGTGAATTAAAATAATAATTATAATAATAATAAAATATATTACTATTCAACACTTAACTAACATGTGATCACCATTGAATAATTTCTGTATAATTATTGATAACTATTATATACTTGAAAAATCTGTGATATACTATTAGTCATATCAATAATTAATATAAATAATTCATTTATTTTAACTATTTGTAAAATAAAGTTAATTATATTTATATACATGGTTAATATTCAAGTATCACAATAAATAATCTTAGTACTATTAATTGATTACTTGCCATACACAATTAATTATATACATTTATATGTAATTAATCACTTGATGTGGAATATAGATGGTTGGCCTCAGAAACAAATTTTAGCTTTTTACTGTATACTTACGGTGGTTAACCTGGAACCATTACTGATTACTCTGTTGTTTTTTTTAAAAAAATTTGCAAGTTATAATTATAATTCTTATGTTTCTGAATTTTAAAAATAGTTTTGTCAAAATTTAAAATAATATTAAATTTTTTTTTTTATAGGTCTTAGTTTCTAATGTATTATTTTTTATTAATAGATGAATTCGAATCTACTACCTCTCATCTTTATCTCTCTATTTTACCTCCTAGACTAATTTTATAACTCCATATTAAATATGTTTAATGTTAATATATTCTTATTTATCTATTTTTTAAATATATATATATATAGTATGATATAAAAATTAAAAACAAAATTATTATAAAAGATAAATAAAAAATTAGAGGAGTGAGATGAAAATGAAACATACTCCATCACATGAAGATAGATGTCGAAGAAAAACTCTACACTAATAGGGTCGCAATCGCAGATTCAGGAAGGTATCTTCCAAGTTTGTTTTGACTAATTACACCAATTCAACGTCAAATATTTTATCAGGATTTGACTTTGAGTTTAAACTGCCCATAGCCATGATTAAGACTTTTACCAAACGCAACCTCTTATAATACCACTTTAATAACGACTTAATAATTAAATATTAAGTGGTATTTTAAAAATTAAATTTTAGAATTATAGTTAAATTGATGCATCTAATTCAGTTACTTAAATAATATGAATGAATTATTATAGATAAATTTATTATTATTTGTTCAATTTTATGAATAAAACAAAGTTATATATTATGTTATATTATCATCATCAATTTGTGATCCTGTGATTAATTAATGACTTAACAATGAAAAACTAGAAATTAGGAAAGTCATACAGATAGAGGTACTGCGAAACATCGAAACAAGTTGATCCCTTGCTATCATTGTTTTAGCACCCAACTGGCCAAATTTAGTAGTTTTTTCTACGTGATAAACACTGTATAAGTAATATTTAAAAAATATAATTTTATCTAATATCTATATTATTAATAAAGAGAATTTTCTTTTTATGTCTATTTTTTAAAATATTTATTTTATCTCTATACATATTTGAAAATTAAAAAGTAAAATATTTTGTCAAATGAGGGATTCAAACATACAACATCTCTCTCGCCAAATGTAAATTTTGTCACTAGATCAACTTTATAACCTTAAAAATAAAATTATTTTTAAACATTTATATCCAACATATTTTATTACTATTATATCTATTATGTATATTATAGTCAAATTTTTTCATCTTCCTATTTTCTCAAATTCATTGTAAATCTATAATAATTGATGATCTGCCATTTCTATCATGTTATCAAAAATAAAAAATATATAAATTAACAAAATATACTTTATCATGTTATATGCAAAATGACACAGTAAATTATTTATTTCCTATCATATTATTAAAAATATATTGAATTAAAATCCTAAAATTGTTATAACATATTAAAATAGTAATATGAATACACACACGCGACAACACTTATGTTTTCGCTACTTATTATAAAAAAATCTTTTGGATGTCAAAGTTTTTTAATGAATAATTAACAATATGAAATCTTATTATTTTAATTTATTTCTAATAAAATAAATTTAATTTAATTAGATGACTTATAAAAGGGTTGTAATATATATTTATACACAAAATAAATATATTTACTTTAAGAGTTAGTATAAAAAACAAATTTTTTTTATTTTAATCATCTATTTTCTTAAAATATAAATATTAAAATTAGTTATTTATTACTCATAAGATTTCAAAAAAAAAAAAATATATATATATATATAATAAAATGAGAAAAAGTGTTACAGACTAACAATAAGAAATGTGAGTGCAAATATAATGCATTTGATTTATCAACACCTTCCTGTATGAAAGGGAAGATAACTCTTTGCTTAGGTAAGGCTTGTAATTTTTTTCCTGAACTCGAATGCCTACTTTTATTTGGACGTTGGAATTAGGGATGTTCATAGGTTGGGTTAGTCAGGTTTAGATAAACTAAAGACTCAATCCAATCATAACACATCGAGTTAGATTGGATTTTCATTTTTTTTAAACTTAACCCAACATTGATCGAGTTGAGTTATTGGATCACCATTTTAAATAATTTTTTTTAATATTTAGAACTTTTTTATATTTTTTTAAGAAAATAGAATATATCATTATTGTAACATAAAAATAAAAAATAAATTATAATTACAAATTATATGTAAAAACTAAAACAAATTAAAATTAGCATATTAAATCATCAATCAACAATAATCATGTAGTCATTAGATTTTCTAGATTAAAATCTTTTTATAACCATTATTACCATTATCAATAAACTAGTCGTCTAAAAACTCTAGTAGTGTGTGTTTGCTTTAGTGTCTGATAGTATAAAAGTCTTAAGAGTTATAAATTAACCAATTAATTAAAGATTTTTTTAATTTAAAATAATAATATAATATTATTATTAGGTTTGGTTGGGTTGATTCTCCAATTCAACTCACTGAATCCGTCACCCAGTCCGTAGTGAATTGAGCTTGATGGGGTTGGATTGAGTTTCACCCAATAAAAAAAAACTCAACCCAATCAGGTTAGGTTGGATTGGATTGGATCAAATTAGATCACCAAGTTACCTAATCCCGTCAATACTCCTAGTTAAAATTTGAAAGTATGCACTCACCTCATAGCTATGCAACCCACCTGAGGATGAGTCTCTCATTTGACCTAAGAACAATAATAATGTTAAAAGAAAAAGGTTTTGTGAACCACAAATTATAAATACACAAAGTTCTTGTTTCATGTATTTAATACACTTGCTTATTAAATACTCAACAACATTTATTTTACTATTGAAATGTAAAATATTAATTTTATCGTAACATCATTTAATATAATTTAAAATAGTTTCATAAATAAATTTATTACTAATATGTATATTAAATGTCAAAATTTTCATACTACAATTTATTTAAATATAATTAGAATATTTGTATAAAACAATATTTTGCCTCTTTTATATAATAATGCTAATTTGTTTTACACAAGTGTGTGATGACTATACTAAAATTATAAAATATTTTTAAATTTTTTTACTCAATAATACTATAAATAAGTTATCATTTACTAGAGAAGCATGTTTAATTAATATTTGTCTAACATTAATTAGTCAAAGAAGTTGTATGACTTGTATCATTTCTCTCTATTAATTTAGTTTTAATTTTTTAATGAAGAAATCACAATATCATTCGTATGAGATACAATCTTCCTCAACACTATTATGAACTCCCAAATCTTTTGCGAGAATTTAACTTAGTTATATTTCAAACAATTAATAATATATAATTTATTATTACAAAATAATACATTAATTTTATGTTTAATGACTTTAAATATTATTAAACTTATTAAAAAAAATATAATTTATTATTACAATATATATATTAAATTTATTTATTAACTTAAATTTTCTATTTATAATTGTTAAAATAATTTATTAAATATATTTTAATATTTATTTATTAATATTTTTTAAACACTTTTAGCCAAAGAAATCATATTCAATTTCCTATATATGTAAAATTTTCTTGAATCAACAACGATCATATTCTATGAGCAACATTAATCTTTGTTCAAATAAATTTGGAGATACTCACGTGAAGTATCTAATCTAAGACAAAAATATATAAATATAGAAAACTAATATATAGAAAGAGAGAAGGGAAGAGATAGTTCATTTAACATCTTAAATTACTAATTTCAACAATATTATAAATTAAATTTATTTTATTTATTTTTAAAATAAACCACAAATATCATCATGGATACAATCTTTTTCTACATCATGATATAACCATTATGACATTATTATTTTTTCATATTTAATACAATTGCATATTAAATATACTTAACAATATTTGTTTGTAATTTGAAATCTTATAAAATTATTTTAATTTTTATAAAAATAAAATTTACTTAGAAAACACATAAAATATTTGTATATATATACATATTCTGTTAAATAATATTTAATTACAATGATTGAAATTTTTATACTAAAAAATAATGTATATCTAGTTAGATAATATATTTACTACATAACATTTAATTTTTAAATACACTACTTTATCTAAAATAATTTTATTAAAAATATTCAATCAATTAAAAAAACCCGTGCACAGGTTCTATGCTAATTTATGTAAATAATCAATATATTATTAGAATTTTAGTAAGAGAATAGATATATATTATAAATATGCAAATATTTTAACAAATATTGTCTAGAAAATTATACGTCTAAAAAAAATTTTTCACACTTATCTCACATTTTTTCTTATTCATAAAAATTAAACATGTATAAAAAATATTACAATAATCGAATTATATATTCTTCTCAAGCATCTGACCCCAGCGTCTATCACTTTTGCTGATCACTTTTTCTCCATGTCAAATGCACAATGAATTTCCGTCGGTGGTCCCATTTGAGGTGCTGACCCCTTAAACTCCACGTGTGCTTTTGACTTTCTGAATAAAAAACAAAGCTTCAATTTCCAACGTGTTGAGTATGAAGTGTGAATTCTTTTGACTCTTTTTTTTCATTCAACACCCTCACCTCTCCTGGTCAACGTGCATTTTTTAAAACCGATTTTAATTAGTAAAATTTTAACGTGACTTCTATAATTTGAGAGGTATTAATATTTTTTTAATTAATCAAATTAAAAATTTTATTTTTATTTTTTTTATAAATTTAAATAATTTTTATTTATTTATATTCTTAAAAAAAAAAGGTAAAAAGACAAAAGTGATGAGTTGTTACAAATTCAAAAACTAGTAATTTTTTTTAAAATATATAGATTAAAGAAACTGTTTTTAACAGAGTTTATAGTAAAATAAATTTTTTAAGGATTTATGTATAAATAAAACTTTTTTAATTTATAAAAAAAGATAAAAATAAAATTTGTAATCTGACTGGTTAAAAAAAGAGAGTATCAATACCTCTCAAATTTTTCAACCATGGAAGACACAATACACTCTTCATTTTAATTAATTATTATCTTTAAGTAATTATAAAATTATTAAAATATATAGTACTTAATAAAATTTTCATTGTGATTTTAAATATAATTATTTATTTACTCCTTAATTGTTGTGCTTAAAATAATTTCCTTTTAGAAATAATCAAATGAAATTACCCTCGCTGACTCTGGCGAATGCATAAAATTAAAACTATTCTTTTTGTTTTGGTGAATTACACTTTATATTCATATTATAATATCATAATCTTGAAATGTTGATGGGACCGCATGCCCATATGATCACATTTGGGTATGACATTTTGCTCCATCTTATTTGGCATATTTTTGTTTTAGATTTGACATTTCCAAGGATATAAAATGGAGGTGTAGAAGATCTTTTATGACAGTCGATGGGTTTGGGACTCAAACCGTGTCTAGCCTTCGAGTCAATTTTTTTTCGAAATTACGAATTCATTTTGTCGATTCCTTTTGTTTACATTGTTCAATCGATTAAATGTTGTTTACTTTGGAAATCTGATACGGTTATAAGTATGACCAAGCATAGGAGACTCTTCAGTCCTCCAAATTTTCAAGGATTGTCGGGCAAGCGCTCTATGGCAGGTAGGGTGCACCAAATGCGCGCCATTTGTGGTGCTGCATGGTCCATGACTAAGGCAAGTGACGATGCAAGGCAAAATTATGGGATGATCAAGTCCCAATTTGTGGTGCATGGCGAAGTAGGTAATGCATCGTCTATGGCCAAGGGCCAAGTCAAGTGGTGATGTAAGCCAAAATCATGGACATGACCAAAAGTGATTGCATGTTTTGGGGTGCTGTCAAAGTCATAGTCGTGCATGGCCAAGTCGAGTGGTGGTAGAAGGCAAAATCATAGGCATGAATTAAAAAGGTTCGGTATTAATGAATTTGTTTCAGGACTAAATTTAAATCAGACAATATTTATATATAATTATATGCTCTCACTCGAATCCTTCACAAAAGATTGCGATTAGTCAGCGGTGCATCTAGAAGGGAATCACTCATGTATAATGAAACATTAGGTTAAATATGTTTTTAATCCCTACTTCAAATAAGAAACATTCCCTTTTAGTTTCTAAAAAGCTCAATTTCTTGCGGTTTTATTTAATATTTATATAGGAAAGTATCTTACAACTTATGAAAGGAGGGATCAAAGTGAAACAAAAACTTTTTTTCTGTGAAGAACAAAGACTTTACACACATTTTCATATTTAAGAGACTAAAAACAAACATTGTCTTGTTTGTAGAAACTATAACATACCTTGTCCAATTGATGGTAATACAAATATTCTTTTATTTTGGAAATTATCAAATTATTTAAGATTTTATATTATGAGAAAACAATATAATAATACATGAAAAGGGATTATCCATCAAGAGCCTTTGTAGATAGTTCTTTAGAGTCACAAAATACCTACATACAAAATAAAAATATGATGTGATTCCTATCATTACTCTTCCAATATACAAATACTTATTTTCTAGATGAGTTGAAGCCTAATTGGTGATTAAACAGTCTTTAACCGCTAAATCAGGGAGCAAATGTTGGTCTAACGCTAGCGCCAGCCAACCCGAGAGAATGTATTTTCACTGTTTGGCCGCCCAACGCTCGCTTGCTAATAAAACTCATTTTTAAAGAAAAAAATGCATCTCTTGTTGGAGTATGAAGAGATAGCACCAATTGACTTAGGCACACTCCAAGCTCACGTTCTGCCCTTCTACAACTGACCTAGGGCACACTTCCACCCCTAGGTTCATTTGGTTAGGGTTTTATATATATTTACATTTTATAAAAAAATTGACACGTATTTATATTTACAATCTTCAACAAATAAGTTTTTTCGTTTTTGTGCATGTTGCTTGGTTGGTGCACATTGTTTGTCATGACGTATGTGTCTGGTGCACACCACCTACCACGGCAAACACCAATCAGGCAACTTGCACCAGGTGTGCATGTCGTGGCAAGTAGCGTGCACCAGGCTAATGTAGGGGTATCCGGAAAACAAAGTGTTGACTCGTCAATGCAATAATTTATTGAAGGGTAGAGCTATTTTGGATCAATTGTCTGGAACATAAATGTAATATTATACTTTTAGACATAAATGTAATATTATACTTTTAGACGAGCCAATTCAAAATACAATTGGTCACGTCCTACTACTACATTTTGGATCCGACTGGCCACATAAACTGGTACATTTTATCATGAAATTCTTTTATTAAGATAATAATCCTAAATATTCTTAAACAACCTAAAACGTATTTAATTAAAACTATATATTATTTAATAAATATTTTATTTATTTATTAAATGAAATATTATTACCATAATATGGGGACCTTAATATAAGTTTAATCAATTATTAATTGATTGTATAAAAACATATAAACAGACCAGGCTCCGCCTGTGATATGTAGGCAAGGTCTGATGCAATTGGACCCCATTATTCTTCTTTTTTTTTTAAACAGCATTGGCCAATGGGCATCTTATGCATTCAGCAGTCGGCTCATAAACAGTGATATATTTTTAATTTCAGAATAATTTATCTATATGAAACTATGGGTACGATGCATCTTTCAATCAGCGAGCGTCCACAAAATTAATTTCATTAAAATTAATTTTTAAAATATGTGATTTATATTTTGATATTTAATTCTAATAAATATGAGTAAATTCAGTATAACATTTTTATTTAAGGTAAAAATTATCAATAGTTGTTTTAATTTAGAATAATTTTGAACTTAAAATTATTTTATACTATTGTCCAACATAATATAAATTAATTTTGAACTTAAAATGTAGAATAATAAATATATGTTAATTCAGTATAACATTTTTATAACATGTGAAATTTTATTTGATAGTATTAATGTAGATTTTCTATATTTGCATCCTCTAATATATTTTTAAATTTTCAAAACACTTATATTACCTTTTAACCTAAAATTTTAAAATTTTTATTTATATCTTAGCTCCATCTCTTTTTATTCTTCCTTATTCTCTCGAATCTTTTCAACATAGTCACTTCCATGATAAAGTCCGTAAAACTTCTCTTCACACCACAACTTCCTAGTAACATTTCAACAACTATTTATAACTTCTTTGTAGCATATATCAAATACATTTTGAATTTATATTTTTCTGTTTCATTTGTTTTTCGAATCAATTGATCCTAATTTTATTTTTTCGAAACTTATGGATTAATTGATTTAAAATTAAATTTTAATTTTATATTATCGAGATTGTATAATCTAAACTTTCATTTAATATATATTCTAAATCAACTTATTTAAAATCAAATTTCGATAATATTTCCAGATTAATTGGTCTGTAACGCATAAAAACATAAATTTATAATCAACTAATTAAGAAAACATAATATATATGTATTTCTTAATCAATTGATTTATAATTTATGTTTTACTATATTCCAAATGAATTTATTTAAAAAATAAGGATATTTTAAGTATTTTTTATTTTAGGGATGTAAATAATAATTATGGAATGCTAAAAGAAATTGTTCTATTAATTTGTGAATCAAGATTCAATTATTTAACATATTTTTTATAAAAAAAAATTAAACATATGTTAAAAATATTTACAAATAGTTTCCTTAATTTTTCAAGCAAAACTTGATTGAAACCAGTGAAAATATTTTGATGTTAAAGTTAGTATTAATCATGAAAATAATTAGAAATAAAATATGCGTAATCATAAAAACAATCTTAGATACATAATGTGCTCGTTAAAAGATTTATTAATATTAAGTTACTGAAACTAACTAAAGTAAAATATATTTTGAGTACATAGAGCCACACGCATTAGGTGTGTACTTTTTTAAAAAAACTACGGAACATTATGTGTAATTTTTGTAAGCTATGAAATAGCTAGTTTGTAGGTGTAAATTTTTAAAGTTTACATTGTAGGTTTTAAAAAAATTCACACTTAGGAACTATCTAATTTGTTAGTGTGTAATTTTTTTAAAATTTATGATCAATTAATTCATAAATATATAAATTTTTTAAGTTTATAAACCAATTGATACATTAAATGTGTAATATTTTAAGTTGACATACTAACTGGATTGTAGGTGAGTTGTTTTTTTGTGATAAAGACTAGGTGGTCTATAGAGTTATAAAACTATGATTTTTTTTATGTTAGGAATTTCCATATTATGGTAGTAGAAAATAAAAACATAGCAAGTGGTAAAAGAATTTTTTTCATCCCAAATACACCATGACTAGATCTAAGGATGATTTGACTAAAATTTATATTTAACAAAAAATGTGGGACTACAAGCGTAAAAAAACACTTTTCAATATTAGTGTAAAAAGTTTTACACAAATTTAATTACAATATTTTATATATAATAAATTTATTAATTTTATTAATTAATACTTTTTATATAAAAGAAAGATTATGATTTTTTTCTTATATAAAATTATTTTACACTACATGTGTATAGTGTTAAACTTTTACTATTTTTTATTGTTTGCTTGTTTGATATAGAAGTCCTGTACTTTTTCATGCATTAAATTAAATGAAACCGTTTTGTTTACTTCGAAAAACTTATTATTTTATATATTTTATTCTTTTTCTTTACATATTTTATTCCTTTAAAATCATTGCTTAAATTCAGTTTACCATAATTAAAAAATATATTTAAAGGTTTATAATTTCTTGGTGTAAAAGTTAGAGACAATTTTCCATTTCAACTATTTTTTCCTATTTACGTTTCTTTTTTAAAATGTGTATTATTTAGCTAACAATATTTAAATTTATAAAATGTTTTTTTCCCAAAAAAAAATTATTTTTACATTTGAATATTTGTAGCTTATGATTTTTTAATGTTTTTTTGGCTGTTTTATACTATTTTATTATGTAAATATATACTATTCTTTTTGTTATTATTGATTTAATTTAATTTTTCAACAAACTAATTAATTATTGATTTAATCTAGTTTTACATAAGAAATTAATTATTTTAAAGAAATTTTCATCAAATTTATCAAAATAAAAACTGAGTTTAATTATAAACGATTATACTATTAATAATTTGGTATAAATTTTCTAACTATCCCAATTACACAAAGTTTTTTGTATTTTATTTGGTGTTTGTCTAATGTAGATGAAGTTTTCATTAAAATTTAACTATTTATTAGTTCTTGATATAAATTTATTATATTTTTGGTTATCCATATGTTAAATACTTTTTAGTTTGATGAATTTCTTAGATTTTATATTATGTTTTTCCATTTCTTATTACAATTTTAAATTTTATACCAATTTTTTGTTGGCTTATGAATAATCTATTAGCTCAAGACTAATTGTGTCAAACGCAAACAAACTAGTACTATCTTCCATTTAATAAGCAAATTAGTTTCGATATGATATATTTGAGGTCCATGTTATTTACACATTTATACAATGATTAATATACTTTTTATTTTAAATATATTTAAAAATAGCCTGAAAATATACTTCATATTTGATGTATGCTACCTTACATAGTACATTGTAATATATCTCTCTTTTTGTTTTCTCTCCACCTCTTGAAACTCCACCACGTGTCTCATTCCAAAACTTCACAATATATCTTCATGTAACTATGTTTGAAAATACAAAGTTTCAAAAATTACTTTTTCAAAATGTACATTTATACTTTCAAAAGGTATTTTTGAAGAGTCAAAATCTTTAGCAAAGTACTTTCGAGAATAATGTTTGAAAATAAAGGTCTAAAAAAATACTTTTCCCAATTTGCATTTATATTTTTGGAAAGTACTTTTTAGAAAAGTCTTTTACTCTTTTGAAAAATACTTTCTTAAATAGCACCTTGTTAGTGGTTTTGTGACATCTTACCTTTCATTTTAACCCAGAAAACTAAAAAACAAAAAAAATACACTTATAAAAAAAAATAAAACACACTTCATTGTAGAAAAGAATAGATGCATTCACTATTTTCTTATCAATCTGAATGAAAATTGTTTGAGAGAAATTCAAAGATAATCATCAAAGACATCAAAGTATAAATAAAGAATTGATAGAGATATAAAAAATAATGTTTAAAGAATAATATAGAGTGATTACAAAAATATAGGTTAAAAATAATCGACTAGAGTGCCAAATTAGGATTTAATGAATAAAAATGATAAAATAGAATTAGAATCTATATTAGTTTTTATAAAAAAATGTTATTTTAGTAATAAAAATTATATAAAAGAAAAAGAAAAATAAATTTATTAATCCTTAAAAATTATATAAAAATATAATTACAAAACATTTAGAAGAAATATTTAAAATAAACATTGAAACTGATAAAAAAACATAAGCATGTATTTGAATGCAAACTAAAACAAAATTATTCTAACTAGCTAGTGTAGCCACCTACACTCATACTAGGTAAAAAGGTAGTTTGGTATATTGTGACAAGGTAATTATTTTTAAGAAAGCTTTTGTTGTTTAATTTTCATGTTGAACAATTGTCTTACAACTTATATGATGATTCTTGGACAATTCTCCTTGCATTTTCGAAAATTTTTCTTGAATCTCATTCTTGAGGTATATTTTTTACTTTAGATTGAACTTTCTTAATGTATAATATGGAGATGTAGGAAGAAATTAAAGAAGTGCAAGGATAAATTCCCCAATTCTTGATTACTCAAGGTAAAAAATGGGGAAAAAGTAAAAAAACTAAGGGGTTGTTTGGTTGCACTTTCTATTTTCTTATTTTTCTAGAATAGTTTTCAGTCAATTTTCCCATTTTTTCATTTCCTAGAGAAGTGTGAAAAATTCATAAAATCTGTTTAGATAATTCAGTTTTTTTTTTTTTAAAAATCCTAACTAAGAAAGGCGATGGCAACAACTATAACAAACAAATAATGATGGATAATTGAGGTAAAAAGGTGGTGAAGGTTGGGGTGAGAAGTGCAAAAGGAACATGAAAGGTGGCGACAGAGACAGTAGAGAGGTGGAGGAGGACGGAGTAAGAGGCGCAGAAGAAGCATGACAGATGGCAGTGGTGATGACAAAGAGATAACAGAGGTCAAAGTAGGAGGTGCTGAAGGATCGTGAGAGATAGTGGTAAAGATGTGGCAGGGTAGGAGGCACAGAAGAAGCAAGAGAGGTGAGGAAGACGACGATGGAAAGGTGACATAGGTTAGGGTGAAAGATGCGTAAGAGGTGAGGTAGAGGGTGGTAGAAAGGTAAAATAACTTGGTGTAGTTGAAGATGAGACTATGGACTTGATTGATTTTATTTTATTTTTTAGTTTTTAAAAATAGTTTTCAAAAACTGCTTTCTAGAAGAGAGAAAAAAAAACTTGTTTGGTAAACATCATTTGAAAAATGTTTTGAAGATGTAAAAATGAAAACTTTTTTATATTTACGAAAATGTCATTCATGAAAAGTAAAAAACAACATATTTTCATTGTATTTCGAGTTTTCAAAACAAAAACAAAACAGAAAAGCAAACTACTTAAAGTTGTTCCTGTTTTTTAGTTTTTAAAAACTAAAAAATCAAAACTGCTTTCGAAAATTGTTTTAAGAAAACAGTAACCAAACAAATTTTTTAGCTTTTAAATACTAAAATACTAAAAATAATTTTATAAAACCCTAAACCCTAAAACAATTTTATAAAAGTGTTGTTAAACAAACAATATATTTTCCAATTTTTCAAATCTTGAAAACTACTTTGAATAGTTTTCTATTTTTTTGAAAAACCAGTTTTCTATCTTCTAACAATTTTATTTGAAAATAGGGTCTTTGGCAATTTTCTAATGTATCTAAACGATTGGAAAAAAGGAGTGTTAACAAAACACACTTCATTCAATGACAACTGACACTCACATAATTTATTATTTTCGATAAGTTTTAACCAATTATATAGAGTGTATTTTTAAAAAAATGTGTTGCTAACATTTCTCATTAAAATGAGATAATAGTTTTTTTGAACGTAAAGTTAATCCAAAATACATACTAGGTTTAAATAATGGAGAATTCAATAAATTTAAGAATGGTTTGATGTAAGAAACAAAATAAGCATAATAAAGATAAATATATGGTTCATTAGATAATGAACAATACAAAAGAAATAACATAAAATATAGTAGGATACCATTTTGCATTTACAACTTTTGTATACGTTCTCCATCTCTAAATTCAGTTTAACCCAATATAAACATCTTCAATCTCTTCGATCTTTCATTTCAATTCACAATTATTCATGCTTTTATTTATTTATTTTTGTCTCTCTTCAAGATGGTAACAAGTCAATTGAATAGTTAAGGAATAGCTAGCTTTAAATCGTACGAAATTATGAACTAGATTTTCATGGTTATAGCAAATTGTTATGACAAGACGTTTTGAATTTTTTATGGGCAGTTCGTAGTGAACAAAGGTGTTCAAAGTTAAATTCCGAGACAAATGTTAAACCATCTCTAATATCAAATTGAACTGATCTATTTACAGGTTCAGTTAACTAAAGCATCAAAATAAAAAGTGAACTATTAAAAAGCATCAAACTAATATTTTTATTTTCAATTGTATTTTTCATAACTATTAATCTTAACAGAGTAATTAATTTTGGATCAAATTAAAATTTTATAAATATGATTTATATTGTTCTAATTTGATAATGGAAATTTATTGAGAAAATTAAACTAAATTAATATAGGTTCCAAAACTATTTGTATTTTTCACTTATTTGTAACAAATCAAGATAACTATTTGTTCCAATATAAATAGTTATTATATGTTCTTCCACTATAAGAGAAGTTGATTGAGATTGTTTAAGCACCTCGCACAAGGATCGACCTTTTGCTAATTGATTTTGAGTAGTTTTATCGAGATCAGAAGCAAATTATGGAAAACCTTCTAGGTCTGCTACTAATATTCTTTTTTTCCACACCAGCATAACTTTTTTTATTGGTTGGTTTATAAATATAAGGATAGAACATGATGGAAGTTGGTGGAAAGAGATGAATTACATTCTACTACTTCATTTTGTTTTCATCCTAAAATTAAAGTGCAAATGATTGAACAATATGTATTTTACCAAATGACTAATTTATTTTTATTTTTTAATAATCATCAACATCACTTGCATTTTTTTGTTTTATTTTTTTGCACATTTTAGTTGTAAAATAATTGAGTTATATGCTTTCTCTTCTTAATTATGTTTAAGAGTATGTTTGGTGTGTTGTTTTAGTTAATTAAAAGCTGAAAAACTAACTGAAAATTGTTTAATTCCGTTTAGATAACAAAAATTTAAGAGTTTTTTAAGAGCTACTAGTTTTTTTTTTCAAAAAAACTATTTTTAATAGTTTTCCAAAAGACCTCCTATTTTCAACTCTATTTTATTTTTACATATTTCCTCTTCATTAATTAATATTTTGTCCCCCACTTATTCTCTCTCATCATATTATTCAACCTCTCTTCTTCATTTTTCTCTCCTTCATTAATGTAATTATAGTAATTTATAATATAAATATATAATTATAGAAAAATATAATTTAAATAAGTAACTTAAAATTTATATATTTAATTATATAAATTATAATTTAAATATTAATTATAGTGATTTATTATTTAAATATATAATTACATAAATTTATAATTTAAATATGTTATTATAAAAATTTATAATTTAAATATATAATTATAATAATTTATAATTTAAATATATAATTAATTCATATTATTAAAACATATTATAATTATTTTAAATACATCATTATTGATCTAATGGTTAAGGATGCCTTATTTGTCATTTTACAACTTTTAACTAGTTGATCAACTAATTTTACCAAACACTTACAACTAATTTTTTAATTTTTAGTTAGTTTTTTAGGTTTCTGCTAGCATTCAGTTAGTTTTTTCAAACACACCTTAAGTGCTATTTTTCTTTGAAGTTAAAATATAGGAAGAAATTTGATGTTGGCCATAGAGGTGTAGTTATTGGCATAAAAGGGTGAGAGACATGCTAAAAGACATTTTATGAACCCGTGTGTCACACTCCCATAATATGTGAACCTCTAATATCTTTCCTTTTCGATGCGTCTGTTACACTTTTGTAGACATTGTCATATTATTATGAACACATCAGAATAACAATTACAAATTTTAACTTTATTTTCAATTAATATTTTAGTCTATTGATATAATAAGTAATTTTTTTTAAACAATCAAATAAATTGTATGACTAAATATAACAAGAAAATGTTTTTCATCTTAAGTTTAATTGTGATTAAAAAAAATTATAACTTTAAAATCAGGATCATTTCAAAAATAAAAAATTCAAAGTTTCTAATAGATTTCACTTTTTTTTTTCATTCCAAACGATGGAATGGAATATACATGCCATTTTATTTTAAATTACTCAAATAAAAGAATAGTATTTTTACTCATTTCCATTTCAATCTATTTCACTCAATTATATTTCTATCATTTTCATTTCATTCTCTATCATTTATATCTCAAATAAATGTGTATTATTTAAATATTAATTGGAATTTTTAATTAATGTGCAAGTCTAATTAATAAATTATAAAGAGTTTCACCAAAATTTTTTTATAAAAGTTTGTATATTTTTGCTAAAAAAAAAGAGAGCATGTAGGATTAAATTTAAGCTAAATGTTAATTTTACTTCATTATGTTTTAATTTTTTTTACACATTGAGTTTTAAAAGTTTTATTATTATTCTTTATTTTTTTTGAAAATTTGATTTTAGTCCGTTCTTTCATATTTAGTTTGTTTTCAATAATTAAAATTTTGAAATATTTAAACTAAAATAATAGCAAATAAAAGTGTTGTTATTCTTATTTAAATATTATTAACCTTTTCGAAGCATATCTATTTTAATGACATCACTTTTTGCTACATAATTCATTTTCAATGTAACAACTTGTAGTTGTGCTTAATAATTTTTTCAATGATATAGAACATGCGCAGAAGTAAACCTTCACACAAATCAGGTAAGAAAGAGATTTTCGAATTTAAAATTTGGTTTCATAGACTACTTTTTGTTTTAAATGATTTTCCTATGTTTTTCTTAATAAACATTGGTGACGACTCTTTCAATTTTTAAATTATTTTTCATTGTTTTGTCAAGATCCATGTGTTGACAATGATCCTTAATTTTTTTTAAATTGATTTTAGTCCATTCTTTCATCTTTAGTTAGTTTTCGATAATTTTAAAATTTTGAAACAATTAAATTAAAATAGTAGAACTAAAAGGGCTATTATTTTTATTTAAATTTTATTAATATTTTCAAACCATATCTATCATAATCACTACCACCATTTTTTGTGACACAATTCATCTTCAATATAACAATTTGTAGTTGCATTCAATAACTTTGTTATTGGTATAAAACTACATAGAGGTAAATTTTGACACAAATTAGGAAAGAAATGAGACTATCTTTTTATGAAAGGATCAAAATAAAATTCTAAAAAAATATAAAATATCTAAATAAAACTTTCAAAACTTACTGTATAAAAAAGAAAAACACTAAAACATAATAGATCAAAATATTAATATTTAAATTTAAATTTATTATAAATATGCAGATAATATTACCCACAATAAACCATAATAATATAAAGTAAGCATTGTAATTTACCACCAGCATCATATAAAAGGAAGTTATATTATTAACAAATTAGTTTTAATATATTAAAGTTCTATAGAAATTAACTTAAAAAATAATTTAAATTTATTTTTATAAAACAATTAAGTTTTTTATAGTTTAGTCCGTTTAGTTTTATCATAATTTAGCTAAAAATAGCATTTTACACGGCGATGGAGTTTTAAATCCATAAAATGTGCAGTAATATTATTGCAATTAGGGGCGGATTGTTCTCCTGCAAAATGTTAAGTACTATTTGGAAGTTGGAGAAGAAGACGTAGGAAAATAGATATGTTAGGACGTTGAGAAAATTTACGAATTGGGAAACTGAGGAGAATTTTGTCTTTCTCCTTTTCTTAATTACCAGGACAAAAACTTGTCCCCCAAATTAGTGAGTAACTATTTTCTTTTTACATTTTTGTGTTGTGCTTTTACGGCTTTACCCTTTTGTCCTGTCCTATATCATGTTTAAAAACAAATTAATAGAAAATAATTATTTTTTA
Source organism: Psophocarpus tetragonolobus (assembly GCA_037954015.1). Classification (NCBI taxonomy): domain Eukaryota; kingdom Viridiplantae; phylum Streptophyta; class Magnoliopsida; order Fabales; family Fabaceae; genus Psophocarpus; species Psophocarpus tetragonolobus. The sequence goes on from CM075690.1 coordinate 90,819,462, forward strand.
TTTTTCATGTCCTTATATTTTTGCAAATGTACTCTTATAGTGTTTTGCTAAACTCTCAATGCGTACTTATGATAAAAGAAAAAATAAAACTTATCCTATAGATTAAAATCAATATCTATAAGCTAATTTATAAAAAAATCACTCATTTAGTTTTTCCAAATTAAAACTAATTTTAACTTATGAGAGAGAATGGATTTTTTTAACTATTTTTTATTTTATTCTTATGTAATAAGTATTTATTAAAAAATTCAAACAAGATGATAATTTTTTTGTTTGTATTTTATGTAAACATTTGTGTTCCAAGTACTTTGCTTTTCGTCGATTAAGTCTAAGCTCATTTTTTCCCCTTAATTTTAAGTAGGAAGCCTATGGAAGGAAAGATGCCTAAAATAGTGAAAGTTGGACAAACTGAATAATCACTATCATGACTACCCCATCCAAATCAACCTTCCACGTAACAATTGTTTAATATAATTAATTTATTACTTATTTTAATATGAAAAATATATCATTACTTATATTGCATTTTTTATAATATTATAATTTTTACATAATCATATTTTAATGATATATAATATAAATTTCTGTACACAAATATATAATATTATAAATATATGTATAAAATTTTGTTTAACGTAAAAATATACTATAGATTTTTTCTAAGTTTAAGATTCATGTAAAACTATGTTATTTAACAAAGGAGTTGTTTGAATAATAACTTAGGTTTATAAATAAGTTAACCAGCAAAAAGTATTAATTTTTAACTTATGAATAAGTTAATTTTAGTTTAGAAAAAATTCTTATTTTCTTCTAATTACTGTGGAGAAGTTTATCCACGTGTGAACATATAAATTATTGAGTTGTAGAGGTAAAACTATTTATATAAGAATAAATTTTTGACACTAATTCCTTAATTATTGTTTGCAAAACTTACCACTTACATTTTTATGGTAACACTAATCTCATTTAAATCCATAGTTAAAACTTGTCCGGGGTTTCTTTAAAGAAAAACCTGCATTAATCTACACATACATAATTTTATTTTGTCCAATCTGTAGTTATGGATGGGTGACTAGTCCTCAACTACCATGCAAAGGGTGGATGAGATTGTTTCAGCGACGTAGCAACGATTAATTAGCTAAATTGCACGGATACTAAACATGACATTTGGTCTGTTAGTGGTTTATCCAAATTAATCAAATTCTAAAGTATTGGAGGAATTGAGCATGACGAGTGAAGACATTCGAACAAGACAAATTACTAGATAAGGGTACTAAACAACTGGCTTGTGCTTCTCTCCATGGAACATCTAATTAAAAAGGAATGATTTATCAGGTGATATTATTATAAACGCAAACTAATAACATTGCATATTAATGATTAACGCGATAATGGTGAGGCCATAGTGGACCCCCATTGGTGGTGTGCTTGGGCCATGGTAAATTACACTCGTCAGGTGGTTTTGAGTGACTGTCTTTTATGGTGATGATTTGTTGATACGTTCAATTAATTTCCAATCCAATTGATATGAACAGAGAAGGGTATTGAATTTGGACATCACTCATGATACCCAAACTAGCTTTTGAATTTCTCTGACCCAAACCAATTAGAGCATAATATCCAAAAAGAAAACGATGACCCAATGCATAATATCAGGTGATAATTATTCAATGGGAAGCTTCAACCAAACAAATATTAAATGGAAAGGGAAGTGCCTATTACGCAATAAACATCTGTTAGGGATATGCAAATTGTGACGTTCATTACATAATCATATTCCTCCCACCTAATCATGTATCGCCATGAAAGAAAAGAAAAAAACAAAGTTTTTAACATGCACTACTGTTTTTCTGTTTAATTATTAGTATCTTTTACTAAGCAATTTTATTTCAGTTCGGATTATGAGCGATAAACATTTTTTTTAAAAAAAAAATATTTAACATAATTGCATTCTTAAAATCTTTACCAAAACAATCTTATATTCATTGTGGTTAATACTACTAATTTATATAAGATTTACTTTAAATACGTTTTTGCTAATTATATCAAATTTTGTTTTTGATTCTTTAAAACACATTTTAGTCCATGTAATTTTCAACTATTTTGTTGGTAGTATTTGTCCCATTCTGCTACAAAATTTTTTATGTGAGTACGTGACAATTAGCAATGACATCATGTTGACGGCAACAAAGGTTAAAACTAAAATTAACATATTTCTAGGAATAAAAAAAAAATACAAGGACTAAAAGCAAAAAGTAACCTATTTCTTGAAAAAATATTACAATGACTATAAAAAAAAACTAATTTACATAAGATGGAGAAAATATTTACCAACTAAACTAAAGGTTAAAAAAAAAAATAAACGTTTAAATATTTAATACACTTATCGACCTTTTCTTTGTCTCTTTTTATGGCCAAAGTTTCCTTGTTCCTTAATTTTTAGGATAGAGTTTTGTCATTCTTAATTGATTTAAAGTGTAACATTATCTCTAAATTTTAACTACGTACTCAGCATAGTCTTGTAGCATTTAACTGAGTATGCTTGTTTTTAACGAAAGATATGATAAACTATATAAAAATATGTTGAATTTTTTTTTAACAATTCTTAAAGTGTCAAAAAAATCCTTGATAGTAATTTTTTAATTTTATAATTTTCATATTTATTTTGAAAAATAAATCAATATGGACAAACAACTCTCATACCAATTAGTTTACATTATTGGTAGCATTTTCTTATGATTTTAATTTATAACAAGTTAATTTAAAAATATTTTTTAAACAAGTGATAAAAGTTGGAGTATCAAATTTAAATAATAGTCTAAAAATCAACAAGTTGTTGATTTGAGGGATACTCTTTTTAGATGTTTGAGTTTTGCAAATGAAAGAAAATGTAATTGAAAGATAGAGACTTTAACAAAAATAGCCAATCAAATTTGTAATGGAAATGAATAATTGACAATTGTCCTGGTTAACAAAAAAATTTAATAGTCTAGCTAAATGAAAGAAATTCGCTTTAACTTTCCCTCCATAACCTCACTAAATCCAGGTCGTCTGTAAGGGTGCGAACTTAAATCCTCACCAAGTCCTCCTAGTATGGAGGACATTTAATTAATAATTAATTTTTAAAAAAATGGTAAATAATTAATTAAAAATGGCTTATAAAAATCCAATAAAAATACCTAACAACACTTACACGCACTCAAAATGCTAAAAACTATCACACAAGTGGCCAGACTACATGTCAACAAAGGCAAATTCCTCAAAACTAATAACTTTAACAATCTTGAACTTACAAATAAATAAATAAAAAAAAAACATAATCTTCATGTCCTCCCGTTATAAAAAAAAAAAATAGAAAAATTTGTGTCAGTCTCTCTGTACTATTGGATAAACCATGTCTAGGTTTTTATATTTTTATGTGGATGAATGTGAGAATGTAAATTTAGTTATTCTCAACTTAAAAAAAACAAAAGACTAAATTCACATTATTTTTAAAATTTGAGTATCAAATTTATTAATATGAAAATACAGTGACCTAGATGAAGAAAAAAAAATAGATTAAAGAGACATTGCTCCCAAAAAAAAGACGTAAATAGAGCTATAAATATTTCTTAATTTATTTCCTTTGTTTCTTGAATTAAAGAAAGAATTATTTAGGAGAGTATAATGGAGGGGGGGAAGGGGCATAAAGATAATGAATTTTGTAGCCCAATGAAAGCCCAAAAGAGAAGGATTTGGGTCCGTTTTGAGATAGGAATGAGGAATGAGTGGGAACCCCGTTGGTTTGACTTTCCTGAACCCCAACCCAAACCCTTTATAACACTAAAAAAAACACAGACACGCACGCTCCCACTCTTCACTCCTCAGTTCCCAAAGCACAAGGCAATGGACCCATGGCTGGAGGACGACCTGCAGAGTTTGAGTTTCGCCTCCACCGCCACCGCCGACATCAAGCGGAGCACCAGCTTCGGCTCCGAAAGCACGACCCTGACGGGGTCCTCCTCCGCCCACCTCCCCTCCCACGGCAACACGAAGCCCCACGCTCCCTCCGCCGACCCACGGTGGTCCGCCATCCACCGGATCCGATCAGAGTCCCCGAGCCGGCGCATCCTGCCTTCGGACCTGCGGTTCTCCCGGCGGCTGGGGTCCGGTGACATCAGCTCCGTGTACCTGGCGGAACTTAACGACGGGTCCCTCTCCGTGATGTTCGCCGCGAAGGTGATGGACAAGAAGGAACTTGCCAGCCGCAGCAAAGAGGGAAGGGCAAAAACGGAAAGAGAAATCCTTGAATTGCTTGACCACCCCTTCCTCCCCACTCTCTACGCCACCATCGACGCTACCAAATGGCTCTGTCTCCTCACCGAGTTCTGTCCCGGCGGCGACCTCCACGTCCTACGCCAACGACAAACCAACAAACGCTTCCCCGATTCCGCCGTCAGGTATCATCTTCATTCTCTAACTCATTCATAAGTCTTCTTAACATGAAACTTGAAAGTGACCTCCTTCTTGTGGTAGCCTCCAACTCCCCCGCTCCCTCTCTCTTCCATGCCTGTGGGACCCACCCTCTCCTTTCTTTCTTCTCCTCCTCCTTCAATCTCTGCTTCTTCTTAATTGCATTTGGGACTTCTCCATTCTTCTATCAAAATTGTACTTGTACCTTTACATGATTCCGTTGCTACGTCATTCTAACTATTCATTTTTTACGTGCCTTTCCAGCTGATAATCACTTATTACTTTACTTTAACCCTTCCATTCCGCCACCACGTGTGTTCGTTATCTAATAATTATTAGATAATCATTCTTTCATGTGCCTACAATTTGGGTAAAACGCTACTCATATAAGTCAAAACGACAACTTCCTAGGTCACCTGCTACTCATCACTTCACTCACCCTCTTTTCTTATTTAATCACTTCGCTACCAAACTCGTTGCCTATCCATTATTGCCTTTCATATTATGCTCTCCTCTCACCTCTTTCGTACTAACTTTTTAATACTCTCTTCTCTCCTCTATCATACTTTTATTAAATTATTTATCTTCTATTTTTAAAAATATTAATTGTGCAATAATAATGAATATACGGGTACATCAACTCAGCGGAGACTTTATCCTTGAATCCATAATTTTTTGCGGAATTTCTGGATTTTTATTTTATTTAAATTGAAATTAAATGGGAGATTAATATTGCAGTGCCCCCTTTACTGGGATATGTTCTTCCAAAATCTGGTTCTGGAGTTTGTATCCCCTGGCCCCTGCTGTTAATATTTAAAGAGGATTTCTATTTGCACTACTCTAATTATTAATAATTACTTCTAATTAAGAGAGAAATAAGGGGAAGGAAATAAAGCGTAAGATAAATGATTTGCTAGAAAAAAATGTTTTATTAAAGTGTGTATCTGAAATATACAACTCTTTTTTAAAAACATTTTTTTTTCCTCAATGACAACGTCTTTAAAATGCTTTTGCTTGTTGTTTCATCCGTTCCTGTTTTCCAGGAAAAAATGTGTCTGTAGCTTGTTTATTTCGTGACACCTTAGGAAATTTTATTTAGGTGTGGTTAAATCCAGATGATTCTTTAAATATGATAAATTGTGTTAAGGGGAGTATTTATATTTATTTTCCAATTATATCTTAGGTGTGACTACCTCATACGGATATGTAAATATAAAAGGAAGAAAAAGAAAACTCTACAGGGTAGTGAAAGCAAAAGCCAAGTCTTCTTTTATATGCATTCAACTGAATTATTTAAAAGAAATTTCAAAATAAGAATATGCCATCTTTGGATGAAGAGTATTTTCCGACTTTTCATTGTTGTCATTATTTGTACGTCTTTTGTGAAACATACAATTTCAAATACATATGATATGACAGTGCCATTGAATTATTATATTTATTTTTTTTCATTTTCTTCTTCTCTTCTCTTTTACGTGTGGAATAATATAGTTATTATTGTTTGAAAAAATTACGGGCAACATATGGGAAATTCAGGGCAAGAACATATGGTGTTAATTATAAGTTACAATTTACAAGCGATTATATACGAATATTGTTATTGTGGCATAACAGACGTAAAAATCAGAATTAAATTGATATTGAGGAATGTGGAAGGATAAGAATCCCCCTTCAAGAGTGTGAGACTAGTGACTAGCCTAATAAAATAAACTCTAGGGCGTAGCTAAGAGGCAGAACAAAGTAGAAGAAGACAATATATTTGGCTGTGTGATCCTAATGGTCCTTTGGATAGGTCTAACAAGTAATATTGTTGTGCATAGTAATGCGAAATATAGGGCGGCTAACTAATTTGAACTTGACCCACTTGGATTTAGCAAAATGATGAATGGTAGTTCGACTCTTGTTTACAGGTTCTATGCGTCAGAGGTGTTGGTGGCACTTGAATACCTGCACATGATGGGGATAGTGTACCGTGATCTGAAGCCGGAGAACGTGTTAGTTCGATCAGATGGCCACATCATGCTTACTGATTTTGACCTCTCGTTAAAATGTGACGATTCCACATCAACGCCCCAGGTAATATTGGATAGAAAAAACAGTAGCACCCTTCGGATGGCCCTACAGAAGGACCCACACGTGGAACCCTCTCAATTCACCTCGTCTTCGTGCATAATCCCCAACTGTATAGTCCCAGCAGTGTCGTGTTTCCACCCGAAACGCAAGCGGAAGAAGAAGCAAAGCCAACATAATGGGCCTGAGTTTGTAGCCGAGCCCATTGATGTTCGGTCCATGTCGTTCGTTGGGACCCACGAGTACTTGGCCCCGGAAATCGTGTCAGGGGAGGGCCACGGTAGTGCCGTGGACTGGTGGACTTTAGGGGTATTTATATTTGAATTGTTCTATGGTGTTACACCGTTTAGGGGAATGGACAATGAGCTAACGCTAGCAAACATCGTGGCTCGAGCCTTGGAGTTCCCAAAGGAACCCACCGTGCCCGCCACGGCAAAGGACCTCATCTCTCACTTACTGGTCAAGGACCCTTCAAGGAGGCTAGGCTCAACAATGGGGGCTTCCGCCATCAAGCACCACCCATTTTTTCAAGGTGTTAATTGGGCATTACTACGGTGTACACCTCCTCCCTTTGTGCCCCCACCTTATATTAAAGAAGCTGATGAAATTGAAACTTGTCCGCACACTACCATTGATTACTATTGATGATCATAGGAGGAGATTCATAAAGTACAGTTAATAAGATAGTTCCGCCAAATTTAATTATTCTCCTCTCCTCCTTTAATTTTTCACCACACTTTTTTATCTTTCTATTTAAGTCGCTTAAATAGCACAGTGTAATTATTGTCAATTGTCAACCGATTAATTATGATATACTATAATGAAGCTTGGTGATAGGTGATGGGCGTAGCATGTGGGAGGCTTCAAAGTTTACTTGTAATGTGGTTGGCGACAAAACTTTGCACATGATTTGAATGAATATTTTGTAGGGGGCTGGCTATGAACAGAGATATGGGTACACGGAGATGAGACAAGATACGTATAGTATAAACACTGAAATTGACTTGGGAAGAGCCGTGGCGGGTTTTGTGAGGACAGGTTCGCTGCTGCATACACCCACCTGCATACAACACCATATGCCAATATATAAGTGTTTTTTGTGCCATTTTTATTTGTGAAGAACATGCACCCGACCACGTGAAATGTCGTGTGTTACGAGTATCAGACAACTGTGGGCCTTGCTTGCAGCCACTAGCTACTAAGTAGTGATAACCACCATTACTTTTCTGCATCTCATCATTTACGACCTTCTAAGAAACAAACGCTTCTGTCTGATTGGCTTTCAGTATCAGTATTAACCAGCTGCTACCTGCTGTCTGCTGAGCTGCCAAATGTCTCTACATTATTTTGGACTACTTTCTATAACTTGTTTTTACATTATTACGTAAAGATGAAAACATGCACTAATATAACAAACATAAATAAAAATAATTAACTTTAATGTTTATATGATATCTGTTTAAATTAGTTTTATATACTCACCTCACTTTATCAATTAAATACTTTCAAAATATAAGAAACAATTATGATTAAATCAGTAAAAAATTCTTTTACCTAAAGAGCTTTTCTTCTCAAAATAATAAGGTTTGACGTATTATTTTGTTTTTTTTTTTACATTTTCTATTTAGTCTTAAAAAAAAAAGGCCGATCATGGTGTACCTATTTATAGCTTTTCTTTGTTAATGTTTTTTCCCTTGCCATAAATAAAATATTGTTAAGTGATAACGTTATAATCATGATAATTATTATGCTATTAACCTAGTCTATAATGTTAACATGTTATTCACATATAAATTTTATTTGGCAAATCATTCTTTTAATCTCTTGTATTTCTATTTAATTTGCATTTAGTTCTTCAATATGTTTTAATGGCTTTTATTTTTCATCTTTTTACAAACTTCACATTTTATTTCTCACTGTTTTTTTTTATCACTATAACTACTTCAATTATGTTTGTGGTTGTATTTAATCTCTTTTTATCAAATATAATGTGTTAGTTGTGATGTGACCCTCACTTGACTTTACATGTGGATTACTAGTTTGATTTAATAATCATGTGATAAAAAATTATTAGTTTGCCGTATTTTATAACGGTTTTAAAGGGTTAAAGTTTTGTGTAAAATATATATAAAAATGTTCAAAATTTTGAAAAAAAAAATGTAGTAAACAAAATTTACAATCCTAATACACAATTCAACTACCTATTCTACCATTTTCTAAACACAAAATCAACAATTTATGACAAGAAAAAAAATAATACATATAAGCAAAACAAATCACTAAATCTCTTTTATAAAAAAATATAAACACCCAAGGTACATTGCTCTTAATCTTCTTCATCTCTTAACTTGTCAAATAATAAATGTTAAACCCTACCATTTTAATCTTACTTTTACAAATCCTTTTGCTACATAGTTGGGGATGGATGCATGCATTGACATGTGAAGGTGATTGCTCCTACTAACTTTTTTTTATCTTATTTTAAAATAATATATAATATAATTTGTTGTTACTATGACTACTTAATTTTGTAACAAACTTTAAACTTTATCCCCACTCTCTATCAAAAACTTCTAAAAATACACTGCATATGGTACTTACAATTTTTTATTTATTTTCTTTGCTTTTTTCTTGTTTATATTAATAATTTTTTAGATAAATTAAATTATATTTGCATATTCTAATTTAACATATAATATTTTTTGGTAAAGATATTTTTCTCAAATCTTTAAATTATTTGTTTGATATTTATTTATTTTCAGTTATACATATATAAATTTTAAATTTTAATTATAATTTTTAATTTTAAAATTTAAACTATACTTCCATTACTTAAAATTTTTAGATACTTCACTTATCTGTATGTAAAACTCTTCAAATTATAGTATATATAGTAGTTACTCCCATATTTTGCATGTTAATTAAGAATTTAATTGGTATATATTATCAATGTAAAAAAATTTTTTACTTACGTTTAATCATAATTTTTTATCTATATAACTTTTAAAATACTTGTTAGTAAAGTCAACAAACTTTTCATAAATAAAAGATTGTATATACCAATTAAATTAAACTGTTAATAACTCTTCCTTTTCTATTCTCCTATATCTTATTATTTTTTTTTGCAAGAAAACAGAGGTGCGGAATGGTGTCACGTGGGAATAAGGATATTATAATCCTGATGATGCCTTTGCAACCTTTGATTCAAGTTGATCTTAGAAATGTAGGATATGAGCATAATTCTGTCCTACACAACATGATTTATAAGGTTAGAACTTTTTCCCACTTATGTAATAAATTTGGTCATATCAGTGGAAGATGTTGCCTCTCCAACATGCAGGAGTGACTACAAAAGAAATGGGTTCAAGAATGTGAGGGTTGATTTAAAAAAGAAGGGGTGCATAAGTAAAAAAGGGGTGTAGTTGAAAATTATTCGACCCATGCTAACATGGGTTATCCTTTTGCAGTTTTTGAGTTAAAACGACGTAGCGTTTAGGGTTTAGTTTCAGTGAGTTTTGACACTGGTCTTGAAAATCAGAAGAATCAGGTTCAGCTCCCTCCATTGCACATCACTTTGAAAGTGAGAAAGATATTAGCGTTATAGGTGTTGGTTCATTAAAAGTAGTATCATAGTGATTGTTGAAGATGGAGGAACACGAGAATGGTGGCAACGGAAGCGAGGAGGAACAGTTGATAGGGCCGGGCCCAGCTCCTCGGGCTCGTCCCAAGCGACCCCTTCAGTTCGAGCACGCATACCTCGACGCCTTACCCTCTGCCAACATGTCAGTCTCTTTCTGCGTCTAAGCTCCTCTCCTTTCTAGCATTCCAATTAGGGTTTCTTCCATTCACCAACTTCCAATCTCATCAATGTTATGGATTGTTTCAATGCAGGTACGAGAAAAGTTATATGCACCGCGATGTCGTTACGCATGTCGCTGTTTCAGCTGCTGACTTTTTCATCACTGGAAGTGCCGATGGTATCACATGTTCTCATTCTCTAATTAAGATTTGTGATTAATTATCAACCCCCCCGTAATGCAGAAAGTTTCAAGCTGCAAATTTGAATAGAGTAATCCTATTTTATTTTTATTTTTATGGTTAAGTTTAGAGTGATCCTATTAGTTGTTATCTTACCTCTACTTTGTCTAATTATTTGTTATTTTGTTCATAATATAATCCATGCTATATAACACTTGAAGCATCAATACATGTTCAACGTTATTCATGATATGGATTCTGTTTAAACTAGCTTAATCTTTGGAATAGTTATTATTGGCTAGATGGACATTGTAGCTTATCTCTTTGTGGGTGGATTTACTTCTTCTCAGGGCACTTGAAGTTTTGGAAGAAAAGGCCTATTGGTATTGAGTTTGCCAAACACTTCAGATCTCATTTAGGTCCAATTGAAGGTCTAGCTGTAAGTTTGTGAACCTAATATAACCCTTTTGCTTATAAAAAAAAATATAATCCTTCTGCTGTATCTTATAAAATTTATTATATTAATTGATTCTTGCTCAATACTCTGATATCTTATATTATAAAACCATATAGTCTGATTTGCTGGGCATTGAAACTTGAAAGTATTCTAGTGGTCTTTTTTCTCTTGCTGTATTATGTATTTATATTTTCAAAATCCTTTTATTATGCATGTCATCAACCATGACTTATTTCAGCTATGCAGGTTAGTATTGATGGTTTGCTTTGCTGTACAATATCAAATGACCGCTCTGTGAAGATATATGATGTAGTCAACTTTGATATGATGGTCATGATTCGCTTGCCATATGTTCCTGGTGCTATTGAATGGGTTTATAAACAAGGGGATGTCAAAGCTAGGCTTGCCATTAGTGACAGGAACTCATCTTTTGTGCACATATATGATGCACGGGCTGGTTCAAATGATCCCATCATCTCCAAAGAGGTTCCAATTCTAATCTAACTTTAATGTAGTTAACTCTTCAAAATGCATAAACATCTCTTTCAGTGATATTTTCCACAATTTAAATGCTTAATTGTATCATTACTTCTCCCTTGTTCAGATACATATGGGTCCTATTAAAGTTATGAAGTACAATCCTGGAAGTGATTCTGTACTTTCGGCTGATGCAAAGGGGATAATTGAATACTGGAGTCCTGCTACACTTCAATTCCCAGAAAATGAGTATGTGCTTATTTTTACGTTATTATAGTTCTGTATCCGTCCATTTTGTGTAAATAGCTCACTCATCATCGTTCAAAAACTGATGGCTTCCTGTTCATAAAGTTCCTTGTGGCTAAATTACATATGCAAACAAGTATGTAGAAACATTTACAAATAACAAATTTTGGGTAACATGTAGCTGTACCATATTTAGATGCTCTACTCTTTTATTTTGTGCTGAATGGATTAAGATAATTTAAACCTGCAAACTCTGAAGCCACATTTTGCATATTAAATTATTCTCACTCCCCGAATCAATCTAAACAATAGGTGCAATAGCCAATAATATTATCAGGATTCTCTCATATAAACTATTATTGCTTTTGATGTGGTGGAAAAACACCACTGTATATTTTTAAATTCTTTTTTGGGTGGAACATGGATGTGTAGATGTGGGTCAAGTGAAATAGTGAATTTGAAGTGAACTCACTCAAATCCTACCAGACTAAACATGTTTGCTGTTCTATTCTGAAGTGGCTTCGCCTCCCGCCCAAAAAACTTCTGTCTGATATTGTGATTCAGCTGCCTGGTTGTTGACCACCTGGGTACTGATCAAGGCTTCTGAGTTGGGCAACCGATAATTTGTTAATAGACATGGCCTGTACAATATGGATCAGTATTTTTATCAGCAATTCCATGAAGTTCCGAATATTTGAAACATTGAGTGGTTGTCATAGATAGTGAATTTGTGACTTTATTAGTATTTTTTATTGTATGTACCATAAAACAGTTCTGGAAATTCTTAATTTAGACTTTTGGATTTTGAATTTGTGCAGTTATGAATGCACTTTAATTCTTATCTTGGATGATTGTAGGGTCAATTTTAAACTGAAAAGTGACACTAACCTCTTTGAAATTGCAAAATGCAAGACTTCTGTTTCGGCTATTGAGGTACTTCAGTTGTATGAACTTATTTCCAGATTTGTATTTGATAATTAAATATATGTTATTTAGGTGGTTTGTGAAAGCTAGATATTTGGTGTTTGAGTTTGATGATAATTATTGACCATATGCATATTTTTTAGGTTAGTCCAGATGGTAAACAGTTTTCCATTACGTCACCGGACCGTAGGATACGTGTGTTTTGGTTCAGAACAGGTAAGCTAAGGCGAGTTTATGACGAATCCTTGGAGGTAATAGTTTTACCAGAATTTCACCATTTCTTGTTACTTTTTGGACATATGATGGTAAATGAATTGCTTTATTGATAGGTTGCCCAAGATCTGCAAAGAAGTGATGCTCCATTATACAGGTTGGAAGCCATTGATTTTGGTCGAAGAATGGCTGTTGAGAGGGAAATAGAGAAGACCGAAAGTGCACCACTTCCAAATGCAGTTTTTGATGAAAGTTCCAATTTTCTTATATATGCTACCTTGCTTGGGATTAAAGTAAGATTTTTTATTACTCAAGGATTTCAATCACTTAAGTTCCTTCTGTAATAGAATCGCTCCATATTTATAACCTCCCCTTCATTGTATGCTAATTCAACAAGGTACTAAGTGGAACTCCATTCCCTTGTGTGTTTTACATATTCTGTATGCTTACAGGTTGTTAATCTGCACACCAATAAAGTTGCTCGAATACTTGGAAAGGTGGAGAATAACGATAGGTTCTTAAGAATAGCTTTATATCAAGGTGATCGAAGTAGCAAAAAAGTAAGAAAGATCCCTTCAGCAGCTGCAAATGCTAATGAGAGCAAGGAGCCTTTGACAGATCCCACTCTCCTGTGTTGTGCCTTCAAAAAGCACAGGATATATTTATTCAGGTAAGAAAGTAAACTCTGCTGACCTTTTTACCACAACTTTGAAATCCATAGTTATGTAGTTTGGTTATTTGATAATATCATATGTGGGGATTTTGTCTGGTAGTGTTTTCCCTCAGTGCATTTAGTTCATTTTGTTTAATGCATGTCATCATTAATCATATGTCATCCAAATGTAAATCCAACTAGTATCTAAGTTTTGGAGTTTGTCATGTATCAGTCGAAGAGAGCCCGAGGAGCCTGAAGATGCTACAAAAGGAAGAGATGTGTTCAATGAAAAGCCACCTGCTGATGAACTTTTGGCAGTTTCAGATATTGGAAAAGCAGTTACAACATCACTTCCTGACAATGTGGTGAGTTATCTCTGCCTTTAAAGCAAGGTTCTCAGTAAGGTTAGACGGTACATGGCGCCAAGGACCTTTAAGCGTTATACTACCATGGCTGTCTATGGCGGACATATATATATATATATTCTCTCTCTCTCTCTCCTCCCTCTTATAATTCTCTCTTCAATCAATACAACTCTTTTGTATTATTATCTGCTGCATCTTCATTCATATTTGTGAAAACCTGAGCTCTAACTGGCAGGTTCTACCGCCCCGAGCTCTTGATACCTGGTATTATGCGGACTACCGCCGTGTAAATCCGGTTCAACTGTTGCATGCATAACATCTCTTCTCCTATTTTCTCCTTTATTGTGTAGATCCGTGGGTTTCTGGTATCAGAGCCGCCAGTCACTGTATATATATATATATATATATATAATATAATATGATGCAAAAGCAGCAAAATAACAAATAGATATATTAAAACTAACAATATAACAATCTAAAATTCATAATCTAGTTATTGTCATAAAAAAAATACATAAATTCATAACCAATAAAAGGATTAAATAACAAAGAAACAAAGTTAAAAACAGTAAAACACAATAACAAGTACTAAAACAATTTTGTTTAATCCTCCTCATTCTCATTAATGTGTGCATAGTTAATTTCCACATTTGTATCATTTTCTCTTATCGGTGTACAGTGCTTCCATCCAACATTAGTTTTCTTAGAGTTAATGGAATTTGAAGATGTATTTGTTAGATTTTGGGGGTTTGTTTTTGCCCTTGACATTGTGGTTAAACTAAAAAAGAATTGAAAAATATGACTTATAAAAAAATTAAAAAAGAATTGAAATATCTCTTCTATAAAACAAAAAGACATATAAACCTGAAGAGAAGAAAGAAATGCGCGACTTAGCGCCTCGTGGGGAAAAGAATAATAGTTGTCGCTGGAGTTTGCAGAGATCACCATCGGTGTGGTGGCGTTTGCAAGGACGTAGTCGGAAGCGAGAGTGGCGGCCTCGACACAGGTTGTCGTTGGTGGTGGCGGAATTTGCAAAGGTCATCGTCGGAACAGAAGCGGCGGCATCGCCATAGGTCGTCATCGAAAGTTGTGGCCGTCGGCATACGACTTGTCGCGAGAAGAAGAAAGTTCGAAGGAGATGTTTCAAGTAGGGTTAACATGCCAAACTCTTTGTTTGGCTTTAATCGGGTCGGGTCAACTCAGACCTAGAATGGGAAAAAAAAACGAAGGAAAAAGCCTAAACAGGCACCGCAACCGCCTTGCTCGTCGTAACCCGCCCTGACATTATGGTCATGGCGGCTGCCATACTCAAAATGGTGGAACCCCGCCATACAGCACCCAAATGCTTGTAACGTATCGCAGCAGGTGAGGGCCACACTGTTATGGTGCCGCCATAATCGCCATTTAACATCATTGCTTTAAAGTAGGTTGACAATGTACACTTGCACTAATAAACTCATGGAGGTTTTTCACTTTAATGTCTTAAAAACAAGCTGTCTAGAAAGAGCTTACCTCTAAATTAAAAACTATCTTTTTCTCTCACCTATATATTCTATTTAAGTAATTCTCCAATAGAAGAGAGGAAAAATATTTCCTTCATTCTTTTCACGTTAAATTATGAAAATTATTTTAGTAATTACAGATTCTTTCCAATTTTGATGGAAGAAAATAGGATAATTTTTTTATGGACTAAAACCGAATTTGAAAAATTTTAGAGGGACAAAGAACATATTTTATCTATCCCCTTTTTTAAAATCATATGGTTACCTCTATGTTCTCCCAAAATGGCATTACAATACAAATTCTTGTTTTGCAGATTCTGCACACCACTATGGGTGATATTCACATGAAATTATACCCAGAGGAATGTCCAAAAACTGTGGAGAATTTCACAACACACTGCCGAAATGGCTACTATGACAATCTTATTTTTCATAGGGTCATCAAAGGCTTCATGATACAAACAGGAGATCCTTTAGGTGATGGCACTGGTGGGCAGTCTATTTGGGGGAGAGAATTTGAGGATGAATTTCATAAAAGGTAAGGAATTTTGTTTCTAAAAGTTCTAAGTTATTATATGCAAGAAATATCATGATTTCAGACTCCAGGATAATGATTTGGGTTGGGGATATGCTCTGATGGCATGTGGTTGAAACTTCCAGGTATGGTTGTCTCATATGGAACTAAGCAAATACTTTTTTTCTCATGCAGTTTGAGGCACGATAGGCCTTTCACTGTATCAATGGCTAATGCCGGCCCAAATACAAACGGATCTCAGTTCTTTATCACCACGGTGGCTACTCCATGGTTGGACAACAAGCACACTGTGTTTGGTAGAGTTGCAAAGGGAATGGATGTTGTTCAGGTAATTTGGCTTCTATTTTTTGTATAATCATTTCGTACATACATGTGCTCAATAATGGTCACACGCCAAATGATTTCCAAATTCCACGTTCGTGGTGTGACTTTCGTATCCCCTGATCACACACATCATTTTCAAATCAGTCCTAGATCTATATTGTCCATCTATGATGCATGTTATAATGTTTTAGTTTTTGTTGATTAACGTATTAGCTGAGAAGACTAACCAATTGTGAATTTTGATTTTGGCAGGCTATAGAAAAAGTGAAGACAGACAAGACAGATAAGCCATATCAAGATGTTAAAATTCTAAATGTCACTGTACCAAAATCTTAGGGTTTAGGGTTTGTATGGCTGACGGAAGCAGATATATCCATACTGGTGATACCTGGCGGAAGAAGTTTGAACAGGATGATTTCAAGTTTACCTTTAACGTCATAGGTTTCCTATGAAATGAGGCAATTATTCTTAACAAGATGGCCGTTGATTTTCATGCTTACACTTTCTTCACAAGTCTGACAAAACAGCTTACCGATGCTGTCATCTGTTTCCTGCTTTGCATGCTAAGGGGATACAATTGGGCAATATCACTTCTTGACGGAAATTTTTTTCTGATACTATACCTGATTTACGATATTCCTGAATTATTATATTTTTTTAAATGTTGTGGAGATTGTTTTGATGAAAAGCAGATTTCTAAAACTTTCGATGTGAACTTCTGAATTAGGAAACACAAATTCAAGGTTGCAGCAATAAATTATTTTGCTTAAAAGTAGATTTCTAAAATTTAGACTTTTATAAATGCTGTATAAATTTTTCTGCCATAGAGGTAGAACGATGTTATCAAATTTTGTGTATCAAAATACTTATTTGCAAAACGATTGTGGAAAAACATGAATAAAAGGAAAAATTAGCAACATAATTATATAACACGAACATTATCTTCACAATATCCATCGAAAATTTATTAATTGTTTTATTATAATTAGATTACTTAATTAATTATACATTAATTATTTTGATTCTAATTTAAATTAATTTTTGTTTGAGTTTGTTCAAAAAGTTCGAAGATAATTAGTTTTGTCTAGATATAAAATTCATTTTATATAATAAATTAAAATATTAATAGTTATTAATGTATTTTATAAATTATGATAAAAGGGGGGTATTTGAAAAAAAAAAACTCTAGAGAAATTTAAGAGTAATTTTATTCTGCGGTGGTGAAGAAATTGGAGGATATAATAAGTTTTAAAATTTTAAATGCATTATTATTCAATAAAAAATCTTTGTAGCAAATTTCAAATGTTTTAAACATTTATTAAGAGTATTTTTGCTAGCAATTACCTTAGCAACAACGAGAATTTTTTTATAGTTTATTCGCGATCTAATATTTAAACTTTGTTGCTGTCATTATACATAAAAAATCAATCTTATAACACTTCGTAATAATTGTACCTAATAAATTAAATTTTCATGTTAAGTTGTGTTCGGTAAAATATTTTTTACTTCCTAAAAAATCCTTGAGAAATTATGATTTCCATATTTAAGTTGTGAAAAAAAAAAAAAAAAGCTCTATAGTCCACTCAGTATAGTTGTTTGTTTGTAAGTTTTTAATTATCGCATTATTTAAGGTGATAATGAAAACAAACCATGATGCATATTTAATTGCTAATGTAATTTTATATTTAAATTTATTGAAATATTATTTAAATAAACAACGATCATATTTACAATAAAATTGAAATATTTTAACGAAATTAATTTATCTTTATATATCCAAAAAAATTGTAATATAACTAAACATCTTTAATTTTCAAGAAACATTAAATCAACCAAAAGTATTTTCCACATTATTACAAACCTTATTTTCAAAATTAATGATTCTCAAGTTTAAAAACGCTTTTCTCAGAGAATTGATATAGCTAGCGATGAAAGAGTAAATCACCATTTTGTACCTTCAGTAACTTAAAACATCGCTAGTTCAATTTTTTCTCCAATAACTTCACATCACTTGTTCAATTCTTTTAAAATCATTGAGTACTTCCTCAGTAAGATGTTCCCTAATTCAATAACAGTACATGTTTCAATTTTCTTTATTATTATTCCAAAACATTATATTCTTTCCTTTTACTAAACAAGTTTAGGGTATTTCTTTCCTTTTACCAGACATGTAAATCCATTATCGGGACACGACAAATTTGAAGCCAATGATAATCCATCAAGCTTTTCCAACATCATCTATACAGTGACTGTAACTATAATTTTATGGCAATTATCTGAACAAGAGTGATCCGAAAGTTCTAATAAAAGTTGGTAACCACCAGTCCAGACAAAAATTTGGTTATTAGGTATTAAAAAAGCATAAACTGAAGTAACAGCACAACTTGATCATCTCGCAAGCAAATAGAAATGAACATGGCTCCCACAAATTATAAACAGCAGCCATATATGCACTACGTGCTGAGACCTACTCCTAACATTAAACAAAATTCCACTTCCATAGTTATGAAAGGATATCCATAATCTCAAAATTTAGCAAAGGGAACACATCAAGCAAGGGATAATGATAACACATTAAGCAAGGGATAATGATAACACTATTCTTTCATTGCCCCCTGTTAATCTTTCTTTACAAATGATTAAATTTTGGATATAAACAAAAGGAGCACACCAATTAAAACAATATGGTAGCAGCAAAATATATTTAAACGGCCATTGTTTTAATCTGTTGAAAGAAAGCAATTAAAAAATGTTATTTAATTTTAGGGATTTACAAAAAGTAAATTATAACTTCGGCATTTTTCCCTTAGGTGTTAAAAATACTCAACAAAATGGTAAAAAATGCGATTCTTTCAGATTCTAATTATTTTTATATGTTTAATATTCAAACAAACACATTTACAAGTAGTCTTTTCAAAATAAAAAGCAACTTCTTTTGGAAATAAAAAATAACTCATTCAGATAGCCAAGGTCAAACAAATTAAATTCAAACACTACTAAATTATATCAGAGAGTTTGATAACACCATTACATTGTCTCCAATGTGCAAAATCCATAAACCTAAAACAATATAAATCAAGTAACAAAAACTTGTGATTGGGCTAAAATACTAAATGGAACAGAAAATGTAAGACAAACACTTTCAGAACTTTTAGTCGAATAAACTGAAGCCCATATCCTGCAGAATAAAAAATACAACAGCAGAATCTAAAAATCACGAATTTACTTAATAACAAAAATAAAAATAAGGGAGGCAAGCTTGAGAAACTTACATCATCAGACTCCTCCTTCTCTTCTACTTTCTTTTCTTCTTTTGCTTCGGCAGCTGGTGCAGCACCACCAGCCCCTCCTGCCGGAGCAGCAGCAACAGCAACTGCAGCACCGCCTCCAGACACTGCAGACATCTTTTCTCGTCCACTGGCAAGTAGCTCATTGAAGTCTTTGCCCTTGACTTCAGTTAAGAGCAAATCAATCAACGTATCCTCAGCCTCAGCTCCAACTATAAATAAAACAAAACACAAAATCAATTCATACGGTTCAATACTCAGTCTCACACACATCATCATGGATTTCATATACTCATTTAAGTCTTTTCTCCTAAATATAAAAATTACATTTACTCCAAACAGAATCCTAGATAAGAATAATTAGGAGAACACAAAGCCAAATAAGCAGAAAAACACGCGTAGCAAACACATAACGAATGCGATCACCCATAGCATTGAAACGAAAAATTCAGCACTGTTAATTCTACAAATCAAATCACATTAACCTTAAAATAAAAATAAAAAAAGGTACTTCTCCTGACATTCTAGCACTGAATGGAAAAACAAATGCTACTGAACGAACCCACTTAAGAAATCTAGCGTGAAAAAAGGGAAAATTTGGAACAATTATCTACCCAGAAAACAAAAATGCAAATAAGAAGAAGAAATAACAGGGAGATGAAAAATGATAGAGAAAAAAGGCATAGAAAATAAAAAATAATGAAAAAGAAAAGAGAAAATAGGAAAAAGGAAGGACCTGCGGCAAGGATATTTTTGATGTCATTGGAAGAAGGGGATGAATTGCCTCCCAACACTGCGAGCAAATAGGCAGCGACAACCTTCATTCTGAATTCAATACAATTGCTTGTTAGTAACAGAGATCGACAACACAACAGGACCAAATGGAAATCGATTGGGATAGAAGAAAAACTGACTCGCTGGATTGTTGCGATTTCGCTTCTAGCTTTAGTGTGTTAGGATTTGTGCAGAGCCAGAGAGGCGCATAAGTGGACTCAAGATACCTAATATATATAACTAGGGTTTACATCTCTTCACCTTTCTTCTTTTTCTATTTTCCAGTAATGCCCCGACTCACGGTTAGTTAAACTTCTTTTTTTTTTTCATTTTTTAATAAGAAAAACACTATTATATTAAACTCTCTTTTAATTCTCTTTCTAATATTTAACATTATTTAAACTAGCTAAAATATATTAATAGGAAAATTTTATATGTTATAATAATTATAGAGTTTTAATTTAATATATTTTGTAAAATTTTATATTTTGAAATATAAGTTGTTGTGAAATGTTTTGAAATATATTTTTTTAATTTTATATTTTTTGTTTATGATAACATGATAAAAACATGTGATATTATCGATAGATATACAATGAATATGAAAAAGTGGAAACAGAAGAGTTTGAAATTTATGCATATATTAATAGGGAGAAGTTATATTTGTAAAAGTGAAAATACTCATAAAATGTGTAGAAGGTAAAATAATCATAAAATATTTAGAAAGTAAAATAGTCATAAAATATAGAAATAAAAAATTCATATTCTCATTATATAATATATAGTATATAATATAAGATCATATATTATAGATATAATTGGACAATTATGTAGATTGGATATCAATATTTTAAAGTAATTTTTTGCTCAAAGTTATAAGGTTGGTATAGTGGTAAAATATATATTTGAGAAATAAGAGGTTATGAGTTCAAGTCTCTTTTAGTTTATTTTTTCTAATTTTAAAATAGGCGTAAGGATAAAATAGGTATTTTAAAAAATAGATATAAAAAGGGATTTTCTCTTTATTAATAGTATAGATTTATTAATAGGAAGGATTATGAACATATGAAAAACACTTCTAATAACACAAAAAAATATTGATGGTATTTGAATAGCTTGCATTATGAATAAATTAAAAATTATAATTGAAATTATTTTTAAAATGTTATTAAGAATTCAACAATGTTATTGTATATTATGATTTATGATATATAAACTATTTTTTAATTCCTTTTTAATGATAAAACTTATTGCTTGTAGATTAAGAATTTAACATATATACATTGTCAATGGAAAAGAGTTTTACACGATTAATCACAAACTTTCGTTTAAATGACTTTTAAAGTATTAACTGGTAAACTCAGCAAACTTAACATACATAAAGGGTTGTGATTAACTGTGAGTGTAAAACTTTTTTATACCGAAGTGTTTTTCTCTTAGATTAAATAGATATTTGCATACATGATTCTCATTAAATTATCTACAAAAGTCTTATATAGAATAATACATACTTATATTTTTAAGTTAACCTAAAGGATTTTTTTTTAATTGTCTGTTATACTTCTTTCATTTCCAGTATTAACAATATACATTAATATATAATTTTCACAAATAAAAATAAAAATTTTATTAGTATGTTTCTTTTATAGGGTCATTCAATAACAACTTTTCATTTATAAATTTACCATAAATAAAAGATTGCAATTGAATCTCTCTGTGTAAAACCTTTTACACTGATAATATATATCAACTCTACAAATAAAATATGAGATCTTGAATATAAACATGTTTGATAAGAAATATATGAAGTATAAAACAAAAGAAAACATAGTTAAAAAAAAAATATAACCTAGATTTTTTTCACACAAGATGTGTTTTCTATATAAAAGATATTTATTAATATTAAAATATTTTTTTCATCCATCTAGTTGTATCATAACAAAAATTATAAAAATTTGAATTTCATAAAAAAAATTTATAGTTTCTTAACATTGAAGTAAATTTATAAATAAATTTTCAATGAACTCCGAAAATTGTCCTAAAATATTTTTCACTATATTAATGCTTAATTTTTTATAACATTAGACTAAGGAACCATAAATAGTAGTATAAAAAACTCACTTAAAAAATCTCATTAAAGTTTATAAGCAATAATCTATTTTGA
Organism: Psophocarpus tetragonolobus; assembly: GCA_037954015.1. NCBI lineage: Eukaryota > Viridiplantae > Streptophyta > Magnoliopsida > Fabales > Fabaceae > Psophocarpus > Psophocarpus tetragonolobus. The sequence continues at coordinate 90,841,885 of CM075690.1, forward strand.
TTCAAGTTTATGATAAATTAAAATTAAGAAATCACATGATTTTTTCAGATTTCATAAGATAAATATAACTGGATTTTGACCGAAGAAATGCAGGAGTAAATAGGATTTTTTATTTCGATACTATATGTAATATAGTTTATTATATTATTTTAATATTTTCATAAAAAATATTTATTCCCATTCTTTATGTCTTTCAATATCCACAAAATATAATGTTACTAAACTTCTTTTTTTAAAGGATTGGACAACGCGTCCATCCGATAATGTTTACTAAACTATTCAAATAAAAAATAGACATAAAAATATATTCAAATTAAATTACTATAATAAAAATATATTTTCACCATAAAATTAAGATACTAATGTGATTTCAGAATTCAAATAAATTCTCCATCCCTTGAGCTAGGTGAAAAGTTCTATTGACTTTTATAAAAAAAAATCTTTACCATGTGTTTATTATATTTATATATAATTTTTATTTTAATATATTCATACATATATATTAATGTCTGAAAAAATAAAATTGTTAAGGTAAAAGAAATACACTTTAAAAAATTATAAGCATTCATAAACAATTTTGCATTTCCTTGGGTACTTTACCAAACTATTGTGAAACTTATTTTGGGATAAATGGCAAAACGCAACAATTACCACATTCAATGTTTGATCTCTTATCTCTATCTGTAAATGCATACACATGTCATACAAACTAAGGTGAAAATGTAATACAAATGTAATTTTAAAACATTGAAACGACGAACAAAACATAGTGAAATCCTCATGCCGATTCAATCTTCACATCAAGAGTCAATTTTTGGTACCTGATTCCTCAACAGCTCATCCTTTTTTTCTGCTATCTATACCCTGCTTTAAGAATTGCAACCTATTTCTGCATAAAATTTGGGTTTAACAAAGTACCAAAAATCAACCACATGAAAATAAAACAAATAATATTTAATTTTTTAAAACAAACGGGATAAAAAGATGCTAACACCACTGTGGAACTGGTCAACCGGAAACACATCTAATCAGACTACCGCCTATAGTTTCATATGGATAGCTACATGGTAAGTGCAGGTCCAATCCACTTAATAATCGAATATCATACTTGATATCAACAATTTGTTGAGGGATATTTAGAATTTCAAGAAAACCAGCCTTTATGATTGACAAGTAATATGACAAAAGGCTTTTCATGAATAGCATGAGAGACAGATAAAATATTGTAAATCAAGTCATGCTTCACAAAAACACAATTATGGATGATGAGCCTTACTTGGAATCAGTAAGCCGGCCATGTAAGCTCCATCTTTGACGAAAACCTTCGATGCCCTCAACTCCACTAGCAAGAATTAGGCGCCTATACATTTGAAATGAAGGTACATAAGACGTCAAGAGATTGAAAATTCTAAACATCGCATTCACAAACCCAAGTGTTAAATGATGTTGAAGACAGAAATATTGTCAAAGTGTGAATGCCAAAGAGACACAGAAAAATAAAGTCAGCCAGTAGAAGTATTGAAGACTATAAGGCAATCCACAGGCACTTATGAACGCAGTTTCAAGTTATTAATGTCTAAAGAGAATTTATTGTATATAAACCTCAATAAAATAAAGTAAGGTCCTTAGATACAGGTGACTAGTTTGAAAAAAACAAAACGAAACTTTAGTCTGGAATTTTGAATATTTTTTTGAGTAAATTACATAACACTTCCTAAAGTTTAGTGCACTATACATGTAATCATATTTTTTTAATCATTACTTTTACACACTGTTAGGGAGTGTTAGTATAAAGTTTGAGAAAAGTGCTAGTGTAATATTTTCAAATATACAAGGATTGTTAGTATAATATTTTTAAACTTAAGGAAAGATAGTGTAGGAAAATAAAAAAGAGTTGTGTGGTATGTAATTTGCTAAAAGTTGAGGTGTTTGTCATATTTTGTAATTTTTAATAAACTTCAACCAATAATAGAAAATGTGTTAGAAGGAGAGTGTTGGTAGCATTTTTCTTTTAAATATACATTAGATGACAAATAGTAAGAACAAATATTCTTTAACATTACTCATGTTATGGGGATACATGCAATAGTGCTCTTGAACATAGTTTTCAAAATCAGATAGGATCGGTCAATTTAATTGGGAACTACTCTAGTAACGGGTTTGGTTAGCATGTAGAATAGGAGGATTTCGAAATCAGTAGGAACCAATCAAGAACCAATCAAATTGGTACTAAAAACCGGTTTAAATAGGTCCCCTATTAAAAAATTATTTTTTAATTTTAATATAAAATTAAAGATAAATATAAATGCATATCTACAAATATTACAAATAGGTACATATCAATTTTTTTATAAAATATAATTTAGCATGTATATTAAATTAAAATTTTCATATCTTAATTTCTTATAACTTTGTATTATAAGAATTTATTATTTTTTATTTTAAAACATAAGTTTATTATCATTAATGGATATTTTTTATATTTTATTAATTATTAAAATTTAAATTTCACTACTATGATGTATTTTATTTAGACTTTTATGTGTAATTTGACTATAAAAATTATTTTTTATTTTAATATTAATTGTTATAAAATTATGATATTAATACTATTTTATCTATTGTTCTATGAAGATTGGTTCAATCACGATTCAAGCTTAGTTAAATCAATGAACCTTGTACAGTACCTTAATTGATTTGATAACGCGCAGAATTTTAAATATCTTGCTCTTGGAAGTGCAAGATGCTTCTGCAGCTTCCTCAAATTAAAAGAAATGAAATGTTTAGTCATAAAAGATAATCATGCATACAGAAGGCACTCTACTCTTCAGAACTTGAGGTTTTAAATCTTCGGAATAATCATTCTTAAAGGATTTGTTATAAGTCTGTTTTGAGCTCCTTCAGGATAGGTAAAGCAAAGAAACATTCTAAACAAATTACTAAACATGAACCACATTATGACTATTTGAATGTACCTCTCCAATGATGTCACTTCTCCCTCGAGCTGAGAGGCCCTCCCCTTGGCTTCATCTAGAGGCATTGATGAACCCAATTTGAACTCACTATCTTGAAGCCGATTCCGTATCTCCCTATCCTGCAATTTATTTATTTTTAAAAAAAAAATCTTTAACTCCAATAATAACAATGAATAAGCATAAAAACATTAAAGATCATTCAGAGAAGGTTTCATAAGAGTCATTGTAGTAAAGTGGAAGAGATGGAGGAAGCACGGAGTGAATGAATAAATAAAAGAGTATCTGTGACTGATATGTGATAACAACGATCTAACCCTTCGTTCGGCACATTGTTTATATAAAGCAATTTCATCTTGACAAAATGGTTCAATGTCATTGATTTGCAAGCCTGCAAGATTTAATAAAGCTTGTAAGATGTTCAGATCCAATAATTTTGTAACAGACATCTAAATTAAAACCTTTGAAATGAACAACAAATATCACGTTAACTTATTGCATTATCAGTATAAGAAACCTAGTTGAATTTGATCCTTTAATTTCTCCCGTCTGGTCATACTAAAAAAGTTTTGATTATGAAGATCATTTTAGCTACGCACTGTTTTTACATGTAAAGTCATACAAAACCCCATTAGTGAATGTTCAAATGTCCCTCTTAATTCTAATTACAAAACAACAAAGCACTGCTTAATTCATACTATTGCATCTACTTAACTATCAAATGAAAATAAAAACAAGGATCTCAAGGCCTATTTTTTTAAGAATAAACCTTGTGATACATGTTCAGTTTCTAAAGGAATATTTTCACATCATAAAACTGAAAAAAAAACAAACAAGTATGTAAATAAATTACTCTTATTTTATTTTTTATAAATATTAATTTCCTTATTTTTTATGAACATTCATTTCCTTATTTTTTATGAACATTAATTATTAGGATTTCTACCCATTCTTCCTTCTCTATGTTATGTGTACCTCAAATAATTGGTCTCTAATTTTACACAACCAAAGGAATTAACAAAGAAAATAGCTACACCCGGTTAATAAAAATGAGACTTACACAAAAAGAGATTCCTGAGAATTCCATCACACAAACTAACACCTTGGAGTACATGGGAGGCTATTTCCGGAGGTACTACAGGTGATGGAGGACCCATCATTAAATCATCACCAACCAAAATTGTTTCATCCATAGTTGGCTGCGAATCAACTGAAACCCACAAACAAGTTTATCAATTTTTTTCGTCTTCCAAACATTTGAGCCTATACATTTTGATTTTAAGGTAAGCAATCCAACCAAAACAATTGGACATGATAATAAAGGAAAAGGAATGAGTGTGGGTGAGATGACATACCATCCATTGTTGCTTCCTGGTAACCCTTCCAAAAAATATGCAACAATTATGGTTTCTTCTGATCCTTTTCTTATGTAGCAGCTCACAGGATACAATTGCTACAAATTAAGTGTGAATTACAATATTATATTATAATAATAACTGGTATGGTTGGCTAGTGGTGACTGGTGAGCTAAGGCTGTGCAAGGGACTGTTTGATGTCCAGCCCTACAAAAATACCAGCTGTACAACTACAAGTACTAACAAGGGCTTTCTAATTTCTATTGCCTTTGCAATTGTTTTCTTTCCAAAGTGTTAAGGGAAATAAATGAGGAATATATGGTGAGCAAAGCAAAGGAAAGAAACAACCAAATAATATGATTAAATAATAAAAAGGAAATGATTTTGGTTTGATGATTATATTCCACCTTAGGAACTCTCTATAAACATGCCTCTAACGCGTTCTTAGGCTTAAGTACCACATCAAGTGGTGTAAACTATTTAATGTAAGATTCCTAACATTGTCACTCCCTTTAAGGGACATTGATCCTATAGGTAGCCTTTTATGTAGTCTAACTCTAAACATGAAAAACACTGATTGTTAGAACTTAAGCACAAGATGAAAGTCCAATCCAGAAAACTAGTTTATTAGGTGGGAGAAACTCAAGGTTTAAGTACCACATCGAGTAGAATTATTAGCTCACTTCATGCACTTCAAAACAGGAACACAAGTGATGCAATAATTTTTGTGCAAAAATTACATGTACCGTACAGTTTATATGTATCATCAGTCTATTTAAGGTCCCAATTGTCATGCATAAAAACATTCACAAACTACAAACACGAAAAGAGTATAAACTAAAGAATAATGACAGAACTGATTTTAGCTATCCCTTTGAATTATAACCGAACTATATTAGAGTTAGAAATAATTCCTAAAACCTAGTCACATAATCCAGAAATAAGACCAAGTCCAATAAGACATGCAAATTTTTCATCCAACGTATTACTAGTAGAGGGAGTAGCTGACAAAAAACACAACCATAAAAGCAAAATTAAAGTAGAATTCAAATTTGTGCCAGAGTTCAAATTCCTTTCTCAAAATAAATTCGGTTGGATATACAGGAAATTCAAAGATTAAAAAAAAACAAAGAGCAATGCCATTAATGAGGAACAAAGAAGGGAGATGAGCAAAACCTGAGAAAAAACAAAAAAAATTGTCAATGGAATTTTTCAACGTTTCTATGTATTTTTTATGGATGTGTATCAATTCCTTCGTGCGGATGCTGCTTCTTTGAATCTTCAAGGGATCTGCTTCATTGAAATTTTCATGTTAGTCTAAATTAGAATTGCATTGGTAAGAAATTACTTGTACGTCAATCATGGTTACTATTCTGTGTTTGGTTTTCAAGAGTGAAACACATAATTGAAAAGCAAATTATATAAATCAGCTTTTTTAATTTAAAAATTTTAAAAAACTGAGAACTGTTTTCAAAGAGAGAAAACAAGTGTTTATCAGACATTTTTACAAACATCTTAGGAGCTTGCATAATTTCTTGTCTCTAGTGCTTCAATTGAAGACATGGTCAAAGATAAAATAGAAGCCATAATAATCCTTGCTTATATGTTTTAGTTTTGATAATATATAACTGAAGCCAAGATAAGTTGAGTACAATAATTAAAACAAATGCACCAACTTAGAGTGTAATGATATAAAAAAGTAAGGCCGAAAGGCAAGCAAGTCGACATATTATTAAAGGTGTAAGGAGTTAATTGAAAGGGAAACGGAATCGTAATGAGAGCGTAACGCAGCTGTAGAAAAAATCTGTTCTTGCGACGTCAAAGGTTTTTAATTGTTTGTTGCCACAACGTTTTCTCACAATATCAACAACCACGATAAAACCGCGGCTCTAATATCGACCTCCAGCTTTAAAATTACATTTTCCTCTTTGAAACTAGAATTCAAAATTCTGATGTTTGAATGCAGATATGAGAAACGGGTTCTATGAAAAGTTGGGGTCGGAACTTCAAGGCTCAAGGAGAAAGTACGAATGAAATCCCTCGGAAAGCCAAGTATCGACTTGAGAGGAGGCATGGAACGAAAATCAAACGGGTTTCTCAACCTTTCTAGCAAGCATTGGCAAGTTTCGAGAGGGAGGCCCTATATTGATTTTCGACAAGTGAATGACACACCACCCTTCAGATTACTAAAATTTTCGTCATCGGGCCACACTTCTTGCTTAGCATTTTGGATGTGATTTTGAAGAATTCACAGTTATAGCTTCCTCATATCTCAATATACACAATAAAAACTGGTTTGAATTGTCATAAATAATCAAACATTTTAAAACAAAGAATCAAGCAAAGTAACTAACCGCCATAAAACCTTATAGTGTGGTTTCTGACAGTTACAGCGTCAGCAGCATGTTCCTCCTCTCTCAACTGAACAAATGAAAGGGTCGGCGAGGGTTTTAAAAATTGGGGATTTGTAGTTCTCATAATAGGGTTTTGGCCTGTAACATACGAAAAGGGTTAAATAATATTATATTGGATCTCATTTATCAATTGGCTGGTTTGCCCGAGAGGTTAAGGGGGAAGACTTAAGATCTTCTGCACATAAGTGCGCGTGGGTTCGAACCCCACAGCCAGCATGCTTTTTTGCTTTTTTTGTTTAGTGTATGCTCATTTCAATTTGTTTTGATAAAACAATAACATGTTTTTATCAACTTTAGCTTCCTCTCGAAATAAATGTTCTGATAAAACAATAAATGTGCTTATTTTATCAAATAGACGAGAGTCTAGTAAAGCCACTAGAAGACTGCAACGCTGTAATTAAGTCAAAATGTTTGCATCGTAACTTAGCAACGGGAAAAGTTATTATATGTGTAAGATCTGGAAGAATCTGATGACATGGAACTAAGGTTGAGGCCAAACTTTGCTTACAAATTTACATTAAGTATCGATATCATGTGTATAGACCGAGCTTCCGAGAAAATAAGACCAACATACAAATGATAAAAAAATAGAAAAGTTTACACAAACAGTGACACTTTGGTTAAAGCAGCCAAAACGACAGCTTATGATTCTTGCCATCTCAGGGTTTACATATTATTGGGCACAGTGCATAAGGGTTAACACGAAAATGGTCTCAAAAGGGTGCTTTTTCTACATATTTTGGCGAAATCAAAAGGATACTTTGCTACAAAAGAACATGGTCATACTTAAAGGTTATAAAGATTGTGATTGGTTTATTTTTCAACCTGTTGCAATGGGATAAGTGGCTTAAATACATTGGATAGTTTATGTCAAAAAATCTAACCGATGGTAAGAAGTTAGGTTTAACAATGTGACTTGGAGAGTATAACAACAACATATGCTCAAGCGCAAGTAGTTAAATCCTTATCCAGTTATCGTAGTAATTATTTTATATGGGTTGGAAGATACGAACAAAAGGTGATGATGGGATCCTATGCTCTTCCTTCCCTGATATGATATCATTGAATAAATAGAAACATGGAACAGGGTACCCGTGCTTTTATTGCAATTAAAGAGGAATTGAAGGGAGGACTTTGAATTTTAGCAATTATTTGTTTTATGATCCCGAAGGTTGAAAAATCAAGAATTGTTGTAACTTTAGGAAACAAAAGTAAAAAAGAATCGACCATTGTTTGCATAAAACTACGACAATGGATCTTGATTACAAGGAAGAAGCACAAGTATGTAGCAGGACAAAGTTGTTCACAATTACAAGTTGTGTGTAACCAAATGGCCTAAATATTTCAGGTTTCAAATGATAACATAGGCATTGGAAATCAACTTTTCATACGAAGAATGCCCAGCGTAAAGAATCACTATGAAGCACTATCCCACAATGTTCCCAATAGTAATATTGTTATTTGTTATAGAAGCTACTTAAGTTCACGATTAATAAAATTTATTTCTTCTGAAAAATAGTGGCAAACAACTTATAATTGTATTATTAGAAGCTCATCTTTTATTCACCGCATTTTTTGGCTCAGTCTATCGATACAAAAAATAGAAGAACGAAGAAATAAATAACCGTAAAATGTCACAGAACAATCTATGCAAACAAACCAACATTGTCTACTTGTTGATTCAAAGTTAAGAGTATTTTGATATAACAATATAACATAAAAAAAAGAGTACTTTAATATAAACATTTGGGTAATGCTTTTCAATTCTTTGCTTGTAACTTGTGTGGGATCTTTTGACTTGCGTCATGAAAATCATAGGAAGAACTTTCCTTCCCCAACATGAAAATAATCTTTTCTAGATTTGGCACTGCGCTTTGTTGCTTGAGAAATCAGCTTCCTTCATGCATTTTACTGACGAAAGAAACTAGTAAGATATGGACATAATACTCTGAAACTTGTCACTGAACATTTTGGCTCTAGACAATGGTGCCAACATAACCAAATCCTACGGTTGAGAAGGCTATTGTCTGAAGGAAGAGGTAGACAAAGTATTTGTTCTTACCATGCACGAAGTCGTAGCATCCACATAAGAAGAGGAAAGCAGCAAATCCAAGCTCCAACAAATTAAGTCTGTTCTTGTTCAACAAAAAATTTACACGTCAGCCAAAGAAAACCAGATAAAGGATTTTATTTCTACTGCATCTAAATTGGGAATATTAAATAAAGAGAACGTATAGTTATGTTAGTTAGAACCCGACAATCCTAATACAAGAAATTTTATATAGTCATGTATGATAATATGATAATGCCCAACAGTTTTCCACATTTATAACTTTCTGCCATATAATCTAGTGTTTGCCATTAGTAAATTTAATCACGTGATTTTATTATAAATCGAGAGATATGCAAGTGAACAAACCTATATAAAAATCAAACAATCATGAACACTGCCTATTTTATAGACCATTAAGCAAGCTTGAATACTGCCAATTTGTCAGGGGCCCAGGAAAATTAAAAATGATTTGGACAAAACAAGAATTCAAAGTAGTTTACAACCAATATGATAAATTAATAATTAACCTACTCAGAATCTTAATCACTACGATGAAGCTAAAAGGAAATTAGTCACGATATGAATGGTAAGAGTGTCATTATATTCCCTCGCAATGATTAATTTATTTGCATGGACATAGAATTTGTTCCCTTTTATAATGCCAGTGTATATATCCAAACCTCCAAACAAGAAACAAAAGTGGGAGACAGATACACTATGCAAAGTGATTGAGAAGTTGAAATTATAATATCAAATGAAGATAGAATTATCTTGTTTGCAAAAACAAAACTGACCTTTCACCAAATTTGAATCGAGATTTTCTGATTGCTTCAGTGACATTAGTCTTGTTCTTATCTCTTTCTTTATTCTTATTATTAATATAGTCTCCAAGTTTTTCAGTAACGATCCACTCATTGGCTATCCCGGCTTCTAGCAAACGTATGAATGTTGCCTTTGTACGGTGCAACGACATCACATTCTCAAAAAGGATCCAGTAGAAGAACAGGTGAATGGACCTGTCCAAGTTTCAAATCAAATAGCCTTTAGAACAAATTATGGGAAGAGCCATATTTAGTATGGCAAATAAAGAAAGATCGAATCTGACCTTGGTGTGCCAACTGAATTCAGGATGGTAATGATGGAGGGAATATAAACATCTCCCCATATTGTAACATGAACCTCATGGACCAAATTTGTTAAGGGAAGCACCACACAGTAGAAGAAGAAGGTGGCAATGCGAGCTACGATTTTACGAACAAAGAAGAAGCTGTATATAAAATACACTTTCTTCCAAAATTTTACTTTCTGCAAAAATTTTAACAAATAAAACATTTAAAAAATGGTCTTCTGATGATGTCAATAAATCTTTACATTGACACGTAAATGAATTTTATTTGTTCGTTCTTGTAAATGAAAAAATGCATCTGTCACATAGAGATTGGCTAGGACCACTAGACACATGTTTGTTGTCACTGATTATCTACTAATTTCTCCCCTCTAATATACAGTGTTATATCATGCATTGAAAAAGCTAACCTTGTTCCTTACTATCTCCATCACCATTTTGCGGAATAGATTAGCAGGACCACAAGACCATCTGTGCTGCTGGAAGCGGAAGGCTCTAAAAGTACTGGGAAGCTCACTTTTCACCTATACATAGTTCGTTTTTATTAATGAGAAACACAAATCATTACTATAAACTTAAACATAAAGATATTGCAAATTTAATAACACAAACCATGCATCATATCATTTAATTATTATAAGGATGTAGATTATACAATTGATAGGAATTAACAAGGGTGTGTTGGTATAAAAACAAATGTATACTTGGAGGTCTCCAAGGTACAAAAATTCCCATCCTCTGAGACTTGCACGAACGGCAAGATCAATGTCCTCGACCGTTGTTCTGTCTTTACACCCTCCAGCTTCATCGATAGCAGCAATTCTCCAAATACCCGCTGTCCCTGCGTTGTACCGGAAACAACAATTGTGTATATGATCAGCAACGTCATGCATGTTGCATTATCTTATTACTTCATGGGTGATACAGTTCAACATGTTTGGATGATTGTGCTAAAAGATTCACCATTGAAACCAAAGAAAGCATGAGTGGCTGACCCAACTTCTTGCTCTACTGTGAAATGATAATCCAGTGACATCTCTTGCATTCTTGTCAACAAGCACTCATCCGCATTCACTATCACAAACCAACCACCATCACCATATTAATGAAATAAGAGAAGATCAATAAATGGTTTTATCAAACTCAAATTTTAGGGTTAAAATTAACTATATGTACAATGTTTTTGTACCTCCAAATATAATCTTTCCAAAGCTTTGACAATCATGCAACATAATAATTAAATATGTATAAAATGAACACAATTAACAAAATGAGGAAAAAAGAAAAGTATAAAACACTTTAATTTTTTGTCCTCACGTGACACAATAAGAAGTATGCCACGTAATGGATGCAAGAGAAATCACATGCTAAGAACATGGCCAGAGGTCTACTATCATAGTCCACAGGGTACGTGGTAGGATTCACGATCATTGCTACTACCTTTTGGTACTGGTTATTGAATGAAAAGCAAGAAAATGATTTCACATCCAAAACTCGAAATTGATTTCATACTGATATGTCTGACGTTGGAGAAAGAATTTAGAAATGATTTTGGAATTTTAAATGATAAAATTTGCCCTTCGGCCTTTACTTAGCAACACAACCCAAAAGTTTGACACTTTCTTTCAAATAATTTTATTGTACCCCAACGTACTAGTACTACTTGTAGTTTATTTAAAATTTCGTTCAAAAAAAAGTTTCATAAAAAAAGTTATTGTTTATTTAAAATTTTAAATATAACAATTGAAATAAGCTGTTAGATTAAATATACAATATCATAATAAAATTTAAATCAATTCTCAACAATTGAATATAAAAAACAGAAAAATGAATGGCAAAATTCAACAAATTTACATTGAATTGAAAATGATTTTTTAATCATAACTCTATCTTGTATACTTGTTATGAATCGTGAATGGTCAAAAATGTTATCCAGCATATATTTTATCAATCATTTCATACAAAATAGCTCTTATGTGGTCAAATTTTTCCATTGATTCTTGATCCATCCTTTCACTCAAGTTGCAAAAACCTTAATGAAAATGACAAAATTACCCCTTTACCCATACAAGGGTCACAATTAACAACTATGACGGTTATCTTAAGGATATCGATTGAAAAATTAACAACTAGAATTTTAATTTTTATTTTTTATATTTCTTCACAGGTGTAAGTGTGGATTTGGAAAATAGTTATGTGGAATATAATCTAATGCCAGAGTTCCTTTTTTGTTAATATCTCAAAATGTAGAAAGTGGCGTTTACAAAGATGTAAAATAATAAGAGCATCTCTTCCAAGTTAAAACATAATAGGAGCAGTTTATAATGAAGATGCAAGTTTTGGTTTTGAAGCTAGAGAGCGCGTTGGAGAGGTAGATTGAGTGGAGTTACCAAATCTCCAACGAGCAAGTTGATCAGGATTAGCGAGGAGGAAGGGAATGGCTCGACTGAGAAAATAAGGCTGAGGCCTGAAATCTGCATGGAAAATGGCGAGGTACTGGCATGGCACTGCTTCACATAGCTTCGTTTGAGACCTTCTTTCAACGCACCAGCTTTCTAACCCCTTCTGTCCTCCCTTACTTGCTACCTTATGTTTATGCCTTTCCTCCTCCATCTCAGTCTCAGCCATTCTCGCTCCACCAATTCCTAAACAAAACCAAAACGATGAATTATATACATATATATATATATATATATATATATATATATATATATATATATATATATACATGTCATGTCACCTTAATTAGCACCAAAAAAACAAAATGCATTTCAGGACCCAAAACACACTCACAAAATACTTGTATTTTCTTTCTTCTCCCAAGTATACAAATTTTACACATTTACTCCCAATTTATATAACTTTTAAATGCTTCAACATTAAACACTTATTTAACTTGGTCCTTACAAAAAATAGATTTAGTCAGAAATCAAATCAAATTACCTTCTAAAATAATGCCAATTAAGGATTTGTTTGTTGAAGTTTTTTTTCTTAAATGCTAATTTTAATAAAATTTTAGTTTTCTATATTTGGATTACTTCCTTTTCTCAAAAATACAATTTTCTGTTTTTAGAAGAAAAAAAACTTTTTTTTTAAAATCACATTTATAAACAAACTGACTGAGTTAAATATATTTGTAATTTGTAATTAAGCAACCTTTTAGTTTATTTTATGTAATAACAAATATGTATGCATTTTTAAATATTATTTCATATATTAAAATTAAGTGATTCGATTAACTGCTAAATACTGATATTTTGTATATTTAATCTAATTAATAAGAGTATAAAATTTAATTGTTAAAATTAGAAGTCTATAGAAAGTTATTAAATGTGTAAATTGAGTAAATGTAAACTTATGTATCACATACAAAAATTATTCAATTTACACATTTAATAATAATGAAGATTTTATCGATTTAATGGTTGAATATTATGATATTATACTAATAATTATATATAAATTTTTACATAATTTAGATTTTTCTAGATATGTTATCTATCTAACAATGAATATTTAAATATTTTTAAATAACATTTTATATATTAAAGTTAAAATAATACTATAAACTACTAAACAATTTTGAATTTGCATGAAAATTTTACACATTACCACCATATTAATTTTTCCTGACTAAAATTCAACATTTTTATATATTATTTAATTTATAAAATACATTATCCTATTTAACTATAATAATTAATTTAATTAAAAAATATATATTTTAATTATATTAGTCAACTAAATCATTAAATCTTAGATACTATTTTATATAATATGATTATTAAATTTTATAGACTATTTTTTCTAATTATGGAAAATTTTTGTTTACTAATTATTACCATAATTACGACAAACATTTATAATAGTCATAATCATAATAATATTTTTTTGCCTTAAATACTAAAAAATAATTAACAATAGTAATATAAATTATGATCATACTTTATGTTTATTATAATTATTTTATCATTTTTTATTAATTTATAATATTTATTTTATTATAATGATAAATAATGTAATAAAATGCTAATAATAATGTAAGGAATAATAATTGATATTCTATTTTATTATATATAAATGCCAATTTTTGTAATATTATGAGAATTTGTTAAATTTTGAAATTCAATATTTATTTTCTATACAGAAAATATAAATAATATAAATAAAAAATTTAATAAATAATAAAAATTGAAACAATTTATTTTTTATTACCTTATGTCATTCAGTTTTGAATTTTATTATTATTATTATTTAAAATATAATGACATAAAGATTTAAATATAAGATATTTTACTATTTCAAATACTAAGTTGGGTGGTTCTAATTTTATTTATAGTTGACAACATTAATCATTGGAGAGAAAGAGTTGATTTTCAAGTAGAAATATTTTTCTACAAGAACAAATGAGATCAAGGCATTATTTGAGAAATAATAATTTTTTATTGTCTTTCTCCTCAACCCAATATTTAATAACAAGTATTGTGGTGTCCATAAAATGTGTTCTAAGATCATAAAATGTGATTTTCTATTGGCATAGAAGATGGAATAAATCTTTAAATTATGGGATCAACAAAAAAATAAGTTAAGATAAGAAAATTTGATCTCCTGCTGGAGATGTGCTGATAAAATTATAAATAAATGTTTATTTTAATTAAATAGGTATCTTATTTTTTCAAATTTAAAAAATATGAGCTAAAATAATTAATACAGAAATCAATTCACTATTATAGTTTTTTTTATATCCATATCCATAATCAATTTTAGTGGATCAACAATCAATAACTTATTGTTTCATTTATGAACATTTAATAATTCATTTCTAATCACTAATAAATAATTGAAATATCACTAATAAAGTAATAAATAATAAGTTATAAGGTTGATCTAGTGGTAAAGTCCACATGAGAGAAGGAGGAATAAGAGGTGTAGGTTCAAATTGAATCTCTCCACTAACAAAACAAAAACCCCATAACAACATTGTTTTGGTTTCCAAATTTGAAATGTTATTTTCAAATCTTAACAATACTAGAATCTTTCCTCCCTAGAGACTGAAAATCGACGGTGGTGTCTAGTGACCGTCAATCAAAGGTGCGATCGGTGATCGACAGTTGAAGGTGAAAACCGATGACCATCGATTGGAGATGGCAATCAATAACCGTCAGTTGGAGGTATTGGTTTGTGATTGTTGATCGAAGGTGGCGATTGTGATCGTCAATTAGAAATGGTGCTCAGTGACTGTTGATCAGGACGACAACTGTGATTGTCAGTCAAAGATGACGACTAATGATTGTTGATTGAAAGTGTCAATTGTGACTCTTGGTCAAAGGTTGCGACCGGTCACCATTGATCAAAGGTTACAACTTGTGACCATCAGTCAAAGATAGCAACCGATAAGTCAAATGTGATGGTCAAGGATGACAAGTATGTCAAGTGATGAATTTGAATAAAAATAGAAACAGAAATTTGAAAACCAAATTTTATTATTTTAGAAATTTGATATAAATTATTTAAAAATAATTAAAAAACGAAATCAAAATTATTCTGATCCAACAAGTGCCTTTTGTCCAAATACATTTCAAAACAAAAAACTCAAAATCATTCCAAATGTAACAACTACAATAGCCTAAAAAAAATAATTTCCAAGCATCAATTTTAAATGGATGACTACAATATCATTCCAATCAATAACTTATTGTTTCATTTATGAACACTTAACTATTTATTTAACTAAATCTTAAATAAGATTTAGAAATATTTAATTAAAAGTTTAATTATGCATCGACAATATAAAAGAGTTTTTACACTAAAGTTCAATCACAATTCTTTAATTGGTAAAGTTAATAAACTTATCATAAATTAAAGGTCGTAGTTGAATGAGTATAACTTTTTTTACACTAACCGTGCACACAAGTCTTTTTCCCTTTAATTAAATATATCATGAAAAGTAAAAAATAATATATTTTAAAATTTATTTTGTATGCACTAACAATGTAATTACACTGACATTTAATCACATCTTACAAATATATTATTATAATTTAAAATTTAGAGACACAATATAATTTTAAAATTTGGAAACACGATATTATAATTTAAAAATAAGGGGAAAAGGTAAAAGATTGAAAAAAAAGCAATGTAATTACACCTTACAATATATATTGTTAAGATATGTAATAAAATAAAATACTTATATTAAAAAATATAGATTACTAACAATATTAATTATTTTATTATTTTAGATTAATGATTATTATCACAGAATAAAAAAATTGACCATATTTTAGTTAAACGAACAATTTTTTGCTGACTATTAAGCAATGAAACTGAACTTGTGATTTTCTATTTAATGTATTCAAATGGGTGTTAAAATCTTATAGTATTTAATCATGTTCCATTTGTAAACGAAGTTATACATTTTTTCATGTAAGATAATCATATTATTCTCTTTAACTTAATTTTATCATTCTATGATTATCAGTTATCGTAACAATTTTTCACATTTATTAAAGACTTTAATTGATATATATTAACATTTAATTATGATGATTCTTACTTTTAAAATAATAATGTAAAGTCAACAAATATATAATAAATTAAAGGTTGAGATACGCAACAGTTAAACTCTTTACTAAATTACATTATTATCATTATTACTCGAGTCATTAAATTCATAATAAGATTCTTTTGACTAATTTATACATTTTAAGAAAGTTTTCTAATTTCGTTAGTAGCGTTATAACTGTTAAAATTTGTATTATTCTTAAACTTACCTTTGGGACTCCCAGTATATTTCTTTTCAATTACTTACTTTCCATTCTATTAGGAAGGTTCGCTAGTCATATATTCCAGGTGAGAGAGAATAAACTTGTTTTATTAATTTATAATATTTATTGTAAAGTAATTAAAAATATTTTCATAAAAAATTAATTATAGAAAAATATAATTTAAAACAATATTATAAAAAAAAGGACAAATAAATTTTGAAAAAAGTAGAAATAATGATTAATTCTAATTAATTTAAATTTAATGATATTAAAATCATACAAAAATTTCACCTAATTTATAAATACTAACAACTTCCTATCTTTTTATATGTATTTTCTTTTACCCAAGCTTAAGTTTAGGATGACAATTTCTTCTTGGATTAATATATTTAGAAAATATAAAATATAAAGAGGATGAAAATTTTCTGTTTTCAAAAAAGATAACAATTTCTTCTTGAATTACTCATATCATTTAGTAAGTTATATAAAAAATAAAATATTTATAATAAAAAAATCATGACATGACTTTTTCGAATTAATATAGATAAAAAATAAGACATTTAATTTATGAAAACAAAGAATGAACAGAAAAATTCCTTCCATATAAAAATGGGATATGGGAAGTTTATCGGGTTACAAGGGAAAAAAACTCCATTTAAGAGTTATTTCTATTTTGCTGCGAAAATTTTGGGTTCGCTATATCATTATTGTGTGGATCAAAGGGACTAGAAGTCGGAAACACCGGAATCTCTACTGAAGTGAGCAGAAGAAACATCAGCTAACAATTGCAGCTTCTTTGCTATTATAATGACGAAATTGCTATAATATTAAAAGTGGCAGCCATACGCACAATATAAAAAATTACACTTTACTTTTATTTATGTAGAAAAAATTGAATGAAATATGCTTTCCAAGCCTATTTAGGATTGAATTCAGCATACTCTGTCATTTAATTCTATAGTGTTTTTAAGACAAATTGAATTATATTAAATAAAAAAATCAAGTTCATACAATAAATATAACCATGGAAGGATACAAATTAAGCAAGGAAAGAAACATGCCGAAGAATCGAAAATGAAACCTCAATAACAAAAGAAATAAAAAATTGTACAATCCCTAATAAATATAATAGAGATTCTTTCTTCAACTAGCATAGTGATATTGTTATTCTAATGTGATTAGAATCAATCAAACATTAAAATATATATACCATATGTTCCTGTCACTAGAATTAATGCCCGAGTGCTTGAATCAAAATGGGGTTCCGGTGGTTTTCTTGGTCCAAGATGTTCTTTTCTCCTTATACTCTCGGTCAGTAGGGAATTAATCTGGAAAAGTCTCTCTATCGTTCAGCTCATTATTTAGTTGAGATCAATTCAGAGTAGTACAAAGTGTAATAAATGCAAGGACAACAATTCTTACTTGTAGACTTACCAGGATATTTATAGGCAAGGGTGCGGGTTTGGACCTGTGGGCCTTGATTAGTAAGGGTCCAATGACGCATTAATCATGTTTAAGCTGGTTAATTATCGATTTAGACTAATCTGCCACATTAATTCGTTATGTCTTGGTTGCAATCATTTTGTGGGGTTGGGACCTGTATAATTATAGGCTAGGGTGCGGGTTTGGACTTGTGGGCCTTGATTAGTAAAGGTCTAATGACGTATTAATCACGTTTAAGTTGGTTAATTATCGATTTAAACTAATCTGCCGCGTTAATCCGTTGTGTCTTGGTTGCAATTATTTTGTGGGGTTAGGATCGAGATGACCTTGATAGGAGACCTTGGTGCAGTACACAGACCCTTAAGGCTCGCATGAGGATGTATAACCAAAGTGTGAGTACTAAGTGGTTTCGTGCCGAAGTGAGTCCGAGATCACTCAGATGTGTTGAGTTGGTGCTGAGGTCATCAATTGGTGGAATTCTCATGGGAATACTAAACGTTGGATAATCGTTGGGTGGCACGTGGCACGATATCGTCTGTCGGACGTTCACAAATGAATGGTTCATATCATCCGCCGTGTTGGGCTACATGCCTATAAATAGTAGAGCACCCATTGCAAGTCGCACACGTTCCTTCACTGAGATTTTGTCTGAGTTCACCTCATCTTTGTGCATCCGAAGTGTTGTGACCTCAATTTTGTTATCTTGTCTTAAGGTTGGTGCAATGTCTTTCCTGAGTTCTTCAATTCATAAGCATCCTGCCGAGGAGTCTAGGTGCGAGAGCAGTTTTAGCTTTCAAAACTCTACGGTAGAAGACTCGAGTAGTGTAAAGGTCTCCAATAGGGGTAGGATCGAGTTCAACTCCCGACTATAGATTATTCCTGGGTGGATCTGACAATTTTAGAGTACAAATTCGACATCCATAGGAAACGCGACATGTAATGGTGTTAGACAACGTAGATCTTTTGGGGATGACAATTGCGAAGACTTGATTACAATAGCTTGCTGCTATCCTCGAATCGCATTTGTCGGGGCCGAGAGGACGTTGGCGCCAAGTTTTTCCTCATGTATGAGTGCATTTACACCAAATTCCATGTTCGAATGCCATTTGACAACTTCACCATGTCAGTGTTGTGAGTCTTAAATGTGGCACTGAACCAACTTTACCCCAATAATTGGGCTTCTCTGCAAGCCTTTCAAGTTCTCTACAAGATCCTCTACATCGAGCCTAACCCTCGGATCTTCATGTACCATTATTATTGTGTCTGGCTTAATGAGTTGTCGATATGGGTCTCGCTGACCGAGCAATCCCAACTAAAGTTTTTTTTTTTTATGTTAATGTTGAAATATAAAAGAAATAAAAATATTCACATCATAATTGGTAAAAAATAAACGGATACAATTAAGAGTGACAATGGGTCGGGGCAAGTACGAATACTGCCTACCCGCTACCCCTCTTGTCATAAAATACTAGTTCTTACTTAAAACCTACCGGATATCCATTATAAAAATACCTGTGAGTTTTTTCAATATCCTTGGGTATCCACGGGTACCCACGAATATTCTAAAAAAGTTTTTTTTACCTAAAGTTTTATCAAACAAATAATTTATTTGTTGGAAAATTTAGAAATAAAATTATACTAGTAAGTTTCTGCAAGATTAATTGGATCTAATAATAGATTAATATAATATATATATATATATGATATTTAATATACATAGAATATTCATTTTATATCACCAACATTTTTATAAAAATAATTCTATGAATTATTATTTTTTATACAAAAAAGTAACATTGATAACAAAAAAATTTGATAATTAATATTTTAAATTGATTTATTTTAAAAAAATATTATCTTCTTTAAATGTAATATATGCAGTATTTTATTTTAGTGGATAACGGACACGGGTACTATGATACTCCTATATCCGTTAAGGAGCGGGTAAAAAAAAAAAACATACTTACGTGTGTTTATATCCATTTAAACTACTCATACAGATATTTTCACGAGTATCCATAGACGCAAATTTAATTTCTTTTGCATCCTAGATACAATATATGTTTACACTTTTATTTTTATATTCAATTTATTGTGCATAATTACATGTGCTATTACTTCTCATATTATTTTTAATTTTAATTGGAAGTAAAAATATTACTTATCCATATGAGTTAATAATCAATGATTATTTTATCTTATATGAGCGTTTTAGATAATTTTAGTTACAAATTTATAATTTATTTTAATATTTATAAAATTATATAAATTTTTTAGTAACTTTTTAAAATTGGAGCTCGACAGTCGTCCATTTTGTCCGGCAGCAGCTTCTTGATTTATATTCCTCTGGTAGCACAAAATAAACATCTTTTTTCTAGGATATTATCACTTCTCACTTCTTGAATTATAATATACAGCTTTTTTCCCTTTCAAAAAAAATCATCACTTCTCCCTTTTATTTTGTTAAGGGATCTTAAGTTTAAAATTGTGATTTTAAGAATATGTTTGAGGTGATAGAAAACATTAGAAGATAAATTAATTTTTTTGCGACACCATATATAACATTAGTACAGAGATAAATTTATGAATTAAATTTACGTTAGTACAATTTTATACTGCGCATCAATTATAAATTAATATTTATATTATTTTTAAAATAATTATTATAAAATATTATGAAACTTACTTTAGATATATTTTTATAATTAAGTGGTAAATGTAAAATATGTTATACTACGTATCACTTATTTTTTTAATATTTAATATATCAACTTAATTTTTTAAACTTTTAAAAAAAATTCTAAGTTAACACGGAGACACACGCAAACAAAAATAAATTACGCATAATGGAATCAACTACAGGCAATTTATCTGATGTCAAACACAAATGGGACTAAGTTTGCAGTAATCGTTGGATCCTTCATGCTGATTTTGGCTCAGCTCCCATCTTTCCACTCATTAAGGCACATTAATATGGTATCCTTGGTTCTGGGTTTAATCTATAGTGCTTGTGCTACTGCAGCTAGCATATATATTGGTATTTCCTTGCCCTTCATAATAATCCAGTTAATTCATGAGCCATGAGCACTTGTGCTTGCAATTGAGCGCAATTAATTTTGTCTGAATTTTTTCCAATAATGCAGGAAAGCCATCAAATAGGCCAGAAAAGGATTATTCTTTAAAAAGTGATACAACAAATCGCATTTTTGGAATATTTAATGCCATTGCGATCTTTGGCACAACTTATGCTAGCGGAATAATCCCTGAAATTCAGGTTTGAAACAGCCAGATGGGCTCCCTCTTAAATATGGAACTTGTTAATACCACCGATAAGTATTTCTTTAAGATTTTAACTAGCATGATGATTGATATTCATTTGCAACTTTTTTTTCTGTAGGTTAAATTTGTTAACTTTATAAATAAATATTTTAAATTATATAAATAAAGAATTATAGTTAAATACAGTTTACAACTACTTTACACAGTAAGAATATACTAGTTGAACTATTTGTTTGAACTTATATAATTCCAAGAAAAATACACATGCTTTCTCTTTTCTTTGGCCAACGTTAGCACCGCCAATAAAAGGGAAGATGCTGAAGGGGCTATGTGTAATTACAGCCTACAAGATTGATTTCTCGTTCATTGGCTATAATCAGTGCAATTACTATAGCGGCGATGCTTCCTTTTTTTAGGAACATAACCTCGCTATTGGGAGCGTTGGGTTATCTGCCACTCGACTTCATTTTGCCTATGATATTCTTCAATGTCACATTTAAGCCATCTAAGCTAAGTCCCATTTGTTGGTTGAATGTAACTATTGTACTTGCTTTCTTCACACTCACAGTTATGGCATCAGTTGCTAATATTGTATTTTTTTTTTTTTAAAGCAAAAGAACCTGTATACATATTCCATCAAACAAAATGTTTACCAATCCGTACACCCCAAAATTAACAAAACAACAGAAATCCTAAATTTGGATTCTATTAAACTGAAGATTCAGATGTAATATGAACATGAATAATCTATATATTTAACAAACATAACAAAGGATTACTGTACTACTCAGAATAATAGAAAGTCCTTCCAAAATCAAATATTTCTAAAAGACAAACTGAACAAAGGTAAAAAAATTCTAAAACTATAAAATTTTATTATTAAAAATAATGGATTTTCTGAATATCTATAAATCTCAATAAATAAATCACGTATTAGAATAAGAACTTAACTTTTTTTTTAACTTGCCAACAATCCACCCACTTGTCATCTGAATCATATGGTGCAGTTTACTTAGCAAAAGGGAGACTAAACCCAACCAATGCAAGACTTTGTACTATACTTTCTTAGATACTTCATAGTTCAACAAGTGTTTGTAGTCCTCTCTATAAGCCCTACAAAAATACAGCTAATTAAATTATCTTGGATATTGACACTACGGTTTCAGCAAGTTATTCACTGTGGGGAGTCTATCATCAAGAGTCTCCATGAAAAGGCAATGAATTTGGACAATAATTTATTCTTCCACATTTTTTGAAAGACCTATAATTCACCATTGAACCCAGATACAACAACCATATTTCCAACAACCTATAAGTAGCTGCCAAACAAAAAAAGACTCAAATTTTTTCTATTATTATTACACATCTCTAAAACAAAGTTCAAAATCTACTTGTATTCACACAGTGCTCTCCTTGTTATTTCTATGATCCAAATCAATATGAACACCTAAAATAAATATTTCTATGATCCAAATCAATATGAACACCTAAAATAAATAAGGTAAACTATGTTTTTAATACATTGATATTTTATTAACTGTCAAGATATATTAATATTTTATTAAGTGATAATATATCACTTTATTTGTTAACCTTTTATTAGCTAAAAATTTTTATGTTTTCATTACATTTTCTAGCGAATTTTAATTGGCACAAATTAAAAAAAATACTATAATCCACTTTTTACCACATCCCAGTCACACCTATTTTCTCTTCCTCTCAACCCCGCCTCCGTGTACACGTGACTCATGATAGGGTCATCTAGGATCGAAAAAATGAAATTCTTCGGTTCCAATTTCAAAAAGGACGCAGCCGTTTTGAGTTAGGAGGAGGCGACACAACGAGTAGGGGGTTAAGGGGAGGGGGGTGCAAGATCTAAAGGTTCGGGGTGATGAGGTTAAGAGGGAAACAGAAGTAGATAATAGTATTTTTCTTGATTTGTGATCTTTAAAACCCGCTACAAAATATAATAAAAACATAAAAAATTTAACTAATAAATAAAATTAACATAAAGACGGAAAAAAAATGTTATATAACTTGACCAATAAATAAAATACCAAAATTATAAATTTGAAAAAATTAATGTATAAAAAACATAATTTGCCCAAATAAATATAAAAAACACACAAATCAAAATAAAAATCATTGGATAAATCAATCCAATTTCAGATTAGATTTATTCTAATTACATCACGAGTCTAATTAAATTAATTTAAATGATAAGATATATTGAATCCATTTATATGATAAACACATGCATGTTTACATAATGCACGTGCGTTTAAGTATCCTTAATTTTAACAACTTTTTTTTATCCTTAAAGTGTTTGTACAACTTGTAGAGTTGTCTTGGCCGCCCAAACCATTTCAGGCATCAAAATCCCATTCAAAGTTGAAACATACAAGGATGGAGGAAATTAATGTCTTTGGGGTACATAGAACTTCTCAATGCTATTTCAACTTCTAAGAAAAAGACATATGCATGCATTTTCTTTATGTAAAAGGCTTGTGTTTGTTATATCGTGCTTCTACTCTTCTAGTGGTATTCCAGTCAAAATTACCGGTATGATAACTTATTGCATTACTTGGATGTCCAGCTAAATTTAATATGCTGTTGGGAAGTTAATTTTTTCAACCAAAAACTGGACCCATATATATAGCTTGCGGTTGCGGTGCAATGCGTGCCGAATTTCAAAACTAATTATTACAGTAAGATGTTGTTATCTTATTTTTTAGCTTCTATAAATAGAAGTTGTGCGAGACCAAGAACATCATCCACAAACACAAATAAAACCGAGCTTCTCTGTATGAGAGAAGCAGAAAGGTGAAATTTCAAAGTGAGAGAAGAAATAGTATAAGTATTGTGAGTGAAAAGAAAAATACATCAATTAGGTATCATTTCTATTACTCTTTAGTATTGTAAAATTGCAATTTTTTTAGTGCATGTATTAAATATATTTTCTCTACATTATATATATGCATGTCTATATAAACATAGTCTTATTAACATTCATGACGAGGTGAAGATTTTTATTCTGAAAATTTTATCTAAACACAATTTGAACTCACGGCTGTATTCTAAAAAGAAAAATACATGAACATTCGTTATGAAAAGGTTGAGAATAATGTAAAACAATTAATTATATGGTGGATTTTAGTTCATAAAAATGCTAGGTTTATTGGATAAAATGATGCGTGATCCTTTTTACAAAACCACAAATAGCTTTCACAGAATATAACAGTGTATATTTGATAAATAAGTTTGTTCGTATTTAATTAATCAACAATCATAATAAAAAAATATAATATAAAAAATTTAATAATTTACACATTTAATTGTAAATTTTTTTTATATAACTTTTAAAGTATTAATTGGTAAAATCAACAAATTTATTATGTATATAAATTATTGTGATTAACTATAAGTGTAAAACATTGTAGTGTATAGGTATTTTTCTATAATATAAACATATTTAATTATTATAAAACAAAAATGTTATTTAGGGTTAGTTTGTTTGTGCTTAAAAAAATATTTTTTAAAATTGTTTAAAAAAAATAATTTTATTTCAGAGATTCTTGTGTAATTAAAAGTAAATTTTTGTTTGGCTACAATGATAAAAAATCACTTTTTTAAGATTTTTGAGAAACAACTATTTTCTCTCTCTTCTATTGCAATTATTTTGTTTTTTTAAAGCAATTTTGAATTTCTTTTTTAAAAATGCAAAAAAATTATTATTTTGTGATTTTTGAAAAAACTTTAGACAAACATCTTAAAAAATTTTATAAGTAATTTTTTTAAAAAAAACATTCTTTTAAGAAATAATCTTAAACAAACTTTTATAAGTGATTTTTTTTTAAAAAAATTATTCTTTCAATAAATAATCCTAAACAAATAAACAAAAAAATCTTAAACAAGGTTAATTGCTCCTATGATGCAAAAATTAATAAGTTAATTACATGTTGCATGATTATTAGTTAATACCATGGATGATGTAGAGTCTAATACCTCTAATAATTTCTCATTGAAACCAAGCTCAAGAATAGTTAATTATTTATATATACATATATATAAAAAAAAAAAAAAAGCAAGCAAGGAATTCATAATGCATGCATGAGAAGTAATTTGTAACTAGGTTACGAAGTAAGTGTTTGTAGAATTGATGTAAAAGGATCCTCCTCTTTGGGTTTTTGAAAATGATTAATGTGAACCTTGCTTTCCACTCAACGCTTGGACCTGATAGTCCTCGATAATTCCCAAACCAAAATGATTGGTTTGACTGAGCTGCATATGAAATGAAATGTTCCGTCCTGTCCTTAAATCGTTTAAAAACCTTTATTCAGGTGATTTTGATTTTAAATGATGACTTCCTTGCATTGTTTTCCTCCTTAGGAAGACACAAATTATCATTGATTCACCTTTTAGTGTATCTAGCTATCATCTTGGCCAAGCAAGCTCAATCTTGCTCCTGCGCTCCGCTGAGTTCTCAATTTTTTATACCAATTCCAACAAACTCTCACTTTCGTTTACACTTTTTTTTTTAACTTTAGAGTGTTTAATTTCTGGCGAATACGATACGGAGACGGAAATACTCGAACGGGGAACGGAGATTTAATACAAATCTCATACCCTTCTCCGTGTACCAAATCAGAAACCTTATTTTTTATGTTACTGTTTCTAACGTCTTGTCTCTAAGTTTGTTATGTATTGCATAGTGTAAGCTTGCTGATGAATATATCAATCAGATTCCATATTCTTCTCTAAAATTATTCTGTAAGACATCTTCTTCCCTCTACCATTATTTTTCTCTGTGCTAAAATTCCAATACAAACAAACGGGAACAGGAATAGTAAAACTGATACATGCTCCACCCCTATCCCGAATTCCTGTTAGCCAAAACGAGAGAGTGTACAGTTAATAAAATCTCAACTATAGAATATAATAATTCCAAATCAACAGCTACCAGCAGACACGACCCAAATCAACGTGAAGAGCTTAAATGCTCTTTTAATTTCTTTTAATATTTTTTGCTTAGAATTCATACATGGCGAAGTATTCTCTCACTGACTTCTAGGTTTCTATTAAAGTCTAATTCATACATGTAAATTACATGCTGTTTTTTTATTTATGTAATTTTTAAAATAATAATAAGTAAAATTAATAAATTTATTATAAATAAAATATTATAATTAAATGTGAATATAATGAATATCAATTAAACTGATTTTATTATATGGAAAATAAAATGTTATAAAATTTAATTTGACTCAGCAAAATATGTTAATCAGCTTATTTTTATTTTCATACTTTAAAACATAATATATAATTTTAAAAATGTTTTTATTTCTTTTATTTATAATAAGTATGATATTGGATATATAAAATAAAAAGTTGGCAAAAAAAACGAGAGTCGTTTGTTTGTCCACTATCAATGGGTTGTTTCCTGTATTTATCATAGAACTAATTAGATAACTAGACAAGTACAGTTCCTTTATGTTTATTATTATTTATTTATTTACTTTATATGATTCAATTGATTTTATATAATTTAGAAAAACTTTAAATAATATGTTAAGAATTTAATTACTATGTCATTTACGTTCAGTCGTCTTTCTTCGGTAAGAATTTAAATATTAATTAGTTACCATAAATAAATATTTGTAATTGGATATGAGTGTAGAACTTTTCACAATGATACTACATACTAATTAAACCTATATCTTAATATATTATCTATTATAATTTTTTCATGTTCTTCTTTCTTTAATTAGACATATACAAAGAATTTTTGTGGTTCATTAATTTTTTTCTGATTTACGATAATAACGAAATAGTCCATTTATGTCTTATAAAAACAGAAAAATGTTTAACTAAAACATAATATTCATTACATTAGTATAGTTAAACAATGGTAAATAATTAAATATTTTTATTTATTAATTAATTTACTTATTACTTTAAGTTATGAGAATTATATAGCAATGATGTGTACATCAATTAGTAAGTATTGTTACTCAGAGATCTCAAGTTTGAATGCTAACATATACTATGAAAATTCAATCTCCAATGTATAAATTAAACTAAAAAGTATTATGAAAATTATATTAGTTTTTAATTAGTATATATGCATTCAATTTATTTTAAATAAGTTTTATCTATTTTTTTATAAAATATAAATAAATCAAATATATATAAATATTTTAAAAAAAGTACTTGAACCAAAGTTTATTTTATATAAAAATATTCTATCATATAAAAAGGACAACATAACAAATTTCGAACAATGTATACTTATAATTTATCATTTAACTTAAAAAAATAAGTTAATTGAGATAATTGTTTTAAATGTCTTGAAATAGATATCATTTAGGATACTAAGTACTACAATAACTAAATCTCAGCTACAAAAGTGAATATTTAAATAAGTAAACTTCAAAAGTATGAAGTATAATTTCATTCTTTTGGAACAAAAACTAGTGAAGGTACTGTGATATATATGATCCAGTAAAGGATATTTATAACTAAACTAAAAAAATATGAAAATTATATTAGTTTTTAGTATATATAAATTCGATTTATTTTAAATATGGCTCATGTATATTTTTTAGAGAATATAAATTAAATATATATATATATATATATAAACATTTTAAAAAAATACTTGAACGAAAGTTTGTTTTGTATAAAAATATTCTATTATATAAAAGCAAACATAAAAATTTATAATAATTATTATAATTTATCATTTGTAAATTAAAAAATAAGTTAGTTAAAATAATTTTTTAAATGTCTTAAATTAATGCATATCATTTGAGATATTAAAAAAATTAAACATTTCAATAATTAAATGTAAGTTGTAATTATGAATATTTAAATAATGAGAATTTAAAAGTATAAAGTATCATTTCATTCTTTAGACGAAAAACTAATAAAGAATTTAATATATGATCGGTAGAAGATATCTGTAATTAAATAAAAAAATTCTAGAAAATATATTAGTTGTCAATATGTATGCATTTAATTTATTTTAAATAAATGTCGTGTATTTTTTAAAATAATATATATATATATATATATATATATATATATATATATATATATATATATATATATATATACATTCAAAAAAGTACTGAAAAACGAAAGCTTTCTTTATAAAATATTCTATTATATAAAAAGGATGCGTAACTAATTTCTAACAAGTAGCTCATGATTTATCATTAGTAAATTAAAAATAAGTTAATTATGATAATTGTCTTAAATGTCTTGAATCCATATTATTTGGGATATTCAATATAAAAGTGAATATTTATACATTAAGCCAATTTCTTTTAGCACCTCCATTTGCTATTAGCACCCCCCAAGGTTTATAATTTTTTATAAATTTCTAATGTACCCTTATTCTTATTTGATTTTTAAAATTTTGAATTTATCTTTTTATTATTATTTTCTTGTACATGATCTTGCTTAATTGTTCCTCTTGTATACCAAATATCAATTGTCACATTGTGTCTTATTGTGTACTCTTAATCATTCTTGCATGTATTTAGGGTATTGTTGTTGATTGAAACATTTTTTGAAAAGAAAAAAGCAATTTCTTTAAGGTATGACTTTATTTTAAGGTTTATGATTTATGGTTTAGGGCATGGTTATCAAAATCTAAGGTTAACTCTTAAATTCTTGCAAGTTATGAGTCTATTTACCTTCTACAAGTTAACTCGTAAGTAAACTCTCTTTTTAGTAAACTTTGACTAAACTCGATAGACTCTATGTAAACTTTAGAGTTTATTATTGAATCAACAAATCAGTTTGTTTTGTATGCATTTAGAGTTCAATATATTTTTATTTAGTGTGACATACTTAAATCAAAGAACAAATATTTCTAAGAACATCAGACTTTATTATCACCTTCATTTTTTAACAATATCAAACATAAATGAGAATGTTCTACCATTATTATCATCTTTGAAATTTATTATATCATAATTATGCACTGTTAGACTTTATTTAAGTATTGTGAAATGTATGATTTACTATTTTGATTTATTATGTTGAAATATTTAATTGTATGTTATTTATAGATATTTTTTATTATTTTTATATAAGTATTTACGAGTTGAGTTCATGAGTCGAGTTTATCAAACACCCAGAAGTCTACATAGATTCTCAAGTTTGATAACCTTGGTTTAGGTTTTAAGATTATTTTTTTTTGTATTTTTTATTGATTATAATTAGCTTAAAGTGGTTTTGCGTGATGATAGTGAAGGTTTTGTAGTACAAAAATTATCCTTCTGAACCCTTTTTTCAGAATACAAATTTGATACACTTTCCAAATTTGCTGATCTGTAATTATATAATGTATTATAGATCAACTAATTTGGAATACATTATGTACATTCGGAATTATCTTGTCCAGAATACATTTCCTAAAATCTCGTTTCCTTCCGGATCACTTGATCTAGAATGCAATTGTCAAGTATATGTTTTCCTTTTGGATCAAGTGATCCGGAATGCTTTATGTGAATTTAAAAAATTGTATTATGAACTGGTTGATCCAGAATACATCATGTGCATTCAAATCAAGTGATCCATAAGACAAACGAGATTTAGCAAATGTATTCTAGACAAGATGATTCATAATGTATTCTAGATCAATTGATTTGAAACATTGTAAAACCTCCACTATTGTCATGTAAAACCACTTTAAGCCCATTATAATTAATAAAAAGGTAAAAAAACCTTTAACCTTAAACCATAAACCTTAAATCTAGAAATTCATACCTTAACAAAATTGCGTTTTTTCTTTTCAAAAAATGTTTAAATCAACAAACAATACCCCAAAGACTTGCAAGAATGCCTAGGAATATACAATAGGGCACATCGTGATAATTGGTGTTTGACACACAAGAGAAACAATTGAGAAAAATCATGCACAAGAAAATGATAAAAAAATATAAATTCAAAAATTTAAAAATCAAATAAGAATAAAGATACCTTGAGAATTTGCAAAATCATATAAACCTTAAGGATGTGCAAATAACAAATAGGGGTATTAAAAGAAATTGTCATACATTAAAGCCATTGACCATGGACAAACAAATAACCCTGATTTTTCTTCCAACTTTTTATTTTATATATCCACTATATATATTATAGTTATTTTAAATAAAAAAATAAAATATTTTTAAAATTATATATTATTTTTTAAAGTATGCAAAAAAAAAATAAACTGATTAACATATTATGCTTTCACTTTTTTAAAGTATGCAAAAAAAAAAAAAAAACTGATCAAGAAAACTTTGTTTTTGTTGCATTGCATGTGCTTAGAGGATCAAGCTTTGGGTCTATACTCCAGGCTATATATCTGACGTCATTTTTTAGCTTCCTTCTATAAAGGTTTTAAAATAAATTTAAATTTAAATACTCATTTTTTCAGAGGTGGCCTCAATGTAAAAATCCTTTTCTTTTCTTACCAAACTTCATTGTCAAGTTTGTCTACAGACACGTCAATCGGTAGCTTACTCTCTTGCCAAAGCTTCCAGATCTTATAATATGCCTGTTTTCACGCACTACATACCATACCCATCCCATTCAACGTACGGATCAATTTCACTTCTCCTGTCTCATTTTTTGTTTCAATTTATCTATTAGATGTCACGTTATTTAATTAATATTTTTATATTTTTCTTATATTTTATATAATTTATTAAATTACATTATATTTATTAAATAGTTGAGCTAAGAAATTATACATAAAAAATTTGAGACAAATAACAGTGTACAATTATTTTAATTTTTGATTTTTTTATGTACTCTTTACTCTTTTAGTATGGTGATATTTGTATATGCAGAAATAAATTAAATATAATAATAATACAGTATACGTTTATATATTGTCTGTAGTTAAAGAATAAAATACTTTATAAATATTAAGAGTATAAGTGAATATCAATATTATAATTGTTATAAATTATAAATCATAAATCACATTAGAGTGTATTTGGATATTTTTTTCAATGTAATTACGAAATAAGCATTTTTAAAATAAATATTAGTTTTAAAATAAATAAAAAATTGCTAAGTCAAACACATTAAAAAATAAAACTACTTATTTTATTAAAATAAATATATAAAAAAACTTACACAAATGTACGTGTAACTGTTATTATATATTTATTTGGATATTTCACCATCCGACACGTACAGCTGTGTGTTTGTGTTATTAGGCCTTTACTTATTGTCCTACAATCACACATTAGATAGAGAAATGAGTACGCTGCTTGCAACCTCAACAACAATGCATGAAGCGGAGAACCATAATGCTACGCAGAAACGAAAAGATGCAGGCACTCTCTTTGTCCTCAAATCAAAAGGTACTAGTCATTTATAATTTTGATTCCATTCTTAACTTTTCTTCCTCTAGTACTTACATCTTGCAGGGTTCAATAGTGTACTAATGTTTAATTGGTTTCCAAGGACAACGACTGGGATATTTGTGATAAATAGAACACAAAAGGATGATAAGCCATATTTTATGTTAGTAACTTACTATTTCAAGAATGAAGACATGGTTATGTAACTCCATTAATTAAGTGGCCTTTTGTGTGGTTGCATCATGAATCATTCCAGCTAGTCAAATTCTTTCATTGTTGTAATATATATGAGCAGCGAAGAGAAAGCAACTAACCATATTATTATTATTCACTTTTGTCGATAAAAACAAAAGGGTATCATATTCGACATTTTGATTAAAAATGATAATTAAAAGAGATTGATTTTGATTTTTGTAGGTTCATGGATTCACTGTGGTTACCACTTGGTAACTTCAATTGTGTCTCCATCACTGCTGAGTCTTCCTTATGCTTTAACCTTCCTCGGATGGAAGGCTGGAATAATTTGCTTGGTGATTGGAGGTCTGGTCAGTTTCTATTCATTCAATTTGATATGTTTGGTCCTTGAGCACCATGCTCATTTGGGCAATCGTCAGCTTCTATATAGGGACATGGCTCGTGACATTTTAGGTACTACACTTTTCTTCCCTATATTATTGACACCGGAGTTAATTAAGGAAGGATTTATACTAACAATATATTCTGTGGTTCACTCGTTTTAAATAATCAGAAAAACAGTTTTTCAATCACATCTAGTCACTTTTTATATACGATAAAAAGTTTATTGATTTTAAAAATTAATCATACTGTGATTAAATTAATGCAGTGTAAAATTCTGTAGGCACAAATGTTAAACTCTTTATTTTAAAATACATGCAGTGAAATAATTTTTTTTTTTTATTTCGTGAAATGTTAGGTTATCAGATATTTATTGCTAGGCATTTCTTAGTAAAAAAATAACAAAAAAAATTCTGTTAAAGAAATAACGTGGAAAAATTATTTTCTTAGATAATATTCATTTTTATATAAAAAATTATTTTTCAACATTAAATATTTTTTTCATCTATACCATCATCATAATTAAATCATATTAAAATTTGTAGATTAATTTTTTTATAACAACATGAGATTGGGACGGTAGGAAAAAAATTATAAACTTTAAGAAATAGACACCCTTATATAAAAAGATTAAATATTAATTATATCTTAGTGTTTTTATTTTGATACGTTAATTTTTAAAAATTTTAATTTTAGTTATTTATGTTTTTTAAAAGTTTATTTTGGTACATTAACATAATTATTGCGCTTAGTTACCAATGGGTATTAAATGAATTGTATCTCAAAAAAGTAAAAGTGGTACTAACATATGTGATTTTAGATGATTGATAAAATTATAATAAAAATAAGGACGATTTTTAATCTTTATTATATTTCAATTATTATTTTTTTGGTGAATTATTATATTTTACTTTAATTATTTTAAAATTATTAAAAACTAACTAATACAAATATTATGTTAAAATGGAACTTTAAAAAAACATAAAGAATTAAAATAAAAATTAAAAAAATACAAAAAGATAATGGATTAAAAAGTAATATTTATGCTATGAAAAATGGTAAGAATTAATTAATATACTGTATGGTGTGGGTTAAACTTAAACGAGAGCATGAAAAAAGGAATGAATAAGAGAGAGCCGTAGCCATACCCATTTGTCCATTGTCGTATTGAAAATTACAAAATGCATGTCGGATAGAAATCACTCGATATCCCAACCTGTTGACCCAATACGCCAAAGCTATAATGAAACCCTAACACGTGATAGACCCATTCAATTAAAATTTTACAAGTAAAAATAAAACAACTTTGTTTCTTTCTGGCATTGATATCTTTCATGGGTCCCTCGTTACGTGGATTCCGCCCCTTTGTGGATACTTGCTTCGCTCACCACTCACCAGATTCTCGTCATTGCCATTAATGACGTTGTTAGAGGAACAACCTAAGGAAACAACAATATATTATCCAACTGAAAACAAAAACAAACTGATGGAGTTTGTTTTTGACGTACGTTTAAGATGGTAAATATCATTTATTAGTGTGTTCATTTTATTAATAAATTAAAAATATTTAAATCTACCGTTTTTCTCTTTATTTTGTTGCTTCACATAAACTTCTTTATTATTATTATGTTAATCTTTCAACTTTTTGCCTAACTGTGTGTACTAATCTTTTGCGTTAACAATTTCAAAGCTCTCTTCAATTTCGTACATTTGAAAAAAGAAGATGAATGATGACATTTATGCATGCACCCAGCACAAGGGAAGTCGTTTATATTGTTACTGAAGAAAGTAATATAAATTGCACATAATTTTTATTTTCTAATCACAAACTAATTGTTATTTGTTAGTTATATTCATACTATCATAACTGTATTACCTATGTGAGAAATGATAACTTAACAAGTAATTATAATTAATAAGCTTTTCCATATATGTTTGGCGCCACAAGAATATGGGTCACTGCTAAACCACTTGATACACAGCTAGAATCCACTGCATTCTATTTGAAATTCCTGATGAAGTCTATAAAAATCTTGGTCCTCAATCATCACCTCTCACTAACTGATTAATCTGAAAAAGTTTGTACGTAAGTTGTAGGACAAATTCATATTTACCAAATAATGGGTCCAGAACTGATATATCAATATCAATATTATTAACCTTGGAAGGTCCACGTTGGGGTCGGTTTTTTGTGGGGCCAATTCAATTTGCAGTGTGCTATAATAATCAGGTGCTCTGTGCTCTTCTCGGGGGACAATGCATGAAGGTGAGTAAAGATCAACATACATTTTTTTATCCCTTTGTATATTAAATTAATCTGATTTTATTCTTTGTTTTTAAAATACCATTCCATATCAACTGCAGGCAATTTACCTGTTGTCAAATCCAAACGGGACAATGAAACTTTATGAGTTTGTAGTGATATTTGGATGCTTCATGCTGATTTTGGCTCAAATCCCATCTTTCCACTCATTGCGACATATTAATCTAGTGTCTTTGCTCATGTGTTTATCCTACAGTGCCTGTGCTACTGCTGCTTCCATATATATTGGTATTTCCTTTCCGTCATTAATAATCCACTTAATTAATTAATTAATTAGTCCTTGTTGTTGATCATTGAGTGCATTTTTTTTCTGAATTTTTGCAATGTCTACTTAAACAGGAAACTCATCAAATGTACCAAAAAAGGATTATTCTTTATTAGGTGATAGAGCAAATCGGTTATTTGGAATCTTTAATGCAATTCCCATCATTGCTAACACTTATGGTAGCGGGATAGTTCCAGAAATTCAGGTTATAAACAGCCACATGAGTTGTTAATTGTTAATATATAGACTAGGCCATCAAAGTATTTGTTTCAAGTTGTAAGAAAAACACAGACGCTCACTATTTCATTGGCTACAGGCAACATTAGCACCCCCGGTAAAAGGGAAGATGCTGAAAGGACTATGTGTTTGTTATGTTGTAGTCGCATTCACTTTCTTTAGCGTCGCTATCTCTGGCTATTGGGCATTTGGAAATCAGGCTGCAGGTCTCATTTTTAGCAACTTCATAGATAACAACAACCCTTTGGCTCCTAACTGGCTTATTTATATTCCCAACATTTGCGTAATAGCCCAACTATCAGCCAACGCCGTTGTAAGTCACACCTTAATTATTCCAATCCAACTTAACACATGTTTTACACATCAAATCAAACACTTTTGAATTTTAAACCATGAAACTCTTTTCTATTGTTTTTAAATTCTATAGAATCCCAAAAACTCTGATGTTCAATCTTCATGACCTCAAATAGGATTAGTTCACAGCTATGTTGCAACATTTGGTGCAGGAGTACTTGCAGCCTACAAATGTAATACTAGAGCAAATATTTGGAGATCCGGAAAGCCCTCAATTTTCTCCTCGAAACGTAATTCCAAGATTGATTTGTCGGTCATTAGCAGTAATTACTGCAACTACTATAGCCGCAATGCTTCCTTTTTTTGGGGACATGAATTCCCTAATAGGAGCATTTGGTTATATGCCACTTGACTTCATTTTGCCAGTGATTTTCTTCAATGTGACGTATAAGCCATCCAAGCGAAGCACCATTTTTTGGTTGAATGTAACTATTGCTATTGTTTTTTCAACATTGGGAACTATGGCAGCAGTTTCAGCAGTCAGGCAGATGGTTCTTGATGCCAAAACTTATCAATTATTCGCTAATGTGTAATCAGTAGTCACATTCTTGAGTTTGTTAAATTTTATAGTTGTCATGCTTGAGTGTCATAATATTTTTATACCTAAAGTTAGTTCGTTACTCACTACTGTCCGGTTTGGTTCCTTCAAAAGAAACATTTATGCCAAGACTGAAAATATTATTGAGTGCTTGGTTCCA
Source organism: Psophocarpus tetragonolobus (assembly GCA_037954015.1). Classification (NCBI taxonomy): domain Eukaryota; kingdom Viridiplantae; phylum Streptophyta; class Magnoliopsida; order Fabales; family Fabaceae; genus Psophocarpus; species Psophocarpus tetragonolobus. Next base: position 90,878,117 of record CM075690.1, read on the forward strand.
ATGATTTACAAAATTACCAGGAAAATAATTTAAAAAATGTGGCCCTTACAGTATTATTTTATATTTATCTTCCTATTTCTTTGTAATATCAGATGAAATTGAGCGCGGTGACGTCGCAATATCTGAAAATAATTTAAGCGCTAAATTTCCAAACAATTGGTGGTATAGGAGATAAAGCCCAACAGAATTGCTAAAGCTTTATATTTAAACTACTTTATTTATTAGAAATAATGTGCTTAACGGTTACCTTCTGATATTTATCTCTTGTAACAAATTAGTCCAAAAAGCACACCATGTACTTCAGTTTTCAATAGAATAACATAATCATTCAGTTGATTCCCTTACACGTGGCACCGTTCCAAATAGTTTTGGACTGCTTAACTTAATACAGGTGACATTCTCAAGTTATTTTTCAGTTGTTTTAGGAATGACACTCTCTGGTGGTTTACATGTTGGTAAAGGGCAACTCTGTTTGCCTTCTACAATTGGATCTTCTGGGGGAACCTCTTTTCCAAATGTTATCCTAAAATTAATAGACAAATCTGCAATAGTAGAAGACCCAGCTGCGTCTCTTCTCTTGCTCCCCTTAGCTTGAAACTTTTACTGGACAAACCTATGACATCTCTGATTAAACACAAGGATATCTAACGAACCTAGAACATCTCGAAAATGTGAACATCTCCAAATGAGCTCTATACGTTAGTTTACTTCACCTTATCATCATAATTGATGGAAGATAATCAACAACTTAATAGTTACGAGAAGATAACATTAACTTGAGTATCAAAGCATTGTAGCTGTTCACTCTCATCAAGATCTCATTAAACTTAAGTGTGGGAGTCACTTTTGCATGCCAGTTAAAAAAGAAGTACTCGGACCAAGACATCATTGGTGAAGGAGCGATGTACTTGGCCCCTTGCAGTACGAATCCTAACTATGACTATTTGCAATCAAACAAAGATGTGCCATCTGAAAATCCAATTAACCATCTCAATGAAACAGGTAGAAAAGCTTATAACAAAATGACTTGGCGTTATATCATTCAAGAATTTTATATTAGCGATGGTTAGTAAAAATAGTGATATGACGGGTTGAGTTTTTCATACAACCTTTCATCTTTTTCCAATGAATATTTGCAACCAAACAAAAATGTTACACTTGAAAACTCCAATCAACTCATTCAAACAAAATGACAATGATTTGACTTCTTCAAACATTAAATCATTTAAGAAAGATGCATTAAAAGCACAAATAAAAGAACCAAAATCACCAATTAATTACTTTTTCCAATTCACCTTTTATATCATACAATTTTACAATACCCTTACTCAAATATTGAACAAATAGCATACAAAGCATATCTAAAACAGGAATTTGTGTGATATATATTTAAACACTTATACGAGAAGAGATTGCAACACCAAAACTCTTCCAGTAGCAAAATAACATTTATTAATAAAAAAAAATTAACATATGAAATTAGATAGATATTGTGTTAGGTTTTCCTTGTTATGGTTTTAGTAAAGTATGAGACGGCGAAAGAATGTGAAATAAAGAAAAAAATGAAAATTTTGAAACTATTATTTGTATATTAAATAAGGAGGGGACATTATCTTGAATGATTAATAGACGTGATCAAAATTGTAATTGTTGTCATTAATTAGATGAGTATAAGTAACTTACATAATGTCAAAAGGGATTTTTCTTCTCCAAAACTTGGACTACAAGATTGACAAAGAACTACAATGAAAATCAATATTTATGATATATCGTTTCCCCCTGTAAGTCCAAATATGTAGGTCCCCCATATAGTTCCCTCCATTTGTTCCCTTATCTACTCTCCCAAACATAGCATGTCAGCAGCCATGTCCCCAATTACACAAAATGTTCATCTAATTTTCACTTCCCCCTCCAAACAGACTGATTCAAGCATTGTGCTGATCAAAATCTCCACCAAACTCACTATGGAAGTTGCACCCTAAAAGACGGGTCCCTGGCAAACATGCCGACCTAAGAAGCACCTTCATGTTAGTCACAACTACCTTGCACTCGCCAGTCACCAGCACTTGAGAACAAAAGAAAGCCAGGGGATGCAAAATTTGCGAAAATGCCGGTGCACCCTAACAGCAACCAAACTATTTTACACTGCCTCAGTGGTCTAAGTAAAAAGCATCTTCAACTCCTCAATCCTTGCAGTTCGAACTTCTTGATCAGTCAAGGCACCAGAAATCATTCGTTGTTTACGTGCTTGCACTGCCTCCATTCTCTCCTCAACTGTCCCCTGCAATGTTAGACATAAGAACAAAATCAAATGCCACATTAAATTCACATAATTTGGTGATAGATACCAAATGGACATGCTGCAAGTGTCAAGTGACACGTAATTATCCAAATTAACTTGCTTGAACAAATCTCATTAAAGGTAGAAGTCCAGTTCAGCCAGTGGCTTGGCCACAAAAACCTCACTAGTTTACTAGCAGATTTATTGTACCCAGTGAAATTAACCGGTCCATATTAAAATTATATAATAATACAGCCATGTGATATATGTGGATTATTTTCCAAATTTGGGATATTAAATATACCTTCACAATAAACCGTCTAATGGCAACCTTCTTTGTTTGTCCTATTCGATGAATGCGCATAACAGCTTGTTCCTCAACAGCAGGATTCCACCATGGGTCCTGTCCAAAGTGAGAAACTATCTATAAACCATATTAATAAAAAAAAAAACAAATATTTTCCAGAGATGTCAATAATAATACTATATATATATATATCCATGGATTGGTTCTTCATAAAACATTACAATGCAACTTTCTGAATCTTATATACATGCAATTATTTACTCCTATATATTGTATAAATTAAATTTCTCAATCTTTGGACATACTAACTATTAATGTACAACACAAAAAATTGTTATAATTTTATGCAGATACCAATAGAAGTATTGGTGGTCAATAATAATTTAAATTTGAATACTGTCACCATAAACAATGTGGTACTTTTTTCAACGGCATCTAGCACAGCGGTGTGGTACTTTTTTCACCCTAAACAATGTGATGGAATGGAAATATTTTGCTGACTAATTTATCCTCAATGATGACTTGATGCAAGGTAATGTGTTTGTTCCTAAATTTAAAAATACAGTATAAAGCAATAAAAATACATAGATGGTAAGTTGTAATTGTTTGGGTAGTGGATGATGACGATTTTCATTTAAATAACACAGCCAGTGCATTTTTATACACTCCAGCGAAGATCATGTGATTTTAGTCACTATTTTGATGTTTTATGTGCATCCTATGCTGGTAACAATAACTTTGCCATGGTTGAGTTTTTTGCACAATCAATTTTTACACAGCTCACATCATGCGAATCATACCCAATATTAATTGCAAACCAAATATCCCAATTCAAATTTATTCTGCTTTATCCGTGTGTAATATGGTTAAAAAACAGTTTGCACGTACCATGACAAAAGCATTAGAAGCTGCTGTTAGGTTTATACCTACTCCACCAGCTTTTAGTGACATTAACAACACCTGATGCAAGAAACAATTATCATAAATTGTCGATGCACTGAACCAATTTCATTACACTGACTAGGTCACAAACAAATGTGAGAGGAAGTATGTCAAGACCAGGGTGTTGCTGTCTTCAGAGAATTGCTTGATTACTTTTTCCCGCTGCTGCTGATTCAGAGTCCCGTCAAGACGAACAAATGAAATGTTATTCCTGTACATAAGTACAGTTACAAGGAAACAAACCTCTTTGGTATTGTTGTTCATTGCAAAATTGTGTCAACCCAATAAAAAGGTAATTAAATTCATAATGCATTAATGGCTTAAGCATTATGAAGAAAGGAACAGAAAAAGTATGCCACAAGTCACAAGATCAAAGCAATCCTCAAAGTTGACAGAACTTAGAAAGAATGGTAGTATTGCAAGTTGCAACACCACAACAAAAAAATTCGCATTCACTGATATTCTCTCCCATAAGATGGCATCTTTCCTAGAATATATATGATTCAAGTAGCAACAAATCTTACCGAGCAAAGGGAATCTGCAAGAGGTCTAGAAAAGCAGTCCACTGGCTGAAAACAATGCTTTTGGAGCCTGATGAGCAGAGATTTTCAAGTTCATTCAAAAGAACAGTTACCTTGCAAGACTCTACCCAGTTCTTCTCAATATCCACCTGAAACCGATTCTCAGTAGGGGCAGTGATAAGATCCTGCCTGCTGATTGTTTTCCTGTAACATAAACAATATTGTTAGGGATTTGTACCGTAACCAAGATTCATCTGAAAACCACTGCAATCAAGACAATGTTTTGAACTTCCTTCAGTCAAAGTTAAATAAATAGATTATATCCAAAATTCTAATAGGTTAGCTTGATAATAATACCTACAAACAGGACATAAGCCAGTAGTAGCATTTCGCCAACTTGACAAGAGGCATTCCCGGCATAAGCGGTGAGCACAAGGCGTTAACACTGCATCTTCAAATACTTCAAGACATATTGGACACTCTCCTTGCTCCCCTTTACGTAGCTCTTCCACAACTTCTTGAACATAAGCCCGTGAAGGTGCATCTTTTACTTCACCTTCTGAAGCACTGTAGGTTCCTCTAAGGAAGCGCTTAGCTAGTTTGTTTAGATCCGCAAATTCTTGAGTATCACCTCGACTAAATGAATCAATTGTTACCACAACAATAAGCTAAGACTTTTTAAGAGAAAATAACTTAATGGTATAAGGGTTAAAGAAAAGATAACCACAAGAGTGCTTTTCAATCACATTGCCTCTAACAAACTTCCCAACATCAAAAGTAAAACATCAAGCGAAGTTAAGAAAATCATCCTATGCAGCATATAGTTCAGATGCATTCAAAGACATAAACTATTACAACCACCTTACACACACAGTCACACAGACTTTAATGGGGAAAAAAGTTTGTGATAGCACAAACAACATTTTCCAAAGACCTTCGGCAATTGAATGTTGCAAAATAAAATGGGCAGGGGCCACCAACCTAGAAAGTCTTATAAAAACAGATCTGTCAGTTTCAATTCTATTCCTAACCAAACTACTGACTTTAGGACTTAAGGTTTCACCTTAAAAATCCATGTCCTTCCACATATGATTAGCAGAACAGAAAAATTTATTTTCCTCTCCTTAATTCTACAGTTTCAAAAAGTTACAAAAATTAGGTAAAATCAGAAAGAAAATTTGACAATTACATCAATTATGTAAAAGTACTTCTTAGTTTTCGTTTTTGCATTTCACTTTTCAGCTTCCACAATGCTACCAGCATCTAATCACTGTATTATCACCCTGATCAATTTGTTTAGGGTGCTAAATTTTTACTCCCAAATTCAACTTGGAAACTGTAACTACCATACAATATATTTCAGAATTCAGAGGCAAGTGTTTATACAAACTTTAAGTCTCCTGTAATGAAACTGAAAACTAACCAAACCTGACCAAAAACTCCTCAGATTAACTTATGAATAGCATTATGTTGGTCAGAATAGGTTAGATATTTGAACAGATTAAATGTTAGTGTAACACTTCCTTAAAAACCGATTGATCAGACAACATGCATACAATTACAACAAGTCGTGCTGGTAGCAGAATTTTGGTACAAAATTCAAGTATATTAACAGGAATAATCAGGAGTATAAGACATCATACCTCATTACAAGAAATGGGTGATCACAACATTGCCGAAGACGTAAAAGTAATTCCAATATTGAAGCATAATTATGAAGAACGCGCCCTTGCTCAACAAACTGATCAAATTTTACCTGCATAAATTTCAGCAACTGGTTGGATCAATCTGACTTGTTTGAGTTGTTTCAGTGCCAAAAAATAAGGTGAAAAACTGAAAATATTAAACTAGATTAGAAATTCAGAATACCTTAGATCTTTTGAATAGGGCTTCGTAAAAGTCCTTTTCAGCTTCTGAGGGTTCACAGTAAATTACCTGCATATCAGCTGGAGGGAGAACTAGGATGGGTCTGCAACAAATGATAAGTAGATAAAATAAACTATATATTAAAATATCAAAGGTCTTTAACCAGATTACTGACTTGCCCTCTCGATCTGTGCTATTTTTGGTTCTCCTCAACATGATTGGCTTCAAAATTGATTGAACTAACTTCAGCCCTCTTTCATCACCACCCTCAAATGGTTTCTGAACAAGTTTGTTCCACCTGGATCATATGAAACAAATCTTCACAGTACTCCCCACATACCCCCTTAAAAAGAGTACACAATAAAAGTAACAAAAGAGTAGCAATAACTTATAATGAAATGTGTTCCCACAGCAAATACTTTTGCATTAGATGATTATGCTAAGCTTTCACGACATCCAACTCAGTTTCATACTTCACACTCCGCTTATGTTAAGTAAATTTTGACTAGAATTCTAGAAAACACTACTCTCATGAGTCTCACAAACACCCAAATCAAAATCATAAGGCACAAAATCACCAATAGATTCCATTCTAATCTACAACAAGTTGGAAAAACAAAGTAAAGTCAATCAAACCACTTGACTTAAGCTTACAAAAGATTTAAGCTGTAAAATCATAGATTTCATATACAACTACACAAGTCTGGTTTTCATTGCTATTTGTTTCAATCCTTGGAAGAAAATTTGAAAACTACAACTTCCCTAAGATGTATAATACGCTAAATGCTGTTAGATATGGAATCAAAACTTCAAATTAAACCCATATATAACCTCCACACACACCCCTTTCTCCCAGAAAAAATCAGAAGCTAGCATTATTCACCACAATGGCCTTCAAAACCTTAAAAAATAAAATAGCCCTGATGAGAAAAAGGGTAAATAATTGAGAACAGTGGACATTCTTAGAAATGGTGTGTTTGGTTGAGTCTAACTTAACCTTACAAAACTAGCTTATAATGTGAAATTTACACCTCGCTTATATACTATATTTTGGACTTATTCCTGGTAGATGACAGATCCCCAACACACCCCTCACACCAAGAATTGTACATTTCGAGCATGAAATTTGCAAGACTAGACATTTGTTGGTGATCCAATAGCAAGTGATACGATAGACCCAACAACAAATTCTCTAGGATAGGCTCAGATACCATCTTAAAACTCTTGTGACCCTATCTCTAGCCAATATGATGCTTGGATGGCCCATTTTCAATGAATCTATTTGTTCAACATGTTGAAATCCACTGAAATTCAAGATCACATTATTCTGAACACATGGGCAGTTGTTGGTGATAAAGTCTATCCTAAATCCATTAAAACGGGTCACCCACCATTTATCCACATACCAAGCCCGATAGTGTTGGGCATGATGGAGTGTATTGGGTAAAACCAAAGTCCAAGATTAGTCAAAGATAGAGTTAGAATACAGTATATAAGTAGAGGGCAATCTTCACTCTATCAGCTAGCTTGTGGTTAAGCCCAAAACCCTTATTATAAGAGACATAATAAAGAGCTAACATATCCAACACAAAGAAAAAGTAATTTTACCATGCCCAATGACCCCAAGGCTCTATTCTCAGAAACCGTAGAAGACTGTAAATATCCTCAAGGCTGTTCTGTAGATTAAAAAGGGAACCATGTCAAGACAAGAGGCATAAAAACTACATCTGTCATGAGGACTCGTGACTACTCCAAAATAAGCCAATACAAAGACATGAACAACAGGTTGCATGAAAAAATTGAAGTAAATACTCATTTCGAAAAACTCCAAAATCTGATTTTTTTTTTTTTTAACATTTTTCTACCAAAATCACTTGGAATTGATAAAACAATAAAGCATATCCAGACATAAGGTTTTGAAAGCATTGCAAGGTACATGTGTATTGCAGAATAGGGGTTATCATGCTTAAACAGTTGGAAAAGCCACCTTAATTGCGGACACCCCTTAGCCCACCTTAGTTGCAGCATCTTTGGGGGTTGCTAGAAATGTAACCTCAACGGCGGTGGTTTAGTCTCACATCAACTAGTGATATGGTTAAAATAGTGGATATAAGTGGGGAAGCAATCCTCATCTTATAAGTTGGCTTTGTAAGGTTGAGTTAGACTCAAATCCACATTCTTAGATAAACAGAATGACCAACTCACATCACTAATTCACTATGATAAAAACATGAACGACAACAATACTATGATGTCAAGGATAGGTTAAGATTCTACGATGCCCAACCCACAACTCAGTACAAATGAGCAATACCTAGGCAATTATGATACTAAAATGTCATGGATAGATTATAACAATACAACACAAAGAAGGAAATTAAGACACTGTCAAAGTTAATTAAAGATTTCACAAGTTTAACCATACAATATAATAGTGTCAATCAAACATTTCCGGTATATCAAGCTAATGCATCATATAGTGGTCTTCTATAAAATTTAGGAGCAGTGTGAAATTTCTTATTATTGGAATAGTGGTAAACTAATTAGTTAATTTAACCACAAATACCAAAAAGAAAGTGGTTAGATATAAGATAAGAGTAAGACTCAATTATAACTCACCTGAATTGGAGTGCCTGTTAGACACCAACGTCTGTCAGCAATTAGAGCAGAAGCTGCCATAGAAATTTGGCTTTTAGAAGATTTTATGGTGTGTGCTTCATCAAGAACCACTCTAAACCACCGAATAGAGAAGAGTCCACCATTAGCCTCTGCGTTCTATACATAAGACAGATAGAAAGATGCACCAATTGATAAGTCTTAACAAATTAAGCAAATAAACTCTATTAGAGATAACATACAGGTTTCAACAACCTCGCTGGAAAATTCAGAGGCCAAAATTCCATAAGTAGTAATTATAACATCACTTTGGGCAAGACTTTTTGCATCTTTTGGCCTACTTTGTCCATAGTGAACATATAGAGACAAAGACCCGGGGTGCACATGAGCTTCAATCTCTGCCTGGAAAAATTGTCAAATGTTCAGAACTGGAAAGTGCTTGACTTACTCTAAACATCCCCACTGCTGAATACAATGTGATACTTCTTTTGAGTGGAGAAATGCAGTAACCAGAGAGCTGCTTGTGCAAAAAATTGAGAATAGTAATACCTTCCATTGCCCAAGAAGAGTCATGGGACATATTATCAAGTTGCCACCACTTGTTAAAGCATTCTTTTGCTTCATCAGTTTATCAAAACCAGCAAATTTGGTTGCCTTCTTGGGTATGTTTGAAATATTATGTACAGTATCACTAACTTTACTGCCTTCTATAAAGGATTGGGTTATGGGTTGACTGCCTATTGATCCACCCTTGCCTGAATAGGCAACAAGAAGGGATATGGTCATGATGGTCTTTCCAAGGCCCATAGCATCTGCCAAAATCTTCAAATTCACAATAAAATAATACATTACAAATGTTATCAACATGTGAAAGCAAGGCAAATTTCCAGGGTTAACTCCATAAAAAACATACTCCTCCTCTGGCCATTTGAAGGGTGCTAGGAAATTCTATTGTGGCTTCTCCCGAAAATGCATTCAAATAGATAATAAGCCCCCTCCTAACAAGTACAAGCACAAATACTTCATCAAAACACTCATAGTTTTTCTGTGTGTGTGTGCACTAAACATGGTTTTAAATTGTGTTCCACAACCACAATTGCAGTCACTTCTAATGAATTTGTCCACAATTTGGTACTAACAATGCAACCACAATTTAAAACCATGATATTAAAGTACCACATGCGTACTTGTCAGCCAGGTGATACGCCTCCCAACATGGATGGAGGGTTGTTGCTGTCTCATCCATAGATTGTCCCTTCTCCATCTGGATCATCCAATAAAGCGCCTGCTTTTGATAAGGCCGCAGTTCACACATAAGATTACCAGGGGGGTCCATTTCCTAAACAACACTTTACGGTTAAAGATTATTGCACCATTTATAAGCATAAGTAAAACAGTGCATGTTACTCTCAGAATATAGCACCTCTAACTCTGAGCTTGATCCAACACCAACAATGTTCTCAACATCAATTTCAGAAATGGAATCCTCATTGTCATTCTCATGACCATTTTGAGAAGGATGCTCAGATTTAACCCGTGGTAATGTCACCTGAACAGAACATCTCTCCTTTAAAGGTACCATTGCAAAAAATGGTCACAGAAATAGTCACAAAGCAATTAATCAGCAGTTTTGTACCCTTTGACTGAGAGGACGCTTGTTGGAATAGAAATCATCAGGAGTTAACTCTGCCTAAAAAACAAGAAATGATGCAAGTCAACATTTTCAAGTACAACTTTCTTCAGAATTACTAAAGAGCTACCTTCTCCAACAGAAGCAAACTCCACAAGCACAACTTCCAGCTAAATATACCAATGATATAAGAAATGTTTGGGAAAAATAACAAAGAAAAACAGGTAACACGGGACCAACAGCTACCTTCTTAAAAGGGTTTAGGCCAAGCAACCTAAACAAAGTTGGAAGTGGATGAAAGACTGATTCATCGGTGGAGTTGGTTGCATCCTTGAGAGAAACCTGGTGATGCTTACCAAACATCGAACTATTGATAAATATACTGAAACAGATCCCAGAAACAAACAGAATTCAGTTGCCACCATCAAAAACATTAATTGCAAACCATATAATTAAATAGATAGAATGACAAATTCATGAACACAGACGTAACATTTCACGATGAACATACCTCACTGACAAAACAATGGAGTCCATGATGCCTAAAACTTTGGGGGCGAATTTACACTGCCCCTCAATCCTAACCTTATGATCCCGCACAAGAGGCAAAAGACACCGAGCCCATTCATTGGGTATTCTACCAATCTGCCAGACCAAAACACTGTTAATCAAAACAGATTTTGAACTGAACAACAGTAGGGAGAGGTTGTGTGTTTGAGTCCTCCACTAACAAATTAATAACTAACATTTATCCTATAAAAGAACCGTTAGTTCCATTATGACGTCGTTGTGCACATTACCTCCCCATCTTGTTCTGTGGAGAAGCGAACTATCTCAGAACAAGGCGAAGCCCGTCCGAACCCCTTCCCCGGAGAGGGCGAAGCAGGGAGCGTCTTTGCCGGAAACTTGAAAACCACCGTCTCGCCGGAGCTTAAAGTCCTCCCTTTACACGTGGACAAACCCGTCATTTCTCCACAACCCACAAACCACCAATCATCGTGGCTATTATCGCCGTGTCGTTCACCTGCACTACGCTTTGAGTTGAGGATGACAGTGGGCGTGGGAGTGGGAGTGGGAGTGGGAGCGGGAGCCGGAGCGGTCGGTTTTGGAGGAGAAACTGGTTGGGGATTGGTGGGGCGCGTGGGCTTCAATTTCGGGGCGGTGTGAGTGTCGAATATGATGTTGATGGCCGCAGTGACGTCGTTTTTGGCCATGTGTAGGGCTCTGATGATTTCCATGTCGGTGAATTCAGAACCAACGATGGATCGGACGGTGGATAAGTGGTGGTCGCTCACCTTGCTCCCCATCGGAACCCTAACCCTAAGTTTCTGATTTCGCGCCAAATATTTGGAAAATTGAAGATCAAGAAACCAAAAGGAAATAGCACATAGTGAAGTGAAGTGAAGTGATGGGTTACTGTTACTTGGCGGGAGCTCACGCGAGACGCACGTGGTCGTCTTCCCGCCACATCATTATGTCACTCTCACGTTTTACGGTGCTCCAATTAAATTCATCTCACTTTTTGTCATCATTCATTTATCTCACCTTTCAGCAAATGTTGTATTAATTAGTATTTCAATTTAAATGAAAAATACAACTTAAATTTTTAAAATCTGTAATTAAATATTTCATAACTAGATCTTTAACTTAACTGATGCATGTAACAAAATTTTATAAGAGTATAATTTTATAAGAGCCTATAAAAAAATTATAAGAGTATAATTTTATACTTTTATGAAATATTATATATTTTAAATTAAAATATAAGATTATATAATGAAATTTAAAAACTTATTATGTTAAATATATTAAAAAATGAATATGACTTAACAATGTTACATTTAATACAATAAAAGTCACCTTGTAAAAATATAAAATTAACATAATTCAATAAGATTTTTAACATCTTGGTCTTTCATCTCTTTATTTTACAACCATATCAACCTTATAATTCTTTAAAAAATTATTTCTTTTATCAATAAATTTTTTTAACAATCTCACCCTAACTGTTTCTTTCTCATTTTTTGGATTTAAAAAATTTGTGTTAAAAATTTTAAAAAAACAAAAAAAAATACATTATCATTCAATCACAGTTTTTTATGTATGGTAAGTAAAATAATTTATTTATTGTTAAATATTATGGATGATAGTTGCAGTTTGGGTATGGATACCAGGGTTGTCCATTGAGTATTATGATGAACAGATATTGTGAAGGATGGGAAGTAGTTTGGCATATATGCTGAAAATTGCTAGGAATACTCTTTGTTATAGAATGGAGTTTAGGGATGATGAGTTCCTCATTGAAAAGGTCAAATTTGCAATAATTTGCATAGAGGTGGATTTGCAAAGTGTCTTAATATCAACGTTTAAATTAAACAAAAAGATCTACAAAGTGGAATACGAAGGTCTCCACCTTGTATGCTTCCATTGTGGAAGGTATGGTCATGTAAAGGGTGGATGTCCACTTGTTTAGTCTATTAATGCAGTAGTATTCAGTCATTCACCTCTTGTGAATGAGGCAGGGAGTAATAGGAAGCCACCAAAGATGGAGAAGCATGTTGCATCGCCTCCTATGAAAAATGATGTGAGATGGGATCTCAAAATTTTTGGCACCTAGCTAATTGCCTGACATAAACGACATTGTAATCATCAAGTCCCACATCGTCTAAGAGCAAATTCCATGAGCACTAATGACAGAAAGGAGCATGCAAGAATCGCACAGAAATCAAGGTACGAGGTTTTAGGGGAGCAAGATCATAGGAATATTAGGCAATGGGATATGGTAACAGATAAGGATCATAAAAGCGTACATATTAGTCACATGCAGTTGCTATCCCAAATGGATTCAACCTCCAATAGCAAGGTTTCACAAAAAAATAGGTTAGTGAAAAAAATCATAGAATGCCTTCTAAGAATGATACAAGTGCCTAATGAAAATGAGGGTTCCAATGTAATTCCAAAGGCCCAACCAACCATTGGGGTCCAATCTCGTACTAACGACACCCATGTAGGGAATGGGCTACGTAGAATGAAAGGGTTGGCCCCATGCAGTGAGGACATGTACGGATAAGGTGCGCCACTGGATGGCTATTAACGATACACCCACTTGTCCAAATAGTAATGTTTTTCACTAAAGTTTTCCGCATATGGATACTCATGATCTCCAAATAAATCAAAATAGGCCTCTTACTCAACCCATGGAGATTTGTCATGCAAGACCACCAAACCAGGCCCAAGCGACTAAGACCAGTGAAGACATTGTTGCTCCCATCCAGGTGAGTGACAAAACCATGATGGTTACAACATCTCCCCATATAACTTTAAATGCCAACAAACTCATCCAACAATGTTCTTAATGAATATGCTCTTTTGGAATGTTAAAGGGGCATGGGTTCCTACCTTTCCTAGTGTTCTGAAGTGTCTTTATGGAATACACAAGGTTTTTATGTACTCTATTTGAGTCGAGAATTAGCGGAGACAAGGCGTCTATAGTGTTTATAATAATGGGTTTTTTAAAACATGTTTGGATAGATGCAATGAGGTGCTGATAACTGCCTAATTTGTCTATTTTTATATAGGTAAAATAGAACAATTATCATAATTCTTTCTTATTTAAGGTTTTGTTTTCCTCTTATTTCACTTAGAATTAGATTTAGTTAGAAATTTAGGTTTATATTTACTTTTATGTATCTTTTATATTTATTTGCTTATTTTTAGTTGTTTTTAGTTAGGTTTCAAGAAAAACTAAAGAAATGAAGAAAAAATAGAAAATTTGGTATATGTCTAATATGAACGCCCAACGGCCAAGTAATGAGCATCCAACGTTCATCAATGAAGACCACCTGAGTCTAATGCCCGAGCGCCTAGTGACCAAGTCCATCGCCATCCAGCATCCATCATTCTAATTGTCTACGTCTACAGTCAAACGCCCATTTTTTTTGTCGCCCAACTCTCATAATACTTAGCTATTAAAGAGTCTTATGGGGTTCAGTAATCATTTTTTTACCGTTGGGTGCTGGTGTTGCGAAATGTAAAATAAAAGGGTGATTTTTCAATCAGTTCAGGGGTTCTGTTTGGGGTTTCACGCTCTCTCTTAACTTGGGGTTGCTCACCTATTGGCTTAGACATACTTCAAACCATTTTCATCTTTCCACAAACTCATCCACCCCTATGGTTAGTTAGGTTTTGTATTTAGTTGGGTTTTGATATAGTTTTACCTAAATTATTGTGTATGTTTGTACTTTTAATCCAAGTTTACTTTTCAATGTTGGAGTTTTTCTTTACCTTAATCTTTATTTCTAAATATTTTGTGGGTTTTACTTGTTGAATGAGCTCAGGAGAAGATTTTGACTTATAAAGCGAGAATAGCTCCCAATGGGTGTTATTGATCGGGAGAGAGTAATACAGATTAGTCATCTTAAACTTTTTTACTTAATGCAAGTTGTTTGACTTTAGATTATGTGCAAAAGCGATAGTCTAAAGCCCGGATAACTTAGTTCCTAACTTGTGATATATCGGGTTAAGGATACCTTTATGGGTGATGGAAACATAGGGAGTGAACAAAGGTTTTGAGTCCATTTATGTATTTGAAGGATGGTTTAGTGAGTCAAACCCAACTGAAGTGCATACGTGTAACTGTTGCGTTTTTATTTATTTCGCTTTATTTACTTTATGTTTGGTAGTTTTAGTTAATTTATATCTTATATTTGTATAAGTATAAAGTATTGAAGTTTCTGAGTATCAACAAGTCTCTATGGATTGACCCAATATATTTATCGGTTATTACATGCAATTGATGCACTTGTTAGTAGTGGTGTAGAAAACTTTGTGCTTCATCAAGTACTTTGGGGGGTTTTGGATTGTGTGGAATGAGGACTTATTCGAGATTGAGATCTTACATTCACACAACCAATTGATTCAACTTCAAGTAATTTCACGTGATGGTAGTTGTAGTTGGTTGTTAACATGTATTTGGTTAGAAGTTGAAAGTCTTTCTCTTACAAGAGACACTCCGTGGACAATGGTTGGAGACTTGAATGCTTATATTGATGCTAGTGATAAGGTTGAGGGAGTAAGTCCAAATCTAAACTCCATGCATTGCTTTGATCAATGTATTCTCAAATGTGGCCTCTTAGACATTAGTTTTAAGGGACCCAAATTCACATGGAGTTAGAGAGATGTAAAAGAAAGGATTGACAAAGGCTTATGTAATATGTTTAGTGCAAACTTTCTAAATTACTACCAGCAAATGATTGGTCGTATATAGTAACGATAAATATCGGGTTTAGGGACTTGGATGAGACCTAAAAAATATCAATATTTTTTTCCTGTACTAATGAAAGATATAAATAAACTAGCATTACTGAATGTAAGGTAAACAAATGCAAAAGAATTTAAAAAGGTGGTTACACGTATGAGATTCAGTTGGGTTTGATTTCATTAAATCATCCTCAAGTGCATAAATGAACACAAAACTCTCATTCATTATCCATGTTCTCATCGTCCATACAAATATCCTTGACTTGGATCTTTCACAAACAAGGAACTAAGTTATTTGAGTATTAGATTATCGATCTCTCACATAATCTAAAGTAAAACAACTTGCATTAAGAAAATGAACTTAACATGACAAATAGGTTTCACTCTCTCTCAAGCAAAATAAAGTTCATTGAGACATCTTCTTGTTTCACAAGTCAAAATTTTCTCTTAAGCTCATTCAACAAGTAAAATTGCGAAGAATAAAGAAAATAGTGCACAGGGTAAAAAATAGCACTAACATTGAACAATAAACTTAGATTAAAGAAAACAAAAATACACGAAAGTTTAGACTTAGTTACATCAAATCCCAACAAAAAAAATCTAACTAACCATCTAGATGGATGAATATGGAGAATGAACGAAGTCAGGTCTAGAGCGTGCCCTAAGCCAGCAAGGTAGGCAATCCCTTTTTGCACTATAGTTGAGGAAGCGTGGCAAGGTAATCTGGATTGGCTTCAAGCTTCTCGTTCCTTTGTTCAGAAAGCACAATAATGGAATACTCAACATATTTGGAACATATTCCATAAAAAGAGTATCAATGAATCGTACGGAGGGAGTAGGCAGAAAGTTTACCCAAGTTCTAAATATTGAGTTAGAAAAGTTACTCAAAAAATTTTGGCTTCAATATAATGATATTGTGGGGCAGAATGATTTTTATTAGTACCAAAAGGCTATAATGAATTGGGTGAAGTTGGGAGATAGGAACATAAGGTTTTTCCACATGTCCATTTTAGTTAGGAGGTGTAAAAATAAGATAAGGGATTTGACAGATGAGGATGGTAGCATTATTACTAACTCGATAGAGCTTCAAAACCATGTGGTTGGTTTCTTTAAGTCCATTTACTCTAACATGGAGGTGCTGTATAAATGGGACTTCACTAGAAGCTTTCCAAAACTGCACATTGAGGCCTTTGACTTTATTCAAGCTACTCCAAGTGACACAAAGATTAAAGAGTTTGTCTTTGACATGGCTCCTTTAAAGGCCTTAGGCCTTGATGGACTCCACCCTGTTTTTTATTAGACGCATTAGGATCTAGCAGGGTCCTCAGTGTGCAAAATTATCAAAGATATTTTTGTGGACTCTTAAAAAATTTGTGAGCTTAATGAGACCCTTCTTGTTCTTATCCTGAAAGTCAATAACATAGAGATAGTGAAGCAATTTTGACCCATTAACTTGTGTAATGTAATCTATAAGATTATTACCAAACTCATTACAAGGAAATTAAAGGGATACATGGATTATTTGGTGCCCTTTACCGATGTAGTTTTGTTCTAGGAAGACATAGTTCAGACAATATTGTGGTAGCATAAGAGGTGTTCCACTCTATCAAAAGTTGGAAGTGTAAGGCAAGAGCTCTAACTATCAAGGTTGACCTGGAGCAAGTGTATGATAGATTTTTTTGGTCCTTTATAGAAGATACCTTGTTGGATATTTGATTCAATAACTTTTTTTGCAATCTTATTAAATGGTATGTGTCACCTGGTATCATGCAAGTTGTTTTAAATGGTGTGAAGATAATAGCTTCTACCCTTTTGGAGGACTTTGTTAAGGGGATCCCTTATCCGCATACCTTTTTGTTTTGTGTATGGAAAGACTTGGCAACTTGATTTAGAGAAAGGTCACAAAGGGACGATGGAAACCTCTAAAGCTTAGTAGATATGGCCTGCCAATTTCTCATCCATTTTTTGCATATGACATAGTTTTGTTTGGGGAATCCAACAATAATCAAATGATGGTTATTCTTGATTGTCTCGATAAGTTCTACAAGGCATATAAGGAGAAGGTGAGTGTGGAGAAGACTAAATTCTCTATTTCCAACAATGTCTATTATTTGAGGTATAAAGTTTGTGTACAATTTCAAGTTTTGTCGTGTTTAACAATCTTGGGAAATATTTGGGAGTTTTGATCCTTCATTTAGACAATGACGTGTTGATTATCAATATATTATAGACATGGCTCAAAAACGGTTATCAAGTTGGAATGCTCATAACCTGTCCTTTGCAAGCAAATGAAAATAGTTCAACCAGTGCTTAGTGCATTGTCCACGTATGCGGTGTAGACTACACTGCTGCTAAAGTCTATTTGTCGGGACCTAAAGCAACTCATGAGCAACTTCCTTTGGGGCACATATAGTGAGAAACGAGCTCGACATGCTATTTACTGGGAGAAGATTTGTAAACCCGAGTAACTTGGTGGCATGGGGATTAGGAGAATTCATGACGTTAATTTTACTTTACTTATAAAACTGGTTGAGGGCTCATTAACCAACTTGAAGCCTTACATGTCTAAGTCATGCACTCTGAATATGGTTGTGGTGACAGCGGAGTTTCGGTGGTGAAAAGAAAACATAAGTCTTTTAATGTTTGGTGCATAATTGTTTCTATCTGGCATTATGTGCTTCATGGATTTAGATGGATTCTAGGCATTGGTAGAAACATTTTGTTTTAGAGACATGTCTGGCTGCCCAGGGGCAAAACCTTATAGGAATTAACAATTGCACATATAAGATAGAAGAAGAAAAAGGTCAATTCCTTCTATATTTTATTATCAATTATACATAGGAATTTATAGAATACAAGATAACATAAAATTTAGGTAAATCTAAACTAATACAAGGAAAGAATAACTGAATAATTTATTCCTAGTAAGTTTCTTAGAAATAAAAGAGAAATCCTATAAATAATAAAAATATATCATCCTAATCTATACATATCTCAAATATATTTTTCTAAAATATATTCTCGTGATTTATACATATCTCCAAAGATATTTGTAACGTCCTAAATTTATATATACTATTTACATTATAAGTTATCTTAATAATTATTTAAATTACTCTTAACACAATCAATCTAACATCATATATTTTTTATGTATTCAAAATATAACAATAGTACACACAATCTCATCTCACTTAGCGAACCTCGTTGTCTGGCAAGACCCAATGTAGTTGGTCCAGCGACAGCTGTCGCCCAACGAGGACCCCGTATTAGACTATCCCAGTAATAGGGACTTTACTCAGCGAGATACGTCGTTGGGTAAAAACTTGTTATTTCTAAATAATGTGTAATTTACTTTGAGCGAGACCTCTCGCGGGAGCAAAATTGTAAAAATAGGTTGACAAAGGCTAAAGTCGTTAGGTGAGACAACCTTGCGAGACCCTACAGATAACAAAACATTTGCTTCCAAAACCAACAACTTACTGATATATAACTCTACATTCTTGTAATATGCATATCATAATTTGTTGTCTCTCTACACTATGTTCACACGATTTCTATATAAAACATAATGGTCATATAAACTTAACAATGTCTCTAAATCCACATAACAGTATTTCTACACAACTCTTATATATATATATATATATATATATATATATATATATATATATATATACACACACATATATTTAACAATAAAATAACATCATTTGAGACTTTCAACCACAATCTGACATATTTCACTTCAGAGCATCCTGCCTCTTTTCATCATCATTATTATTTGCTCTTGTGTAAGATACAATCACCACAGTTATATAAAAAACACAAACATTGCAGGGGTAAGTTTATATAATATACAATATATCATTACATCAGTTATAAAGCAGGAAAGTTACACAACATTTATATTCAGTACAATCAACACACATTGACTGATATTAAGCAACCAATCAATCACTTTTATGTTCCACTTTAATATAAACACTCATAACTAATCAATCAAATCAAACATACTTATATTCCCCTGAATAAAATTTTTTCACACAACATGTTCAAACACAACATATTCTAGAATATCTACATTGAGTTCGGTCACTAATACGGCTTAAGACCCCTTCTAATTGGTGACAAACATAAAAAATCTCATGTGTTACTACCAATTTAAGTCTAAGCAATACTCATATGACAACCACAAACTGATGTCTAATGTCTATCTGACACTCTGGACACACAATCATTGTTTGAGTATGTCTTTTAGTCACCCCTTGCATATCTGGTACCATAACTACAATGTAAATCACAAAAATATCCTCTTGCATATATATTATTTACATTAACCTTAGTTGTGTCCCTAACATCAATGTACCTCACCAAACATATCATCCAAGGCTAAATTACCTAAATATAACTGCCCGCAACCAACAACATCAATAAATGTATCATCATCATGCATTTCAATCATATGCATTACATCACAATTGCAAATAATACAATGTCATTCCAATAATTCAATGTTAGACACAAAAAAATCAATTCAACCAAAACTAAGTTACCATATTATAGCCACCACATCTAAACTATATAATAAATCGTCTAAGTCAAAATCAAACATCACTCTCATAATAATCATTAACTACACAACACATCATATATTCGAATCCATTATCATTAATCTCCAATAACCATAATTCATTTCAATCATGTGCCAATTCTCAAAATAAATATTAGCTCAACACATCATCATGAATTCAATGCAACACTTTATCACTACACATTTATAATCAACATACATGCTATCTTAAACAACTCAACTATGAAATCCCAATATATGTTATCTCAATAAGCTATCAATAAATACGCTAACTAAATTAGTTTAAATAAAAATCAAATACACATTATATTAAATAGCTCAAAACATAATTAAAATAAATGTTATCTTAAATAACACAAAATATATTCAAAATACTCACTATCTCAAATAGTTAAAACCTCTCAACTACCAAATCACTGATCCATTGACAAAAATCAACAAAAGAGTTTCCCTTACTTATTTATCCGTCCAAAAGTCAATTAAAATATAAGGGTAAGAATCAACCCGAAGAAATTACACAAAAACCTAACAAGAATCCCAATTTCAATAGGAACCAACGAAAATTAGAATTTCCAAAAGAATCCTTTTTTTAATAAAAACAAAAGGATCGAAAACAACCAAAAAAAGGGTTAGAAAATCACGATTATACATACCTATATTAATCACCTCTCAGAATCAAGCGTAATGGAAGAGATTGCGTCTAATTTTGTCAGCTCAAAGCCTGCCATGCAAGGGAGAGAAAGTTGCAATAAAAGAGAGAAAATGGATGGTCTCGCTGGAGAAAAAGAACTCAAAAAATGAGGAAGAATAAGAATTTATGTGGTGCGATGTTGTATTTAGTAAAACAATTTGCTAAATACAACCATTCTCTCCGATAACAGATTTTCTAAAAACTTCTCAAAACTCAACTAAAACCTTCAAAAACAAAAGAATGATAATTATTCTCATATTCCCCCATTCATTAATAAAATCATCATACCTCAATTCAATCAGTAATTTAAGTATAAACTTAAAATTAACTCCCTTCACTATTTATTTTACGAATTTATGACCTATTAACTAAACAATCTTTACAATATTCTACACATATCTCAATAGCATAAGTGTTTCACGAGTGACAAATGCAGTCAATGAGTGTGAATGTTAAAGATGGTGTTTGGGATGTGGACTTGTTCAAGCAGTACCTCCCGAGTGGTGTAGTTAACGAGATTCTTAATCACCATTATGCAAATGACGAGATAAGAGTAAATCCTAGTTGGAGTCTCACCTCTAGTGGATATTTTTCCACTAAGACAACTTGTCTATTATTAACTAATGGGAATGTGCAATAATGAAAGCAAATCTGGGATCATACACAACAATGGAATGACCTACTACGTGCCTGCTTCTTTCTTTAGTTCCTCTTTCGTGGCAGCCTGAAGACGAACATCATAAGGTCTGTAGCATTACTGCTTTGTGCCTTCTCTACCAATCTACTAATGAGTTTGAAATTCATATTTTGCGTGATTGCAATGTTACTAGCATGGTTTGGGGAAAACTTAAAAAGTTCCAAAGGGATATGCCCAATCGTAAATGGTATGCAAACTTGAAAAGTTAGGTATGGCCAACCTTCACCAAAGCTGTAACAGAGATTTTCATCTCATCTTGGGGTTACTTTTTGGTCAATTTGGAATGTTAGGAATGAAGCTTGTATGCTTAACAAGGTTTTTATTCTACAAGATATCACCCACACAATCAACATAATGGTATTGGAGGTTAAACACTCAACTAGTCACATGCATTAGACATATTTCACCAAGGATGTGGGTTGGACCTTCCCAAACCATGCGAACTTAAAAAGTTCCAAAGGGATATGCCCAATCGTCAATGGTATGCAAACTTGAAAAGTTAGGTATGACCAACCTTCACCAAAGTCGTAATAGAGATTTTCATCTCATCTTTGGGGTTACTTTTTGGTCAATTTGGAATTAGGAATGAAGCTTGAATGCTTAACAAGGTTTTTATTCTACAAGATATCACCCACACAATCAACACAGTGGTATTGAAGGTTAAACACTCAACTAGTCACATGCATTAGACATATTTCACCAAGGATGTGGGTTGGACCTTCCCAAACCATGCGAACTTAAAAAGTTCCAAAGGGATATGCCCAATCGTCAATGGTATGCAAACTTGAAAAGTTAGGTATGGCCAACCTTCACCAAAGTCGTAATAGAGATTTTCATCTCATCTTTGGTGTTAGTTTTTGGTCAATTTGGAATGTTAAGAATGAAGCTTGAATGCTTAACAAGGTTTTTATTCTACAAGATATCACTCACACAATCAGCATAGTGGTATTGGAGGTTAAACACTCAACTAGTCACATGCATTAGACATATTTCCCTAAGGATGTAGGTTGGACCTTCCCTAAGGAAGGTTGGACAAATGTAATGTGGATGGTTCTTTCAAATAAGGAGGCTATATGGTGGCCTGTGGTAGTATGTTTAGGGATGAAAGTGGAGGATGACTACGCGAATTTGGGCACAATTTGGGTAAATGAACTATCTCATCAACTAAACTATAGGCTACACTCACAACATTACAACCAGCTAAAAATTGAGGAATCAACAAAATTTGGGTAGAAATTGACTTCAGTGTTGCAGTTCAACTCAGTAACAAACGATATCCTTCTTCTCACGTGCATGCCTCTCTTCTTAATGGGGTTCAACAATTATGCAATCAAGAGCGGCAAGTCTCTATCACACATGGGTTGTGTGAAGGAAATCAAGTAGCGAATTGACTTGAAAACTAGCAATTGACCAACCTTTAGAACTTCATGTCTTTTATGATCTCCTCAAGGCTGTATTTTTCTGCTCTAACATGATTTTATCAGGGGTTTTTTTCCTGTAAAGTAATTTTCTAATTTTTGTGTTTTGGTCGTTTGGTCTCCCATTACAAAAAAAGAAGAAAAAAAGTTGTGTTTAAACTTTGAACAATACCAATATTTCTCCTCCTTTAAAGAAAGGTAAAAAGCTATTAGGAGAGCTTTTTATAAAACTTATTTTTTAAGCTTTCTCCCTATAAATTGTTCTTATATTTTTCTTTTAGTCCCTTAAATTTGAGTAAGCTCTGCTCTTTTCTTTATTTTTTAAATTTGAATATATTTTTAGTCCCTAAATTTAAAAATAAAGTATTTTAATTATCTTGAAAATAATGTTTTAGTCTTTAAAGGTTAAAATCACATTTTTTTTCCTAAAATTTAAAATGATTTCTATAGTTTTTAAAATTTAAAAATATTTCTTTAGTCTATCAGTTTAAAAATAATTTGTAGTATTTCAAATTTAAAAATGATTTATAGTCTTCCTAACATAACAATAACGTTGACAAGCTAATGATCGAAATAAACTGTACCAAAATTTACCAAAATAGATTTATTAAAAATCAAGGACTAAAAATGAAATTTAAATTTAGAGATTAAAACAGTATTTTTAGATTTAAGGGTTAAGAATATCTTTAAATTCGGAGGAATGAAAATTATTTCTTAATCTGAGGAACTAGCAAATTATTTTAAATTTAGGAGACTAAAAAAGTATTTATTAAATTTGGGGGATGGAAAATATTTTACAACGTTGACATAAATATTAAATATTTCACATGACAATTGCTAGTGTGAGTTCTGTAAGGCACGCCAATATATTTGTTTTTCAAAATTTTAGAACAAAAATAATTATTTTCAAAAATTAGGATCACATGCACAATTATTCCAAATTTGAAGGATTCAAACATATCTAAAGTGAAGTGTAAAGAATATATTTAAGAAAAATAACATTGTAGATAAAAGAGAAACGTATTTTTATTATTTTTAATTATATTTAATTTAAAAGTTTTAAATTTTAAAAAAATATAAAATACTCGTATAATTTATCCAAGCACCACTTTTTTATAATCCTTTATAGATAAACACTCTATATATATAATTGTCTCCAATTATTTTTTATAAGTTTATTGGAACATCCCTATTGGACTTGTTTTTATTTTTTTAAAAAAAAAATTAAACCAAATAATATTTATACAAATGTTTAAAAATTATAAATTCATTATGTATTACATTATTTTTTTTAATCACAATTTATCATTTATATAATTTTTAAGATATTAATTTAAAAGTGAATAGATTTATTATAAATGATAATTTGTATTCGAATAATAATATAAAATATTTTACATAGTTGATGCACTATCTATTTTCTTTTATATAAATATACTTATTTTTTAAAGGAGTTTATTTTAAAATGTAAATATTATGTAAATTTATTTTGCATGATTTTTTTATTTATAAATATTGATTAAAAAATAAAAATTTATCAAATAACCTTTAATTTAAAAGAAGTTGTTAAATTAAAAAGATTAAATTTGAAAAATAAATTATATTTATATTTTTAAGCTATAGTTTTTTATTATATCTTAAAAATATTTTATTTTAAAAACGAATAGGGTAAGTAGAACCTTAGATTTATTTATTACAAAATTAAATGATGAGTTTTATTCAAATTATTTTATTAAAAAGTTGAAGCTAATTTATGTTATAATCATAAAATTTATTATATTTTTATAAGATTATAAAATTGAAACTAATTGACCTCGAATATTGATAACTTATTTTTTATCTCTTTTCAAATAAATTTCAAGATTTTAATTTTAAATGTAATTTAATTTGATTTAGACTGGATTTGGTTAAGAGAAAAAAACATACACGATGAAAATAAAGTAAAAGTAGTTAAATATAAATAGTAAAAGATTATGATGTATTCTTCGGCGAAATTAATGATTATTATGAAAATAAATGAAAGAACGTGCATTTAACCTGCCCGAGTGGAATCGAGAACTCGGAGGCACGAGTGATAACCACAAGAAACCACTTGGCTGGAGGGTGCAATGCAAGACCATCAGTAGCAAAATTTTCCCTCTCTTCTCCCTTTTTTATCTCACAACCCTAACCTCTCACCCAACCCCACACTCTCTCTACCACCTCACACGTCGTTTCGCACGATCCCAACAAACCCTAAACCTTTCACCAAACACCAAAATCTCTCTGAGAAACCGCAGACACAGAGAGTCGCTTCCGATTCGACGATGGATCCTCCCGTCGTGAGATCCAGGGGCCGCCCGCGCAAACGGAGAAGAGAAGAGGATGTAACCGTCGCTGAGGCGAAGAAGAGGCCACCTGTTGCATTGGTAGGTCGATACGTGCTCAAAGAGTTCCGCAGAAACACGGTTCTTCTCGGTAAAGTCGCGCGTTACGAGACTGGATTGTACAGAGTCGTATATGAGAGTGGCAGCTCCGAGGATTTAGATAGCTGCGAGATTCGGAGGATACTTTTACTTGACAGCTATTTCGACGACGATTTAATTCGGAGGAAGATTGAATTGGAGGAATCCGTGTTGCCAAAGATCGCAGAGGAACCGGAGAAAGGTTCCAGAGAATTGCGCGGCGATTTATCAGTTGAGAACGTCGAGGAACCAGATGAGACGGATAACGCCTTGTCCGGTGAAGCTAGGGATTCGAGTTCCGATGCCGATACGTCGCTACTGTCGCCGCCGATGCTGCCGCAGTCTTCTGGAACAATTGGCGTTCCGGAACAGTGCGTTTTGAATCTCTTTTCGGTTTACGGATTTTTACGGTCATTTAGCATTCGTCTATTTCTGAGTCCGTTTACTTTGGACGAGTTTGTCGGCGCTTTAAACTGCAAAGTTTCGAACACATTGCTTGACGCTATTCACGTTTCGCTGATGCGTGTTTTGAAACGTCACCTTGAAAATATTGCACCAGATGGCTCGCGGCGTGCAACAAAATGCCTGAGGTTCTTACGTCTCTTACTGTTTTTTGTTTCCATTTTCGCATTTGATTTAGTTTTAGGACTAAACCTAGATTCGTTTGTTTTGGTACTGTTTTCTTATTAGAATTTAGTAATTTACTGTGCCTGCTGAGTTTTGTCCTTAGTTTTACTGCTGCAGCTTTTCCTCATCTGTCTCCAATCATACTTACTATGTTCTAGACCATCGTGTGGTAATTTGATGTACCGGATGTGATGTTTCATTTTATTTGATTGTGGTAGAGCACAACTGTTCTATTTGTGTTTCCGATATCATTGTTGGGGCTTGTAGATCGTGGCGTTAGTGAGGTGATTTTATGTACTAGTTTGTTATTTACTTATGTTCCATTTCTTTGATTGATGGGAAAACACTGTTCTATGTTATATTCCCATTTTTCGTTCTTTAGGGCTTGACGGAGTACATGGATGCCCTTTAGTCTACTGGTTAATGTGTTTTCTTCTTGTTTAGAGTCCAAAAACACAGAAGGCATGATGTTATATGTGTTCTTTTAGTGAGATGAGAATTGTAGACGAATTTTGAAGCAATTAAATGTCTAGTTTAATCTGTTGAATAATTTTTATAGAGGACAAGACATCTGTTATCTTCACCTGATTGTAGCCCATTCTTATAATATGTCTCAACTCTCAATATATGTTCACCATCGCATATGCCCTAGTGTTGTTCTATTTATGAGTGTTTTTAATGTTTAAAAAAAATATTAATTGGAGTATGTATTTTTTTTTTTCAGGTGCAGTGATTGGAATTTGCTCGATGCTTTGACTTGGCCTGTTTTTCTGTTCCAGTATTTAGCAATTTTTGGTTACACAAAGGGACCTGATTGGAAAGGATTTTATGATGAAATCTTTTATGGCGAGTATTATTTATTGCCTGCAAGTAGGAAATTGATGATATTGCAAATTCTCTGTGATGAAGTTTTGGCATCTGAGGAGTTAAAAGCTGAAATGAACATGCGTGAGGAATCAGAGGTTGGGATTGATTATGATAATGAAGATAGCCTTCCTGCTGAAAATGGGCCAAGAAGAGTCCATCCAAGATATTCCAAAACTACTGCCTGTAAGGGTAGTGAAACTAAGAAGTACGTCTCAGAATTGAATGCTGAGGATAGTGATGTGGATGGAAATGGAGATGAATGTCGCTTATGTGGCATGGATGGGACCTTGCTTTGTTGTGATGGTTGTCCTGCTGTTTATCATTCGCGGTGTATTGGTGTGATGAAGATGCATATACCAGAAGGGGCATGGTATTGTCCAGAGTGTAAAATAAATATGATTGGGCCTACGATTGCACAGGGAACTTCGCTCAAAGGGGGTGAAGTATTTGGAAAGGATCTTTATGGGCAAGTTTTCATGGGTACTTGTGACCACTTACTGGTGTATGTTTAACATCTTTTTTGTGTTTATTCCACTCCTTTTGTTATTTTGGATGAAACTCACCTACTCTGAATTTGTGATTTGGTTTTTTATTTCTATTTTTCTTTTTGCTATCATTGTTAGTTTTCACTATATATGCACTTGAAAAAATTGAGGTTTGATTTTGTGATTTTTTTTATTGCAGTCTCTGTGTCAAAAGTGACAAATTTTGTCTTAAATACTACAATCGGAATAACATTCCTGATGTTCTCCAAGTCCTTTATGCATCTGAACAACATAGACCTATGTACAATGTTATTTGCATGGCAGTGTTAGAATATTGGAATATTCCACAAAGTTTCTTACCCCTTCGTGTCACAATAGGACCACAAGAAAACTCAACTAATACAATGACAGATGTGAAGCTTCCTCGTATGGTTGAAGAAGAGCATAAAGCTGTTAGTTTCCGGAATGAAGAATACAGTTTAATGTTGGCAAATGGGATTTGTGGTGATAATTTGGTGCCATCTCTTGATGCTTCATTGGTTGCAACTCAAAGTCCTGCTCCTGGAAGCAGTGGCAATATAAGAACTACTGTGAATTTGAAGGTTCATGAAGAAACTGTAATAGATTCAATTGTTTCAACTGTTAACCATCAGTCTGACCCAAAGTGTCCAAATTCTGTTAATAGATCAGCTACAGTAAGCCCTGCCATGTGCACATTGGTTAGCAGGCAATTTAATAATTATGGGCACACAAATGACACAGGGTTACCTATTAATTTGTCTTTGCAAACTAAAGGTGATCAATCTGCTTTTGGAAAGTGCCAAGGCAGTGTAACCAATGATTTTGTGTACATGGGTTACTCCTATAAACCACAGTCATACATTAATTGCTATATGCATGGTGATTTTGCTGCATCTGCTGCTGCTAACCTGGCTGTTCTTTCTTCAGAGGATTCTAGATCTGAGGGTCATGTGTCTAAAGCAACATCTGGAAACACTAGTTTGCTAGCTAAAGCATTCTCCCAAACAGCTTCACGCTTCTTTTGGCCGAGCTCCGAAAAGAAGCTTGTGGAGGTTCCAAGAGAGAGGTGTGGCTGGTGCCTTTCTTGTAAAGCCCTTGTTTCAAGCAAGAAAGGGTGCATGTTAAATCATGCTGCTCTAAGTGCAACCAAATGTGCAATAAAAATCCTTTCTGGTCTTGGTCCTATAAGGAGTGGAGAAGGAATCATCCCTAGTATTGCAACTTATGTTATATATTTGGAGGAAAGTTTACGTGGTTTAATAGTCGGTCCCTTTCTAAGTGAATATTATAGAAAATATTGGCGTAGAAAAGTGGAACGAGCCACATCATATAGTGATATGAAGCCCTTTTTACTCAAAGTGAGTGACTGCTATTATTTTTAAATCATGGAGTTAGGCCCTGTTGTGGGTGGTTTTTGGTTTTTAGTTTTGAAATTTATAAAAATAAAAACTAGTTTTGGTTTTAAGTTTGAATTTTTAAAAACAACATTGTTTTGGTTTTTAAATTTTAAACTTTGTTTTCAAATCTTAACCAAATAGAACTTTTCCTTCTTAGAAGCTGAAAATTAACAATTAATGACCGACGGTTGGTATCAGGGGTAGAGGTTGAAGGTGGCGGTTGGTGACTACTAGTTGGAGGTGGTGGTTGGTGATTGGAGGTGGCGGCCGGTGATCTCCGGTCGAAGGTGACGGCCGGTGACCGACAATTGAAGGTGACGATGGGTGACTGTCAATCGGAGGTGGTGGCGGATGTTCGTCGATCATAGGTGGTGGTTGGTGATTGTCGATCATAGGTGGTGGTCTGTGATGGTTGGATGTGACAGCCGGTGACCATTGGTCAGAGGTGGGGACCGATGATCGCCTGTCGAAGTAACGGCCGGTGACCTTTGATCGTAGGTAACGGCCGGTGATTGCTGGTCAAAAGTGGTGGTCAATGGTGGCAAGTAAACTCAAATGACGAGCTTGAATAAAAACATAAATCTGAAAACTAAATTTTATTGTTTTTGAAATTGAGTGAAAATTCTTTCGAAAATAAGTAAAAAACCAAATAGAACAATTTTTTATCGAACATATTTCTGTTCTCAAAATACATTTTTAATGTATGGACTCCATGTTGCCTGCATTTCTTGCACTTGTTAAATGTGCAGATTTGTAAATCATCCGTTTTTTGTTCATTGATGAATTTCAGCTTGAGGAGAACATTCGAACTATTGCATTGTGTGGGGACTGGGTGAAGTTGATGGATGATTGGTTGGTTGAATTTTCTACTGTGCAAAGTGCTGCATGCACTCTTGGAACAACACAGAAGCGTGCTACATGTGGTAGGCGTAAGAAACAGTTATCTATCAATAAAGTTACAGCTGGTGTTTGCCATGAAAATTTTACCTGGTGGCACGGTGGAAAATTTGCCAAATCTGTATTTCAGAAAGCTGTTTTGCCAAAATCCATGGTCAGAAAAGCAGCCCGCCAAGGTATTCTTTGAGTTAATAGTATATAATTCTTAACTGGAAGTTGATTATTCGCTAAACTGGATTGATGCATGTTCAATCAATTATTGATTAACCATAAAGTGAAGTGGAAATCTTTTTCCAAAGTCACACCAATTGGTCATTTTCTCTTTAAATTTTATTATTTAAATGCATTAAAATATAAATTATTGTTAATTTCTAAATCTATCAATGTTATTAAAGCAACAAATATATTTAATATTTACCATGAGCTTCAAGTCAAAAATCAGGAGTTCAAGACGAATTGTGTATATCAAACTTGAATTTGATATAATAGGGTTGCATCTACATATCCTGCAATGCATTTTTATTTGATTTGATTTTCATCCTGTCTGTTCCTACCTGCTGACAAATATTTGGCTTGTTTTGAAGTAATTTAAATTTGTATTATTGGAATAAAAGCACAAGCACTGATCATTGTTGGCAACAGGCGGTTTGAGGAAAATTTCGGGTATTTTCTATGCTGATGGCTCTGAGATTCCTAAAAGAAGCAGACAGCTAGTTTGGAGAGCTGCAGTTCAAATGAGTAGAAATGCATCTCAGCTGGCACTTCAGGTATCATTTTATTTAGTAAGTAATATAATATGTTTCTGTATTTTTTGCATCAGCACGTTGGATTTAGAAGTATTTGATTTGATGATATTTCAGGTCCGGTATCTAGATTTTCATATCAGATGGAATGATCTGATTCGTCCTGATCATAACTTCCAGGATGTGAAAGGCCAAGATACTGAAGCTTCTGCTTACAGGAATGCAAATATTTGTGATAAAAAATTTTCGGAGGGAAAAATTTTGTACAGAGTAGCCTTTGGAAGCCAAAAACATCTTCCTTCTCGGGTAATGAAGAATGTAGAAATAGAGCAAGATCCTGAAGGAAAGGAAAAATATTGGTTTTCTGAAACACGCATTCCTTTATATTTGGTAAAAGAGTATGAAGTACGCAACGGAAAAATGCTATCTGATAAAGAGTACCTGCATATTACATCTCAATTGCACAAAAGACGGTTGAAAGCTACCTACAAGGACATATTTTTTTACCTTACCTGCAAGCGAGACAAATTGGACATGTTATCATGCTCTGTATGTCAGCTGGGTGTATTAATTGGGTAATTACCTTTACATAGTTACTGTTTTGTTGTTGTGTTTATATGCTGTTCCTACTTTTCTCTTTACATCTGTTCTCTCTAAAACCACAGTTTTCTCTTGGTTTAATTTCAGGAATGCTCTCAAGTGCTGTGCCTGTCAAGGTAACAAGTCTCAAATTTTTTTCTAAATGAGATTTTTTCAATTTCTTATAAAATGAATCATCCTGTCTGCTCCATTGAATAAATACACATGAATGCCCATACATAAAGAAGCTACCCCCTTGTAAGGGTTTTTAAATTCTAATTCAATTTTTTTGTTGGTTAATATCTGATATGGGGTTTACTTGCTTTTATTTTGTTTGACTTTGTACGTATCTTGTTTTAATGTTTTATTTCATATGGGCATAGGTTATTGTCACGCTGGTTGTTCTGTAAGTTCAACAGTCTCTACATGTGAAGAAGTTGAGTTCTTGGCCACATGCAAGCAATGTCATCATGCCAAATTACTTACTAAAAAAGAGTCCTGTAATGAATCTCCAACTAGTCCCTTACTCTTACAAGGACAAGAACATAGCACTTCGATTGTTCTGAAGGGGCCAAAGCCTAAATGTGATGGTCAAGGATTGATGTCTACAAGAACGAAGAATAGTCGACTTGACATGAAACAAGTTGCTTCTGATTTCCCTTTGGAAATGAAAGGCCGTAGCAGAAACTGTTCTTGGGGTATTATATGGAAAAAGAAGAATAATGAAGATTCAGGCTTTGATTTCAGGCTAAAGAACATACTTCTAAAGGGAGGTGCAGGCCTGCCTCAATTGGAGCCTGTTTGTCGCTTGTGCCATAAACCATATAGGTCTGATCTAATGTATATTTGCTGTGAAACATGCAAAAGTAAGTTTTTTATTCAGTTAACAAATGACAACATTTTCAACTGCTTGCCCTTTATTTATCTAATTTCAGAGTTTTACAGATTGGTACCATGCTGAAGCTCTTGAACTTGAAGAGTCCAAACTTTTTGATGTGCTGGGCTTTAAATGTTGCAAGTGTCGCAGGATAAAGTCGCCTGTGTGTCCTTACTCTGATTTGTTTTACAAAACCCAAGAGGGCAAGAGGTCACACTCAAGGGCTTCAAAGAAAGAGCACTTTGGGGCAGATTCTGATTCTGGTACACCTATTGACATGAGAACATGTGAGCCTGCAACTCCTTTCTATTCGGCAGGGGATGCCTCTAGACAAGATTACAATCCTCTTCTGTTCTCCCTTTCAAGTGTTGAGCTGATTACTGAACCCAAGTTAGCTGCAGATCTTGCAAGTAATACTGTTTCTGGGTCAGGGCTTCTGAATTTGCCTAAACATGAGAGGGAGAATTGTGTTTCTTTTAGGGGTAATGTTCATGCTGAGTTTTCAAGAAGCACTGAAATGGTGTCCAAATCTGTAAAAGATTTATCACCTGTAGAATACGGCTTTTCTAACTGCAATCTTCTGAATGACTCTGAAACTGTAAATTATGATGAATTCGTAGATTTTGAACCTCATACGTACTTCTCTCTGACTGAACTGCTGCACTCAGATGATACTAGTCAATTTGGGGAAGCTAATGCATCTGGGCACTTATCAGGTTATTTGAAAAATTCTTGTATATTAGGTGTTCCTGAAGAATGTGGGACTGTTAATTTAGCATCTAATTGTGAGTCTGCAAATTCATTACAAGGAAATGTTAATTGTCGGCAATGCTCACAAAAGGAACCGGCCCCTGATCTTTCTTGTCAGATTTGTGGGATTTGGATTCACAGCCAATGTTCACCCTGGGTTGAATCACCTTCTCGGCTTGGATGTTGGAGATGTGGTGATTGCCGGGAGTGGCGATAGCAGATTTTGTATGTCATCCTGTCCAGTGAGAGTTCTCTCGGGTTGGTAGTAAGATATGGTAATTTGCCAGGAATGGCGATTGCATGAGTTGAATCAAACAAGCTGGCTAGTATGTGTGCATTGATGATTGGATCTGGAATGAGTTGAATCCATTGCCGTGGAACTTTGAGGTTAACTGACCGCTGCAGATTGCTATGAATGTTTTCTTTAGTGCTTAAATGATTGCAGCTTCGCCGCAGCTGATAGTCTGAGAAATTTTGAGTTCCGACATGTTTCCAACCTGCGGACCCTGGAACCATATAGGTTTATACTCCTCGGCTACATTGTCCCAGGATTCTCATACGAATTTGCTCTGACAATGGAAGATAAGCAGATTTTTATGTTGCTTATCTGGCTGAATTATCTGTATAGATTCATATTTTTTAGGAGGTCGGCCAAAATTGAAACCGTCACCTTTTAGGATCTTAGCTCAAGCTGTGAGTGCCTCGTGAGCTTCCCTTTTACCCGCCCCCCGCCAAAAGTCATTCTTTAACACTAAAGTGTACAAGCGCTTTCCTCTGCATATTATTCACTCCCTAGGTTCCTAACACTCTCTGCTATACTAATTAATATAGGCTTTTGTGAGTTTAGTGTTTTCCCAAGTTTATTTACATTTCGTCTTCTAATACAGGGACAGGGAATATGTGAATTGTCTATAATTTATTTCAAAAATTAACATTTCAATTTTCTCATTGTTATGGCCAATATTTTATTATTTCAACGTAGAAAACCCAGTTTTCGTGTGGGTAATTTGTTTCAATTTTTTAATATAAGATAATAGTTTTTTATGTTTTTAAATTTAAAATATTGTTGAACATAATTTCATCGCATTTTTTTTCGTGGTGATCGGTGGCTGGCAACGGAAATTACAAGTGACAACTTTAAATATAAATTTTAATTTATTTTTATTGTTTTTTTAAATTAAAGATTTTTTTATAGACAAATGTTAATCCGTGAGTTATTTTAGTGGTGAATTTAAATTCATAATTTTTTTTTTCACTTGGTTTTCAAAGACATTATTAGTAGATCAGTTTTATAACTATAAAATTGAAGAGATTGTTTGCAAAATGATAAAAAAATTAAATTACAATTGCATTTTTGTAAGAGTATTAACTGTGGTGTTGGAGAATTTAACAGACTAATAAAAAAAAGTTTAGATTAGTATTTATTTAAAGTAATATTAGAATAAATTTATAATTGTTTTATTGGAAGAAGTAAGTTAATTTAAAGAATATAAAAAATTAAATCGATTAATAAATTGAAAAGAGTATTTTCAACCTTCAAAATATATAATTGTTTGACGAGGAAATACATTTACTATAGCACTAAAAGTTCAGCCGCCATCAAAATGATCGAATTAATAATCCCAGATTAATTGTTAATTATTGAATAAAAATACAAATTTAATTTAAATATAATTATATTATTTTATATAACATTCAATTTTTTCTTTGTAAATTTTATACAAGGACATTTTTTAATTATTAAAATTAAGAAAAAAGGAAAAAAAGTTACATGTTAAAATTTTTTCATTAACAAAAAATTAAATAATTAACATTTGTCTACTCACAAAAACTACAAGAGTTTTTTATTATTTTTTAAACCAAACATTTTGGAAAACTAGAAAAACATTTCAAATTAAACAAAATATTTTACCAAAGAGATCCTAAAATTTTTAAAAAACTTCTATTTGAAAAATGTATAGTGCCTACTTTATTTTTTTTAAAAAAATATTTTTAGAAATTCAAGTTTCAGAGTCCTTAAGTTTTACAACAAAAACAAAATTAAGGAATGGTTTAGAAAATACGTGATTATTAATGTTCAATTGAACTGATAGATTGATTGTATTTAAGGTTTAATTTTTTCTTTTCTAAAATTATGTTACTTTTTTTAGTTTATGTATGTTTTTTATTTTACCTTTATAATTTCTTTTTTAATTTTTAGTTCCAATAATAGTCTTTATTTTTCATCTTAGCGTGTATATATATATATATATATATATATATATATATATATATATATATTATAGAGAGGAAAAAAAAGAAAAAAGGCCTATCTACATATATTTTAAAATAATTTTACAAAGTATAAATGGTAAATTTATTAACTTTTATAATATCCATCTTAAAGTCACATATTAACAAAAACAATAAATAAAAAGATTATGCAAACGATGATTTATAATTACTGATAATATA
This sequence comes from Psophocarpus tetragonolobus, assembly GCA_037954015.1. Lineage (NCBI taxonomy): Eukaryota > Viridiplantae > Streptophyta > Magnoliopsida > Fabales > Fabaceae > Psophocarpus > Psophocarpus tetragonolobus. The sequence continues at coordinate 90,913,080 of CM075690.1, forward strand.
AAATATTTTTATATGCATACCATTAAACTTATGAAAAAGATCATCTCATCAGAAAATAAAAAACCATTAAATTAAAATTAAGGGAAAAATTAAAAACACTTTAAATTTAAATAAAAAGAAATTTCTAAGATTCATAAAACAAAAATCAAATACCTAAAATATTTTATTTTTGACATCTTAAAATATCTCATCATCTATGTTACCATTTTGCGTAACAAATCACAATTATTAAAGATAATGTTAACAAATAATAGTAAAATTTTTCATATGCAATAACTCCTTTGACGTTTGAAACTTAAAGCATTTTATGATTGTATTTAATGACGATTTATATTTCAAAAGATAATTTTTTCACCCAATGAACATAATTAACTAGAAGTAATCCAATAAATATTTTTAGTTCAGTTATAATTTTCACAATAAATTAAAGATAATATGACAAATTAATAGTAGAATTTTTCATAGGCAATAACTTGACTTTGAAGTTTGATCCTTAAAGCATTTGACCGCAAAAAATAAAAATGCATGTCCTTACTCCACAAGCTATTATTGTATATAATGTGAAAATAACAATTTCAAACTTACAATTGTTTCTATCAAAGGCAATATCTTACATGCTATCACAAACAATCCAGTGAAACTGGGAAGGGGAAAAATATGAGAAAACCGAAAACCCTCGCCCAACTGATATAAAATCTCACTTAAAAGGACAATCACTTTGTGCAGAAAGAATCTCAAAAATGCCCACCAACCCAGAAATCCCTGCTCAAACACTCAGCTGGTAAACAAGCTCACTCGTAATTCCGCCAGCCCTTGCATCATGATTTTGTCGTCTATCCACCTCACTAGCTTGAGGGAAACATGGGTTAGGCTGTGTAGATCAGGTTTACAATTTGTGTAATGACTGATGATAACGAACACCTTTATGTTGTCATAAAAGAGCAGCCAACATTGCCCCAGGATCCGTCAATGCTGCGGGAGCACTGCCTGGTTGAGCCATTGGGGGAGATGTTGGAGCTGGTTGCGTTGGAACACGGGTTGCAGAGGGAATGCTGACTAATTGGTCCTTGATGAACTCCTTCAGCCTGCAACACAATACAAGAATGATCAGTAAAATCTAGAATCTATAGACGGAATCCTTTGAGTAGATCACTAATCACATACTCAAATGTTAGTGTTGGGTCCCCTGAAGCAACTGTCATTCGCAGCTGGGTTCTATCTGCTGGGTCTGTTTCAATTCTTATCTGCACATCATTCACCAAAAACAATGTTAAAACAACTACATCAAGTAAGGTTAAACCAGAGTTTCAAAATGATAAACAAGTAATGAAACAGCAATGCCAAACTACTAATGCTCATGCAGGAGGTATAAAACCAATGCAGGATATAACAACTTGATCATTATGATCTTGAAGGTGAAAAACGCTGCTTCCATTTTATTTAAGAAATCATGACTATTCTAGTATGGACAGGGACTGCAATGCAAGATATGTAGTTCAACATATGTACTTACTAAACAGAGCATTGCCCTTGTACTTTCTGAATAAAATGTTGTACTCGCAACAAGATTGTTTGGATTGGGATCCTTAAGCACATAAATAGCAAAGACAATATGTAAGTTAGTAGTTGCTAAAGAATGTCAGGGAAAATAAACAAAAAAGTAAAGAAGAGGGATTTCAATATCATACAAGCCCTGGGCAAACTGTCAAATGGTAATTATTGAACAAGTTCGCCATATCAAGCAGTGGAAGTGGTCTAACACCTCTAACCTGCAAAACCAAAAGGAAAGATGAATCAATGATTGCATGATCAGAAATAACAAGCAAGCAAAGCTGTCACAACACAAGTACATAATGCAGAAAAAATACCACTTCTTGAAGCTTCAAAGGTGGTCCAGGAAGTGATCTCCATTGAGGAAAAAATTCTTCAGCAGATATAGATATAGACTGAAGAAATTTATTTAGGACAGCAGGCAGGCGAAGCTTAACATTGACCTATGAAGCAACATAGATAAATATACGTCAAGTAAAATAGTATTTTATGGGAGGAAAATGGAGGGAAGGGGATATATTTTGTTGAACTCTTTTTAGTTCAAGATTTTGGTGGAGAGGAAAGGAGGATAAAATCCCTTCTCACTCAATTTTGATGGACTAATTTCGTAATAAAATCTTTAGTGACAAAATAATATTTTTAAGGACTATCTTAATAACTAAAATTCTAGGAGGACTAATGTACTGATGCATTTTTAAAAGGATTAATATGGTGATGCATGTAACTTGGGAGCAAAATTGAGGTTTTCTCTTTGTTTTAATAACTAGGAAGTAAGATAAAAAAAAAAAATCCCCAATGGAAGTACACCTACCACTATTCAATGATATTTTTACAATAAGTCAGCATGATAAAGGCTCTAAGTCCAATGCTTGACTTCCTAAGAGATATATCTCAAGATAAATTCGAGCTTATGCAACATAAAGTTGCCAACTTGCATTTTTTTTTTCTGACTAGCCTTGGAAGCATATGATCAACTAAACTATATCAGGAATTTGCAAATTTGACAAAAAGAGTTTAAGTTTAAGTACCATATCGTTACCAAACTTGTAGGAGAAGTCAAGAACTGCAACATCCCTGCTTGGGTGGAGATTAATGACCTCAAGTGGGCATTGCACCTATACAATATCAAAAGAGGGAAATGTAACTTCCAAACAATTAACAAAAACAGAATTGGAAAGCAACAGTAACAAATGGATTCTCACTTGTGCACGGGGAGGTATAGTTTCTGGTACAAGAGAGAGCTCCATCTTCAAATGAGTGGGAGGCAATATTAAAGCTTGAACAGAGACAAGAGGAGAAGTGTTCTTGTTTCCCAAGAAAAGAACAAGATGCCCATGATGAGCTCTCCATTCTGCTTTAATGCCAATCTGTGCCAACATATATACAAAAAATCTAAGAACACAAGTTTAAACAGCAAATATTCATGATCAAATTTAAAACAAAAAAAATAGAGAACATTAGAAAAAAAATGAGAAAATACCTGAATATAGGGATCCTCGTATAGAACACCACTATCCTTTACACACAAAGCATGAAATCTTTCAGCAATATTTCCAATTGGCTGCACATACAAACGGTGCAAGTCATATTCCAATTCCGACAAATTATTTTGTAGTAATATGCTTCTGATGTTGAACAATGGAGAACAGAATCTAGTAAAAAAATGACATGTTCAAAAAGTTTTGGTGTAATAATGTGGTCCATCATCAATAATAGTAACATGTAAACAAAATATACGAAAAAACAATATTCAAATGGAATTTTGCGGTAGCATTCATTTAGCATGTCAGATTAAGCAAAAGACTTCATTACTTATTTGGGTGTTTAAACCAAAATGAAGTACCTGCACAGAATTGGCCTGTTCTCCAGCAGGTACTATGGCTGCGGCTTCAATCCCAGTTCCTTCCAATCCCGAATTTGAGCTTTGCTGGGGGTGGACACTGCTACTGGGAGGGCCCTCAATAGCCAATGGACCCAAGAGATCACCAAGGAGATCTGCAGAGGAAGGTTGAGAATCTACGTTACTCAAAGTCCCATTTTCCTGGGATAATCTTTGACCTGCTGAACTATCATCCTGTATAGAAAAGTAGGGGGTCAAACTTTGACAAATGATCCAGAAAAAAATACACAGTGGAGGGAGCAACTAACCACATTACTGCTCATGCTGGACATTTTTGCAAGGCTAAGTTGACCAACAGGTGGAGTTCCATTAGTATGACTTTGTTCTGTTACAACCAAAGCATTAGATGTTTGAGATTGCTGTTGAGTTCTTAACTTTATGGCACTTAGTTCCGCAGTATCAATTTCAGTGTCTTCAGCCTTTTTAATCAACGCAGACTGAATTGAAAGAGTATAAATCCATGAGTGTTATACAGTAGATTATACAAGGGATCATGTAAAATTTCAAACAAGTCTTTTAATCAATATTGCTAGAAAACCTGTCGTTCAGGGAATTTAGGCATTTCGGCCAATATATCCATTAGAGCTGCACCTTTTCTACTCAATGCAAAATATTCAACTGCTCTTTGCTGTATTTCCACTTCAATTGAGCTTTCATATCTGAAGATGAGCCAATAGGTTAGAAGAACCTATGGCATTATGAAAAACCATAGAAAAAAATCATACTAACAAAATAATTGAACATAGCAAAGGTAAATCTCACTTCTTAAATATTGTCCATATCTGATTCTGTAATTCAGGATCTGGTGGTTGGCTGTGCATCAGAATTTTAGCATATGTTGACAAAAGAATAGAAATAGTAGAAGTCCTGAAAATAAATCACATCTTGTAAGGTGTTTAGGAAAAAAATGGACTTCAATGAAATAAATTAGGTTGTGATTCCCCTTACGATACAGTAGGAAGCTTCTCATGTATAATGCTAAATATTTCCTTTGGACTGCATCCAGGCCGTCTTGCTAGAAGGTGTCCAAACTCTCCAAGTATGTATGCACTGACCTGTAGAAGTGTATTCACATGCAAAAAATCAACTATAAATTATTTAGTAATTGTGATTCATGAATGAATCAATATAAAGTAAAATACTAAATGAAGTCCATAATTACAGAAAGAAATACTTATTGGCATTCGTCATATTTCATGAGATTACGGAAGTTCAACATAAACAGATCACTAAGCAAAAATGCCACTGTTTTGCTCTAATATGATTACATACTTCTAACCCATTTTTCAGTTTTAGAAGCCCTCATCAATAAGTAGCACTTCACAGAAATATTGTCTATAAAAACTAGTAGTATCCAGATAATTAAATATTAATGAAAGAAATACAAACCTTAACCATTGTCTCATGTATAGCGGGTTTGTCAAGATATTCTCGAGCTTTTGCAGCAGCATAAGGCTGATAAAGACATAAAATGCCTGTGAATGATGTGTAAATTAGGAACCAGTACCATAGTTAATACAAGTTTCAAATGCACCTGTAAGTCTTCATTGTTTGTAACAAACTGCACCACCCGAAACCATATGTCATCACTAACAAAATCTCCAGCCTTATCAATTAATTGAAGAATGACATCAACATACCTGCATAAAAGGGATGGTATGATATTGATGTAGATATTGCATAAAGAATAAGTTCTAGGAAATTTTTTGTACCAAAATATGGGGACAACAGGTTTATTGATTCTAATCAACATATACGGAACAAAAGTTTTATATAAATAAAATCTTGCAATACTTTAGAGTTGCAGAAAATGTTTAGAAATTCAAATTATCACTTTTCACCTCACATGTTCATAAAGAATGCATACTAGTATTTCCTCTAATTGGAACCCACTAATTTCTAAATTGATTGTATATTTTGCCATAAAAATTCTGATTTGACATTAGACAGGCTGGCTGTTATTTCAATTTTTTTAATTATATATATATATAGACACACACACAGACATATATGTTGTCCTTTACTCAAGTAGAAATTTCATGATAAAAAGAGGCAGGCGAAAATTGAGCAGAGTTCATTACAAAAATAGAAGTTAAAGAGAACAAGCTTCAGCAAAAGATGAAAGGACACATAAAGTTCTAAATACAAACTAAGTAGAGAAACATATCTCTTCAATTATGCTGAATATTTAATTTTTTATAAAAATCCATCACATATATGATAAAAAAAACCACCCTTAAATTTAATCATTTACTGAGCATCATAAAGAATCAGAAAAGAATGCCCTGTCCAAGATATTCAGATTATTTACCAATCCTAAGTAACCAAAATTCTTGTCATTGATTTATTAGTGTAATGAGTAAGGAGCTATATAGTGCATTTTGTTTTAAATAAAAGAATTCAAATTAGAGGCTATATGGTATGGATGTAACCTTTATGATTTTATGAATAGTTCAGCAGTTACATTTCAAGAGGATCCAATGATGAGATTGTCTTCTATGGTACCAATATTATTTTATTTTCCTATTAGGCGCTATTGCATTACCATGAAAGGTCTGGTGCAAACTTCTCAGCCAGAATGGCTGCTTTAAGAGATAATTCCTCGCGCATTGCAAACTCCGCTGTGCTGAGATACTACAAAACAGTCGGAATTGCAAAATAATCATTTTGTGTACTCAGGAAATAGCTGGATTATTTTCTTTCTTTTGTTTATTGTTCCACGAGGTTGCTGTTAGTAAGGGAGTAGAATTTACGTTACAATACGATTTTCAAATTGCATGAATTAGTTTGGACCTAGCTCCATACCTGCAGTAGTTCTTCAACTATATCTTTAGCATTTGAAACGTCACACATGCCATAAAGCAAATCTAGAGCACGCCTCCTAATACTGCATGTAAATCAATGCATGTAAAAATACTAGAATAAATAAAAATTGGCATTGAGATATGAATTTTCTATGTATCAACTTTGCATCTTAATGCACTTAGAAAATTTCATAGAGAAACTAGTTTATGACAGTATCAACTTTCTCTATAAGTTTCATTTTTGTAAAAAATATATTAACAATTTATAACCTACTTACTAACATCACAAGAGCGCATAAAATAAAATCAAGATTTCCAAAATAAAACCCTCGTCTCTTCTTCACACTTTTAAGTCAAATTGAATTTTAGGTGAAGGTCAGAAGGAGCATAGTGTACTGAGAATGAATCAACAAATGGGCATCCTATTTTTAATTACCCCAATCTTATACATATAAGTACACTTATATGTTGCCAATAAGTAAAAAAGGCTAGGTTTTTACATGCAATTATGCAAATAATTTATACAAGAATAATAATTCAACAAATATGATAACACATGTAACCTGATGTCAGGATCCTTCAATGAGGTGATAATCTGAGCTTGATGTCTCTTTATGATATCTTGTACATCAGTAACCATCAACATTCTAGTCATATTCTCCTGCACCGTAATATATATGTTATGAACTGGGACATTGCATTACGACAACCACCACCACCACACATCGTATACTATGATACAGTGAGATCTAGCAGAGAATATAGGGCATGCATTGTCCCTCCCTTCAAACAGAACAAAAAGAATAAAAGAGAAATACAGATTAATCAAGTGCGCCCCTCCAACTTACCAAGCCAAGGTAACGAATATTTGGTTCACGGACAGCAATAAATTTTCCAAGAAGAGCCACACATTGGGACATCATCTCTTTTTCAGCATCAAGATGCATCACCTGGATAGAGCAATCAGAATAGAGAGTATAACTACAACTAATTGTAGAAAAAATTCCCTTTATATAAATTGGAAGGAGGAGAGGAGCGAATAACACAGCCAGCAAATTCACTGCAGAGTGCAGACATCTCTATATGAAGAATCATCCATATATCAATAAAACTCGCAGCAACTAAGGATGCCTACATCCCCCCAAATGCATACCCTAAAACATCCTTAAAAGGCTGTGTATGCAGATGTATGATAGAAATGAAGACAACCAATCAAATATGGAGAAAGAGAAGAAAAGGAGATAGAAAATACAAAGAAATGTCGTTTCTCTCTTTTAAGTTTGGTCCCGTCACCCATGACTATTGACATTATGTGATTTTAAGAGGGTAAAATGGTAGAGGACAGTCCCACGTATATTATTTAAGCCACATGGTAATGTATATGGATAACTTATCTACTTAAGCAGCTAGTTATGCAAATGTAATTCTTTTGAATAATCATGAATAAGAACCATTTAGCATAATAAAATACATGCAACAGCTCCCAACTATACATGGTAAAAAGTTGGAGCCTACTCAGCTAGTCTCAACAAGTTCAACCAGTAAAATTCAAAATCACCATATCAGCATTTATACATATATGCTACCGTCTTCTATATCTCTATAGTGAGCAATTTAAAGAATGAAAATATTGTTTTTGTTTTCAATATAGTATATTGCAATGAACATACCAGAGCAAGGGCTTCAAAGAGAACAGCATGGGATGCATTATTTTTGTTCACATTTTTCACAACATCGGTTCCCATTAGTATCCTTTGTAAGACCTGAAAGGATTAATCATGACTATTAAAATTTGTCAACTAAATAAATTTTTTTAATGTGTCAATGTGATCTTACAAACCTCAAACAATGACCTTCTGGCATTAGGATCTTCAATGGTAGGAAAATATTGAAGAGCCCTCATTGTTTTGACCTACATTAAGAAAAAATTGGTAAACACTAGAAAAGCCGAAAAGGTTAACTTGCTGGACAAGACAAAATTTAGTTCAACAGTTTTGGTTCCCAGTAAAAGCAGGCTGTAAGTGCATTTGAAAGCCTTCCAAAAATCAGAACCAATATAGAAATATATTGTTGAAAAGATAAATTCACAAACCTGAAGCCAAGGAGATGGGATACCGTAGTAAGTGTATTCTTGAGGGATATCCTGGTTCCTAGCAAGCCGCTCTAAAGTTTTGATACACTTAGGAAGACAACTCCAATATGCCTCATGATTGTTTGATACTAACGCAACAAGAAGACTCATAGAAGATGTCAAAACACCAAGGTCTCGTTCATCCAAAAGTTGTGCCATCCGATCCGCCCTTCAAATAAAATGTAACTGATAAGACGCATTTGAAGGGGGGAAAATAAAGAAAAATGTGCATATTAGGAAAAGTACACTCAGATTTACCATCCATCTACATTGACAACATCAGGATTTTTCCTGTACAAACGAAGCAAACACAATGCAGCTTTTTTTCTGACAAGTGGTCTGCAGCTGCTCGATATCTATATCACAGAAAGCACTTAACATCAATATTTTCCAATCAAGCCACCTATTTAATTTGATAACAATGCAATGATTTCTTACCAACAACTTCTGCACATCAGGTGCTAAGGACTCAGCAAATTCTCTCCCACCAATATTTCCAACCTACAAGACAGAAGACATAATTACATAGCAGAGACTCGGGCAATGATTTGTTTTCCAAGAAAGAAACAAAATACATAGATTTGTCAACACATAATTTATACCAAATGCACACATTAGCATCAACAAGCATTTTAGAAAATATATTTGAAGTGAGACCCTTTAGGTCACATACATTGGAACCATACTAGCAAAGAAAAAACATAAAGACTTGCCCAATGTGGATATTTTCAGTTTAATATATTTATTGCATTGCAAGTCCATCTTACCAAGTAAAATTTTAAAGGCACATGTTCATCAGAGGATGTATAACAGATAAAGTCCCCCACAAATGGCAAAACCTTTTCTAAGACTTCTTGTTTGTACATATACTAAGCGAAACATGGTAATATATGTAACTGTTAAATGGTTAATATGAAGAGCAAGCCTAGGAAAGGATGGTAGTTTTTTCCATTACCATACCATAGTCAATGCTAGACACTGGAAGGTTTCATTGCGACCAATGATATCATTGCGCACCGTATTTATAGCCAACCGAAGAAAGTCATGATTTTCATTAAGCAAACTTGATGTTACAATGTACCCAACCTGCAGTCATTTATGGTGATATTAGAATTCCTTCTTTACAGTCTATAGATATTTTATTGGCTAGGTAAAACATGTAAAAAACACTGAAACTTAAATAACAGTTGAATATATATAGAGAGAGAAAGAGTAGCAACGCATAATAAAAAGGTGTCATGAAGGAAGTAAAATACCTGTTTCTCGGGATACTTTGGGGCAGAAATAAGAGAAACAGCTTCCATGTGACCAAAATCCACATCATAGCCAAGCATATATATGTATAGCATTTTCCAAACATATTTCTTTTTCTCGTATGGAGTCAAAGCCTAAAGACAGGACCAAAGGTTAAACAAATTAAATACAGGCATTTGTAAGAGTAGGAAATTGTTGTTTTGATTAACAGCAAGCAATAAGGGAACTTGAGTAATAGATTAGTAGATAAATTTTATTTTCAAGCAAAAATTGAAGATAATGAAGCTAAATTACCAGGATGCTAAAATCCTATTCTCCCAATGCACTGTTCAGTTCAAAGGAGGGGAGGGGAAAGGAAGTGAAGGGAGAGAATGATTTTTTTACTTGACATTATGTTTGGTACTTTGGATTGGTTAAGAAGAGGGAGGGGAGGTAGCTATTTCTTCTTTGGTTCAAAAGGAGAGGGGAGCAGTTTTTAAATTAATTTACTTTCGTATCCTTATAATTTTAAATTGCAAGACATAAATAGGAGAAAATTATTCATTACATTTAAAATATTTCAAATCACCTCCCCTCCCCTCCAAATCCCTATATTGGAGAGGAGCAAAAATTATATGAGGAGGGGTTTTGCTCCCTCCAATCCCTTCATCTTCCCTCCTAAAAATTGAACCAAACAACTAATATTTAAAAAAGTCCCTCCCCTCCTTGGGTTAGGATCCTCTTCATTTATTCTCTCTCAATTTCCTTCCATTACTAAGCTTTTGACTACATAAATGTTACATCTTATAAAATTTATATCATCTCCATTTAATTAACTTCTTCAAAAGTATAGAAAATGGTGGGAAATGGACAAAAAGGAAATGGAGAGGATCCTTACTCCCCCTCCATTCTCCTCAAAGCAAACAGTATCTAAAAGCATAAAATCAACAAAATAAATAAAGGAAAGGATTTATCATAAAAAAACAGGAAAAACAAAGTTGAGAAATTCACTTTTGCAAAATTAAAAGGGTAGATTAATACATATAAAGGGAAAATTTAATTGAAATAATAAATATAGTAGAAAACAGAACATCAAATTGTCAATTGATACTTCAGAACCCTCTGGTATTAATTTTAAGTTACCATTAGAGCAGAAATTGAAACAATTTAGGATAAAAACTATAGGCATTAGTGAGGAGTGAGAACTAAGCTGTCAAGGACAAAAGCAGATCCCAAAAAAAAGTAGCACAGCAAAAACAAAAGTCACATAACAGTCTTCTGCATCCAACACCACAGTCCAGGGCTAGAAGAAATCTTCAAAATGGAATGTTCCTCAATTTTAGAAACTAGGTTAAAACTCATTGAAGGCAATGGTAAAATGCAAATTCCAATTTCCGTCATTGAGTACAGTTTATGATCATAATCAATACAATGCATTAGTTTAATAATCGCCAAAAGAAACTCTTGTGACATTGTTAACCATGGATCATCAGTTTCTGTAACAAAATAACATTCAGAGCCACAAAATTTTGGAAACATACAGAAATGTGTGTGACTGTGGGAGTCAACTTGACACACATAAATGAATTACATCTTAAATATATGTTAATAGCTATTCTTGTCTCCTAAGAAAGAAAGTGACGTTCTGCAAAACAGCACACATTGTTGGTTTCTATTTATCACAAATTTCAACTTATTTTAGTTTTTTTTTTAGATTTTGAAATTCTGAGTCTTCCATATATTTTCATTTTTTAATTGGTTCTCAGATTTATTCCAGAATATTTTGAATAAATATTAGTTTTTTTTTAAGAGAAATAAAGAAATATTACTTAAGCTCAAAATCTTATTCATATCTCTAATTCACATTGGAGAGAATAAAAAACACCATCTCCTTATCTGAAAACCAAGGAGCTAAAGCTCTAGAATAATTAGAAGACCAAGACAAATAAGGAAACATGAGTCCCAGACCTAATATATAAATTTTAGGAGATTTTCTGAGAGCAAGAGAGTTGTCAGTTGAGGAGCTTGCATATTGGAAACTCGTGGTCTATGTAAGACAGCAGAGGACTAGAAAGTTCCATGGAAAAAGACACAATCAAGAACTGTGTAACTTTACAGATTAATTTTTCTTTTCATTATTTACAATGAATAATTTTCTGCTAGGATGAAGACAGCCTGGTTTGAACAATGAGTTATTTGGATACCTATTGATTTAATTTAAGTTAAAAAATGCTAGCAACACACTCTTTTAACACATTCTCTACCATTGGTTGAAATTTATAGAAGAACACAAATTTTAGTGGGTGCCACTTTCTCTAGTGATTTTGTCGATTTTAATAAATTTTAACCAATGGTAGAGTGTGTTAGCAAAGTGAGTTAAAAAGTGTGTTGCAAGTACTTCTCATTTATGTTTATTTCTGTTCAATTGAGTGTCAAAGTTATTGATGCTGACTTGACCATTTATAATCTTGTGGGTTGTGTAGGAAATTGGAATACTAAGGAGGATTGATGAAGAAAAGAAATGAGTATTAGTTGACCCAATGAACCTCTCCATCAATTGATCGATTAGATCTTAGTTAAGGTGGAATACTACATAATAGTCAGAAAAAGCAAATGAAATTAGATTCCTGGTGAATTCAACATTGCATACTTAGTCTGTAACTACTATCATGGAGACTTTTTGATGGAGGCATTTCAATTTTTTCCATACAAAATTAAAGCTAAGACCTTGTTGGAAAGCTGCCTTAATTGCAGTCCCCTCTAGCCTACTCTAGTTGCAGCTGCTTTAGGGGTTGCCTTAATTGCAGTCTCGTGGATGGTATTTACTTCCAATTGACTAGAGATTTTTTTATTTGTACATCAACTAGAGATAAGGCTTAACTAGGGCTTACTCCTTCCAGACTAAAATATAAGGGGGGAAAAAACTAATTCTCACCCATCAAAATAGTTAATTGTATTTAATATTGATAATCTCAATAACAAAGTTTGTTCATTTCTTAAAACACCCTTTACATTAACTATATAAAGACAAAAAAAAATGTTATTGAATATAAAACTCTAATTAAATTAAGGGTACTTTGGAGATACTATCATTAAATAGGAGATAGATAGTTAAAATTTGCTTATATTTATTTTAGTCCAACATACATTACTTTTTGTTGTTTATATTTCAGTCCAGAGGAAGAATAAAGATTGGATGATCCTGGCCTTACAAGTTAGTTTTGTGGGATTGAGGTATACCCTAAACCCAAATTGTTAGAATCTTTGTGAGAACAAATCTGTACTCATCCATTTCATACTTTATTTTATATACTAGCAAGCTTTACACATCAGAATGCGAAGCTTAGACCATCTTCTAGGTCAGAAGTCAGAACATATTGAGATCAATTTAGAAAAAAAGATGAATCTATAAAGGTTCTAAAACCAATTACGATCTTAAATAAATTATGATATATTTGAAGTCAAATCATCACCTCAAGTAATTTTTTTTCCTAGTGAGAAACTGAGAAGTTTTCTTATGTATCACTAGATACCTTCCAATGCATTTTTGTCACAGTAACAATATGGCTACCAGAAGAACTTCAGAAATAAATTATACCTCTTGCAATGTATTTAATCTACCAAATCTGTTTAAAACCTTCTAGCATATAAACATCTACAGATGAACTACTGAATCAGTTGATACCAGCTGCCATTCTATGTTATCTTTAATATTGCAGCCAAATGGACATGAGAAGCGAACAACACAAAAAAAAAAGAAGAAAAAATTAACCGCATAACAAATCATGGATACCTAAACTGTACAGGACACTCTATATACCCTTCTATTTCAGCTCATTGCTGCCTTTTGCACAAACTCGTCAACAAAAGTTATCACGAGAACCTTTGTTTTTCGCACAGCAGTAAACCAGTATAAATCCAAGGTCATATTTCACAAGCCAGCTCAAATCCTACTCATTTTCATATTCAAAACGCACTAGATACCTAATTTTCCTCTATCAATTCTAATCATCAATCCCCCCATACTATGACTACTAGGTTCGATTTGAATTTTCTATGTTTTCACTGCTTCAAAGCAATAACATACAGCAAAGTTGAGAAGATCAAATTGGAGTAACAGAATGCGCGAGAAACTGAAAAAACAAGAAGAAGTGACAATTGAAGTAGAAAAGGAAAAGAGAAACCCTAAGCGAACCCTCTCGTTTTTGAAGCGCGTGCGAATGTTGCCGAGTTCTTTGTCAACGCGGAGCCTTTCCTGCTCCTTGTTCTGGCAATTGCGGATATCGCTTATGAATACGGAGAGTCCTCTCATCCCCGACATCGCCATGGCTAGTGGCGCTGGCAGATCCCTTTCTTCTTCTCAGATCCCCAAACACGATTCGATCGGATCCAAACAGGAACTTGAACGGTCGTTGATCTTCAGCTCCGAATTGCGGAAACGCAGACAGAAAACGGAACAGGATAATTCAGCTGTATTGCGGTTGATCTAGAGCCAGAACCAGTTCCAGAGATGAGAGAGAGGGTGGACTTAGAGAAATTGAAAAAGCCCTCGCTCACTGCTGGAACCACCTTTTATTTTCCATTTTCATACCATTTTTCCAATTTCGTCATTCCATCATTTTCTGTTTTTTTTTTTTTCCTCCACCTTAGACTTTTCTTCTTTCATAATAGACCTTTAACGTAAATTCATAATTAAATTATTAGATTTTTAATAAATCTTATTACTAAATCAATAATGAAGTATATAACCTTTTAATTATTTTATATTTATTTGAATCTTAATCTATGTAAATATGCAAAGGAAAAAATTATTTTCTCAGTTCATATAGAATTGCATTAAGAAAAAAATAATTGCGTTCTCAAACTAAAATAATTAAATATCACTAAACCAATGGATCAAAGGATGTAAAATTATTTTAATTTAACTAAGAAATTAAAAATCAGGTTCTAAAAAATTAATAAAGAAAAACAGTTTTACTTTCTTTAATAATTCTATCCGGTTTGAATAGGCCTGCATTAATAAAAAATAATTTGTGATTTATAAAATAAAATTAAATGATTAAATTATTGTTTATAAATTCAATTGTTGTCTTTTGTTTCTTTTCCCTCTATGATTATGATATTTATTCTCTCTCCCTTTTTGCCTTTGGTGTGTAAGTGGGAAGGATCAAAAGCTCAAAGTCATATCTTTCTTCTTTTGCTTTGCTATTGAAGATTGGAAATTATATGCATTTAGCAGGGCATTATACTACAGTTCTACAACACCCAGTAGGTTTCTTCCGAATAGGTATAAGTCTGTATCTGAGTTAATAGTCATGTAATCCTTTTTTACAAATGTCTTTTAACTAATTAACTCAACGCCATCTTATTTAATTAATATTTTTTATAAAATATTTAATTTATTAAAAGAAACAACGATATATCTCCAAGAATATGCATTCTTAAAAAAAAAAAGTTATTTCCTTTACTTTAGATTATACTGTGTGCTTTTTTTACTATTAGGATGTATTTGATTTTGATAAGCATGGGATAGAATAAATATATAAATTATATTTATGCTCAGGGTTTTAAAAAAATACAATAGAGGGCGATAGTTAAATGATAAATTTTAATTATATTAAAAAGATATCAATTCAAAGACAACAAAATAGAATAACTTTCTTTTCATCATTTTTGTGAACCAAATGTTATTTACTTATTTTAAAAAATAATAACTTATTTTTGTTAATTTTTAAAGGAAATTTTAGAAAATTAAATTTATTTTAGAGATAATTCATTACTAAATACATGTTATTAAAAAGTTTTAAAAAAAAAGTATTTCCTTTCCTAAAGAGCTCTCGAAATAAGTAATTATCTCATTTAAATAAATTAGAATACATAATAGTCTTTATGAATATTCATAAAATATTTTTAAGTTTATAATAAAATTACTTATAGATAAAATATAATCCTTTTAATAGTTAATTTATTGTTTCACAAAAAAAAAATTATATCATCACTGTATCTTAATTAGATAAAATATGATGTTTAAACTATAATGAGTGGAAGATATTGTTTAAAATATAATGAGTGGGAAATAAGGTGGTAATTTATTTTTGTGACTCTTAAGACTACACAAGGAAAAATTGGATAGAATAATCTCCAAATACAAAGAGGAGGAAATAGCTCTATAAACTATCTTATTAAAAAATTGGTTCAACAAGATGAAAAACTCATTATCATTAAAAATTTCTCACATGAAACGAATTTCATGTTTTGTTGTTAATGTCTTTGGAATTCAATTCTTAAGAGGTTGATTATCTTTTTTTTCTTTTTTTTTTCTTTTCATCATTATACCAAAAAAATATAATGTGTGGAAGAAATAAAAATTAATTGTGTTAAATAAGGTAGTAATTTATTATAAATAATTCTTTAATTAATATAAAATATGATCTTTTGTTACAATAAAAATTAAAATAATGTTTTATAAATTAACATTTTTAAGAAAATAAGACTTATAATTTATTAGTTGTGAAACTAATATATAATCATAACTTACTTTTTTTTTTATTCATGGTAAATTTGTTAGTATAATAATTAAATTCTACTTTAAATTATATTTTAAATTGAACTTAAATTTAACAAATGCATGTCATGGCTTGTAAAAAAGAAAAGAAAAAAGAAATTCATGTCAACATATATATTGATAGGATGTCAATGATTAAGAATTATACTATTCTTTCTTCTATACTTGTGTTTTTTCAAAAAGTTATATCTAGACTCGTTCCTTGTATAGCGATAATAACTCCAATACCAATGGAAATCGTACCTTTACTCTTCTTTTTTTATCTAAACGCACATATTCATGTTTGTTTTTTATGCTTCAGTTAATATAAAAAATTAATAAATAATACTAAGTATAAATGTTATTAAATTCAATTTCATTCAAATTTTTACTGTAATTATAATAATTTATTTGTATAGTAGATATTTATAACAGATACATAATAAATTATTTTACCTTAATTATCTAGATTTTATTATTATAAAATATATAAGTTAATCACAACATATAAATAAAATAAGTAACAATTAATACATGAATTATGTGAACAAATATTTATATCATAGAAATACAAATTATGTATAAAATTACATTAATATTAATAAATAATAAAAACCAATATTTATTTTTTCAAAACTGTAGATAATTCAAAAGGTATTGTATCAACCAATGGAGATTCTTTCAATTTAACTAATTGTATTTATTGTTTTTTTTGTGAATACTAAGGTCATAGACTACCAGAAAAGTTAATTATTAGAATTTGACATACACTTCAAGACAATTGCATAAGAATAGACTTAGGAACAGAGTTAAAAACATTGTTCTCTTGAGGTATAGTCAAACCTAACTTTGCAATGCCTTCAGTTAATGTGTTTAACTCACGGAGAACAAAAGCAAAATTATATTTTTGGGTTTTCCCACTCTACTTTTAAATTTTATCCAATATTTAGTAGTGCATATGACCGATAGCACATCCCTTTAATAATAATGTTTTGGAAGTTGTTGTTATAGGTGATTTATAGTGATTTAAGGGTGTTCAAGAGCTTCACTTTTTCCACTTCACACTAAGGGATTTTGTTGGAGAAGTCAACCACAAATATGCCTTTGCAATCACAAACCACACTTCTAATAGAAACACTCTCCTGGGAACCTCTGAATGTTGTTGCACAATTTATCTTAAGCATATAACCAGTCAGGAGCATCCATGTTGACCTGCAAAAAAATCAGAACAATGCATCACATGTCCTTCAACAAGAGCCAAAGTGCAAAACTTTGTTGTAAGTCACGTAGTAGAAATTTTATACCATTGACAACTTGTTGATCTGTTTGGATTTCTTTATTAAAAACAACAACATTTTGCATATACCACAACTAGTTTAAGGTAACATTGAACACCTGGTTCCACCTTTTATCTTTGTGAAGTTTCCTGCAAGATAGATTATTTGACATCCACATTTCTAGCAACTACGAGAAAAAATTTAGAATTACTAATGGTACCTATTTGTATCCAAATATTGATAGCCTTAAGACAATCTCATAATGCATGCAATGAGGTTTCATTGTGATGGCCATAAAGAAAACATGAAGATTCAGATGTCATATGCCTATTATGCCTCAATTCATTTTGGGAAAGATCCTCCTTGCCACTTTCCACAATAGTATCTGAATCCGTTCTGGTCTCTCCCATGTCCAGGATGCCTTGATTCCTTCCAAAAATTTGTGCCATAATTCTTGGTTTGATAGCTCTTCCACAATTATACTTTGACCGAATGAGTTGTACCATGTGACTCTCCTCCTAGTGATCAAGTGCCAACTAACTTTCACGAGGATGACTCGATCAGTGTGTTTTGTGTCCAGCAACCTAAGGCCACCCCCACTGTTTTGGGGTGCATACTTTTTGCTAAGTAAACCATTGAACTTTCCTATTTTCATTTGTGTCACCATAAACAAAATCTATGCATTTCTTATCTATATGATTACAGACAGAGATTGGTAATTGGCTTAACCAGAGTAAGTCTTCCTACAAAGAGAGGGTATTCCTTTTTCAAACTACTCAATCTTTTATTTACCTTATCAATGAGGAATTAATACGTCTGTTTTGTAACCTTATGATGGTGGAGTGGTATTCTAAGGTACTTGCCCAAATTACTAGTTTTCTCAAAACCCAAGGCACTTGATAAATATTTTTTATGCTACCAGTTAATATTTGCAGATAAGAAGAAAAATGTTTTATCCTTACTTACTTTTTACCCAAAGCAATCACAGAAAAAATTTAGAATTTGTTTAATCATCATTACTTGTTAAAAGGATGCTTCGACAAATAGAAGGAGATCGTCTGCAAAGGCCAAATGAGATAGTTGTAACCCTCTTTCAAAACTTTGATTGAATTTTAGTACTTTTGCTTAATTGTAGTATTTATCAAGGAGAATGGCAAGATGAGGGATAACCTGTTGGAATCTTAAGCACCAAGGTAGGTTGATTATGGTCCAATCTTTCCCTCAACTAGCCTCTTTTCCAAGTAAAAGCAAATCCCTGGAATCTTGCATACAATAGGTTATTAGACTTAACAAAATTCATGAAATCAAATAAACCTCACCAAGATGGTGATGTTGACTCACCCTTCCGCTCATGCTCTTTGAGGATTGAGTTTATAATCACCAATCAAAGCCCATGGACCATGACATTCAGTAGCTACCCCACCAAGTTTTTCCAAAGGGTTCTCCTTTTTTGAATATGCAATATACTACTCTGAGAAGCCATTTTGGTTGCATTCCCCATCAAACATTGAAGTGTATAAATTGGTGATCCTCAACAAGCATTTCCATATTCCAACTAGACGATTTTCAAAGGCACCAGATTCCACCAGATCTCTTTATTATGCTTCCAATATGCTAGCGGTTAAAGCCTAATCTCGGCACAATTTTCTAAGCCCCTTTACTATTGACTCGAGTTTCTAGAAGAAATATGAGACTAACATCATAAGTATCAGCAGGGTCTTTCACAAGAGAACTAAAACCTTATGATCCTGCACCACAACAATTCTAAGTTAAGAAATACGTTTAATATAGAGTAGTAGGTGTTACCTTTTGAAATGTTCATCTCTTTATCCTCCTTGTTACCATAGAGACCTTCCTTCTCATAGTTATCCTTTCTGATTGCTCCCATAGGCCATTGCATGAATCACCTTGGTTTCCCACATGCTTTCATTTCTTGCCCATTCTCTGGGGAATTGTTGAAGATCCCCTTAATACCAGAACATGGTTTGCATAAGCAGTGACCTTCTGACCTCCATCACGTGCCCCATGGAGGGAGACACTTGCACAGTTTGCCACGACAGGGTCTGCGAGTGGATCAGGCATTAGAGAAACTTGAAGATGAACTTATCGTCCATTCTCTGATATAGACAAATGGTATCAAGTTTCTCGCGAGCATTGGCTAGTTGTCTGATTAATTTCTTATTCTGTAAGGCTCGATGTTGCGATACTTGTGAATGATTTCATGCAATTTCCTTCTGCCTTTGCATTCGGATTCCCGCTGCCCCACACGTGGTCTGCAGACTTTGTGTTGGCTTTTTTTGGATTGAGGCATGCGTTTATTTCCTAAACCATTGGCTTTTCCCATGCGAGATATGCATGTTTTCCATGTAGTTTCATGTGTTTCCTTGTTCTTGGCATAACAGGCACATTGATTTATATTGTGCCTTGATTAGCTTTATAATTCATTGTGCTTACAGGTGTAGGTCCAAGGGAGGTGGCACTCTCATATGCATATGTTATGGGACACTCTATTTTTTTTATTAGCCACTTGTTTCTAATTTGTCCATTCATTGTTGCCGCTTCTTTTATGACTGGTTCTTATGTCTCATGATCTTGAATCGCTAGATTTGTTTCTAGAGATATTAACTAAGATCCAAGGGCATACAATTTTATGGCTTTCTGATTAAACATGAATTGTGTTGTCTTTGCATGAGTATCCTACCTTTTCAGTGTCATGCTTGCTTTCCGTATTAATGGTATTTATGGTGGGAGTAGAATCTACTTGAACATCACGAGCAACCTGTGCGTCTTATGGTATGGTGGCTCCATAGTTGCCCATTGCATAGGATGTTCGGTTCATAACATTGACTCCCTCTGTGCAGTTGTCATCCTTGTGGCCATATCTGTTGCATTTGAAACAAAATTTATGTAGTCATTCAAAGTGACCACGAGCAATTATCTTAGGTTGTAAGAGTTCATTCAAATCCAGTTCAACATATATCCTTGCATAGCAGTCTCTTGCTTGAATGATAGTCACCCGATCAATCTCCAACATAGAGTCTATCGTGTCTCCACCCTCCATAAGAATTGATAACTCAATGGAAAAATTCGAGATACGAACTCATACCGCAATCTTGGTTGATGCTGCCACACAATCCAAAAAGAACGTTCTCCACCTTTGTACCATTAGGTAATGGTCCATCAACATACAGGGACCCTCAAAAATTGCCCTAGTACATTCTTGAGAATGAATCAGAAAAATAATCTAATATTTGACATTGACACATGAAAGTGACAACAAATATAAAATTAAATATAAATAAAAATATATTAATTACAAAAATAAAAATATATGGTGAAACTATGGTAAATGGTACGTTAAAAGAAATAAAAATGTTAATTAAATCAAAATGATATATCCAAATAAAAAACAAAAAACATAATAAATTAACTTAAAACTTATACTCAAATATAAAATATAAAAATGTATTTAAAACTTAAAAATAAAGCTAATCTAAAAATTTTAAAAATCATAAAATAATTAATTGATATTGTTTATACTTGCAAACATGGAAATGATAATTAAGCCAGTACCATTATTTGTTGGGTAAGCATGTTATTTATATCAATATAAACATAACTAAATAAGAAACCGAGGAAGAAAAGTGAATTTGTTTATTTTTCATAATTTTCTATTTTGATAATTTTTTAAAGGTTAAAATTTAATTTTTCTTTAATTTTTATTTAATTTTTAATTTTATTTTTCAGTTTAATATCTTGTTTAAAAAGTTATGGCTGTTTAGTTGCACCTTTAATTTTCTATTTTTTGAAATAGTTTTCAAATTTTTTTATTTTTTTTTATTTCATACAAAAGTATGAAAAATTGAAAAAATATGTTTATATATATAATTTTTATTTTTTTAATTTTTTAATGCAGGAAAAGAAACCACAACTCACTATGAAGGAGGAGGAGAGGAGTCAAAGTTCAAAGTAAAGACATACAGAAATATAGGAGGAGAGATAAAAAAAAAATAGTAACAAAGAGGTGACAAAAATCAATACGAGAGATGTGAAATAAGACAAAGTTAGGATTACAAATTAAAAAGGTCAAATAAAAAATGTATCTACAGATAAAAATTTAAAACTAATAAAATATTAATAAAAATTATTATTCAATATTATAACAAATTTCTAATAGGTTAATCATAAGATTACTTGATTAACAAAAAATATTAAAAAAAAGATTAACATAAAAATAGTATTTATTTTCAAATTAATTATATCAAATAAAGATAAAATAAAGACTAAAATTTATTTAATTACAAATGTTAATCTTTTGTATACTTTAAAATATCAATAAAATTGTTGTTATTACAAATAAAATTAATAACACTTAAATATTTTATTAAAAGATAAATTATAATTATCTTCATATTGAATATTAAAAATAAATATAATATAGTCATATAAATGGAGAAAAAAATTATCATCTTTATTAGTAAAAACATAAACACTGTCGCATAAATGTGTTTGCATTTCTTTTTTGTGACATAATTTTTTTTTTAATTTTTATGTTTAATACATTATAAATATGTTAATTCCCAAATATATGCATTTCTGTTACCATAAATTACAATAATTCATTAAAATAATTTCTATTATTATATATCGACGTATGTTTAATTATTTTTTAATATATTTTCTTTAATTTTTTATGCTTATATTATTTATTTTTGTTTTTATTTTTTATTTTGTAATTGATAAATAATTTTGAAAGAGTAAGAATGACAAAAAAAATACACTATTTTATTGAATTTAAGTTTTAAAGTAGTAGGAATAAAGTTATTTAATCATAACTTTTTTTAACTTTTAAAGTAGTAACGAATAAAGTTAATAAATGAATAAAGAGTTGTGATTGAATTTCAGTATAAAAATAGAATTTTTAGACTGACAATATATACCTATTAAACTCTTTCTTATTTTGTTAAAAAAATACCACAAACTTTAAAAAGAAGAAATGAAATCATTTTTTATAATTATTTTTTAATTGATAATTTGATTAAAAAAAAGAAATCATCAATATTAATAGAAAATTTCCATTCTCCATCTTCTTGTTCTTTCACATGTCAATATGTCATCATATCATGCAATGAGGTCCATCCTGTTTTTTTATTGTCTTTCTTTTATTTTCTCTCCATTGGAGATGAGAAATTTTCTAGTATAAAAAATGGTATAATTTAAAAATTGACAATAATATTGTAATTTTAAGAAGATGCAATTTCTTAAAAAAAAGTTACTTGGTAGAAAAAAGATAATAGTATATATTTTGAAAGATCTTTAGATTTGAAAAAGAAAAAGTTTATAAGCTGCTATAAGTTAGAGTAAAGGAAAAAAAAAGAGAGAGAGAGTCGCCCATTGGAATCACAAATTAAGTAATATATATTTATTGATAAAACTATTAAAAAAAGAAAAAGTAGATGTTTGAATTCCTCTTAATTGTGATTTGTGAAGCTTGAGCTTGAGACCATTGTGTTCACAGATTAGCAGCAATGTTCTTCACATATCACAAGGTATTTTGTCTATAGCAACTTTTAATTTAGTAATTTAATTTAATCAGTATTATGTCTGTCCGCTGGCTACTATTTCAGACACTTGCATTACATTCGTAATTTTCCTTAATTATATCATAAAATTAATTTATTTCATGATTTTTTATTTATAATAACAGATAACTCAACGTAAATACTAACATTCTTTTTTTGACATCTTTTTTAATACAAATTACATTAAAAAAAAATTAAGAACTTAATGGATTTTATATAAAAATCATATAAATATTCAGTTAAAAACTTAAAATCACTCAAACTAAGACGCTTATTTAATTAGTTAAGCAATATATGTAATTATTGTAAATTTTTTATATCAATTTCGTTTTCTTCTTTGTTTAAAAAGTTATCATAACTCCATTTTTTTAAGATTCAAACTGGGTCTTGATCTTTTGGGTACGTCGGATATTGGCCAAAACTATTAGAAAAGTAAAAAAAAAAAGAAGATATACTTTAAAAAAAATTATATATATATTTTAAAATAAATTACATTTGTTAAAAGAAAAAAAAGTTTGAGAAAGAAAAAATAAAATAGATATATTCAAAAAGAAAATCACAATTTAAAAAAAAAATCTATATTTAGGGAAAAAAAAGTTTGAAGGGGGGGTATGATTCTCTCAACTTCTAACAAGATTTTCTGCTGAAAACTCATTTGTTAGTGGATTTGTGTCCCAGTTTGAATTCTAATTATATAGCTATTATTATGAAACAAAACTTGTTGAAAGGAAAGTATTCATGGTGGAAAATCCACAAAGAATTACACCAATAAGATAAACTAAGTAACTAACGATCTTGTGGGTAATTATTTAAAAAAGGAAGAAGTTATTTTGTTAATTCATAGTCCACGTTGTTTCTTTATCCTCATGGTATATTTAGTAGAAAGAAAAAAAAAATAAAGATAGTAAAAAATAAAGTTAAAATATTTTACTTAAAAGAGATGAAAATAAATAAAAAAATAAAAATATTTTTTTTAACTAGAAATTATTATTTTCTAGATATTATATAATTGAGCATGCAGATTTAGATTGGTTAAATTTAACAAAAAATTTCGACTTAGCAATTACATTAAATATTTAGAAAAAATTTATTATTCTCAATAATTCTATTTAGTATGAACTTAAACTTCTTTTAACGAAGATACATATAAGTTATATTAAAAAAACTATCAGATAATGGACTATTAAAATTGATTTTTTAATGACTGATTATCATAATTGATTATATGTGTTTCTGGTTGTTATAAAAAAAATGTATTTCTAGTAGTTTAAAACCATCAATAAACACCTAAAATTGCCACAAAATATTAGTAATATTTTATTTTTATCAAAATATTTAATAATATTACAAATCTATTCAACCTTCAAAATTTATGTGTCACAGTAATTATAAAATTTATTTGCATATTAATTATCGTATTGTCATGTGTTACTTTTTTCTTATAATTTTTAAAGAATAATTATTTCTTTTGTGCTAAATTATATTGTTTTTTAAATTAATTTAAAATATTTCAAATTTTATTATTTTAAAAATTGAATTTATTAATTAATTTATAGTAATAAATTATTTAAAATTCAGATTCATGGAATGAAACACAATAATATTAATTTATTATTACCAATTTTGATATTTGGGATAAAACACAACTAAATTAAATTATCATTACCAGTTTCTTTAATCCACAACAAAATACGAGCTTCATTCAATTGTAAAAATAACAATGATGTGCTTATTCATTTACTTCATTCCATTTCACGGCAAAAACATTTATTTTTTCCCATGTGATATAATTTAAATTAATGAGTGAGGATAAAAAGATAAAATGTGCGTGGGATGCAAATGCAATCGAATAGGTGAGATCAAGAAGAGGAAAATAAAAGACTTAAACAATTTTTTTTTCTAAAATTTTATAAAAGATCACTTTTAATTCTTAAAATACAAAAATTTTTTTTGTCTCTAATCACGTTTAGTCCCTTTTCTTTCATTAACACCGTTAAAAAATTGTTGTCAGCATATCTTTGTATTTGTGAATCACTTTCCTCCTTAAATCTAACCACCCCAATCTTCAATTTTACTAGTAAAGACAACATGTTAGAACTTATAAACGGAAAATATTATTACAAAAAACAAATTAATTTCAGAAATAAAAAAATATTATTGAATTTCAAAGATAAAAAATGATTTTTGGTGAAATTTTAGAGACAAACTTATTTAAGTTAAAAAAAATTCAAAATCCGATCACATTTTATTACACTGACATGTTTTAAGATGAATTTTGATAAAATTAAGTTTTAAAATTAGACCAACATATTTTACAGACAAATTTAAATTACTTCAAGTAGTTTCAATATAGTCTAACGGCTTATATTATTTTAAAAAATATAATTTTAAATAATAATGTACTAATATTTTTATTTAAAATATAATATTTTATATAACATGTTACTATTTACGTTAAAATATATATTATAAAATAAATTATAATTTAAGTTTTATATTTTTTATTTTCTACAATTTAATTATACATCACATTAATAAATCACGTTGGGTTTTGTCGAAGTCAAGTTCAAATTCAAATAAATAATTGAGTCAAATAAAGATAAATCAATTCTAACCTTACCCCGAGAAAAAATAAAATGAAAAATGAGTGGCCTAAAATGATTGTAAAACAAAATTTTCCTGAACATTTCGACACAACTAAGTTACATCATGCACACTAAAAGACTTCATATGCAACGTTCATTGAGGTAAAGGATTAAACTGTGTTTGGAAAACCGTTAAAAATTCATTAAGGAAGTTTCCACTTTTCAATGTACAAACAGAAAATAAAGTGGAGAGTTGGATTCACAATTAGCTTAACTGAGTGAAAAACCAAAAACACTAATTATATGTATACATATGTTCAATTTTCCTTTACAAGTAGTTAAAAGTAAATGGTCCTGATTGTTTAGAATTATAAATGTAAATAGTGTTATAGATTATTGAAATGTAAAATGTTAGTTGATTTTATTATACAAATTATTAATGATATCTTGAGATCATTTGACCCATCACACATGGTTTAACTAAATGTATATAAATATATAAATCTTCTCTATTTTTATTCTAATACATTTTATTACTTATATTCAAATGAAAAAACCATAAAAAGATACTAATAATAAAGATTGGAAGGTTAAAATACAAAGTTATTAATTGTTTCCTAGTGAATGTTTTGATAGAATATATGATTTGTTTGAGATGAGGCTGAGGTTTATTGGTGTTACTGAATCCTAGCTGTCTAATTTGTAGTGAATGAAGATAGTAATTGGAGAAAAGAAAAAGGAGTGGCGAGGGAGAATATAAGATGGGCAATGATGGGAGGGTGAGTTGTTGATTTGAGAAAGAACCTTTTTCCTCCGCGACAAGTCAAGAATTGGCTAATGCTGTTTGAAAAAGGCGAAATGGCACTCATTGTACTCCACTCCATTTAGCCCAGTCTACGAACTGCATGCCACCATAAATGTTGTTGCCAAATCGCACACCCACTGTGAATGCCATTGCAACAAGTGGGACCCTCTTTGCCACCGGAGTTGCTTCAACAAGGCTTTCCAGTCCATTGATAATTTGATAACGGGTGTTGGATGACACCGCAAGAAACATTCCTGTTCAAGCAAATTAACTACACCCGTCAAAATCCTTCACCCTACCTTTTCTCTTCTCTCAATAACCTCTCTACCTACATCAATGTAACCGTGTTCCACATAATGCAACATCTATTATTGTTTATAACAATTACTGTTCACCCTTGCTCATCCAATCACAAATTACTTTATTTCATTTTCACAATTACCATCTTCAAATTTATATCAATCATCATCTTTTATAACTTGTTTTTATTACCAACTAAATAACAGAACATGGTGGTAATCTTACATCTTGTCGGCAACTCAGCAAGCCAAACAACAAATAAATACTTTCTCCAAAATAATACAAACTACTTTACTTTTTTTTTTTTAATATAAGATACATGAAACAGCATTATTACGAAAATCTTTTTGTGAAATTAAAATTCATGGCTTCTTTTTTCTCTGACTATTAATACAGCATGGCCAACCCAAGAAACTGAATAAAATAAAGCATAGCAGACTGGAGATAAAAATTTGGAATAAACGGGACAAGACATACCCCAAAGAGCAGCACTTTTCAGAAGAGGAGGCACAGGTATGTCATCTTCAGATTTCTTAATGCTTCTGTTTTACATAAACAAAAAATCCTTTAACAATTTTACAAAAGCAGAAATGACACCCCTCATAAAAGAAAATGAGTTTGTATATCTGCTTTCTGTAATTATATAAAGCAACAAAGTCAAGTATTTATTTATGATATAATAATAATGTAGTGACTAGTGAACAAGGCATCTGTTATTAAATCGTACACAGAAACCATCCTGGTAGACATACCTTTTGGCATTCATGATCATATTTGCAATTCCTTGACCAATGATACCACATCCAAAGCCAACTGATCCATACAGTGCACCCTGAATAGAGAATGTCAGGTATTCACAAGAATAAACTATACCAGAAACCGAATAAAAAAATAAACAAAGATAGGATGGCACCATAACCAATACGAAACTAAATGGAAGCATACTATTTCATGCAGTCAAAGTTTGATTATGTTATTTACAAATGTTCTGGCAGAAATTAAGTCGTTATTTATCACTTCAAGTTGCCAAAACATAGGACACCTTGTATAAGTATGTGGCAATGCGCTGCATCACGGAGAATTTACATCCCGGTCTTTCAGCTTCAAAAACACTGCATAAAAGTAGTAATTCAGTATCATATCGATATGGAGACGTTTATAATATAAGCAATTTGAGGTCAACTAAAAATTTCCAGTAGGCCTCATGAAGGAAAAAAAAAAAAAACTTCCAAGGGCTTCCCTGAATTCCTATTCTTCACAATTGCTATAATACAAGGGATCTCAATTTGAAAATCAAATTGCTACAAAATGTCAGCCTCCAAGAGTTAAGGGTTTGCTAGACACCAATACGACAACGACAATGACACCAAGAATTAAGGGTTAGTTACACAAATCATACAACTAGACAGCCCCATTGAGTTCAGTTTAGGAACAAATCCTCACATTTGGCTCGCAATCCTGAATAGGCATTAAAAATGGTGACATTGAACAGAAAAGGCATTGAGCCTAGATGCTGCAAATTAACAAATCATAAACATCACACATTGGGACAGCACCACCGAATTGACCAAATTTCCACCCCATTCCAAACACTAACCTGCTAGGAAGAGCAGCACAAGCATGCTGAAGTTGTCCAAGCAAACCTTTTGACAGAGAAGGCTTGCCAATTCTAGCATAGGGTGCTAACAGGCCCACCAAAGCAATGTCAACAACCACTCCAACCAGAAGATCAGCAGCATACAACTCAAATTCAGCCCAAAAATCCTTGCCCCTCTTCTGAACCTCGGCAAAGGTTGCACAACAAGAGTCTATAATAATCTGCACGTGCCAAATCAAGGATAATGAAGCCACCACATATAATCCAAAAACACTAGCATCCATTGGCATTTCCCGCAATATCAAGGAACGTGTTATGATATCATTAACAAGTACCAACACAACAATTCAGTTGAGACCAAGGTACGCGAAACAAACCTCGGTTCCAACTTTGAAAAGAAAAGAAGGGTCCGCCAGCATTCGATTTCTCAACATAGAAAAATGCTGCATCAGAAAAGACAGTGGCCAAGACGAACCCTGCAAAAGAATTAATAAAAAAAGGGAAATTGAGGGGAAGCAGGGAGAAATATGATCGTTTTTGAAGCCAAAAATGAAAAGTTTAGAGAGAAGGGACCTGCAACTCCAAGTAACGAAGAAGAAACATTTCCCGAATGCCCGTGATCCTGGCGGCCTCGACCATATCTGGAGGCAGTTTCACGCCACGAGCTTCTGATTCTCTGATAACCGCCTCAAAATTGAACAAGGGTCCAAACTCTTCGTCTCCGTCTCCATCACCATCACCACCGCCGCCGCCAGTTCCGGCGTTACCGTGGCCGCCGGAGCCGGAGAGAGAGGGTTGATGCAATGGGGGGATGCAGCGGATCCTGAAGGCGCATGTGTTGAAGAGGGACTGATGGAGAATGACTGGTGCGGTGTGGGGAAAGTGGCAAGTGTTGAATTGGAGGAGTGGCCAAATGGTGGCGGCGTTGGCGAAGGTTGCCATGTTGGTGTTACTGTTGCGCCGCCAGAAGCAGATGTAACAAAAGTTATGTACCTCTGTTGTGTCCTCACTCCTCACTGAGCATTACATCCGCCATTGGGTCCATTCATGAGTCACAAACAATAAAAATAAATACAAAAACAGTAGCGTCGCCTGAGAGATTCGAACTCTCGCGGGGAAACCCCATGTACTTAGCAGGCACACGCCTTAACCACTCGGCCAAAGCGACACTGTTCAAACTTCATCCCCTTACTAATATCATCTCTTCAATCACTGTTACAATATATATTTGTACCTCTGAAAGTCAGACCAATTGTCTTTAAGATTTTTCAAAATATTTATATTAATATTAGTATGTCATAATCTTATATTTTATTTTAAATTATAGCACTTTCTATTAATTTTAAATTTTATTGGTTATTATTATCATGAACATAATACTATCTTCAAATTAAGATTGAATTTTATTTCATTTCAGGTTAATTAAATTTTATTATCTTTAAATGTGTTAAATACTTAGAAATTCTGTGTCCATTTGATTTTACTTGAGTGAAACAAAGTCTCGATATCCATTTTCCATATGTCCATATCTCCAAATGAAATTAGTGTCAAAGAGGACCTGTTCAAGCTGCATTTGTTCATGTGTTAAATTACAGATGTTCTTCATTTTTTAGAGACAGAGACTATATGTTCCATTTGGGAACAGTGGAAGCTGCATATAATGTTGTTTCTTTGGGAATAGCTTCTGTCCTGAATACACATGACATGACTGAATAGAAATCTGTTGTCCATTATCATTTTCTAGGGTGTGATGTGAAATAAGATATCTCACACTCCCATGTATATTGAGACACTATTATATCATTATTCCAAGTATTTTCAACCAATAAAATTTTAATATATGGAAGAATTACCAGACATGGTACACGTGCAGAAGAAACCACGTAATTTTGTCATTTATAGTCACAATACAATATTTGTCATCAATGAAAGAAGCTATGCTAGAAGCACAACATTTTATCAGTTACGTTGGTTTGTGACCTCTCCAACCTTTGTGCATCAGCTTAGCATCTGCACTAGGGGGCCCTTATTTCTTCGATGACAATAATGTTCTTCACAAATATGGTCTAAAACCACATCTTCCACTGTCCTTATCTCCAAATGAAGAATAATAAATCGATACGGATAACAAATACAGGAGCTATTCCCCATACAACAAACAGGACAATTTGTGAAATTGCCTACTCAAGTGTATAATAAACTTTACACAAGGGAAAGAAATGGAAAATGTTCAGATAAGCAAACTGGTGAAATAAAAAGGGATAATGGATTAAGAAAAACATTTTCCTTCCCTTTCCCTCGTACAAAAAATTTAAAACCACACAATACTGCTATATGTATATATATGAATAAAATAAGAACGAACTCTGGTTTCTTAACACTCAAGTAAAACTTTCTGAGTGCTTGGACTTATGAGAACGCCAGGCCCGTTCAATGGATGCTCTAGGCGTTGATCCAGTGCGGTCAAGGGATTCTGGTTGTGCATCTGAAGATCGTGGAACAAGCTTACACCCGATTTTCTTGGCAACCAACCGAGGAGAGCTTCGGGAACTGTAAGATTTGGTCACACTTTTCATTTCTTGCTTTATTTTACTGAACTCTTCTTCAAGTTCTCCAACTCTAGAACTCATCCTATCCATATCCACTTTCAAAACCTGATTTTCACGCACAACAGTCACCCATCCATCCCTTTGAACAATTTCACCAGCTGTATTGCCCAGGGTGGTTATAGGAAGAGGAGCTGCTGGTGCAATTTCACCGTCCAATGCATTGAGACAACCAGCTAATGCTGTTCTCAAGTGCAGTTGTTCAAAGAACAGCACTTGAAGAACAACTCTGAGTGGTAATCTGTCATTTTGGGATGCATGGGCACAGGCATGGATTGAGAGCTTCTGGTAGTCAATGATGTTGCATAGTTCTTCCTTCTCTCTATCGGAGAGCCAAGGATGAGCCTACACAATACCACAAGCAGTCATCATCAAATCAACTATACATGACCACAAATAAGCCTTTATTTAAAAAGCGTAGCTCTGAAAAATCAAACCTTGAAATATATGTCCAGTGCCCTGTAAAGCCCATCATGCAATAATCTTGATGAATCAGGGAGGACCTCTGCAAGTCTGCGTATTTTTCCTGGCTTTAAGTTAACATCAGAAGCAATTTCTGCAATGTAGCTATCTATCAACTTGGCCACTTTCCTCAATGATTCAGATGATGGTGATGCTGATGCTTGCAGGTCACGTGATGAAGGAGAAAAGGAAGTTAAATTCGATTCTGTAGATATAAAATAATGAACTATATGTTCAATAAAGTCAGTGTTATATAATGCATCGGAATCTGAATAACTAGGAATCAGAAGACTGTCCAAAGTTGCAAGTTCCAATTGCATCCCTATTCTCCTCTCTAACGAATCCTTGCATGTTTGACTGACATTCAATATCAAAGCCACACGAAGAAGTCCCAGCAGGAATCGACAATAAGATTTTCCCTTCTTGTCAGGAAGAAGTTTCTCAATGCTTTCCAAGAGAACCCTCTGATCAACTGTGGCAGGTGTCAAGCTAAAACTTGCAACTGTTCTGGTCTTGCCACCTTGTCCACCCTGCCACCGACCAAGACCTGGCAAGTGCTTTCTAGCATAGTACATTATGGCACCTGCCAAGTTTTCAGGTCTTATACCTCTTGCTTGCATTGTCTTAATAAGCCTCTCAAACAAGCTCACACTGAGATATGAGATATCTTCAAACCACCAATCAGATTCTGAGCTCCGAATTCTAGCACCAGTATTTATACCATTCCAAAGAATGCTTCCACCAGGGCTCTGAAAACTTCCATACATCATCATGGGCCATCCAAACAAACTTGGGTCTGTACAAACCATCATAGATAGAGCATTCAAACACTTGCCCACTAAATGAAGCTTTTCAGCTCTTGGTAGAACAGGCTGAGAACTTTGGAGAGCCAAAATACAATCTTTCCAGTTACGCAGTGTGTTTTTATGGAAAAAGCTCTCTGATTTTGACAACAAGTTATCTTCTCCAAATTCATCTGTCATTTCAAGGTATTCTGCAGCACAGTGAACCAGTACTACGTTTCTGGCTGTCAGTTCCGCTCGATAACCGTAACAGAATTTGGCTACAACTAAGAAAGTATCAGGACCACCAGGAAATTCTTCCAGCACCATTATCAGATTCTTCTTATCAGTAATCTTGGACTCTTCATGTGCTTTATCAATTTTTCCGCATTTTGATATAAGAGGAAACTGCAGCTCCATGGTATATCTTAATCAAACTCTAATGCAACAGTACATAAATAATTTTTCACATCAAAGACGTAATAGTATGACTACCATAAAATGAAACTTGTGTTACAGAAATGCCTACTAGTTCATCATGCAATTATGCATGGAGTACAAATTCAAAAATAGGAAAAAACAGTTCCCAAAGCAATTTTCTGACAATATTGCAAACCTCTAACTTTTTCCTCTTAACCTTGGGTGGAGTGGGGGCTAGAATCTGGAACAAGAGTTCACATGTTATACACCTCATCTAGTAGAACAACTTCCAAAACATTAAAATCAAGTGACTCAAACATGTCTGAAAGCTAGATAAATTAGTAACTTCATCACTAACTTGACAATCAGCATTAGTAATTAACTTTTTACATCCAATAACATCAAATAATATTTTCACAACCATCATCTTTAATTAATACCAGATGGGCTGAAATAAAATCTATTAAAACTTTAAGACATACTTGTCCCTGTCCTTGTCCTTTCTCAACTTAAGCTGAAGGATTTCAAAGTTAAACTCCAAAAAGTAAGCGAACAAGAACATCACAACTTTAGGGAATCATACAAGGGAATTCCAAGGTAGGAAAATATGTAAAAATTATGGCGAAAGGAGTGGTCATTGGAACATGTGGTATCTCTAGCATATCTAATCCAACTCCCTTATTTGAAGAGGGATACTTAGTTTTTACACTTAAACAGCAGAGATATAAGAAGAAACAAGTAGCAAAAGCAGAAGCCATAAATCACATTATCTGGGTTGGATCAAATTTCAAAGAACACCACAGAGCAGTTGGATAAACCAGAACCACAAAAAACTCAACAACTATTCCATCTATCCATAGGCCACTGAAAGAAGAATTCTAAAATGACTCGTACCTTATGGAGATGGAAAGTGATACCCTCGATGGAAACACTGATATCACTTGGCAGTCCCCCATTGCAGAACCTGTCAAAACCACAAACCAAACAAAAAATTAACAAAATAAATCACATAAAAATATTTTCTTTCAATATGCATGTCTGACTTGGACTCCACCAAATAATCAGGTGAACAAAAGGGGTCATTTTCTGACTGGTCAATTGAGAAAACAAAGAATTTGAAGTTAAAAAAAAAAAGGAATTTTCAGTGAAGGAATACCAGTCACTGCCTTCCCGACGAAAGCCAGAAAGCTTCCCAACTGGAGCCATTGCTGAGGGAAGGAAAGACCCCCTTTTTTCTCCCTTACTCTACCAACACAACATCATTATTTTTTCCTAAATTGTTCCCTCTCTTAATTCTAAAAGAGAGAGAGAGAGAGAGAAAAGGGAAAAAGAAAAAGGTACAGATGAATAGTTGGGATTTGGGAAGGCAACCAAGGGAGCAAGAATAGCGTATCCACTGAGTGTATCTTTTATATGAAAAAAAAAAACTGGCTAAAGTAAAGTACAGAGAGCATAGCCCCTAGAAATAAAAGAAGAAAAGAATTGGAAATTGAAATTAAAAGAACAGAAAATGACGCAGGATCACGACGGCAGAAACGGCCGTTGTAAAGTAAAGCAAGCTCAAATAGAAAAATGCAGCGGCAGTTTTGTAAGTTAAAAGTTTTGGGACAAATAATATTTTTATTAATTGTAGTCATAATAATAACATGATGTTAGTGAATGCAAATGAATGAATAAATGGGACGGATAAGAAACAGCATAAGGAGCGTCGTCGGGGCCAAGGAGAACATTACAGGTCAATAAAATGACAGGCAAGTGTGATGTGAGGTTGAAATTATTTTTTGTCACTTTACTTGTTTTCTTCCTTCAATTTCGTTCTTCATTCTCTATCTTTCCTTTATTTGTTTTTAGTTTTTTATATATATAGTTTTGCTTGGTTATTCTTTCAGGGTTGTGCTTGTGCACAACAAATTTGCCCCCTACAGAATCATGTCCAATTACAACACGCGTGGCTTTGATTTCTTTGTTACCTTGATGAGGGGCGAGTGGTTGCCACTTGCCGTCGTTTGGTGAGTAGGACCCACTATGCATACTTAAACATGGGTGGCATCTTTGTGGTTAGCTAGTAATCTGAAAGACAAACGAGATTTAGTAAATATATTCTGAATACGATAATCTGAAATATATATAATGTATTTTGAATCAATTAATCAAGAATACATTATATACATTTTGGAAGTGTATCAATTTTTTTTTCCATAAGAAGTGGTTTGGAAGGATAATTTTTGTGAGTTCCGGATCGATTAATCTAAAACACTACAAACCTCTGTGTAAAATCACTTTAAGCCAATTATAATAAATAAAAAATGCAAAAAAAATCTTAAATCGAGAAAGTTATACTTAACAAAATTGTGTTTTTTCCTTTTCAAAAAATATTTAAATAACAAACAATATCCTAAAGATTTGTAAGAATGATTAGGAAAATACAATATGGTACAACGTGACAATTGATGTTTGACACATAAGAGGAACAATTGAGCGAAATTATGTACAAGAAGGTGATAAAAAAAGATAAATTCAAAATTTTAAAAATCAAACAAGGGTAATGATACATTAGAAATTTGCAAAAACTTATAAACTTTAAGGGTGTAAATAGAAAATGAGGGGTAATAAAAAAATTACCTAAAATTGTGATAGATCAAAGTCCAAATTGTATAAACCCAACTAACTTGTAACCTGTTTAACCCACAACTCACCAACCCAAAAAAATATAAATTGCAAAAAATGGATGATTAAATTAAAAGGGGGTTAAGTCTAATTGAACCCATTATCCACCCATATTTCATTCATACTGCATTTCAATAAGTTCTCTCTACACCTCCATAATTTCTCAAAATGGCAAAAAAAATTTAATAAAAATAGTCAAAATTTAATTACCACACACCTCTTTCTTTTCTCTTTCATCTGCAACTCTCTCGTTAGCTTCTTTTACACGACTTGTTTTTCTTCTCACTGAATCAATGATTTTCTCTTCTTCATGTGTTGTTGTTCATTCCCTCTGCGTTTCCTTTGTTCTTCGTGGTTCAGTTTTGTATTTATCTTCTCTCGGTACATTAGTTTTTTTTACAAATCCAAACACCTTTATCCAAATTTGTAAAAAAATTTACAATTTTTTTTACAAATATGAACATCCCTGTTCGAACTTGTAAAAATATTTGCAATTTTTATTTTACAAGTATGGATACTCCTGTCCGGACTAAGTTTAGATACCCTTGTCCGAACTAAGTCCAAACACCCCTATCCAGACTTGAAAAAAAATTGTAATTTTTTTTTTTACAAATTTGGACTTGTAAAAAAAATTATAAATTTTTTAGTGTCTGGACTTGTAAAAAAAATTCAAATTTTTTACTAAAATTAAACTTATTTTTTTACCTAAGGTATTTTAGAATTTTCTTACCTTTATAGAGATGTAGGTAGAAATTATGGAAGTGGAGAGAAAAATTAGCCCATATTATTTAAGAGCTCACTTGTTTTAAAGTTTAACAGGATATATTTTAATAAAATTAATCTTAAAATATTAAATGTATTCTGATGTTATTAAATTAATAATAACTTTTATATATAAATATATGCATAATTTAAAAAATCATTATAGATATAGAGAAAAAAAAAATCCTATTTCTCCTGTCTGAGCTCTGAAGCACGTAGAATTATCAACTATCAGTCTCTTTATTTTGATAAAC
This sequence comes from Psophocarpus tetragonolobus, assembly GCA_037954015.1. Classification (NCBI taxonomy): domain Eukaryota; kingdom Viridiplantae; phylum Streptophyta; class Magnoliopsida; order Fabales; family Fabaceae; genus Psophocarpus; species Psophocarpus tetragonolobus. The sequence goes on from CM075690.1 coordinate 90,949,342, forward strand.
ACGTTGCATTGATTCTTGGGTCTTTAGCACATCACTGCCCACATGATTTTTGCCTTTTTGGTCAAACCTGTAATCCTTATTTTCAACCAAGACGAGTGGGTAGCATTTGTTTTTGTGTGTGGATGAAGGAGGGTGGAATCTATCAACATTTAGATGTAAACACTGGTGCAAAAGTAATCCATAAAAAAACAAAACTATTAATTTGGCAAACATATGATAAATGTTACAGTTGAATCTGGAAAGACAACACAGGAATGACTGACTAAGACACCCCTACAACAACAACAAAAAAGCTTCTTCCCACGTATATAAAATGTCTCCAAATATGTGACTATTGGCTGGAAGTTCTGCGTTAAAAGTACCTTGCAGTAGCATAGATTGTCCTTGATATCCTATTTCTTCATAAAAATGCAATAAAGAAGGCATGGGCTACACGATCTATTAAAAGATTATTTGAATTATCATCAATTCTAATTTAAAATAATATTTATTTTTAATTTTTTTTTAAAATTTTTATTTAATCTCTAATTTTCTCTCCTTTCTTTTTTACATAATTTTTTTTTTTATTTTTACTCTCTCTATCTCTCCTCATCTTACTTTTTATTCTATTCTCTCTTCTCTCCTCTCCTGTATCTTATATAAATATATTTAATATTTTTTTAACTTTTAAGTGTGAAATTTATTTTAAAATTTAAAATAAATATTGTTTTAAATAACACACAAAAATTTAAAATTTAAAATAAACATTTTTTTAATTATTATTTTAAATTTGAAATAAATATTGTTTTAAATAACATCAATATTAACATTTTGAAAACCATAATAAGACTTATTAATGAAAAACAATAGTAACAATGAAAACTCATCAATTACATGCAACAACTTTTTTAACGTAACCACTAATTTGACTACATAAATTTACAACTTAATTCTTTTACTCTTTGATAATGGTTAGTCAGAGAGTAAAAAAATTTACAAATATTTTTTTACTATCTGCCATTTGTTCATCAGAGAGTAAAAAAATTAAAGATATATTAATATTTTTTTATCAAAGTAGGTGAGATTTCAAATTTTAATAGAATGAATTAAAAAACGGTTACCAAAACCATGTATATAAATAAAATGAAGCAGTAAATTATATGCAAAATGGCACGGGCTTTGCAATGGTGACTTTCTTAACGGGTTGAGCATAAGTCCTATGCATCCCATAAAAGGAGGAAGTGCAAATTGCAGCGAGATTAATGGCGTGAGGAATATAGAAGTATGGAAAGTGAAAGTGAAGTGTGGTGTAAATGGTAAATGAAGAGACGAGATGAGGGAATTGGATGCGAGCGGCCCAAGAGGTGTTTCATCTCCTGCATTGGTATGAATCCACGCAACCAACCCATTCTCTCTTCTCTGTCTTTGTAGCCCATTATACTATATATACATCGCTGCGGTCTTTTCAGTTACCCCATTCACACTTTTCCACCCAAACTATTTTCTTTTACCTTTCCCTCCCCGTTCCCTGTTATTAATTTTAAATGTTCTTCTTTACCACAACAATAAACCCCATTTCCCATTTCCACTTTTTTTTATTCTTAACTTTCAACATTACTTATCAACACAACTAAACAAATTTTATTTTACAGGGGATTGACTAAATTAGGTCATTTTTTAAAAATTTATTATTTAAATAGATATGTTTTTAAAATATTTACTAAAATAGATCTATTTTGATTATTGAGTTTGTCAAACCGTAGTTTAGACTGGAATTGTTACATATAATTCTAGACAGGATTGCTCCATATAAAACTACAATTACATCTTATAGTTTTATGCTTAGTCGTTATTCTCCCCTTAAATTGCAGTTGAGTGTTACAGTTTTGTGGGGAAATTTTGTTTTTCATTTTTATGCATCAACTAAAGAAATTGTGTTGCTAAATAATGACCACACCATCTCAATTTACAACCATTAAAACTTGAAGCATGAAAGCATTGTGAATCACTCCATAGACATTTTCTCAAGCAACTTCCTGCTTTCTTCATTCAACTCAACATTCTCCATTTTCAATCATGGATACATAGCTAAACTGGTTCTACCAGCACCTGCAGTTGCGTAAGTTTTGTTAAAGGATTCAAACACCTATACCGCAAGGGAATCCACAAATTTCTACACAATCATGGTAGTTTGAGGGGAAAAAAAAAAATCCCCTCACAATCACATAACTTAACTACGGTTTAAGGGAAGGAGAAAAATGTGGTTCAAAGGGAAAAAAAAGCATAAAACCGGATAATTGCAGTTTTAGGTGGAGTAATAGTTATCTCTTTAACAATCACATATCATTTTCGGTGTCTAAAATTATTCATGACAGTTAAACTCTAATTAAAAACTGTGATTTGAACAAGTTAATTTTCAAAATAAACTCATTTTAATAAATATTTTAAAAACAGATTCATTGAGGATATTTAAAGAAAAACATTATTTTGTAAATCACCCTTATTTTATTTTATTTTCAGTATATTTGTACACTCACTGTCCTTGTCAATACAGCATTTTAGGAACATTCATGTTTTCTACTTACTATTAATATATTTACAAATATTATATACATATATAATTTTATAATAAATTCCTTAATTTTCTTTTTAACATGTGAAATAGATAACTAATATTGGAACTTTAAAAATATTTAATATATTTTTAATTTTAGGACACTGAATTATTTTAGAAGACACACAATAATAAATATTTTATATTTAATATATTTATTAAATGACATTTAACTGTTATAGTTAATGTCATCTTACGTTTTAAGTTTGACCACATGCCATGCCTAATAAGTAATAACCATTTCTCTGTCGGAAGTAGACTGATCAATAAACGTGTAAATACTTTAAATACCATGATTCAAGTAGATGCCTCATATTCATAAAAGGCCTTAGTCAGTTTCTAAATATTTCTCTCAATTAATACTCAAACCTATTTTATAACAAAACTTTCTCAATGAAAAATAAGTTCTCGATCAGCAAAAAAAAATATTGAAACAAATAAATTACATAATATTTATGCACTTTACATAATGATTAGATGATTTTTTTCTCTTTTTAAATTGTAATAAATAGTTATTTTTATTTTATTTTCTCTATTTGTATTTCTATTGATATTTTTGGTATTATTGATTGTGCAATTAACATAAGTTAAATAATAAATGAGTCTGGTTAACTAGTGTTCTAAGACATTAATTAAATAAATAAATAAAATATATATTAAAGGTTATATAATTTTATGTATCTTAAATTCTCAATAAATAAATATTTTAGTTTTATATAACCACTATACCGACTAAGATTTCTCCAATAAATTTGATGTTTTTAAAATAATAAAAATAAAATAATTTTTTTATTATATATTAATTTTTTTGATTTAATAAGGTAATAAATTTAAATTAAAATTAAAAAAGGAAGAGGTAGAATTTTTTATTTATGAAAATTAAATAATAAGGTAAAAAATAACTTGTATATAGTACTGAAATCTTATTTGAGAATAAACTTTGAAGAAGAAGGAAGAGGTAGAAGAATTGAGCATGACGAAATAATTTTGTCCTCAACAGTTTTGACTGACACTCATGGAGTCATCATCAAAATTATATTGGTTTGTAGAATTTTCAAAACTTGTGAGTTGTGAGTGAGAAGATAATAACGTGGTTGGCAATTGCTAACAAGGAAAGTTTTTGGTAGCTTCTTCCTATTGAATCGTGTTTTTCATTTCCAAAAAAAAAAAGAAAAGAAAAGGGAAATGGAAAGCTTAAATCCACATCATATTCATACTTCGCATGTTATCTGCTTGTTGTACAGCTAGAAATTATTCATTCTCCACCTTAAGCGGATATGTCACACTCACACACTTAAATAGCGAGTAATATAAAGTGTTTTTAATAGTAAACAAATTTAAATCTAGTAAGTTTTTTTTAAAAAAAAAAAAGTTACCATCTAACGATAAATTAATTTATAATATGATAATAATCTATACTATTAATAAAGGAAATACTTTTGATGTCTATTTTTGAAAATACATATTTTATCCTTACACATATTTTAAAATTAAAAAAATAAACTATTTTGTCGTAAGAAAGACTTGAACCTATAACCTTTTATTTTCCAAACATATATTTTACCACTAGGTAAACCTTATAACTTTAAGTAAAAGATTACTTTAAAATATTAATATGCAACGTACATATCTAATTATATCTATAATGTATAATATATAATATTATATACTATATCTATACTTCTAATAAAGGCAATACTAGCTTTTGATGTCTATTTTTCAAAATACCTATTCTACACTTACACCTATTTTAAAATTAAAAAAATAAACTAATTTATCATAAGAGGGACTTGAACCCATAACCACTTATTTCCAAACATATACTTTACCACTAAACCAACATTATAACTTTAAGTAAAATATCACCTTAAAATATTGATATCCAACATATATAATTTTTCACTTATATCTGTAATGTATATAATATTATATTGTATATTATATTTATACTTTTATATTTATATTATGAATAAAAACAATATCCCCTTTTGATGTCCACTTTTCAAAATACCTATTGTTAACTTCTCCCTATTAATATATGCTTACATTTAATGATAAATATTTTTAATAAACATGAAAATACACAATTGCGACAATATTTTGATTTCTATTCTAACTCTCCTCTTTCTATTTTTTCATATTCAGTGCACATTTGACATATCCATTGATGATTTGATGTGTTTTTATCATGTTATCATAAACAAAAAATATAAAATTTTATAAAAGATATTAGAATAGAAATGCAAATACACAGGCGTTGTCGCGTCTGTGTTTTAGCTAATTTAAATAATGATATTTTATTTATGATATTTCTTATTAGTTTACGTAAAAATTCAATGAAATTCAGACTTTTTAAAAATAATTTAATGATTATGCACAATATGAGTGGATATTAGTAGTGTTATGTTGTGTCAAATTTGGTGAAAGCTAACATCCAATTCAATCGAAATTGCTCTTTGCGCAAATTTTTATTCAAAATTTAATTCAACTCATCTAGCTAACGAACGAGTTGGTCAATCGGACCATGTTTCATTATAACATTTTTTAAAAATAGACAATATAATTGTAAAGTAATGAATTGAAAACTATAACTACAACTAAAACAAATTAAAATCAACAAATAATATATGGATATAAACATACTTAACAAAAAATATATGGATATAAACCTATCCTAAAAACTATAAGATGTTATCCAATTTTCTATTTTAATATTTTTAATTATTATTATTATTGATCTTTTCGGCCAAGTTGAAAAATAAAAATTATCACAATCTATAAGTGATTAAGTTTAATTGAATTAAATCGTTGGTTATTCAACCCAATAAACACTCTAACACACTGTTAATATAAAAAATAAATATTTTATATTAACTTTTAAAATATTTATAAACTTAACATACTTATCATACATTATGACTATGATTAAATGACTACGTAAAATATTTTTATACCTGCATTAATATTTTTTTCTTATTAAAATATATGTAAATTATTTTTTTAGAATTGTTTCTATTTACAATTTACAATTGATTTTCATTGAGTGATTTGATTTTTTTTTAATTCTAAGATAATCAAACTCATTTGATATTTTTTTATTTTCCGCGTGTATATTTATTTTAAAGACAATCCAATTCAAGATAAAATATTAATATGAGTATTCCTCTCATCAGAGATCCAAATCTTAATTTATTATATTATCAAAAGCTTTTTTTTTTTTGCTAAACTCATTTAATATTAAATTTTTATTTTAATGATATTGATATTTTGATATAATTAAATATTTTAAAATTGTTAACATATTCTAACAACATCGTGCTTATACAAAATATATATTTAAAAAAGATCTATTATTTATAAATTCACTTATAAACAATGTGTTTTGTAAAAATTATCCACGACCATACGTATAAGTGTTTGTGGTCATTGTAGTCAAATTTTTGGCTATGGTTCAAAATTTTTTAACCAAATATAATTCTTTATTTTTTATTTTTGAATAGCGTATGATCCTTTACTTGATTTGTGGGAATATGACATATCTGTAAAGTAATAAATGATATTATCTTTAGAGCCAAAGACCGAGATGAAGAAGAGATTATTCACGCCATTCAATTGAAAACATAAGAATTGTGTCACGTTCTAAAATGATCTACATATTCTTTTGTTTAATAAGTCATGAACTCTATGCTTTTTGTATTCTCTAAATTGCATTGTGTACGATAATTCTTATGTTCAGCTTATATTGTGAATATATGTAACTTATTAGGCAAGTTATATTGCTTAACTTTCCTTTCTTTAATGATATTTATTTGACTTAAAAAAATCAGTTATGAACAAAAAACAGTAAAAAGTCAAATAATCCAAATACACTACTTCCAAAATAAAAAGCATCAACCATTCCCAAACAAATTCAAGTCACTCCCAACACAATCATATTTTACAATGATGATAAAAGTGCTCCTTAATTGTTCATCTTTCATGTCACCTTAATAATAATTACTAATAGTTGCAATGATGATGATACATTTTACAATCATATTTTGTTTTTTTACATTAATTTTAAGTTGTGTAAAAAGAAAATTAATATTTCTAACCATAAATTAATCTGATTTTACAAAGATTAGTTATTGGAATTAAAGACTTAATTACCACAGTGGAGATATGATATTGTACAAGATCATTGAAGATCAATATACATTTTAAGAAATAAATATTTTTTATATCTCTTTTCTCAAATGTGATACCTACAAAAGTATTTCAAGATCCCTACACTAGATAATTGATCTTGTATAAGATCATTTAATCTTCTATTGAAAAAAAAATTAGATAAATCTTAAAAGTGATGTGACATGGGTCTATAAAAAAATAGAATAAGATCACAAATTTTGATCTTTCATTAGAGATGCTGTAGGAGATTATTTGGTTTGGTTAAAGAAAATGTTTTTTTTTTAATTTTCAAGTTTTCAATATTAAAAAAATGTGTGTATTTCACTTGATGTTTTCTATTTTTAAAAATTAAAATTATTAAATTTGATCAATTTAGTAAATATGTTATAAAATATTTATATAATTTAAAATCTCTTTAGATATAATTTTTGTTACATATAAAATGTCCAAAACAAAGATTGCTAAATGTTTTAAGAGTGTTTTCTAACACAATTGACTCATGATAGCATGAATTAGAAGTTGGTTAACAAGTTATACGATAAACAAGACCTCTGAACTTAAAATATCGCTTAAGGAAGTTATTCGCATACTTAAATTATAGGAGATAAAAGTGGATTATTCTTAAAAATTCATGTTTTTGCTTAAGTAAGTTATTCTCCTCATCTAAGTAAGAAAAGTCAAACAAGACAAATATTGAACTCCGAAATGAAGACTCGCTTAAAAAAGAGAAGAAAAAGAAAATACACTAATATTCTTTTTGAAAAAGAGTGACAAGATGATGATGATGATTTGAGGAGAATCACACATATAAAACAGTTTTTGGATGTTTAAAAGGTTGATTAAAGGAAAAAAGAGTAGGTACCATGATAAAAGAATTACATCTCAAGTGAATTATTTACAATAAGTAAATTTGGATTATTTATACAAAATATCAAATATCGAATTATTTACATAGCAAATTATTATTATTAGATATATTAAATTAGATATATATTAGACAACATGTTATGCGTTTGGATTCTATGCATCTACCTTCATATAATTTATAGCATGTTATATCAATAATGTGAAGGGAATTTATTGACACTAGTGAAAAACAATTGAAAATGAAAATGAAAATTTGCACAATGAGAATAGTTAAAAGACATTTAATTATATAAATAAAAGAAAGTACATTAGAATAAAAATGAAAAATATTAAATATTCATTTTTCATTTCTTTCATTTTGTTAATTATTTTTTTGCAACAACAATATATTTCTTTTGGTTGTTTATCTAGTTGTAATAACTTGTTTTTTTTTTTGTTATAAGCTTTGGTCAGCTGTATTAGCAAGAATAACTACTATAAATACTCCATTTGTATTTCATTCTCTTTGGCTTGGATCAATATGAAAATTTTCATTAGAATTTTAACTTTTTATCTTGCATATTATCTAAGATGGTATTCAGAGCCACCCTTTCTAGTGGTACACCCTATTTTTTTTCTCTCTATGGCTTCCTTTAATCTTATCATTTTCGCATCTCAACCCTTTCTCAATTCTATAGGTTAGAGACTTGATGACTCTAATAATCTATACTGGCTACAACAAATTAAACTTATCATCAAAGCCCACAAGTTGCAGAGGTTTGTTGTTAACCCATCAATTCCTTTGCAATACCCTGTCGATCAAGATTACAAAGATGACAAAGTGAGTCCCGTATATGAGGCTTGGGAAGTTCAAAACCAAATGCTTCTCACCTGGCTCCAATCGATTTTAACCCCGTTTGAAATAACTTATACTAAACTAAAAGGTATCAAATAGGGTGTAAATGGGTGTTTAGAATAAAAGAAAATGCATATGGTTCATCAACAACTATAAAGCTCGATTAGGTTCCAAGAGTTTTCATCAAGTTCCTGGCTATGATTTTCATGATACATTCTCTCATATTGTTTAGCCTATTACTATTAGAATTATCATTACTCTTGCTCTCACTAATAATTAGGAGTTATTTCAATTGGATGTAAATAATGTTTTTCTTAATGATTTTTTAGAGGAGACAATTTACATGGTTCAACCCCATGGTTTTGAGGTTAAAGATAAATCCCTTGTTTATAAACTGAATAAAGCTCTTTATGGCTTAAAGCAAGCCTAAGGCAATGGTTTGACAAATTCAAAATTACTCTAATTCAATTTGGTTTTCAGACTAACAAATGTGATCCTTCTTTGTTCCTTTACAACCATCAAACTCAAACTGTTTTTTTTTTTTAATTTATGTGGATGATATCATCATCACTGACAACTCTTCCTCTCTCATCCAAAAGTTTACCAATCAACTTCACTTTGCATTCTCTCTCAAATAACTAGGTTAATTGGACTATTTCTTGGAATTGAGATCAAGAACTTACTTGACAAGTCTACCAAAGCAAACATATTAGAGACATCCTTCACTGGACCAATATGGCTAAGACTTATCCTATATCTTGCCTTATGAACTTTTCTTGCAAACTATCTAAATCTAACAATGACTTATTTCTAGATCCTACTCTCTACAAATATGTGGTTGTTGCTTTACAATATGCAATTCTTACTAGGCCTGGAATTTGTTTTGAAATCAATAAGTTCGTCAATTTATGACCAGTCCATTAGGTACACATTGGGTGGTAGTTAAATGCTCCCTTTGTATTTTAGTCTTTTTGGGTTGAATCAATATGAAAAACTTCATAAGAATTTAACATTTCTCTCTTTGCATATTATCTTAGGCCCCGTTCGGGGTGATTATAAGTTTCTGGTTTTTTGTTTTGAAATGTATTTTGAAAACAAAAATTTGTTCGACAAAAATGGTTCTGTTTTAGTTTTTTACTCATTTTTGAAATAGTTTTCACTCAATTTTAAAACAATAAAATTTGGTTTTTAGATTTCTGTTTCTGTTTTTATTTAAGCTTATTATTTGGCGTCACTTGTCACCATTGACCATCACTTCTGACTAGCGGTCACCGACCTCCACCTCTGACCAGAAGTCACCAACCGCCACCTTTGTCTGACAGTTATCGGCCGCCACTTTCGATCGGCGGTCACCAGCCCCCACCTCCGACCAGCAGTCACTGGTCGTCACATTTGATTGACGGTCACCGATCGTCACCTCCAACCGGCGGTCATCGATTGCCACATCCGACCGAAAATCACTGGACACCACTTCCGACTGGCAGTCACCGACCGTCACCTTTGACCGGCGATCACCGGCAGTCACCTCTGACTGACGGTCACCAACCACCACCTCCGATTGACGATCACTGACTGCCACCTCTAACCAGTGGTCACTGGCCGCCACGTTCAACTAGCGATCACTGACTACCACCCTCGATCACCTGCCACCCAACCGCTACCTCTGACCACCAGTCACCAACCACCACCTCCGATCATCAGTCACCAACCACCACCTTCGATCGCTAATAACCGGCTGTCACCTTCAACGACTGTCTTGATCGCTATCTTCAACTAATCTTTTGGTTAAAATTTGAAAATAATATTTTAAATTTAGAAGCAAAAACAATGTTATTTTTAAAATTTTGAAAACTTAAAACCAAAACTAGTTTTTGTTTTTAGAAATTTCAAAACTAAAAACAAAAAATCACCTCGAACGGGGCCTTAAGAAAGTAAAAATATTATTTAATTAAATAATAAGTTTTTTTAAAGGAAATAATAAGTTAAACAATTAATTCAATTTGATATAAAAGTTTTTTTTAAACAAATGTTAATATGCTAATTTTGTTAATGAATAGATTCCAACTCATATACTTACTTTACTACCGACCAACCTTATTTTAATGCAAAATATACACCATGACACTACACTGATGGAGAGCTGTCTCTGAGAATTATGTGAAGAGCCACTTGGGAATCCACCTCAACATTGATACTCTATTTGTTTATACTTACATTTAAGCCACCGAAGGCCAAGAAGAAACTCCATAATGCTCTAATAGCCAACATTCAATTACCAATATATTCCATTAGATTTAATAATTATTACGGTGAGGGTTAATGTTTCCTATGAATTTAATGACTGCACACCTACATAATTTATTTTAATGGAAGAAGGAGGGGAAAAAGAGTGGAGAGAAGTTCCTTTTATTTGGCTGTTGATCCAGAATGGACAAGAGAGGGATTTTTATGTAAGAAAGAATCATCTTAATTGACAAAAAAAAAAAAAAATCTCAATTCAAAATATTACCGCTATAATATGAATGATAAGTATCTTCGGTTACTTTTTATGTAATATTTAAAGTTTGCGTACACAAATTAAAAAAAAAAAATTATAAATTATTAAAACATTTTATTGATAGATGTGATTTTGAGATATTGAATAGATTTTATTTGACATCGCGATATTAGGTTATCGTTAATATCTCTTCTATCTTTTATTTTAGTGCAAAATTTCATATTGGAATCTTGAAGCATTTTATAAAAATTTCATAATAGATCTATTATTTAAATTTTATTTACAATTTATTTTTGGATAAAATGTAATTTATTTACAATTTATTTTGGATAAAATGTAAAATTTATTTCAAAAATAAAAGTTAATTAATTAATTAAATTATTAAAAATAAAAATATTAATTATACTACTTTTTAATTTCTATTTTATTTTTAAAATTTAAAATTTTAAAATATATAATATATTAATATCTTTTAAATATTAAGTTTTTAATTTTCAATAAATATGCATATACATTTATATCTCTATAAAAATCTTAAGAAATCTTATGGAAACACTGATTCTCCATAATGGAGATCTTTTTTCTATTTCTAGTACAAGATTTTTAATAATATGAGCTTAAGATAGATGTAACAATAAAGATACTTTTAGTATTTTTTCAATAATATTCTTATAATTCTTCATTTTATTATATTAAAAATCACTCACAATAATTTATTAATAAAATGTCCATTTCAGTTATAATTGGTCAAAAAAATTATTAATGTAGTATTGAGTTTTATAGAAATAAATATAAACAAAAAAACTGACACTTAAAAAGAACTAAGAGTTATGAATATATTTTAATAAAAAGAAGATGTGATTTTCTTTAAAAAAAGGGAAAAATAATATTTTCTTTCCCTGTATATTTTAGTGTGATTCCATGAATAGATGGTAAAAATAAAAAAAAAGTTATAAAAGTTTATTCATAAAATTAAATTAACTTATTATTGTTGTTTTAAAAGGTGTGAAATATTTTACAAACTAATCTGCAAAAAAATTTACACTCTTAAAAAAAATTATAAAAAAGTTCTTATGATTTTTTTTATTTCATACTCCAAAGAAGCTTACCCGACCAACTAAATTACATAAAAAGAAATTCTTTATATTTTTTTGTTCCCTTCATTTATTTTTCATACGTACGAATAAGTCAAAGCTAAAGGAGGATCCCTCAAAAAGACAATAAAAAATATTTCACCCACCGAATATTGCATATGGTTATTTTAAGTTAAAACCTAAGGTGACAAGAAACAGTTACCTGTTGCCAACAAGAAAAGCTTGTAATGGATCTTGATGTTTTTTCCCTCTTAATTTTAAGCTAGTTTTAAGAACTTGGTTGGGGGCAGTTACATTTAAAATTCAATCCCTTTTTCAAATCTTGTAAGAAATAAAATATGACGTCAAAGTTGATAAATTATCACAGGGTCAAGCATGAACATCAATGAATGTCCAAAATCGAAGTGCTGTCAAGTCCGAGTTATTGTATCTGAATTTCTTTTCTTTTCTCATGTAAGTTGCGCCCTGTTGTGTTGTACATTTGGGCTTCTTGAAGACTGAGCTCAGTATGTCACGTGCAAGACTATACTTGTAATGTAACCAACGTCCTTTCTTACAGGTATATTAACTTTTAATCAGGTTTTTGGTTTTGGGAAAAAAGAGCATTTGTTTGCTTCTCAAATTACAATTCTTTGTATGCTGAAAACTACATTCAGCCATACCATTTAACTTGCTACTATTAGCTCTTTTGGTTTTGTTTCAACGGGCGTATCTTGTAGCTTAAGACATGATCATAAGCTCATTTAGGTTTATGTTGCTACTTGCTACCTACTTCTAATTAAAAATTGTACCACCTCAGCGAATCAATTTTAGTTACACTAGAAGCATGCGCTACACCTAGATATGATACCTAGTTTACGAATTTCTATTTTAACTAGCGTATCTTCATAGTTTAGTTGAAACATTTATAAGATTCTTGGAACTGCAGCCTTGCCTATTTCCTCAGATTATCAGTTCCCAATACTATAACACCCCTTTTCCAAAGTCTTCCCTTTCTCTCTCTTTGAAGAAGCTCATTGCCGAAGAGAAACTGAAAAGCATATGGGGTATTCAAGTTATTTCTTGACTTCCTTACTTGTGGTTGTAGTGTTTAATGTGGCTAAAGGGCAGCCTCTGGTCCCTGGATTATTCATATTTGGGGATTCTGTGGTTGATGTGGGCAATAATAACCACTTATACACCATTATTAAAGCAAACTTCCCTCCATATGGAAGAGACTTCAAGGATCACAGTGCAACGGGGAGGTTTTGCAACGGAAAACTTGCATCAGATTACACAGGTGTTCCTCATTGAAACACCCCTTCATCACCTACATTATCTTGTTTTTTAACTAAAAGCTTACTTGCTTGATCTTTGTTCTGTTCACTGCAGCTGAAAACCTTGGATTTTCCTCTTACCCACCAGCTTACCTCAACTTAAAAGTCAAAGGAAAGAACCTCTTGAATGGTGCCAACTTTGCCTCTGCTGCTTCTGGCTACTATGATCCCACAGCCAAGCTATATGTAAATATATACTTGTCATTTTAAAACTCTCAACTTTTGTTGCTTTTCATCATTATTTGTAAAGCCTAATATGAGTGTGTTTTATTTTGTTTGTTTCCTATTGGTCTAGCATGCAACTCCATTGAGCCAGCAGCTGGAACACTACAAAGAGTGCCAGAATATATTAGTGGGAACAGTAGGCCTGTCAAATGCTTCATCAATTATATCTGGTGCTATATATCTTATCAGTGCTGGGAACAGTGATTTTATTCAGAACTATTATATAAATCCACTGCTTTACAAGGTGTACACTGCTGATCAATTCTCAGACGTTCTAATGCAATGCTATGCCACGTTAATTCAGGCATGTCCTCTTCAAACTTAACATAATCCATTATCAAAGCATGTTCCACTTCGAGAAGGGTTACCGCTTACTTACCAAAAGTAAAAAGATATGAAAAAAAGGGAGGGTATTTATTTTACCTTGCTGATTTTGACTTGCATTTCAAAATTCCAAACATGCATGTAACAGAATTTATATGCACTTGGAGCAAGGAGGATTGGTGTGACAACACTGCCTCCAATGGGTTGTCTGCCTGCAGCCATCACTCTCTTTGGCTCTGATAGCAACGAGTGCGTGGTTAAACTAAACAATGATGCTGTTAACTTCAATAAGAAGCTAAACGCAACATCTCAGAGCTTGCAAAAATCGCTTTCTGGTCTCAAATTGGTCATCCTTGATATCTACCAACCTCTCTACGACCTGGTCACTAAGCCTTCTGAAAATGGTACACTTTCTAAGTTTCTAAATCTGCCAATGATTCATGAAGAAATTTTCTTTTTGTGACATGCACTACACTTTCACAGGATTTTTTGAAGCAAGGAAAGCTTGTTGCGGAACAGGCTTGCTAGAGACATCTATATTGTGCAATCAGAAGTCCATAGGAACATGTGCCAATGCATCTGAATATGTATTCTGGGATGGTTTTCATCCCTCTGAGGCTGCAAACAAGGTTTTGTCCGATGACTTGTTGGCTGCTGGCATCTCTCTCATATCCTAATCGAGCACGTCTCGGCTCATATATCTGCTTTGGATTTTTTCTTTTTAAATTGTGTGGTTGGCTTATGTAAAAGCAGCTTGAATAAGTTCAATTACAATGTACCCAGTGTGTTTTTAAGTTTCGTTGTCATAAGACCAATATTCCTATGAGTTTTCATGTAAAACTTTTATCTTAGTAGTCGAAAGTGCTTATTGTATTCACATGTAATTTTTTAAGTTAATTTCTCAAAATACCTATTCTCTTCTTATAATTTTATTACTAGACCAACTTTATAATTTTAATAAAAAAATTATTTTAAATATTGATGTACAACATATATAATTGTTCAACTATATCTATAATTTATATATATGATATTATATTATATACTATATATTATATAATGAGAATATGATATTTTAATATCTATATTTTATGATTATTTTATCTTTTAAACATTTTAGGATTATTTTCACTTTCACAAATATAACTTCTACTTTATCACAAATCAATCTTCCTTAAACATGATTAATATATATATATACATTTCATCATAAATATTCATTATATATTTTACATATCTTTTGACATATCTATTAATGATATAAACAAAAAATACATATTTGCGACAATATATTGAATTCTATTCAAACTCTCTTCTCTTTTCATTTTTTATTTGATCTGACATATTTTTATCATAAACAAAATATAAAATTAACAGAATATATTTCAAAACATGTCACATAATAATTATATTTCAAAATATAAAAATTTAAAAAAGATATTAAATTAAAATCTTAAAATTGTTGTAATATATTAAAATAAAAATACAAATACACAAGGACTTATAATTTTTTTAAATGATATTGGATGTTTTACAAAATTTTTAAAAAGTCTCACATGTTTTTAGAAAGTTAATAAGAAAGCTAAATTTGTACACGTTAGTTTGAAAAAAAAGACTTTCATCTTTTTAAAAATGTTTATAGAAAAATATTTTGACTTTTTTATATTTTCTCTTATAAGTATTTTTAGAAAATTTTACCATCATAAATGTATTGATAATAAAAATAACTTAGGACATTGAAAAAACTAATAAAAATAACTTAGGACATTGAAAAAACTAGGTGAAAGCTAAAAACTTTGTTGTAAATATTTGATTGTCAAGTAGTTGAAAGTGGAAAATAATAAATAAGAACATAATTAATTATTAGATAAATAATAAGATATTAATAATAATTATAAACATATTTTAATAATAAAAAATTTCTTAATTTAAATTATAAACTACTATAATTATATATTTAAATTATAAAATTTTATAATTATATGTTTTTAAATTATAAATTTCTATAATTACATATTTAAATTACTATAATTACATATTCAAATTATAATTTTTTATAATTATCTATTTAAATTATAAATTACTTTAATTACATATTTAAATTATTACTTTTTATAATTAAATATTTAAATTTTAAATTACTGCAATTACATATTCAAATTATAAATTTTTACAATTATATTTTAATAACTTATATCAGGTAATTAAATATTTAAATATAAAAATTATATTATAAAGTTGTAACATGTGAGTTAGGATGACAAAATACCCATATCCATAAGTAATCGCCCGAACCATATGATTTTGAAGGGTATTATTTATTTTGATCGGGTATGGATACAAAACTTAAAGAAATGTATGTGTATCAGTAGAACATAACACCTAAAAACCTAATGAACTGCATTTAAGATTCATACTTTAAAATTAACAATCTCAAAAGCCAGGTGCAAAACTCCTCCCACCACCAATAGCTTCTAAAAAGGAGTGGATAACATTAAAATTTATATCCATAAATATCAAAATATAACTGTCCAGAACAATAAAATACAGAATAACATGCAAAGGAGTAGAGCCTTCAAAAATTGTCTACACAGTTGTAATTTACAGGACACAGTATTTCTACTTGGAGAATTTATGACAGCAATCTAACAATCTTTTTACATCTGTCATGCTGACAGGAACTTCAGCATTCCCGACATTTTCGGCATTCTCCTTTCCAGCAGTCCACTGATTCAAAATACTGATCATCCTTCCAAGCTATTGATTGCAATGGTAAAGGGAAACACCAAATAAATAGCAAAGTAAAGCAAGCATGTGGACAAATACGCAAGTGAACCTAACCGTCGGTAAACGGCTACAGAATTGCCCGTTAGTAATGCTACAGAATTACAGAATTGCCCGTTAGTAATGCTACAGAATTACAGAATTGGTCGTTAGCATTTGGCTTTAGAGTTGCCCATTAGTAAGAACATCGATACTCACCATACCTAACTACAGTGATATAATAAATGTCATGGATTTGACAAAATTAGATACAAGCTAACAGCCAGTGAAAGAAAATGAAGATCTGATGATTTCTGCCACACCTGTACCTGATGTGATAAGAAACCCCTTTTAACATACAGTACCATTTATAAATTGAAAAGAAAAAAATTGGTCTATATGATAGACTGGAAAAAAAAAAAAAGAACAAAAATGTAAATGACATTAAGACTTAAGAGGTGTAAGGTGTCAGGTGTACGCATTAAATGGCAACATATCATTAGGTGTCAGGTGTAAAACCTTTTTTATAAGGACAACGTATTAAATTAGATTACTTTTGGTTCTCAATTGAAGTATGTTTTTAACTCATCTAATGATGCATGACAAGTTAGTTACTATAAATTGGCACTCTTTATGGGCCAGAGCCAATAAACTCGAAGAGGAATAGTGGATTTCTAATCATATAATCATGACAGCATAGATGGGAATGAAATTAAATTCATCGTCTTATTTCTAAAAAATTGAAATATCAATGCCAAAGATGTGATTCTTCCTACATACCGAATAACGTCATCCAAAGGAGGCCAGAGAATCACAAACAGCAAATTCAATTTCAACTAACAAAAAGAGGATACTGATGTCTCTCTAGCATTTGCTGTTGAGCTAGAGGAAAACAAGCTTTCCTTTTCATGACCAGATTCAGCTTGTTGGTTGAGAAGTTCATCTTCAATCAGATCTAGTTTCCTGACAAGAACTGAAACATAGTGATGTACACTTGAAGGGCTCATTTCAGTTTCCCGAATTCTAACCAATATCCTAGCAATTACATTCCAGAGTGCATTTCTTGCTTCCTCATCATCCGAAGCAAAAGGGAATAAATCAAGCAGACCATCTAATAAGCACAAATCTGGAAGGGCCCAATACCAGTCACCATTATTTAAATAATCAAGACTCAGAAAACAATACACAGTGAATTGAAGTTTATAAATGAGTGAAAGAGATGTTTTACCCTGTGATATCTTTGAAGAATGATCAGCAACATCGGACAACATATTTGCAATGAGAACTGCAGCAGTAACACAGCAGTTTCCAACCTGTAGAAGATATAAAAAAATTCACCATAGTTCAGTTAGTCATATCATCTTCATTCCTTGTCAAAACTAAGAAGTTTGCTATCAGCCATAAATTGATCTAGAAAATGTTATGAAATAATTATAACTACTAAAAAGCCGAGAAGATGTTTGACTCCCACAGCACTTGGTCTCAATTCATCTCTGAAGAAAGTTTGGGCAGCTTGATTAAATTGACTGCATTTCGAAACTCTGCTCAATTGAATTTGGTTTTGTCTAAATAGGGAAAAAAAATCCTCGGTTACAAAGAAGGAAGGCCTTTTTGGTTCAAGTACGTGTAAGACAAAACAGGAGTGCAACACAGACAAAAGTAACTTCAATTCTCAGCCACAATGATATATTTATTAACAATATTAAAATTTTCAACTTATCATGAATATCAGTAAGAACTCCTTTTTATTATGTGTTTTAAAATGTGAAACGTATCTGAGGAAATATAGTAAGTAATGTACACACTTCAACTGATACTACTCAAGAGAACAAAAAAGAGTGTTCACATATAAAGAGACAAGGGCTCTTAATGTAAAAAATAATAAAGGTTTGTAATGCATCTCGGAAGAAGAAAAATGATATTAATTATGTTGGAGAAGTTAATATGATATTTACAAATTACAAGAGTTCTGAGTCTTCTGACAACTTTTCTGACTTTACGTATCACCAAAGACCAAATTATTGATATCAACAGTTCATATTGTGTAAGATTTATAAGTATTGAAAGTGTTAACTATAAAAATGTACCTCAACTTTATCTGGAAACTTAACCAGATCACATATTAGTCGAAAGAGCTCTGTACTTGAACAAATGTCCTGAGAATGATCATCCATAACAGACAGGGCTTCAACTGCTCGAAGAATTAAATCAAGAATTGAGTACCTGAAAGATTAAGATATGAGATTTTGTCACACCAATTCCACCAGATACCTGGATGGAATAGTTATGTGCAAAAGAAATGTAAAAGGGAAACAAATTGCAATTTTGCAAGACAATATATTTTCCAAACATTCACCAGTGATGTCAGAATTAGAATCAGAGGATAATAGGAACTGTGTAATTTCATTAGTGTTGATTGGAGGATTGCGGATCAAGGTACCTTTCAGGCATTCTTTCTGTCATTAATTTGCTGATCTCAAAAGACAAGAGATTGATCAATATATTTGCCAAACCATGCTTCATCATAGGTGGAAGAAGAGCACTCACAACCTTCTGCTGACTTTCTAATATAGCTAAAATAAGCCCAATGATCTATTAAAAAGTGGAACAATGTTAGCTATCTGAAAATTGCATTCTGGTGAAAATCTCAAAATAAAAATAAACATATGGCTTTTTGACAAACAGGGTATTTTTAAGCAAAAATGACATAAATGGAGTGGTTAAACGAATATTTATAAAAATGGTGTAGTTTGACTAGTCAGCGGAGAACACACCAAACCATTTGGCATGTCCTACATGTATTTACGTGAGTCTTCAGAGGACACACGAAACCATTTGGCGTGTCCCTGAAATGCCCTGATAAGCAGGGACCTGCCAAACAAATGGCATGTCAACTTTAGCTTCTTTTTTTTTTTTCATTATAGTTTCCCTGACAAATTGCTTTAGCCTTTAATTTGATCATTCCTCTCTCACTCTCTCTCCTTAGAATTGAGAAGGAATTGCGGTGTTTGTTTCTCTCTCCTTCCCAGTGGAGCAGTGCAGGAAACAAGGGGGAGAGTTTCATTGGGAAGGTAAAACCGACCTTTTGTTTGCACCATTCCCTCAACCATCCACCACTCTCCTTTTTTCTTCTACTACAACTACCCAACTTAACTTAGTTTATGCTTGCATCTTCCCCTTTTTCCCTCTTACGGCTCATTCTCAACTCAATGATCTAATGGGTAGCGGCAAGGTTTAAGAAAGACCAAACACTCATTTTACCAAGGAAGTTTTTGCAGACCTTGTTAGGGAAATCACAGTGGAAAAAAAAAAAAAAAAACTCTTCCACTTCATGAAACAGACACACAATCAGCACCATATCACTGTTTTGCATGTTAAGGCAGGGTCACCCCTGGCATGCCAAGGCAATTTGCACTCCTTTTCAGTGGCTCTCGTTATATCATATCTGTAGACAACATTTGTTTTTTGGAGGTGAGTTAATAAAAAAAAAAAAAGAGGCTAAAGTGGACATGCCATTTGTTTTGGCTTGTCCATGCCTTTGAGTCAGGCATGTCACGGACACTCCAAATGGTTTAGCGTGTCCTCTGAAAACTCATGTGAATGCATGCAGGACACACCAAACGGTTTGACATGTCTTCCGTTGTTGATTAGTCAAATTATACCATTTTGGTAAATATTCGTTTGACCACCCCATTTCTGTAATTTTTGCTTAAAAATATCCTCTGTTTGTCAAAAAGCCTAAACATATTGTTTTTCCTCTGGAATTATTTAAGCTTCTTGTGTATATATTCCACAACATGCTTTTCACAAAGTCTAGTGACTTCACACATTGTAACCTCTATAAAACTAAAATTTGAAACTATTCTTGATTAATAAGGTGTACTTTTGAGTACCTTTTCTAAAAGCTGAAGGTTCAACGTATTTTCTGCAATCCATAATATTTGACACAGTACATGCTCAGACTGCAATACCTCAGTCCAAGTAATTGATTCACCACTTTGAAGACCCACGGTCAACAAACTGTTCCAAAAACTAATTGTATGAAAAGTTTGTACTTTGTAAAAAAAGGCACTTATGTCATATAAATGATGTATTGCCTAATTTACAGCATAGCACAAATAAAATCTTTAGGTAAATCAATAAAAATCATGTACTTTTCCTGCCCATCTATTTGGGTAGGTAAATCTATGTGCATCTTTTTTTCTAATACACATATATAGAAGGAAATTTATTAAATAAGATATAAGTACAAAGAGAACAAAACATCCTCTGAAAAAAGGAGCAATACTAGAAACAATGAATCATGTAGCAAATCACACCAATCTTTCTGCATGTCAGAGACAGAACAGCTCTAGAAACATCATGAACAGAACACCAGAGGTTGTCCAGAAAATAAACCTATCCCAAACAAAAACTAGGGTAAAAGGAATTGCCGTTCAATATTTGGACCATAAACAGAAAGGAATCACCAAGACAGAACATTACTAAAAAGTATTAGCTTCTTTATGCCAGCGAAAACCTCTCAAATTAGCCAAGAAATGTACCAAATTCTTAGGACAGACCAAACAATGAAAGTTAAAGAAAAAAATACATATTATTACTTAAAAAGAAAAAAACAAAGAAACATTTTACTAACAGAGTGTTTCTTTCTAACTTAAAGTTATGCATTGTAGAACAGAAAATGAAAATAGCAGGTACAACAAGTAGAAGATTTAAAGTAGGAAAAATGTAACCAAACATGAAGATTTGATCCTAATAAAAAAGGAAGGTAGTCAGATATTCCAATTGCAAAAGTGATAAGAATTACATGTGTAAAAAAGGCATCATACCGGCATGTTTCACATAGGCATTGAGGATCATCCATAAACAATTTATCCACAATGATCTCAATCAGTCCTTTTATTGAAATTATATGCTTCATTGGAACTTCATGACAGGCAAGGTTCCCAATAATTCCTATGCTAATTTCCTACACCATGCAATAATCCGCAAAAAATGTTTGACATAATAAATAATAGCTTCTTAATCATTCAAGAGTATTATGCAGTCTAAATAACATTGACTTACTGTAACACGCTCTGATTTGCAAACAAATAGATTAGTTGAAAGAACTTCAAGTATGAGATTCTCCACCTGCAGTATTACACCAAGTAACAGTTTCATTTCCATTTAAAACGCAATCCAATGGATGAAAGGGAACAAACTAAATGCATTTAGAGCTCTAGTGCATAAGAGAAAATCTCAACAATCTTTTACTATTAATGATTAGGAGCTTGGTGGTTGATAAACAAGAATTAGAAAACATTCAAATAATCATTTATTGTCCTTTTACAAATCTGACATGAGGGAAGTTAGAGACTTATGACCAATTTGGTTAGAGAAAAAGTTTTCAACATTAACAAATAATTACACAAAAGACCACCAAGTATTTACTCCGTCTCCTCATTTCATTTTGTTGTTTTCACCACTTAAACTAATTTTTGAAAACAAGAAACAAAGTAAAACATGGAGACTTTTCTGTATTTATTTGTAAAAGTAAGAAATAAAAACAGAAAACGGTTTCTGAAAATACACATACATTAGAGAAAAGGTTCTGTGCGACCAAATTAAGGCCACACAGTACATAAAATCTGCTCATTATTTGAAGAGTAGAGGAAACTACTGAAAGATGGCAAGAAAGAAACTGAAATAAATACAATAAACCAAAAACTAGCATTGACATACCATGAGTTCTGCATGTGTTTTACTGGCAGCTAAATCCCACAAAATGCAGCCATATTCCTCCCAGGCTTCCTCCCCGACCGAGACACGAGGACGTTCATTTCCATCACCACGAGGATGACAAAATTCAGCGGAAAGATCAACATCCATATTCTCAGATTTATTCTTGGACGATTTAAGGTTTTCGTCATTCGAAACAACAACTTCTTCCGTGTTACGAGTAGGCGATCCTTGGTTAGGGCTTTCTGGAGCTACTTCACTCTCAGAAGCAGAATTCACCGGCAGAAGCTTTCTTATCAAAGAAATTATGTAACTCGGATCAACTGTCGTTGATAAATAAAAAAACTGCATCAGGACAGGAATAATAATTAAAAACCATCACCGAATAAGTTTAAAAAAAAACATAGCAATCACAATTTCCAGTGCGTAACTTAAGAGGAAAAGTTGATGCGAACCTCGTGTGATGGAGCGGAAGGGTGGTGCGTGGGAGTACCCTCCTCAGCTTCTTCTTCTTCAATGGTTGGATCAGTTGGAACTGCTTCTGCCATGCCCCTCTTACACTTTGTTTGTTCCCTCCAATTTTAAAAATTCATGACAAATATCGATTTCATCCATACCTGCGCGAGCGTGTCTTTATTAATCTACCAACAGCCAGACAGGCGTTGCCATCACGGGCCAATGGACCTGAAGTCTCTTTTCGGGCCTTAACGGGTTACGTCTAAGCTTTTTCTTTTTGAACCCCATTTTTATGTTTTTTTTTTTTTACTTTACATCTCAATATAGTTATAGTATGTGTAATCCACAACTATCATCTGCAAGTTTTTAACTCAGATGCTGGGATGGGAAAAGGGCTGTGGCACGTGGAGGGTTACAAATGAAGGATTTTAAGAATGTAAATAGAAAAATGGAGGCGCAAAAAGAAAAGTCCTAAAGTCTATCACTTTCAAGTGTCACTACTCACTACAAGGGAGAGGTCTGTCGCATTCCTGTCTTCAACCAAAATAAATTCAAATGTCGTAAACTAATTTCAGCCGCACATACTGTACAGTGTACACCACAACTATCCGCCACAAATAATGCATTTTAGCTTAATTTAAGATAGATTCATATTCACTTGCTTTTTTTTTTTTAAAAAAAAGATTTACTCGAGGAACTTAATCCAGAAAATTTTGGAAACAAGAGTTTCAAACAAATTTATTTTTGGCACTTATCCAATATCTATCGTCACTTCTCTTGTTCCGTCAACTTCATCAGAATATTTTATTATTATAAAGTTAGATTAGATTAATTATTACAGTAATTAAAAAGCATGTTATTATATTAAACAAATAAAATCTTGGATAAATTATTCACCTGTTCAGTTTTGATCGTTTTAAACTACCTCATCCTCCCTACACGGCATGCACGACCACCATAACAGCACCTAAACTGAACCACGCCTACATGGCATTATCTTGGCCGCACGTGCTTCAGTTTCGTTCTCAGCCTTCGCTTGGACACGCTAACTGCGTGTTCTTTTCCGATCTTACTGAATACCGCTCTCTAGAACTTCCGTGCACTTATTCTCTCACTTTGCTTCGTCGGTGCAAGATCTTTGGTCCTTCTCCAGCTGTGCTGAAACCGGTGAAATGCCTTGGCAGATCTACGGAGGATAAGCAGTGGAGCGATGCTGAAACCGTTCTATCTGACTCCGACGAAGTTGCCGATGAAACGAACGACCGGAAAAGAACTTCCCTTCCGGAAAACGGTCGAGTTGAGTCGCAGAGGATCGCCACCATCTCCTCCGGCGATTCTCTCTCTCTAGGAATTCGAGAACCGGTTTATGAAGTTCGTTCTTATAAGCTCTTCTTACTTTTTTTTTAATTGTGGAATTCAGGCATTTTACTTGCTCCAGTTTAATGAACTAGAAGCTTTTGACTAAATTAGTAGCTTATTGTTTTTTTTTGCATCTTCTCCGTCCTATTTATTAGTTTCGGTTTTCTTTTCTTATCTCACGTTTTTGTTGTGATTTCTCTCTCCTTCTATTTATGTGAATTGTGAAGGTTGTTGAAGTGAAATCTAATGGGAAAGTATCAACCAGAAAAATCAACAGGAGACAGTTGTTGAAGTCAAGTGGTAAGTGAAATATATCTATGTATAAGTTTGACGTTGAGAATACTTAATACTTCCTGCCGCCAATAAATTATCAAGTTCTGTTATTCATGCTAGCTAATTTCAAGATCAACGAGCTCAAATTCAAAGCGTTCTTATAAATATAATGATAGTATGCATAACAATTGTTCTTCGATGAGTCACTCCATCTGCATCTGCATTTGTATCGTGCTCTCTTCTTTTTGTAATTTTGTGCAATGATACCTTCCTGCTGAGAACTGTTCGCCTGTTTATATCATTTATTAGTTTTTCCATGTTCAGGTCTTCGCCCACGAGACATTCGAAGTGTAGATCCTTCATTGTTTATGACGAATTCAATGCCTGCTTTGCTGGTAAAGTTTCTTCTTTTGTCCATCTTAATGTAAACTGTGAAGTTGACATATTATTGCTGAAAATTTGTATGTTTCAAGATATAATTGAAGAAATATATTTTGATTTTGGTTTTCATGTTCTTCCTCCAAGTTACTATCAAGTATGTAGATAGGTAACAATTTATGGTGGAAAGGAATTATAACATTAGTCTAATACTAAAGTCTATATATAGGCAGAAAAGGCTGGAGAGAAATTATGGATTCAAATCTCTTTTCTAACAAAAAAATAACACATTTAACAACTAATATTTGATTTAAAAAAAATTTATCATTGAAAATCATATCTGTGTCCTAAAAGTGGACTAAAAACTACACGAGACATTACTAAGAAATAACTATCTAATCAACCTATTATGGAAGTTGATAGGTAAGTTGCTCTCGAACACTGTGTTACATTGTTAATACAAATTCAGCCTCAAAATGAATTCATTTATGGTTTATTTTATATCTATCCACATAAACCTTTTATTTTGTCAAGTTTACCCATATGCGATAAAGATGAATATACAAAGTTGATATGAATTGCTTTACCTGTTCCATTTCTTTGTCTTGAACTAGGTCCGGGAGTATGCTATACTTCTAAATCTGGGTTCACTACGAGCAATAGCAATGCAAGATTGTGTACTTATATTTGACAATAATCGGTATTATTTTAATTCTGAAATAATTCATAAATTATGGGATGCATCACCGACATTATTCCTTTAATAAAGTGACAGCACACTAAAACCTTCTGTTGATATTTATCAAATTATCAGTATAGGAGGCAAAGCTTTTCTAGAGACACTGATCCCTCGATTGAACCCCAGGAACAACAATGGAGGGCCATCAATGCCATTTGAACTTGAGGTTAGTCTGGAATTTCAAAATTTCTTCTCCATTTATCATCCTGTTTACTGAATAGGAGAAAAACAAAATAGAGTTGCAGACTCTTCCTGACATACATATAAAATGATGACAGCATTATACCTAATAACAGCATTATACCTAATAAAATAGTGACAATTACAAATTCAGAAGGCCAAGTGTAGTCTTAAACAGAAAGCACATAGGGGACTGTTCTCTGTTTTGACTTTTGGGCACTTAATTTTCAAGTAATTGGGTCCAAGCGTTGTTACTCACTTACTTTTGGCAAATACACTCTTCGAACATCTTAAGGAATTTGAATAGACTATTGATGTGCACATACATATGATGAGTTGGTTACAGTCAGTGTAATTATGTCAACATTATTTTTAGTCGTCATTTGGCTTGTCTGTTACACATACTGTTGTGAACTGTCTTTCCCTTGATGATTTGATGGAACTTTCAGGTTGTTGAAGCAGCGTTGCTTTCAAGAATACAGCGATTGGAGCAGAGATTGATGTACGTAGAACCCCGTGTGAGTATGGGAACACAGTGAGTAACTGAGTAGATTTATGTTAATTCTTTGTATGTGTATACTTGCATATGTTTTTGTCTATTTTTTTTTATTTGGCTTAATTATATATTTTGACCTCCAATTTTTACTATTTTGGAAATACTAATCTCCAATTTTTAATTTAAGATATTGTGATCCCGAATTTAAAAATTTCTAATTAGTATTCAAATTGGATAAAAGACTAATTGTTGTAGAGTCAACATTAACATTCATTCCACAACAATTGATTGTTATAAGTAAATAATTGGTTATTTTGCACCTTAGAGATGACTCCTTGCACAAATAATCGATTATCCTGTACCTTAGCGATGCCTCCTTACTCTTGCACAAAAAATCAATATCAATTGTTGTAAGTAAATATGAAAACAATGTTAATGTTGATTTTGCCATACTTCCATCTAATTTGGATACTAATTCAGAAATTGTGATCCCAAATTTAAAAATTTCCAATTGGTATTCAAATTGGATAAAATACTAATTGTTGTAGAGTCACCATTAACATTCACTCCACAACAATTGATTATTATAAGTAAATAATTGATTATTTTGCACCTTAGAGATGTCTCCTTGTACAAATAATCAATTATCTTTAAAGATGTCTCCTTGCTCTTGCACAAAAAATCAATTTCAATCATTGTAAGTAAATAATCAATTATCATAGAAACAATGTTAACGTTGATTTTGCCATACTTCCATCTAATTTGGATACTAATTCAGAAATTCTGATCCCGAACTTAAAAATTTCCAATTGGTATTCAAATTGGATAAAAGACTAATTGTTGTAGAGTCAACATTAACATTCACTCCACAACAATTGATTATAAGTAAATAATTGATTATTTTACACCTTAGAAATGTCTCCTTGCACAAATAATCGATTATCCTGTACCTTAGAGATGTCTCCTTGCTCTAGTGCAAAAAATCAATTTCAATTATTGTAAGTAAATAATCAATTATCATGAAAACAAGGTTAATGTTGATTTTGCCATACTTACATCTAATTTGGATACTAACTCAGAAAATTTAAAAGTTAAGGTCAAAATATATTAAGCGAAGAATGGATGGTTAGAATTTTCGAAATTGCAAAAGTTGTGGATCAAAATTTGCAATTAAGCCTTTTTATTTTATTTGATAAGTAGTTATTTTTAAACCGGCCTCTGAATAAAAGCTAGTAGGAAATTTTTGGCTTTATATACTATTTCTTGTGCAATGTGTTCCGGCCACTCTGTCTATCTCTGAGATACTTTTAGCCTAGCACGGATGCAGAAACAGGAATTTTCTTACTTTAATATTTACACTTTCTGTCTATCTATGAATTCACTCTGATTGGAATTTTCTCTCTCCACCCTCTGGTCATAGGTACAAGCTCTTCTTGAGGCATTGCCAAATCGATTAACCGGTGACATATTGGAGCAGCTTCGTATTAGCAAACAAACTTTGGTATTTTTGTCTTTAGATTTTCTTAAGCAATCTTAAGTGGCTCTGAATAAAACTGATATTTATTTGCTTTTTGAAATTGCTAGGTTGAGTTAGGTTCTAAGGCAGGAGCTCTCAGGCAGATGTTACTTGACCTTCTGGAGGATCCCCATGAAATACGCCGTATATGTATCATGGGAAGAAATTGCACACTTAGTAAAGGAAATGATATGGAATGCTCAGTGCCTTTTGAAAAGCAGATTGCAGAGGGTAAGCTGTTTGAATATTTAAAGGTGTTTCTTGTTGTTGACGTCAGTATGGATCTTTCCATTCCACTGTATTCTCATTCTCTTTTTCTCATGAAACGTAGAAGAGGAGGAGGAAATTGAAATGCTTCTGGAAAATTATCTTCAAAGGTTATTCTCACTCCAAATATGAGCATTACATTTCATAATTGATATGATATTTGTAGTACACCATTCAGCATTATTGCATGCCCTTCATGGCCTTACTCTTTTAAAGTTTAAGAAGGTTGCAGTAACAGAATTAACATGGAAAGCACAAGTAGAAATAAAAAATCTTAACCTTCACTTACCAATAATATTCATGCACAAGACTTCCTTGCTACAATCCCATGGATATCCAGGAAGCTTTCTGTTAAGATGTCTCACATAGGCTAAGGATATGATCCAAGTGGTCATTATAAAAATTTATCCAAACCTCCCTCTGACCTTGATCTAGGCTTTCGGGTTGTGTTAAACCCTGTCCATTTCTATTACTCTCTAAACCGTATTACAATATCTGAAGGGAATCAGCATTTAGAATAGAAACAAGTCTCATAAAGCTTTTCAAACTACACAACTCTAGCAAATACCAGTTGCTTTTTTCGTTAGTCTATCGTTTCTATTGATTTTTTCACAAAGTCAATTTCTCTAAATGTACTTACAGATGTGAATCATGTCATGGTCAAGCTGAGAGACTTCTTGATTCTGCAAGGGAAATGGAAGATTCTATAGCTGTCAGTTTGAGGTTCGAATATATTTTGTTTCTCTTGATGATTGATTGTAGATAACTGCATTGAAAGATTACATAATTTGATGCTCGGAAGAGTTTAGTGCTTTTCTAAAGCCACGAATATGTTCACCATGGGATTGTGTTTGAAATCCCCACCTGGATAAATGAGACAGCACGGACTCAGAAAGTTGCATTTGGCATTGGATCACTTGAATTTCCATATTGCAAATGAGGCCAAATCATGGTATAATATTATGCTTGAAATCTTGAAATAAAACAAGTGAAGAAGATCAATCAAGAATTTCAAAATGCATATTGCACAATTAAGAAGCATGAAATATTGTGCATTGTTACGGTAGAAAGAACCATCTCAGTTCTTGTGAAACCATGTATGTAAATCTACTTTTGTGGTAAAAGTAAAAAATGAAAGCATGAAAATTTAATCTTTATGTGTCTAACCTATGAATTGGTTGCGAGGTAGAAATTTTCATTTTGGCATTAAATGCAATAACTCTCATAATTGACTATAAATAGTTACTCCATTTGCTCATTTTTGTATCCCACCACAGAGTTGTATTCACCACTAGTTGCTCCTCGTTGAGAGAATTAGAAACAAGAGAGTTCTAAGTAAGTGTATTCTCCTAATATAAGAGAGAGTGTAAAATTGTTCTTTCCTTCTATTTAGAAAAAGATTGTAATATTTCTTCCGCTTAGTGAATATATTTTTTTAGTCTTGCCCGTGGTTTTTCCCTGATCAGTTGAGGGTTTTCCACGTAAAAATTATTGTGTATCAATTCCTATTTTTTCATCTATTATTTTAGCTATGAATTATTATTTTGTTGCTCTGGTACCTAACAAGTGGTATTAGAGTCGACGGTTGTAATCGATGGCTAAAATTAACGGTGGATTCCCTTCATCAAAAGTTTTCTTGACAAGGGGTTTAGGTGGCATATCTCCTTGTGTTTAAGGGCTGTGTGAATAAGGGGTCGTTGTTAAGGTATGCTTCCGCTTGATGGGGAGTTTATAATTTGGAAGGGATTCAAACTTGAGAGGGATATAGTTGAGGTACAAGTTTGAGTTGAAGTCTCACATTGATTAAAAATTAAGAAATCGAGTAATATACAAGTGAGAAAGACCCACAAACCTAATACTTTAAGATTTTGGATTCAAAGTGATGTCATATTCTCTTATATATGAACTTTTGTCCCATGGTTATACATCTCTTCGGTGTTAAGCCGCATTGGTTTTCCCAACAGTGGTCTCAAAGCTAATAGGTTCTCATAGTATTCCATTGCGATACACGTTGGTACACTGGTATAGTGCTAGAGAAAATTCTTAGTATGTTTTGTGGTTGCGAATAGTCCGATGTTCCACATCAGAAAAGAATTATTCTTGTTACTGGATATATAGTGAGGTAGTGTGAAAATACATGTATGGAAAATTTTTGGCTAAGGAAAGACTTGATATTTAAGCATGCCCATTGGTGACTCACGTATGCTTTGTGGTTGCGAATAGTCTGAACTTCCACATCAGAAAATAATTATTCTTGTTATTGGATATATAATGAGGTGGTGTGAAAGTGCATGTCTAGGAAAGTTCTAGCTAAGGAAAGATTTGGTATTTAAGCGTGTTCATTGGTGATCCACCTCTCTTTCCTGGAAACTTACTTGGTGCACTAGTTCACGGTCTACCGTCATTGTTCCAGTAGGTGATACTATTCACGGTGAAAGTTGTGTAAAATATGGCAGCAAAGTATGAGATAGAGAAGTTTAAGGGGAGTAATTTTTCCTATGGAAATCGAAGATACAAACAATTTTAAGGAAGGATAATTGTCTACATACAATTGAAGGTAGACCCGTAGATATCACTGATGAAAAGTGGAAAGAGATAGATGACAATGCAGTTGCCAATTTACACCTTGCAATGGCAAATTAAGTTTTGTTCAGCATTGCAGAGAAGAAAACTGCAAAGAAAATATGTGATACTCTTGTGAAATTGTATGAGGTCAAATCACTTCACAATAGAGTATTTTTAAGGAGAAAATTGTACACTTTTCGAATGAGTGAGTCCATTTTCGTAATAGACCACATCAACAATTTGAATACTTTATTTTCACAACTCTTAGCTTCCGATTACAACATAGTAGAGAATAAATGTGCAGAGAGTTTACCTAATTCATATGATCAACTCGTTATCAATATAACAAATAATAATATTGTTGGTCGTCTCTCTTTTGATGATGTTGCCATAACAATTCTTGAAGAAGAATCCAGGCGAAAGAATAAGTAAGATAGACTAGAAAGTTCAAAGCAAGCAAAGGCTCTAATGATGATAAGTAGATCAAGGAACGTGACTTAGTAGGAGTCAAATTCACTACAGATTAAAGTCTTGAAGAAGGAAGAACTTCAAATGCTAAGAGTGTGGCATGAGAGGGTAGGCAAGAAAAAATTGTTTGAAAATTAAGAAGAATGGAGGAAAGAACTCGGAAGCATCAACCACTCAAGGTTGTGCTGCAAGAATCCCAGATGATGTGGAAATGTTGTATAGTCAAGCATCAGTTAGTTTTAAAGGCAGAAGACAACTCCATAATTGTTGGATATTGGATTCAAGTACAACCTGGCACACGACTCCACGTAAAGACTAATTTTGCACTTATGAGCTTATCTCAGGAGGATTCGTGTTTATGGAAAATGATCATGCCTTGAAAATTGTGTGATACTGTCAAATTAAAAATATATGATGGTATTGCTCGCATGGTTCAAGGAATACGACATGTGAAGGGATTGAAGAAGAACTTATTATTCATTGGGAAAATTGATGACCTCGAGTGCAAGATCCATATTGAAGGTGGGATCTTAAAAGTGGTGAGAGAAAATCTGGTAGTGATGAATGCATAAAAGGTTGTAGTTAATCTATACATGTTTTTGGAAGATATGTTGCAAGAAACAAATGTATCAGTTGCAACAACAAATCAAGAAGAAGCGACAATGATGTGACACTGCAAACATGGTCATATGTTTGAGCAAGACTTGAAAATCCTTGCAGAACGCAATCTCTTACCTAGGCTCAAGAAGTAAATTTATCTTTTTGCGAGTATTGTGTGATAAGCAAGCAACATAGATTGAAATTTTCCAGAGCAACTACCAAAAGTAAGCATATACTGGACTTGATTCATTTTGATGTTGGGGAATCATTGAAAGTATCCCTAGGAAGAGCAAAATATTTTGTATCATTCATTGATGATTACTCTAGGTGGTCCCAATCAAGAAGAAATCAAATGTATTCCTAGTGTTCAAGGAATTTAAGGCATAAGTAGAGTTTGAAACTAGTAAAAGGATAAAGTGTTTGAGGACAAATCATGAAGGGGAATATGTAGATGGTGATTTTTTGTCTTTCTGCAAGCAAAAAGGTATTGTGAGACAATTTTCAGTTCTACATACACCTTAGCAGAATGGTGTGAAATGAATAAGACTCTCCTAAAAAGAACAAGAACTATGCCGAGAATAGCGGAAATGACCAATACTTTTTGGACAGAAGCAATTAAAATTGTGCAAAGCAAATGAATATACTCTCTTAGAATGAACAAGATCTATACTTTTTGGGTAGAAGCAGTTAAAACTATATATTACTTGATAAATCATTCATCATAAACAATTATTGGTTTGAAGACTCTGATGGAGATGTGGAAAGGAAAACCAACTGAATATTCTTCTTTATATGTGTTTGGATGTCCTGTGTACGTGATGTACAACTCCCAAGAAAGAATGAAGTTGGATTCGAAATCCAGAAAATATATATTCTTGGGATATGCTGACAATGTTAAAGGGTATTGTTTGTGGGATCCCATTGCCCACAAGGTTGTTGTTGTTAGCAGAGATGTAGTTTTTGAAGAAAATGAATTGCAATACAAGCAAAAAAATGACAACACTGTCGAAGACACTACTATAGTGCAAGTAGAGAAGTCTACAGAAGGTGACTCTTCTAAAGTAGAATATGAGCACGAAGAACAAGAAGCACATGAGGCCAGTGATGAAGGGGATGTCCAACGATTCAAATTATGCAGGTGATCTTGATAAAAGAATATCTACTAGTGGTTATTTGGTTACACTTGCGAGATGATTAGTAAGCTGGTTGTCCAAGTTACAGGATGTTGTAGCTCTGTCTACTACAAAAGCTAAGTACATGGTACCTACCCAAGCATGCAAGGAAGTTATTTGGATTCGAAGGTTGCTGGAGGAACTCGGGCACAAGCAGTAGAAGATTCTTGTGTATTGTGACAGTAAAAGTGTCTTGCACATTGCAAGGAATCCATCCTTTCATTCTCGAAGAAAACACATAGGAGTTCAATATCACTTTGCAAAGAAAGTAGTAGAGGAAGGAAGCGTAGACATGCACAAGATTCACACTAACAACAACCTAGCAGATGTTATAACGAAGTCAATCAACGCAAACAAGTTTAGATGGAGTTGAACCTCATTTGGTCTATAGAAACGTAAGCAACAGGAACTGGCAAGTGAGACATATTGAAAGCACGCAAAAGTAGTTTTAAGTGGGAGATTGTGAAACTATGTATGTAAATTCACTTGTGTGGTAAAAGCCAAAAATGGAGGGATGAAAATTTAATCTTTATGTATGTGTCTAGCCTATGAATTAGTTGGAAGGTAGAAATTATCATCTTGGCATTAAATGCAATGACTCTTATCCTTGACTATAAATAGTCACTTCATTTGCTCATTTTTGCATCCCACTACAAAGTTGTATTCACCATTAGTTGCTCCTCATTGAGAGTTAGGAATAAGAGTGTTTTAAGTAAGTCTATTTTCTTAGTATAAGAGAGAGTGTGAAATTGTTCTTTCCTTATATTTAGAAAGAGACTATAATATTTCTTCTAATTAGTAAATGTATTTCTCGAGTCTTGCCTACGATTTTTCTCTTATCAATTGAGAATTTTCCATGTAAAAATTATTGTGTCAATTTCTATTTTTCTCATATTTTATTTTAGCTGTGAGTTATTATTTTGTTATTCTAGTACTTTGGCGGTTCCATCCTGCAACAACCTTCCATAGGGTAACCTGAGACCATTATGCATTTATCCATCACTATAAACTAGGTTAAATTTAAAGTATGTTTGATTTATCATTCAACTAACTGAAAAACTGAAAACTTAGCTGAAATAGTTTTAACTCCATTTAGTAAACAAAAGCTAATAGATTTTTTATGTAGCTACTAGCATTTTTGGAAAAGTTACTCCAATTTGTTTTTTTAATAGTCTTATTTTCAGTTAATAGTTTTTTTACAACTTTACCCTTTATTAATTAATTAATTCTCCTCTACTTATTTTCCTTTCTAACATGTCACAACCTGTTCTCCTTTCTCTACTTCACAACCTCTTCTTTTTCAATTCTTTCTTTTTATTATAATTTAAATATGTAATTATAGTAATTTATAATTTAAATATATAATTATAGTAATTTATAATTTATATACGTATAGAACTTTATAATTTAAATACGTAATTATAATAATTTAAATATATAATCAATTTATATTAATAAATTTTACATTATTAAAATATGTTGTAATTATTGTAAGTACTTCATTATTAATATAATAATTATTGATGTCTTTATTTGTTATTTTAGATTTTACAATTGGTTGATTAGTTAGTTTTATATAACACTTATAATTAATTTTTTCAACTTTCGTTTAGTTCAACTAATTTTGTCAAATACACCCATAAGTCAATTCAAGAAAAACAATTTGATCACGTCCATAACTCTTTCTATCATTACAAAAGTTCTAATAAAATTGATTTCATTAAACAGTTCACGAAGGCTTGAGGTTAGCAGAGTAGAACTGCTTCTGCAGGTTGGAACATTCTGCGTGGCAATAGGTGCCCTTGTAGCAGGTACAGAGTTTGGGTGATTATTTGATGCAATATATACAATACAATTGGTTGTACAAAACCATCCACAACTTTAACCAGTTTTTTTTTATTAATCACTCTCAAATCCGCATTAACCCATTAACCAAAATTGCTTTCACGTTAATTACATTAAATTTAATCAGTAATTCAAGTGAACTCAAACTTGGTTAGTTATAAGTTTGTTAAGGGTTTAGATGGCACCAAAACAGCCCACTGCACTCATGTCTTGAAATTTAATAAAATATTATTTTGTTCTGAAGTTTAGCTAAAACCATATGAACATACACTGTACCATATAACTGTCTGGATGCATGCTATATAAATTTGGCCCTATCAAGATCGTGGCTCTATTTTTCTTGTTAAATATACTTATCCATAAATGACTTACAAGATTTAGAATAGGGTGTACACAATTTGATCTTGGAAGGAATGTTACAAAGGAACATGCAGATTACATACGAACTTTTGGTTATACGACACAAATAAATCTTGTATCGGATGCAGGGGGCTGATTCATTATTTTACAGAATACTGTGTCTGTTGCTTGATTTTATTAAGATTTATTCTGGTGACTTCAGGTATATTTGGCATGAACCTGAAGTCCTATCTCGAGGAAAATGTGGTATGTGAGTGTCTAAAGTCTTATTCTGTGCATGATTTGCTTGAATCTTATTTGCAGCGGGTTGCGGATCAATCTTGTTAAAATAACCACATTTTTATCCGATGCAGTTTGCTTTTTGGCTGACAACAGCAGGGATAATTGCCGGTGGCATTATTGTTTTCTTTCTGATGTATTCCTACCTCAGGGCAAGGAAAATATTTTGATTGGAAGAAACTCCATATTTAGGTAATTTAAACCTGTCTCCCTGGCAACAAAGCTCTAGACGTTTTTTCCTTCCCAGATTTAGAGCATGAAACAGAGCTGCCGATCTATTATCATGATATTTCCAATATATGCAAGGGTTTAATGACCTTCCGAGGCTTAGTAATCAACAATTTAACATAATCATAGGAGATATAAGATAGTTAAGTTTATTAAGGAAGGAGAAAGGTAAGAGGAAGTCGAAACCTCTCGCTAACAAAAATTTATATTACTACTTATCTTAACATTTAACATATAAAAAAAAAACTACAGTGAATAGTAATTATTAGGTCTTCTGAACCTGAAGAGAATCTAATTTCGTTTCCAGGTGATATCAGGTTGTGAAAAAATGGAAACCCATGAAAAGCAGTGAACAAGGATCGATCATCCAAAATGGCTTCCAACATTACTAAATTGTGACGAGCATTAGTTTTTTATTCTTGTTATGGAGAGGGGGGGGAGGGGGGATACATTTTCTTTTCTTATTCTTGAGTTAATAATGTTTATCCTATGACAGTCATGATAGATTGTCAACCTTCAAGACATCGTACAGTTGTTGTCTCTGAGGGGGTGTGCCTTGTGTACACAAACATTATTCACTGTTATGCGTTACCTTTAGTTTTTCAAAGCCAGTGCAGCAAAAAGGTTGTTGAATGCAGAAATGGAAGGGAGAGGTGCTTGTATTTTTAGAGCTTTATTGATTTTATTTTATTTTTTAGTTTTTGAAAAAAGTTTTTAAGATTAGTTTTTAAAAACTCTTTTTTGCAAGAAAAGAAATAAAAAACTTGAGTTTTTTTTTTTGAAAACTTTTTTCAAACACTTAATAAAATCAATTCAATCGACAATTTTAAGAGAAGTGATGCGCTCTTAAAATCAGCAAATTGGCTACTAATTGCATATGGGATTTAACCACTTATACAGAATACTATAATAGTTGCACCATAAAACCCATGAACAAATAAATATCTGGCTACTTTAATTATGGGATCGATCCACTAAATTATGGGGATTGAACAAATACCTGTTTACTTTTGGTACCCCGAGCTTAGTGATGCGGACTGAGCAATTTACATGTAGCAATTGTCTGAATTACGTATTCAGATTCAGTCAATCTTCAAAATTCAAAATATTCACACACAAAAAAATCAATATTTAAAGAATTTCCATAAATCATGCTGGATTGCTGGTCTGCTTCGTGCCTTGTTTTTCTCTGCCGGCTAATTTTACAGACCATTCATAGGCAGGCCTATTAGTAACTAGGAAAATGATAATTGGTACAGAATCAATTCTTAATGCATTGATCTCGTGATTTTTTTGTTTCCACGATTGTTGATTTCATTTTTTTTACAAACATTATTTAAAGAGTAGTCCTGAGTAGTATCAAGAAAGAGTTAACACATGAAATGTAGGAAGAAAAATGGGGTACTTCTAGTTCTAGGGTGTAACACTCTTTTTTTTAACAAAATGACCTACTATAAAAGGTTATTAGAAAATTATATTAATTGTTAAATTTGTTATTTATTATTTTTTCTAAAGGCTTTAATTTCTATAGCCATTGAAAAGTCTCTCATAATTTAAGCATCTCTCATGGCAATCATGTTAAAAGGTGGTTACTATTTATAATATTTTGTGTCTTTGTTGAAACCATTTAAGAAAAAAAAAATGGTATTTTTAAGAAGAATTTAACGGGAGGCAGTCTTAAGAGGTAAATACTAGATTATACTACCATTAAGTTAATAATAATTCACTTTATAAAAATTAAAATAGCTTGTTATAACTTCTTTTCTTAATAATTCTAAATTTTTTTGTCTTCTTTTAAGGATTCTTCTACTTACTAGATACATAAACTATTAAATAATTTTTTAATATTTTCAAGATATTAAATTAAACATATTTATTTTTTATTTAATATTTTCATACAATACTCGGAATTTAGCAACCTGGAAAAATAGATTATGTATCTTAGCATTTAATTGGCTTAAGTAAGTTTTTTGTGCTTAAAGTTTTATAAAAAGTTACTTTTGGTCCTGAAAATTCAAAAAAAAATTTTTAGTCCCTGATTCACTTTTAGTCATTCTTCTCTAGTTAATGTCATTAAAAAAATTGCTGACAAAAAGCACTTTTTTTTACTCGTAAATTACTCTTCTCCTCAACTTTAACCCTTTCAATCTTCAATTTCACATTTGACACAACCCAATATACTGGAACTTATAAAGGGACAACGTTAATACAAAAAACAAATTAATTTTAAGGACTAAAAAATTTTTTGAATTTCAAGGATCAAAAGTAATTTTTTGTTAAACTTTAGGGACAAAAACTTATGTAAGCCCATTTAATTTCATATGTGGAATTTGATAAGATTCTAATCAAGAGTAGGTTTTTATGATTGAATTAGTTTAAAACATGAGATTAGAAGACTTAGAGTTTGATTGATTTTGTTTTGTATTTTAGTTTTTGAAAAGAGTTTTCAAGAATAGTTTTCAAAAACTTTTTTCAGGAAGAAAAGAAAAAAAAATTATTTGGTAAATGTTATTTGAAAATTATTTAAAAGATGTAAAAATGGAAAAAATTTGATCATATTTATTATAATTTCATTAATTAAAAACAAAAAATAACATATTTTTATTCTATTTTGAGTTTTCAAAATAAAAATAGAAAACTGAAAAGCAAAACTACTTTCAGTTGTTCCTATTTTTTAGTTTTTAAAAACTAAAAAACTAAAATTGTTTTTGAAACTAATTTTAAAAAACACTATCCAAACAAATTTTTTAGATTTAAAAAAATAAAATACTGAAAACAGTTTTATAAAACTGTTATCAAACAAACACTTAGAATTGTTGAGTCTTTGATGATCGTTGGTGTAAATTTTAATATAATAATTTATTGTTGAGAATTTTGATTTTTATAATTTTCATGGGAAGTAGAGGGGTTTGGCTAAGGAAAAAAAAGGTGAGGATATAAGTGGAATTTTTTAAAAAAAGTTTAGATGTTTAAAGATTTAAGGATAAGATACGAACAAAAAAATATAAAAATTTATTTAGAATTGAACTATCCACATACATGTGGTATCGTCCATCGAGCTTTGTTTTCACCCTTGGAGTATGATACCTTTAAACATGTTGTCTACAGAGCTATCATTTCAGACACCAATGTGTGATTTTTCCCTTAGAATGTGTTATAGTAAACTTTGTCTTTCACAAGAGTGTGTGACTTAAGTCACAAATGTGT
The DNA here is from genome assembly GCA_037954015.1 of Psophocarpus tetragonolobus. Lineage (NCBI taxonomy): Eukaryota > Viridiplantae > Streptophyta > Magnoliopsida > Fabales > Fabaceae > Psophocarpus > Psophocarpus tetragonolobus. The sequence continues at coordinate 90,988,132 of CM075690.1, forward strand.
GGTTTATGTTAAATACTTTTTATTTTGAGCCATAAAGTTCACAAATATAAAAAAATATATATCATTAGTTTTAAGTAATTATTATTATTATTATAGAATTGAGTTGAAATTAGAAATAATGTATTTTGTAATATCTAAAAAGTTTTTGGAGATGGATGATTTAGATATTAAAATTGTTTATTTTATTTTAAAGTTGTTAAATATGTGCTTTCATTGTAATGTGAATGATGCTTGGAACATTGTTACAATACTCGCCAACGACTATGCACTTGTGGGGATTCATTGCGTTTTACACAAAAGAACGACAAAGCTGGTAACTTTGTTTATCAATGAATTACTCTTATTTGATATCCAAATAAATATATAAATCACATTCAGATAATGGCAAGTTTATAATAGAGCTTTTGTTAATGTCTTTCGAGAAAAAAGTGGTTTAAATTACAAAATAAACAAATCCAGTCAAAATTTTAGCAAAAACATGAAAGGACCATATAGCAATTAAAAGGTAACTACTGTCTTAGCAAGTTGCTTATATTGAATCTTGTACATAAAATAAAATATTAATATATCTAATGACATTTACATTGTGTATTACAGTGAAATATTAGGGATTGATTGATTTTTTTTTTCTTTTTTGAAAATTTTTGAAAAATAGTTTCCAAGAATTGCTTTCTGGAAGAAGAGAAAAACAAAACTTGTTTGACAAGTGTTGTTTGAAAACTGTTTTGAAGATATAAAAATGAAAAAAATGTGTTATTGTCTATGAAAATTTCATTAATAAAAAGCAAAAAATAATTTATTCTCTTTATATTTTGAGTTTTCAAAACAAAAATACACAACTAAAAAACAAAACTACTGTTGTTCTCCTTTTTTAGTTTTTAAAACTAAAAAATCGAAATTATTTTTAAAAACTATTTTAAGAAAACACTGTCCAAATGAGATTTTTAGTTTTTAGATAATAAAGTACTAAAAATAATTTTATAAAACTTCTTACACATTCTTTTAAACATTATTTTTGTGATTGTTTAAATTTATTGAAAACTAAAAGATTCCCAGACCTATCTTGTGTTAAAATGTATTAGAAAGTGTATTGACACTCTTTTAAGTACAAATTTTCTAAGAAGGATGGATATCAAATTTGTGAAACACCTACTATAATGAATTCGTCACACACAACATGCAATGCACAACTCCTTTGTTTTTTGCCAAAACTTGTTTTTTACTTTTTTGTACTTACCGGAAAACAAATGGTGAGCTTTCCAATAATTCCACTAAATGAATCCTTGAGAGTGCGGTATCGGGGATACTTGTAAGAAACACTATGATGCTCAACTTAGTCAAGGTGTTTCTGTATTGATTCTTAGATAAAGTGTATTATACCTCTCTTTTCTCTTTTATACTTGAGATGTAGTTAATATGGTTTTAATGATGTTTTATTGCCTATTAATTCTTCTTTAAATTGTCTTGTAACTGTCTATATGTAGCGATTGTAGTAATTTTTCTTGAATGGCCTTCTTGGGTGCTTGAATTGCTTTGTTTATGCTGGTGGAGCTTCTTGGGAGGGGTTGGAGAGGTCTCCTAATGAGGGACGACTCCAAGGTTGCTCATGATGGTTCTAAGAGATGGGACAACCTTGAGGTCACTCGTGCCAATTTAAGGTGGTGAGGTGACCTTGAGTGGCTGGTCGACCTTGGGTGACATCCTCGAGTGTACATAGGCCCCCAGGCTCTAAGGCTTGTGAACAATGAGGTGTTGGAGTCTTGAAGTGAGGTTGGTAGATGGGTTTTGAGTGGTTAGGTTGTGTCCTTGAGTATGCGTATTTACATGAGCTCCGAGACCTGTGAGTGACGAGGTGGAGGAGTTCGTGGAAGTAGTTAACATGAAATGGTGGGCATTCATACATGCGTGTGAATAGGATTTTTCCATGTGGTCACCAACTTTCATTAGTTGTCACGTGAAGTGACTAGGGCGGTTCCCAAACGTTGGATGAAATGATAGGATAGTTGATGAGCACCATTAGATTATTGTGGTTATATGGTCATTGGATGGGTGGGGGAAGGTTGTGTGGTGGTCGTTAGATTGGCAATCATTGGGCGAGAGTAGTTATAATTCTGTTCATATTCTAGCTTGTGGGATACACTTCTTTCTTCATTTTTAGCGACACTTTCGTTTCTCCTTGCTCGCATTTGTGCGTCTTTGTGCTTTTAAGGGGAAGTGACTTGTGCTTTTATGTGAGGTACGTTGCTATATATAGTGTTATCTTCTTTGTCTGTCCTTCTTCTTGTTCCATTTTGTTTCTCACTTTGAAGGTTTGTTAGGGTTGTGTTCAATTTTACTTTTTTCTTCAACATAACCATGTATTCTGATTCTGGGGACGGGTTTAGGCGAAAGAGAAGGAATGGGTTAATGCTCCCATGGGAGGTAGTGGGGATAGGGGAAGATGTGGAATTGTCAGATTCTTCTACTCATTTAGTGGTGCCTTTGGCATCTGATGGTGGCAATGTTGTGTAAATGGCCAAAGGGTCTGAGGGTGTGACATCCTTAAGGGTTAGGGTGGTGAAGAAGAAGGTTGGCGTAGGGAAGGGTAAGGTTGTGAAGGGAGAGGGGAAGAAGAAGACAATTATGGTCTCTGAGGGTCCAAAGAGAATAGGGGAATCATAAAAAGGTTGATTTGCGACCTTTAGGAGTTTCTAGCTATGAGTGGGTGCGAAGTGATGTCCCTGAGTTTTGGAGTAAAGTCGGCAAGTCGGGGATTAACGCGATTCTCCAGGGTGGTTTTGTGTTTGTTCTTGTTAAGGCAGTTTTGTTTTTGTTGCAATCTTGTGTAATAGACGAGTTCATGTACAAGGGGCGTCTTTGGAGGTGTCTTCCAATTATGTGTACAAGACCTTGTTTCTTAACCTCGAAGTGACATTGTCATTCTCTGACTTTGAGTGTGAGTTTCTCCAATATATAAATATGGTGCCTTCACAATTGCACCCAAATAGTTGGGGCTTTGTGAGGACTTTTTAGGTTTTGTGTGGGTGTTATCTTTGTTATCCTCCGTCAATTATTAATGACTTATATTCTGGTTTTACTTTTGTAGATCTTGTAGGAAAGAATAACTGGAAGTCGCTGAAGACTAAATTCGACTTATCCAAGGAGAAAATTAGGGGGACAACAAAGGAGACATAAGAGTAAGCGTGAGGAGGTAGACGTCGAGGTTGTTGGGTCTATGAAGAAGGTGGTTGCTACCATCGTCGAGGAGGGTCATGTGGTGGCTGAGGAGGTCAGCTCGCCTTTGAGGACAACTTCCCCTGTGCACAAGGATATTGGCGTAGCCTCCCCTATAGCCATACCTTCTTTTACTTCTGGATCTCTTAGCGGTATGGTGCAGAGGTCGTTAACTGAGGGTATGGTTCCCCCGTCCTTCCCCTTGGATATTACTAGAGCTTTCTCGTATACAACTCATGAGAAGACCGTGTATAGACATTTTCCAAGGGGGAGGAATCAAAGTCAGATGGATAAGTTGAAGCATGTTTCAGCCTCCAAGGATGTGAGCTTGCTTTGGAGCGTAGGTGTGGAGGTTGCCGACTACTTTAAGCCAGAGGATGTGACTCCTACTGATGTGGTTATTTTAGAGAGAGTTGACGCGGTGGAGAGCTTCAACTCGGCTTTGGTGATGTTGGAGAGATCTCAATGTGTTCTCAGCTACTAGGGGCACAAGTAGGAATGTGCTTCTAGGATGGTCGCTAGTCTAGAGGCTTCTAACAAAGAGATGAGCTTGGAGTTGGCTGTGCTTTGGGATCATCAGGTTGAATTGGAAGCTCATTTGCAAGGAGCAATTATTGCTTTTTCTGAGGAAATGGCAAGTTATCGAGCTATTTGTGAATGCTTGAGTCTTTTTATTGTCAACGCTACTAAGGTTTGGAGGTCTGCCATTGTTAAGATATCGAGGTTAGAGTCTACAACAACGACCTTGGAGCAGCAGTTAAAAGAAGTGGAGGAGGAGAACAAGGCATTGAAGGTCGACCTTATTGACGTCAAGAAGACTATTTGTATTGAGCATACCAATGGGTTTGAGAATGTGGTAAACCAAGTTGTCTTTTTCACGGGTATTGACGAGTCCTGTTTTGACATTGATAAGGAGGTAAGGGATGGCTAGCTGGTGGAGGAGGAGGAAGACGAGGAGGAAGAGAAGGAAGATGTTGTTGACAAGGTCGAAGAAGATGATGTTGTGGAGAAAGGAAGAGTTTTTAAAGAGGTTGAGGCTGGGGTGGTTGAGTAGATGGAGTATTTTGATGTCTGTATTTTTTGGAATTTGCTTTTGTGTTGTGCTTTTTGTAATGTACTAAATCTTGTATCTTTTGTTTGGTATTGATGTTTTATTTGTCAATGTTGTTAAGCATGAACGAATGGTTTTATGAATCTACCTTTTGATAGAAGTATTTGTGTTTAATCATTCTTTATTTGTTGGTGAGTTGTTGAATTGTGTTGTCGGCTGGTGTGTTTGAGTTATAGCTCGCTAGTCATTGTTGTTTGTTTAATACGACATGGTGTACTTGTTTGTTTTTTCTTCTTTTCATAATTGAATTGTGTTTATGAGGCTATATTTGATCCTTTGAGTGTTCGTGTTTGATTTGTATGTGGGAGGCTCGTGTTCGACCTCTAAGAGCTTGCATTCGAATTTTGAAGGGAAGGCTCACGTTCGGCTTTGACGAGGTTGCGTTTAACTCGTGTTTTTAGGAAGTTATTGTTTTAGTTTGCAAATATAATGGAGAGTCGAGTATGACAGCGCTAGAAATTGTATTTTTATTGATGTTGTGGACCTTATTGAAACCTTTCCAATCCAAAAATTCCTTTTAATCTTTATTTTTAGGGAGAAAAGAACTGGAGTAGGAAACAATACACCATACAGTTATTAGCTAAAATAAAATTTTAAGTGAGATGCATTCCAAGTTCTAGGTATATTTTTTTCATTAAGCTCTTGGAGTTTGTAAGCACCATTATGCAGATTCTCGATGATTCAAAATGAACCTTCCCAAGGTGCTCCGAGTTTCTTATATGTTGGTTTCTTCTTGCTTCTCCGTTCATGCTTCATACTAGGTCACCTAGCTGGAAGGATCTAGGGTTAAGCTTGTTTTCATACATTCTTTTTGCTATGAGCTTGCATGCTATTTCCTTGATTTTGACCATGTCACGTACTTCTTCAACGAGGTCGAGGTCTTCCCGCAGGGTGACCTCGTTGGCTTGTTGTTCGTAGTGGGTTCTGTGTGGTGTGGGCTCCTCAATCTCAACTAGAATTATAGCGTCAAAGTCGTAGACAAGCTTATATGGTTGATTGGAGGGAGCAATGATAAGCCCACATGATGCTTGAGAGTTCGTCTACCCATAATGCTTTGGCAACCTCTGAGCTTTTCTTAAGCTCGTTTAGGATGACCTTATTCATTGCTTCGACTTGGCCATTGGTTTGAGGGTGTTCCACAGATGTCATGAGGTGCTTGATTCCGAGCTTTTGTAAGAAAGCTTTTAAATTGGAGTCTGTGAATTGCCTTCTGTTATCATAGATCACTGTGTTAGGGATATCGCACCTGCAAATTAGAGTTTGCCACATAAAATTTTTAACATACTGACCTATTATGTGAGCTACTGTCTTTACTTCGATTCACTTGGTGAAGTAGTCGATGAGGACTACAAGGAATTTAGCTTATCCTCTGACTTGTGGGAGGGGTCCTAGAATGTCGATTCTCCATACTACGAAGGGCCATGGAAAGGTTAAAATGTGCATGGCCTACAGGAGCTAGTGAGGTAGGTTGCCAAATTCTTGGCACTTGCTACATTTGCGGATGAAGTTTCTACAGTCACTAAGTATAGTCGCCAGTAAAAACCAACTCAGAGTACCTTGGCGGCCATAGATCGGGCTTCACTTTAAATCCATATATCCCTTCGTGTAGTTCTCGGAGGACATAGTCAAACTCTGCTGGATTCTAGCACTTAAATAAGGGTTCGGTTGTACTCTGCTGAAAGAGTTTGTCTACCACTAATAAAAAATGATTTGCCTCTCTTCTTATCTTCTTAACCTCGGTGGGGTCGTTGGGCAAGATTTCTTGTGATAGGTAGGTGTGAATGGGAGTCATCCATGCGAGGTCTCGTTGTTGGACTGGTAATACTTCTAGGCATGGTTAGTTGAGAGTTTCTTGGACTATAGTATGATGTTGTCCCAGCTCATAGTGTTGGCGAGCTTTGATAATAGGTCAGCTCGTAAGTTGTCCACTCTAGTGACATGGCTGATTTCAAACTTGTGAAACTCGTTAATCAGGTTTTTCACCACGTGGTATTACTTAAGGAGTTGTTCATCCCATGTTTGGTACTCTCTATTTACTTGTCCTGTGACCAGTTGTGAGTCACTCTTGCATTTGAGTTTAGTTGCTCCGACTTCTAAGGCTAGCTTTAATCTTGCAATCAGGGCTTCATATTCAGAATTGGTTGTTTGAGGTTGGGCACTCAAATCATATTGATTGTTCGATGGTAAGGTTATCTAGCCCTTATTCTTCCTAAGAGCTCAGGTTTTCTAAGGATCTTTTGAATGTGGTGGTCAATTTTCATGATTACCTAATTACTTTGGAAATAAGGGTGTAGTTGTCAAGTTGTGGTGACGAGTGCGAGAATGAGCTTTTCAATTAGTTGGTATTGCTTTTCCACATCATGCAACACTCTACTTATAAACTAGCATCCTTGGCTACTGAGAGGTATAGGAGAAGATTCGTTCTTGGGAGAGGTTGGGATAAGACAGGTGGAATCGCCAAGAATGTATTAAATTCTTGGAATAAAGCTTCACATTCTTCAGCTGACATGATGTCCTTTGTCTTTTTTACGAGTTGGAAGAAAGGTTGGCCTTGCTTGCCATGCAGGATAGGAATCTTGACAATGATGTCAGGTGTCTTATTAGTCTTTACACCTCCTTCTTTGAGGTAGGCTACGTATGTTGATTACAACTCAACATTTATCCAGATTGGCCTTTCTACCTCTGCTAGAAAGCATGAAACCCAGGAACTTACCACCTTCGACTCTGAAAACACATTTTTTGAGCTTGAGGCATATGTTATGCTTGCGTAGTTTTCCAAATACTCCTACTAATTTGGTTGCGTGGCGTGACGGGTATTTCAATTTCACTTCTATGCCATCCACATAGACTTCTATTATGTGACCAATCTGTTCTTTGAAGACTTTGTTCATCAATCTCTAATATTTTGCGCCTGTATTCTTTAGACCGAATGACATAACCATGTAGTAGTAATTTGCTTCGTTCATGATAAAAGTTGTATTTTCCTGGTCTGGGGAGTACATCATTATTTGGTGTTATCCTAAATAAGCATCCAGGAAGCTAAGGATTTTGTGTCCTAAGGCATTGTCAACAAGTCGATTGATGCTAGGGAGAGGATAAGCATCCTTGGAACAAACTTTGTTCAAGTTTATATAGTCTACACACATTCACCATTTCCCATATGACTTTCTTACCATGACCATATTTGTCGACCAGGTTGAATAATTGACCTCTCGAGTGAAGTCGACAGCTTTGAGCTTTTCGGTTTCTTGCTTGGCTACAAGTCTTTTTTCTTCACCAAGATTATGTTATTTTTGAGTTATGGGTTTAGCGTGAAGGTAAACTGCAAGCTTGTGACAGATGAAAGTAGGGTCAATGCTTGACATATCTGAACTGCTCTCGGAAAACAGGCCTGCATTGCCGATTATCATGGTCTTAACCTGACGATACGTAGTTTTGTCAAGTCGGTTTCCCATCTTGGTGACATGGTTGGGACTAATGCCTATTTGGCAGTTTATGAGGGTTTCTATAGGTATCGGGTGTGAGTCTTTGTACTCAACCCTAGGGTCAAGGTCGATGTGCTCTATGACATTGATGTTAGCTCCTTAGGCTGTAGATGTAACACTATCTAGCTTCTTATTGATTAGTCTTTACCATGATGATGTCTCCGTTGGTTGACGGGAACTTCATCGTTAGGTGTGGTGTGGAGACAACTGTCCCAAGCTTGTTGAGTGTAGGTTTCCCTATGAGGATGTTGCATGAGAAGGGGGTCTACTAGTAAGTATCTTACAATGACCGATTTGTTTTGAGTTTCCTTCCCGAGCTTGGTTAGAGAATCAATGTAACCCTTGGCTTGTACACTGCTCTTTACAAACACGTATAACAACTTGTTGTAAGGGTGTATGAAGGAGTCGGGTAACTTGAGCTGGCGAAAGATAGACCATAATAGAACATCAGTCAAGCTTCCCTGGTTTATTAATGTCTTGTTGATCTGCCAGTTTGCCACTACCATTGATATGACCATGGAGTCATCCTGATCTAGGTGAATTCCTTCGAAGTCCTCATCGGAGAATGGCAAATGGGCTTGGTAGTTCTTCCTGAGTCAACATTGTATATTGCTCGAAGGTGACTTTTTCGAGCTAAGTTGGTATGTCCTCTGCCAGTGAAATCGTCGACTGTGGTATTGATTACTCCTTTGAGGTCTTCATCTTAGGGAAACCTTCGAAAGATCGTCATTCACAACTTCTAGGTTGGTGGTCCCTGTGAGATGAGTTGTGATATTTGTTGCTTCTCTCTTTCTTTTGCGAAGTGGTGGACAACTTATTCTAGTTGTATTTCGAGAGATAACCTAACCTTATCAGCTCCTCTATTTGGTTTTTTAAGTTTGACATTTATCAATGTCGTGCCCTATAGTGCGATGTATCGAAAATGTTTGCTAGGGTCGACCCTAGTAGTGGGTTGTCCTAAGGGAGGTAATGTGAGGAGGTTGACCCTACGTTCTTCTTCCATGACATGTAACTTGGCCATATTTAAAGGATTATAATGGTCATACCTAGGCTCCTTACCATTCTTCTTCTTAAAACCCTTGTCCTGGGGGTAACGAGTGCTCCTGAGACGAGGTGTTGGTAGTATGCCCCGAGGGTGCTAACATCCTTTCCTTGTAAGAGGTATGCTCCTCCATGTGAATATATGTTGTGGCTCGAGCCTTGATTTCATTCATATTGCTTGGTGCCCTTTTGCAAAAAATGTTCATGAAAGGGTCAAGTCAGAGTCCATTAAGTAGATAATGAAGGACAACCTCAGGGTTAAGTCGTCTGATCTTGACAGAGCTTGCAAAAAACCTGTCAATGAATTCTCGTAAGGGTTCCTTTTCTCCTTGTTGTAGGTTGACCAGTGCAATGGCGCTGGTGTTGTAGGGTCAGTTGGTGGCGTACTAGGCTTTGAATTTTTTCACAAGCTCACAAAAGCTTTGCACCCTAGTGGGGGAAGTTAAGTAAACCATGTTAGGGATGCTCCTTTCAATGTGGTCAAGAATACTCGGTATCACACAAAATCTTTGGTAGAGTTTAGATTGAGCTGAGACAGGTAGTCGTCAATGTGGGTGTTAGGGTCAGTTACTCCTTCATACCTTTCCAGGGTTAGCGATTTCCAATTACGGGGTAACTTCCCTTCTATGATTTTTGGATGAAAGGGTGATGTTCAAAATCGTCACTGTGATCATGTCAGCGAACATGCCTAGTTAAAGAGCGATCATATGAGGTAGAATGCCTACTACTGTAGGATGGTGTGATGGTTTTGTTATCACGATGCCTTGGGGGAGTAATAATGCAATGACAGCAAGGGGAGGAATCCCAACAATTTCGGCTACGATAAGGAATAGGGGTTGTGCGAAGGAATGACAATGGGTCGGGGCGGGTATGGGGGTAGTGGTTACCCGCCACTCGACCTGCCACCCGTTACCCGTTATAGAAATACCCGCAGGTTTTTTTATTACCCGCAGATATCCACGGATACCCATGAATATTTAAAAAAAAATAAATTAAATATTTTTTATAAGAAGTTTTGTCAAATAAATAATTTAGTTTTTAGAAAATCTAGAAATAAAATTATACTAGTTTCTACAAGATTAATTAGATCTAAAAGTATATTAATATAATATATTATAAGAAAATATTTAATACAAATAAAATCTTTATTTTATATTATCGACATTTTTATAATAAATAATTTTATTAACTATGAAGTTTTCATAAAAAAATAAGATTGATATCAATGAATTTTGATCCATTAATATTTTAATTTGATTTATTTTTCAAAAATATTATCTTTTTTAACTTTTATATATATATATATATATATAGAGAGAGAGAGAGAATTTAATTGGTATACACTATCAGTGTAAAAGACTTTTACACTGACATTAAATCATGATTTTTCATTTATGTGACTTTTAAAATAGTAATGAGTAAAGTCAACAAATTTATCATGAATGAAGGGTTATGATTGAATGTCAGTGTAAAAATCTTTACACTGACAGTGTATACCAATTAAACTCATATATATATATATATATATATATATATATATATATATATATATATATATATATATATATATTATTTTAGTTTAGCGGGTAACGGGTATCGCGGGTACGGGTACTATGATACTCGTACTTGTGCTCGTTAAGGAGCGGGTAGAAAATAACTTGTACCTGCGGGTAGCGGGTATCCATTTATACTATCCGTACGGATATTTTTGCTAGTTTTATCTACAGACATGAATTTTTTTGTCATCCCTGATTGTGCGACTGGCTCCCTCATTGTTATTGTAGTTGGCGTGCAACTCTGAAATGGTGCGTCATAGTTCCTCGTTCTGTCTCTGAAGCTCAAAGATGATTCGTGCTTCCATTTCTGCCATTGTCTTTTAGTGAGGTGGTGACAGGGAAAAGTTTTACCGCGACCCCACGGTGGTGCCAAATGTACTTACCGAAAAATAGATGTGAGCTTTCTGATAAATCCACCAAATGAATATTTGAAAGCATGACATCGAGATACCTGCAAGAGACACTCTAACGCTCAAGTCAATCAAGGTGTTTCTGCATTTATTCTTAGATGAAATGTATTATACCTTTCTTTTCTCTTTTATAATATGATTTTAATGATGTTTTATTATCCATTAATTGTTTCTTTAAGTTGTCTTGTAACTACTGTTATGTGGCGGCTATGATAAGTTTACTTGAATGACCTTCTAGAGTGTTTGAACTACTTTGTCCATGCTGATTGAGTTTCCTAGGAGAAGTTGGAGAGGTCTCTTGGTGAGGGGCGACTCCAAAGTTACTCATGATGATTCCAAGAGATGGGACGACTTTGAGATCGCTTGTGCTGATTTCAGATGGCAGGACGACCTTAGATGACATCCTTGAAACTACAATTTTAAATTAATCAATAACATGTAAACATGTGATTTCAAGCAAAATTAGTACCGAAAACTTTCATAGCATATAACAATATGATCGTAATTTTTTAAGTAATTATTATTAATCAGTAGCTAATATTATATAAAACGAGTTGTTGGAATACATGTTCATGCCAATTTGATAGAAGAAAAACTTTAGTACAAAGTAGTATTTCTATTATTTAAATTTGTGCATTTTATACTCGTACGAAATAGTGTGAATTATTAATTAATTGGTAAACTTGTTAAAGCGCGTTATTATAGGTGATTGGTCTTATGGCCAATTAGGTTCTCCAGTGAACTTGTGTATTAAATGCATGTTTGGAAAATATTGCTTTCTGAAAATCATTTATTTTTTAAAACTTTTTTTTTTCAAAAGCTGGAAAAAATTAAGATTTCTTCAAAATGAGCTGGGATTAATATATACTTAACATTAAACGTATTTAACCTATAAAATAACTACAATTTTGATAACTAGGTGATTGGATTAGTATAATAATAATTGAGAATGTGCTAAAAAAAGTTTAATAATTGAGAGGTTTTTATAAATGTAAACAATCAATTTAATCCTTCAAAATTACCTATGTCACCACATACATCCTTTAAAAGTTTTGGACACCAAATCAATCTATCAAAATTTCTTTTTTCACCACGTTAGTCCTTAAGAGATTTTATTATCAAAATAGTCTCAAATATTTTATTTTTCACTAAATTAGTCCATTGAAAATCTTTTTTTACCACTATAGTCCATTTAAGATTATTAAAGAACTAGGTTAATAACAATTTAAACCTTTGAAGGACTAATGTGATAACAAAACTTTAGAAGAATGATACTGTGAAGATTTAAGAAAAATTAACAAAAATTTGTGAGAGCAATTGCCTCCAATAATTTATTTAATCTTTCTTAATGTGAATTTCACACCCTATTTGCCAAAATTGTTCTCTTTTAACCATTTCATATTATCTTTTTTTGTCCTTAGGAGATTTTATTATCAAAATAGTCTCAAATATTTTATTTTTCACTAAATTAGTTCCTTGAAAATCTTTTTTTACCACTTTAGTCCATTTAAGATTATTAAAGAACTGGATTAACAACAATTTAAACCTTTGAAAAACTGATGTGATAACAAAACTTTATAAGATAAGGTAATTTAAGAAAAGTAAACAAAAATTTGTGAGAGAAATCGCCTCCAATAATTTATTTATTTTTTCTTAATGTGCATTTCACAACCTATTTACCAAAAATTGTTCTCATTTAACCATTTCATATTTTTTTTTTTTATCTTTATATTTGAATTTCTTAACTGTCTCATTTATAATCTACCTCTTTTTTTTAATTGAATTCAATAGCTTTTTTTTTTTTCAAAATAAATTATCAGTAGTTTAAAAAAAAATCTTAGACCATAATTTAAATTGCTCATTTTAAATTTAAAACATAAACTATATTTGTATTTATTATTATTTCAATTATGACATGGTTATATTTTAAAACATTATTCTTATCGAAATTTAACTATATTTATTATTTATAATGATAACTACTTTTTTTTACAGCAAAGAATCAATACTTTTCCATTCCATTTCAATAATTTGGCAAATACATTGAGGAGCATAATGGAAAAAATGGAACAAGGGGACTCTCAATAGCTATGTGCTGCATGGTTTGCTTTCCTGCTGGCAAATGAACCCGATAATTTGCATTGTTGTTAAGCAGATTCTGAATTTGCTGTCAGATTATTCCACCTGTGATGCTCTTAGCAGACCCCTAAAGTTGATCAACTAGAACTTTGCAATCTGTCTCAAAGATGACATGGTGGTAATGAAGAGTATTCGTCCAAATCATGGCTTGAAGTAGAGCATAGGCTTCTCCAAGCTGCGGTAATAGAGAAGAATTCGTCCAGGAAGTTCTAGCTTGATTAAAAGCACCATTCACATCCCTGATACAAGTACTGAAAGCAGTGCAAGTGATATTCTAGCAGTATCTGTGTTGCATTTGGTGCAGCCTTATTAGTCCTGTCCACAACCTGATATTTGCTTCTAGCGTGTAGAGCCATACTCCAGTCCTGTAACTTTGTTCTTGATCTTTGTGTAACTGTTGTTCCTGTTTCAAAATCCAAAGCCTCTCATTCCTTCGCTTCCAAAGCCTAAAAAACACCATGCTGAACAACTTCATTAACCAGTTTGAACAAATTAAACAAGCTCAGAAAAAGATTCAAAAATCAACTGTGGCTAAATCCAGCTCCATAATCCCTCCATTCATTCTCCACACTACTTCACTTCCTAAGCATGTAAAATAATATGATGAAAAGAGTTCTATAAATCTCACAGAAACAACATATTAGAGGGCAAGGAGCACCTTCACTTTGCAACCAAACTCTGGTTGGAAGACAGTCCAGTCCCTACAAGCACGCCACAAATATACACAAATTTTGTGTGGTACCTAAAATGATCATATCTTCATCCTATCACCCTCCACCTTATACTGATCTTGCTCCCCAAAGGTTTCCACAAAGCATTTGTATGCCATAGGTACCACACAATATTCCAACTAATGGAAAGGATATTTTCTCCTTTACATGATGAATGAGTTTAACACCTAACGTTTTCAGAACAACCAACTGTAGTTTTAAGTTACTAATTTTTTTTCCTAAACATTTGTATATTAATTTTCAAAAAAAATATTTTCACATTGTCTTAGTCTGCTAGACAGTAACAGTTTAACGGTTATTACATGTAGATCTAAAAATCCTTTATTCGAATCGATTTCCACAACCGTTCTGGAAGTATTTCAAATATACTGCTTAGAAACAACTGTAGAAACTGATTCCGCAAAATAGATCATATCTATCTACATACTGAACCCTATGCTCAGTTTTAAGTTAAAGCAGACATTAATTACAAAAAACTAGGAAACAGAAGATGCAGTTGGTAACGTCTACAGCAACAAAATCTGATATGGATACATAAGGAAAAAATAATGACTCATTAAAATGTACAGTTCGAAAGCCCTCAAACATAGAAGTGCTGAAAGGATGAAAATCTAAACTAGGGAGAAGCCTTATATCAGTGTGCTTTCTGCTGAATGTGATGGAAGCTATCTTTTGGACATTGTGTTCAGTAATAGGTGACTAGCTCCCAGTAAAGGGCTTCCCAAATGACGTCATGTATGACCTTGTTACATGCAATGCTTAATATCACAGTTAAATATAATATCACCCTCCAACGACCATCCATGCTTTACCCTATATCAACAAAAACAGGAGGCATACACCACCCAATTTGCTTCTATTACGATGGCTTCATAGATTGGAACTCATTGATTGGCTTTGGATTTTCATCTATGGCCATCTTCCCCATGCTAACTTCCACAGCCTCCTGCTCAGTCTTTTCCCTCTGCATCTTTTGAGATATTTCCCCATTAATAGTGTCATGCTGCAAAATGGTCAATGAGGGCTCAAGAGTCTGGGGACCTGCACTGAACCATGGATGCTGAAGGCATTGTGCAGCAGTTGGCCTCTTTTCAGGGACAAAATCAAGCAATGGGAGAAGGAAGTCAGACATGTTATTTGCATCTTGTTCACTGAAATCATACTTCTCCATCAGCACTTTGTTAAGAGGCCAGAAACGCAACCGTCGGATGTGCCTCAAATCACCGTATCTATTGAAAAAATCACGGGAATAGCGGCCACCAAGTGCAATCTGAAGGCAATAAATGTTAAGTTTTTGTGGAAGGGAGCATATAAAATATTGATAGTAATTAATTTTTTTTAAACGAAGCTAAAGAAAGTCATTATCAAAAAGGCACAAGACATGCCATAAAACAAATATAAAACAGTCTCATAGAACAGCATCCTGTCAGTATAATGTGCCAGAAACAAAGTGGCATAAAATAACCACATGATAAGAATTAAAGAGAGATTGTGGTAAACATGACCCTCATATTGTTTCTTTTACTGACAGCATAAGAATTAATTAAAACAGAAAGAGTAAAATAAAATAACATCAAGGAATAGTGCATGTAAAATATAATATGTTGGAATGTTTTTTTCTTGATCATATCAACATGCAAATTGATAATAACAAATGTGATGTTTTACAACCAAACAGCAAAGATGTCTACCTTGCGAGGCATCATCCCAAGAAGCTCCATCGTTAATGCCAGATGATCCTGTAGAGTAAATTAAAAAATGTCAACACAATAATTCATAGATTGAAATTGAAATCCAAATAACACAGCAGTATTTAACATTTCTCCGCGAGAGAATAGAAAATGATGACATTTCAGTAGGTATAAGCAAGACACTAAAGACAGTGTACATTATTTGAAATTAAGCAACTTAGACTCCCAATAATTTTAAATAAATTTTTCCATATATTGGTCTAAACTGTAAATTTTTTATTAATTAGCACCAACAAAGCATAGTGAAACTTCAATTCTAATTTCTACCATCAACAAAAATATGTTCAAAAATTGAGAAGATTGAAACATCTTAGGACAAAAAAATCCATAATTTGGAAGATGAATGTTTTCCAGATTCTATTGAGTATTGACATGAACGCATCTATATGAAGTGTTTTATGAGTGATTTAGTAGCATAACTTCACAGATAGTGAGGTAAATTTCTATTTTGACCTATAGAAGACAAAAACTGAGCACAATTAACATACAATCCTTAATTGTAAAATAAGTCCTCTTATCCAAACCATTTTGGTCAAACCAACCTTCAGAACCATTTTGGTATGTAATCTTCTCACTAGTTGCTTTGTTGGGTGTAAGCAGAAGAGAAGAGAAAAAGAATAGTTTTTAAGTTGTTTGAAAATGTACCCCTCCTGCTCGGTCAGGAGCCGAAAGGATACCAAGCATCGCGCTCCTCACTTACCTCTTTGATCATTAAAAAATATGACATCATTGCATGACTAACTTATCCCATGTCGCAGGATCCTCAGGTACCCACCCTCAAAATGATCCTAGAGATCGCAGGTGCACAGCTACCCTTCATAAGTGTCCATGATCACCGGTATCAGGGGGGTGCATCAACCCTCTATAAAAGGGGTATCGCGTGCAACCCTACGGGACAACACTTAACACTAGACACGACCTAGTTTCAGGAAGACAGAAACAGAAAAGAAAAGGAGTTTGAGTGATATAATACTAGAAAAGCTTTGATGAAGAGATTTTAATGCTGAAAATGTACATAATTTGTCTCATTGTAAAAAGAATATTGTGTAAGGTAAAACGGGGATCCGATTGACATCAACACCATGGACCTCCAATGAAAGTCTACCATAGAAGAGAAAGAAGGAATCAGAGCAGTTTAGGAATCAGGTTGTAAGGCTGTAGATAAAATAGCAGAGAAATAGGGTTCTAAGCTACCATTAAAACTAAACTGAATATTCTCATGCCATTCAACAAGGATGAATCCCCCTTAAAAACAACAGATATAACCCTAAGCCACAATGGGCTGCGCTCATACCAGAAAGGAATGCACAGAAATAAAAGAGTACACCAATCAATAAAATTGCTAATTGGGCCGGGAGTAGTCCTCAAGCCATTTAGGGGGGTGCCTGAACTTCATTCTCTTCTTACTAACAGAGGTAGTGAATTCCACTATGCATGTCAACAGAGAGGACACTTAGCAAATAAGACACTAGAGAGAAGGGTACAGAAATCAAAGGAAAGGACATGATTATCAGGAGTGCAGTAGAGAGGGCGGGAGGTGTAATTTGGTAGTGGCAGAGGTCACAGAGCCAAAAGTATTACTTCTTTGATGTCTTTCATTTTGATTGTATATTTCTATATTTTCCTACAATATCTCTCAACTGCAAACGCGCATAGCAGGTGCTGATGTTGACATTGCAATGGTCGCCTGAGACTTATCAAAGGCTTAGTGCACAGCCACGTGGGCACCTTGCAGAGAATGGTAGGATGTAGAGATTCAATTGCAAGGTATGAAACTTGAGTGACATTGGAAGTATAGAATTCTATTGTGGGGCTTATAAAGCGTTGGTTCCCCAACTATAACAGCTACTGTTTGTTTGGGTGGGGATGGAGGAGGGTGAGGGTCTTTCAACATTCAAATCAATCTGTACCAGTCTTGTATCTCGTGTAATAACAGATGTGACTCTCTCAAGGTTCTTATCAACTTTTAATCTTAACACCTATGACCTATTTACTTAATAAAACCAGCATAAATATTTTTTTTCAATGCAGAGAATTCTAACAGTATGAGAAGGTACAAATTGAATTCCCATTGCATAACAATCAAACCAAATGGTTAAGGACAAGTTCTACTCAGAAGAAACATGATAACAAGCCTGTTTTCATAGTCAAAATAATAATATTAGTACTAACACCAAGCATTAGATTATTGTGGCAAGAAATGAAGCCAACCAGTTCTTTCGAAGTCCAAACAGCTGCACTTACCTCATCCCTATCATAGTTGTCACCGCTATGAGGATCAAAAAGAACATCTCCGGTTGCAAGCTCAAAGCAAATGCAAGCAAAGGACCATAGATCTGCTGGAGTTGAGTATTTAGATCCAAGAAGAACCTCAGGACACCTATACTGCCTAGTCTGAATATCATTTGTGAATTGTTTATAGGTCCAACAAGCATTACCAAAATCAACCAGCTTGCACTTTAGATCAACAGTTGCAAGCAATTTCTTTCTTGTAGAGCGGCTACCTCTCCTATTACCATGACTTCCTTGTGGAATATCGTTATTTTCAGAAATCTTCATTGATTCATCTTTACTAACAGGACTATTAGGTTTAACTTCACCAGACTCTACACCTGGTTTCACATCATTACTACAATCATCTTGCTCATCAGGTACTTTGGAATCTGCCTCAGCTTCCCCAACATTTTCCTTCCCGACACAGCCCTGAGCTGCCTTTTTAGCCTTTTTCCGTAATTTCTTTTTCTGATTCTTGGTTAGATCTCTATTCAAGCTTTTATTTGCTATTGTGGTCCCATTCTTGGTCACGATATTATCCTTTGTGTTTGGAAGGATAAGCGGAACACTTGATTGTCTAGGATCCTTAGATGGATCTATTGGAGACAAAAGCAATACATTCTCAGGCTTCAAATCAGTGTGTATTACAGAAAGCTCACGATGCAAGTAATCCAAACCCACCAAAATATGAAAACAAATTTCCTTGACCATGGGAAGGGAAACCCCTCGATAATCACTATACTTGATAAGTGTAAGAAGATTATCCCCAAGGAATTCAAAAACCATACAAACATGCTGGCCATTAGGTCCTGAATGCTTAAAATGATCCAAAAGCTTTACAACACATTTCTTGTCATCTGGATCCCCATCAGCAATTTGTTTGAGAATCTTTATTTCATCCATTGCTGCTTCAGTGTAATGCTGAGCACTCTTCTGAATTTTTAAGGCAACATATTGCTACAAACAAACAATTTTAAACATCACCAATAAAGTTCCAAATTGTACATAGCTGCATGTATGTTAGCTAGGCATGAAAAAAAAGGAAGGATAACTTAGGCCAGATTTATATAAACTTCTCTGTAAACACTTATAGGAAAACAAAATAAGAAGGAAAATGAATTGAGCTTTTTCCATACACTAAAATCAACTTATGAATTTAACTAGTTAACTTATGGGAGCACTTCTCATCTAACATCTCCAGAAGCTAGGATGCATAAGTTGACAACATAGCAAACTAGAAAAGACAAGGCCACAAAAAACAAATAAGTGAAACAACTACTTGGAAAATTTGTTAGCTGAAGAAGAGCGAGGTCAATAGCCAGAATAAAATAAAACAAAAGATCAAGCAGCCGAACATGGTGATATCCTTTTATCATATGAGTTTTGAGAAATGAGAAGGATAAATTTCTTTTAAGAACCAACCATTGACCAATATTGAAAGGCATAAAATCAAATACAAACATTTTCTTTCAATCATCGACAAAAGGGGGCTAGGTCAAAGCCAGTCCATAGTTAAATAGAAATTAAACCACACAGTTAGAAGATTTCTACCACACACCCTCCTTCGCAACCCGGATAAAGGACAAAACTGAAACTCTCTAAACTAGCTGCAAATTGTCAAAAGCATTCATCTTTTTTATCCCAAAGTTGTTTTGCGAGGGTAAAAGCAAAATGGCACGCACCGATTTGTGTGTGTCCCAGGCGAGCCAAACAGTGGAAAAGTGACCCCAGCCAAGTT
The DNA here is from genome assembly GCA_037954015.1 of Psophocarpus tetragonolobus. Taxonomy (NCBI): domain Eukaryota; kingdom Viridiplantae; phylum Streptophyta; class Magnoliopsida; order Fabales; family Fabaceae; genus Psophocarpus; species Psophocarpus tetragonolobus. Next base: position 91,007,581 of record CM075690.1, read on the forward strand.
TGCTCTGCACCACATAGCACCCATTCTTGAAAGTGTCACCAATCCGAACCGCATGGTACCCTCCGCGCCTGTAATCTTCCTTTCCTTCGTCCTCCGAACTGTAATCACTGACCTCACTCCGGTCCTCCGCCATTGAAGGACCTTCGGAACCAAACCCGCCCTGAGACAACAGAAGAAAGAAAATGAGGAAGACAGGTTGAAGTTTTAAGAGAGGATGAATCGATTTGACCAATGGTGGTTGCGGATGATAAATGTGGAAGTGATGTAGAGGCGATAGAAGGCCTTGAATTCAGTGAACGGTGGAGATGGGAAATTAGGGTTTTTGAGTTGGTCTTGTTGCCGGGAAAACAACGTAAGAACTAAGAAGTTGTCTCTTGTACGTCATGTTTTACAATTTTAAAATAATCGAGTGAAATACCATTTGATATCTTATTTTCTTTTCTTGTCAAAGTAATTTTTCACTCTCCTTTGCAACTGAATAATCCTCAAAAAATTGAATTTGTAACAGTTAGGTCCATGAAAAAAAAAATGAAACCAAAATTTGGATATACTATGTTAAAATTATAAACACATTCCTTTGTTTTTAACTATATAAATTTTTTTATTTTTGTGAGTTTAACACTCATTGGTGGTTTTAAAAGAGTTACACACCTTTCCTAATTACAATCTTTTGTTTTTTAAAGTATTAGTCAATAAAAAAAAAATTAGAATTAAAATGTGTTGTCTCTCTCTATTTTTATACACCACTAAAATTGTACATCTCTTTTTAAAGAGATTCTTAGGTTAAATTTGTTAAGTCATAGATGTGTTAGACACATAATTTTTAATTAAAAGACAGAATTACTTTTCCATAAAGTAAAAGTTTGTCTTACATTTTCATTTGTTGATTTTATGATGTTTTTAAGAAAGATTTTATTGGTTTTCAAATTATGAACTGACTTTTATTCGTGAAATGTATATATAGGATGTTAATCTCATTTATTTTGACATTATTATGTGTTTATTTCGCATGAACATATACATTATTTTTTAAGAGTGTTTACAGTTCAAGTTGATTCGGTTTTGGAGAAAAATAAAAACTGAACTAATTAATTTTAATTGGATTGGTTTGGTTTTTTGGAATTTTTTTCCTTGACTTAAACCAGACCGAATCAATGATAATTGAGTTGGTTCAATTTGATTTCAAAGGAAACGTCAATAAAAAAATTAAAAAAAATCACTAATTCGTAAAAAAAATAATTTTATACCTGAAATTAGACAAATTTATTAGTCTACTAAATTCATTATTTTATGACAAAATATCAAGTATTTCATATATACTAAATTAGTCAAATTAAACTAATAAGACAACATAATACAATACAAATAAAAAAATATATAAATTTAAAGTATAAAATGAATTTACTAACTTAAAAATATAAAATAAGATGGGTCGAGTTTTGAGATGCGAAATCCTAAACAAAATAAGTTGCTAACTTAAAAAAAATTATATTTATATATATATATATATATATATATATATATATATATATTTGTTGAGTCAAGGGTTTGAATTGTGAAAACCACAAATCAAACTGTACATAATCAGTTCTAATTAGTTTGGGTCAAGTCCAGACTTGATCAAAGAAAAAACTGAATCAAAGTAATTGGTTCGGTTTGGTTTATTGGGTTTGTCGGTTGACCCAAACTGGTGAACAACCATATATTTTTTTTCATAACAATCTAACAATGGAGGTGAGACGAATATCAATTGTAAAGTTTGAAAAAATCACAAGGGGTGTAGGTATATTATAGTATAAAACTTGGAGATACATATGTAAATAGTGTATAAAACTTATAGGTATATGTGTCCAACACATGACAGGATGACTTAATAGATTTAACATTGTCCAGAAAGGAATGACACATTTGTATCTAGTATACAAAAGTAATGGGTTATGTATAGTTTAAACAAAATGAGATGTATATGTAATTTCAATAAAACTAAGAGAGGATATGTATATGTCCTTGAAAGTTTAGGTGAAGTGTGACATTCTCCCATTATAACTTATGACAATAGAAGTAATTTACGATAAAATATTTATAACCATTTTTAATAGCTAAAAATAATAAAAATTAAATTAATAAAAAATGTTAAGTAACATTGACATGCCTCTTAATTAAATTAAAAAAATATTACAACAAGTTTTAGATGCTAGAAAATAGCAAGTAGATAAATAAAAAAATGATTATAAACATTATCCTAATTTTTGTGAAAGGAAAGCATTCATGTTTAGATTAAAAATTAGAAACTTAAGTGCGCAAAAGTATAAATGTCTTGCTTCTTTCAAACATATCCAACTTAGATTACTATTAACTTAAACTTAAATCTACAAAATTTTATCCAAACATATTTTTAAAAAATTAAATTCAAATAGAACATAAAAATATTAACTTTAGACTAACTTTTTATAACATAAAAAATTTAGATATAAAATTCAATATTTTTTATATTAAATGGTTTATATTAAAGATATTATTATTATTAATACTCAATTTTAAAATAAAAAGTATATTTTTTTTCCTCTTTTTTCTTTCCATTTATTAAGTATAAATACAATTCTATATTTTCTATTATATTTCATCTTATTTCTCTCTCATTTTATTTTTTGTTGTATACTGAAACTAATTTAAATTGAAGATAAAAAATATGGTATCGGCTTCCTCAAATTCATATGCTTCGATGATCATATCTAAGCATAAGTTTCCCTAAATTCAAAAAATATTTATGTATTAGTTTAATTAATTCTCATTAAACACGTAAATAATGAATTATATGATCTTTAAAGTAAAATATTAATTCTTTGAACAAACAGTGAAAGAAAAAATAAAAATATGTGATTCACTAAGAAGAGAATAAAATTGAGGAAGAGAAAGAAGAAGATGAAATATACTAGAAAATATACAATTGTACTAATATGTGATGAATAGAAGGAAATATGAGAGAAAATAGACTTTTAACTTTTAAAATTAAGTATTAAAAGATTATAATAACCTTATAAATAGATTATTTAAAATAAGAATGATTGATTCTTTATATCTAGATACTTTGGTGTATGTTGCTAGTGTGTGCATATTAACATTCTCCCCCTCTCCCATACACACAAATAGATTATTTAAGATAAGAAGTATTGATTTGGTGTATGTTGCTAGTATGTGCATATTAACATTCTCTCTCATACACACAACACACCTGCACACACAGGCTGCTTTCATCCTTCCTCCACAACCACCCATCGACAAGCGTCACGTACTTAACCTAGCCATTAACTTATCTAACTACTCTTCCTCCCAAGCAAATAACAGTCTCATCCAACTCCACTCCCAACTAGATCCCTCATCTTATCCAATGAAAAAATGTGTATATTTATGTATCAAAAACACAATTTATCCATTTATTTTCTTAAATCCAATGGTTATAATAAGTAAAAAATATTAATAATTAGATTTCAAGAAAATAAAAAGTGAGGATGAAGAGTAAGTTTTTTTATACTTACTCTTGGAGTAAGGAAATCTCCTCTTATATATATATATATATATATATATATATATATATATATATTAATATATTAGGAACATATCTAATGAGAAAGTCAAATTTATATGAAAGTGAGAAGAGAAAATCTCAACTATTAAGAAATGAGAGAGAATAATATCCGAAAAATCTCAATCATTAAGAAATGAGAGAAAAAAAAGTGACAAATAATAAATGTTAGAAGAGAGAAAATGAGTAGTTGATCTTAATCATTAATTTTTATTTCAATGATTAACATTTACTTTTTTCACTCTCCTATAAATTTTACTTTCTCACTATATATAGGGAGCGTATCAAGTGAGAAAAAAGTTTATTAAGAAAGATGAGATGAATAAATAATAAACATAAGATTAAAAATAACAACTTAAATTAAAATAACTCACCTAAATATATCACATACCTCATTCACCGTAAATCACCATCTATCCTCACCCCCATTCCCACATTCACCCCACCTTCATCATCACCTCTATCGACACCACCATCGCGATCACCACCCCATTGTCAATGATGAAAGGTGAGAGTGAGGGTGAGGGTAAGTTATGGCAAATGAGAGACATGATATCTTTAAGTGAGTTATGTTAACGTGAATCATTATTTTTAATCTTACATTTATTATTTACTTCTCTCATCTTTTATAATAAACATTTTTCTCACTTGATACACTATCTATATATATATATAAAAAGATCATATCAAGTGATTATTTGAGTTGATTTATTTGTAAAAAAAATACATATACAATAATTCCTGCAGTAAAAAACGATTAAAAAAACTACTATCAGTTATGGAAAAACAGTTTATCATATGATAAAAAGTAAAGAAAATAATATTTAAACTGACGACTAATTAAAAATTGTCTAGATATAATATTTAAATATTGTTAAAAATTTCAATAAAATTGTTATATTAAATAATTTATAGTATATATATATATATATATATATATATATATATATTAATTACACAGCATACAAAATTTCATCTACACACTCATGGTTCAAATCATTTTAAAGAAAGATATTTCATTTTTAAAACTTTCCAAATTAATAAGAAAAGTATGTAAATAATATTTTAGTCCCATAATATAGTTTTTTTTTTTAAACTTTTGTTTTCCTATTTTGATCCTTTCAATTTTCTTTTTTTTTAGTTTGATTCATGTCTTTGTTAATTAATAACATTTTACTTATAGAGGTTGAAAAACAAACTTGATGTTTTATAAATAATAGAGAAAAAATGAAAAAATAATCTAATAAAAAAAGACCTATATAAAATATTAAATATTTATAAGAATTAAAACAGTAAAATTAGCAACTAAAATGAAACAGAAAAGTTCACGGGTTAGAAAAATAGGATCAATACAAAAAAAATCCTACATTATTGTATATAGGGGCGAAAAAAGCTATTTGAGCTTTCTTTTTTTTTTTAAAAAAAAAAAAGCAGAGAATAATAGTAATTGAGAGCTTGTTTTATACGCAACCATGGTAGACATTTACTTATGTTACTATTTGATTAATATTTTAACTATTTATTTATGCTATGATCGTATGAATAAATTTGAGTATAATACTATAAGATCTAAATCAGTAAAAGAAAGGATATGAATCAACAATTAAGAGGAAACAAGATAAGGGTATCTTTTTTTCACCCTTAATTTTGCTATTTTAACCTAAAAAAACCTAACTACCTAAAATACCTTCTTCTTCATCTTTTCCCGTCGTGCCGCCTGCCCCCCACCTCTGCACCCAAATACCACCTTGTGTGTGCCCCCTCAACCTTCTCCCTTTAGCCTGCGCCCTGCCCCACCTTGCACACCCTTTCCTTTGCAAGGGTCCTTCCATGCAGCCCTTACCTCCATGTAATCCCTCCCCCACAAACTCCCACCACACCAGCACATCACAATATGTCCTACACAAGTATGGATTATGTGATTTAAAATGGTAAAATTTTTTAAAAAAATTAAAAAAAGATATTATGAAGCTAGGGTGTGTACACTATTATGTATCATGTGATCCATAATATAATTTTAGGCTTTTTGACCAATAGATAGTCAACGATTTTAATAATTACCAATTTGGGATGGTCAATAAGAAAAATTATTGAAATGATGTAATTTGACCGTTCAACGACCAAGTACATAATTTCATTTGATATATTTGCCTAAGTCATGTGCCCAGGAACCAAATATGTCAAACCATTTGACGTATTTGGTTTTTAGATATGTGACTAGGCAAATATGCCAAATGAAATGGCGTATTTGATTGTTGAACGATCAAACTATATCATTTTGGTGATTTTTTCGTTGAACACCCCAAATTGGTAATTCTTGAAACCATTAACTCTCTATTGGTAAAAAAACCTATATTTTTGTATGCAAATTTTTCAGCTTGTGTATCACATGAGTCGTAATATATTAATTCCAATTTTTTTAGCATGAGTACAGGGGGAGAGGCTGGGACATGAGGGGAGAAGGAGCAAGGGCATGGGAAGGGGTTGCTTGTAAGATAGGAAAGTGGTGGAAGAAGCAAAGGAGACAATGGAACTTTAGGAAGTAGTATTTTGGGGATACAAATAGCAAACATAAAGGTGCAAAAAGAAAACACCAAAGATAAGAATTCTTATCCGTCCGTAAACTCGATAGGGAATTAGTGGGATGATTTTTCCACAATGATATGCATTCCATACCCTGCCCACAAAACTAGGTTATAAACCCGATAGTAGTCAAAATGGGCCTTAACTTTCACATACAATTTGTATTCATTGAATTTTTTTTTTCACCCTATATTTTCTTGTTGCACTTCCAAGTTTTTGTAAATCTTCATATTGTTCTTAGCTATATATTTAACAAGAGTATGAGTGTCCCTAATTGATCTTTTAGACATTTTTAAAACTAATCTAAAGATGAGATCCATAATATCATATATACATTATGCCTTAGATATTTTAAAAACTAAAATGGAAGTAAGACCCAAAATATCCTATCTAGATTGATCATTTCAAATGATATAGAAAGCATAACCTGGATGTTATGGCATTGCCCCCTCCCCCACAACCAACCTTTTCCTCCTCCAAATAGTTTGCATATTTCTTTCCTTTCTACAAAACATAGACTAATTTAGTTGTGGGGGTGTGAAACAAAGATTTTTTTAATATTGAGATGGTGATATTTATTTCTAATGTATAAACTAAAATATAAACAAATATAAAATAGTGAAATTGGGTCTAACTCAACCTTACAAAACCAATTTATAAGGTGAGATTTGCACCTTAATTATATCATTGTTTGGTCATATCACTAATCTATATGAGATCTTCAACATAGTCTAACTTAACCTTACAAAATTGTCTTATAAAGTAAAACTTGTACCTCACTTATTATGGGAGATCTCCAACCTTTTGTAAAATTGAAAAAGAACACAACTTCAAACATTGGGAAGGACTAAAACAAAGAGAAGAGAAAATAAAAAAAATAATAATAAAAATGAAGGAGTTTACAATGTAGTCATCTATAGACCCACCATTGGAGCTTTTCTTTTTCTAGAAAAGGAAGTTGTTTACTATTATTACAAACCAATATCGAAGATACAATGATTAATGAATGTGCATCCAATTATTGCACAAACCGATTCAATTTGATTAAATCGATCATTGACGAATTAGATCACAAATTTGAACTTTGAAAATTTGTAAATTCATAAACCGATTTGTTCAATTTAAAGTTTAATATTTTTATTATATATATATATATATATATATATATATATATATATGTTTAAAAGGGTGTAAATAAAAAATTGATAGTATTATTTAAAATTTAAATATTATTTACAGATTGAAGATTTAAACTTGAAAAATAAATGTATTAAGTATCGTGGTGATGCAGATGACAAGTTATTAAATTTTATTGTTTTTAACTTTTTAAGATTTACATTTTATTATTTATAAACTACTTTTTTATGTAATTTTATGTTATTTTGAAGAAACAATGTATGTTTTAATATCTTGTTTATAAATTTTTATGTTTACTATGTATTTTCTATGTTTTATAAAAAATAAAATAGTTAAAAAAAATTATTTGTAATTTGTGGATCCAATTTGATCAAATCCGTTCTTAATCAGATTGGATCAGATTCGATCGCTAATTTTTTTTTACAAATTTAATTCGATCAAATTTAGTCAGATCAAATTTCATTTTACTTTAAATTAAATGCAATCCATGAACACCCATATTTGGTTATCCCTATGAGAGGCATGCACACGAGAACCATGGTATATGAAAGAAAGAAAAAAAAAGTGAAAAATGACCAAGGGAATTAATTACATGTGTTCCTATACACACTAGGTAGGTCTACCTCCTTATTGCTCCTAACTTCGTATCCAACAATTTCCTTCAAGTCAGTACAAGTGGGATACCTGCAAAAAGCTCCGAAGTTTAAGTCAGAGGGGTTGACCAATGCACTAAGAAGTACAATGTGTTTGCAGAAAAGTAATATATTAATTCACGTGCAAACTTGATGCAATCTTGGATTGCTCCTCTTAGGATCATTCTTCTAAAGGTTCCAATGGTTGAAGAAGATGAAGTTGGAGGGAAGAAAAGTACTGGTGGAGGCACCACTCTTAGTAGAGATAAGCCTTGGTTTGTAGAAGATTGGCACAAAGGAAGAAATTATTGACAAAAGTCATAAAAGCATTCTCAAGTTTAAAGAAGATAAGAAGACACTCATGAAGAGTCTCACAATTTTTTAATTGCATAAAATGATCAATTTATTTTTACAGTGAGGGAGTGAGGTGCTATTTATAGAGGGAAAGTTGAAGTGTGACGTCAAACTAATGCTAGGGGATAGGAAAATAAAAGATCCAAACATGGTCCTTGTTTGGTGGATCTAACTCTCCCATGTGCCACTTAGATCCTAAAAAAAATGGATCTAGTTTCCTTAATATTTGAATTAAAAGACAAATAGATACCACCTAGGAAAGAGAAGCCAAGTGACACCTAAATAAGGAGACATGTAGGTCTCATATGTTACTCATGCACATGTGTATGTTTAAGAGGTATGAAAATCAAATAAGGGGATGTTCAAAGTAAAATTCACACATTCTCTTGTCCAAAAAGGTTTACCTTCTACCATACACCCACACAAATAACTAATGATACCCCATGCTTAAAAATAAGGGGAAAACAAAGGCTATGATTGAAAATACAAAGGCCAAAAAACTATTAAAAACACTTACTTATCTATGTATTCTCCTCAATCCTCCTAACCAAGAGACCTTGCTAGGTGGGATTGCATCAACCTGTACACGTGCTTCATTATTTATGGTGATCACCTTTTTGGTATTGGGCCCATAAAAGATTATTTGGATCTATCTTTTCTTGCAAAAGATAATTCGGGTTTATCCTTCACCTATCAAGGGTAATTGAGACTTTTTCCACTATGGGCTCCTTGTGTTTAGAGTAGTCTCGGTGTAGGGTAGGTTCGGTGTAGGATAAGTCTGGCCCCGAAGGTCTCTCTAATACAACATAAGAATACAATCAAAGTTGGTTTCCATGCATGTCCCTCTTGCTGTTTGAATTCAAATTATTACCACTCAAAACTCAATCTTAGGTGCATCATTTTTTAAACATCACATGTATTTTTAATGAGAAACATTTCAGCTCTAATTTTAGAGTTGTTTTATGTAAACCAAAATAATAAAACAGATTCCATCATATTCTTTTGAATTGATGAGTATTAATTTGAAGATTCAATTCATTCTTTCGAATTGAGCAAGAAATTCTAGAGTGGTTAGCAGTGGCCTTGGTTTATTAGATGAATCAAATATTTTAACTTCTTTTATGGAGACTACATATATATGTGTAAATTTCACAACAGACAATTTTATCTGAACTAGTTTCTTTGACTTTTTGTGGCAATCTCATTGACAAAAATGTTTATAATTTGTTCGTTAAACAATCTAGGGACTCAGATGTGTACTTCCCAGTTAGATGAAAGAATTTATGGCTGTTTTATTGATTATTGATGTAACCACGGGTGGATCTGGAACCTCATCTCTTGCAAGAAAAGTTCAGCATAAGTGAGTTGGTGAAAAGAGGTGGGTATGTCTGGTCCACAAGTTACACGCACTTTACTCATTAGTACCTGCCTTATTCAACTGCTTACTCTAAGCATTCTTGGTCAATTATTGAATCAGAATGAACAAAATATTAACATCGCCTTGACTTATTAATTTAAATTCTTTTAAGACTTTCAAAAATTAAGTTATATGGCTCGGTTTAGTTCAGGTGGTCAACATTCTTCTTATAAAAAATTGTAACGTAGATTTCATCAACATTTTCTTATAAAACCTTCACACACACACAAAAAACAACAACATTTTCTTATAAAAATATGCACATAACTTAGTTATAGTTATAATATTGGCATTTTTGGAGTTGTTTTTTTTAATTAAAATTATATTTTAACACATCAGTAATCTGCATGTGATTTTTTTTATTAAAGAGTAACATAGATTAATTAGCAATGTAAAACTTCAATTTTAATTAAAAGCGATAGCAAAAGCACTTATATAATCTGAATATAAATGGTTAAAGAATTAGACGAGTCAATGTACAGGGGCAAGTTTAGTTTATGGAAATTTTGTCAACTGGCCGGTTCTCCTGTATCGACAAAAAAACAGTTGCAGCTGGTCTATGCTGTTAAGGTGCATCTATCTCAATCTTCTAGAATATGTCATCATCATTTTGAAATTTTTCTTGAGATATTGATGATCAAACAAACAATTGGGTTCCAATCAAACAAGTAATTAATATGAACAAGCTAGCTAGAAGAAACGGTATCCTTTTCTTTCGTCAAATATGGACCATGAGAGTTTTATTTTATTTCATTTCATTTTATTTTTTTAACTTCAAACAAGTCGAATAAACATGACATGACACAATCATGCTTGTTGTATATATACCACTTCTTTATATGTCAGAGATTTACAAATTACAAGTCAACACCTCACGCGTGGTAATTTTTTATTAATTAGAGATATTTTTTATTAAAATAATTTTATTCGGGTTTGGCTCCAATAAAATTTTATTCAACCTTTTAAATCGTTACTTAGCACAAGGAATGTTGTGATACAAGCAATAGAAAAACAAGAGCAACTTATATTTATAATGATGGATTGATGATCTATTTCAAAAATAAATGAGGTGAGAGATTATCTTGATATTTAAATGTGTCATAAATCAACATTTTAAACAAAATATTAAATTCTTCTTATTATTTTGGGTCCACTAACAGATCCAAAAATTGATAATAAAATGTCTAAAATTAATTATGTAATGTCTTTGTCATTCTCTACAAAAAAACTTAATTTGATCCATAAAGTTGTTTAGTGGTATTTTATTGTATTTAATTATAAATTATTTTGATTAAAAGGTTAATTTTAAATAAACAAATATATATATTACCTAGGGAGAATGTTAAACTTTATATAAAAAATAAATATTTTGCTTTTTTTTATATTGATTCTTTATGAGAGTTAAAAATATTTACAACAAATTACGCACCGTGCTCAACCAAAGATAGATTCGCTTAATAATAAATATTTTACTTGAATAAATCAAGTCAAAAATTTAAATATATAATTAAATAGATAAATTATAATTTAGAATATGATAAATAATTTAAATTATCTTATAAGGTTATTTTAATTATCGAAGTTTTTTGAAAAAAAATTATTAATATTTAACCTAGAGATAGAGATAAAAAAATTTTAAAAGATACGACTGATTAAGAATAATAAATATAAACATAAAGATAAAAAAATATTTGAAAATACTTTCTTATTTTATAATGGTAGTGTGCAAAATACCCCCTTACTAGAAAAGAGGAATTATGAGTGTTTATTTGAAAAAAAAAAATGAAGAAAGTGGGAGTTCTATATTTCAATTGCGTGTTTTAATTTATAATAATATATTATCATTATTTTTAAAAATAAATAATTATATTACCTTAATTTTTATTTTTTATCCAAAAAATACACAATTAAAATATATTAAATTATTTTACACTTATTTTTTTTAAAAAAATGTCAACGAAGATATTAAAATTCACTTAAAAAAATTGGCATGCAAAATCTTATAAAATAAATTTTGAATGATTTTAATTCGAAAATTTTAAATTATTTTATATTTCAAAATCTATTAAAAATATATAAATATTTAAATAAAAAATAAAATTAAACTAGTTCAAAATTTCAAATTATGTATGGAAGTTCACTTTAGAAGATAAAGTATGATAATAATCTTTCATTAAAAAAATATAATTAAGATTTGTAATAAAATTAAGAGTTTAATTGATATATACGGTCAGTGTAAATGATTTTTATACTGACATTCAATCGTGACTTTTTATTTATGTGACTTTTAAAGTAATAATGAATAAAATCAATAAATTTAATATAAATAAAAGATTGTGATTGAATGTTAGTGTAAAAATATTTACACTTACAATGTATATAATCAAACTCTAACATTAAATGTATATATTACAAATCTAAAACAAATCCTAATTTGGGTCGTTAATTTTATATCAATAATTATCATATATTTATCTTTTAAAATACATTATTCATATTTTCTAAGAATTAGTTTTTTAAATTAAAGAAAACAAAGTTATAGTTAAGAAAAAAAAAAAAGAAAAACTTCAATTACAAGTGGACAACACACGATCTTTTTAGGAGTAGGGAGTCATGATCCTCCAAACTTTTTCTCCCCCTTTAAGTAAATATATATATATATATATATATATATATATATTTTTTTTAAAAAAATTATTTTTGTAGTATATTTATTGTATTGTTTTTATTTCCTTAAATTATTACTTTTTCTTTTAACAAACATAATTTTTTTAAAAGAATTATAATTTTATTTAAATATATAATTGTTTAATTTTTTTTACTTTCCTAATATTTTTTTAGGGAGAGTCTACTGTGTCTTCCATAATTTGAGAGGTATTAATATCCTCTTTTTTTTAACCACTAAAATTACAATTTTTATTTTTATTTTTATTTTTTATAAGTTAAAATAAGTTTTATTTATTTATTTATACATAAATCCTTAAAAAAATTATTTTACTATAAACTTTCTTAAAAATAGTTAGTTTAATTTATATCTTTTAAAAAAAATCTCTTATTTTTGAATTTGTATCAATCTATTATTTTTTCTTATTTAATTTTTTTAGGATATAAATAAATAAAATTTATTTTAATTTATAAAAAAATAAAATTTACAATTTGATTAGTTAAAAAAATTAATACCTCTTAAATTATAGAATTTAGAATAGAAATTACCTATTTTTTATGCTCACTGCATGTGGATGTGGGCATAAATAAGGAACCGTACTTTTCTGCTACGACTACTCCTTCTCTTTTTGGCGAGCTCGCTGACTCTTATAATGTAAGGTAACCTTCTCAAAGATAAAGACAACAGTCATACCAATGTCCTCCTTTTTTAAAAAGTTTAAAAAAGCTTGATATTTATTTAACGTAATAATGGAAATTAAGGCCCTATTAACCCACACAATCCCATTTCTACCCATTCGATGTACATTGTCAAGAATGAAAACATAACAAACAATTGGGGTCATATGGGGAATGTGCAAATTGAAACCATGGCTTTCAGCATATTATTTATATAGTTATTGTACTTTAACTTTTCGTTTATATATTACAAAATTGAAAGCAAAAGATGGTTTGGTTGTGATGGATGTGGACTGGATTCTGTCTCTTTGAAAAATCAGCCATCTAAAGGTTAAATTTGAAATAATTGTGCATTGGGCATAGCTAAAGCTTGATTTGATTTTCATGTGGTACAATTTGCAAAGCAAAAGCTCATAGCATTCATATTTTTTAGTATTTTAATTTCCCTCCCTGTGCCTTAATCTCTCAGGTGGCACCAAAAAATTAGGCGTGTTAAGTAGTAAAGAACAATTGATGTATAAATGAACACAGGAAAATACAAGTCTATAAACTCCAAAGATCAAACAAGTTGAAGATTTTTGGAGATTTAAAGTTACCAACACATGTAGAGAAATTACACATGAAAACTTTCAAGTGGATATCAACTACACATAAGTAAGACGAATATGTGAGTGTATTTATGCGTAAGATTCACTTGTTTTAGGAGTGAATCTCTTGTATTTATTGTTGAAGTTAATAGATCTCTATCTTATATACACATATTACTGGTGTAACAAAAAGTTTTAAGATTTTAGACTTGATTCATCCCTTGTTCTTTCTTTGGCATTTCAATAGGAACAAACTCCCAAAGGTGCTCAACTTGGAATTCAATTATTCGTAAGTTTGGGCAAAGGTTGGATATGTGAAATGCAAGACAAATGTGCTTTGGGGTAGATTGGTATGTTAAATTCTATATGGAATATTCTCTAGCTTTATTTTTTTTCCTTTTTATAGAGTTCCAAAGGTAATTATCAATATTTTGTCAGTTTTCAAAGAAGATTTTCGTGGGTTGGTGGAAAAGACTCCAATAAAAATTATTTGGGTGACTTGGACGAAAATTTCCCTTCTAAAGCATGTTGACAATATTGGGGTTAAATTTTTAATAAAATATTTTAAGTTTAGTCTTTTGACTAAATAGATTTGGAGTTTTTTTCACGACAAAGAAACATTGTCATATAAACTCTTACCTTTAAATACAACAATTTTTAGTAAGTTTATTATACTGCATATAGATATATAAATCTTTCATTTGGTGGAGAGACATGAGGTGTTTGGAGATCCTTGTGAGAGATGTTGGACTGATTTTGTTGTAATGTTAAGAAGAGTGAGGGATAATGGTAATACATTACTTTTAGATAGATAATTGAACAGATGGTGGGTTATTTGCTAAAAAAATTTGGATTTTTTATTTAACATCTCATTTTTAATTTCTCCCCAACCAGTGGGAAAAATACTATTATGCCCTTTATTTTTTCCTCTTCGACAGTGCACTGCCGGAGAATAAAAAAATTCGTAAGTTTTTTTACTCTCCGGCAGTGCACCGCCGAAGAATTAAAAAAATTTGAAAATTTTTTTACTTCTCCGGCAATGCACTAAATTTTACTTCTCCAGCGTTAGAGAAGTATTGGGATACAATACATTAGCTGCTTTGTCTTATAATAATAATAATAATAATAATAAAGAAAAAGAGTTGAGAGGAGAGAGAATAACAAAAGAGATTGAGAGGAGAGAGGAGAGAGAATAAACTATAGGATTAAAAAGGATAATATTGGTATTTAAAAAAAAATTTAAAAGTAGTAAGTGTTAAATAAAATGTTGGTAGGTGTGAAATAAAAATCCCAAAAATTTCAAAACTGTTCCTTATTGTTGAAAATTAGGAAGGCAAAATTTTGGAGGCCTAAGACTTTACTAACCAACAATGAAAATGGGTATAGAAGAGACATTTTGTTCCTATGGAAATTAGACCTTGATAAGTTACATAATCTGATTGTAAACTTTTTGTCCAATTCATAAAGAGTAGGATGCTTGGATATGGATCCCTCAAGGTAACTACGACTTCTCCGTATCTTCAGCTTATAATTCTATGTCAACATATGCATTTGCAACGATCTCATTGGTTGATAATGTAGTGTTTTATTTCTTTGGAAATATAAGCTTCCTACCAAAATTTTAGATAGATTACCTACTAGGGTCAACCTTATCCAGAGGGGGTGTTATTATCATGATGCATTCCTCCCTAGCAAAGGACCTTGGCTAGGAGGATTAGAGATAGGATATGGCTAAGAAGGAGCTTCATGAAAACTTTAGAACCATAATCTCAAAACTATGTAAATAAATTGTGTAGTTTATGTAGTATCTTGAGTGAGTGTAATTTCGTAATTTTAAGCCTTGTATTTTAGCCTATAGGTTTTATTTTCTCTAAGAGGTGTGTCTAGTCCCTTTAGAGGAGTATGTTAATTTGTTGAGCTTGGCCTAGAAGAGTTTGGATGTGTGGTTTCTCATTTTCACACCCCTGATTGCTTCTAAAACTCATCTAACCAATACATGAAGTATGTAGGAGACATGTAGGGCCCCTTGTTCCCCTTCGAGTGGCCCCACATCACACTTTCTTTCCTACGTGGCTGTTCTTGTTGTTTCTTATTTGAATTTTAATTTTAGAAGTGTCATATCACTTCCCTAAAAAATTCAAATTCAAACTAAAGGGAACATAAATTCTAAATTTTAGGGACTTGTTTGGATCTTTCTCTTTTAAGCCTTAGTCCTTAGCTTGAACGTCCAACATTCCCTTGCCTTTTATAAATAACCCCCTCACTCACTCTTATAAGGATCTTTCAACATTTAAATGAATTTAGAAATTTGTGAGAGACTTTTAAGTCTCATTCTCTCTTCTTTTTAAGAGTGTTTCTATGACTTTTATCAAAGGTTCTTTTCCTTGTGGCAAGCTTTTACAAACTAGGCTTATCTCTACCTAGAGTGGCGCCTTCATCAACATTTTCTCTCCTATTTATCACCATCTTCTTAAAAAAAGGAGTCTCTTGAAGCAAGATCCTAGGAAGAGCATTCCAAGAATGCATCATATCAGGTCATGCAATTTGTGTGTTTTGTCAGAGAGAACAGAAAGCTACTCACATCTTTTCTTGTCATGCAGATTTGCAACATGTATATCTACCAAGTTTTGATTTTGTTGAGAGTGCATTTTGTCTTACCACAACATCTTCACCAATTGTTTCTTCAGTTTAGTTTGTGTGTACTAGAGAAGAAAACAAAAGGCTTTTTAATATTTGTTTTGGCAAGTCATGATTTGAGCTACATGAAAATCTAGAAACTCTGTAATGTTTAACAATAACAATTTTGAGTATTTAGATATTTTTCCACTTATTAAACATGTTTTGTGATATTGGTTGACTTATAGGTTTGTGGTTTCTTCAATGTGTAATTTTTGCTTATTGGTGGGGTAGTCTGATTTTATGTTTACAATCTTTTTGGTTTAGAGCAAATTTATTTTATACATCATTCAAACTCTTAACTTGTTCTTTGTTTTAATGTAAATATAAGATTTTAGACAATATTTACATTCAATTAATATCAAATATCATTTTATTTTATCAACTTTAATATTGTTAATCAAATTATCATAAAAAACATTGTGAATCAAATTTTTATATGAAGTATTTAAAAAATTTCACTATCCAACGTATAAAAAACACATCTTAAATTTCTGATTTATCCATGCAAAATCTACTTATAGTCCAATAAAAAGTTAAAAGATCTCTTTTAGTCTAAATACTAAATATGTGACACTTTGTAGTCTAAATACTAAATATGTGACACTTTGCTTGTGAGAAGTTATGTAGAATAATATTTGGTAGAAATGAGTTAATGATTACAAGCTGTATGCTTGCACTTTGTAAATAATTTATTCTTAGTATAAATTAGGGCGACACATGTCTTACAACAAAGTCGTTTAATTTATCCTTTAACATAATTAACATAAAAAACATTTGAATGATTTAAATTTTTTAACGAAATAATTTTAATTTTTAAAAATTATGTTTAAATATAACAATAATTGCTAAGATTTTCAATATATAATATTTTAGGTCTTAAGAAAATATAATTTTTATATAAGGTTAATACTTAAGCATCGTTAGTGTAAAAAAATTTTACAACGATATTTAATCATAATTTTCATTTTATATGACTTATAAAATATTAATTGGTAAAATTCAATAAACTTACTGAAAAATTGTGACCAAATGTCACTGCAAAATCGTGCATAAATCTTTTTATACAATTTAATATTTTAATAGATTATAGTGTCAATGTAAAATCGTGCATAAATCTTTTTATCTTTTGATAAATTAATTAATATTAATTGGTAAAATCGTGCATAAATCTTTTTATCTTTTTATACAATTTAATATATAAGGTTAATACTTAAGCATTGTTAGTGTAAAAAAATTTTACAACGATATTTAATCATAATTTTTATTTTATATGACTTATAAAATATTAATTGGTAAAATTCAATAAACTTACTGAAAAATTGTGACTAAATGTCACTGTAAAATCGTGCATAAATCTTTTTATCTTTTTATACAATTTAATATTTTAATAGATTATAGTGTCAATGGAAGATATTAATAGATAAACATCCAACAAAATTTGATTATTTTATCACTTCATATAATTTAAGGGAAATCATTACATGTTTAAATTAATTTTTTAAAAATTGATTAAATTAATTAACAAATTACATGTTACGTAATTATTGGTAAAATTTATGAATAACATGGTTATATGAAATTATATTAAATTATCTCTTCTTTAACCCATTTATTAATATAATATTGCTATTAATGAATTTAAATAAACATTTTTTACTTTGAGATCTAATAGAATATTTGACTATGTTATCTTATCATGTTATCTATTAATATGCAATGATTATTAGATATCATAACAATTATTCTTATCTAAACTTCTTGTAATGTCTTTATTTTTTATATTGTATTATTTACATAAATTTAATTAATATATACTATAAAAGACTTTCATATTTATCTTTAATATAAGTAAATCATTATTTCGATCCTCCTAAATTATAATACATGTGTTAAAAAATGTTTTTTAATAATTTATCACGTCTAATATTTTTCAGGATGAGGTTTACTCAATTTTTTAAACTAAAATAAAATTTATTTACTTAGTGACATCTAATATATATATATATATATATATATATATATATATATATATATAATTTGTTAAGCAATCAACAAAAAAAAATAAAAAATTGTTAAGCCGTCATCATATTTATTGTTACATATGAAAGTCTCGACAGTGTTCCACCTAGTTTGTTAAAAATATATCCATATATCATTAAGAATGGGTTGTAGCCTATGTTTTGACCGCCGTCAGGAAATTATGACCACATGTTAGCCTGTTCTACAGAATTATATGTCCTTTTTATTATTATTAGAAAATAATATAATAAGATTAAAAGAATATCAAGTTTTGCGCAATAAAAAACTAAATAACTCAAAATATTTTTATACTGTGTTTTTTTGTTTCGCATAATAATATGTAGTACTATTTAATTCTTGCAGTTAATTTCAAAATGAAAATGCTAAAAAGGAATATTGTGCTTGTGTTAAAACTTCGTTTAATTGACAGTAAAACGAATTTTCAGTGCACGTGTTTTGACCAAAGGTTTAGAAAACTAAAAAATGGTAATGTTAGAGATTTATGGTTATTTATCTAGGATGAAAAAAATATAAAAACGCGTGCGAAGGACGCACATGATTTATGATTATGTAAGATGTTACATGTATAAAAGGAAGAAGAAGTTCCGTTGGGCGTTGGCTTACCAATAATAATAATAATAAAAATAAAAAAGAAGAAATGATGGAAGACAAGGTTACTTTACGTAATGCCATAGTTGAAAGTGGAAATTGTGTGTTGTGTCTGGGAAACTTACCTCTTCTAACTTGTCTTCCCTCTCCCAAGTCCCAAACAAACTTCATTACAAATACACATTTCACATTCGGCATTCGGCATTCGGCATTGCTCCCTCTCTCTTATTATTGACATACTCTTTTCTCGCGCGCATTAGTGTTTCAACTTCCAATTCCCATTCCCAGACACACACATACGACGTACACGTACACATATACGTTAACACGTACGATAAGCTAAATCCTAGATATAGTCAAAACTGATTAATTACTATACGACACGAATGGCGGCTGCCTTCGTTATCTCCGTCGTGCTGTTGGCGGCGGTTACTCTCGGATCGCCGCCCACTCTGACGCTGGAAAGAGCGTTTCCTACCAATCACCGAGTGGAGCTGAGTCAGCTCAGAGCTCGCGACGCGTTGAGGCACCGCAGCATGTTGCAGTCTTCAAACGGCGTCGTCGATTTCTCCGTCCAAGGCACCTTCGATCCCTTCCAAGTCGGGTAAATTATTCTCCCCGTTATTCCGCGTTCGCTTTTCTCCTTTTTCTTTTTATGGTTTCGTGTAGTTCAATCAAATTCGGAGGCTTTTGGATTTGTCTTCGATTCTCAATAACTGCTTTTTCTGTTAACATTGTATTCATGTGCTGTTTTCTTTTTTATTATTTTATGATCGTCCTTTAAATTGTATAATTTTTTTGTGTTTTGAAATTAAAAATTAATGGCTTATTGCAGGCTCTACTATACAAAAGTGCAGTTGGGTACTCCGCCAGTAGAATTTAATGTGCAGATTGACACTGGCAGTGATGTTCTCTGGGTTAGTTGTAACTCCTGCAATGGTTGTCCTCAAACAAGTGGCCTTCAGGTAAATGCATTTTTTTTCTATTTATGGCCCTGTATGAATAGACTTCTCAAAACATAGAATTTAAAATGAATTAAGCTTCTATTGGAAATTAAAATTAGCTTACACATAAACTAATCTATAGAAATTCTTCCATTTAATTGTTGATTTTAACTTGCACATAAATAAATTTTAATTTATGGCATAGGCTTAATTCATTTTACATTTTCATTTTCTTGTGTGAGTACTTGTTGAGAAAAGTTTTATCAGACATTGCCTAATTCGATGTTATGTTTGTAGAATAGTATGTCAACAATATGCCCCAAGAATTTATGAATATCGTGGTTGCTGGATTTTGTTACAGATTCAGCTCAATTTTTTTGACCCTGGGAGTTCATCAACATCTTCATTGATCTCTTGTTCTGACCAAAGGTGCAGTAGTGGAATACAATCATCAGATGCCAGCTGTTCCAGTCAGAACAACCACTGCTCCTACACTTTCCAGTATGGAGATGGAAGTGGGACATCAGGCTATTACGTGTCAGATATGATGCATTTGAACACTATTTTTGAGGGATCTGTGACCACGAATTCGACAGCGCCTGTAGTTTTTGGGTGAGTTTTTCATGAACACGAAATGGTCGATGCCATTCTTTTTTCTTCTTTTTTTTTTTTTTTTCATGTTTGTTGGTTTAATCTTGGAAATAATTACTTTGTGAATGGAACAGCTGTAGCAACCAGCAGACTGGGGACTTGACAAAGTCGGATAGAGCAGTAGATGGGATATTTGGATTTGGGCAACAAGAAATGTCTGTCATTTCTCAGCTCTCCTCACAGGGGATTGCTCCAAGAGTATTCTCTCATTGTCTGAAAGGAGATAGCAGTGGTGGGGGCATATTGGTTCTTGGTGAGATTGTGGAGCCAAACATAGTTTACACTTCACTTGTTCCAGCACAGTAAGTTCTTTTATCAGATAAAGAAGTTATGTTTTTATTTATTTATTTAATTGTGTGTGAACTGTTAAATAATAAATGCATGATGGGAATTCTTTGGTTAACGTAGTGAGTAATGCGAATATGTGCCTTTGTCCTTAGGAGCCTAATAAGAATATAAGATGTTTGCATAAAAGTATCCGAAGATTGATGGCAATTATTTAATACCGTGAGTCTTTTAGTTTTCTAGGCTTCTAATTATTCATCTAAACCAGATGTTAAAAACTTAAAATAAAATCTGTCGGTCAATCTTGATTGTTGAAATCACTTTCTAGCATATGTAGGTTTGGAGTGTGATTGTAAAGAATGAAATTCCTAGATGAAAATATGACTTTGGCACCCGTACAGCTATGAAAGTAAGGATGGTATGCAAGTGCTTTGAACGAGGTCAATGATGAATTTAGCCAGTAGTTAATCAGGTGCTTAAGTGATTTTATCTATTTGAAAAGGAAGGTTAAGCCTGAAAGAAGCCCTTAGTACCCAATTGGAAATATATTTCTACCATAAACCAGAGTCAGATGTGCATTATTGTATATTCAAAGTTTTATACACGAGTTCCAGCTTTCTAACACCCCCCCTCCGCCGACACAGGCAAGCCTAGCTACACCGATTAACCAAGATGGACTATAGGTTTTGAACTTTTGATACCATGTCACATTTCATCTTAAGAAGAGCTACGATTGGTTAAAATTTCTTGGAAATATCAACTTTAGTTTCTAAAAAAGAGTATATGAGAGAGTTTTGCTGGCACTCATCTTTAGCTTAAAACTAATCGATATTACGTAAGTTGCACAATAGATATATAGCTGCGCCTCATGAATTGAAATAGGAGATGTGAAAGTTTCTAACTTTACCCGAAGTGGCTTGAGAGAATGTCCCTCTATAGAAGTGTTTAGACTAATTACTTCCTTTTCAAATATTTCAGGCCTCATTACAATTTAAATCTACAGAGCATTGCTGTCAACGGCCAGACATTGCAAATTGATTCATCAATTTTTGCGACATCAAACAACAGAGGTACCATTGTTGATTCTGGAACAACTTTGGCGTACCTTGCAGAAGAGGCTTACGATCCCTTTGTCACTGCGGTGAGTTTATTTACCCCCTGTTTGGTGTTGAAGATAGAAATAATATAGGAGAGATGGAAATATATTGAAAAGTTTGGTTGAGGAGAAATAATTTTAAAAATGGTGGGATTCATTTTACTATCTCTTTATTTCTTTTCAACCAAACACCTTTAATTTTATTTTATTTCTCATCTATTTCTACTCATCCATTGCATCCACTCTATTTCTCTTCTCTCTATGAAACACATCCTTAGGTAATTTCTTGTTATTCAATTTATCAACAACATACCTTGCTGCACGCTTAATGTCATGCATTAATTAGCCATCATTGCATGCTTTTTCTAGGTTGGACGTTGATAAATGCTTTTTTTCATTGATGCAGATTACAGCTACAATTCCACAATCTGTACGCACTGTTGTTTCCAAGGGAAACCAGTGTTACTTAATCACCTCCAGGTTAGGCTGAGCATTTAGTGACTCCTTTTTCTGGACTTTCTTTTTTTAGTCCATCCTCTTTTATCTAACTGAGAGCTAAAAAATAGAGCATCTTGACACTCCCTTTTTCTAATTTGTCTGTTCTGTGTTTAGTGTCACTGACATTTTTCCTCAAGTAAGTCTGAACTTTGCTGGTGGGGCATCTATGATTTTAAGACCACAGGACTACCTGATACAGCAGAATTCTATTGTAAGTAATATTCAATTTCATTTTTTTCAATTTTGTGAGAATTAGTCTGGATTGCAAGATTTTCAAAGATATTGATTTCAAGTCAGAGTGAGTTGCAATTGACAATGTTTGCAATCTATTTTTTCCCGTTCCCTTCCACTTGTTTGTCCCACGAAATCTGATCTTGATTTTACTTTTACTTCTGCGGGTGTCTTTATGACTATTTCCTTGATAACCTCTCGAGTACTTGTATAGAACTAATAATTTCTTATGGCATGATATTACCCAAACTATCCTCCAGTACAACAAGCACCTTTTGCACTTCCACTATATGCGGTTAAATATTAATATTCTTATGTCTTTCTAGCTCTCTTTTGAGTGCATTATCAGTAAAAAAAAAAAAAAAAACGACAGGCAAGTAGGCAACTTTTGTCTAATTCTCATTACACGTCATTTTTCAATTAAAATCTGATATCTTAAACTGTCGATAACATTTTTCAACAAGTCTTTTCAGGGTAAATTCATGGACGTTGCTAATAGCTTTGACTATGTGCATTTGTTCTTCACACACACCTTACTGCTTTGTATTTGTCCAATTTTTATACTGTATGTGATCTCACTTAAATGCTCTGGTGAACCTATGTGTTACAGGGTGGGGCAGCAGTGTGGTGTATTGGCTTTCAGAAAATCCAGGGTCAAGGGGTAACAATTTTAGGAGGTATAATACATTAGTACCAACTTGAGCACTTTAGGGCATATATCAATCTCTTGTATGGTGATATCTAGAATGGATAATAATAATAATACTTTTTGCATGGGACTGACGGTCAACTTAAAAGTTTGAAGCTTGAGCACCTATATTTAGAAACACAATTGTTATATTGATTATTTTTCTGCCCACGCATAGGACATTATCACATTATAACCACCTCCTGTTCTTACCTTCTTCCCCCACCTTCGCCCTCAATATTCTCACTACTAGTATCTTTTTACTTTCTACTTGACCTGCCAAAATATCAATTTCGAATATTTGTTTCTTATACATAAACTATTGTTCATCACATGAGGGACCTTTCTTCAAGAGTATGATACTAGCAATATCACTTTCTGTTGTGACAGATCTCGTATTAAAAGACAAAATTGTCGTTTATGATCTGGCTGGTCAACGCATTGGATGGGCTAACTATGACTGTAAGTTTCAGCACACTACCAGAAAGCCACATTGTGGATGGCATAATTTGCTTTTTTCATGAGGCTTCTAAATTTTTACTTTTCCACTTAACCAAGAATTTTCTTTTTGTTCTTTTGAGTTTTGACTGTGGGACCAACATAAAATAAGAGTCAACTTTGTTTTGTAGTCATAATTTATCTTTAACAATGTAGGTTCTTTGTCGGTGAATGTCTCTGCATCAACTGGCACTGGCAGGAGTGAATTTGTGAATGCTGGAGAGATAGGTGGAAGCATTTCTTTAAGAGATGGACTTCAGTTGACAAAGACAGGGTTCCTGGCTTTCTTTGTGCATTTAACACTAATTTACTGCTTTGGATTTTTATAGCATTTATACATTGTGAGAGAGATTCTTCTTCGTATGTATATTCTTTTACCGGTATATATTCGTGACAGTCAGCAAAACCACATTAATTTTAATGTTGTTTGTGCCTCTCTCTGCACAATAAGCTTGTCTGGTTTATACTACTCAGGTGGATTATGTTGAACGCTATTAGTCATGTAGAATCAGATAATTACTCTTAACTTTCGGCAGTATTGTAGATTACTTCACAGGATTATTAATTGAAACGTACACATGTTATAAAATATACCTCCTGTGTCTTTCCCTGGTTTAATTAATCGATTTTGTTAATAAAAGTTTATATTTTAGCCATATTACGTGAAGCTGAACAAGACAAAATAGCCAAAAAAATTATGAGTAATCAAAATTCAAAAGAATCTCTCAAAATCAAGAACAATTAACAGGTCTCAATCTCAAATCAGAAAGACATGTCCACTTATCCATGAACTTGAGAACAGAGTAAAGTAAAGTATTCGTTCTCTATAGAATAAATTGACGTGAAATATTATTCTTGGAAAAGGACAAATGAAGAACTAAAAAAATAAAGGTGGAGCCTGACTGACCCAGCCGGAACTTGGAATTAGAAAGCGCGATTTGCTTTGCCTTTATATTTATTTGTATTTCGAAATCAGAAGCAAACTCAGTCTACTGTGCTGAGAGCAGTATTCAACATGGATTTAGAATGGATTAAGTTTGCAAGATATTTTAATTTAAATTAGTGAACCGTTGATAATTCATGTTTTGATTGGTTCCACATTTTCTCAAGCATCTTATTCTAGCCTTTTTTGTTAGGAGATTCAACCTCTTTACTTCGTTTATTTTCTGAAATAGTAGTGCTCTGCAAATGCATACACCAATGTTGCTTCTACAGTGTATCTTTACTTTTCGTGATTTTATTAGGTTTCTTCATTGTCCAGAGGAGGAAACTGTTTACAGGAGACAGACATAAAAGCGTATGAATCATCGGTTTTGTTGAGGGGTTATCAGGGAATTTTTACATTATCTCTTTTTTGTCCTTTTTGTGACTTTGGCTTTTAGATCTTGTGTAATTTCATGAATTTACAACTTGTTTTCAGCTTTTATTAATAAATTTTTTTATTGATAAAAAAAAAGAAGAGATAAGCATGAATATATAAATGATACAAGATAGAAATACAGTATAATTTCAGTGGAACTTTATAGTCTATGATAATTCAAAGGGTGAAAACAAAGATAATAATGTGGTATTACAATTTGAAATTGAAAGCAAAATTCCAAGAAATTGGAACTGATAAGAATCATAGCTTTTATATCTGAAACATAGAGCCTATAAAGTCCATATACGAGATACACAGGTGTCGCATGGATAAGGTAAATTTTTAACTAAGGATATAATAGGTCTGGGATAAATTACAAAAATTATATAGAACTACAATACTTGATGTAAAATTCATAATAAATTGAATTTATATAACTTTAATACTGAATAGTTAATTCATATGAGTTATATTAAACCCTAATACTTTGTTCATATAAGAATTATCATTTATTAATAACTATAATATGATCATAGTTAAAAAAAATACTTGTATTCAAAAATAAAAAAACCTACATTTTATATTCATATCAATTAGCTATACTAGACAAGTATCAATAAAACTATAGTCGTATTTTTTGTCAAATTCAAAAAAGTTTTGACTATATAATATTCTATACAAAAATATTATTGCTAGTTAGTAGTTAAAAGTTTTGAAATTTTATAATCTAAAATATTTTAATTTAAAACAAGTATTTTTATTATTTTTCCAATTTTAATTTTTAATTTAAAATACTAAAATTTAAAAAAATAAATTCAAGTCGTATCGTATGACGAGCTATGTCCTTTCATAGTAAGCCATATCCTCATCATATCTAGTATTTAAAAAAATAAAATTAGATACTTTTAAAACATTTATCTAGATGTTTAGAGAATACAAATAGCATTTTTTGGAATTCCATTATGGTGATGGTGACCAAGAGACACCGGCAATCACAGGTCATTGGCAACGACATGAGATGTCAAGTGGCAACTTCAGTTATTTGTTAACAACAATGATTGTCATAGTACATCATCAGGCAATTTTACACTCGCTTTTGTATCTTCTCGTATCACATTTTATCCGTTAAAATGTTTATCTTTAATTAAAAAGTAAGAAAAATAAAATAATTAAAAAGAGAGACTTGAGATTTTAATGCGGTAGAATTTTTCACTTGAAAAAATACAGTATTTCATGTATTAATAATTTACAAATAAAATTTATATTAAATGTTAATATAAATTAAGTATTTTGATTAGACCACACATAACATTTAAGAAACTATTATTTGCCCATTATTCACTAGGTTTTCCAGTTCCATGAAATCAAACCCAGTATTGGAATTTCAATTTTAATGTGCACATCAAGCAAGGTAATTGAAAATGGTGGGTATAAGTAAAAAGTTATAAGTTTGTAAGCTAAATAAATTGTTCAGTAAAATTGTATAATGGATTAAGTTAGCTAATAAATATAAATTCACATAAAATTATATAATTAATCATTTGACTAAACAAATTTGAGTAAATTAATACGGATAAAAATTTAACATCTTATAAAGTAGTTTATAAAAATAAGTTACAAATTATTAACATAAAATGTTAAAAAATTATTAGAATAAATATGTATATCAAACAAATTTATTTTACTCAAAGTAACTTGTAAGCTAATAAAAAAAACTAAGAAGTTACGTTGTTACCGAACACTTTAAGAGCGCTGGTAGGATATGAAGTTAGTTAAAAAAGGCTAAAAAAATACTATACCGATTAGTTTCAATGACAATAATGCATGTCATAGTTTTAACATTTTGAGTGATATAAATTATATATTTAAAAAATTTCATTTCATGTGAAATAAATAATATATTTATTATTGTAAAAAAATGTTTATAATATTAGCAAAGTTCCAATTTATACTTTTGGTTTTCATTCTTAGACATCTTAAACTTCTCTTTCACTATTTTTTTTTTTTCTTGTGGTTAGTTTTGTAGTCTCGGTAATATTTAGCTTTTTATTTTTAACCGTTTTTACTTAAAAAAGAGTGAGTTAAAGTATGATAAATAATAATTGATATATTTATTTTTAATTTTCAATTGCATAAATTAAATTAGGTTTAATTATAAAAACGACTAATATCATTTACAAATTAAAGTATGATAAATAATATACGAATTAAATTAGTTTTAATTTTCAGTTATAGAAACCACTGATATTATTAACATGAGACAACTCTACTAATGCTATTGATAACAAAATATTTTTTACTTTCCAATCTTATAAAATAATTTTTATATGTAAATTTCAAATGTTTTCTCAAAAATAATTTTTCATATCTATATTGTTTTTAATATTTTTACAATATTATTATAGATATAATATTTTTAAATTTTTATTTATTTCATAAATAATTCAATTAGAAAGATATATAATTACAAATTCATCTTAACTTTGACAAAAAAAAAAGAAAAACTTTCTTTAACTAAATATGATCTGTGTGTATTACATGATTTTTAAAACACGCATGGAAATAAATATCTAACTGCATACCCACATCAATTTTATGTCCTTACCTATTATCAGGAGGAAAAAAGCTGCTTTACGTGTTAGGGCCTTGCCCTCCTAACTTTTTTTTTTTTTTTTAATTAGTAATATATTTTTTATGATTTTTAATTTATAAGATATCTTAATATTAATTAACTAATTATATTTATTTAGAGTTAGACAATAATATTTAACTCATAAAAAAATAGCAACTCATAAAAAAGAAAATAATATTTAAGATTCAAAAAAATAATATCTAAGTAATTAAAATCATAATTTACCTAAAAAATTGATTTTAGTCTTTATTTTTAAACAGAATATTACTTAAGTGACTTTTGAGTCCATAATTTAACATGCTATTAGAGAGTTTGGAAAGAATAATCCTATATTTTTATGATATTATAAGTGATTAAAAACGTAATTTACCTAAAAAAAATATATTGGAGTGTGTATATATATATAACTTTGTTAAATTAGAGGTATTCTCCACCGAATGTAATCTTATTCAATCCTTATGAAACTACTACTTGTTAAGCTAGAATCTTGTATCAGTTCAGTCCTTCTTGAATTTTTTTTTTTTGAATTTTTAATCTCTTTTAAATTTTATTTTTTGAAAATAGTCTTTGATTTTTACAAAAATTGTTAAAAATTGTTAAACGACAATGATATGATTAACAAAGTGTCATAAAAGTTGAATAATCATGTCCAATAAACTTATGTATTTTCATTTATTATTCATTTTTTAAAAAGTTTTTAAGCATTCTCGCATTTCTCACCTCCAACTTTTTCTTTTCATGCTGACAGCTTTCCAAACACATGTTCTTAAAATAGAATATAATAATTTATTAATTACTATTTCATTTAATAATTATTTTAATAAAAAGAACTATTTTTAGAAAATAAAATTTAAAAGTGATTAAAAACAAAAAAAAAATCAAGAGGATCAAAATAAAAAAATACCATGACTAAAAAAATTAATAAGGCTATGTCAATTTTTTATTTTATTTAATACTTTCTTTATAATGTAGTATGAAGATTAAAAAGAAATGGTTCTTAAAAATAATACATTATTCTCGACTAGAAAAATTATAAACCTTATTAGAAGCATTAGAATTTGTATAAAAGAAAGGTATTATATAATACCTCATTTATGAATTTTAATTCCTTTCATCATACCACCCACCACCACCGACCTTCACTAGGATTCGAGCCAGAACAAGTCTGTAATTGTTAAGAACAATTGCCAAATATACTAGGAAAGACGGTGCTATTTGCGTGTATCTTCCACCTTTAAATATAAAGTGTCTCAATTTTAACAATACTTAAAAATAATTTCTAATATTTTAATTAGTTTCCCATTAAATATTATATAGTGATAATTATGTCGTAAGTGTATTATAATTAACATAATATAATATCAAATTAATTTTTTAAAAATATTTTATTTCTAGTTAAATAATATGTTGTTGTTCTCGAATTCAAGTATGTCATGGTGAGAGAGTAACAAAACTAGCTAAAATACGAAAAGCTAGTTGAAAGCTCAAAAATTAGTTGAAAGTGTTTGTTAATTAAATGATCAACTAACTGAAAGTTGTAAAATAACAAATAAGATATTATTAATCATTAGATCAGCAATGAAATATTTAAATAATATATATATATTAATAATATAAATTAATTATTATTTAAATTATAAATTATTATAATTATATATTTAAATTATAAATTATAACTAAATATAAATTTTAAATTACATATTTAAATTATAATTTTAATTATAAATTACTATAATTACATTAATTACGAGAGAGAAATCAAAGAGAGAGAGATTGTGTCGAGAGAATTAATGGTAGATAATATATTAATTAATGAGGGTAAAGTTGTAAAAGAAAATAAACTAATAGTTAAAAATAAAATATTTTTTTAAAGAACTACTTAAAGTAGCTTTTTTGAAAATGCTAGTAGCTCCTAAAAAAATGCATAACTTTTTGCTATTCAAATGAAGTTGAAACCATTTTAGCTACCATTTCAACTAGCTTTTCAACTTTCAACTAGCTGAAATGACAAATTAAACACACTCTTAGACTGAGAACATCGATTTTAGGGAATGTGAGCCCCTTTTGTGGGTGCAAGAAGGTGTATTAATAGGTATCGTGGTTAGTTGGCATCCCGAGATTTCTGATATATGAATATTCTAATATGGTTAGGTAGTTCGAGATCCAAATATGTCGTTGATTTAGATAAGGTATGAGGAAGGACATTTACAGGAAAGTAATGTATATCCCTGCCTGCCCCATGTCAACTGACCTCCTTACTTGTACGCCACTTCCCACTTTTTAGTTCTCGGAGCTAGGGGTACATAGTATCCCTGGTCACAAAGTCGACCAAGTCATTTAGTTCTAGCCCTCTCTCCCTAATGTCGATCTACCACGTAAAGATATGGTCATTCTTTTAACCTCCGTTCTCACACCTTATCTTTCTTGTAACCATTGCTCTGCACTACCTTCCCATAATTGTTTCCCCCTACCTTATCTAAATCAATAACATAGCTAGATCCCTAACTATCTAATCATATTAGAATATTCATATACGAGAGATCCCAGGATACCTGTTCCCCACTATACCTATAAATACACTCCATTGCACCTACAAAGTGGCAACAAATTCACACCCTAAAATTGATGCTCTCAGTCTAGGTACTCTCTCACCAGAGCATATTTGGACTTGAGAACAATTTTTAAAATTAATAATATCATAAATATAATATTTGTAATTATAGTTATGTATATATTCAATAGTATTATTTTAAAATTTATATAAAATAAATCATTTTTATTTATTTTAATTATTAAAATACTATGTAATTTCTATGAAGAAAAGTAGGAGACCGTAAATTGTTCAAATACATTTTATCTTCTAGATCGTTGGTGTAACCACACATCATCTTACAATCTGGGTTGTTTCCTATGGATTTGATATCATCTTTCTTTCCATCTCTCAAACTTGTACCTTATTCTATTTTGGTTTTATAGCTCTTTTTTTATTTTCAATACTTTAAATTTGTTGATTTTTAGTTAACCCTAATTTATTTGAAATGTAGAAGCAGAACAAGAGAGGCAATGGCGAAATGATGTGACTGTCAGTGTTCACAAGAATGAGTGAAAAGGAGAAAGCGTAAATAAGGAGGAGATTCCAAAAAGCAAATGAGATAGAATATTAGAGGCCCAAACCATTTTACTATGGACTAGTATGGTGACTTAGCTATATTTTAGAATAAGTTTGTTAGGTTGTTAACTATATATAATCTTGTATGCGAGAAGAAATGGGTATGAATGAAAAACATCAAAGTTTATATTTTATCTTTTCTATAGCTTTTTAATGGTAAATTGTAGGAGTAGTGTACTCTTTTCTTCCTAACAAATGGTGTTTTCATGGTTTGATCTCTACCTCTCTATCATGACCACCAACTATTTTGATTATTGGTGCATGCCACCACCACCCACACAACCACTACAATATTCATTGTCACAACCCGTATCATGGCTACAATGGCTAACACCCTCCTGGGACTTTCAAACCCTTCCTTCATACCCTCGTGAGTCCCCTTCTTCACAATTATACCTATGGGTTTCACAACTACAACTCCCACCCCACCATTTTCCAACATACCCAACAACCATTACATACCAGTGGCCATCCCTCCACCCACATTCCCATCCCTTTGGACAATTGACATTTCCAGTATACCAATATGCCTACAATCCACCTCACCCTTCATTCCCTCATCTCACAAACTACTACCCCATGATGCCCTTTTTTATTCTTGATAAACAAAATCCACACTACTCACAAGTTGATTTTCCTAACCAAATCTCTTTGGTCTCTTCCTAAATTTTCAACCCTTAAGCAATTTCACCCCATATGTGTGGCTCTATCTCCATTTTTTTCCTAATTGTTCGAGCAACCAAAGAACGCTTTGTCTTGTCGTTTTCGTAATATTTGTTTGGCAGATCCTCCATATCGGTGTCATCGAATGCCATAAACTTGATCACATCGTCGTTGTTGTCTTCCACATGCTTGTCCACATAGAAGTATTCCTTCGCAAGCGCAAACACATTTGCAGCATTACCGAGGTCGACTTTGCAAAGTTCCTCGTAATAATAGAAATTGTGCTTTCCCTCACCGTACCTTCTGTGCATGAGTGCATCTTGTCAAAGCTTAAGCTGCATATCATGCCTGTAGGAGATCTCACCATGGTCGCAGACGCATTCGACGTGTTCATCATCGTCGTTGCAAGGATTATGTTATGTTGAGAATATAGCTACAATGGTGCCACCACTATTTTCGCCATTATTCGAAAAACATCAGAGGAGACTCTTCAAGAATATTCTACAGATGAAATCCTCTATTTTGACCATGTCTCCAAGGGTTCAAGTGTTGAAAATGGATTGGAAATCTCAGTTGATAAGGCAAATGGAAATTGCTTTTAGAAAGAATGGCTTGTATTCAAGAAAGACAAGCAGATCAAGTGCAAAGCAGAAGGCTGTTGACAATGCTTTTGAAACTGTTAATGAATGGGATTGGTGTAAGCAAAAGCTTGGAGCAAATGCCATATAGGAAGTCTCTATTCCATTCTACAAAATTGGTGCTAGTGTCTTAAAAATTCCTATTTATAATTATATTGTAAATCTTGCGAGGAACCTTGAGGATAAGGTTGACTTTGATAGGGAAGTCAGCCATTTTCTCATCGGGCTTAATTGTGGAAAAGCACTTGAAACAATTGGTCTCCTAGAATTTTCAACGACCCTCTCTTTTGAAAATGGCTTTGACCTCCAAGCCTTTTCCTTTTTGTGTTGGCAAAGAAATATTAAGGGAACCTCGAGTGGTGAAGGTTGGTTTAGTTTAGAGCTCTATTGTTCTTCCAACCACTGTTCACTTTGCGGACCAAAAGAGGGCTATCTTTGAGAAACTAAAGCCAATAATCAAAGTTGCTAGTTCTTCTGGAGTCAACATATTATACTTGCAAGAAGCATGGATGATGTCATTTGCCTTCTGCATTAGAGAGAAAAAATGGTGTGAATTTGCAAAGCCTATTGATTGGGAATCAATAACATTTTTGCATAGCTTGCACAAAGATATAACATGTTGATTATAAGTCCAATTTTTTAGAGAGATATTAATCATGGATAGAATACTGCCCTTGTGATAGGAAATCATGGCAATATAATTGGCAAACACAGGAAGAACCATACACCAAGAGTTGGGGATTTCAACGAGCACACATATTATATGAAAGGAAATATTGGTCACCCAGTTTTTGAAACATCATTTGGAAAGATAGCTATCAATATATGTTATGGTAAGCATTGTCCTTTAAATTGGTTAGCCTTTGGCTTGAATGGTGGGGAAATTGTTTTCAACCTTTCTACTACTGTTGGTAAATTCACTGAACCAATGTGGCCAATAAAAGGACATAATGTTGCATAACTAATAGTTACTTTGTTGCTTCAATCAATCGAGTTATGATTGAGACATTCCCTAATTTTTTTACTTTTGGTGATGGAAATTTGGCACATGCAGATTTTGGACACTTTTATGGGTCCAGTTTCATTCCAGCACATGATGCATCATGCACGCCATCTCTGTCTCAGAATAGGAATATCTTGTTAATAACAAACATGGATCTGATTTATATTACCAACATGGTCCTACTCTTTTGAGGATGACATCAAGTTGCTTGTGTATGCAGGGGAAGAAAATCTCATATGCAATTGGCATGGGAATTCATGAAGAAGGGTCTCTTAGGATTGTTATAGATTCACAGCAGCATGATGAAACATCTAGTCTCTACCTAATTGGCATATTGGTTTTTGTAAACCTTGAAGTTAGCTGTTTATTAATTTATCATCTAACTTTCATTTGCATCTATGCACTACTATACTATTCTACAACATTGAGGACAAAGTTGATTTTGATGGGTAGGTAATGATAGGATCATAGAGACCTAACCCATTTTAATATAAATTAGTGTGGTAACTCAACTATATTCTAGAATAAATTTGTTGGGTTATTTAGCTTTATATAATCTTGTATGAGAGAAGAAATGAATATGAATGAAAAATATCAAAATTTATATTTTATCTTTTCTATAACTTTTTAATGGTAAATTGTAGTAGTTTACTATTTTCTTCCTAACAAAATGCTGATTCGATCTGTGTTTTCAAACATCACCTATTACCATGTTGTCTCAAGCTGCATATGCTTTTGAATATTTTGGTAAAGTTTGTATTTATTTCAAGTATCCCTTCGTTGCAAAACTAAAGTTTGTGTAATGTTTTGAATGATAATGTGAATGGCAGACAATTAATGATATTTAACGTGCAAAATTCCAGAGTATATGGCAATGTTGTTTTCTGTGTGCAGATACGTAGTTGAATTGGAAGGGAGAGTAGAATTCAACATTTATCTTCACCCAATCATTTAGTTTCTCATTTTATCATTAATTTAGAAGGTGTTGCACCAAAAAATATGTATTTACTCTCTTTTTTTATAAAAATTATATTCTTAATAATTTATACCATTAACCGTTAAGTCTTACCGGTTACCACTCATAACATTCATGTTTCAAGCTTAATAACTTTGTTTCCTATGTCTTTCTTTTTCTTATTTTTCTTTTTAATTTAATTTTTATGGATAATTTTATGTTTCGTGTACTTTTCTTCTATTGTTGAATTAATTAATACTGCCTCAGCGGACTTTAATTAATTTGGAGCAGTTATTTTATGCTTTTGGTGACTTAATTTGCAAGGTAGTTTTACTTATGGAATAATGTCTGTATCAAGGCTACACACAAATACTGCTTTGAAGGAAAAAAAAAAAAAAAAGAAGTGTGCACAACCTAAAATATTGTTTTTTTGTCAAAAAGTTCTGCATCAAAGTTGGTTTAATATTTAAGAGCCTCATAGTATATGTGATAGGGAGTCACTTAATTTTAAGTGACTACTTTTTTTTTAACAACTCCCAATTTTCTTCCTACACCTCCATATACTTTGAAAAAAAAAGCAAAAATGTCATTAAGTAAAAATTTCTATCAAGGCTTTTTGATATACAAATAGTGCTTTGAAGGAAAAATTACAAAAAAGTGTGGACAACCTAAAATATTATCTACGCATAAAAAGTCTTACATCAAAGTTGGTTTAACACTTTAGGGCCTCTTATTATATGTGGCAGAGTCAACTAGTTCTAAGTGACAACTTCTTTTCTCAGCAACTCCTACTTTTCTTCCTACACCTCCATATCCAATTGGTTCTAAGTGACAACTTCTTTTCTCAGCAACTCCTACTTTTCTTCCTACACCTCCATATACTTTGAAAAGGCAAATATACCCTTACGTAAAAATTCCCATCAAGGCTTTTTGACATACAAATAGTGCTTTGAAGGGAAAATTACAAAAAAGTTTGGGCAACCCAAAATACTGTCTATGCGTAAAAAATTCCTATATGAAAGTTGGTTTAACACTTCAGGGACTCATATTATATGTGATAGGTAGTCAATTGGTTCTAAGTGGCGACTTTTTTTCTCAGCAACTCCCAATTTTCTTCCTATAACTCCATATACTTTGAAAAAGGCAAAAATATAGGTAAAAATTCTCATCAAGGCTTTTTGAAATACAAATAGTACTTTGAAGGAAAAATTACAAAAAATTTTGGGCAACCCAATATTGTCTATGCCTAAAAAATTCCTATACCAAAGTTGGTTTAACACTTCAGGGTCTCATATTATATGTGACAAGGAGTCAATTGGTTCTAAGTGATGACTTTTTTTCTCAACAACTCCCAATTTTCTTCCTACACCTCCATATACTTTGGAAAAGGCAAAAATACCCTTAGGTAAAAATTCCCATAATCTTACATTGTTGGAAATTCCCCTCCTTTTGACAACAACAATTGTGATGCTCGTGTCCGTGTTTTATTCTTCACCTATTTTTTCCTCTTGTTACATTTTATCTTCTTTGTTATTTAATCCGGACTCCCGCTACATCTTATTCTCTCTCCCTACAATCAATATAGTTTATCTAGAGGTGAAATTCAAAAAATAATTTTGCATCGGAATTACCAAATTTGGGTTTGTAAAAATAAGTTATTATGAATTTGGATGAGGTAATTCAGATTTGTTAAAAAACCACCAAATTACCAAATCCGAATTCACAAAAAAATTTTAAGTAATCAAGATTAGCTAATTTAGACATTGATAAAACAAGCTTCAAATTAACTATTTGAACTGGCTCCAGATTGGCTTATTAGGATTGGCTTATGATTAGCTGATCCGTATTAACTCTAAATTTATTAATCCATACTTAGTATATGCTAGTTTAACAGGGTATTAGGATTCCCCAATTTAGATTGGCTCTGGATTGACTAATCCATACTAACTCAGGATTGGCTAATCTAGACTTGTTCCAAACTAGCTTATCCAGACTCAGTATATACAGGTTTAACAAGGAGTTTGGATTTCTCAATCCGAACTCGTTCTCCACATGACTTTGTTTATCCAGATTCATCTATTCGGACTACTAAAATGCATAAATAAGAACATCTAATCCAGAGCAAGAACCACTGTCATCAAATATTGAATCTAAATTGACACCTCCACGAATACAGATTGCAATTTTTGGTGACACAAAAACGAAGTTTAAGGAATAAGCACATACCTAATGATGGAGATGAAAAATAAAGAAGGATAGCCCAAGCATGCATGAGGGAGAAGTTCTTTAAGTTCGGATTTCATAACAACAGACAGAAGAAGAAGGTGAAAGTGTCTAAGTGTCTCATGATTATAAAAGATTTTAACCTAAGAAAATTTTGCTTTTTTCAAAATATATAGAAATACAAAGAAAAAATTGAACTCTTAAGTGGCAACTTTATAAACATGTAATAACACTTTATGTTTAAGTTGTGTGTGACTTCTTTTCCGGAAAAAAAAATAAAATTTACCTGACTCTGGATCTCCGATAGTTTTGTTTATCTTTTTCTTTTTTGTTTGTTTGGGGAAGAATAAGGTCTTATTTTATATGTAAAAGAAGTTTGATTACATACTTCAGGAGAGCTGTAAAATGGGGTTGACGGTTAATTGGTTGAGTTGTATTTAATAGAGGTTACATTTTTCTTTACCCGTGCAATAAAATGTAAATGGCTTGGTTGAACCGTATTATATACAAAATTATATAAATTTACATTTTATACATAAAGGTAAGTAGCAAAATAAATTAAGGTTGACTATCTAATATTTTATTTTGGTTTTATTACATTTAATGAACCTGTTTTTATTTTCTTATATAAATTTATAAAAATTTAAAAAATAAAAATTAAATAATATCATGTTCAAATACAACTGATTTTATACAAATAAACTTAAATGTTTAAAGCTTAACCTGACTTTACTGTTTTATTAACCAATTCATTTAAGTTTGATTTTACATAGACTTAAATTTTTTAAATCCAGTATCACCTATTTTATTAATTCCCATTCTAACAACTCTAAAATTCAGTCACTTTTTATTTTGTTGAATATCAATAAAAATATTTATTTATAAAAATGATAATTGTGTATAATTTGTGCCAATTGATTGATTGAATTGTCAACGATCTATAGTTCGATACAAAAAAATATGAGCTCTATAGTTAGATAATAGATTCTGCTGCATGCATGCAACATCATTTGTTATTTGGGATAATTATGGTTAGTAAATTATACAATTATTTAAATAACTTTAATGGTTGTATTTTGAATTACATACCACCTGCAATTGCCTGTTTCCTATCATATGTTTTGGATGATAGTTAAAGTTAAAGGTGCAAATAATATGTAAAAATGCTAGCTGATGTAAAATTTAACACGTTGATAGTTCAATATCGAGAAGAAGCACCAGTAACTATCTTCTATAATACGTACCATACCTCGATATTTTTATATTTTTCAAATATAAGTGTGACAACTCCAGAAAATTCAATAATGCCGTAATTGACCAGAAAGGGACACGATTGTTAAGTTAAAATTGATTTCATTTCCGTTCATGGATTAAGATTTCGAAAATTCGAATACCGCATATTCGCATAACCATGTCAAGCAACATTAGTAATTAAGAGAAACTTTCCTTTAGTCCTTAGATTTACAAAGACAAACATTCTTTTCTTCTTCTTTTTTTTTTTTTCAACTCACTGCATTAAATAAAATAACAACAACGATTTTTTTTTTGTGAATAAATGACAACAATAATTAGTAGTATAAGTAATCAGTACTATTCACTTTTTAATTTATTTTTAATTTAAAACAAAAGCTAATAAAAATAAATTTATTAGAAATTGGTTGGTTTACGAGATAAAATATTATTTTACATTAATAAAACTGTAAATTGAAATCATTAAAAAATACAGACTGAATCTTTAATTTAAAAAACTTTAAAATTAATTAAATTATAGAAACATCATTTTGAAAGTGATTGCAAGAAAATAATAATTTTAAACAAGTCATATCAGTTAGAAAATAAAAGAAACTTCAAATCTCATTTAATAAAATCAATTAAATAGAAATTAATTTAATTTAATATATGTCATTTGGTTACATAAAAAAAACTAAGTGTGTGTTTAGATACCGAATACATTGAATGTTTATAACTAACAAGACAAAAATAACAGCCACATACTCTAAGTATGGATTATTATTTTTAAAAATAATATTATTAATTTAAAATTTGTTTATAAGTAAATATTAATTATTTCTTGTTAAGATAGTTTTATTAACGAAAGAATTTGAACTCTCTCTTTTCGAGGTAGATTTTGTAAATAAAGCAACTTTATAATCTTGTTTATTTTATAGAGAAAATTTTACCTCTAATTTACCAATTAAGAAAAAGGAAGGTTTATGATTATACCAATTACGTATTATTTTACATAAATAATATTTTCCCATTTTCCCTTTCACTTTGATTTACGTAATATGTAGCTTATTTTGATATTTATAATTCAACTTATTTATACTATTGCAATGCACGTCAAGAAGATAAGTAAAAAACACATCGATTTTGTAAGAAAAAAAAAAGGTGATAGGATCCGGTTGCGGCCTTTTTTTGTTTTATATACGAAAAGAAAAAAGAAATTGTCCTAAATGACTTATCCTGACATTGTTAAATGACTTATCCTGACATTATTGACTTAAATAATTTTTTATTATTAATGTTGAGAGATTAGTTATTAGAAAATCAATTTTTAAAAAATAATTATTTTTACGTAAAAACTTATACGAAACCAATTTCATATAAGATTTTTTTTCAGATTTATGTTTTTAGTTTTTTTTAATTTTTTTAATTTATTTTTTATTTATGTATATTATTTTAAATCATGAATTTCAAATTAAATTTTTTAATTGATTTATATTTTATTTTATTATGTATTTTATTTTTATATGGTGTATCTTTTTTCATTGTTTAAAATTTGTTGTAATTTATCTTTCAGTTTATATTTTTTACGTTAAATTTTTTAAAGACTTTTTACCTGAACATATTAAAAATAATTCAAAATATTAGGTTTAAAAATTTTAATTTAAAAAATTTAAACTAAAAAATAAATTACAAAGTATTTTGAAAAAAATTAAAATAGCAAAAAAGATATAAAACATAAAAATAACACATAAAAATAAATGAAACACAACTTAACTTTAAAAAAAATATATGTGCATAAAAAGTTAAAAACAAACTAAAACAAATTTAAAAAAACAAATCTGAAAAATATTTAGTCGATTTTTAAATATTTTTTTATTTACCTATATTCTTCTAAATCGTGAATTAACTTAAATCTGAAAAGACTTTAATTTATTCAATTAACTTAAATCATGAATTTCAAGATTAAAATTTTTGAAAATTTTTAAGTTAATTTATATTTTATTTTATTATATGTTTTATTTTTACGTTGTGTATCTTTTTTTGTTGTTTTGATTTTTTAAAACGCTTTATAATTTATTCTTCAGTTTATATTTTTTAAGTTAAACTTTTAGACTATTTTTACCAAAATAATTTTAAATATTAGTTTAAAATTTTAATTTAAAAACTTTAAACCAAAAAGTAAATTGTAAAGCATTTTTAAAAAAATATTAAAATAAAAAAATGTTACACAACATATGAATAAAATACATAAAAAAATAAAATAAAATACAAATTGACTTAATTTTTTTAAAATCATACTTTATAAAAACATGCCTGCATAAAAAACAAATTAATTTTTTTTTAAAAAAAATATGAAAAATAGAACACCCTAACCAATTTCTTATTAATTTTTTACATAAAAAAATGTAAAGTATATTGAGAAATTGGTTCTGTAATAACCAATTTCTCAACATAACTAGTAAGAGCAAATCTAACAGAAAAGTGACCTATCAAGAATTGGTTGTTGGACAATCAATTTCTTATAAGTTTTTAATAAAAAAAATAAAGCGGAGTAAGAAATTGATTCCCTACAATCAATTTCTACATGAATAGTAAAACAGGTTATTTAGATAAATAATGTGGGTTAAGTCATTTTTGTAATTTTTTTTAGTATAAAAAAAACCTCCTGAAGCATATATGTTTTCACTGATTGAATATGATATAAATATTTATATAAATATTATATATATATATATATATGTCAATCAATCATTGTTAATATATTTAATATAAAAAACTATTTATTTAATAAAATATATTAATTAATTTTTAAACATTTATATTTGACATATTGCCTCTACAACACAATAATGAATATATTTTTATTCAAATCATTTAAATATTGAGTATAATAAAAATTTAAATTTAAATAATATAAAATTTTAATTTTTTTATATTTTATTAGATGTTACAACGATTAATTATATTATATTATATTATATTATATTATATTATATTTAAAATTAACATTAAATTTAAATATTATTTTATTTTAAATTATAAAATAAAAATAATTTAATTTTTAATAATATTTTTAAAAAATTATCTTTATTTTCATAATATTTTAATTTTATGAACAATACTTAAAATAATGTTTTGAAAAAACTAATCTTCATATAATATTACATTGAAAAAATTAAAGTTATATTAATAGAAATATTAGTGAAAAAAGCAATTAATACTACATTAAAAAGTTAAATGTGACACATGTTTTGACACAATATTTTTTCAAATTCTATAATCATTAGATTGAGAAAGTATTAGTTAATATTTTAGACACCCAATTTTATTGAACTTTTTAAACTTTTTATTAATATTTGACTTTCATTTTTTGCCTAAAATAAGGTCTCTTTAGTCAATTCATTAAAAAAAATAAATTAGACAAAATAAAATAAAAATAGAAACTTACTATTTACACTCGCATATTTGCTAAGTACTCATGAAAATGGGGTGCATTTATTATGCGTGATGGTGTAAGCAGTAAAACTCCATAAGAAAAGTTCATTGGGCTGAAAATAAGTATTGAGATAATGTATTTAGCAATAGAAGGCTTTGAAGTTAAATTCCTGATGGATCTTTAAGCAAAAAAAGGGTACATTTAGCATAAATGAGAGGTGCAAATAGTAAATTTTAAAATGTTGAGCTTGTAGTAATTTCTTTTATAAGGCAAAAATATTATTACGGAAAGGTAAAAAACACAAGATGTGTCTTAATCAAAATAAAAACAATCCGTACCAATAGGCTAAAAATTAGAGGCCCTAATAAATATGAGAGATAGGACCATACATATGAATTAGAAACAAGTTTACGCACGCGACATCACACCTAGAATGTATTTGAATAGCTTGCGCGATGTCTTGAACATCCATCAATTAAACTCTAAAGATACAACATTTCTTACCTTTCACAATTGTCACAGCCCTGTAAACCACACAACAAACCATGTGTTATGACACTCCGCCAAACCATTATCTAGCCCATTAATTGGTAACAATGATTATTGACCTCAATGTTAACTGTTGTTGATATCCCTCATGTCATACACAAGATGATACATTATACTCAAAAAAGAGATTATGTCCTATTTCTTCCACACTACCGCAATGCTACAATACTCCTCTCCTTTGCGCATGGTTCATCTCCTCAATAGATTGTGCCTAGTTGGTGACTAATTCATATCTAGTTGCCAAACAAAAAATTGTATTTTTGTTGTCTAGCTGCCAAACAAAAAATTGTATTTTTGTTGACACTCCTTTCTTCCATAGCAGCTTGAGAAAGGGTTGATGATGTAGTTGCAAACCACCTATGAGCACCTTGTAATCCTCAAATAATATTGACCCTTTAAGAGATAATATAAAAGAGGTTTTTTAGTTAATTATGTGTTAATCATGAAAGAAGAATATTGACTCTTAAATAGATAACAGAAACAAAGTAACAAGTGAGACAAAAGGAAGAAAATCCCTCTGATATTTTGAATTTGAATATGAGATCATCTACAAGTTTTCAAATACATAGAGTGCTTGTACACATTATTGATACAAATCCCTTTGATACATAGAGTACTTGTACACTTTATATTCTATAGATAGATAGATGAATTGATAGGAAAAAAATCCATTACTTGAAATGTGAGTATAAGAGACTTATTTTTTATTTCTACTATTCATTTTCTTAAAACCTAAGGGTCTTAATAAGTAACTAATCACAACCATTAAATTGTAAGAAAATAAATATGCTACTTCTTTAGTAAAGAGTTCCCTTCAGCTAAGGTTACATGACCTCCAACATGAGAAACTAGTTATTTTCACCATATCCTTGATTTCTAGTGTAATAATAAATAATAAGTCTCTTATACTTATCTTTTGAAGTAAGAGGTTATCTTTCCTCCTTATCCCTCCCCATCTCTATATAAAAAAGTAGGGGTTGCTAACTTGCCAATTTTCATTCTATCATTTGTGATGGAATTTTGGTGTTTCTTTGAGTGCAACCAGATGAACATAGTACTGAATAATCCACCCTTTCATAATCGTTATCTCTTTCCTCCTTTGTTCTACCAACCATTCTGGATCGCTTTGATTGGCATGTGTAATATCAAGGCAATGAGATCCTAAAAAAGAAAAATTAATAAACTCTTTAATAAAATTTATTGTTGTATGTCTAAAATTTACTTTTGAATTATTATGTGTACATTAGATTACCAATCATATAACAACTTAAAACTTATATATATTTATTTATTTTACTATTAACAATTTATATGATACCTTAATTAAAAAAAAATATAATATTTACTTTAATTTCTCGTGTACAGTAAAAAATCTTCTATCTCATTATCCGATACATCCAATGATTTATTTATTGATCGAGTAAATTAATTTTCAATTTGATGCACGAAAAATATAGGTTATGAAACTTAAGTTTGGTGATAAAATTAGTTGAAAAGTTAGTTAGAAATTAAATTTTTTTACTAATAGTTAAAAGTTAATATAAAATGATATAAACAGAAAAAATATAATAAAAATTAAAAAAATATAATAAATATTGAAGAATTAAAAAAGAATAAACATATAAAAAAATAGAAACTAAAATTGGAAGCTAAATTTAAAAAAAATTATTTTAAGTAGCGTTTTAAAAATATTAAAAGCACTACTAAAAAACTTGTTTATTATATAGTCAAACAAGTATTTTAATTAATAAAAAAAATTAGAAACGTCAAACATAACTTTATCTTTTTTTATATAAAATGTTAGTCAAATTACTCTCAAAAGCACTATAGATTCAGAACACTTAAAAAGTAATTTATATATAGGGGGGTTTTAGCAACCATTATGTTCGAAAACAAAGTAAGTAAGTATTATTTTTTCCAAAAATCTAAATATAAATGCCAATATATTTAGTACTAAAATAAAAAATACTTTTTATTAAAGGTATTTACATGTCCAAATTACTTATAAACTTGACCCAGTCTCATTCTTCTAAATTGTTTGGGTTGGGTCCTAAAAACATTTAAATCAAAATAGATTTAATTCAATCCAATCAAAATCTGTATATTGATTACAATTTGTGTGATTCGACATCATCCAACAACAACAATAAAAACTATAGAAAATCGTTTGTGAGTCTTTTACTCTCATGTTAAATTGTCCAATAATATATTTATGGTTCTCTAATATCTAATGGAAATATTTTTTTAACTTTATTTTGTATTAGTATTTATCTTTTGAGTTGATATTAAATTATTTGCGTAAGTGTTTGACTAAATGTTTATATAGTTTTATTTTGTACCAATGTTTGATTATGAGTTGAATGTTGATAACATTGCATTTAAGGTTAGGGTTGGACTCAAAATATTTTTAGATTTGAAATAGATTTTAAAGTGAGCATTTTCAAACTAATAATAATATTCGTAATGGATTATTTTTAATAAGAATTAATTATAGTTTAAAAAATAGGTTTTTGATATAACCAGCTAGGAATATTTTATTAATTAAAATTAATGAATAATTATTTTTTAAAGTGAGATAAAATAATAAAAAATTATGAGGCTTACAAAAATTATAAAATATTAATGTTAAATTTTTTTGGAGGGTCTAAAATAAATATTCTGTTTGCTCATACTAGGGCCAACCTGATTGCATAGTTTTAAACTTTGTATTAATATTTTAACTTATGATTTAAAAAAAAAGAATCTAAAATTTTAAAAATAATTTATGAAAGTCTCGATCTTATAGACCTAACATAATTCATCCCAGCATTATTAAATTCAGTTCGGATCAACCGGTGGAACTGGTTAAACAGAATATCAAGTACCTGAATGATCCAAGCACATTGTTCAATAAAAAATGCTAAAGAATAGGTATAAACCTATTAATTCATCCGATTTTATATGAGATCGTAAGCCCAGTTTTATATGAAACGCTCCCCCGGATTTGCAAAGTTTCACTACACACGCATGCATATATATATATATATATATATATATATATATATATATATATATATATATATATATATATATATTATGATTATTTAATTAATTTATAATGTATTTTTAGTTTAATTATTTGTTATATAAAATTATATAAATTATAAATATTTAAATTCTGTTGTCACAAAACCGACTCATACGGATTAATTATTAATCTCTTACGTCAGTTGAGTTGATGAGCGAGTTAAGTCTCAACATTAATTCAGTTTATTCATGATTAAATTAGGT
The DNA here is from genome assembly GCA_037954015.1 of Psophocarpus tetragonolobus. NCBI lineage: Eukaryota > Viridiplantae > Streptophyta > Magnoliopsida > Fabales > Fabaceae > Psophocarpus > Psophocarpus tetragonolobus. Next base: position 91,052,542 of record CM075690.1, read on the forward strand.
TGGTTGAATGGGGTTGGATCAAACAAAAATCTACCCAACCTTAACAATCCAATTATAGATAAATAAATATGTAGAAAGAACTAATATAAATAAATGGAATATTAAGTCATACCATTAATTGTTGGAATGGCAACAATACTGTCTGATATGTTTTTGAGAACCCTGAATGTTGAAAATTCATACAAAGTTGTTTTAAAATATTGTTCTTAATAATATCTAAAAAATAATGTTGTTCTTATATATCAATTTTGTATTCTACAGTACTTACCCGCCACTACTGTAAGGGTCTCTTAGTCCATTAGAGAAAATGATGTTGCTACCGAACTTTTGAAGGACCAATTCTATATTCTGTCATTAGGCACAACACAATGAACTGATGAAGTATCTTGCGAATATCGATATAATCTTACAATTGAACACCAAATTTAATTCTTAACCAATTTTTTTGTAAAAGTTATATAGTTAATATTGAAAATCATTGGTACAATGAATAACATCCTTATGAATGTCAACTTCATAAAAAAAATCCTAATGCATGTTTTTGTAAAAAAAATAATATCTTATGATCAATGTTACAATGGGAAAATAACAAAGAACTACTTACATGACCTCCTTAGTAAGTCGTGACCCAATGAGGACGAGGTGAGACACCAAAAATTTTTTTGCACACTTTGGCATAGCTCTTTAAGTTGAAGGGGTCGGGTTGGAACATGGTATCATTTTCTATACCGATGGGTATCACCATTTCACTACATGTCTGCAGGTATAAATTAATTTAAATATCTTTAACATTTACATCAAAATTAGCAGTAACTCATTTTTTACTTTTCTTTTCTTATCACTTTACATTACCAATTATATTAATAATTTTTATTTTTCCTTTTCTTTTGCAACTAAAAGTGTGTTTCCAATCTTTTTTCTACAAGAGAAAATGATTTAAACTAAGTCAACGTGCTTTAGGATATGTCTATTGTTTTATAGTGACGGTTGTTAGTCAGCTTAATAGTCTCTATCTTTTTCTTTTTAGATGTATCTCTCAAGTTAATTAATTAAAAATTTTCGAAGTAGTTGACTCTTATTTAGCATATAATTCAAATATGTTGACAAATTTTATAAGTAGTTCACTCTTATTTAGTATATTGATAAACATGATATTGTAATTTCATCTTACAAAATTCAGGAACAAAGTGAAAATGATTTTTAATGTTTTACTATCAACCACTCTCACTAAATTACATAAATATAAAATAATTTAACTATTTTACCCAAGAATTAAAGACATCAACTAACAACATTTAATTTTATTAAACTCAATAAAAAATAAAATTATTTTAAAATATTTTTCATTGAAACATTATATTAAAATAAATTATTACTGAAAATATTCTCTTAATTAATTAAAGAGTATTTGAAAATAATATAATTAATAAAATAAAATAAAATAAAAATAATTAATATTTACTTTTATTTGAATCTAATATTTTGTTATTACTTATAATTGAATGCCGAAGAAGCACAAGTAATAATGATAGTCCAAATCATTACATCCCAACATTTATGTTTCAATTCTCTTCTCAACTTAATCTAGCATAGGAAAGATGTGAAGAAAAGGTTAGTTTCTTTAAGCTAATGTGGGTGAAAGGAGTACATTCAAAGATTCAAATATTGGTATGGAAACTAAATGTTGATAGATTGTTAACAAAGAAGAATTTGCTAAAACATGAGATAGTACAATGTTAAGACAAAATTGTGTGGTTCTATGGTGAGACCGTGAAAACTAGACAAAATTTATTTCTAAGTTGTGTGGCGAGACAAAGTTGTATGAAATGAATCATGTTCCTGGGGACGAGAAATATCTACGACATTACAAAACAAGGTTAAAAGTCAAGTGTATCAATTCATGGAGTTGGTCAATGGACCAAAGGAAAAAGAATTTCATGGTCATTTATATTGTTTATTGGTCTTTGACATATTTGAAAGACAATAAACACCTGAATTTTTAAGGGGGAAGTCCTTGATATCTTACTTAATGTTCAAGCTACGCAACTAAGTGTATAGGAGTCGTGTATCATAAAGAAATTAACAATGCAAAAAGAATTATGAACATGTCTTTTTTAGTCAAGTGATTATGTTTATAGTTTCATTCTTTTCTATTTTAAAGGACTTTGAGGGTTTTTCTCTTTAAAGAGCCTAGTGATTTTCTTATAACTTATGTTGTGTTAAACTTTATAAATCAATACATATTTTGACATATTCTGTGTTTTCTTTTGATATTTTAAAAAATTCTTTTGACTTAAAAAAAATCTCTTCTCAACTTTTTTACCTTTTAAATAATTACTCCCTTAATTTTATTAATTGTCCAATTTTGGAACAATTTTTTATTCATAATTATATGTAGTTTTTAAAATTCAAAATACCATCAATGATTCTTTTATCAATTATAAACTGAGTTTTCATGTAATATTTATTGATTTTCTCATGTATTTATTGTAAATTAGAAATATAAACTAAAGATAACGTAAAAATTCTAATGATTACTTTATTTAGATTAATAAATTTTATTAATTATTAAATACCATAAAAAAGCTTGAAAGAGAAATAAAAAGAAATGAGAAAATATTTTATGAGTTTAATTAATATACACGATCGTGTAAAAGATTTATACACCGATATTTTCTCGTATCTCTTCATTTATAAATTTTTAATTAGATATTTGTGTAAAACCCTTTACACTGTTGGTACATATCAATTAAACTCATATTTTATTGTTTAAAAGTAAATAAACATTATGATAAATATATGTGTTCCGATAGTTCAATGCAATTAATAATCTACCCTACATGTTTAAGACAAAACATACATAATTATTCTAAAATTTGTAGTAAATCAATTGAAGAATTGAAATGGAATGTGAAACTCTCTTTAGATAGCTGTAGAAATAAACAAATGGTAAAAAAGCTTTTTTTGTACAGAAATTATTGCCTCATCGTGAATCATATATTTCCTTCTTTTTTTTTTATTTGAAAAGAAAGGCTAGTAGAACAGAAAGACACATGCATCTTACCAAATGATGGGGTGCCCAGTAGAGTTCCTAGCTACTAGGAGATCTCTTAAAGAAAAATTGCCCAAAAATTAAGAAAGGTAGGAATTCGTACAGAATAGAAATTTAACTACCTTCGTTCTACCATTATTTTTCAAAATATACAATTTCATCCACTGTAATTTTCTTTGTCGACTCAGGATTCGAATCCAAAACTTCTGCTGAATTAGAATAATCTTCAATTATTATACCAACGTATAGATAAAAAAATTGTTGATAATTAATAACGATTTTAAATTATCAATATTTAAATTAAAAGTAAACAATATTAAAATTATTATATAGTTACCATATTAAATCTTCGCTGTCATATTTTTTATTCTTAAACTAATAAGAATAATATATTATTAACAAAAAATTAAAATTTTATAAAAAGAAAATGTATGATAAAAAATAATAATATAATTTAAAATTTTGATTAATTAAACCAATGAATAAAATTTAATAAATAAATTTAAAATTATACTTTAGAAATATAAAAATTTTAAACATAAAATTTAGTTAAAATATATTTTTAAATTATCATATTGAACTGTTTTTAAATACTTTAATATTTATAATTTTTTTATAAGGCAAATGAATATTATTAAAGAAAGAAAAATTAAGCAGTCTCATAACATATGTTTCCCTAACCAAAATTTAATTTTTATAGTTTTTAAAATAATATCTATTAAATAATAATATACATATACCTCTCTAATTTATATATCTTATCAATTCCTTTTGTTTCTTTCTATCTCTCTTATCTTATCACATCATACATCCTATTATACTTATATATTATTCTCTTTTTTCTTCTTCTCACTAGAGGTATAATAACACAATAGGTGTTCATGTATTATTTTTTAAAAGGTAATTAAGTCTAAAATAAATAAGTAATTAAAAAAAAGAACCCAATGATATTTACCTGCCATCTCCAAGCGAGGGTTGTCTCAGATACAATACGAGGAGCATTAACTTTGCATGTGGTGTTTCCTCTAAGAGCCACCAAACCTGCATATATCTTACTGAGAATATCACTTCCAAAAGAACCTCTATCAATGCCACCACAAATCACTGTCACTGGATATCTTGGTGGATGATTATATTGTGCCGCAGAAGCATACATATTCTCCAGGTACTTTTTCAACTCAGAAGACGTATTCAAGGGACTGCAATATTTGAGGATCCCAATTTCAATCTTAATCCCAATGAAACTAGATACATGTTCCATTACATTTTAGTTCCTTAAATATATCATTTTCTATAAAAATAATGTACTTTTATTTCATATTCGGTTGGAACAAAAGTGAAAAAAATATATTAGAGAAATAAAACACTTATTATTTTTTATAATTTGGTAGTAAAGAAAGTTAAAAAAAAAAAAAAGTCAAATGATTTACTACTTTCAACTCAAAAAAATAAGAAAAAAAAATTATATGAAAAATTTATTCTTAGCTTACCATTATTTATAAAAAACAAAACATAAATGTATAGATAATTTTTTAATTATAATTACTTAAATTTTTAACTTTTCATTATTTTTATGTCACCGAATTATTTTTAATTCACTCATTTAGATCTCTTTTTTTCGTCACGCTTTCTTTTCTTGCGACTAAACATAGTCTTAATAATGACTAAATTATTTTGATTAAATGGAAGAATAATAATTAAAAACAAATAAAATTTAAATAAAAATATAAGAAACATTATTATATGAATTTCCAATAATTATATCACTATAAAAAAATCTATTTAATCAAATTAAAAAAAAAAATTTACAAATTAAATAAATAACGTCTAATTAAATAATAAAGGATAAATTATTACGTGAGTTCTGATTTCCAACTAACGAAACACATTGTTAGGAAGGGTAGTGCTACAAACTACAAAGTGATAAGCAACAGTATTTGTACCGGCAGGTGTTGAATCTCAGACTAAGAATGGAAAGACCCTTTGGCTGAGAAGCTAATGTGTCTATTTCAGACCAGGACCTCAATATAGTTTGGTAGCATGTTTCACTGGTTTCCTGCATATAACAGTTCATCATTAACCCATCTCCATTTTTATGAATAGAATAAATAAATACAAGATTAAAATCGATCAAAGGGGTAAAATATTAATACTCGAAAATCCCTTGAAACAACAGAGAAGTAACCATCTTGTGGCGTAATATTATCAAAGTAGAGGATTGGAGCTGATGAGGCCAGAGCACCAATGGCCAGGTGGGGATATTTGAGCCTAAACCATGAAGCAAGCACTGCATATATAAACATCATAATTAAGTAGTAATGTTAATATAAATACATGGCAGTAACTTAGAGTCAATTAGTGGAACACTTTGAATGAAGATTGTTTTATTTGAGGAACTAACTTCCACCATATGATCCTCCAATAACAATCACGGGGGACTTTTGAGCGTGTAATTTCTTCTTAATATGTATAAGGACTGACGCATAATCTGCTATTGCCTGAGCTGAGTTGAAATACCCAAGAGTGCTTGCATTCTTCAATGCTTCTTCCCTCGATCCAAATGGTACTGATTTCCCATAGTAACGGTGCTGAAGATGATGATGGCAAATTAAATTGGAGGCAAGTGTCAGTAGTCTATGGAACCTTTGAATATTGAATAATATATTCATTAAAAAAAGGAGTTGTATACAAGACCTCTATGTAAACTAAGAGGGCTTTAAAGGAAGCAGCGTTATCGGTGAGAAATCCTATGCCTTGAGGGGAAGCATCTATTGGTTCTTCGGCACCCAAGTAGGCAAATATTGGGGCACAGGAATTAGCGCCACCCCAGTACTTGAAATTGATGAGGTACCTTTGTTGAAAAGTTTTGTAGCTTTCAGGCCTATAGTTGAAGTGATCAAGGACTTGTTTGAAATAAAATGTTTTGAGGTTCTCGGTGTCAGTTGCAAGCTGAAGGTGGTGTAATTCAGCAACGGGGCTCAACCTAGGAACTTCCAAGGAATGTGATGCAGGGAAACAGATTAAGTGGTAGTACATGATCATAAAGACCAAAACAACTTGTTTCAACCAAATGGGCTTGTTCTCCATTGGGGTCTTTCCTATTTCAGATATAAATCAGAGTCGTCGTTATATAGCTTCTCATCCTCAGAGTCCATGCCCGCGTTTTTTCTTTTTTCATCACTTGTGTATTTTTTTACAACCAAAACAACTTTGTGTTAATAATAATAACAACTGTGTACAACATTTATATATAAAAAATCTTTCTATAGCCCAAAAGACAAAAACCCCTACAAACAAGTTACAGCTCTAAAATATTTAATAAGATTTTTGCCATTAGAGTTTGTGTACTTATTTATAAATATTTTACATGGGTATTTATTTTCCCATTTCTAAATCTAATTGATGATAAATGTCCAAAAAACATTACAGTACAATTTGACATGGGCCGAGAAAATGGCAATAATATTGTTGCCCCTTCCAAAGTGTTAAGTGCTATTTTTCTTTAAAAAAAGTGTTTTTTTTCTAAGGAATCGACCACTTATCAAGAATTCACACCTTCAACCAACTAAACTATTTGGCATTATTTTAATTTTTAATACAATATAAATTACTTTTTATATTTATTCCTAATTCCTAATAATATTAATGGTAGACAATAAAAACTATAAATTAATAATGATAATACTAATTTAATAAATTATTTTATTTTTTTCATCTAATAAATCTTTAATAGTGATTATGAGATAGAAAAAAATGTATTGTTGTATTTGTCTTAAATTTTTTATTATTATGTCGCTTATCAAGTGTCTTTTTTTTTAATTTTCAAAAGGATTACTAATCCTTAATTTTTTAAGGAGTCTTTTATCAGTGATTGTGAATGATCAATTTTTCTCAATCTTTATGACTTGTTTCTATGGAACCAAGATGGAAAATATTAAGAATAAGAAATAAAACTATCCAATTTGATTCGTTCTCAATAGTCATGAGATGATCATCTTAGGGTGATCCTTTTATTGACGGATACTCTCATTATACTTGTAGTCTCCAAAAGATGAAAACCAATTATTTAGCATCTACGATGAGAATTCAAGTATTATATAAATTAACAAGATCTCTGTAAGAACTACATGTAATAATAAACTTATTAAAATGAATGTTTATCTAAAAAAATTTGTTATTCTGACTCTACTTTAATTATTATTTTAACACTGTTTCCATTGAAAGATTTGAACACCATGAATTTCCATTGAAAGCTTTGGGCAGTGGGCACTACTTACGAAGTTGGTGTGATTGATAACGCACTAATTAAAGGCACTTTCCGAATTAATTCAATATTTACCTTTGTTTGATTGGTAGAAAAGAGAATGAAAAAAGAAAAAAGAAAAAAGAAAAAAGAAAAAAGAAAAAAGAAAAAAGAAATAGTAATATTTTATGGAATCTAGACTGTCTATTTAAATTAGTATTATAACATTATTTTCAACATTTTAATATTTAAAAATTAAAAAATTTATTTAGCTAGTGTTTTTATAATAGTTTTAAAAAATAATTTTAGTTTTCAATTTTTAAAATTTAAAAAGAAATTATAAGTAGTTTTATTTTTCTGTTTTTTGTTTTTTTAAAAAATTAAAATAAAAAAGAATATATTATATTTTACTTTTTATTAATGACATTTTTTATAAATATAAACATGTTTTTTTTTATTTTTATATTTCAAAAACACTTTTCAAAGTTGAAAACTGTTTTTTTTAGATTTGCTCATTCATATTTTTGTGGAATTGTTATAGCTAATAGTAGCTATGTTTTCGAAAGCATGTATAACATGAAATGTGTCAAACAAAAGACAAACAGATCGACTATAATGTGAGCTTGAAATTAACTAATAATGTTCCTACAATTAGCCGTACTTCCATCATAGTCATAAACATAGGTATATTAAATTGATTACTTTGAGACCATAATTCCATCAATCATCAAACTATTAGATTATTCATTCACCTACGTTACTCTATGTTATGAAGATTTTATATTTATATTAAAAAGTAAAAAAATAAATAAATTAAGCATGCTCCTTAAACACAAAAAAATGAAAATTAATATAAAAAAAAATTTAATTGGTATGTACTAACAGTGTAAAAAGTTATTGTTATTAAATCACAATATTTTATTTATGGTAAGTTTGTTGACTCTACTCATTAATACTTTAACAAAGTCTTATAAATGAAAGTCATGATTGAATATTAGTGTAAAAATTTTTTATATTAACCGTGCATATTAATTAAACTCATAAAAAAATCAATAATCACATCATAATAATAAAACTACATTATTTTGAGTAGTTAAAAAATGTTTGAGATGTTTAAGTCAACAGATCAATTACTCATTCAACCATATAACACTTAAAATCGATCTGAGAGATGAGAGAGAGAGTGTGAAGGGTGGGAAGTGGGGAGGTGGTTGGGTGGGGACAATACAAGATAGGAGAGATTTGGTAACAGATCTAACTTCATTTTACTTCTCTCACTTCCTAGAGAATTATGATCAGAAGGCACTGAGGAAGAACTTTAGTAGGTGGGGTAATGTTCGAGAGATTTTCTTGGGGAAGCACCAGAGAAAGGACAGGGAAAGGTTTGGATTTGTTCAGTTATGGGGGGTTAAAAATGCCAAGAGGATGGTGAAGGAGCTAGATCAAATTGTTATAGGGAGATCTAAGTTACAGGTTAACTTGCCTAGTTTTTGGCCGAGAGAGATAAACTGTCAAAAAATGGGGCCTAAAGCAAGGAAATTTGAGGTAAATTAGAAGAGGCATATAATGATTCCAACTTTGGAGAAATGGAACCCAGGGGAGTCGAACTTAGAATGGTTGTCGAAGTGTGTAGTAGACATTAAGAGTTGGAATAAGGAGAATATTGGTGAGGTGGAAGTCAAAATTAAGGGCTTGAAATATGTAATAGCGGATTTTGATAAACAGGTAGGAGAAGGAAGTCATGGGGATGAGGGGGTTAAAAAGTGTTTGGAGGCTTTCAGTGACCTGAAAAAATGAAGTAATTACCAGCAAACGTTATTGGCTCAAAGGTCAAAGCTACAATGGCTGAAGGAGGGTGATGTTAACTCTCGGTACTTTCATGCAATTATTGCTTGTAGGAGGAAAACTAATGGGATTATTGGGGTGGTGGCAAAAGGGAATGGGTGGATGACCCAAGATTAGTGAAACATGAAGTTTTTTATTTCTTCTAGGATCGGTTTCAAGACTAGGGGGAGGTTTGTGTTGCTTTGGATGGGGTGGAGTTCAAAAGCCTTTCAAACATCCAAAGTGTAGAGCTACAAAGGGAGTTCTCCATGGAAAAAAATTAAAAGTGATGTTTAGGATTGTGACAATTCAAAGGCTCTAGGTCCAGAAGGATATAATATGATGTTCGTGAAGTATTACTGGGATCTCTTGAAGGAGAATATCAGAAGAGTACTGGAGGACTTTCATAAATATGGTATGATTCCTTGGGGGCCAACACGTAATTCATCTCCTTAATCCCTAAGAAAAAGTGTCCAGGGGGATTGAGTGACTACAGACGGATCTCGCTAATAGGAGTGCTTTATAAAATAATTGCTAAAGTCTTGGCGCATAGGCTCCAAAAGGTGATGCCTAATATTATTGAGGAGTCCCAAACAACCTTTATAAAAGGAAGCCAATTGTTGGATAGTGTGGTAGTAGTCAATGAGTTGATTCATAAAGCTAAGCACTGGAAGAAACTCATGCTTTTATTTAAAGTTGACTTTGAGAAAGCATATGATTCGATAAATTGGTCTTTTCTGTTTTACATGCTTAAGTGCTTTGGGTTTGGTGAAAAGTGGGTGGATTGGATTCATGAATGTCTCTCTTCCTCGTCAATATTAGTACTTGTAAATGTGAATGTCACAAAGGAGTTTAGTATGCATAAGAGTTTGTGACAAGGGGATCCCATGACCCCTTTTTTCTGTTCCTTATTGTGGCTAAGGGGCTTGGGGTTGATTAGAAAGGATCTTTTGATTAATATTTTCTCTGGCATTAAATTGGCCAATCAGGACCTACAAGTGGTGATTCAACAGTTTGCAGACAATACCATATTTATGATTTCTCCTGAACTCCAGAATATTCTAACTCTTAAAAGTGTTCTAAGATGTTTCGAGCTGGTTTCATGCCTTAGGATTAATTTCCATAAAAGTAGTGTATGTTTGATTAGGGTGAAACTGTATGAAGTGAGTGTTTGTACTAAAGTATTGAATTTTAGTATGCTTCAGATGCTTTTCTCTTATCTAGGAATTCCAGTGGGGGCAAACATAAGGTGTGTGAGAGCATGGGAACCCGTTCTTGATAAAATCCGACCAAATTATCCCATTGGAGTTAGAAGAATTTATCATTTAGAGGGCATATTTGTTTGATCAAACTCACCCTGTCTGCGATCCCCCTCTTTTATTTATCTTTTTTCAGGGTCCCGAAGAAGGTGGTTGAAGCAATCCAATCCTTACAAAAGGGTTTTTATGGGGCGGAGGGTCAGAAGACTCTCATAAAATAGCTTGGATTAATTGGAAACAATTGTGTAAAGAGAATAATGAAGGAGGGTTGAAAATCAAAGAAGTTAGTGTTTAACAAAGCTTCGTTGGGAAAATGGCACTAGAGAATCCAGTAAGGTGGTAGAGCTTTATGGATTAAATTGTTGGAGACGAGATATAGGCTGCAAATTCGGAGGAACTTAGCAGTCTAATGTAAGAGGTTCCCAATGGTGAAGGGACATTCTAAAGGTCTTGGAAGAGGAAGGGATTGGAGATTGGTTTACTAGGGAGGTTCAACTAGTTGTAAGGAATGAATCATTGTTTCAGCTATGGGAGGTGAATTCGAAGTGATTGGGGGTTGAAGTCTCTTTTTCCCAAAATGTATAAGAAATCTGCTCAAAGAGAGGCATGCATATCTGAAGTGTGGGAATGTAGTAACAATAGTTGGGTCTGGCATCTAAGGTGGAGAAGGACTCTTTTTGGGTGGGAAGAGGAGCAAGTTAAAGAATTGGAAGGTATATTGGAAGAGGTTGTTCTGGGATAAGTAGAGGAGGATGGGTGGAAATAGGGGGTCAGTCAGGGGATCTCTGAGTTGTAGCTGGTCAAGGAGGCATACCAACTAGTCAAAGGGGTGACTCATGCTAACATTTCTTCTTTTTTTGACAGGTTATGGAAGTCAAAAGCCCTTTCCAAGGTCGTGGCATTCTCTTGGAAGGTGACTCTAAATAGGATTTCATCAAAAGTGGAGTTGGCAAAGAGATCTGTCCTTCCATTATGAGAGACATCTTGCCCCTTTGTGGGTTAGCCCTTGAGTCAGTGATTCATCTTTTCTTTTCCTGTAAATGTAGCTATTCTGTTTGGATGAACTGCTATAAGTGGCTTAGTTATCAGTCAGTTTTGACTGTGGATTGTGATATGAGTTTTTTGTAGATGTTGGGAACCTGTAAGTGAGGTGGAAAGAGTGTCAATTTTATGCTTAGTAGCATTTGGCTATCTGTATTGTGGGTATTTGGTTGGCGAAAAATGAGGTAATTTTTAAAGGAAAATCTTTCCTTGCTGAAGAAGTACAGCAGTTGCTATGCAAAGAGTTTGGTTGTGGATCAAAGGTTATAGTGTGGTATCAACAATATCATTTGCAGAATGGTTCCAACAACCGCTTTTGTGCATGAAGTGATCAAAGTGTAAGGGGGTGAGTAACTGTTCATTGAAAGGGTATCTAGGCAGGGTATCTAGGGCATTGTAATGGTCTAGTGCTATATTGACTTTTATTGTGGGGCAAAAGATTTCATGTGACAGGTCGGTGGGGGAGGGGGGGTTCTTTTGTATTTGTATGGTTGACTTGTATCATGTTCTAATGTTGTATCGTTGTTGTAACCTTCTCTTGTCTTATGACAAGTGACTGATTGAAAATAATAAAAAATTGCCTTTTACAAAAAAAAAAAAAAACTCATTCAACCATATACCTAATTGGTTCACATATCAAACCAAATTAAACACATGACTATTTTAACCATTAATCCAACTCTATCAAACTATTAGTTTGCAATCAAACTGGCCAAGTCAGTTTGAATTTTAAAACTATAGTTGGAATTCATAGGACAAGAATGAGGTCAATTAATTTAAAGTTTCCCTACTAAAAAATGTTTATTAGCTAATGAAGAAATAGGTTGCTATCAAATGAACTAGCGAAATTAATGTTGCAAAAAACACATTTTTGCTAAGGCGTTAGGCATTGAATTTTATTTGCATCACTATGTTGTAACCAATAAATTCAAATGCTGATTTTAACTTTTTTTTCACGAGTAGAATAATCATTCTTATTTCCTGTAATTGATTCAGCAACCGCATATACCAAAGTCACTTTTGAACTCTCTTTCGAACCTCCCCACATTAACTTTTTTTGCAATGATTGAGTGACATTAGCCTCCTTCTTTGGTACCCTGAAAAAAGACAAGAAAAAAGGGAATAGTAGAAAGAATGAATTTTATCAAGCAAATCCACCCTCCAAATGAAAGATTTTTTTGCTTCCACGGTGTTAGATTTGCTTTCATCTTATCAATAATAGGTTTCCACACACTCTTACTTTTCATGTTTGCCCTAATAGAATTTCAAGATAGGAGAACAACAGATTCAGAATGTCACAGTTAAGGACCTTAGCAAAGGTTTCCACCTCCGGTTTCTTTATTCCAACCCCACCCAATTTTCTCTTATGGAAATTAATCCTAAGACCAGAAGTCATTTCATAGACTCTCAGAACACTCTTAAGGGTGAACACATTTTAGAGATCTGGTGAAATCATGAAGATTGTGTCATCTGCAAAATGTTAAAGAACCACTTGGAGTTCTTGATTATGAAACTTTATACCTGAAATAAGATTAACAGAAAAAGCCCTGACTAGCCCACCTAACCCCTCAGCCACAATTAGAAACAAGAAGAGGACCATAGGATCAACCTGATGTAGACCTCTCTTCATATAGAATTCATCTATAGCACTTCCATTTATCAAGACTGATACAAATGAAGAGGAAAGACAGTCATGAATCCACCTAATCCACTTCTCCCTAAATCTGAAGCTTTTGAGCATATAGATCAAGAATGACCAGCTGACAGAGTTGTACGTCTTCTCAAAATTAGCTTTTAAAATCATAATTGGTTTCTTATACTGCTTAGCTAGCTAAATTACTTTATTGACTACAACCACACTATTAAACATCTGCATCCCTATAAAAGCTGACTGAGTTTCTTTAATGAAAAAAGACATTGCCTTTTGAAATCTGATAGCTAACACCTTTAAAGTTTATTTTTCACTAGCTATTTAATTATTGTGCTTATATTTTGTAATATTTGAAAAATATTGTATAAAGATTGTAATGATCTTATACAGCACACCAATTAATGAGATTGTACTTGACTAAATTAGCCACTATAATGACCTTTACAATGACCTTACATATGTACTTGACTAAATTAGCCATTGATTAGATTAGTCACTGCAATAAAAAATTTCAAACAATACATCTTTAAGTATAACTTATTAAATTGGAATGAACTAATGAAATCATATTAGGAAAAATTTTAATTAAATATAAAATTTACCATTTGAAATTCAAGAGTAACGGTCTAAAGTTTCAAATTATTCTCTCAGTTGTCACGCGATCAACCCCTTAGAGAAATTTTGGTTTTTAAAAAAAATTAAAATTAGACACGTATATGTCTTATAGATTCTACATTTGATAGCCTTGAAACAAAAATGTTATGACATGCATATGCGTCTAATAATTTTTTTAAAAACACTTTTGTAACAAAATTGTAAGATATGATACGATGCAATGTTTCTATAAAAATATTTTCACAAACAATGGGACATAGAGTTTATATAAAGACGGTTTTACAAAGACAAGAGTAATTTTGTTGTATTGTATCTTTTTTTCATTTTCGTTGCATTTTTCTTCAAATGCTTCAACTCTTTTATTCACGAACACTTTAAAAATAATTGTGTCCCACTTGAAGAGCTTGCATATCTGGTGGCTTTGGTCCAATTGATTCAACATTAAATGCATCTTTTATATGTCCAACTAATCACCTTTTTGTTATCACACATACCACTTATCTTGTTTGCTTTTGGATGAGAGATGTTATGATAAGCGGTTATCCACTTATAGGAATTCAAAGATGAGGTGGATTATGTCTTTTCAGTCATTGGTTGTTATATTTTAATTAGTCTAGTTACACAAACATTCCTCTATTCTTATCAAAAGCTTCTTACAGACATTCTTTTCTTTAACTAGAACTTCTTATATCAAACGTAGACTTTCCTGAATGCATCTTTTGATTTATATATATGCTTATTCTTATTTTATACATGTTGAATCTTCTTATCTCATTCATGTCTTCGACTCACTTTTTACTTGCATTTGCTATGTGTACACTTTAAGTATATTATAATAAAACACTAATAATTTTTATTTTCCAATTATCAAAATATAAAGGTTTTGATTCTTCTAGTGATTTAACATTTATATTTATATTTATATATCTATATTTATATTTATATTTATCAAAATCATGAGTTAACTTGTAAAATCGTATGAGTTTAAAGTCTCTAACAAGTTAATCACATCTAGAATCGAAAGGATAGTAAACTCGAATTAGACTCAGTAGAATAGAAGCAAACTCAATAGAATTAGTAGTAGTATTAGAGTAAACTCATGAGTAGATTTGTGAACAAATTTCTCGATTGGTATTTTTCAGTGTTGATTCTAATTTTGAGTGTCTTTAATATAATAACAGTTTTGAAATTTGAGTATTCCGATTCTAATTTGTGTTTATTTAGAGTAATTTGAACTTATTAGGTGGATTTGAACATATTGTATATTAAAAGTTTTCAAGTTTTATGTTATTTATAGATATATAGTTTTCAAAGTAAACTCTCAATTTTAACAACCTTATTTATGTTTATATTTATATTTATAACTACTAACATATACTTATGCAAAATTTAAATAGTGAATAATACACTAAAAAATTATAAATTATAAACTCAACATCAATGCAAAATATGAATTATTACACTGCGCTTATAAATTAAAATAATGCATATCTCAATATAATAATTTTTTTTTTACAAACATGCCTCAATGTCATGTAAAATATTAATAATATTCAAGATAAAACTATTTATTTAGAATTTTAAAACTGAATCCGGAAAAGTACTTTATCCTTATATTGATGTGTATTTGTCCAAATTAGCTCTTGATAAGATTAGTTATGGCAATAAAAAGAAAATAATTTATAGACGATGAATCAACAATGTAAAATAGTTTTTATATATTTTATTGATATGTTAAATATCAATTAACCATTTGTTAATATGTGACACATGTTTTCTCTTTTTAATTTTTTGTCTTTTCATGTTTTACTTTCTTAATTTTTAATTTTAATTTTTAAAATTTTTCATTTCTTCTTTGGTTATAACAGAGACTACAAATATTACTTATAAAAAATAAAATTCTTCTTAAAAGAATTAAAATTTTTATTTAATTTATAATTTATATTTAATAAAATACTTAAATGAAGTTAAGTAAAAATATTATAATGTTAAATAGTTTTTGTTATAATATACACTACAAATATTATTTGTAAAAAATAGTTTTAACTATTATTTAAATTAATAATTGTTACAAAGTTAAAAAAAATTATCATGCATTTTATCAAAACATTGTGAATCACATTTTATAATTGGATGAAAACGTCAAACTATTTTAATATACTGTTTTAGTGCATGATCCTTTTCTTATAAAAAAATTCAAACGATGCATATTTTTGTGTAACCTATTAAATTAGTGTTCATGAATTAATGAAATCATATAAGGAAAATTTTTTACTGAATATAAAATTTACCATTTAAAATTCAAGAGCAACGGTAAGAAAATTCAGGTATATACAAAGGCGTGATAAACTCAAGATTCCAATATAAGGTTCTTTATTTCTTTATTACTCAAATAGCTTGGAGGAGATCCTTTCTTACCAAATTATAGACTTGTTTTCACATGGGTTTGTCTTTTACAATCATATATGCATGACATTGTCATTCTTTCAAGGTTGAGAAAAAGTATCAGAAAGTCTTCCTACAAGAAAGGGGTAATTAAAAAGGTACTCATTAATGGCAAAGAAATTGCCAATCGTCTACTCTCTCTTCTGAAAGATTTTCGTTATTTTTTAAAGTAAATAGATTTCATTCAAGATGAAAACAAAGGCAAATCATGTTCAGCGTTTAATTTTATTTTATTTTTTTGTCATCTTTTAATTATTTTAATTTGTGTCTAGTTTATTGGTCATTGCTTGTACCATTGTACATAAACCAGACACGGTTGTTTTAACTTAGGCAACAACGATGTCTATGATTTGGACCAAGAAATTGATTCTATAGTTCTGTTTATTTTTATTCTTTGCTAGTTAATTCCTCAATGAGTAGTAGGTCAGGTGAAAGGAAAGGTAGTCAACAAATTGAAAGAGTGATTACTAGTTCTAAAGAAGGAGAAAATGACTATTTGAAGCCAGAGTTGATGATTCAACCAGAGACAGTGGGGGAAGAGATAGAAGAATGCAAGACCCCAACTTGGATATCAGGTAACCAGATAACAAGCATGTTGAAGTGCCCACCTGCACCAAGAAAGAAAAGACAGCCAAGTTCTGCAATTTCATCACACAAGTTGAGAAAATCATCAGGAATTGATGATCATGATCAGTTGAGCTTCTTTGAAGAGATAAAGCCAGAGGAAATAGACCTCTTCTTTCAATCCATGTATCAATATAATAAGGCTCACAAGAGATGCAAAAGTGTATGAAATTCATTCTTATTACTGATGCTTAAATGTGGGTGAATAGATATTGAATAGCCTGACTTGTATAATTTCAATCCTGATTATGTTAGGATTTTAGTGCTTCGTTCTCTGTGACTAGGACTGACGTCCATGTAAGATGTTATGTAGAAATAATTTGGATGATGTTAATGTTTGGAATTTAGTTGATCCTATCATTTATTGCAATTTTATAATATATCTTGTCGTACATGATTTTGGATTATTTCAACAATGATCAGATGAAGTTTAATCAAGATTTTGGTATCTAAAAATTAGAGGTATTTCCTTTAAATTTTTTGTTTTTTTATTTCAGAATTTAAATATTTAAATATTTGTTTTTTTTTAGTATTTTAAATATTTTTATTTTACGTAACAGTGACATTGACACTTATTAATTTATCACCCACGAAATAAAAATGACTTGTGTAACTTTTGGACAAACTAGTTTTGTTCTCCCGTCTATTTTTAAGCATGTGAGATATTAAAAACATTGATGGTAAAAATATTACATAAAAAAGCATGTGAGAATTTAGGTCACCAACGTTACTTGTTGTTATATCATTAATTAATACTATTATTTAATATAAGAAACTAAAACAAAAGAAAATTAAAATGATCAAACTTTTTTTTTTTTTAAATCTTTGAACTGCCAAACCTAAAATCTGTTATTTTTCAAAACCAAATTGTTATATAAGCTTCAAACGTATAATTGATCCTTTTTATAATAGAAATCAATGCTTATTTAAGTAAATAAGTAAAAAATAAATAAATCTTAAAATAGCTTTATTCAGATATAAAGAAAAAAACTTCTACATAATAAATTATGAAAAAATTTGCTCCAAAAAAATGAAAGGAAAAAATATTGGGAAATTGGAGAGTAATTTGGAAATGATTTTTATGGGATGATTTTTTGAAATTTATAATTATAATGTTCTATTGTTGAGATATATGAACATAATTTATTTTCAAAATTAAAAATTTCAATTAATATTCTAAATACATTGATTTTTTTTAAACAACTTTTTTTCTAACAGATATAGAATTAGAAATCTAACCATTTTAGGTATCATGAATACAATTAAGGTGTGAATAAGGTAATTGGAATTATTTAATAATTAATTATATATGTAATTGATTATTATTATAAAGCAAAAGTTATTAAGTGTCCTTAAACATTAGATAAAAATTAAATTTTGTGTAGAATTTTATATCTTTATTATCCATCATGTAATGTAATTAAAAGAAAAATATATTATTTAATTTCTAAAACAAGAACATTTAATTATTTTTCTCTTTCATAATAATTTTGTTTCAAGATCACTATCATCATCATCGTGGCCATGGGGATGGCAATGAAGCATTTGTTAGTGTGATCCTTATTAAAATAAATTTTTATAAGCAAAAAAAATTTATTGCTAAGAAGAAAAAAAAAACATGAGATATGTCTTCCTAAAGTTTTGAGTGATGAAACATTGAGTAAGTATACCTCATAAATAAGTAAATCATTTATCTTCAACCCCTCCTTCTACATCTACTCTTGGATATTGCGTTTGTCTTTCTTGCATTTTTTCATATTACTACTTTTGTCTTCCTTTCAACTACTTTGTAGTCATAAATGTTGCAAAAGACAATTGTGGATTTCCTAGTTCTACTGATTTTCGTCCAAAAAGATATTTGAGATGGTCTCGCAAGTTTCCTAAGATTCAATAGGAATTTCTTAGAGATTTAAGGCTACAAAACTGGAAAAGGAAGCAGAGAACCCAAAGAAAAGAAGGGAGAAAGAGCGAAAGGAGTTTGATGCATCTGACAGTGCAAACTGAGGCATTATATATAGCTCTAGTTGTACACACCCAACTACAGAACACATATAATCATTACTTTTTGTGCTTACGTCAACTTTTGTATATAAACTTTCGTCAATATAAGAATAATTCTAGGGTGAACCACCTTATTAGGTTGTCTACCAAGAACCTTTTTTTACAACCTTTAGATTTTTTTTATAGGTCAAATGTTTATGTTGTAATGTTAATTTTATTAGCTGTGAGGATTGAACCCACAACTTTTCCTTACCTCTCTCCTTCCTTAGCCAACTGAGTCACCTTATATTCCTTTTACAACCCATAGATTAATCTAGGTGCATAGTGTTATTGAGTACTCACCACATCAAAATATGCCCCTTTTTGCTCAACCTTTCTCTTCACATTCTTCCTCCCTCTCCACACCTCCAAGACTCCAAGAATTCATCCATTATGTTTTGAGAAATGTTTCCAACTTGTTTTTAGAAATGTATTTTTTTAGGTGAATATAAGGAACTTGATTATCAAATGTTTGATAGAATATCCTGATAAACCTAACCATCATATCGGCAACAACGGAGGTGTCATTGCCCTCACCTACCACCTATGGTGGTTGTCGACAAAGAAAAGCCTCTTAGCACCATCCACTCCCTCTAGCACCGTGACCAAGAAGGTGTTCACATCTTTGTTGCCCATAACAACATCCTCTAGACCATCACCAACATTGGCCTTGTCTTCGATGAGTCTAAGCTTTCATGTGTACGCGACACCTCTTCCATTGGTCATGTCTACTACCCTTTAATGAGAGGTGTACCAGAATGATGACCATGAGGAACAAGGGTTTACAAAGGTTGGTCATAGTGAAGAGGAGTGAAGACTCAAGGGTTTTGGTGTTTGGGTTGAGGAACAAATCTAAGAAGGAGAGAAGAAAAAGAGAAAGAAGGAATAAAAAAAGAGCATTGCCGCTAAAAGTGGCCTCTAGTGGTGACTTGCAGTGGCTAACAGTGCAAATCTGGGAAGGAATATAGATCTAGTAGTAGATGTATAATAAGAAAGGTGAGGTAAGACGAAAGGTTTTTTAATTATCACCTACCAAAATTTCATTTAACACCTACTATCTTTAATTTTTTTTCAAATACCAACTTTACCCCTTCTAAGCGTAACTTTAAAACTCTCTCCCTATAGTCTATTCTCTCTCCTATCCTCTATCTTTCTTCTTCTATCTTTCTTATTCCATTATAATAATAATAATAATAATAATAATAATAATAATAATAATAATAACAAATAAAAGTGGCACACAAAGAATCACATATTAAAATGGTCCACCCTAAAATTATTTCTTTTTTTAATTTTGATATTTTATTTTTATTTTTATTTTTAAATCATAATATTATATCTTTTAATTTTAAAATTGTTGAATTTATATCCATTTTTCAGTAAAGCACCTACTACATGTTGGGTGCATGCTAGAATCCCCTCCAAAAAAAAAAAAAAGTTCTTCTAGATATTACATGACTCATGAATTAATTTGTCACATTTATGTAAATTTAGATTTGAATATAGGGAATTCTCGATACCTTTGTGATTTTTATTTGTTTTAAACTATTAAATTAATTTAATGGTGTATTTTTTAATTGTTTTAAAAGTTTATAATTTAATAATTAATTTAGTTTTATATTTTAAATCATAAAAAATATTTAATAGACATACCAGACATTTTTTACTCTAATCAATGAATTCAAATATTGTTTAAATTATCATAGGTTGTGAAAAAAATAATTGATTGTGAAAAACTATCAGAAATTTTTTTACGAATATTAATTTGTCAGAATATTTTTACCATGAACAAATATTTTTTCGACAAATTAAGAACTACCATAGTATTTCATAATTTAGTAAAATAATTTTTGTATCAATTAATCTACACACTCAATAATATTTTTTATGATTTTAAAGTACTAAATACAAAAACTAAATTATATAATAATTAAATTAAAAACTTTTAAATAAATACAAAAATCTGGACCATTAGATTTTCTAATGGTGCAAAATACAATCACGGCTCGAAACTTCCTGTATCCATGCCCGGTAAATTCAGCTTATTGATCATCAAGAAACCTACAAAGTACACACAATACGCTGAAAACGGTGCAAATTTACATAACCGCTCTGATCTTGATCCAAATCTAGTCTAGAATAAAAAAAGAAATGTCAAACAAAACACTTTTATTCATTTCAGAATCACGGCCACAAAAAGAGCCATCAGGTATTCAGGTTTTCCTTTGGTGCACTCAACATAAATACAGTAATCACGGCAAGAACAGAAAAAAAATAATAAAAACCTGGAAACGTCCAGGAGATAGAACTTGTTAGGAACCTGTATTATGTTATATGTGTGACCCTTTAATGTCAAAACTCAAAACTATTGTATAGAATAAGCTCGTATCACTTCCACCACTGGCGCTTTACACATTGGACACTTTCTTCTACTTAGGAGCAAATCATTGGCACATTTCGAACATGTGCACATGTGCCCACATCTGCGGGACAAATATAACAGCAATATGTAAGAGTTTAACATCAGTCATCAGATACAATCAAAATTATTGATTTCTCAAAGTGACACTGCATAGCACCTGTACAACAAAGAATCAATATTGCTTTCGCAGCATATACAACACACTCCTTTCCTCACACATTCCCATTTAGATTTGTCGTCTGGTGCAACACGCTCATGTATTCCTGTGATGAAATTCACTTGGTCACCTAAGACTATTAATGGAGGAAAGTTATTTTCCTTGAATAATCACATTATAGGTCAGGTAGAAAGGATTTTGAAAAAGGATATGAGATAATAAAAATGACAGAAATAATCTGACCTGATGAACCAGTTGAGCGATTTAAGGCTGCAGAGACTTCTTGCCTTATTGAGCGTTGCAACTCAAGCTGCATATCCATACAAGCCTCCAGCATCCTCTGCATATTATTCATCCTTTGCTGCAGCCTAACCATGTCAATTCTCAAGTCATTAACAATATCCCACTCCTGCCAAAGAAAAAAATCCAATAAAAAAATTGACAAAATAATAACACATTTATGAGATGGGAAAAGTAGGCAGTTGAATTGAATGTCAAGACTATGGAGTACATCAGCTAAAGAAAAGCAGTTATGTCCCGCAAATGAACGCACAATTCCTAGGCGCTGATTATTTATGTCATTATGTGACCAATTGTCATGACGTGAGTGCCGATCCCACGAAGGCTGAGGCGGAGGTGTTGGTGGCAAGGGTCGTTCAAGCGAGCTATTAACAGCACGCTGAGCACCAACAATTGGATCTCTACTCTGTTGCCCCGAGTCTTGTTCTGCCAATGGAGAAGAAGGGTTTGTTCCTTGCAGCTCCCATTCCACGTGAGCATGACCTTGCCTTTCAACATACGATTGTATCAACTGGTCAAGACTTTCACGAAAACTGCTGCGAAGGAGATTTGAGACACTTCTCCTGCCAAAGCAAATATATATTTATTCTATTTACTAGCTTCGTTTTCAAAAAGAGATTTTCTGAAACCCTCTTGTCAGATCAACATACCTACTTAGCAATTCCCTGAGTTCAACACTGTATACGTTGTCATCTTCAGGAAAATAAAATCCATGAATTCTACCAACTGGAGCCACTTCATTATCAGAAGGTCCTCCTAACCAAATTTCCACAGCCTCTTGAAAGCCACCATCCTCTTGCCACACTTCACTGGCTTCTTGCTCTTGCATTCGAGAGTTTTCTCCATCTTCGCTTCCCAATATGTTTTGAGGCCATTCATTTGTTATGCTACTCAGGTGATGACCATCCACATTTTGATGCCCTTCACTTCCGTCATTTTCAGTAATAATCCCTTCCTGTTCTACTTCCAGAGCAACAGATTCAGTCAAATCTACATCACCGACAATATTGCTATATACACGATCATCTTGATTTGATAAATTGCTTTCGTTATTAGTTATATCACCCCCCTGAGATTCCTCAGTATGTCCCTCACTTAACTCTGGCATATTGTCATGCTCTGTATCTTCAATTTGCAAGCTTTGTTGAGTGACGTCATCAGAAGGATCTTCCGTTGGCATCATGTCAACATCTTGTCCAGTGCCATCTCCTCTTTCAACCCTTATATCGGAAAATGATTCCCAATCTCTTGTTTCTACATGAGAACAATAGCCTTGACAATTTAAATTCTCACAAGTGGTTCCTTGTGAACAAATCTGATCACCTGGTATCTCAAGTCCGTCACTTCCCTCGTTATTAGGCCCACATTGTTCACAATGTACAGGTGGGACTGCTTGTGAACTGCTGGCAACAGTTTTTTCAATTGCATTAACATCAATATCACTCTCGGATGAGATATCAAATAGGTTACTGGTTGCTTGACTGCAACCAAAATTGTCCTTTCTAAAAAAGAATCCTTCCCTGTTCAGAAGACAAGTTAACATCATTGGCACAAAGCATATACATAAAACAATTTAACATGAAGGAAGGAAAACGGATTAATAGATTTAAGCCATAAAGCTAAAGCAATAAAGAATAGTTACACTTTCATTTGGTTTAAGTGGAAATAAGGTTGAGAAGATTATTTCAACCAATAATAATTTGAATTCATTTGACATAACATCTTATTTCAAATTTACTGTCCAATTTAGAAGTTTTATATATCATATATGTGCTAATAGATTTTAGATAATGCTTACGTATTCTTGCTTAATTTACTGTCTCGTTCAGTTAAAGCATGTTCATAATAGCAAATGTTTATCTTTTGTATATCAAATTCAAGCAACCACATGTTTGAACAAATACAGCTGATGCATACCAATTTGCCCCTGTTTTTTAATGATAAATATCCAAGAATAAACTCGTTAGACATTCAAAACACGGATAAAAAGAATAGCAGAATCTCGGTATGCGTCAGCTATATAGATCCAAAATAGTAAAGAAAGTCAGCAGAAAATATTAAAGTAATATACAAAAAAAAAAAAAAAAATTATGAGGGAAGAGTCTTAAATAGAAAAGTAAAGTGGGAAAGAAAGCAGGAAATCCAGACATATTCCCATATATTTCTTGCTTTTTCCGTCAACTTAGAGGCAATATGAACTACATACCTTAGACCTGATACCGTCTGCTTTTGTCTCAATAAGCCTAATTCACTCTCTGCAATGGAAGTGGACCTGTTATTATCAATCGATCTATCATTTCTCAAGAACCTGCCTCTAAGCAAGGCCTGAAAATATTTTAACAAACAATTATCAATTGCAAGAGCAATGCTCAGATTCAAACCAAGTCCTAGACTCTAAATTCTTTGTTTAAACGGACTCCAATCTATAGAGTATTTCCCGCTTCTTCATTCCAGGGTTTTCTAAATTATTGCATTCCAAATTCTAGATTTCTAGGAAATTTTCTATTCTATATCGCATCCTACGATTCTCCATTCACTGTGTCTGTGATGAAATTATTACACTTCAAGTTGCCGTACAAAATGAGCATAAAACCCATTCTAACAAGTTCCCCTGAAATGATTATACTTCAAGTTCGCTTAAGAGTAGCTTCTAACAATCCAACTCAATTAAAGCGAACATATTTAGTCTTTACATGGGGGAAAAAAGATCCAACGTCCAGCACATCATACACGCAAGGTACCAGAAAAGTAAAGAAATGTAACCCTAAAAGATACCAACCATTTAGTAGACAAACCTGAATGCGATTACGATGGGGAAAATGAGATACAAGCCGATGGTCCAACAATTCCTGAACTTGTTTTTGCCTTTCCATCTGGGCCTTCTTAAGCATATCAAGCAGCACCTGACGACCACGTAATTTACGGATTCCCCTCCGTGTATGCTCAGGTTGGTTTTGGCCCTCTCGCTGATAAACAAGAAATGCATCCCGAACACATTCAATATGGGTACCAGTTTCAGAAGATTGTTCTTCCCTATTTTCCGCAGAAGAAACTCCTCTCTGTTGGCTACTCATATGGACCCACTCCCTTATGACAGTCACCCTTTCCTGCTCAGTTTCCCCGACACATCCTCCTCTTAAACCATTATTTCCTTGGGAATTATTTGATGCATGATCCCTCGAACCACTATTCATCCATTCCCTGAATATTTGTCTCACTCTTTCCCTTTCAACTTGTCCAAAATCAGAGGAGTTCTCGGGGCTAGAATTGTTTAATTCTTCCTGTTCATCATGGAACTCATTCTGACTTTGTGACCAGGTTTCAGAATCGTTCTCAACCAATACAGAATCCTCTAGCATGTGTCTTTCTGTCTGGTTGCTAATATCTTCCCTGTTTTCCTGTGAAGGGTCCACAACCAACACACCACTCCTTTGTTGAAGTAACACCTCCCCTGGTCTTCCTTGATCATGTCTCACCACCTGCTCATCTTCAATCTCTCGCCACATTTGCAAGACTGAAGATGACGACCGGACACCTCCCCTCCCTCCATCGCCTTGCCTCCCAGGTGATTGAGAACGGGACTCCCTTAGAAAAGTAGATTCCAGCACAGTCACATTATGCACACCAGCAACAGCCATTTCTAATTTACTTTCACAACAACCACTTTTTACAGATCTTTCAACCCATCCCACTCAAATGCACTCAAATAGAACGAACTCAGAATTAGCCCTTACATTTCCCACTTTTGCCCTCCCTGCCATCATCATCCTCAGTATTAGCCTCGTCAAGAAAAATAACTACAAACTCTGAATTTCGCAAAATTTGCAATTGAAAGGAATTACTGCTAACTCTACCTTACCCTGCAAAAAACAAGATAATACTAATAACAGTTAAGGATTACAAAAGTTAGTCAATTTATTCAATTTTTAATCTCTAAAAATAGCTTCTGGATAATAAAACAATAAAAAAGAGTTCCATAGAGGCTAGATAAATGTCTACGCCGAGCTAAAATTCTCAAAGAATGAGAATCTCAAAATTTTCATCAAAAGCAAAACAGCACCGCAGATCATTCAATTCTACGATGGTTAAAAGAGCAAAAGAGAAATAGTAATGTGATTCCACGCATTACAGGAAAACTGAGGGCGAACATTTGACTTAAGACTATTGGAAGAAAATTCAACACTGCAGTGCGAAACTGAGTGTGAAACATACATGGAAAAGAAACGTACCAGTGAAGCTCTCTCTGCCTTTGCTTTCTGAGTAAAGAAAAAGTAACCTATTATCAGAATAAAAATCACAGAGAAAGAAAAAGAGAGACACAGTAGAGAGTGAGACAGAGGGAAGAGCTGCGAGTTTAGAAACGACTCATAAATGTCGACATGTCAGCGTCCGCCTTCAAATTTTCTTTTGTTTTAAAAAAGCAGCTATCACACGTGGCGCTTTCTTCTTCGTTCCGGGCAATTGACGAAACGTTCCAAATCTTAAATCGAACGTGAAGTTTGGTGGAAGCCAAATCAACGCAACTTAAACCAAGTTGTTTTGGTATGTTTTTGTCTTTTTACTCCACCCAACACAAACATCTTACAACAGTGAAAATCGTGTTTCAACTCTCAATATAGTTCTTTATTTCTATGCATGGGATTTAGATGTACAATTCCAGAGACTGTGTTTATATTTTCTTTCTACTAATAAAACTTTAAGAGAATAAGATATCCTTTTTATGGTTAAAATGTCACAAATTTGAGTAACTACTTACGCGGCTACTACTGTACATGTAAATAATTCATCGCGGTCCACTATTTTTTTCTCTCTCTCACAAATATCCTCTTGATAGCTTCTCATCATACGGTCACGCTTACGTTTGCTTATATGATATCTTCAATTAATTATGGTTATGATTTATGACTTATGAGCATTCAATTATTACCCTAACCCCAGGTGAAATAAAGTTAGGAACCACAGTGGGGACTATCAATAGACTACAAATTTCAGGTGTAAATAAAGTTGTGCATGCGGATTAAGAGGAAAAGCTAATTAATCAACGGTAACAAATTATTTTGAATCATGAAGAGAGCTAGACGTGAATACTTCATTAGATATTGCTGAAATCATGTGGTCATTCTTTCGAAAAATTATTACATGATTAATATATATTTATTTATTAATATAATTTATAAAATTAATTAATTAATTATATATTTCATGTTCATTAATCGAAAGTATAAATAATATGATAGTGTACTATCATCTAATAATTTTTTTCCTTTTTTTAAAGAAGTATTTGGCTGCAATTCTTCAGCTAGATCTCTCTTTATTATGTGGAGCATAACTGCAAAAGGAGGCAAGTTAATGATCACAGGGAGTAGTTACAGCTTAGTACGTAAATGCCATTCTCTCCACCACCGTCCATTCCAACTATATTTATTTTTCTTGAAAAGCTAAGAATATATTCATTAGAAGAAACAAAATCTTTCTTAGGATACATACTAATTACAAGCTCCTCGTTATGACGGAGCATATCATGACATATCCATCTATCTCATATTTCTAGGATTAACATACCAATCGGAGAAGACACACTCCCTATTAAAACCAATGGAATATGATAGTCATCTTTACGAGATTGCCTTTATATACATCAAAATGAAAATGTCAACAGAATCCATCGGTATGTTATAAAAATAATCTGATTTCTAGTGATCCAAATACCCCAACACCCAACAAGCCAGAACACATATCTACACTTCTTCTTTCACTTACCAACCACCCATGCTGATGACGAAAGGAACAGTTGATACAAATGATTTCTTTTCTCAATGACACTGTTACAAAAGACACACAATGCATTCTGACCTGGGATGACAACACCTCTCTTCAAGAGATTATCAGTGGTTAGTAATCTATCTAGCAATAATCTCCATGAAAAAACAATCACCTTGGATGGCAGACTATCTTTCCACATTCATCTCAGATCTCTGGCTTCCACCTTAATTAGTCTGGGTGAGGTCTGTTGAGAACGCAGAACCGAATAAGCCTCCGCCACTGTGAAGCCCCCATCTCTACTAGACGACCAGCTCCATCTATCGAACCTGTATTCCACAATTACCACTGGTTGCACCATGCTTTGTAAAAGACTAAGCTGATCTTGTTCCCATACAAATAACTCCCTTCTCCATACCCATATCCACCCTCCTGATACTCCCTTTTTGTCATTAACAGTGGTGTCTTTATCTACCGCTAGCCATTTCAACTATATGTTGCGGACTTGGTCTCACCTAGCTATCACCATTTATAGCTTACACTTACATTTCTAAATAAATATACGTACAAATAACTTTTGTATGAGGAGTTCCATTAAATGTACGTACCTAAGAGTTGTTTTAGATTTGTTATCTCATATATATATATGGATACATTTTATACGATAAAACAATTTTATTATGCGTAGAGACATGTATAATGATAAAAAAAAAAGAACAACATTTTATAAGTTACAAATGAACCCTCTGCCTCTGGTAGAGAAGGTATAATGGTCATGACTCATGATGATGTTCACAAAAGGCTGCATAGAACACTTGAACGCTTTTGTGAATGCAGATCTCATCACTTTACATTGGTCATTTAATTAGTCAATTTTAAGTTCCTAAAATCCGTGGATAGATTCGGATGTGTTAATTTAGTATTAACTAGTTGAAGAAACACTTATATAAACATAGGTGCTAAACATGTCTACCAAAAGGTGCTTCAGCGTAATGATCAGCTTGCTTTGTATATGACATATAACATGTACACAGCAGATTCTTCTTAGAAATTAAGGAAATTTTGAAAACTGCCCCTCTCCCCCAATAAAAAAGACCACGACCCCTTTTAATAAATTAAGGTCCCTTGTCTGTCCTGTCCCCACCTTTCTGCCCCTCATACATGAACATCATTGTATTTGTTAATTGACAAATTTCCGAACACATTGCATGCATGCTCCGAAAGACGCGGGAATACCCATGTTCCTCTGTCTTCATGTTTCACTATCAATCACAACTCAAATGTAATATATAGCTAGCTTGATAGCTTTAAGTTTGTTTTTAGGTTTTGAAAATATTCTTCAAAATTGTTTTAAAATTTTGTTTTGAAAAAAAAAATTGTTTAATAAATGTTAATTAAGAACTATGTTGAAGATATAAAAATAAAAAAAATTATTTATATTTATCAAAATTTTATTAATAAAAAATATAAAAAAATATTTTTTTATTGTATTTTGAGTTTTTAAAATAAAAATTAAAAATTAAATTTACTTATAATTGTTTCTGTTTTTTATCTTTTAAAAACTAAAAAAAAATAGAATTATTTTCAGAAATTATTTTAAAAAAACAGTAATCAAGAATTATTTTAAAAAACTGTTTTAAATGCTAAAATACTTGAAACAGTTTTATAAAACTGTTGTAAAACAAACACATATATACTCACATAATTATTTCTTTACAAGAAACTCAACTTTAAATAATATATCATTATTAATTTTTTGAAATTCGATATGCATATGGATGATCTAGCTTTAGAAAAATTATTGATAAATCATGTGCACAATTGATCAATAACAAACTAATATAAATGCAAACTATTAGTGAAAATTGGATCTACTAAAAGAGTTAATATCTCATAAAGTAATGAATTACAAATTATTTTTAATTATAGCATATGTGTGTATATATATTAAATATCACCAAAAAATGTCTATATATTAATATATTTAATGTTTGATATATATAAAAATGAAACATGGATGTTTCCTCAAAAATACAATAAAAATAAAACAAGTCTGCAATTAACTACTAGTAATGTAGTAAAAGAAAGTGGACATTTATTTTCTGGCTTGGAGTTTTGCCTTTATGCTAACTAGCTAGTAATGACAGTCAATTAATTCTTAGGCAAGATTATAAAAGATAAATGTTTGAAGAATGAGAATGGTAAGCAGTATTTTTAGGTGTTGTTTAAGAAGTTAAAAGTAGAGTAAGAAGTATTAAAGCATATATACATATATATATATATATACAGTGAGATAGGAAAGGTTGTTTGTTTGAGTGGTATTGGTTGTTATGTAGTAGACATGAAATGGTGGAATGGTAGCGCGAAGATAAATGATTGAAGAAAGGATGGGTATGGTGTCCTGAATGAGTCACAGCAATAACATGCCAAAATTGATATATTTTGGGTATGATCTGGAATCTGGATGTGAAATGATGTAGGCCACAACCACCTCCACTGCCCCAGGTTACCCATATGCTTCTGCTTCAAACTTTAAGTTAGTGTCTAACGTCACATTCCTCTTCTGTTTTACAATTTTCTTTCCATATTTTTCACTAATTAGTGCACCACATATTATATTAATTTATCTTACTTTTCGTCTTTCCACCTCTAAACTAAACTTTTTATATAAAACCATTTCCAAATTTAAGGACATATCCAGAAAATTAAAAGGGAAGCAAAAAAATTAAACAAATTCTGACATACACACACTGTTTTTTCCCCCCTTTCTTTCTTTTTTTTATCTATACATACAAGCTATACGTTTTTTTATAAATTTACATAAAATGAAAAATACTAGGTATCATTATTATCAAACAATTAATTATGACCAAAGTGTAATAAATTATTTATTATTTTATCATAAGAAAAAATAAATAACATTTTTATAGTCGATCATTAATCCGAGAAACAAATTGTCTTAATCAATGATAAAGTGATATGTTATTTAAAAAAACAATGCATTAAAAAATTCATTGTTAAGGTTCAAATTTAATAGAATAAGAAATAGTTAATTAAATTAATAAATTATTTTATAATTTAATAAAATTGGAGAGACCACAACCCTAACCTCCTATCCTTCCTGCATTTTTTTTAATTGATTTTTTTAAACATTTTAACAAAATCATGTATGTTTTTCTTTCTTCGTAAAAGTCCTCACAAAAATTTGTAAAAAATTTATATTTTTTCACTAACAAAAATTAATACATTTACAACTAATGTTTAACTTATAAAAACAAAGTCTCACAACTATCTGAAAAACAATAAAAGAATTAGAAGGATAAATTGTCTTTAAAAGTTAATGAGAATAAATAAAGATATATTGTTTTAATTACCTAAAGAATTGTAGTAACTTTCTCCTTTCTAAAATAGTACATTCGGTTGATTTCAAAGCAAGGGCACACAGAATCGGTTCAATGATCCACCACATTGGATGCATATATCTTAAGCCCCACGAAACAGTTTATAGCTTGGTCGGATAGATGCAGGGTATGCGTACTTATGTTGTCCTATTTATGCAGGGTATAGCATTAAAGCTAGATCATATAAAGTTTTGACTTTAATCTGTGGGATTGAATGAACGCATTCAGTTTGCATTAGAACTAATAAATTATTTTGATGTGAGAGTGATGGTGATCGACAAAAGGGGTTGCAACATAAACCGTGTTAAGAGATGTACTAGTCCAAAGGGTCATTTTCCTTGAGGTAATTAGTATAGCTTTGCTTGTGAGGCCTATTTCCTCTAATCATTACATTTTTTTGTTTTTGATGGCCCTCTCATCATTACTTCCAAGCTGATTAGAATTGAAAGGATTAGTTGTCACAGCTCAAGCCCCACCACCAACTACTCTTCAGTCTTCACCATTCACCCATACAAGCCACTAGGGTTTTCCATCTCTCTACTTTCTAAGACAGATTTATATGAGAACCTGTAACTAGATTTCAATTATATATGAAGATTTCTTTCAGTCATTGGAATATACATCTTGGATCACTATTTTTTGGGCTTTTTTCTTTCTGGAACTTCCATAATATATTGAAGGAAAAAATACTTTTGAGTAATCTGAATTAATTGCGGGGTGGAAAGGAGGTTCTTGCACTGGGGGGAGTGTGGCAGCATGAAGGGAATGGGAATTGCAGCCACACCAAGAGGAAAGTGTGGGTGGGACTAAAAATCCTTTTTTTTTTTTTTTTTAAACAAATCTGGATATTTTAATCAATCCAGATATTTTAAATGTTGTTTTTATTTTACAAATTTGAAATACCTATTCTGGAGCATTGCTAATTTTAATGAACCCAAAATTGTTAATTTGGATGTTATTTTTTTTCCAAATCTAGCTATTCCAGAACATCCCAAGTTAATTTTAATGAAAATTATAGTAATGTTTTCATAATCAATAAATCTGGAATAGGTGTTCTTGGTTGAGTTCGAAATAGCCAATAGGTATTCCAAAATAAGCTTAAGAATTGTGAACCCATATGGACTTCTCTAATACTCAAATTATTCATCTCGAATGACCTATCTAAACTTAATAAAAATTAAAATGGCATGCACCTTTGGAACCAACAATCCAAGTCAACAGTCCAAAACAAGCTATTCTGGTACGGGGTTTATTATGCCTGAGGATATTTTGTACTATATTTATTGTATATTGGAGTGCAGATCCCCACTATTTGTCAAGCAGTACATGAAATCAAACCCAATTTTTTGTAAGTGTTTTCTTTTAACACCTCCGTAATTGTTATTTGCAACCCATTCAATTAATATATTTTAAAATTTTGAAAACACCTTTTTCATCTTTTAACCTAAAATCCCATAAATTTTACTCATATCTAAGCCACAACTCTTTTTTTTCTTTTCTATTATCTCTTTTCTTCCTAATATGCTTCATTGTATCACCTCTTCAAACATCTCTTTACGGTGACAGATAATCTCTTGACAATATTCCAACCATCATTTATAATCTTTCTTTTACAATACATCTCGAATCAATATTTTATCTTAACTTTATTTGTTATTCTAGATTATTTGATACAAACTTTATTCTCTACGAAACTTCTAAATTAATTAATCTAAAATTTAATTTTAACTTTATGAGAGCATAATTTAAAAATTATTTTGGCATGTTCCAAATCCAAAATTAAATATTCTATTATTTTTCCAATTAATAGATCTAGAACACATAAAAACATAAATATTGAATCAACTAATCTGAAAATTATAATTAATATTTAAGATCAATTGATAAAAAATTATCTTTTTATATGTTGTAGATCAACAAGAATATAAAGGTATTGAGATTCGGATTGTTTCCAGAACATTTACATATTAACAAAAACAAATTTTAAATATATGTGATAAAATGGGTATTTTTTGGAAAAAATAAAATAAAAGGAGGTAGTTTAAGTATTAACACTTTACGGAGATTTATTTAGTGCATGATCGTTGTCGAATTGATTCTGAAATTATATGATTTATATTTAGATATTTTTATTATAAAATAATTTAACAATAAAATGTAGTATAAATTTCTTAATTTAATGCAGAAATTATTTCATCTAACTTTAATCCAAAATTAATTTTAAAGTCGTGATCTATCTTAAATTGTTTTTTTAATGTTAAACTAAATATATCAAAATTTATTTTCATTCCACGATTAATTGTTTAACATAAAAAAAAAAATACGCACTTAACAATTGCCAAATTTAGATGAGTCTATTTCACATAACCGGCATTTAAAAATGACGCTCGGGCTTTGCTATTTGCACCTTCATTGGCGTCTTACATTTCCAATTGCTTCTTAGACCCTTCAATAAAAATTTTATATAAATCACCCTTTTAAAATTTATTAATTTTAATTCTAAATATATTTAAAAATAATTTTTTAATGAAAAATTAAAAATTACTAATTTGAATTATCTTATATTAATGTGTCAATAGGTTACTCTTAATGTTTTTGGTCATGTGAGAAAGAAAAAACATGTAACATAGGCTCCCAATAGTCCAATACCATCTCCCATTTCGTATTGGTCGTGTCAAAAACTCCATTTTTATTTTTTCATGGACCGAGTGAAAGGGCGACTAACAAAAAGAAGTTACTTAATAGAGCGAGTATGTAGAATAAGTGCTATCTCATTCTCAATGGGTGTGAGATGAGATTGATCAAGCAATCACGAAAGTGATATGGGATTCCAATAAAAACTATTGGGTTAATTAGGATATTTAAACTCAACCAAGGAATAAGGTTGACCTGGGTATTCGTACAGCTAGAGAAGTACAATGCTTGATAAACACATGTGGTTTATGTTACATGATACTAACAAATTGTGGGTTTTGTTACTGTCTGCAAAACAGATCATTATAGACTTGGGCATCTTTGAAGAAAACAGTTACAGTCCTGGATCAAGCTTTTAAATATCCCATAGGCAAAAGGAATGTCTTGCTTTGGTTTGACCAAATGAATGACGTAGATCCTCAAGAGCTCAAGATATGTATATTCCTACATGGTTGCAGCAAGAGATTACAAGCCTATTCTTGAACGAGCATACTGAAAGATATGTTGATCTAGGATTATTCAGTTAATGGGGTTTTACTGCTAAGGTCACATTCCCATTAACCTCCTTACAAGAAAAGGGTCTTGTTCGTGGCAACTACATTTACGGGCAACTGTTTTTTTAACTAATTTATTCTAGGCAAACCTTTCTGCCAATATTGAATTTGATCATGAACAATATCAATATTCATAATTCAACACATTATTATTATTCTATCTACGTTCATTTTTTTATTTTTATATCAATAAATCAGATTTTAAATTATAAATTTCCTATTAATATATATTATTTGTTTTCTGTTATCGCAATATATTGTGATTTTCTAATTTATTTATTATTTATTTCTTAAATCTTTATTTGTTAATATAAATTTATATTAAAGGTAGCTAATATATTTATATTTGAATATAATGTTTCCAAATTTATGTATTATTATTTTATTAAAAATTTAAAACTAAATATTCAGTATAAATAAATAAGGTAATTCACTACAAGAAAATTGACCTTTACCCACACACATAATTAAGTGTAGTAAAACTAAAAAAAAAAAAATAAATTACTTACAAAAGTTTAGTGTAGGTAAAACTTTTACAATATTCTAATAAATATAATTGGATGTTGATACTTGAAAAATATAAAAAGACTTCTACTATTTATGTTAAATATTTAAGAATGAAAAATATAATTTAGCAATCTAACTAATTTTATATTTTTATTAATATTTTGTTTTCATATTTTTTACTAAAATACATATAAATAAAATTATTACTTATAAAAATCACATATAATTATATTTTATATATATTATTAAAAAAATTTAATAATATTTGTTATATAATTATTCTCCGTTATTTATTTTATAATGTTAAATAATAATAGATTAAAAATATATGTAGCATTCACTTAAAAAAAAATTTCAAATTTATTAACTATGTGTTTAAATCGTAGAGTTAAGAAGAGAAGAGAAAAGTAATTTTAAAAAAGCCTTTGCAATTTTTTTAATTTTGTAACTTTGAACTTAGGATTTCTCATCTTGCACTACTCGTGGTTCTTTCACACCACAATCTCACGGTATTCTCACTCAATTCAATTACATTGCAACCTCGCGATCTTTTGGTTAATCTCTCTCATGCGATATTATTTTGTCTTTCTCACTGATCATTTTCTCTTTAATTTATTTCTCTCCTCTTATTTGATTTGGAATGAAATAGTGAAGTTCTTGTTATTTCTGTTATAATGTGTTATTCCTCTTCCTTAATTTGTTATTGGAACGAACTTTGATTAAATGTTAGAAGGAGAAATATTTTGAGACACTGTAAAAGTGCAATTATTGTTATTAGAAAAAAAGTGTAATTATTGTTATTAGAAATAGCCTAGAGTCTGAGAATAATTAGTCTTGTGGATCTTTTATGCTTAACGCATTATAAATATAATTGATTTAGAGTTGGCTCAAGAACAAGACCCTCATGTTCATTAAGTACTCATGTTCATTAAGTATTTTTATGAGATGTTATTAATATTTAAAGTTTGATCCTCCTGGACTGGTGAGTGTTGAAGTTAAATTATATTAGCCTTTTGTTTCTAACGGTAGTCATGTTTCAAACACTCTTGACAAATAAATAATGGGTGATGACTTTGATTGAATATAATTTCCAATCTTATCATGAATGCCTTAATATATCAAAACATTCTTGTTACAAAAAAGTGATATTCTATTCTTAAGAAGGCAGTAGAAAACATTATATTTTACTAGTAAAAACTCACGCGTTTTCGCGTTTATATATTTTATTATGTTTAACAAATTTATCTTGTTAACAAAATTAATAAATAGATAAAAAATTTATCATGTAATATTATTTTGTTTAAATTATCAATATTAAAAATAGATAATTAAAGAATTGATACGAATTGTGGAAGGAGATGAGAGAAAATGAAAGAAAAGTGTAGAGAGAGAAAAAGAAGATCAGAGATGAAAAAAAAAACAAGAAAGAAGTTACACAAAATATCGTGTTTAATAGTTAATTTATGTAATAAAAATTGAAAATATGACCTTATTTTACTATTATACATAACTTTTGTTTATCTAATGTGTGGTGAAAAGTAGTTTTTTTTTAAAAGAAATCAACGCCAAATTTTTTTGTTAAATGAAATTAAAATATATGAGACGGTTTTTATTTAGTTTTTCTATTAAAATGGTTAGTTTTTATAAGGATAATAAGAAAAAAAGTTATTTTCTTTATATATAAATATAGATATATAGGTATAGATAAAACCTTTTTATAAAAAGTTTAGTAATTCAACAACAATTCCATCATTTGCAGGTTCATAGACTTGGAGTTGGGCTTTTTTCCGTACAAAGTGTTTTTTCAATAAAAAATTCCTAAAATGAGATACATTTGTGAAATAATTCTGAAATAGTATAATTTGGCCCAACCCGGGTTGGTAGAGAATCTTGAAACTCGCCATGAGTTGGCAATTTGAGGAAGAATCTTGAAATACGCCAACCTGACTGGCGGTTTGTAACTAGCAGATTCCCTCAACACGCCAACTAACATGGCAAGTTGGAACTCAAAGATTCCCCCAACACACCAACTAACATGGCGGGTTGGAACCCCATCTCAGTTGGCATTATGTATGATTTTTCACTATTCATGCACGTTAACAACAAGATAGTATAAATGATAAAGAAAAAAAGAGTAAAAATAGTAAAATGATAAAGAAAAATAAATGTAGAGAATGAAAGGTTAGCATTAATTAATAATATTAAAAAATAGTAAAATTATATATGGGTAACAGAATTAAATAGTATATAAAATTTTAAATATAAATATATAGTTTGAGAAAAAGTAAAGAGGTTGGTACCAAAAAAGGAAAAAGAAGTTATTAATAAAAATGAGGAAAATGAGATGTTTTGTTAAAAAATAGAAAAATGATAAAGAAGGAAAATAAAAATGTTTTTGGTTGATTAAAAGTTTTGAATTATTAATTTAAGTGTAAAGAGGATATTTTGTTAAAAAATAGAAAAATGATATAAAAGAAAAATAAAAAGTTTATGGTTTACAATATTACAAAATGGTGAAATGATATATTTAATTTAATAAAATAAAAAGAGATGAATGATAGTTTTTAATAATCTTCATTATTGGTTTTTAATAAAAATTAGGAAAATGAGATGTGTGGTTGATAAAAATCTGTCAATTATTAATTTAAGAAAAAAGAGAGTATTTTGTTAAAAAATAGAAAAATGATAAAATAGAAAATTAAAGTTTATGGTTTACCAAATAATTACGTAAGTAAATAATATTAATAAATACTGAAATGAAATATGGTTAACAGATGGTAACTGATAAATTAAAAAGTTTGTAAAAATAATTATTAGTAATATGGTGTATTTTGTGTGCAGGTAAAAGTTCGGATAGAAGATAATTTGTAAAAAGTAGTTTATTTGTTATTATGAATAAATTTGACTATACGATGATACTGAATGTATTTAATAAATGGAATGTAAATATAGTAAAATTAAGTTGTTAGTTGGAAATGAAACAAATGTTTATATTAAAATTTGGAATACAGGACAAGGAGTTCGGAGTTTAGGGTTCGCATTTGGATAATGGTTTCTTCTATGATCAGGTTGTTTACAAATTGAACATGTAAGTGTAGCTCGGGGTTGTGACACTCAAATCCATTTCGTTTCTAATTCAGGTTGATTTAGGACGACCCGATCCTCTAAGAACGCTGAATTTGGCACAATGAATGGTCCGCTTCTTGGAGGCATTGTCTATGCATTTCCTAATGGATTCCACTATGTGGAATAAGTTTGTATTATGTTTTGCAGAGAGTAGACCCTATCAAAAAATTGATAGTGGTTGATATTGACGTGAACGCATGCTGCTATGACGTGAGAGCAAGGGTAATGGTATGCTTGGAAAGTTCCGCACTCACAATAATGTTTATCAAGCAACACAACCCATGTTTGACCTCCTTTTTGTGTGGCATGACAAAATGTTTCAGTGACTTCGAACTTTTTGTTCCTTGTGTCATACCTTTTTACCGTGTGCATTGATGTAGCGACTTCGTTTTCTTCCATGACATCCATTAATTTTTTGCAGTAACGCCTGTCTTATGTTAATGTGCAGTCGCTTCCGCAGCTCTTTTAACAAAGTATTCAACTAACCTGTCGTGAGTAGATTTTACAAGAGCAGTTACAGGTATATTTCGTGAGCCTCGAAACACTTTGTTAACTGTTTCAGATAGGTTAGTGGTCATGTGACCAAATCTTTGCCCTCCTGCATGTGTCATGCTCCACTTGCTAACTTCAATACGATCAATCCATTCCCTTATTTGTGGGCTACTATCTCTAAAAATTGTCAATTTCTTGTCAAACTTAGCTGCACATTTTTCGTAGCTTGATAACAAAGTGGTGGTATAGGGTTTAAAATTGAGTTAAAAAATTAATGAATATGTTGAATAAAATAGCAATGTGAGTTAATGACATATTTTAATTTGCCCATTATGATCAAATCTTGTTTCAGCTTGGTGTTGTTGAACTTGTGATTGAAGTTGCTTGCTATGTGACGGATGCAGAAGACATGATGAGCACGCGGTGGTGTCCACATATGTGAGACCTGCACTGCACCTAGGATGCTTTTATGTCGATCTGAGATGAGACACAACCCACTTCTTTGAGTAAGATGTTCCCGAATTTTGCCCAAAAACTACGTCCAATTACTCAATGTTTCACCATCAACTATGGCAAACGCAATTGGAAGTATTGAACTGTTTCCATCCTGCGTTGTTGCAATTAACAGTGTCCCCTTGTAGTTGTCATACAAGAATGTCTCGTCTATTTGTATGATGGGTTTGCACGAGTTAAATGCGTGAACAACAGGTTTGAAGGTTCAGAAGACACGATCAAATTGTCTCAGTCTTTCTTTGACGACATCATCGATCATAAACTTCATCGTCTCAAGTTGATAGGCTGACCCAGGACATTTCGTTACCATCCAATCCAACCACCTGTGCAACGTGTCGTAAGATTCTTCCCAGTCACCGAATACTTTAGCCATAGCTTTTTGTTTACCCAACCAGGAAGGTGTGTGCGATAAGTCACTTTGAATTCTTTCTATGATCATTGAGATCGCAACACACGGGTCAGATTTTACCATACCTATTATGTATGACAAAAGAATAAGTTATTCATTGGTTATGTCAGCAAAAAATTACAATATAATGCATTGTGATAAACTTTAGTATATAAGTACCTAAAATATAGCTGGCGATAATATCTGACGTTAGTTTTCAGTGATCTTGTGTAAAATTTGCATTTACACAATTATGTGAACCCCCCTCATTTTGTGACTGTCCATTTGTGTGTTCGTTGCGACAGTGTCGCTCTCATCCGCCATGGACATCCGGTTGACTTGTTGGGACACCGGATGGAAAATATTGTTAGCCGCGTCTCAACTATTTCGTAAGTATGATGTATCCGTAAGCAATGTTGAGAAACAACCAACTTTACTTCATCCTTCGATTCAAACTCCAACCCCTTAAATAACTCTTGTCTGTATTCTCATTCGTAAGACCCCGCAACAGGTGCCAAGTCTGTTTCTTGATCTGGATGTGCTCAGTTAATGTTACTGTAGTGTGGGAAAGGTAACAAAACTTGGGCGCCTTGTAACAAATATACAATCCGAAATCATCAGACTTCCGAAACAAATATGCATAAGTTATGTGAATGAAGGAGACAAACAATATTTGTATACCTGTTATAGGAAATCTAACACGATGTTGTTGTCCATGATGACTGGTTTGCACCTCATCATCTGTATCTGATGCTGATGTTGGAAGTGTTCTGTTATCCTCACCTCCATGGTCTTCATCAAAGCTAAACTCGTGTTGTTCGTGAACAACAATGTCTAAACGGTGTTCGTCATTGGCCAAATTAGTAATGTCTTATTGTGTTATCGCAGCGTGCCTTTCACCACGACTACTGCTAG
This sequence comes from Psophocarpus tetragonolobus, assembly GCA_037954015.1. Taxonomy (NCBI): domain Eukaryota; kingdom Viridiplantae; phylum Streptophyta; class Magnoliopsida; order Fabales; family Fabaceae; genus Psophocarpus; species Psophocarpus tetragonolobus. Next base: position 91,092,565 of record CM075690.1, read on the forward strand.
GAAGTGAACGATATTTGGAATTCAATGTGTCCTATATTGGCATGGACCCTTCAAACTGATAATCTATTTGCTCCTGCGCATAGGCAATATTATCACATTGTTTAATGTCAATGTATAATTCTACCATCCGTGTTGCGCTAGTAGCGGATAAGTTGATCATCATTCGAAAACCACCGTCACCTGATACCTGTAACGCAATAAAATACCTTGGGTTTTCATAAACAATATAATTACATATAATTTTACTAACAATTTGATAATATGCGAGATGTAACATTGAATGAATCTGTGCGACAAATTCATTAAAATTTATGTTAGTCGAAAACTGCATGCCGACCTTAGAACCACTGAAGGCAACTCCTTCTGGGCCCATACTAACTTCACCATTGTAGTAAATAATTGCAAAAAGAGTATCCATAATAGCAATTTGTGAAACAATTTCGTATTTGATTTAGTAAAAGATGGAAAACGATCTAATTTTGCTATAGTGGAAATGCAAATCTAATTGATATATATAGGGAAAGTGGTGGAAAAAATCGGTGGTTAAAGAAGGGCCGGTAGGGTGAATTATTGAGCGAAATTATGTTCACACGTGGAGCCCAATTCGCCATCTGAATTGGCGAATTGGACTGACATGTCAGCCCTGTAGCTCCAATCTCCCACATGTGAACAGTAATTTTGCTCAATAATTCACTCACGGACCCTTCTTTAAATACCCCACCCATTCAATAATTTTGCTCAATAATTCACCCACCTACCCTTCTTTGAATACCCCACCCATTCAGACTCCTCAGCATGGGTACAAAAAATTAAAGTAAGCATTTCACTGTCACTATTTTTAATTGCAAAAAACGGTATAATGGTGACCAAGACTATATGGGTATTCAAATGTACTTTTTCAAATTATACCATTCATCAAATGTACTATTTCAAGTTACGAAAGTAACTTGATATTCGTACATTGCAGATCACCAGTGGTAGCAGAATAATACTTATTTTTCTGTTCACCACTTGGGCTGTGTTATTTGTTTTTGTTTTTTTCCTAGTTTTGGTTCTTCTTTCTCTGTGTTTTTATTGGTTACAGTTTGGTTTGTTTCATGTTTTCTTATTTTTTGTTCTGTTGTTGTCCCATTATCGCTTTCTTTTCTAACCACAAAAGTTGGTCAGATTAGTGCCTTGAAGCCGGAATGGTGCAGTCCAGGTTCTCCTAGTTTTCCTTGTGTTTAGGTTTCATTTTGCTTTTCTATGTTGTAAAGGATATTTACTTCATCCGTTGGTGTGTCTTTAGTTTTAGTATTGTCCCATGTTCTCCCTTTTCTAACAGCAAAAGGTGCGCAATTGTGTCTTTTCAATGCATCTTTGTCCAACCCAACTCCTCCAACTTTTCTTTCCCTTGCATCAGTTATTTTCCACGTTTTTTATGTTCGGTAGGGAACCAACTACGTCGGTAGTGTACGGTGTGTTACGATTTTTGTTTTACAGTACTTTTGTCTTCAATAATGTTATGACAGAAGAACACTCAATGATGCAACCGTATCAATGTGAATTGGAAGACAATGAATGTGATATTTACGGTCAGTGTGACAAGCTAAGTGTATACGGATCAAGTGTAATTTCGAAATTGTAACAAGTTAAAAAAAGTGATACACCATTGTCATTAAATAATATATAGACATTTTATTGCATTTACAAATGTATACTTTGTGTTTATCATTAAACAAAAAATATGAATGTTTTTCTATCATTTAACAATTGTTAAAATTAAAAAAAAATTAAAGGTTGAAGGGGTTGTTCAAATCGACGCCATCAGACTGCGGGTTTTATTGTGACAAACTCCCGCCCTGATACTTATCGGGATTATCTTGTGTCGAAGTTCCTCCATGAAACATGGGAGCACCAGGGAAAAGTTGACCGTACCCCATGCTTTGATCAAACTGGGATGGCACCCCATACGGGAAGGGCGCTTGGGCATATGAAGATTGTGGAGCATTAAAGTAACATGCTTGCTGTTGTGGCATATAAAATTGCATAGATGCATCAGCTAGCACGATACTTTGTTGTTGGGACGGGTATGTATGTTTGTGTAATCACCAAATGGTTATGTTGGTGTGGCGTAGAATATACCCTGACTTGGTTCATATATCGTTCCAGGAAGGTTTACGTCATCATGTTGCACATGGCGCCTTCGCCTTTAAAGACCCATTCCTTCGACCGAACCGACATCGATATCACCAAGTTGAGACTGTTGTGGATATTGTGGATACCAGTCAGGTGCAGCTTCAAAAGGTGCCATAAATGCATCTGTTTGCCCAAATGCGTGCAGACTACTCCCCAGGTCATCTCTTATGTTTGTCATGGAGGGTTTGTCACCCCGATTGTCCATTGCAACATTGTGGTAGGCGCGTTTGATGACATCAACTTGAAAGGATAACAATAGTTGCAAGCATTATATGGTATCATAACAATAATTACGTAAGTAGTAAAACAGAGACAAATCCACATTGAAAATTACCCCGTATGACCCATGAACAAGCGTGTATGCTTTCGGTACCACAACATGTACTCACTGTTCTTCGACAAATATGGGTTGTTTATAGACAGAGTGATGTACACATTGTTGAACCGATCATTCCATGCGGCCAGTAACAAGACATGTCTATCTAACCAATTTACACCTTCTTTATTGCGTAAGCTGAGGTCGTATAGTCTATTGTCTTGGAGTGGAGGATGGGGTATAAGCTGAACCATCTCAAATTGACGCATTACCCTTTCCGGTTGATGCCACTCCACAATGTGAAAACAAATCATTGGAACTACAGACCTTCATAGCTCACTCGTCAGTAATAGGTGTAGAGGAACAATGGTTAGATATTGTTCATACGATGTCCACAAAATCTGCAACAACAAAAATTCCTATTTAAACATAGAAAATGTTGTACTGATGTAACATGGTAATAAAATTATCTTACATCTATTTTTTTCATGTTATCAAACATCTCTCGATATGTACAGATATCCCAATTATGACCTCGATAGTTAATTGTTGCCCCACCTTCCCAACTGTCAAAAAATTTAACCAATAAATATCAGAATGTATGTACGCATAGTTATTGAAAAATAACAACAACAAATTGATAACAATGACAAACCTTGCTCCCAGCGGTAATCCGTGGATTAGGGTGGGTCTTTCAATGGGAGCAATGTACGGAAATCACTCCCATGCCCACAGTTGGAGTAAAATACAACCTTCGGCAATGTCCTGTGTTTTATAGTTCGTCGCCTTGAACAACTCGCAGTACAGATTGCTTAGCAGTGGTGACCCCCAACTGTACGTCGCACACTCATTCAAGTCTCGTACAAATTGAAGGTACTTTAGGTGAAGACTATTCCCCAACCGATCAGGAAAAAGTAATCCTCCAATGAAACGAAATATTACGCCTTTGCATTAATCTCTAACTGTTGGGGAAACAAATTTATGTTCTAAAGGTCGAACATTCAACCAACTTGTTCTTAATAGGTTCCCTCTGATATTGGTCTCAGGAGGACGACGACCGAAGATAGCCTCAACTTCTGCATGTCAATTGGGTCGCCCAGCCATGCCAAACACAGGCAACCCATCAACTTTAAGGCCAAGCAACATAGCCACATCTTGGAGAGTGATAGTGCACTCACCAACAGGCATGTGGAATGTGTGTGTCTCAAGTTTCCATCGCTCGACCAAAGCTGAGATCAACGAATGGTTAAGTTGAAAAAAATTGAGCTTCACAACGTCGCCAAAGCCAGCTATTTCCAAGAACGGCTAAAGATGAGGAAGATGCCTTATTGTTTGCATCTGTAGCGTCTTCCTGACACGCAGGACACAATCGTCCTCACCGTTCCAAATATTTTCAGACACATGCATCGATTGCATGGTCAACAAGGAAGGATCTCTTGGGCCTGAATGAACAGTTCGACCTTTTGCCATTGTTTTTACTAACCTGAATACACAAATTACCAATTTGCAACAACAAAAACACCAATTCTTTTACCACAAATGCCAACTCCTTAACAAATATACTTATATTTCAAGCATATATATTAAAAACATTAAATTTGTAGGCTAAAAATATTCTGATGTAACATAAATGTAAACCCTAAAATAATCTTTCAGATTTTACATTTATATTACTTTTAAACCGTATTTAATGTGATATCTTATTATTATATACGTTATTATTTTTTACATTAAGCGATTTATATAATTTAAATAACCACAAATGGTAATTCGTTACAAATTGTACTTACTGTATATATATGATTTTATGACATATAAATAACCACAAATGCTAAATCTTAAAAAATATACATATATTTAAAGGCTACACACTAAAAAAAAATTGTAACAAAAATTGTAATGCAAAAAACTATTTTTTTATCACTACATAAATGTAAACCCTAAAAATTTTTTTAAACCGTAATCATTAAAAGTTTTTTCTCCGAAACATTATTCCTAAAAATTGTTATTATTACCATTAAATAATGTTCGCTTTACAAATATTCAAATGCAAAAAAGTAACAAAATTTATGTTAATAACTCATGTTTTAGTAACAAAATTTATATTTTTTTTACAAAAAAGTATAATCTTAATAACATTCTTTCTTACTCAATTTTTTCGCAAAACATACCTATCAATTAAATTATAAGCTAGAATAATATCAAAAACACCTACTTACCAAAAACTTCCTTAATAACAAAAAAATAATATAATCTTCTCTTCAGTATAATTTGTTTACAACATCTACTTATCAATCAGCAACAATAATATAATCTGAATAATCAAAATTATAATATATATTGAAAAATAAAAACTATAACATAATGGCACAAATAAACACTTACAAAGCTTTCCTTCTTTGCTAATTCTACGAAACGTTTTTCTTTTTTCCTTCTGACTCTTGCAACGATTACATGAGATGGCTAGGGTTTTAAATAGCCCAAACTGCTAATTAAGATGGCGGTTTGGTGCCACGTGGCATGCCCCCATTGGCTATACAAACGGCATTTTTAATGTGACTCAAACCCGTCATTCAACATGGCAGTTTTGCCAGATTGTGACACGTGTCACTTTCCCATTCAACCAGCCAAACGCTTGGGCGATTTTAAAGTCCCAACCCGCCATTCCAGCTGGCGGTTTCCTAACAAAATTATATCATATTTCCCAGAGCAAAAATACAAAGAGCTACAGCTAGATATCGGTCAGGCTCTGATACCACTAATGTCGGGAACCCTCACGCCTCCCCATACTTATAAAAGAAACCTTACGCATCTTGCCTTGAATCATTACTTTATCTTATATATGAATCTCTAGAAGCTTTTCTATGCCCCCATGGCTCTTTCACTTCACTTATTCATACATAAGATCTTTCATGATTTTCTGCAAGTACCATAAACAAATTTCTCTTATTCATAGGGGTACCGTAACGAGGGACCGTACAAAGTGGATCTTCGGATATGATTTCTCATATACAAGATCCTTTTCAGGCGAGTATAGAGTATACTTTCATATCATCTGCCTAGCATATAACTCTTTGTACCCTTACTCTGAAACTTACAACATAATTAAGGAGTTGAGAGTTTTCAGAGAAGAAAAGAAAAATTAGAACTGAAACATTGTTATTACTGAAGGCTTTTTGGTTCTCTACCAAGTTCCCTTCTGCGGAATACAAACTACCAAGTTCTCTCATATAGAAAACAGAGACACACTGACTAAGAAGTGGACAAACAACTGTCCGTTCTACTATTACACCCACTACAAATAAGATTCCGAAATAATTACAACCAAACAAACTATCACCCCAGATGAGTCATCTTATTTGGAGGAATCTACTTTTCATAAAGTAACTGACAGATAAGACTAAAAGGACAATGATTATACAACCAACAAAGAAAATAAAGTTGCACGCCTGACACATCTTGACAACTGTTTCTGTCACGCTGCAAGCTTTATTAAACACGCCTATGTACATCCAGAGTTGTCCTTATCTACTAGTCTCTTCTGCTTCTCAGAATAGGCTCGTGACTAAGAGATAAATTTGGATTTGAGTCATCTGAGTCATAATTGAACCTGATATGACTTTCTCTATCAGATTCTTCCTTATCTTCTTGCATTATGACCTGTCCTCCATGGCCATAAGAAATATCTTTTTTCACTGCACAAACTTTTCGTACATTATATGGTGGACTGACTTGTCGTGCTTTGCAATAATATCTTTGATTGTCTGGAGAGCAAATAATGTCCATGTATCCTACTTTAACACATGTAGAATTATATTCTACCAGATATTTACTTTTACCATTAAGCCTACGTAATTCAATAATAAGCTCACTTAAGTAAAAAGGTGGTTCATCTTCTTGGATGAAGAGATGCTTGTTAGGAAATGTAGCCCAGATCTTGACATGTGTCCCCATCAACCCGCCATTTCAGTTGGCGGTTTCAGCTGGCTGTCTCTCCGCCTCCTCGGGAACCAGCAGATTCTCTGCCAACCCGCCAACTTGACTGATGGTTTCCAGTCAATATGTGTTCAACCCGCCAACTAAGATAGCGGATTAGGCCAAACTACACCATTTTATGAATATTTCGCAAAGGTACCCTATTTATAAAATTTTTTATTAAAGAAATACTCTGTACGAAAAAAAGCCCCTAGAGTTGAGATAGACACTTTGTGCATTGGTCCTTCTTACCTGAACCGAGAAGTGACACACTACTCATTTTTGTAAAATATTTGGCATTGGTAATATTTTAGCAAATATCCCTCTCTTTTGCAGGAAGATTTCTTCATCATTTTGCATAATATCCTAACCGAAATGGAAGAAATTTCTGAACTTCAACCTTCGCATGTTCCAGGGAATATTTATAGACTTGTTGTATGCATGTATATCACTTTTGGTTGTGCTAAGTTTAGTTATTCATTCAGCAGGGACTTTATATGTTCCGAGAGCACATTTTTTTGTGGGAACAATTTTATTGAAAATTTGAATTCCTTAACATAAGCGCGGTGTCGTTCATAAAATGGAATTCCTCATTGCATTTAGAATTTAATCCAATTATGCCTTCTTCATGTGTCCTATATAGGTGGTGCTACTATTTTGTTATTTATCTTTCTTTTCTTTTTTTATTGTTGATAAAAATTTATTTATGAAGTCTATTGAGTTTGATACATTATATTCGTTATAAAAGGTTTTTCATCAATATTGTATTTATTATCATGTATCCATTTTCTGTTGCCCTTTTCATTCTAGTTTTATTATAAAAAAAAAATGTTTCCTTCATTTTTCTTCCTCTTGTGCTTCCTCTCTTATACCTTAGAATCTATCTTCATTTAAAAAACATGTCAAATGGAAGGGTCTTTCACATGGGAAGGGACCGAAAAGGAATAGGAACATGTAAAAATTGAAAAATACAATCTCTAATTAATCTCGCAAGCCACAAGACGAGGGTGGTGTCAAAGTTAAGAGAGCTAAAGAAACATTATAAGTCTTAGAATGTCACTATCAGGAATAGAGACCACGATATTCAGGTAATCCATCACTCATCACAGAGAACATGTTCATCCTTCAAACATATATTTTAATTTGCTTTTGTATTGAAATGAAAATGATATAGAGACAATTTCATTGTATTAGTTTTTTTATATAAGTCTTGGGTTCCCCTAAACCCTAAAACATATATCACATTCCTCACTTTTTCTTTATTTTTATTTGTCTGCTTCTATTTCTCTAAATCATACCCCTTCCACACCCTTATTATTCTTACTTTTTTTAAAAAAAGATGTAAGTTTAGTTTCTTTAAAAATAAAAATATCTATATTATTATTTAAATTTGTTTAGTTACTTACCCTTTGATTAAGATATGAAATGTCAATAATTTACGCAATGGCACGTGCAGAGAGTATTAAGGCTTACATAGACACCTTTTGGAGTTATGGATAAAAAACTCTTGCTAAGCTTGGTCAAGCTAACCTCCAAATTGTGTTCTCGTGCTTTGGGTTCTTGATGTTGTTGAGAAATTTGGGCTCCTTGGATTACTTTTTTTACACAAACTTGTTCAACAAATAACATATAATTCCGCATTTATAAGAAATGGTTCAAGCTTCCTCTTGCATCGACAAAATATATGTTTTGTTTTGCTATGTTTGCCAAAACTTGCAAATGAGGAGATGTCATCATTCTTAAATAAACATGGATCCTATATGTTGTATTATTCTCATTTTTCAATTTTATTCAAACCATAAAATAACATAAATTGTATAAACACATGGGTTATGTCAAATCCCAAAGGAAAACTCAAGCTCTTGTGGAAGAGAAGAACATTCCATATAGCGAAGGAAGAAAAGAAGCAAAAAAATGAAGGAAAGAGACAAAGTTGCGAACTTTATGATGTGATTTTAGGTAAGAGGAATGTAGTCACAAGCTTCTAGACAAAAGGTCTTATTTAAAGTGTTTGTATTTTTTTTTATAAAATGTCAAAGTGAACGCTTTTATTCAACAATGCTATGTCGTGAGTGTGTTTATGTTGTGAGTGTGTTGAGTGGTAATTCTTCATCAATTGGATGCTCTTTATTTGCAACCAATGTTATTTGATTAGGGAAGTGACCCATTTGAATGACATTTTGTCTTGCATTTCGAGAGAGAATTTACTCATGTGACATTGTGATAATTTAAAATAACAGTTTTTATTAAAGTAAGAGATATAAAATTAAAATAATAAAAAAAATTAAGATATAATTTTTTTGATAATAGATATTTAAATATGAGAAAATTGAAGTAAAAGTTTTGCCTTAGAGGATTCACTCTTTATGTCAATATGTAATTAAGTTAAGATAAATATATTTTTAGTACCTAAAAATATCCTTAATTTGGCTTTAGTATCTCATTTTTTGTTTGTTTTGGTTTTCTTAATTGTAAAAATATGTAAAAAAATGGTTTCTTTATCCTAATTATGTTAACGTTTGAACACACAACAATGAATTTGACATTTTACTATTTTAGTAACTTATATAAACACCACTGAGAATATAATGACATAAGATAATTGTTTTTTTTTTATAAACTATGTTTTTAATTGCTTATCAACTTATTTGAGATTATCATTTTATTTGAGATTATCATTTTAAATAATGAGAGATTTAATTCATACTTTAACAAATACATAAAACTATCTTATAGCATGATGACAAATTTCACGACTAAAACTAATAAATAAATTTTCAAGCAAGTACATTTTTGAAACACAAAAACATTCGACCCTTAAGTTAAATATAATTTATTCTCAATGTAGTGGAAGGAATATTAAAGCACAATGAAAATCAAACAAAATATAATTTATTGGTGCACATTATTAACTATGTGTATAGAAGAAATAATTTCTAAGAAATTGATTTTTAACTTTCTAATTTATCGTTAAATTTTTTATAGCGCCATTAAAAAGTTGACACAAAATACTGATTAGATAGCTGGTGATTGAAATTTTTGGACATGATAGATGAGAAAGGCGCAAAAAAATTGAATATGGTGGAACAATAGTTTTTAATATAGTGAATATGAATTATTATTATGGGGCGTATAAATAAGAAAGGAGAAACTAGAAAATCACGAAACACAAGGCATAATGGAAAATCAAAATCTGGAGAAAACGTATCGCCATCATCGCAGGGTTAGTTTGGGCATTGGAGAAAACATTAAGATCTCTTCTGCCCTTCTTCAACCAAACCCACCCTTTCGTTTCTTTTACCCCCAAATCTCAAATCATTCACTCTTTCCTTTTCTTCCAAACCCTAGCTTTCCCTTTCAAACCCAATCTTCCATTCCAAACCCCCACGCGCATGTGTAATCATCATAATTCCTCCAATCTTCCTTAATTGTTTGACATTATTGTACTTTTGCGGTTCTAATAGGTTCAATCAATGGCGAAGGGCACCGATTCCGGCGAGTTCGTGGTGCATTCCAAGGTTCGCACGGGTCTCAAGAGGGAGTTCGCGTTCGCCATGAAGGCCCAATCCGAGATCTGCGGCGCTTCTCTGGGTCGAACCCGAGCCAGCAAAAATCGCCCCGAGCCCCCTGTTCAGACCGCTTCTGCCCGCAAACGGTCCAGGAAATCCGAGGAACCGAAAACCTCAGAGGATGTCATGAGCGAGGAAGAGGCTAAAAGTGATGTGGTGGATCTCCAGAGTGATGACGAGCCAAAAAATAATCACGTTGGAGAATCAGAATCTGTGGCAATGCCGGTTTGTGAAGAGGAACCCAAGAGTGACGTCGTGCTAGAAGCGATTATCAGCGAGGAGGAACCCAAGGTTGTGGAAACTGTTATCAGCGAAGAGGAACCAAAGGTGTTGGAAACTGTTATCAACGAAGAGGAACCAAAGGTGTTGGAAACTGTTATCAGAGAAGAGGAACCCAAGGTTGTGGATTCTGTTATCAACGAAGAGGAACCTGTTCCCAAGATGTTGGATGCTGTAATAAACGAAGAGGAGCCTATTCCGAAGGTGCTAGATGATGTAATCAACGAAAAGGAACCTATTGTGTCTGCGGCGGTGAAAGAAGAGGTTGTGGATGAGATGGCACAGTCCCTTTGTAAAGAGGTGTCGGAGAAGGGTGTTGCGGAAGAGAAAGATCCCAATGGGTCAACCCCAGCTTTGGTTAATGAAGGTGGTAAGGGTAGAAAAAGGAAAAAGCTTTTGGAGAAGCCTCAGTCGGAGAGAAGGTTTACACGGTCGGCATTGAAGGTAAAATCTGAGGAAACAAATGATGGGGAACATGTTGGTGTGGTTGGAATTGATGATGGCGTTAAGAAGGAAACGGAGACTGAGGCTTCGTTGTCCTTGACCACTCCTAGTTCGGCAATATTTTTGAATACTAGGTTGAGGAGGTTTCCTACTAAGTTGAAGGATCTTCTGGCTACCGGGATTCTTGAAGGATTGCCAGTGAAGTACATGAAGGCTTCGAAGGTATTGTTTCGTTCTTTTAATTATGTTTATAATTGGGAATTTTTGTTTGAGGTATGAGTTTGATGTTTTTGAGGATTTTGTGTGTAGACACGTTGGAAAGCTGATGAAAGGGGGCTTCAAGGAGTGATTAAAGGCTCTGGGGTTTTGTGCTTTTGTGGGATTTGTAAAGGGGTTGAGGTAAGTAAGATGAAGATAGGTTCTTCTTTATGTTTAATATCTGACTGATTTGTGGGTTGTAATGTGGTTTTTCTATTTGGTTTTTGGTGAAAGTAGGCTGTCTCGCCTACTGTGTTTGAGCTGCATGCTGGAAGTGCAAACAAGCGACCCCCAGAGTATATTTACATCCAAAATGTGAATTGTGGAAATACCCTCCGTGATGTCATGAATGCCTGCTGCAATTTTCCATTGGAGTCCATGGAGGAAGCCGTCCAAAAGCTCCTTGGTGATTTCACTATGAAAAGATCTTGCATTTGTATGAATTGCAGAGGTTTGATTTTCCAACTTTGATTCTCCCAACGTATTTGCACTCTTGCATACTTTTTTCCAGGTCATTTAATGCATAATGTTGATTAATTTTAGTGTTTATTTTAGGAGTATTCAAAGGTGTGTCAAAGCTAGTATGTGATTCCTGCTTATCAAGCCCCCCTCAAACAGCCGTGACTGGCAGCAAAAGTATTTCACAACCAGTTCAACCTAGGTATTATTTTATTCGTTTTATAATCATAAATGAATACTTAATTGTACATTATAAAAAAAAAGAAATGAGGATAAATATGGTAACATATTCTTCATTCGTATTCTCTGTCTTGTACCATGCTAAAACATGGACAGCCTATTATAGTATAGTATAGGATGACAAGTTATTTTGTTTAATGTCACTTGCACCTTTGCTCCAAACTACAAATGAACAACACATTGCATGTTTCTATTTGTGTAAACAGATAGCACATGCGGTGTGATAGTGATATTATCACAGTTCTCTGAATTTATTGCATATGATTATTTAATGCATGCACCTTCCGTCCATCTCAGATCACCAGAACCATTTGAGATTCAAAAAGCATTAGACACTGGGATGCAGCCAAATTCGTTAGACACTGGGATGCAGCCAAATTCTTTAGACACTGGGATGCAGCCGAATTCTTTAGACAGTGGGATGCATCCAAATTCTTTTGACAATGGGATGCATCCAAATTCATTAGACACTGGGATGCAGACTAATTCATTAGACACTGGGGTGCAGCTTAATTCATTAGGCACTGGGATGCAGCCAAATTCATTAGACACTGGGATGCAGTCAAATTCGTTAAACAATATGATGACACCAAAATCATTTAAGAATGGGATGAAGCACAGTGCATCTCGTGGTAAGAGTCAGGGAAGACTGACTAGGAAGTAAGTGTATTCATAAAGCACTTATCTAAAACATTTGCTTGATTTAGAATTTAGAAAGATATTTTTATATTCTTTACATATAATGTTTAGTCTTATCAACGGTTTAATTCTTGTCCCTTTTTTTTTTAATTTCAAAGGGATCTGCGCTTGCATAAGTTGGTTTTTGAAGCAGATGTTTTGCCAGATGGAACTGAAGTAGCTTACTATGCTCATGGACAGGTTGCTTTGAATGGGAAGGGTTCTGTTTTTTCTATTATTTATGACTTTTAACTTTCTTGATTATATTTTTGTTTTGTGGTCAGAAACTGCTTGTTGGTTACAAAAAGGGATATGGGATTTTTTGTACCTGCTGCAACTCTGAGGTGCTTTTTTCCTGTGATGTAGTATATATTGTGCCACTTATTAGGCTTTGACTGATGTTTGACACCTGTACATTTTTTGGAAAATAATTGAATGAGCAGGTTAGTGCCTCTCAGTTTGAAGCTCATGCTGGTTGGGCATCTCGACGCAAGCCGTAAGTTCTTGTCTAATTTGTTATTGGATACAGGGTGTACTTGCATTGTCTATCTAGTTTTGCAGTAAATAGCTTGTCATGGGTTTAGTTTTTTATTTTTTATTTGTGTGTTGTGTTAATACGTTCAAGTTTTGCTACAGTATGAAAAAATATAATTAAATTAAAGATTAAGTTATTTGAGAGGGAAAATATTTAAAATTATGGCATGCAATTTTTAAGGGAAAGTAGAAAGAACCTAAACAATCTCACTTATTTCTTTATTTTCTTTTTCTTACTTCCTATTTCTTAGGGCTTCATGAGTTTGGAATTCATGAATTGAAGAATTGTTTTTTCTTACAGATGACCATCAATCATCTTTTCTTGTTTAATATTGAGTTATTTTATTGCAGATACCTTCACATATACACTTCTAATGGAATCTCACTCCATGAGCTGTCCATCTCTTTATCAAAAGATCGGAGGTTTTCCAACAATGATAATGATGATCTCTGCATCATATGTGAAGATGGAGGGGATCTTTTGTGTTGTGATGGATGCCCTAGAGCTTTTCACATAGGTGAAATATTGTTTGCTTTTTGTTGTATAAATCTATTTTGATGATTTCTAGATTGATATATGTTTACTTTACTCTCTCTAAATTGTGGCATATAGTGTTAAGTGGCTTGAACTGAACATGAACATAATAAGCAACTGGATGTCTTGTCAGTAATGACGTCTTGCCAGCCAAAAATATTAAATAAAAACAATGGAACAAAACATATTTCAAAGAATGTAAATCTCTTTAGTAATTAGTATTTCTTATAGCTGTGAGCCTGTGACCATAGTAATTGAAGACAAGCTTAATGACAACCTGTAATCATGTGTATCTATAATGTGCATTTAGTTACCTCAAGTCTTAGGCATTGATTTTGTTATTTCAGGCTATTCTTAATACTTGAAGTGTAGAAAAGTTAGTGGGTACATTAAAAAAACTAAAGAACTGCCAAGTTATGCTATTCAAGCATTATGTTGGGTGACCAGAACATCAAACAAGCAGTTTGATATAGAGAAAAAATAGGCAAATGATCAGGAGCTGCTTTAATCTCCCATAAAATAAAAAACAGAACAGCTATAATTTTAGTCCTTTCTAAAAATAATTGAAAGGAAATTATTAAGGGACCTGGGGATCCTCTTCTGTAACAGGAGAAGTCTTGTTCCATTTTTTGTCATTTTTATTTATTTATAATTTAATTTATGTATTGGTAAAATAAATATCAATTAAAATTTATAGCGATTGCATGATTCAAATTCAATAACAACATCCACTTGCTAAGTTGGCAAATTACATATGTATGGGTATAAGATAAGATATGCATAAATGGATTTGCAAAAAATCATCAAATCGCCATTCAATCTTCAGATTGAATATTTTTTATTGATATTTCTCTTTAAAAAAAAGAAAAAAATCCATAAAAAATTAGTAAATTTAAATTAAATTTGTGATTCATTTAAAGCTTTGGTACATTTGATGGGCATTATGATTTATAATTTAAACAAAGCAGGCCTTTTGGCATTTGTGACTCTTAGCAGATAGTAGCTTAGGTAGGGTTTGTTCTTGTAGTTAGATTAAGGAATTCTAATGAAAAATGTTTCCAACTTAACGTTTTTCTTATTTTAATGACTTTCTTTTGTGGGTCACATGCTATTCAGTCCTTTTGATATCCATAGAAAATGTAGCTATGTTAATTTCACCTAATAATCTAATGTTTTCAAGTACTATAAAGGAAGAACTGTGTGTAAGATATTATAATTTGATTTCAGAAATGTTGGACTAGAAAGGCCTTATAGAATATTTGAATAACCAGAACAGTCTTTATTAATGATAGCATGTTTGGTTTATTTTTTGTGGAAATGAGTAGCATGTTTGATGAGTAAACATTCCTTAAGAACTGATTTGTTGAGGATGATATGTGGCAGAAGCCCACACTGATTTCAGATCATACCATTATTTAATCTTGTTTAGGAATGTGTTACCCTTCAATCTTCAGAGAAGTTTTATAATTACTCTTTGAAAGTCATTTAAATGTTTTTTTAATCAGTTCAATTTTAATTTATTTACTTTGATTCATTTTATAAACAAGCTCAAAAGGAACATTCAATATTTTGGTAATTACACTTTCAAAGTTTATTTTATCTACATAATTTCAAAGAAAGGCAATGTTATGTGGAGAGAAGTTTTCTCTAGTTTTATTTATTATGTTGATCCTTCCAATTGTTATGTGGAGATAACTCACTTGTAAGTCCTTCTCTAAGGTAAAACTTTTTTCAGGCACTTCCCTGGCTATGGAATTGGGTAATCCCCTTTCCTTCTTAAAACTTACCAAAAAAATTTATCCAACAATATTTATGTAAAAATCATTTGGCAAGTAAAGCTTTCTAATTATGAAATTCTTTACTGCAAGTCTGCTAACTCTGGAGCTATGGTCATTGTGTTCCATTCTTTCATGAAATTGTTTGTGGATTTTTTTCTAGGTTATCTAGTGCTTTATGTAAAAGTAATTTTTCCCCTCTGCAATTTGAACTTGTTGCCATTGTTTATAATCATTATTTTGACTGTTATATTCTAAAATTTCAGATTGTGTCCCTTTACCATGCATTTCTACTGGTACTTGGTATTGTAAGTATTGCCAGAATGTTTTCCAGAAAGACAGGCATGGGCAACATAATGTGAACGCCCTGGCTGCTGGAAGGATTGCAGGCACTGATATTTTGGAACAGATGAATCGCAGATGCATTCGCGTTGTCAAAACTGTAGAAGTTGACCATGGTGGATGTGCCTTGTGCAGGTAATTCTGTGCTATTCATTTATTTATTGGCAAGGCAGGCAAGCTGTATAATGACCCTAGGTATATTATGTATATATTTTAATTTAATTCCTCTGGCTCTCAATGGGGTTGGGTTATTATTATATCTTTGGCAGTCAATGGAAAACTCGTTGATATAAAGTTTTTGTACGAGTTGACGTATGCAATTCTAGATATTTCTGTTGGACTGAATCCTGTGTTACTTTTGTTTTCTTTTATATTTGCAAGATTCTAATTCTATACGTGAGGTTTAACGTGCCAGCTTTAAGAAATTATTAACCTTGTTGTTTGTTGCACAGTCGTCATAATTTCAGTAAAAGTTTTGGTCCTCGGACAGTAATTATTTGTGATCAGGTATTCTTTTATTTGAATTTTAGGTAGCAAAGCCTTAATAAATTGCTGTTATTAATATCATAATAATATGTTTAAAACTTTGATTGGTATGTCCTTGCAGTGTGAGAAAGAATATCATGTTGGATGTTTGAAAGATCATAACATGCAGAACCTAGAGGTACACTAGTTTTTCTTTTCTTTTTCCCCTTCTTTAAAAATTTGTTTCCTTTGGAGTAATACATATTTTGACTGAGATTATTTTACAGGAATTGCCTGAAGGGAATTGGTTCTGTAGCACAAATTGCAATCAAATTCATTCTGCTCTGACATCTTTGGTGGCTTCTGGGGAGAAGAATATCCCAGATTCCCTTCTTAGTTTGATTAAAAAGAAACATGAAGAGAAAAACTTAGAAATTGAAGCTGATTTTGATGTTAAATGGAGGGTTATGAACTGGAAATTAGATGATGCTGCTGATAATAGGAAACTGATTTCAAAAGCTGTTGCCATTTTCCATGTGAGTATAAAATTGTTACTGCTTCATTTAGCTTTTGATATTTATCCGTTTCTTTGTTTATCATTTGGCTTTTGAAGACATTTATTTTATGTTAAGCTTGATGGGTGTGCACTTTTAATCAGTACTCGTATCTTGTTTTCCAGGAGAGGTTTGATCCTATAGTTGATTCAACGTCAGGTCGAGATTTCATTCCAGCAATGTTGTTTGGGTATGCATTTTTCTCTTTATTCTTTCTTTTATATGTGTGCCTATAAGGCTATAATGATGTGAATGAATCATCTTGGTTTCATTTCTACAGAAGGAACATTCGGGGTCAAGATTTTAGTGGAATGTACTGTGCATTGCTTACTGTCAAGTAAGTAAGGTGAAATGATTTTATTTAGAGGTGCAAATTTGGTTGCAAAGATTACCTGATTGTGTGTGCTTTGCAGCAAGGCTACCGTGTGTGCTGGAGTATTTCGTGTATTTGGGACAGAAATAGCAGAGCTTCCCTTGGTAGCGACAACTGCTGATCATCAAGGACAGGTTGTTTTGATTTTTATTACTTCAGTGATAAATTTACCAATCTCTCCAAGTGTGTTTTTTATTAATTTAAAGTAAATTCAGATTTTGTGGGTGTCAGCAAATATTCTAAATGAAAATGATATCTTTTTTCAGGGGTATTTTCAGTCCTTGTTTTCTTGTATTGAGACGCTACTTGGATCCTTGAATGTGAAAAACCTTGTCCTACCAGCTGCTGATGAAGCTGAATCAATATGGACCGGTAAATTTGGGTTTACAAAGCTTACTCAAGATGAGGTGTGTAGAACTTCATATTTTGTTTTATTTAGATTTTAATTGGTTGCTTTCATTAGATTAGACTAACTGATATCCTCGTTACAGATAAACAAGTATAAGAAATTTTATCGTATGATGATATTTCAAGGGACCTCGGTGTTACAGAAGTCTGTTCCTGCAGCACAATGAAGTACTTTTTAACCTGGAGTTTGTGTAAAGTTTTTTGGAGGCCCAATTTGCAATAGACTTATTTTCTTGGTTGTTTTCTTGGGTGCAGATCATCAGCGTTTAGTATGTACAGAGATCTGCCGTTTTTGGTGTACATAATACTGACAACCACCTCTATCTGTGTTATAATTTGTTTTCGTAGCAAAGGAATGAAAGGAGGTTAGTGTTGAAAATAGAGGAAATTAGGACAAGGGAATTTGTGAAACCAGCCAAAATTTTGGTATACGTACGTTATATATTCATTTATTATTGGCCAGAGTGCTTATAACCTGCTTCTGCTTTGAATTTAATATGCCTTTTGCTTACATTATGTTATATACCACTTAACACAAGTTCAAGTTGCTTATACGTATTAAATTTTGATCTATATTTTCTAGCACTAAACTGAGAATTTTGATGAATAGAGGAGTGAAATATTTATATTAATTTAATTTAAACTGCATTTCTTTTTTGCTTCTTTGGACGTTTTATTTTTCATATTTTAATACATAACGGCAGTTCTTTGTACAGGATGTACCTTGTTTCGTATGGGAATAAAAATCATCGTAAATAAATAATTGATGTGTATATTTTAAGAGTTTAATTAGTATGTATTGAAGTTTAATTATAATTTTTTATTTATATAATTTTTAAAGTATTAATAAAATTGATAAATTTATCATAAATAAAAGAGTTATAATTGAATGTTATTATTTAATGTATATAATTTTTTTTTCTAATATTTTGATACAAACAGTTAAAGCGAGTTACAAATTTTCGAGTTTTACTAACTATTTCAATTCAAATAGCTGGAATGAAAATTGTTCCAATAAAAGAATAATGAAATCGTTTTGTAGTGATGATGAAAAGTAGCGGATAAGATCGTGTAGTTTTGGCTTTATTTTGTGTGAAATTAGTACTTCGGATATAATAAAAAATTAGAGTTTAATTAGTATGTTGTAAAAAAGTTTTATTGATATTGAATTAAAATTTTTTATTTATGAAAAAATTGTTAATTTTATTAATTAATATTTTAAAAATTATATCAATGAAAAATATAATTGGCTCTTATGTGTATATTAATTAAATTCTAAGAATTATTAGACAACTAATAACTTTAGTGGTGATTGGAAATAGGTCCAATGAAAACGCATAAGAGGATTAGCGAGGAAGATTATGTAGTGCACGTGCATCTGGTAATGGAGCTCTGCCACAAGCACGGGGTCACATTAGTAGATAATTTCTTATTCGCCTCTCGAGGCTATTCTTTTAAGCTAGCTATGGGAATGAGATTAGTTTTTGACTTCGCATTCAACTTTTGCTTTTTCCTGTTGGAATTGTGTAAAAGTATTCTTTCAACAACCTTGTTGGTGGGGCTAGTGTTTGGGATGCATGTGATGCCTATTGAGTATTGACTCTAGCCTTCTTGATTTAGTTATGTTATAATTCACATTTAGCTTCCATCATAGGAGCCAGTGTACAACAGCCTCATCTCCAACTCAACAACTTTTATGCAATGTTTCCTTTGATGCTTACAAATAATACAGTTTGCATTGAGAAAGTCGGTATTGAATCTTGACACTTGATGTTACAATTAAATTATACCTTTTGAATTGTAGGATCAGCAAACCATCAGAAATATGTAGGTTTACCTTGAATGTTAGGGGAACTTGGAACACATTTAGGATAACATTTGCAATTCAAGAAACAGCCACAAAGATAGGGTATCTTTCTAATGAAGCAGCATGCTGTTGCCTTATTATAATTGGAAACAAGATCAAACTTAATGTTTTCGTTATTCAATTATTTGTTTCCTTTATTTTTGTAGAGTTATTTATATTAAGAGTGTTTAAATTAAACTAAACCCAGTTGGAAATCGAACACCGAATAAAAGAAATCAAGAACCGCGATAACAAATTGTTTGGTTTTCTTAATTTTCAAATTGATCCGATTGATTCATTTCTAGTTTCATATATTAAAATCGTACTAAAACGAATCAAACCACTCACTTTATTTGTTTTAACAAATTCGCAAAGAGTATATACAATTACTTGTTACTTTCTGATTTAATTAAGACTAAATTATACTTTATGTCTCTGATTTTGGCACTTGTATACTCTCCTCCCTATTATTTTTTCGTACGTTTTGTCTCTTATTTTTTTAAAAAAGTGTAATTTTTGTCATTACGTCAAAATGAGACAGTTAACTGTTAAAAAAATGGCGTTGACTGTATACATGACACAATTAAGGCTGTAATTAAGGATGTGACAAGCTTAGCTCTAAAATTAAGACATCATTAAACTAATTTAAGAAGTTATTGAAAGCTAATATGCAATGGTAATTTGTTTGTTTTTTATTTTCACTGTGCCCTAAAGAGTAAGAGTTATCGTAACCGCACTTAATGCCATTGAAGAACTATAAGCTTAATGAAACCCTAACCTTGACGTTGTTGGAGAGATTGAAGGTTGGTGAAGGCACACGCCATTGACGTTGTTGGAAAGGCGAATAAATAAGAGGACAGAGAAGGGCAGGAAAATGGGAAAAGAAAGAAAGATAAATGGCGTTATATACTGTTCCAGTAAGTGAATGTGGTTCATATTTTGTCATTTTCTTGTTGTGGGCTCATGGGTTGACAAGGTCGATTCTGCTATCATTAATGAGAAGAGCCCCTGACAAACAAAAAAAAAGGTCAGAAACAAGGGAAACAATGAGCCTAAGAGTCCAACACAGTTAGGAGGATAGTCCACCTCAGTTGTTTGTCATAACTGTGGTGAAATTGGACACAATATGAGAATTTGTAAAGGAAAGGCAATTGCAGATAGAAAAATTCCCAAAGGAGGAAACAAGATATTAACATAATGTTAATCATGCAATTTTACTAACATGTTACTTGACTAACATTTTATTTGAATTTTCAGAAACATAAAAGGAAAATTAAAGCTGAGGCATCATTTATACCAACCACCAGTACCAAGGACAATAGAAACAAGAGAAAGAAGTTGGATGCTTCTATTGGAAATCCTGGAAAACAAATGAATACCAGAGAGAGCTACTGTGTTTGCATTTATTGGGAATTCTACACCTACACCAACATATAAATCAACAACTTAATCACATTGTGGAGACTTAGCAAAATCATTTTGTAAATTGGTTTAGGGTTCAGGCCAATTTTTTTGTGTTTAGGCTTCAAAGCAGGGTTTGATATGATTCATGAAATTTTTTGGCAGGGTCTGGTTTGGTTTATGCTTTGGTTTTTTATGTAATGGTCACTAATTTTGTAGCATGGTATGCTTTGTTTTTTTGTACAATGATGACAAATTAAGTATTTGATGTAGTCTTGACTGCTATTTCATGTAATTGTTAATTGATGGAATACAAATTTCATGTAGTTGTTGCTTTATGTAAATTGGTTTATGTGATTTTAAGTTCAAATTTGATTTAACATTGCTATTTTAATTGACATCACATATTGATCTGAAATGGCAAGTTGGTTTATGAAATTTAGGTGTTATATGGCAGCCACAACTTCAATAGTATTTGACTTAAATTTAGGTGTTAACGGATTTGAAAAATTAGTATGTGAGATTTTAGTTATAACAGGTTTGTAGATTAATATTTGACTTAAATTTGGCAAATATATGGCATATTTCAGTTAAAAATAGCATATTTACACTGGTCTAGTATAACAAGTTGGTTTATGAAATTTAGGTGTTATATGACAACTACAACTTTAACCGTATTTACCTTAAATTTAGGTGTTAACTGATTTGGAAGATTGGTAGATTGTTATGCCATATTTGTTGGGTTTATTGTGCATATACCAACCAAATTGGGTTTGAAAATGACACATTTTTCCCTTGGTCTAACATAGAAGGTTATACAGCAAATCGAGTTTGTTGTGCATATACCAGCCAAATTCATTCAAATTATACTGTCATATAGCAGTCACACTTTATGAATTCAAATTAAATATGTTGAAATTCAACTTCAAATTTAAGGCACAATTAAAATGCGAAATTAACTTTAAACATCACATTATATATAACAGAATAATATCACACAATTCCTAAACATTTAATGACACAATACATAAATTCAAATGACATTCTTTTGATACATTCAGCTTCTTGTAAACTAAATCAAGCAACCCTAATATTAACAACTTCCCCTAACAACAATGATAACACAAAAAAATGAACACAATTTCTAAACAAATAATCAACCCAAAATAAGTAACATTTCTCTTTTCTTCAGTTCTTTCATATTTTTTTCGTTTTACAGTTTGATTGTTGAAGTTTTTGCAGCCTCTTGAGCAAACTGAGAATGATTCTTTTCTCTATTGTTTAGCACTGGATCATATCACTAAAAAAATTATATCCTCTACTCCCTACCACCTACATTTCATCCATTTCAAAACATTTGTTACAAATTATACATGGAAGATGTAAAAAACAAACACTTTAAGTTTCAATACTATGCCTAGCATTAATGCCTCACCCTATAAGACCCGCACCTATAAAATCTTCTTCCTGGATTGTCTTGCATCCATGATGTGACCAATGAAGCTTCCACCCTGCAACTACACATTATTTGACACCTTCGAGGTTGAGACTTCGAAAATGGGTAGGAAGATGAAGAAGCTCGTTAGTGAGGATGAAGGGACAAAGATCAGTGTGGACTCAAGAGGAACTTAACTGCATGTATTTGGGAAAAATGAATTTCACAAAACCCTATATTACTTTGGTAATTTTCATGAATGCAAGTGCCATGTGAGGAAACAATAATCTCACTTAAATTTCACTTAAACAAGTCAACATAATTTTTTTAACAATCAATTACCCTATTTTGACAGAGGGATAAAAATTACACTTTTATAAAAAAATGAGGAGCAAAAGGTGAAAAAAAATGGAGTGGGACAAAAAGTCAGCAAGTGTCAATACATGATATAATTTAGCCTTTAGTTAAATACAATTTTATGACAATGTAATTTTTAAATGAATTAATTGTTTGTACTTTAATTTAAATAACTATGGGTTTTATATAATTTTGTTGAGAACAAGTAAACTTTTATATATTTTAAAAATAATGTTTTTAATATATTTTTAATACTTAATAACATAATTTTTAAACTAAGTCAAACAAAATGTTAAAAATCTTATAATTAATTTAAGGTGAAGCACCCTTATTTTGTTTAGTTTAGTTGAGAATTAAAAAGCATGTGAAATGGAACAAATTTATATGAGTGGTATAAATGTTTGTTTTTCCACTGTGAATGGAGTGCATGGTAAGGTTTATGAAGAAGTAAACAAGAAATTGTAGTATATAAAGGCACAAGGCATAAGGAGAGGCATATGCAGAAGGAGGCAAAGAAAGGTGGTAAGTAAGTTTGTTAAAAAGGAATAGGTATAGGGTTAGGGTTTACTCGTGTTGCTGAGGTCATTTCTAACTCTCTCAGAACCACTTGTCTTTCTATTTCTAATCTATCTGTCTCCAGCAGGTTCATCTTTGTGGTCACGCCACATTAGCTGCAGCCCACACTCTCTTTTCATCTGCTTCCGCTTTCCTGGATGCTCATACCCATCTTATTCAATTTCTCACTCTATCCGTGCTAAAAAGATCCCACTCACTTCTTCTAACACGCAAAACGCCCTTCATTTTTACATTCAATTGGATTTTCCTGCTTCACCTTTCATGACTCTTCTTCACTACTTTCTGCGGCTTTCAACTCAGCTTCCATAATTGATGTCAAGAGGACACACATTGGAGATGACTTACTTGTACTTCCTATATCTCCTCTCTTCCATTGAATTTGATTAACCTACTTCTCCTGCTATCTGCTCCACACCATTTTCATCACTACTCTAACTCTTTTTTTATGCATCCTCCCTATCTGTTAACCCTAGGAGTAACATGTGCTTTCACCAATTTCTGCATATCTAACATTCTGAAACCTGTAATTTTTCCTAGGTTCTAGTCTCATCCGGAACTACAGCCACAACTTGATGTAATAGTTCAATGTCCTGGAAGGGGCGTATTTGTTTCCGCGATAGCTCCACCAGACTCCTATGATTTCCCTCGCAATCTAATAAATGAAGACAGACTTTCATGCCTGGCGTGGTCTACATTTTCATTTTTAAACTCATCAATTTTGGAATTGCGTAATCCCTTAAAAATGCTGCATCCTTTCTTTCCTTTTGTTTACCCTACAATATACACATCTATTAGCATATCTGAGGTCGAGTATTATAGGAAGCAGTTCACTATTTTACAAGATCCATTGGTGGAATATTTAGACGAATAAGACGGAAGGAATATGTCATATATTATATGGAAAGCAAGTCCAATATTCCATTTCTCTTCAAATATGAAAGTATAATTAGTGAGGTAGTGTTAAATAACTCATGTTTGATGTTTCCTTTCATCCTGTTTGTGGTAGTGCTCATTGTGCATTGGCATCCTACTGGAGCAAGCAGCTCGGGAAGTGTGATTTCAATGCTTATCAGGTACTCTTACTTCCCTTATTGACATAATCTTTGTCACTATCATATTTGATGAGAGATAATAAGATCAGTTTGTAATAAAATGTAAGTAAAGTAACGAAAATAAATTTCCTAAACATGTAAGAATCTATAAGAAACAATAAAAAAAATATAACACTAATTAACCAATCATTACTCTCACAAAATAAGACATTACGATTTTAATATGGAAAACCTCTTAAAATAATGGTAAAAATCACGGGTCGATCAAACCAAAGAAATAATTCCACTATTATTAATAAAGAGTATAAAAGAGTCTCAATCAAATATCATGATTATTTGTGATACCAACATCAAACAATAAAGCAATAAAACTTACAAATAGAGAACAAGAAAGATGAAAAACCTCAAAAACACTGTAGCTGTGCGAATTGAATATATCTCAACTTAGACATTGTATCAACGATCCGAACGGTCAAAATTAAGAACCATATATTCTGAATCTGCTGTCCAAAAATCAGTCAGATTCAATGGTGAACGAATCTGCAGTGACGAATTTAAGGTTGCAGCTCAATGTAAAAACGAGAATAACTTGCTCTCTTCTTTTTCTCTCAAACAATTGGAGTATTTCTTTGATTAATGAGCTTCTCTCTGTTAGAAGAACCTTCTCCACGTAAGTTAAATAAGACATTAAGTGACTTTCTTATACCTTGGAGACATAAAATTACTCTTATGTTTCACTCCTGAATATCCACCTTGGTATTTTCTCTACAAGGCATAAATCTATAACTTCCTGGAACAATCTCAACAAAGGTAACAACATAAAGTGTACCACTAAAGGATTTCACCTTGAATGGACCACAAACATCAGAATGAACCAACTGTAACAACTCTGGCTTCCTTGAAGGATGATGCTTCTTTAAGGATGCTCTAGTTTGCTTGCTAGCCATGCAATGAGAACATCTCTCCAATTCTGTATTTTTTCACTCTTGAAGAACATCTTTTTTAGCTAAGCAATTTAACCCTTTTTACTGATATGATTGAACTTTTGGTGCCACAAATATGCCTCTATATCTAAGGTATTCACACTATCTTTAGCAACCAAATGCTTGTTTGTAAACGGTTTTATAAAATTATTTTTAGTATTTTAGTTTTTAAAAACTAAAAAACTCATTTGCTTACTGTTATTTTTAAAACAATTTTAGTTTTTTAGTTTTTAAAAACTAAAAAATAGGACAAACTTTAACTAGTTTTGCTTTTGAGTTTTGAAAACTCAAAATATAAAGAATATATTGTTTTTTGTTTTTCATTAATGATATTGCAATATATACCCAAGTTTTTTCATTTTTATATTTTAAAAACAGTTTTTAAATAACACTTACTAAATAAGTTTTTTTTTCTCTTTTTCCAGAAAACAATTTTTAAAAACTCTTTTCAGAAACTAAAAAACAAAACAAAACCAATCAACTCCAAATTTTTTGTCCAATACAATTTAGAAATCTTCTCCCTTCTTGCCCCAATCAAGTTACCTTTGGTGAGTTTCATTTTCTAGAACCAAATTGATTATCATAACTACCATCATCAAACATCTGCACAGAGATCAAATTCAAATAAACATGAGGAGCATGTTTGGCTCCTCTAAGTAAACAACTGCATTCTCATGTTGGTTTGCAGACAAACATCACCAACACCAATCACCTTAGACATACCATCATTACCTATCTTCAATACTCCAAAATCACCAGAAGTGTAAGATGTGGAGAACTTTTTCCTTGGTGTAACATGCAGTGTAGCACCACTATCAACCATCCACATGCTCTCATTTGATACAAGATTAACTAACTCATTGTCACATAGATTGACAAGATCACTACAAGTAGCAGTAGCAACTATATTATCATCATCATGATCCTTCTTTTTCTGCTTACCCTTCTTATCTTTATTCTCCTTTTTACACAGAAAATAATATTTTTTATGTGCTCTGTCTTATGACAATAATGACTCTACCACTCTATGGTTCATTTCTCTGACTTCTCTCCCTATTTTTAGTGATAAGTACTTTAGGCTGAGATGAAGAACCTTGTGCCTTTCTTCTCATCTCTTTGTTAAAAGCACAACTTTTTTTCACTTGCAAAGAAACAACACCATTAGGGATTTGTAATAGAAACCTGGAATGTTTCCTAAGACCTAGGTAAAATATTCCGTACCCATAGTCCCAAAACTTCATCATCAAATTTGATACTTATTCCGGATAACTGATCTAAGAGTCCTTGAAGTTCATTCAAGTGATTTGAAATAGAAGAACTCTCATTGTACTTCAAATTCATCAGAAAGTCCAACAAATACAATTTATTTTTTCCTAATTTATAAGCATACAATAACTCAATCTTCTCCCACAATGTTCTCGCATGTGTTTCATTAGCAATGTGATTATAAACATTGTCTTCGAGAAATTGCTGAATAAAACCACATACATGTTGATGTTCAAAATCTCAGTCTTCTACATACATAGAATTCGGCTTCTGAGAAGCAAAAACATGAAGATGCAATTTTTTCACAAATAATTAGTGTCATTCAAAGCTACCAAATTTGTATTTTCCTCCACCATTCAAGCAAGTCAAATAATCCCTAAACCAAAACCAAAGAGCTCTAATACCACTCTGATGGAGGCAATAAGATGGGTTTGTCACAAAGTGTAAACAAAACAGCGAAAAGAAATCTCCCAAACTTAGAAGAATCTATGAAGAGTAACAACAAAAATATAACACTGATCGATCATCATTATTACAAAATAAGACACCAAAATTTGAACGTGGAAAACCTATCAAAGTTAGGGTAAAAACTACAGATCGTTCAGACAAAAGAAATAACTCCATTATTATTAATAAAGAGTATAAAAAAGTCTCAATCAAGTGTCATGATCAATGTTAACACCGACCTCAAACAATAAAACAATAAAATTTACAAATAAAGAACAAGAAGATGAAATCCCTCAAAAAATATTGTAACTGTGCAAACTGAATATCTCCCAACTCAGACTTCTTTTTCAACGATCCGTCAGAATGAAGAACCATATATTTCAAACCTGCTGTCCAAAAACCAGCCCGATCCAATGGTGAACGAATCCGCAATAGCGAATTTACAGTTGCAGCGTGTATAAAAATGAGAATAACTTTCTTCTTTTCTCTCAAAAATTAATATATTTCTCTACTAATGAGTATCTCTTTGCCTACTCCTCTCTAGAAGCACTTTCTTCACTTAGGTTAGATAAATAAGGTATCAAGTGAACTCCTCAATTGGAGTCTTTTCTCAACATAGAAAGGAAGCTAAATATCTAAAATACTAACATAATAATAACATGTATATTACATTTGTGCAGGCAGTGGGGGAGTTCTCAACATTCATTTTGACGAGCAGATCCAAAGAGTGCTTTTGCGGGGGAAGGCTGTTACGGTGATGGAAGGGTGTAGTCTGGTCTAATCATGTTAAGCATTGCACCAAAGTACCTTTCACATGACATGAATTGTAATTGAAGTCATGATTGTTACAATATTTTTATTTACCACGTAAAAATAAACCTCTGAGCATTATGTTATGTGTTTGATATACAGAAACATAAATGTGTAATATAATTATCAACCCATATTTACTTTTAACATCATCGCATTCCGCAAACTAGATCCAAATCCAACATTTCTTAACAAATGAATTCACATACTCTACAGATTCTGACCGACCAAAATAAGAGCTTCAATGATAAACACAAATTACACGTAAGCGTCCTTTTTGCCCCTGTATTAAACAAAAAGTAATGTAGGGAATTCTTATCATTGCCGTAGTCAATTTATTACCTGAAAGTTACAGCACAATGCTGCACCGTGGAAATTTGTCGAACAGAGCAAGCAAGCCATGAAAAAGGTGATTAGAGAATTAAACCATTGAGAATGTTTGTCTTAACACCTACAAACTCTACACACAAGCCAATGGTTTCTAGCTCTCTATTCTCCTTCGTCTCATCCGAATCTGCACAAGATCCAATATATTCATGAGAATATAAATCTAATTAGAGAAATAATTTGTTAATGGATTTTTTTTATAAGCCATTTGTTAATGGGTTAATTCATTATGGATGAAAAATTGGTATGGTGAAAGCATTATAGATGACTGCGACAGTCGAAGGTCCTCTAATGCTAGTGGTGTCATGCGCATATGATCCACTTATCGACATAATTAGATTGGAAGGCCGTGAATAGCTAAAAGTTAAATCTCCATTGAGCGAATGAAATGAGAGACAGAATTTGATGAGCATAGAGTGGCAAGATAAGCGAGAAGAGAAGGTAGGATTTAAGTTTACATAAAAGAACAAATAAAAAAAGGCTAAACTCTAAGAACGCTGTTCATGATCCCCATGGCCTTGCTCCAAATACCGATTTGCTTCACCCCCTTGAATATGTACATCTTGTACGTTTCTAAGCTCTTCTTCAACCTCTTCTTCTTCTTCTTCTTCTCAGTTCCCACTTACAACTTTCACAATTTCAATATTTCAATTCAATCTTGCAGTTCTCATGGTCTCCTTTGCAGACCTATCTAGATTTGACCACAATAGACTGCAAAAAGCAAACAAGTACATATTTTTTCCATCTCCTCAAAATCAAATAGACAAATTGAGAATAGTATTGTATGGCTGAGAAGATTAAGCATCACCTTGAGTCAGGTCAGTTTGCTAATGCAACTTACTCACGGGCTGAACTTGAGAATGAGATTAGAGCCCCACCAACTCTGTGGTATTATGATTTTCATTCATCATGTATTTACTTAATCACTTAAAACACTATCTTTTCATATAGACCACACAATATTGTCCAGTTCTGTTATGTTGGAGATTCACCTTCACTATCCTATTCCTCAACTTGTGAGCTAGATTTTTTAGTTAAATTAAGCTCCAATTCAAAATTTAAGTTAATGGTAAGATCTTCTCTAAGTGATTATCATTGTACTTAATGGATCACTAGTTATTTAGCTGTTGTAACATATCATCAAAGAATATTTAAAGTATACAACAAACTTCTTGTTGGATATCGATTTGAGGAAGGTGTTGGAAATCCTATATTTAAAAAAAAAACTCTATTTTGTTTTTGTTTTATTTACAAGGTGAGATACTTTAAAGTTAATCATTTTTTTAATCTTTATTATATTTAAAAGCCTAAATGAATATTTGTTAATATGTTCATCCCGATTGTTTGGTTTAGCTTAATTTTTATCCCAATTTTGTTTGAGTTAAAAAAGCATTATTCATTCCAAATTTGTGTGTAGAGTGAGAAATTATAACAATAAATTAGGATTATACAATTGGGTATGTATAATTAAAATTAAAAGTTAACCAATATCAATTTGTTAATTACTTAAGCTCCTTTTAAGATAGGAAAGAAGAGGGATTTTAATGGAGGCCGAAGATGAGAAATTTTAATTATATTTAGTCAGAGAAGGAAAAAAAACACTATTTTATTTTTATTTGGTTTTGAGATAAGGTGAGAGACTTTAAAGTTAATTACTTTTTTATTTTTTATTATATTTAAAAGTCTACATGACTACTTGTTAATATGTTAGTTTCAATTCTTTGACATATTATTAAGATTAAGTTTAATTTGGATCCCAATTGTTTGTGAGTTAAAAAAATATTATTCACTCTAAATTTGTGTCTGGTGTGAGAAATTATAATAATAAATTAGAATTATACAATTACTTATCTATAATTAAAATTAAAAGTTAATGAATACCAATTAGTTAATTACTTAAACTCCTTTTAAGAGAGGAAAGGAGAGGAATGTTAATGGAGGGGGAAGATGAAAAATTTTAGTTACATTTGGTCAACAAAGGAAGAAAAAAAAACTCCGTTGTTTCTATTTGGTTTATGAGATAAGGTGAGAGATTTTAAAATTAATTACTCTTTTATCTTTATTATTTTTAAAAGTCTACACAACTACTTGTTAATATGTTAATCTCAATTATTTGACGTATTATTAAGGTTTAGTTTAATTTTGATCTTAAAAAAAATAAATTTAATTAGTATATATATCAATATTCAATTATAACCTTGAATGGTATTTGACAAAACAAAACGTTTATTTAGTGTTTAAGTTTTAAAAAAAGAATAAGACATGACAAATAAAGTGGACGTGGACATAACAAAACTTTTCCTTTTTGTTACTTAAAAATTCATGAGACAATCTTTCATCTAAATAGAAAGTAATAAAAAGAAACATGTTACTTCTTTCTTATTTTCCATCCATATTTAATAATATAAATTATATTGAAATATTCATATTTAGATATTTTAATGAATTTTATATAATTGAATTTAATTATTATGCACTGATAGTGTAAAAGTGTAAAAAAGTTTTACACTAACGTATAATAACAACTTTTTATTTATATGACTTTTAAAGTACTAATTGATAAAAAATTTACCATAAATAAAATATTATAATTGATCTTTTTATACTGACCGTACATGATTTATTTTTTCTTTTTTAATGTGATATGTTTTAACAAATGAAACGGACCCATTATTTTCCATTTTATTGTATCCAAGCAACTTACAAATACGGGAGAAAGTAAGGATTAATGTGCCTTATAGTGTTTTATATTTTTTGGGCTCCAATGTTAAGGTGGGCATTGGGTATGGAGAATTTCTCTCTGCACTCCAATAACTTCTTTTTGCATCTCTATAAATTATTAAAACAAAAAAATGCTCTTAATAAAAACAGTAAAAATTTATTTACTTTCTCTTCCTCTTTTATCTACATCTCTCCTTTCACACCTCTCTCTTGTCTTTCTCTTGCCCGTCTTTGTTTTTTCTCCATTGAATTAGTGCATTTGTCTTCTTCGTTCATGCGTTTGTATGTTTCCTGTTTGTGTTTGATTTTTTTTGTGTTCTTCGCTCCACAATAATATTCAATACATGACTCAGATCAACCATCTGGTTTAATTTGATTATTAAAATGCAATGTGACATGATAGTTTGTATCAGTTGGGAAAGGTGGGAACGAGAGAATATGAAGAAGAAGGAGATGCAAGGAGAGACTCAAAATAATGGTATCTAGAGGAAGAAGAAGAGAAAAAAATTAAACTTATTTTTTTGCATATTTGAGACTTTTTTTACATTTATAGAGGTGCAAGGAGAAACTCTCCAGGGCATGACTTCAAAATTTGTTGGGGAAAGGCAGAACCCCATTTTGTAAGTCAACATCCTTCTCTCTTCATGCATATTTCATCAGCCATAAGATTACTTATTAGAAGAATTAATTTTTTTTAAAAATACTAACTCTATGACTTAGACATAATTTTAAAGTTTTGTTTTCTTATGCATGAATTATTTTTACATTAAAATATTCCTAATTACTTTACAATAAATATATGAGTTTAATTAATATGCATTGATAATGTACAAAAATATTACGCTAACATTTAATTATATTTTTCATTTATATGACTTTAAAATTATTAATTAGTAAAGTCAACAAATTTATCATAAATTAAGAATTGTGATTGAATGCTACCGTGCATATTAATTAAACTCTAGATATATTCTTTATTCTAGGAAGATTAAGGAATGTGATTAAAGTAAATTAATTAATTAATTATGTATCCATTCTATTAATAAAGACAATTGTGATTTTTAGTATCACATTTCTAGACTAGGAACAAAATCCTCTTCCCTAGATTGGTGTCTCATTCCCTGTTCCAACCAATCAATAAACGTCATGTCATTTAGTGAATTTTATTTTATAAATTCTTTTATATTTCATGTAACTCATTAAATGATATAACATTTACTAATTCGTTGAGACAAAAAAATGAGACACCAATTTAGGACAGAAGATTTTGTTCCTATCAATAATACCTTTTATTTATCTTTCATATATATTTTATTGATTCACTCTTTATTCATCTATCTCACTCCATCTCTTTTTACATAGGCTCATTGCTTATTTAATTTTCCACCTAATATTGTTACGCATCCAACACAAACCATGAAAACTTCTAATAAGGTACTCAATATCATAAGGATTGTTTCTTATATTTATTTGGTTGGTTAATTATAATAGTTACATAAAGTGTTGCAGTTTTTCTTCTACATTTTGTGCTATAATATGTTCAAACATGCTGAATATATTTTTTATTTAATACAATAAAAATGTGAATACTAAAGCGCAATAATTATAAAGGAAGTACAAAATATCTTTAATTGGATTATTTTAATCTGCGTTATTATTTTTAATAAAACAATTATTATTTTGTTGTTATTTTCCTTTATGATAAAGTGTTTTTACTTATATGTCATATTATTTATATATATATATATATATATTTATCATTGTCTGCGCACATAAAAACTACTTAAGCATCGAAAGTTAGATCTCCATTAAAAATTACCTAATCAAGGTGATACTAAACAATAATATAAGTGAGAGTTAGGTGACCACATCTATCTTTAGCATTTGTTTCAAATTTAAAGATTTGAATAAGCAATATATAGGTTGTTGCTTGTAAGAGCGATAGTTAAGTTGTTGTTACTTGATACCGTGTATAATTGTGAAAACTGGTTCGAACCAGCCATTTGTATTAAGACTTGGTCACATAGCTGAGTCAGTTTTCTTAACAGCCGAACATGCAATTGACACGGTTTGAACTGGTTAAAACCATCCATTACTGTCTTGACCGAGTCAGTTTTCACAACATTGCTTGATGCCTTTTTTTATATGATTTTCCTTTCCCTTTTGCTTTCTTTCATCCTTTTCACTTTGTTCCATTTCCCTTCTCATTGTCCATCTCTTTATCTTTCTCAATTTCCCTTCTCACTATCTGTCTCTATCTCTTTCTTAATTTACTGGTAATACCTAGTGTGGGCACCGAGTGGAAGGAGTGATAAGTAGTGGTGTAAAATTGGGTGAGTCTGGTTTACACATGCTTACCTACCACTAATTGAAGATTAAACAAGTTGTATTAATTTGACCTACCTAGCTAAGAATATATGAAATCTCATTCTAACCCAACCCACCACAGACTAATGGGTTAGGTGGGGTAACCCGCAAAATTAAAAAAAAAATTAAAATCTAATGGGTTACGTTTTCATTTGTGGGTTTTAAACTTTTTATGCAGTAGAAAATATAAGAAAAAAAGGGAGACTATGCAAGATGTATTGGTAATTTTGTTACAAAAGATGCAAAAATGATCTTCTCGAGATGTGCTGAGGACTGTCCTAAAAGACTTGTCATAATAATCTTGTAAGTCTCTCAAGATTTAACAAAAACCTCTCAGATGAGCTCAGGCTACAGAACTAATAAGATAAACACGATAATTAGAGGACACACACATATATACACTCAGGTTGCAAGTAATAAAGACGCATTAAAAATAATTAGGCTTGAATAAGTTTTTTGTCCTTAAAGTTTTACAAAAAATCATTTTTGGTCTTTGAAATTAATTTCTTTTTTGTATGAACGCTATCTGCTTATAAGTTTTGATGTATACTGTGTTAGATGTGAAATTGAAGATTAAGAAAAAGAACGATTCACAAATATAGAAAACGTGTTCTCTGTCAATAATTTTTTAAGGACTAAAATGAATTAAAAACTAAAAAATATATTTTTAAATTTTAAGATTAAAAATAATTTTCGATAAAACTTTAGGAATAAAAAACTTATGTGAGATAAATAATTAATACAATGACTATATTAAATTCAATTAATACAATAATTATATTTTAATTGAATTTAATAACATAATGGTAAAAAAAGTCTGATAAGCATTTTATTCTTTATGATATATGTTGAATTTCACATCATAATATAAGCTGTCCCACGGCATCAGACGTCAAGAAATACCTTATATACTAATAGCAGCAGGACATTCATATCCCAAAATAACAACACAAAAATCGAGCTATTATGAATTCGCCTAGATCTCTAAATCTATGTTCCAAAGACAGTAACCAAGGCATCTGCATAAATCTTCGAACCAACCTCTATTTATTCTACTTTTGAATAAAATCTTTAACCTCTCTCGATCTCCATAAATCTCCCTTGCTTGATGTGTATTTCTCTTGTACATGTTTTAGATACAGACACTTATGTGACATATGTTGACATTTTTAATTAAGATTTTAATTAAAAAGTTATTAGTTTTTTTTAAAAATTTAAATTTATATTTATATACAACTTAAATACTTAAATTGATATCACAACATAGATAGATATGCATTAATATTATTAAAAAATAATGTTAAACCTATTTTTTAGTTTTATTATCATAAAAAAATAATTTAAATTATGAAGATATCACTATTTTAGATATTAATTATATTTTATTTTATTAAAATCTTATTATATATATATATAAGCGTGATCATGCTGGCTCTCAATTTTTACGGTGGCCTTGGACACACAATCATCACGAACAAACACGATAGCAATGTCGCATGTAATAGTTTATACACAAACTTTGTATACAACATTATTATTTTTAATTAGTCCCATGACAATTGGGTGCATTCATAATATTCTTCCATACAATACACAATGTGAGACAACAGCCCACAAAAATTAATCTATCTGCGGAGAGGTTGTTAAGTCTGTGTTCAACTTTAATAAGTACATCACTTCACTAAAAAGGTTAGTCCTTTTATCTTGTCTCCAATGGTATAAACTTTTTTTCATAAAACACTGTTAATCTATTAAATGAGTATAAGTATTACAATTATTTTACGCTAACATTATGAGATATATATCAAACTACTATTACGGCACTCCTTTTGTAATACGTACTTTTTTTTTTGTTGGCTTTTTTTATTATTATTATGGATCGTAATTTAATATGTTTGCTTAGCTTGTAATTGAAATTTTGTATTGCTTATACCAATTAATAAATAAAGGATTTTGAAATCTAATGTACCTAAATTTCAAACTATACTTATCCATCTCAAAATATATTTTTTTTATTTTTAAAAAGTCCTTAACATTAATTCTCCTTCTCTCACTCACCCTCTGCCCCTCCCTTTCATCTCTCCCTTCACTCGCTCGTGTGAGTCACTCACCTCTTTCCGTGCCTTTCTTGTTTCTTCTCCTCTCTTCCTCAACCTTATTACCCCCTCACGCTTACTTTTCCCCCTCATTCCCTTGTGATGTATTCCTTTCTTCCCTGATTTCTCTTAAGTTAATTTTGTTTTTTTTCCTATCATTCTTCAGGTATGTTGGATATGTGTTAATTGTTTTTTACTTTTTTAAAACGCATTTCCGTATAAGAGTGTATTTTAATTTTCTCTTCTACAGATAAAGGTCTTCGTAGAAGAAAAAAAAAAAAATTACTTCTCTAATAAGGGAAACAAAAAAAAATTCAATTTTTTTCCTCTTTGGAGAAGCAATTTTTTGTAGAAGCAATTTTTTTTTGCTTCTCTGGAAATCCTTCTTTATAGAAGAAAAAAAATAAATTGTTTCTCCACAAAAAGGTTTCCATTGGAAACATTTTTTTTTATTTCTATGGAGAAGAGTCTCTACAGAAGAAGGTATTTTATTCTTTTGTGAAAAATAGGTGCCAATTAAAAAATAAAAATGGGTGGTAATAGAAATTCCATATAAATAAATATTTTGTTTTTGTTTTTCTTAAATAAAAGGGGATACTAAAGTACTGACTATATGTATCAGTTTTTTATATCAATAAAACTGTTTACTAGTATTAGAAGAATAATACTACTAATTCTCATAAATTTCACTTTTTCATTTAATTATTTTTTTATTTGAAAGTGAGATATCTTAAAATGGATTATTTTTTTATAAATTTCATAAAGTGTTATAAACAATATTCTATGGAGTATCCCTTAACATAATTTCCTTAATAATTTTATTCTTCTTAAATAAAAATTTATTCAATTAAGACCATTAACTGTTAATGTTTTGATGGTTGACGTTCACTAAATAATGCACACTTATTTACTCTCTTTAAAGGAATAGAATTACATAGTAATATGTAGAAAACGCCATTGAGAAAATAGAGGACATATATATATAAAAGAAGAAGAAGAAGAACGAATGCTAGTAACCTAAGTTATGGATCGATTAAAGAAATACCGCAGTGCTATTCCAAATCCAAAAGTCTCCTGGCAACGACAGTCTATTGGGGTAAACTGTAATGTAGCAAGCAAGACCAGTATATCTCCAAGGCATGCACACAAGGGTAAACTTGGAAGAAGCTGTCAGCACCTAAATGTATATCTGAATTATAAACACCAGCACTACTAATAAGGAGATTAATTAACTAGGTACTATTTCTTGCCATGTATAATAATAATGTATGAATGAAAAGTTTCTATTCGATAAATAGCATTGGTGATTGGTGTGAAGAGGGAAGAGCATCGTGTGGTGATGATAGAGACTTAAAGGTCATGTTGATGAATCTGTGTTTGCAAGGTGTGGTGATGAAGTTTTGGTGAGTATGAGAGATTGTTGATAGCAGGTTGGTGGGCGAGGAACAAAGCGAGGTGAGCCATGAGCTTGTCTTTCCTAGAAAAGGAAGTGCCACAGGAGCACTGCCACTTGAGATCCCCACAGTGCTTCTCATGTGTCCTCAGATCAGAAAGCACAGAGAACTGCTTCTGGTTGCACCTCTTGCACACGTACATTTTTGGGCAATGACTCCTCTTGTAATGGTTCTTGGCACATATCATGGACTTCAACGGCTGAAACTTGGCATGCCTTTGGTTCCACCTACACCCTTCTTCAGGACACGAATATCTCTTTGCCTTATCACTCATCAAACACTCTCTTCCCCCTTCCATTTTCTTCATTGGGTTACTCAAAGCAGCATTTGTCTTGTACTCATCCCCATGAGCCCTCATGTGCATCCTCAAATTCGCATCTCTCTTGAACCCTTTACCACAAACTTGGCAATAGTGCGTGTACTTTGCCAACAAATCCGCAGCATCCAATTCAATTATATCACCATTCTTTGCCGAAACTGAAACCCCTCTACACCCTAATTCATTGCCTTCATCTACATGTTCATCCCCTCTACCCATAATATTGTTTTCACTGCTTTCACTAAACCAGTCCAGTGGCTCAGACTCAGTACTAGAAAATAAAGCCTGGTGGTCACTAATAAGTATGCTTATGTTATTGTTGCCAAAATTATTTGAGTGAGGCAACTTGTTCTGCTGGTGCAATTTGTTGTTGGTGCATGTAGGAGTAGGAGTATTAGTACCTGGAGGAGGAGGAGGAGTAGTGAGAGCCATCTGTTGGGAGGTCAACATCATTGATGTGGCAGTGACTATGATTTCTTGGATTGTGGAATTCATGGTGGATATGGCCATGGAAGTTGACTCGGGTAGGCTTTGATTTGGGGAGAGAATAACACCTACCAGGGTCTGCACCTCGCCCACCTTGTCCTTCAGAATAGAGAGATTGAAGAGGAGGGAACTGGAGTGTGAACCTGAATCAGACACCAAAACTTCCGGGTCAGGTAACATCTGAAGCCCTTCATGGAAGCTAGATGTGGCCCTTGAAATCATTGCTCTCTTGTCTCTACCAAGGCAAATGTTGGTTCTCAGTTCAGTTTCTTGCATAAAAGAAAGATATTATTATTACATACGTGCTTTGTTTCATTTTATATGAAATTGCAGAAGCAAAATAAATGACACTAACATATATGCATTATATATATGACGGAGCAGGCTAGTGTGAGAGAAGAAGTCAACTGGAGATATCATAACACTCAAGTTCTTCCCCACTTAGGACCTCCCTTGCATGTACCCAATCTCACCGTGGGGCCATTCTTCATTCAAAATTCTAAAGAATTTGCAAGTGACACACACTGACCAATGGGGCATAACTTTATTGGACTGCCCCGCATTAGGTTTTTACATGTTCATCCTATTTTTATATTATATTAGCTTCCTTAGATCTATAAACCCTATTATGCTTCTGCCTGTCTTCACTCCCTTCTTCGCAACAAACAATATTATTCTAGTCTATTTAAATATATTTTTAGATTAAGCTAAATTTAATTTTAATTTTATTCATCTTCATCTCTATAAATGTGTTTTATTTATTGGATAACCATATAAAGTCCCATAAGGCGGATAAAGACAAACGAAAGTATTTCTTTAGGGAAATTTTGAAATACGTACCTACCATTTTTATACATTTCTTATTGTCAGCTCCCATTTTGATACATATCTAGCAAGTCAATTATACACACGGTATTAAAAAAAATGAAAGATGTTGGCTTGAGAAGAAAGAAATAAAGTAGATAGAAATGGAGAAGAAATAATTTTAAGCGACAAAAATAATATAAAATATTAATTTTTAGGAGAGAAGAAATAGAAAGATAAATAAAAAATAGTATCTCAGCTAACACCACTTAAAAATTATTTTCACCTAAAATCAATGAAACCAAATCATCTAAAACCATTTTCTTCCTTGGCTTTTTATTTCTATGTTAGAAACAAACATAGCATAAATATGACAAAAGAAGGATATTAATCCTTAGTAAGCACAATAGTTAAAAAAATTAATGGATACTTTTTTTTTTATATTGTCAAATTATATTCTTTTATGATTTTTAATTGGATTCTCATATAAGAAAAAGATGGTACACCTTAAGTGTAAAACTGAATTTCAATCATAGCTCGAATAAAGGTTATTTAACTTTGTCAATTAATATTTTAAAAATTATATAAATATAAAGTTATGATAGAACATAATGTAAATTTATATTATCAGTATATATTAATTAAAATTTTATCATATACCAATATTTTTTTTAATTTCTTAACATTGTTTCAAAATTACTTGTTAGGAAAATCCATGACATAATTAATAGCTAGTATAGCAATCCAAACAATAAAAGAGAAATTAAATAAGGATAAAAAGATTTGGGCCTCTATAGGACTGGAGAAACACAAGCCTAGACCACGTTGAGAAAGAAGAAAAGTAAACACGAGACATAAAAGGCTAACTGGAGTACAAATTGATCCAAGATGAGAAAGTGTACCATATTCTATGTTTATCCGTAAAAATATCTGCAAGCAGGACACATAACTTGTTTATTTACATCCAAATTTTTATGGCTACAGGTGCAGGTACTGACTCTAGAATCCACCCACCCCTCTATATATATATATACACTTAACTAAATATTATATTATAGAAATAAAATTAATAATTTTATCTTATCCTTGGAGAGTATAATCACAGCATGATTTCCAAGTTTAATTAAATTTTTGTTAAACAATTAGAACATAATAACATGAGATATGTAAAACAGCAAACATGTTTTTTTAGGCATGCAAAGCACTTTCTAACAAAAACCTCAATTTTAGAGGCGTAGCGCTAGGACTTAGCGGAAGTGTCCTTAACTTCCATAGTAAGATCAGTGATGAGGATGTTTTGATTGTCATTCACAGTGTTGATAATGCATTTAGAATGTGATTAAAAAATGTATTCTATACAATAATAACAATGGAAGAAACTCCAGATCTCGAATTTAAATAATTGATTGTAATTTTTTATTAAATTAATTATATTATGATATAAGTAAATATTAAAGTTATTTTGTGATACAACAAAACAATTAAAGTAAAGATAAATGGTAAAATCATAAAAGAATAGGAGTTTAATTAAAATAAGAATTAGCTAGGGTTTACTGCTAATTACAACCTTAGTTCTAAGAAGTTAAATATTAAAGTTGTTTTGTGATAGTAAAAGGTGAAATTGTGATTAATTGAGAAAACTTATAGAATGTGATTCAGTTAAACAATGATTATTAACTATCTTATGAATTACTAACTTTGATCCTAAAAAAATTATAAAAAAAATGTTTAAATTTATAATTCATTTAAATTCAATTATTAATATAAAGTTCTGATAAAAGAAAATAATTGATTCTCTCTTATGTGTCACGTTACAACTTTAGCTCTAAAAAAATTTGCTACATTATAACCTTAGGCTGAGAATATAGTTAATATATTTTGGAGTAGTACACGTTGGACATGGTCCTTTTTTATTAGTGTAGGTTTATCTGGTCAACCCATGCGCAAAGTTTGAAGCATTGGTATGATATTCATATATCCAGACCACCTATATTTATTCATATCACTCCATGCATCTTTTTTCCTCCTTTTAACATCTACTAACACTATCCCTTCTTCTCTATAATAATTAGGAAAATTATTTTTTATCTTTGCTTAGTCTCATCACAAGTGTCCAATTTTTACTTTTTTTTTCCAATTTTTTATATGCCCATTCTCTTCTCTCATTTACTTTTTTTTTTTCCTTTTCTCTTTCCTCTCTCATCCATTCAATTAGGGTGTTCAAGTTGGTTTAATTTTAAAAGTAATTAAATCAATTAAATTTAATTAATTCAGTTCAATTTGGATTTCAATTTTTTTAAATTTGTTAATAAGATTGGTTTGGTTTTATTTACCAAAATCCAATAAAAAAAAGAAATAAAATATTTTTAAAAATTGTAAATAAGATAGCAGGGTTATGAGATTTTTTTAACTAAAATAAATTTATCAATATAACCAACTTTACTATTTATGTCAAGAATTTTGCTGGTGGACCAATTTCTGAACATAAATTAAATTAATATTTGATATTATAGTGAGGGAATTTTATTTCTCACTCATATATTTCTTCATTTTTCACCTACTAACCTTAAAAAAAATAAATATACTTTCATTTATTTAGTTAAAAAAATAACTTGTTCTACGTAAAGACTTTCCGTAGAAGACAAATTTTAAAAAGTTTTATATATTAGAATTTCATGTTTTTATAATTAACAAGAAAATTTATAATATACACTTTTATCATAA
This sequence comes from Psophocarpus tetragonolobus, assembly GCA_037954015.1. Classification (NCBI taxonomy): domain Eukaryota; kingdom Viridiplantae; phylum Streptophyta; class Magnoliopsida; order Fabales; family Fabaceae; genus Psophocarpus; species Psophocarpus tetragonolobus. The sequence continues at coordinate 91,133,478 of CM075690.1, forward strand.
ATTTAATATTTTTATTATATTTATATTTTTATAATTGATAAAAAATTATATTATAAATTTATATTTTTATAATTAATAAAAAATCATATTATAAATTTTATATTTTTATAATTAATAAAAATATTATATTATAAAATATAGAATTAATTATAACATATAAATTTTTTTAAAAATTCCTTCTATGGAAAAGGCTATCCGTAGAAGGAAGAAATTTTTTCTATAGAAAGTCTTTTTTTAGAACAGATTATGTTTTTTTAATTAAGTGACAGCATATTCATCTTTTTATGTTAATAAGTTGAAAATAAAAAATGAATAAGTGGTAAATAAAATTTGCTAACAAATTATCTTAGGGTTGATTTTTCTACCGTCCAATTATTTTTACAACGAGTTTTTTATAAAAACATTTTTTTTACAATTTTTTTTAAACTTTTCATTCTATTGTTTTTACAAACATTTTTTTCTTACAATTTGTTTGTTTTTTTTACGTTTTTTAAAATTTTACATTCTGTCTCTTTAGATTTTTTATTTTTTTATGAAACATTTTTTAACCTTTATTTTTTAAACGTGACAACGGTCATCTTGGGCAGTTGCGTGTACACGCCTTTCAGTTTTTTGGAATTTGATTTCCCATGTGTTTTTATACGGGTTAGGAAAATATTAATATATTTTTTATTTTTTGAAAGTGCATTTACTCTTCAAAAGTGTACTACTGAATTTTTTTTATTTCTTTGGCAGTACATCATCGAAGAATAAAAAAAATTGTAAATTTTTTTACTCTCTGGTGCTGCACTGACGGAGAAGAAAATATATTTGTAAATTTTTTTACTCTCTGGCAGGATAGTACACAGTCGAAGAGTAGAAAAATTTGTAATATTTTTTTACTTCTTTGACAATACACTGTCAGAGAATAAAAAATTTGCAAATTTTACTTATACGACGCCGGAGAAGCAAAGTCATGCTAAGTGCTTACGCATCTTCATGCTGTTATTCTGAATAATAATAGTAGTGTTGCTGTTATGTGAATATGCTAGTTCATGGTTCTTCTTCTTATTTTATTTTTTTTATTATTATTATCAGAATAGAAAAGAGAGAAGAAGAAAGAGAGAAGTGAGAAAAGATAATAGACTATAGAAAGATATAAAATATTTAAAATTAAAGTTAGAAGGAGTAAAGTTAGTATTTAAAAAAAAATTTAAAATAATAAATGTTAAATAAAATTGTGGTAGTTGTTAATTAAAAAATCCAATTTTTTTACATGGAATGAAACCCCTAAAAAAAGCCCATTCGAGCTACTGCAAATACAAAACAACAATAACAAAAAGCCTTATCTCACACCAAATACTAAGGTAGAAGCAATCTCCTATCGCCCAACCAGATTCTCCTCAATGATGTTTCTTTTTTCATCATATACAACCAACTCATAAAGAAAAAATAAATGGTGTGTTACTTTATTTACCTCCCTAAAGACATGGAAACAGGTAATATTTTTCTCTGTTATACGGATTCTTCATCATAATAACTTCGCTTCAGGGGTCTCTCAAATCACAGCCTCAATACTTGAATTGCCAAGAAAAATGGTATTTTCTATTAAATTAAAGATATTCCTCTTACAAAAGGCTGCATATTTCTTTTCATTTTATTAAAAAGCTGCTTGAAAACGATTCCATTTTTCCCGAGTTGTTATAAATTTATAGTATTAATATATAAATTAATAAATTCAGCAAACAACAACACATAAAATGTTGCTGTGGTGTAGTGGTTATCACGTCAGTCTTACACACTGAAGGTCCCCAGTTCGATCCTGGGCAGCAACAATTTTAAGCATAAAAATTACGAAGGGAGGTGAACAATAAATTTGTTAATTTCATCAATTAGTTTTTTTACACTGAAACACTAATTAAGTATTTGGTACCGTTCTGTTATTTAATTAGTTAGATTTTTTTTATGTTTATTTTCTAAAAATTATTTTCATTTTCAAGTTTTTAACATTCAAAAAATACATTTGTTTTTATTTGATGTTTTTTATTTTAAAAAACTAATATCGTTAAATTTAATTAATTTTAGCAAAAATATTATAAATTATTTATATATATAGTTTAAAATACATATGCATATTTTTTATATAATTATAATATTATTTTTAAGTTTTTCATAGTGTTAACTTTTCAAAACAATGAAAACAGACAATGTTTAAAACAAGCGTTACATAAGAGATGTTTGTTTTGAATATTTTTTGTGTTTTCGTTTTTAGAGAAAACAGAAAACAGTAGTGAAAATATATTTGGTTACAATTTTAAAAATATTTTCACTGAAAACATTTTCAACAAAACAACTGAAAATAGAAAATAGAAAAAAATTATTTTAAATGTTTTAAAAAATTAACACTATGTGAAAACTTAATAATAATATATAAATATATTTTAAACTATATATATATAATTTATAATAGTTTTGCTAAAATGATTAAATTTAACAATATTATTTTTTGAAAATAGAAAATATCAAATAAAAAATATATATTTGCTGAATGTTAAAAATTTAAAAATGAAAACAGTTTTTAGAAAATAAAAATAGAAATCTTTTCTCAAACTAAATGACACCTTAGTTTTACCTTTATTAGATAGCTGATAACTTCTTGATTTATATATTTTTTCTTAGGATAAAAGGTACTTACTTTAAGTTTTAATTCAGTTTTCTTTAGAAATAAATTTTAATATATATTAGAGAGAATATATTTTCTTTTTATAGAGGTAGGTTATTTATATATTCTCTTTTAAATGAAATTTGGTTCATAATTAAAATAGAAGAAATTTGAGAAATATAAAAATGAAAAATGCTTTTCTCATCTGAATCAATTTAGTTTCTTGGTGTTTTCTATTTTGATCTCCTAATAGAAAAATATAAAAAAATTAATATGTATTGTTTATTTTAATTTTAATTTTAATTTCTCTTGTAGTTATTTTAGAATTAGAATTATTTATGTGAGTTGTGAACCATTCTTTGATACTTAAGAAGGATACTTACTCCTCATAGTTTTATTCATATCACTTGAAATAGGTTTATGCTTTCTGTAGCCATCAATAATAAAAATCTATACATCAACCAAATATTAACACGGGTTATGTTATGTTTCTTTTTTTGACAAAGAGAAGGAGAGGCGCGTGATTGATTTTTTTTACTAGCAAAAATATTAACACATTAATAATAAATTAATAACTAATATTTATCTATAAAAAAATTAGAAATTAACATGAAACTCTAATTATAATTGAAAAATATTAATAATAATACTAAAATTAAAAAAAAAATGCTTTTCTTGATTTTATTATCTGTCTTAGCCAATATATTAGAAAATAATGTAAGAAAACAAAGTTAGATAAAATAATTTAAGAAATTAATTAAAATAAATAGACATTGTGGAGATTTTTAAACTATAATACTATTGTCATATAATTAAAAATAGTTAATTTTTTAATAATGGATCTCAAAAGTTATGTGTATAGTGATTTCTAAATTAAAAAAAAAATAGAATAAAAGAAAAAGAAAGAAAAATTAAAAAATAAATACAAAAGAAAAGAAAACAGATGAAATTAATAATAAACAAATAAAAAGGGAGTAAAATATAGTGTAAGTTCACAACAAGCATCTCAGTTATCCGATACCTTGCTTAACCAAAACATTGGACAATTTCCATATAAATATAATTGCTGATGATTCCCGCTAGCTGCTACACTTAAAAAATCCTCTAACAAATTTGAACTCTATCTTGATTATGGTTTGCAGAAGGGCTTTGTCAAATTGTTTCACAAGGTTACACACTTTGCAAAGTACCACCATCATGCATGTGTTCCACAGTTTTCATTTAAGAATATACAAATCTACTCATTAGGTTATCTTCACTGTGTAACTACCACTTGTGAACCAAACCAAAAAAACCAATGAGGTAGATCTTAGGTAGCCATATTCCACCAAATTAAGAACTACCACAAAAATAATGATAAAGATTAAAGAGAAAAAAAAAATTATATCCACTTTTATTGTTCCGTCACTGGATACCAAACCCAATTAGTATTAAACCAATAATATCTGGTTTGGTTCTCATATTTAAACCTAATCATGTTGATGATCAATACTAATTAAATGACTAAGCCAGGGAAGCAATTTTTGGGTTTAATGGAAATTTGTTTAACACTAATAACACAAATAGAAGCGAAGGTAGTGCCCAATTTTTTGGTGACGGGCAAGCTTACAAGGTAGGGACAATAAGCCACATAGTAAACCAACTCAATCATGCGTTTGAGGTTTTTGTCTGTATCTCCAAACCGTGAACGTGAACCAATTCAAATCAACTACAACATACCTAGAACAAAAGAGGATAACAACTACATAGTTAATCTATGCTTCAGTTTGGTTGAGATTGGAAGTATGGCAAACCACTCTAATCTTTTGGAAATCAGATTGTGATGCGTGGTTGAACAGTTAAATGTGAAGCACCATATTAACTCTAACGTACAATTTAAATCGTTAAAGCACAATACTCTAATTTTACGCAAGTGAAAAATGTACAATTAATGTGTTGTGCACATGTCATTTCTGTGGTTTGGGGTGTGTTTTATCATCTAAAACTGGAAAGAAAAATATTGTGAAAATGATGTGATATTAGTTAGGAGAACAAATAACGTGGGAATATGATAACTGATTAAAATAATAGTACTCAAAATACTCGTTATTCCTCTTTTTCCATATTTTACTGAAAAGGACATGGACATGTCATCATACTACAGCTTGTGTCTCGCCGTGACTGGTATTTGAGGAATGATGAGACTGAAGCCATTTGGAGCAGGAAGAGGCAAAGTGACAATCTTAGTACAGAAACATGGCTTTTAATTGTTTGTATAAGTTTATCTTAATACTATGGGCACATAAAAATCTGGGTTCTGTTTTTATTTGATATTAATTACGCGTCCTCATATTATGGCGAAGTTCATGGTAATATATTGGTGAAATAATTGAAGAAATATTGAGTGACCAGAAATTAGGATAGGCCTAATTAACAAAAGAAGCAAAGCAATGATTTATTATTATAGTATAAGCGTATAATGAAGTTCCTTTTTGAGTGTAATAAGACTATTATATTATAGTTTATAGAGAGGAGAATATGTAATTGGAAGGAACTGCCCAACCTACATGTGCTAATGTCAATGAGCGATCACTTCTCTCCGATTTCTTAAGCATTCGGACACCTCACGCAACGTATGTGTCCACATGCTTCGCTTACCAGCATTCACCAAAACGTGCACATAACTAACTTTAGATAAGTGGCTAGTGTAAGTGACTTCAAAAGTCTTCCATCTCTCTCTCTTACAGTATAATACGTGTCGACATATATGCCCCTGTGTCAGACTAAGACAAATTCATACCATTTATGTATCTCTATTCTAATTTTGTTATTTTTCATGGAAGAGAAAAAAAATAAAAATATATGATGTCATTTGTCCGGTTCTTTTCTCATCTTCATTCTGTGGATGGCTCAAGTTTATAACTAGAAACTAGAAAGACAGATAAAGAGTATGGTTTGATGGGTCCAAATAGTGGACCATGCTATATAGCTCCTAATCAAACGTTTGTGGTGTGAGAGTCAGCAGTATCTTTCTTGGGAGCATCAACTTTGTATGGGCTGAAACTTCCATGACATAATCACAAAGCTAGCCAACTATTCAATTTTTAAAATTATCTACAAAAATCAAATTTAAACAGGTTTAATCTATCGGTGTTTCATTTTTTTTACTTTCCAAATAAGAACTAAAAACAGTTGGTTAATTAGGGGAAATTAAAGGACTCCTATTACAAGTGGGGTAGTGGACGAGGAAACGTATATAGTAACAGTTGCTCTTATGAGTGGATTTTAAAATAATTGAGTACTAGTGTGACATTTTTGAGACATTGTTACTTTAATTTGGTAATCCTAGCTTTATTCTTAACAGTAAAAGGAACAGAGTGAGTGTGGTAGCTAGAGTAAGTGAGAAGAACTGAGGAAGAAAGATAGTGAATTAAAGAAATAATAAATTAAACAAGGCACACAGAGGAAGCGTATTCCATGACTTTTGGTTGTGCTGATGCAACCAAATCCTAGCAATGCCAATAGTACTGCTTCATCCTCCTCTTATTGCTAGATGAAGATACAGAAGCAAAGCAGTAAAATGAATAAAGAAGCCGGGAGGGAGAATAAAAGAAGGAAATTAATAAAGATGCTGTATGACTCAAAATCACTTTTCGTGAAGGAAAGGCAACCATGAACAATAAGCACTTACTTACTCAAAGTATTCCAAAAGTTGAGAACAAGTAGATGAAGAAAATGGGAAATTATTAATAAACCAAAGAATCGATAAGTAAGAATAATTGTAAATTAAAATAAAGCTAATAATTGACAATGATGATTGATAAAATAATAAAACTTTTTCCACCTCTGGATGGAATTCACACCCTGGCTTTCTAATAATGGCATCCAACCAAAGCGGAGAGAAGGAGAGAAGTTTGATTGGGGGGAAAGTGAAAGTTTGAGTCGCGGAGATCGTCTTCGGGGGCAGGAAGGTTAAGATCCAAGTGTAGAACATTGGGAGGCTTAACAAGAACAGAAGCATGAGAAGTTGTGGAGGTGTGAAGAAGATGAGTATTGTTGGTAGAGGGTCGATGCCTCCGCATGTGACCACCCAATGCTTGCCCGGATGAGAATTCTGAGCCACAAATGGAACACTCATGAACCTTGGGCTTGTTGGCATGGAAGCCACAACCTAATTGAAGGGAAACAGAAGGGTTGATAATCTTGAAGTGTCTTGGTTTTGAATCTTGAAAAACAAATGGCAAAGGTGGTGGTGAGGACTTTTTGTCCTCTTGCTTTGGCTTCTTGTGACTGGCCCTGTGGCCACCAAGTGCTTGAAAAGAAGGGAATGTTCGGTTGCATGTCTTGCACTCATAAACATAGAAATCAATTTTGGTGGTCTTGACAGGGTGAGGAGAAGGGTCCCCTCCTGCTCTTCCTTGTGCGAGGAGAATCAAACACTTAGCCATGTCTTCCTCTTCCTCTTCAAAGGATCCACCGCTTGAACAACTGGATGTCACGATGCCCGTCGCACATGGAGACAAAGCCTTCAACCGCCTCTTTGTTCTCTTGCCTTTCGCTATGTTCCCGCCCCCATCTTTAACGTTGTTACACCACACAACTTCCTCCGTCCCCATTTCTGACAGATATATCTTGTTTCAAACTAAGACAATCAATCAATCAATCAATCAAACAGTAATACATACAGACATATATGAATGGAAGGGATCGCACAAGGAGTGTGTCAACATGTTATATATATATTGGTTGTCAATGGCCAACAACAAGGTTTTCTTATGTTACAGTACTAGCTACTCCCAAAATCTTCCTTGCTTTTCCAACCTTGCAAGTGTTGCTAACAAGAAAAGTCTTTTTCTCTTTCTTCACGCACCTCTCCTACCGCGTGCCTCCACGTTTCCATCCTCACCACACTTTTTTCCCACCCTTTCTTTTTTTCTTCTTACTCTTTTCTTTTTCTATCTTTCTCCCCCTCCCACTACTTTTACCATCCAATTCTTTTTTATCGACCACACACTACTGCATGCGTATCATTCATCAATCATTAAACATGCTTTCTATTTTGCAATTAATTTCATCTCTATTTTCCGTGTTTTTATCTTGTGGCTCACCAACATTAATCAATTAATTACCTACTTAAATTGTAAATTGTGGAGCTTAAAGGGATTAACCTCAAATTATCGATGCTTTAAAGCGTTGAAGAAAGAAACGCCCTTGTTAATTATGTGGTAACCTTGTGAGTCGGTTTTACTCTCTCTTTGGTTAAACCAATTTTAGGTCAACTTACACGAAGCCATTAAAGCAAACATGGCACGTTAAAACTTAAAAGCATGTCATACCGTCATTTAGTTCCGTTTCAAAGAAAAGTACTAATCTAGATGGAGTGATTAGAGATCCGGGTGGCTTTCAAGCAAACACTCCATTATTAAATATATATTTATGTATATATATATATAAGCAGTTCCAACAAGAAAAGAAAAGGACATGAGTAGCATGTGATTAAGTATAGGATTCGGTTAAGTACTATGGAGTAAGGAGGGTATATGTAGCATACAAGTATATGACATAAGCACTATAGGACGGTTCCTACTTTGAGTACCACTACCTTTGATTAAATTGCTCAGTTAGACTTAATCTTCTGCTTAAAGATGCGTAATTCTAGTAGTAGTAGGTGTTATTGGGTCTTTTTTTTTTCCTCGACAAAGGGGTGGTTTTGATTGATCTATTTTATGTAAGGAACGGTCATTGCTTCTTCAATTGGGCACTTCTTGTGCTTCAATTCAAGCCTTTTCTTTTTTTCAAAAATATTTATCTAGTAAAAAAAAAGGACTCAATCTTCTACTGAAAGGTATGTCGAGGACTTGAGGTTGCAACTAATCTGTCATATTAATAATCACCATTTATTGCCAAGCCAAAAAATGTTAATGACTTCATGCCGAATTAGATATTTGAAAGCTTATTAAGATTTTAAGTTAGAAATACTATGGGCATGTGTTAACCTAAATAATGTCATGGATAAAAGTAAAGGTTTTTATCTAATTCATCCGCATTATACATCAACTTATTTTACGTAATCCATTTAAAATATGGGCTAAATTTTTACTTTGAGTTGTCTGTTTAGTTCGTGAACTAAACAGACCTAGTCCGTAGGCTCCACATAATTTTAAAAAATTATAATTTAATTTTTAGATATTTATTGAATATTAATATATAAATATTAAAGAAAAAACTATATTAGATCATAACTTTTAGAAATTTTCTAATTTAAAATGAGAAAATATTTTAATTATATTAAAAATGTTAATTAGAAAATTTTAAATTGTACGCTTTTTGTGGTTGCAAGCCGACATGTTTAGTCCACCAGCTATGTATGCACTTGACAAATAAGAACTTGTTCAAATTGTATAAGATAAATTATATAGGTTATGAACTATACAATTTGCGAGTCTATATGAGTGAACTATCTATTTGTTCAACTTTATTTCTTATATTATTTTACTAGAATTTTTGCCTCAAATTTAAATTTTAGCTGCAAATCAACATACACTAAATAACAATATAATTCGTAAAAATCATGAATTAATTAATTTGGTTTTTGAAGAATTAATAATTTTATTTCATTATAAACGAACAACATGTTAACACATATATGATATTTGATGTAAATCGCAATCATTACCTTGTGTATAAAGAATTCTTCTATTGAAATTCTTACTTTATACTATACCGATGTATTTATAAGATGTAGAATAGTTATTTGCTTTTTAAAAAAATTAAATTCACATTTTCTTATATTAATTGTTTAGGTTAAAACATATTTAATTAAAATAAGAGGTTAAGATAAGTGAGATATTGTGGTAAGTATAAGAGATGGGTATTAATTAGAAGTGATGAGTAATATAACTATATAAGTGTATTTTGGGGGAAAATATGGACAAATTTATATATAATTATTAAAACGATGTTAGTAAATTATTTGATCTTACTAATTTATATATAATTATCAAAATAGTGTTTATTAATATGTTATTTTAAATAAATTTTTTAAGACATCAAATTTTAATTTTTATGTTTTATCCCTTTTTTACCCTTAAAATATTTATTAAGTTTCTTATGATGTTTTTTTTTACATAAGTTAGACTTTTATTTTCTTTTTTGTTTCTCTTGTACTTACATATTTTTATTTTAGCTATAACATTATTTATTATATTCTTTCAAAATTATACTTAAGATATTTTATTATGATATTAATGAACATAATGAAAATATGACATGCATCTGCTAGATGTATGTTAATTTATTTTATTTTAAACTTGGTTAAAAATATTTTAATATAATAATTAAATATTACTATTATATAATATGTAACATGAAAAATATAATAATTTAAAATAAAAACATTATTAAAATAATTTATCTACAAATAAAAATTGCAAGATTTTAAAATAAATTAAAAATTATAATTATAATTATCATGTTATCAATAAAATAAAACTAACACTTGCATAAAAAAATTGTATAAACATGTCCATACTTTTTATTTTATATTTATAAACTTCTTTAAAAAATAATTCTATCAAAAACTTAATAATTCAATAATCTATTGTTTAACAGTTTTTAGTTTTCAATTATATGCTAGCTAGTTCTTTTTAGCTTCTTTTGCCCAAAAGGAAGCCAATTGTGTCGGTTATAAATTTTCTTATTTCAAGTGAATATTCATTTTTGTTTTCAGTTTTTCACTCTAATTTACAAACAATCTAAGTTTTTTTTTTGTTGTTTAAACAAATCGAAGATATTGCATGCTAATTAACTAATTTTACATTCTCCGAAAGAAACTAATCTTACAGTCACATAGAACTTATTTATAATGTCAAAAAATAAAAAATAAAAGGCCTTTTGTACTAGTGAAAATATTTAACCATAAAATTGATGATGATGATCTCCTTTCATTTTTTTTTTCAATTTTTAATATATTGTTTACACATGTCTAAAGCAAACTCAAATCACAAAACTAACTATCTATCATGCCCTCTATCCTTTTTCTTCTTTCTAATATATTGTTTACACTTGCTTATTTAAAAAAGACAAATTGTTCTTTTTTATCTTTACTTTAAAAGTTTAAGATGGCATTTATAATATTAGAATTATATTAATATATTAAAATAATAATATAAATATAAATGCTAATTATAATTTTTTAAAATTATGTGCTATTTTCAAAATTGGACAAACAGAAAAGAAATAAAGTAATATGGATGATAAATGGATCAAATTACACTACTAGCTACCACTTGATACTGTTCGAGATTTTTTTTGAAGAAACTTTTCGAGATTTAATGCATGGAAACTAAACAGTAATTTTAGATTATTGGATATATTATGTAGATGAAGTGATGATTCAATGAAAAAGAAGTCGAAGAACTAGAAGTGATCATATAGTGGAAATCGAAAGAGGAAAAAGAAAAAGAAATTAATAAGTGTGCAATTTGGAACGAACGGTTGTTAAGAGAGCAATTGGGCATATATATTTGTGTATATATACATATTTAGTAAAGGTTAGAGAGTCGAAGAGGTTGAAGCATTTTCATTGTGAAGTAGTGGTCCAGCATATTGGATTAATAAAATGTTAGTTACTGATTAAGTGGATCTCAAATCATTGACTTAATCGTCTTCACTAAGACATGGTCCACTAGTTGGTGAGCAACATACTACCCATTTAAAAGACGAATAACACACACCACTAATATCAACAGTGAAAGGAAAAAAGCTCTTCGTCAGTAGATGTCTAGTTCTCTGCAATTGAATCTGCATTTGCTGTATCTAGCTACTTTAAATCGATAGCTATGTGTACCATGGCACTAATACTATTGTCTATTGGTGTCTAGTGGCATCGATAGAGAAAACCCATTCATTCTTCACATTACGACTCATCATATACTATAGTTAATTAATTAGTAGTTACCATGCACCATACCATCTTTCATTTGGTGTGAAGATTTGTTAATCTCCTCGCATACATCTAAAGTTAAAGTAGTCCATTATCTGCTTCATGTACCGTTGACCCACATCTTAAGATCATGCTATATAGCTTATTGATCTACTAATTAATTTGCAGCTGCTCCAAGATCAAGCAAGTTGGTTGGATCAAATAAATTCTTTAATTTGTTAATATATATTTGAGTTCTTTCCTTAAATAACAAAAGATTCATCCTATTTTTTTAGATATTTATATGCATTTCTAAATAAAATAATTTTATTTGAATCGGCCGATAAAATTATTAAACTTTTTAATTATATTTGTATACAAGTATTTTTATAAATATCAAGGAATGATTTGACTAAGAAGATAATGAATGTGTAGCTTGAGTATATACATGTAGTTTCCATTATCATGTAACAATGTGACACGTTTGGTTAACAAAAAATAAATTGATATTTGAGGTGAAAGAAACCTCCTACTGGGATATCTATGTCGAAGTAGTAAGCTTAATAGACAGAGAAAATTTATGAGTTGAGACTCTAATAGGTTGGAAAAGACCTCTACAAAAGATGTGTTCATAAATATAAATGAAAATATATGTGTACATAGAACTTTTAGATTATCTTAAAGGGCTTAGTTGAGATGGAAAGTTGGATAATGTAAGATGATATTCTATTTGGATTTCTGTCGTTAAAGCTAAAGGTTAAAAAACACTTGTTTAAAACTCATCTCTACACTAACGTAGATTCACCAATCGACGAGATATTGAAGATATACATCACCTAGGAAAGATGACTTTCTCAACTTCTAGATGAAGAATGGTGTTATGCATTGTTTCGCGCCAAGCCTTCACAGTAACTTACATACAAATGCTATAAATATTATATTTTCTTGAGCTTTTAAAACTCTTTAGCCATTTTTTCTCTCTCTTATTTTCTCTTATGTTACCAAAAAAAGAATTAAATAATTATTACAAAAGAGAAAGTTTTATACTAATGTGCAGGCTCTAGTCCTTTGTACGTAGGACGACGTAACAATTTTTATTACAAATTTGATAATCTGTCTCAAAATAGGTGCATCTCTCAATAGGAATAAATCACAACATACATATAATTGGTTCCACGAGTAATAAAGTCCAATTTTTTAAACAAATAATCAAGATTTTGAATTCTAACTCTTTTATATAAAGAAAAATTAGTTAAGAAAGAGTATCTTATATCTTAAGTGCTTCAAGTCTTTCAAAAGAGATTAGTCTTAATCAACGATTAAGATATTGACAATCATAAACAAAAAATAAAAGAAAATAAAACAGTCATGTGGGACCAGATCTTCACATTTGCCTTTGATTTTGAATTCATGCTCGTGTAATTAGGATATCAATTAATTAAGTGCTTGGAAATGGAAACCAAGTGCCAATTAAGTTACTGTTGAAATCTTATCACTTCATATCTTGTCACGTTTTGTTTTATAGAATCTTTGGGCGGATCAATCTGAAAGTTACTCTGATATATTTCTTAATCAGTAGCCATGCAATACATTGATATATTAAATACCTAAACAAAGGAAATGAATTCTTATAAATATAAAATCTACCACTCAAGGTCAAGTACATTATATATGGTGACTGCCTATTAAAAAACTGAATATGGTGAGCCGCACTCTTGATGAAAAGATATAAGAAGGTTAAAAGAAAAGGTTATTGTTAAGAAGATTTCCTTTTATAGCATCTGAAAAATTTTGAAAAGTTTTTTTTTTTATAATATATCCTATTTGAGCCAATAATATCTATATTGTAATAGGAACTTTATTTTTTAAATAATTATTCTTTTTAAATATTTTTTGTGTGTAGGATAATGGCATTAAAATTAAAACTCATGACCTTATAAATATTTTTAACTACCTTGTATGTTAAGTTTGATACGAGGTGATATAAATTCATTTAGTTAGATATATCTAACTTTGAAATGACATTTGAAACTTTTTTCCCACATTGGACTAAGCCCGAAATTTTTGTGAAACATTATTTTGGTGATACATGCACTTTTACCACCAAGTTGACGCGCCAACTTAGAATTAACCAGCAGGTACCTTACAGAATGATGTATATGTAAGTGGAATGCATTTTTGCAGCAGGAAGTGGAAGTTTGTTGAATAAAAAGAATAGAAGGAGGGCAGATTGTTATGGTAGCAAATTAAATGTGGTTAGTTGTTTTGTGTGAGGCACGTAACGTGAGGATTCGATGGATACTGCCATAACCTGTTAGTGACATTTTAGTATATAATTCCTCTGCACTGCTCTTTCTTTCCCCTCCATACCATTTCCTTGATTTGTAAAAAGAAAACTATTAATTAGTGGCAGAAAAAAAATAACAATAAAGCAAGAAAGGGATTAGAACTTAGAAGAAGGAGAAGGGGTGGTGGATGGTTGATTTCAGAAAGTACACCATTCTCCCTTGTCCCTTCCCTACTCAACTTGAGATCACAAACGCACCCTTTTTCTCCAAACACCATGCTTGCAGCAATATGCATGTTATTATTTTAACGTTACTATATATATACATATATGTATTTCTATCTACTTATTCGACGTAACTTGAACTTTTTTTACAAGAATCAAACACTATTTTTTTATTTAACTAGTAAATACATATTTTATGTCATTAGGCAAAAAAATTAATTAAATAGGTCAGTGAAACTCATTCTTTTGTTCTCCAAGTTAAAAGAAAAAATGTGGAATCCGTCAAATGAAAATACATGACAAAATAATTAAAAAAGATGGTATCTGACGTATGATATTTTGGTATCCTGCTATTTACCTTAATGAGATGAAAAGGACGGCTCAATTGTCAAAGAGTGAGTTCTCGATTTCAGAAATAGAGAAAGAGACATGCCTATTGGTTACAAATAAATTCAGGTCTTCATTTTAATTATCTAATTTGTAAATAATAGTTGGGGTGCTAGTGAACGCGCTCATGTGAGGAAGTGGGGACTGTTTCAGTTTAATTATGTGGAGTTCATATTTTCACATGCATATATATAATAATAATAATAATAATAATAATAATTAAGTTAGAAGAGACAGTAGATATCACACACACACACACTAGACTAGCAATTAGCACAGGGCACTGAAAGTAGTGGACTTAACACTCCAACTCCACTTTAACAGAGGGGGAGAAACTTGTGGACCACTCGTAACTTCAAACCAGTTGGTTGTAGCTAAAGCACCTAATACATATTTGTTTTTACGTAAGTATATATAAAAATTACTCCCCAGCTCTATCTCTCTATATTTCTTTTTCTTTGGTCAGCACTCAAGGATTTATAAAGATTTTTTTTACTCTTTAAAATATATTATTTCTGAAAATATAATATTATAATTTTATTTTTTATATTAAAAGTAGGATTGTCTTTCCAAAATTATATAATGTGCTAACCATTATTTCTTAGTAAAAAATATATCATGTGCTAACTAAAATTATATTAATAGAGAAATAGAAAACACTAGGACTGTCTTTCCAAGCGTCTACATAAATCAACACACCTAAATATACAATGAACACAAAAATCGCTCACAATCCCTCAATATAATAAGGAGGATTCATCATACATTCGGGAAATGAATGTGTAATTATAATTTGATAGATACAAAATCATTCCTAGATTTTTATAATTGGAAAAATTCAACCGACAAAACATCACGCTCTTCGCTTCTCTCTACTACCAATAACCAAACTCAAAAATTTGAAAAGTGAGATGTGTAGTGTTGTATGTAGCCTCACCAAAAATATAATTTTGACCATACAATAAAGACATGTGCAGGTATAGCATTGTGGGGGCAGTTGCCCCTACTAACTTTATGAATTTATTTTGTAACAACATGTTGTTATTGTGACTACTTAATATTTTGTATCAAACTTTAAATCTTGCTTTTACTCTCCGTAATCATTTCTTAAAACAAACTAAATCAGGTAGTTATAATTATTCTCGTAATAGTGATAGTTTCATAGTTACATATTTGTTATTTTAAAAATTAACAAAGTAAATTTTAATAGTTATGATCTTTGTAGTTATAATTTTTTTTTTAAAAAAAATTAGCAGTTATAATCTTTATTCAAGAACAAACTTTTTTTTCAAGTAGTATGAATAAAAATATTCATATTTCTACCAAAATTGTTAAAATAGTTAAATTAAATACTCACATTATATATATTTGAATTTATTGACAGGTAAATTTAATAATTAAAAATATTTTTTCTAATAGCTACAAAGATATTTAGTTAAATTGCAAAGATAAGTTAATATTTTCTTTTATTTTTTTAGTTAAAACTTTTTATTTAATATCAAATAAAGAGATAAGTTAACATTTTATTTATTTTTTTCATTGTAATTTTTATTTAAAAATAATTAAAAGATAAGTTAATATTTTATTTTATGTAAATAAGTTAATATTTTAAATTTGTTAGAAAAATTTTTACTAATTAAATTATTGTTTTAACTTTAAACTCAATGTTGCATTAATTTGTTCTTTCATCTCTAGCAAAATATTTTTTTATTTTTCTCTTTTATTTTCTTTGGTTCCTTCTTTTATATCTTAATCACTTATTGAGTTTTTTATTAGATAAATTAAGTTACAGGTTTTAATTTAAGTATTTAGCAATATATATTTTTTTTTGTTGAAGTTCTCCTCTTCTTAAATTCAAATCTTTTTATCTATTCAATTTTTACCAATTTTCAAATATACATACATAAAGTTTTAAAATTTTTATTTAAAAAAATTTGAATGCCCCTACTACCTACAATTTCTAGATTTGTCACTACATACAAGCTATACAACCTCCATGCAAATAATTGAACTTTAGAAGGGATCCCTTTAGACCATATTATATTTATCAACTTATCATATTGTTGAGCAACACATGTGTCACAACTATGTAAGCAACAGACACAAAGTATACCCTAACCTATCTGTCTCCCACACTCATGTATCTTTAATGTTCAGTTTCAGTATAATTATCCCTAACTCACTCCGTAAGGCAGAAAACATCTCTTCCTCCCATACAAACAATCATTTTATCCATCCTCACTTTGAACCCTTTGCCCCCTTCCACATAGCCTTCAAGGTGATATGCTAGCCTCTAAGTTCATATAAGCATATATATTTATCTTGAATATGAAGAAGTGTTGATTTAAAATTTTCTTTTTATACTTTTTCTTTTAAAAATACTTGCAAGAAAATCACATAAACAAACTCTTAGTTTTACATCTCGAAGAAGAAATAAATAGTCTTTCCACTTCATATTTTGGTTTGAAAAAAAATGTCTTTATTTTTTGAAAATAGTTTTTATTTTAATTTTCAATATTTAAAAAATTATGTTTGTTTGATTTAATATTTTCTGCTTTCAAAAATAAAATATTTAATTTAATTGTTTTTAGTAAAAAATAAAGTATTTATATAATATAATTAAATATATTTGTATATAATTTATAATTACATTGTTATTAATTTTTTAATAATTTTGATTTTTTAAACACTGAGTTTTTTTATTTTTTTAGTTTCAGTTGATTTTATAAATATTATAAATTATAATAAATATATTTTTACTATTTTTTATTTTTATAAAATAAAAATAAAAATATTCGAAACAAACGAATACAAAATTTTCTTGTCACTAATTTACTATGGCAAGCGCAGATGCGACAGAAGACAGGGATATGCCCAAAACATTCCACTTGATTGTTCCTTTTTCCCTTCTATGGGATGAACAAGAAGGAAGCTTTTACTGCTACTTGCTGCAGAATGGTCTTGAAGTAATTCTGAAGTCTGAACCCTCCTCCTCGTGGAAGATGCTCCAATTATTTTCTTTCCCTCTTAATATGCCACATCAGAAATTGCCGTTCCGATTAAATTCATTTAATTGTTTGGTCGCGGATATTCGTACATCATCTGCCCATAGACGATCCTATAATTCATGTTAAGACAAGAAGCTGTTGGGTTTTATTTTCTAGTTTTCTACATAAATTTTAAGAATTATTTTCTAAAAAAAATATTTAAATAAGTGTTATTTTAAAACTGATTTAAAATTATAAAAACTAAAAAAATTATTCATATTTACAAAAATGTTATTCATGAAAAATAAAAAACAATATATTGTTTAAAAAAAAAAATAAAAAAACAAAATTATTTTCGGTTTTTTTTAAATAAAATTAATTTTTTTTTCAAAAAACATTTTAAATAAAAAAATTTCAAAAAGCTTTTTAGTTTTTAAATACTGAAAAAAAATTATAAAATTGTTGTTAAACAAATATTAAATATTTTTAAAAAAAGGCATACGTTACCAAAAAATAATAATTAATTAATAATGTGTTTAGATGAAAAAATTATAAGAGAAACTTAATTTCTATAATATATATATATATATATATATATATATATATATATATATATAAAGAGATGAGAGAGTAAATACAGTTTTTTATTTTTATTTATTCAGATAAACATTTATTTTTATTCTAAAGATGAAAATTAGATTTATTTAAAACATAAATAATAATATAGAGTAAATAAGTTGTCCTTTCAATATATATTCATCACCACAATTAACATCTAGACACTATTACACATTTCGTTTTTTAATTTCACTTTTTTTTACTTAATTTCCTCTTTCATTTTTAAAGTCGGACAACTCGATCACAAGTCTCAAACCTAGTTAAATTTAAAATACTATACTTAGAACAAATAGTTTGAATATTAAATATAAAACCCATTAAGGTAAACAGATTGTCGTAAAATAGAGAATTTGTTTTTTACTAAAACAATGTGATATCAAATAAGTTTTGAAATTACGGATCAAAATTTGGTGTAAAGGGAAACGTTAAAATTGACAGGGGTTAGCAATTAGAAGGAATACAGGTGGAAGTGCAATATTGATTGTGTATTTGTCTGAAGTGAAAGGCATTCGGAACGCGGAATGCCACAAAGAAAACCAACAATAAACCTAATACTCACTCCACTCTTCATGACGTTAGTTTGTTGCAGCATGTTGCAACTAAGCATGAAACACACCTTGCATTTACATTTTAACTAACAAACACTCTCCACTCATCGCTTTCTTTTCTTCAATGTCTCGCTTGGTACTACACCAATCTTAGTTTAATGGATTCTACTTAAGCATATCTCTCAAATATTATTTTTTAATCATCTTCCTAAACAATTATTAAAACGACAAAAAACTTAAAACAATAATCTCTATCTCTATACTAATTAATATAAAAGGGATTTCCATTATTTGATATCCATTTTAAGATTTACAAAAATAAAAGTAGCAGAAGGTAATTTTATAAAACTAAAACTTGTAATCTAGAAATTGTCATTCTGAGATGTATTAGACTTATTCTACAACTTTTCAGGATACAACGGGAACATAAGAAGCTACAGATATAGTAAGATAAACATGAGAACAAGAGGAAAAGCTAGAGAAAAGTAGAGAGAAAAAACTTAGAGATTTGTCTAATAGTATATATAGTGTTGTGAGTTTGCAACTCAAATGAATATGACGGTTATAAATATAAATTATAATAAAAAATATTAAATGTAATTAATTACATGATTACGAATTAACTACATTTAATATATAATAAAAACTAAACTTAATACGTAATAAAACTAACTCACAGTTATAAATATTTCCATACACTTTTAAAAAAATGTTACAAATTAATTTGCTTAATACTCAAATTTTCCAACATTTTTAGCTTAAAATATTATCATTAAAAAATAAAATTTAAAAATGGTTAATAAAAATTAATAATTTATATAATATATATTGATAAAAATTAATAATTTATACAAATAAAAATATGGATAAAAATTAATAATTTATATAGATAAAAATTATGTTAGTAATAATTAGTATAAAAGATTTATCCTCTTTAGATGTATCGCTCAGTCCTATGGAAATCATCAAAGAGGTGTGACACTCAATTTGGAGTTTCAACATATATCTCATTATCTTCATCTTCTCGTGTTAATCACAATCTCATGGGAATCATCATAGAGATGTGACATTTGGTTTAGATCTTCAACATTTTTCTATATCTTGTTGCGTCATTCATGTCTTTGTGGAAATTGTAATAGTGGTATGGAATTGGGTCTAGAGTTTTAGCATATGAGTGTGTCTAGCTTATCATTTTAGTTAGCACCAAGATGAAAAATTAGCTTAAAATAGTTTCAGCTACTACCCTTTTCCCGAAAACTATTCCCCTCAACTTTTCATAAAATCTTATTTTCACCTACTAGATTTTCTTTTATAACTTTACATCTCTCATTAATGAATGAATTGTTCCCAATTCATTTTTTTTCCTTACATGTGACAACTTCTGCTTGTGTCCTTCTCCTTTGTTTTTCATTCTTTCGCGATAATTTAAATATGCAATTATAATAATTTATAATTTAAATATATGTTTATAGAAAATTATAATTTAAATATGTAATTATGTAATTAATTTATAATTTAAATGTGTAATTATAAAATTTTAATTTAAATATGTAATTATATTAATTTATAATTTAAATATGTAATCAATTTATATTAAGAAATTTTATATTATTAAAGTATATTATAATTATTTTAAAGCTCTCCTTATTGATATAATAACTAATTATGTCCTTATTTATCATTTTACCAAATACTTACAGAACTATTTTTTTTTTAACTTTCAATTATTTTTTAACAACTAGTTATCATAAGTCTCCATTCTCCAACCTTTCATATCACCCACATCCACGTAAAAAACATCACATAAATATATCTGAGCATTCACGAGTCATCTACATCTTTATGAGAAGCATCACAAAAGTATGATGCACAAAACTTTAACATTATGCTCAACCTACCGTGTCATCCACAACCTTGTGAAAACTATCACATAAGTGTGACCTATTGTGTAGCTTGCTTATGAGGTACATTTGTTGGTTTATGATAGAAATAAAATTAATTAAAGGAACCATGTATAGATATTGGTAGGTGTTCTAAATGGTACGTTTTAACATTTTAATATTTTATTTTTAAAAAAAAAACTACATGATATGAAACTAAAAATGGTTTTAGTAAATTATTCAAATTTCTCTTAATCAAAATTGATGAGTTGGAGACGTAAGTTTAAAACAGCTAGAGATGTAATTTAAAAATTTAGAAAAATTATTTTTATTTAAAATTGATTTTAAAAAACTCATATTCACGTCAATAATTAGGGGATGTAATTCAAAATTTGAAATATTTTAAATAAACTAAAATAGTTAAAATATTAAATATATTAAATTATGAATTTAAAATATTAAATATTTCATGATTTGATATATTTAAATTTTAAATAGTAAAATTTGAAATATTTGAAATTATTTAAACAAATTGCATGATTTAGTATATAAGACATGATTATTTTTTGAAATTACATAAAAAGGTGACACATGACAATAAGATAATTAATATGCGAGTTTTATTATATACCTGGCACACAAATCTTGGCAAGAGAAATCTATATATACTATTGATTATTTTTAAATTAAAGTAAGAAATTAGAAATTAAAAATAAATATAAATTATTTTTTGACTTAAAACTTCTTTTTAATTAAAATTTGTTGATAAATTATTCTTTTAACTGTCTAATTAAAAAATTATATTTATAAAATAAAAATTTAAATTATAAAATAATCTTCTTAAAAATTTAAATATAAATATTATTTAATTCCACTTCTCATTGAAAGTAATTTTTAAATCAAAATTAACCTTGATCAAGTATTACCTTACATGAAGTGGAGGAGGAATCATAATTTTTGAAATTTTTTTCTTTCCTTTTAGTAAATATGGATTTTAAAAAAGACTGTAATTTCTTTTTTAGTGTATCTATTTTATTTTTTTGTCTCCTCCAAATTTTTTCTTCCCTTCTAGCAAATACAATTTTTTTACAAAATATTATAATCTTTTTTACATATATCTATTCTATTTTTTTGTTGCCCAATAGTTTTTTTCAGGATCCACCCTGCTTACATGTTCACATAAATTATCACAAATAAAAAATTGCAGATATTTAACAACTATACCTTATGTTTTTTGAAAGTCTTTTTCTAACATTATTCCATTAAGTTATGAACTTCTATTGCTATAAAGTATAAACTCTTAAGACTAATTTTCCTATATCTAATAGTGTTGATGATGATGATACTTGTTCATGTTTTCTACACACGTAGCAGAAAAAAGACAGGAAGTTAGGCCCTCAATAATAAGTGAAATTGCTGAAACCAATGAAAAAAGTTTGAAGCTATCTATCTACCATTAAGCATTGAATGGCTGAGGTATGACATGAATGGATGTTGCAAAATTGGAAAGTGGAGACAAGTCACGGGTCAGCAAATTCAACCTTTCTTAGAAACAAAATGACTCTCAGCCTTATCTTATGTTAGGTTTACTGCTTCCACTTCTAAGAACACATCTATGATGTAACTATTTCACTCCCTCCCTTGTCTATTATATACTTCAATTTCTCACGCCTACCTTGTGAGCAAACTTTTCCATCGAAATTTCACAACATCTTCTAACTACAGGTGCAAACCAATGAATTTGGATTCTCTCCTCACCTTCTCTCTTCAGTACTATTTCAATCATTTGATAATGATCAAATTCCACAGTTTTTTAACAGTAAAACAAATTTATATAACATTAATAACTTAGAATTTGATCCAACATGAAATAGTACTAGAGAGAGAATTTGTATGAGATCCAAATTTGCAAACCAATCCGATATTCGTGTCAACATATCCATTTTTTTTTTTTTTTTATTTTTAAAAACAAAGAAATAAACTAACATACAGTCTGAATAAATTTCACAGAAACGTTTTCATGGAAGAAGAAATTATTAAAAACATTATCATCCGCAGTAATTCTATCTACTTCTGTAGAGAATAACATGGTTTTGTACATAAGAAAACAATAAACCTGTAATGCTTTTATTGAATGGGAATTGCTTAATGATATAAAAATTGTCCAAATAAACAAGAGGCTAATTCGTGCCATTCCATAACTATAATTTTGTTCATTTTAGTAAAAAACTAATAAAATCAAGTTCTGCCTGATTTCGTGTCATTCATACAAAAATATATATTTGGTACTATATAGCATCCCTCCTTTTTATTTTTAATAAAACAAGAATCAAATAGTTACCTCAAACTACAAAGCTAATTCAGACTAAGCTTAGCACCCTTAATTTGTTGCTCTAGCTATACACATGAATAATGTTGTTGATGCATTTGAGGTTAGAATGTTAGATTGCCTCACTAGCCATCAATATAATGATTTGAATTAGTGAATGGAAAATTATAAAAAGAGTAAAAAAGCTAGAGTTACCGCTTGGTGAGTAGTCGGTAGATGCCTAATTCTAGGTTTGCTTCTGTTGGGAGCCAACTGCTAACTACAACAAGTTGTTCCTAGCAAAAGCAGTCGTCACACATAATTAATAATGGAGAAAGGAGTTAGCTGAACCTTTCACATAGCCACAATATTTAATTATGCTAACAGAAGCAACCTTAAGCCACAGAATCGACAGTTCTTCAGTATAAAGTATAATAATAACAATAATACATTCCACATGTACATTTAATTATGTATATAGCAAGTTAGGTGGTGGCTAAAACTGCTACTTTCCTTGTGGATAGGATACACTGCATTTTCTTGTTTATGTTTCTTTTCATATATATCTCTTTTTACCTGAATTCACAGCTTCATGCTAGAACAATCCCTAGCCAAAGGAGGAACACACCATGTATCAAATCATAATTAAGTTTTGATACACATATTAACTAAACATTGGCCAGATGTGCCCAAGAGATTGCTTTTGAGTTTTTCTTTTAACACTTACTACATAAAAAAAATTCAAAATATCTAAATTACCTCTTTACACATTTAACCTAAGTTACTCCTTCTTTCTCATATTTTACCAAGCTGCGTCAGCTATATCCATTCTCTAGGTAAGGTTTTTACTTTTTTTCTTTAAAGTTTGGAATATTTTCTGGGTAGCTAGAAATGCGGATCCGAAATTATTAGGTACTCCAGATCAGGTGACCTGGATATGATATTTTTGAGCTTGCAAATGGTGTGGTCTGGATTGGCTTGAAATTTAAGTAACAAATTAATTGATCTGTAGAGGTATGTTATCCAAATCAATTAATTCGCAGTATGTTTTCCTTTGTTTCCAATCAGACGATTTGTTAAAAATTTTATTTTTGTGTCTGGTTGTGATCCGAAATCTAAAAAAAATATCATTACCTAAAAGTATGCTTAAAAAATAGCAAGGTAATGAAATGATACCGTGAGTGAGGAGAGATAAAACTAAAAAGTAGAGGAGAGGGAAATGTTATTAAAATGAATCATTTGGTCTTCTACTACGTTACATTGCATTTGCAGACCTTCTACTACGTGTAACGAGTTTTTTTTTTGGCACATACATCTCCGAATAAGTTATTCTTATAACATAATTTTTTTTAACATTTTGAGTCAAGGAATATATAACTAATTGGTTCTAGATTGCTTGATCTAGGAATCAAATAATTTTTTATATTCTAATCAAGTGATCTAGAAAATGTATAAGTAATGAGTTCTGGATTGCTTGATCTAGAATTTCAATAAAGACATTGTCAAAATTTTAAAAAATTGAAAGGTAGAAAGAGAAATTTGGTAGGTATTAAAAGAAAATTTCTTACTTTTTATTGGTCTAATTATAAGATTATATTGGCATAGATCTGTTTGAAATATGTGAGTTTATCATAATTATGAATTTGTTATTAACACCTCCCGTAAAATAAAAATACTTAAATTAACCTCCTTTTCTTTCGCTTCTCCAATGACCCACCAAACATCTGTCATAATCGCCCTTTACAAACTACATCTTTCCTCCCCCTTCCCCCCTCCGCACAAACATAACCCTTAAACGTAATCCCATGCCCATAAAACACCTCTATTTCAAAAAAAAAAAAAAACCCACTCACCCCTAAAGAATAACTTACCTCCACACAAACATGCATCCTCGTGATGTGTAAAATATCATTGTTTAAGAGTAGACGTACTTACACAGTAATAACACTGGACTTAAGTTTGGATATCATACCCAATGAACTAAATGTTGTTCTCAATTAATTCAATTTAAAGGTAAAAGAACAATTAAATATAGAGAGTTGTTCAATTGGTGAGTCACAATAGTTCAAAATTAGAGTAATGAGCAAACAAGAAAGAAAATTGGTTTAGAATGCAATGGATTGAGACCTAGGGTTGTGATTTCAGTACAATATTGGTAAAAGAACAATTAAATATAGAGAGTTGTTCAATTGGTGAGTCACAATAGTTCAAAATTAGAGTAGTGATCAAACAAAAAAGAAAATTGGTTTAGAATGCAATGGATTGAGACCTAGGATTGTAATTTCACTACAATATTTTTGCCCCTTATTACTAAATAATCTTATTCTTTATTAATCAATGATTACCGATAATTTACTGAGTTTTGTTGTAGTGAGTTTGGTCCTGCACACCACACTATAATCCTAATTTGTCATCCCCAATGGTCATGGCAAATTCCAAATTAAGACTAGTTCCTTTTTTACGCAATCAGAGGTTGCTCGATGACTTGTCTAGTTCTACTGAGATAAGACCCTATTTGCTTCACAAATCAATCATTCAAATATCAATGGTCATGACTATTCAAACAATTAAGATGTTAACAAATAGAATACGATAACCTATTTACTTTCCAAATTGATTGTCCAAACATTAATGATCATAACTGTTCAAATAATTAAGATGCAACTAATATTCAAATATCAATGGGACTGAATAGTTAAAATATACAAGAGTAGCATAGAGAAGTAAATTTAACATTGGATGACATTAAATAATCATGCAAAGTGTAAGGAAGAATTACAAAGAGTTACATCAAAACCTTAGAAAATGGAGTGCTTAGCCCAACATGGGTATTACAAAGTCAAACATTCTCCGAATAACAAAGCACATAAAGACAAATAAATAATTATTGTACGAAACACTCTTAATTGCATGAAACCCAAAGTTTTCTTGTTGTTCTTCACCTCTTAAGTCACATACCTAACTCTTCTTCTGAGCCAAGATGAGTCCTCTTTTGTGTTTTCTTTTCTCCTATGTATAAGAAGGTTTTGGGTTTTTTTGCGTTTTTATGCAAGGCCAGCGTAACATGGTCGTGTTAAACTAGATCTTCAATAATTGCTTTGAAAAGATCCAATTTTGCTTCTTTTTTGTGCTTGTTTCTTAAATATCTATCTAAAGTAAGAATAAACACTAAAAAATGAGTTTTGTCAATGATTGTGCAGTCATTCTCCTTACAAACAAATACTAATCATGGTAAAAATAAGGTAAAAATCCAATTTATCTACCTTCTCACACTTGAACATTACTTGCCCTCAAGAAATTTGATTTTAGCTTAAGAAAACATTTAAAATTATTTTTTCAGAAGGAGTCTTCTCACTGCACTCGGGTGTTAGGGACAAGAGAAATTCAGCACTCAAAGATCGATCCAAGCAAGACTTACTCAAGACAATTGTATATTAATCATGTCAAATAAATTCACCTCAAAACAAACAATTATGAGTTTTTACAAGGATATAATGGGGTCAAGGTAGTTCTGTCAAGTGTGAAAAATAGAAAGAAAAAGGAAAATTTAAAGGACTAAAACTATTAGAAAAATTAAAATTTGATTTCTTAAGGACCTAAGGTTTCCAAGAAATAACCTCCCTATTTTGCTTTTTCTCTCTTGATTTAACTATATACCCTTTTTCTCTTTCTTTGATTTTTTTTTCCTTTTTCTCTCTTTTTCCTCTTTGGATATACCTTTTTTCTTTGCTGGAAGAGATAGAGCCAGGTTTCTTCTTTTGTGAAGTAATATTTGAATTTTTTTCTCACTTTTGCCATTAATTCTTCCCTTTTTAAGAGGTTGTTCCATGGTGATGATAGTGGTCAATTGTTACCAAATGTGAGAGAAAATGGGTGACATATAAATATTTGTATAGGCTTGACTTGGGCAACTAAAGACAATTATATTTATTAAGTAGTGGCTTGGAAAAAGACCTACAAAATACCCCAAAAATCAGCAAAAAAAGTAAATTCAAAAGACATGAACTTCAACACAATAGTCAAAGGTTACCAAGTTTAAAGATATTCACAGTTTAAAAATAAAAATCAACAGGTTGTTTATAATGCAACCTTGTCATGACTCAAATCTTACTTTTTTTTAGTTAATATGGAAAAAAAATATCTTCAACTATACTAATTACTTAGCTTCTTTGTAGAAAAAATTCCTATTATTTTTTTTCACCATAAGAATGGTTATTATCAGCTAAAAATAGTAAGAGCATCTTCAGGTGTATTTAAATCCATTGTGAGGAGACAATAGTATCACATACTCTCATATTTTCTCCCCACACTTAAAGTTAGCCATGTCCCAATGCTTTAAAATTAAAAATAAATTGAAAAACAAAACAAAAGAAATAAAATAACAAAAAAGAAGAAAACAAGGAGTGTGAAGAAAACTAAACAAAAGGAATAGAAGAAAAGAAAAATCATAGAATGATAGTTTGTCTCCTGATAAACATTTGTTTAATGTCCCAAGCTCGCAACAGGGAAGAGACTAGACTTTGGATGATAAACGTCAATATCAAAATCTCTATATCGTGGGGCTTTGGATTTTGACGAATGGGCTCTAGAGTCACTATGCCTATTGTAATTGGTTGACCGATCTCTCCCATACTCATGCTTATAATGTGGACGTCTTTGGGAAGAATGGGGCATGTTGTCTCATTCTCACTTCTAAAGTATGATTTCCTCTACATCAATGTGACATGCTGCATGAGATCATATTTCTGATATCATATCAACTTTTCTATGAATTAGAGATTCCCCAAAGGGGCCATCCTATAGTCTCTAAAAGCAGCTACAAGCATCTGCTTGTCGAGATCGATGACACATACAATGACATCGTTAAAGTGCGTTAAGGACTGCTTTAATGTTTCTTCACAGGTTTGATTGATATAAAAAAGATTGGTCATAGTTAGGGGCTTTTGTCGATTGGTTACAAACTAGGAAACAAAAGGCAGAAAAACTCTTCAAATCCAGTGGGTGAGCGATTAGGAAGACCGTTGAACCAATCCAAGCAGACTTGATGAGTGTGCTTACAAACATCTTACATCGTAAAGACGCGTTCCCTCCACTGACTAACATCTAGGACTTGAAAGTTTGTATGTGGAGATTCAGGTCTTGCGTGCCATAAAAAAGATCCATCTTTGGCACAAGGAAATGTGGGGGAATGGGTTCAGCCTCAATTGCTTTCGAGAACGATTAGAAATCCTGTTGTAGTTCAGCAAAGGAATCGATCTCTAGGTGACTAGACATAACTATTTATGTGCTCATCTCTTATTGAGCCACCATTATTTATTATCGAGCCTTCTCTTGCATCTGCATGCTTCGTCTTTCTGCAGTAGCAGTGTGTTGCAAAACATTCTTGGTTTCGTGGCGCATAGTTTGCATCTCTTGAAGAAGTTATCCCATAGTGGGCTCCCTAAAGTGGATGCCTCCAATGGTGGGGGACCATAACGAATTCTTACCATCAAAATATGTCTTCTTTCTCTCTAAAAAGAGTAAGAATTTTTAGTTTACTGGCTCTCATTATTGTCGCCAAGTTAGCAAAAGATAGCCTTCGTTGAGTTTTTCTCTTCTCTTATACTCAACCCCTTTCTTAGTGGTTATCTATACTTTAAGCCTAATTTCCCTACTATGGGTAAGCCCTGATCTCCCTAGGTGAAGGCCTCCCATGATCTAATTTGAGCCAAGTTGGTTTCATAACCTCTGGTGTAGTTTAATCTTAGTAAACATCAACATACATGCAAGACAGCAATCAACAATAACAAGTAATGACATTCAACAATAAATTTATTTGCAAGGAATTCAATAGATATAATTTTATTGAAATGACTTGTTGGTACTGCATGTCTTCACGATCCCATTCTTCATTCATCTCCATAAGGATGTCATAGCTTCGTAACTTACAAGTGTGTTTGGTTTATCATTTTAGCTAGTTGAAAACAAAAAATCTAGTTGAAATGATTTTAACTCTATTCGGATAACAAAAATCTAAGAGATTTTTTTAGAAGTTATTAGCTTTTTCAAAAAATTTACTCTAAGTAGTTTTTCCAAAAGATATTTTGTTCTCAGCTACTAGCTGATTTTATTTTTACATATTTACCCTTCCGTAGTTAATGCATTGTTCTCTACTAATTCTATCTCTTCATATTATACAATCTATCTCTTTCATTTTTCTTTCATCTATTAATATAATTATAGTAATTTATAATATAAAATATAATTATAAAAATTATAATTTAGATATGTAGTCTAAAATTTATATATTTAATTATAGAAATTACAATTTAAATATTAGGTATAGTAATTTATTGTTTAAATATATAGTTGCATAAATTTATAATTTAAATATATAATTAATATATTATTATAATATATTATAATTATTTGAAATACCTCGTTGTTAATTATTAATGATACTCTTATTTATTATTTTACAATTTTCAACTAGTTGATCTACTAGTATTACCCTAGTTACAATTAGTTTTTCAACATTTAACTATCTTTTCAACTTTTAGTTAATTTTTTAATTTTTGACTATATTTTCAACTAGTTTTACAAAATACACTCTTATACATAAAAAGCTGCCGCTAAAACATTGGTTACATTGACACAACTATAAACAAAAAGTCACAATAGAGATGTTATTGAAAAGGAAAATAAAGATGTTATTGAAAAGGAAAAACATTAATCTTTATAAAAATATTTAATATTTTCTAAAATATTCATAATGGATATCTTAAAACGTCAACCATACCACTAATTATCGTTAATAGAAATTTAATATGAATAAACAGTTTTTTATATAAAAAAGTTGTGCTAAAAAAATTCATCCTTCTATATAAACTTCTTACCATGCATATTGGAGTTTTTATTCATGTTGAAAAATGAGATTTTTTTAAGGATACCAATTATGTAAAATTAGAAAATAAAATATTTAATTATAAAAAAATTACGTAAATTATAATTTTAAATGTGAATTTAAATTTAAGTCATTTTGATCATATTTTATCTTTCTTTTAATTGATATTTTAACTCTAATGATTTTTTATATCAAATTTAAGGAAGGTTAATTTTAGATTATTGTATAAAAATTGATAATAATAGACATAGTTATGACAAAGGAGAGATTATGCAAATGCTTTTTCACTTATGTCTTGGAATTTTGAGTTGAACTTGAACCCTCTAGACCAAACTCGAACAGTCGAACTCCAAAGTCCACGATACAAGTAACGCACTGCATCTGCAACTGCAAACTGCAAACTGCAAACTGCAACTGCGACTGCGACTGCGAAGCCAAGTACCAAAAGTAAAAGAAAATTTAATAAAAAAAAAAAGGAAGAGAAAATGTGATGAAGCTAGAATCCAAAGGCTGCAGAACAAAGAAGGCATTGACATTGGAATGATGGAGCCACGAAACCCTTCTCCATCGCCGTCACCGGTTCGAGTTCTCATTCGCCCTCCGTCTTCTCCGTCCCCGTCATCTTCCGACCATACCTCGCCGGCGTCGGCGCCGCTCCTTCGTTCCTCCGACGGCGTGGTGGTTGTCGGCTTCATCGCGCGGCGGCACGACGATTCCGCGCAGCTCCTCAACCGCGTCATCGACTCCAACGCCTTCGCCTCCGGCAATCTCGACGTGCCGCTGCTCTTCGACGATGAAGAGGCGAGGAAGTGGTTCGAACGGAGGAGAATCAGCTACTTTCACGACCTCGACAAGGGGATTTTGTTCCTTCAGTTCTCTTCCACTCGCTGTCCTGCGATTGGGGCCGCCGAGCCGCCGGGATTCGATTCCGCCGTCGAAGAACACGATTTCGGTGACCTCCAGGGAATGCTTTTCATGTTCTCTGTAAGTCATTTTCTTTACTCTTCTAAACATCTTATATTATGCAAAATATTGCATTATCAATAACCTAATCTTACAGACATACAAGATTTGATAATGTATTTAGTGACAAGTTTGCAGAACTAGAGTAGGATTTAGCAATTTATATAGTGACAGAGATAAGACTGTTAACATTCAGTGAATTTGGGAGTTCATTGTTATTGTTGTGGTTTGTTTTGTTTTGAAAATACATTCTGTATACTTTTGACTTTAAGCTGTGCTTAGTTGATGGTGTAATTGACGACCTAGAAATGCAGGTTTGTCATGTTATCATATATATCCAGGAGGGGTCACATTTTGGTACTAGGATTTTAAGGAATTTTCGTGCGTTGCAAGCAGCCAAGCATGCTATGGCTCCCTTTGTTAGATCTCAAACTATGCCGCCCTTGCCATCTAGATCGCATCCTTTGTCATCCTCTCGAACTGCTTCATCAGCAAATAATTCTTCTCCTGGTAGAGGTGGTGGTAACTTGAGTCGCAATGCGTCAGCCATATCTCTCATGTCAGGTTTAGGTTCTTATGCTTCTTTGTTTCCAGGACACTGCATACCTGTCACACTGTTTGTATTTGTCGATGACTTCTCCAGTTTGTCGAATTCCAGCACAAATGGGGAGGAATCTTCAGATTGTTCTTCACTTAATCAATCTTCTAGTTTGAGTAGTGTAGCCAAGGGAAACTTGCCTGGTAAAGGTTCTGGTTCGGTAGTTGTGCTGGCACGCCCTGCAAGTCGATCTGAAGGGGGACTTAGGAAGAAACTGCAGTTATCTCTTGAAGCACAGATTCGTTTTCTGGTTAAAAAATGTCGGACATTGACAGGCTCTGAAATAACTCATTCGGGTGTGAGAACTGGGGGTACCTCAACAACTGCACCTTTGTTTTCACTTGATGCAGCAAGGACAGTTGTCTTGTTAGACCGGTTTTCAAATCAAAGAGGTGAGTCTCTTGAGTTTGCCAGTGGACTTGTTGATGATGTCTTAAATGGGAAAGCAACCTCAGATTCCCTTTTGCTTGAAAGCCATGGTCAAAGTGCAAGCAAAGAAGATCTAATTTCAGTTAAGGAGTTCATTTACAGGCAATCTGATATTTTGAGAGGCAGAGGGGGACTAATTAATACAAACAGTGGCTCAGCTGCTGGGGTTGGTATGGTTGCTGTTGCAGCAGCTGCAGCTGCTGCCTCAGCTGCATCTGGGAAAACATTTACTACTCCTGATCTCCCAAGTCTTGAAGTTTGGTTATCTTCTAGTAGTCATATATTGAGTGGAGTTCTCTGTGCAAAAGGTGGTTGTTTGGATGAATTTGAAATTATGAAAAGAAAACCGCGTCCAAGGAATAGTGTTTCATCAACTGTGGAAGGATCTTTGAAAAGTACAAATCCTTTGGATGTTGCAGTATCTTGGTTACAAAGTGGTAGAGGTTTGAACACTAAATTCTCGACTTTGTGGTGCCAAAGAGCCATTCCAGCTGCAAAGGAGATTTATTTGAAAGATTTGCCTTCTTGTTACCCTACTTCACAACATGAAGCCCATTTAGATAAGGCTTTGCATGCGTTTCGCTCAATGGTAAAAGGACCTGCAGTGGAACTATTTGCAAAAAAGTTGGAAAAGGAATGTACTTCCATATGGAAATCAGGGAGGCAACTATGTGATGCTGTAAGTTTGACAGGAAAGCCATGCATGCACCAAAGGCATGATGTTGAAACCAATAATTCAGACATACGAGCCTCACCCAAGCCACATTCAAGTGGTTATTTTTTCCTTCATGCCTGTGCTTGTGGCCGTTCCCGCCAGTTATGTCCTGATCCCTTTGATTTTGAATCAGCTAATGCTAGTTGCTTCTCAGACTGCGATAAGCTACTTCCTGCAGTCAAATTACCAGAAACAGAAGTTGCAGGACCTGTTCAACCTTCTTCTTGGAGTTTGCTTCGAATTGGGGGTTCAAGATACTATGAATCTTCTAAAGGCTTACTTCAAAGTGGATTTTGTGCCACTGAGAAATTTCTTTTGAAATGGACAATATACCTAGAGAAAAGGAAAATACCAAATGGTTCTAAAGAGGATATAGTGAAGCCAGGTTCTATAATTAGGGAGCCCCAGGTTGAATATATTGCAGAAGCAAAGAAAACTGCTGTTAGACAAGCTCACCCTGCTGTGCAGAATGGAGTGGAATACCAAGGAGCATCGTTAGATATAATGAAGGCTGATGATAAAAAGATAAGTTTTGGTAGAGGTTTTCCTATTTTCAAAATGAGAAAACCTTTTTCTGAGGTTGTTGCTGGATCAGCAGCTAGTGATTCAGGATTTCCTCCTCTTCAACAAAGGAAATTGCCTACACCAGGTTCAGAAAAGGGTGTGAAACAAAGCAGGTCAAGTAATCAGACTGTTGAACAGGTTAATGCAGCCATTGATCATCAAATATCTCAAAAATCACAACATGTATCATCTACTCAGGGACCTGTTGATGGTAATGGCAATAATATCTGTAGGGATGGCGATCCTTTTTTGAGGATAGGTAGCAATGTAGTACCTGTATTCTTGAATGGTGGTGAAAGGAACAAATCACATTCTCTAAAGCATGTTATAGTATATGTTGGATTTGAACATGAATGCCCCCGTGGCCACCGTTTTCTGTTGAATGCAGAACATCTCACTGAATTTGGATCTTCCTACTATTTATCTGAAGAATCTTATATGTCTTCTGTGCAGCCTGCTGGCAGAAATCAGGCATATCACTCTAAAGCAAGCAAGAATGCTTCTTGGAACAAAGTTCGTCGAAGCTCAAATGAAATTCTTTCTTCAGTCTCAAATAAGGAAAGAGATTTGAACAAATCTAATGAAATGATTCATAATGGTGATTTGAATTCAGATGGATTAATACATTCTTCAATGAATGCATTGGCAAAACCTCAGAATCTTATGAAAGATTTTGGAGATGGTCTTCAAGCTATTTGCATGGACGGTGATGATAATGCATTCTCGATGTTGAATCAAAATTTGCCTATCTACATGATCTGTCCTCACTGCAAGCATTCTAGGAATAATAAGGATACACCAAATGTCAAGTATGCCAGTGGGATCTCACAGCTTAAAAGGATTTTTCTGGTGAGTTGCTGCTCATATAAGCATTAAATTATGTTTAAGTTAACATCATTAATTTCTTTTTCTGTTAATAAAATTCATATTAATATTGAAACATGTTCTAATTTTGGCGTGTGTCATTTCTTTTTCTTTTTTTTTTATAAACTAGTGGGTGTTGTACAAATTTCCTTTTGTTATTTGTTTTTACACTATGAACTTCACTTTTCACATATTTGCTTTACATTAAAATAGGATCTTATTTTCTAGGGTAATAAGCTCATACTTTCATCTCCATTTACTTATTTCATTTTTTTTTTATTGCTCAAGATAAACTAATATTTCTTAGGACATATTTCAATGAAAAGGAAACATTAATTCAATGTAAGGAACCATAAATTGATAGTTGCCAGTTTCTAAAACAAATTTGTGCTTGTGATCCTATTAATAAAGGCACCATTTAATTTTATTAAATACTACTTCTGGTCCTAATTATAAGCAACATAAGACAAACTACCAAGGCCAAAGAAAGTAGTTAAATTAGCTTTAATTAATTCTACCATGAATTTTTATTCCAAAAGTACCCCTTCCTTTAAGTGATGCTTATATTTAATGTTAGTTGTCACTTCTCATATACAATGAGTGAATGCATAGGAAAAAGAGTTAACAATAAATTAAGGGTATAAAAGCAATCTAACCTTAGGTAGCTTTAAGAACCAGTGATTGTTACTTGTAAATAGGACCAAAGAAAAATCCAATTGGTTGCTTATAATTAGAGTAGAGGTATTATTATCAACTTATGGTGTAAACACTAGTTTTCTTCTTTTTAAATAAATCTTACAAACCATCCATCGCTTTTTAGGAATTTATGTTTGTTGAGAATCTTAGGTATTATCTTATCTTTATTTTAAATATAGTATGTAGGCATATTATCTTATTAGATATTACAGGAGACAATATCTTCTATATTCATGTGTAATTTTGAAATATGTCTATATAAACATGTGTCCATTGTGTATTCAAACTCAGTTTCATTCCATTATTCTTCTCTATCTCTTTGATTTTAACATGGTATAAGAGCCATGTTGAAGGAATACTTAAAAAAAAAGAAGTCCTTCACTGGGGTCCAATGCCTCCGGTGAGCTTTATCAGTTCATTGTTCCTCTATTTTTCTTTGATTTTAACATGGTAATATGGTATCAAAGCTGGGTTAAAGGAATACTGAGAAAGCTTCCCTTATTGGGGGGCTCATTTTCCTCTTCTAAAAACTTTCCACTTCTTCTGGCAATGCTTTTTGTATATTTTCCTTTTCTAGTGAATTTCTGACAACCGTCAATGACTATTTCTGCCATGACCAATACCATCAAGTTTCTTTGAAAATTTTTGCCAATAATTTACTAGTGCCTTTTACTTCTTCATTTTTCAATGAAGAATTGTTTCTCTGTTTATCCTGCTGTCGTTCTTTTTCAGCATGTTTTTCGGCCACTGCATTTTGCTCACTCCTCATCTTTCGGTGAAGAATTTTGCCATGAATTTTCTTAGGCTGATTGGATATTTTAGCTGTCTAGAAATGTTATATTTTTATCAATATTTCCTGACTTCGCCAACCTCTCTGCATTGTTTTTACCAATATTGTTTTATAGTGAAACTTAATTTTGTTACTTACTTCTTGTAACAAACTGAATGCTTAGTAAGCTCCAGTTTGAGGGGAAGCATTGAGAATCTTAGATATTATGTAATATGTAGACATATTATTCTTAGATATTATAAGAAACAATATATTCTATATTTATGTGTAATTTTAAAATAAGTCTATATAAAAACATGTTTCCGCTGTGTATTCAAACATACAATTTCATTCCATTATTCTTCTCTATTTCTTTGATTTTAACATTGTTTTACACTTTTTGCCACATGTTATCTTCATGATTGAATAGACTGATGCTGATAAGTAGTTTATCATTATTACTTGTTTGTTGGGCCTTATTACTTGTTTTTTGGCTCATGTATGTATTATATGCCACATGATATTGAAGTTGACTGTTGATTATAATCATTTTGGTTTTTTAAGTATTATCAGATCAGCAAGCTAATGTATAGATATTACTTTAGGTGACCCCTGCATTTCCGGTGATACTTGCAACATGCCCTGTTGTACAATTTGAGGTATGTCTTTCTTCTTCCAGGACGATGTTCTTGAGATTTGAATGTAAATTAACAATAAGTCACATATTTAAAATGCTAATGCTTTTTGTATATAGAGTTAAACTTCTCAAGAAATTAATGCTTTATGTACATGTATGGTATTTTTATCTATCACCATTGTTTCAACTTTAATTACTTGGATTACTTTTACCAAATGTTGTACAACTACGATCAACAGAGAACTTGAAAGCTTTTAAAGTTACCTGTATTTTTTAGCTGCCAGCCCTGAATTGGTTTCATTAATGGAGTTAACATTATACGAGTGTGATGCACTGATGCTTGATTAATAGTTTGTTTGGTTAAGAGAAAATATCTTGTTTAAGGGAGGGAGAATTGCTATGCACAGTATTCAAGATCCATTTTATACCTTATGTTTTTAAAAATCAATTTTTCTGTGAGTAAAATTGATTTGGAGAGAAGTTGAGTAGAATTGATTCTAGGTATGAGATCCACAAAACTTGTCTATATTTATACTTCATAAATGACGATGCTTTATCTACTAAACAAAATTAGTTTTTCTAAACTCACTTTTATATAGCATTCAGAAACACAATTTTTTTAACCATAATTATTTCGAAATCAATGTTATCAATGCTTGAAACAAAAGAACCCTAAATTTTTGCACGCATCTTTACACTTTTCTTGGCATTGTTTGTACTTTTAAAATTATTTTAAGATTGTTGTACTTTCTGATGATCTGCTCAATTGTATAATATTTCTTTATTTTGCCCTTGTAGACATCGTGCCTGCCTCCCTCAGTTCCTAATCGTGAACAAAAATTGCTGTTTAGCCTTGGATGTGAAGTAATCTTGCCACCAGAGAGCTTCCTTACACTTAAATTACCATTTGTGTATGGTGTGCAGCTTGAAGATGGAAATAAGCATACTCTTAACCCCTTTGAACAACAGCCTGAAATGACTGCCTGGATTACCAAGGGAACAATACTGCAGATCTTGTCCAAAGGGAACAGTGATGAGGGATATCAAACACAGTAAAACCTTACTAAACCTTTGAGTAGCCTTGCTAGAGTGAAAACGAAAGGATGTCAATAGCTTCATCTAAACTCAGGTGCAGTTCATGCTCCCTATTTTTTCCTTTTAACTAACATTGTGTCTTGAAAATTTGATGGTAAAAAGTATGCACTTTGCAATAATTATTGATTATAGAAACTAGATCCTTTATGTTAAAGGAAACAAAATCATAGTATGAGCCCTTTCAAGATGCCCTTGTGCATTTCATAAAAGGAAATGAAAAATGTTAGTTCAAGGTAAAAGGTATGTTTAAGGAAGCAATTGTCTTGAGTATATTGTGGCAGGATCCCACATAGTGAAAAACTTGTGCAAGAATGAGTCTAGAGATGATCAGGCTCCCGCATGTCACATCCTACCATGAAGGGCTAGCAGAAACCTTTTCTCAAGTGTGCTGTTTCTTTTGGCTTCATTTTCTCTTGACAGAATGTGTGCAAGTTTTTATTAAACTTTTTGGCATTACCCTTAAAGTGACGTGTGAACTTTTCTGCTCTCTTTTTTTAATTAAATTACAGCAAAATGTTTGCTTATGAAGATTATGTAGATATTTCAAAGGTTTAGAAATTAGAACTAATTGAGAAATATCTCGGATCCAACAATAGGCCATTAATGCTGATTATGATTAAATTGATATAGTTAATTATTGTCATGCATGTGAAATAGTTATGTTTGTGACTTTGCTGGAATTGGAGATGTGTGTGCAGGAAGGACAAATAACTTTGTGGATGATGAGTATGATATGGTATTGAGTTACTGAGCTTTAATGAAAACTAGTGGAGTTCTTTACTCAGGCATGATCTGGTAACATGGATTTTTTATATTGTGAATTGTTTGTACTAGAATCACCAGCCTTTTAATTAGGTGCGATTGTGGACCTTTTGGTTATTTGCAGCTCTGTGGTTGGCTTCTAGCTTGTTCGAAAGTTAATTGTGTATCTCAAGTGGATAACTGCAATTCATAGTACAAGTATTGCTGTCAGGTGCCTGGATTGATTTGGATGATACTGCCCTTTACATATGAAAGTATTCTATGGTTGGGAGAGTCTGAGATTTGTTCATCAATAACCAGAGAATTAGAATGGTCTTAGTAATGGTATGTGACTATGTGCAGTCCTATTTTTTCATATTTATTTTCTCAATAGCCCACTCTTAAAAAGACTTCATTTGTTATGATAAGTTCTACTCTTCAGCATTCCTGACAGTAAATTGTTGTGTGGTGTGCTTGGGTCTTTATTTTTAATAATATTTTGTTAATACGTTCTATCATTATTGTGTAGTTGTAATAGAACTATAAAATAAAATAAATGAGCAAATAAAAGTTGCAGGTTGTTAGATCATGCAAGGTTGATGGAAATGTTTTGATTGATATGTGGTAGCTTATTATTTGCTTGTGTCACACTTAATTGCATAAACAACTCTTGAATTTAGATGGATGCCCATTAATCTGTTTTCACGGTAATTCTTGGACATCCTTATGATTTATGAATTATTGTCCCTATA
Source organism: Psophocarpus tetragonolobus (assembly GCA_037954015.1). Taxonomy (NCBI): domain Eukaryota; kingdom Viridiplantae; phylum Streptophyta; class Magnoliopsida; order Fabales; family Fabaceae; genus Psophocarpus; species Psophocarpus tetragonolobus. The sequence continues at coordinate 91,171,967 of CM075690.1, forward strand.
ATAATTAAAATGCTTCGGCCCAAATTTAGGCTTTGTTAATGTCGCTTTTTTTTTTTTTTGGTATGCTGCTTATTTATGAGCATGTGATTATCACTAAATCTTCAAATTATACAAATTCAACTGCTAGACTTCATAAGAAGATGATGTTTGCTTGCAGGTGAAGCTCCTCGAAGTTGTAGTTGACGAGAGGCCGTGGGTGGCAGCGTATGCATAGAAGAACACGTAACCAGGACACTGATTAATATATTTTATTTAGTGATGTTCTTCAACATGAGGTACAATATATGAGCAATGATATCATCCTGTGCATTTCAGTATTATGCCAAAAGGATAAGGGGCAAGCATGGGCTAGCACATTGTCTCTTGATTTCCCTGGGGGGGTGCTGATCATCAAGATGGTAAAAAATCGTTAAACTGAAGCTCGTTGATGGCCTTTGGGAAAGGCTTAAATCAATTTTTTCTCATAATGTTGAAACAGTTGGTTTACGTACGCATTAGGTTACAAACTAATAAGCATTAGAGGTGAACATACGAATCATGCAATTTTGCAAGTTAACATCCATTTTAGTCCTTGAGATTATAAGCAGTTAAACAGTCTTTTTAATTTTTTATTTTATTTTATAATATCTTTTACTTTCTTCTTTTGGTGAATTACATCTTCACAGTGATAAATGTGTGCAATGTTAGGGATTGGAATACAAATAATTGTTAATAGATTAAAAAAAAAACTATTCCAATTTTTGTGTGCTTCCTATAGGCGAATTAGTCCGGGATGTTTAAAGTTACTTCTATTTTATGAAATGAAAATAAACTTAATTTGATAAAAATAATTTGTTATTATCCACTCGTGATGTTTTCATGGCGTGTTTATATTTCTCATAACTCCAGCCGGAAGAGTGTTGCGCTGGCTTCAGTTTCTCGTAACAACTTTCACTAAGCTTTATTAGTCTATCTAGTTGACCAGAGGCCCAACCCTTCGCAATTTTTGGGCTTACACAAACTTTTCTAAGCTATAGTATGGGTATGGGTTTTCCTCGTGTTCTGCCTTGTATCCCAAACAAAGGTCCGACATTTTTTGTCAATGTCCTAACATATTGAAATAGGCAAGAGGATAGTTTGCGCATAGCATAAGATAGGAGAACTTCAGAAGAGGTTTGACAAATGTAATCCTTCCTACCATAGATAACACAACATTGTAGATTTTGAGTTACTTAGCCTGTTGTTCACTTTCTCAATTATATAGCTATAAGTATTTCTAGTAACCTTGTGTAAAATTGGTGTACCAATTTATTTGCCTAAGCCATCACTACATAAATATGCACTCTTCAAAGTTAAATTGTGGTTGGTTTGTCTGATGACGTTGCTTGAGAAAAAAAATCTTCGTTTTATCATTTTTTACTTTAGCACCAGCACTACTACAATAATTTCAAAGCTAGGTTTATCACCTCAAGCTGATATTCAGAAAAAACATTTATATACCCCTATACATCAATGTTCCAATTCAGCTGTTGTGTGGGAAAGTCCACCCTATCACCAATTCAAACTGGATTGTAATGTATTTATCTCTTACTATGGTAATGCAACTTGTGGTAGTGTCTTAAGAAACCACTGAGTAAAGGTCTTATTTACTTTAGTAGTTAATACTGGAACATACTCCATCACTAAGATTGAGTCATGGGTCATGCTAAGTGAGAAAAAATTGGTAGTTGATATAGACTTATCAAATTTTCAGGTTGAGATCAGTTATTAAATTTATTAAAGAATGGTGTATGTCCTCTTAAGAATGTGTCCTAATTGTAAATACTATCAAATTAATTTTTGTCACTTATGATGTTGATTCTGGAAGATATATGATAGAGAGGTCAGCCAAATTACTATGTTTTTACTAAGTATGAGTTGGGTATAGTGCAAACTTCACCTTTGGCTCTATTCTAGTTTTACTTCTCTTCCGGTTCATTTTGAGTATTTATGGTCCGACGTAGGTTTTAATATTATATATCCACTCTTACGGGTGTCTACCAATCTTTTGTCACCAAAAAAAAAAAAACGCACGCCCTACAATTCATAGATTTTAAACATTAAGCTATGGGAATCAATGATTAACACGTGGCGAACAATTCACAGAAAAGTACCTTGTTTAAAAAGGGGTTTTCTTTTTACTGAAGATTTTTATGATTTGCAATATTGAACTCCCAGTTTCGTTGGTTTACAATTACTCTAGTCACTGTAAAAAAGAATTATAGGTTAACTTATTATGAATATGTGACAAGTCTTTGTGGGGACGGGGGTTCGTGTCTTGCGGGTCATTTTAGTGTTATTATTTGTTCTGAAAATTGGAGAATTACACAGAACGAAGGTAGCAATGATGTTGAGGTTATAATATAACTGATACTACTGATGGCTTTGGAAGCTTGTACTAGCTCATGTTAACGTGCATAATTTAAGTATTTCATGGCTCATCATAATCTCTAAAATGCAACTTGCACGTGCAATGAGTCAGTCTGGAAAGGATGTCACGAATTCAAAGCCTTGGTTTAGAAGAGCGCCAGTCACCCATAGCTTGAAATTTGGTAGGTTAATTTCTGGTTCAGATCCTTCTACCTGTTTTCAACAAATTTATAATGACTAAATCCGTAAAACAAAAAATCATTACTCATTTCAACAAATAAATTATAATGTTTGAATTAAAGAGAGGACAGCTTACATTCAATGTAAACGTGAGTAGAAAACGGTCACCAACTGTAGTCAAGTTTGAATTCTGAACATTAAAACCTGCAAGAGACTCAAGAGCCTCGTATAGTGAAGGAGGTACCCCTGCTCCTTTATTGCACATTATTTTTGCATAATACTCTCTTTCCTTCACTTGAACTATGTCCACCTACAAACCAACGAGCACAAATGTTACGGTAATGCACATAGATAGACTAACTGAACTTGTGAAGTTGACAGGAATTTATTTTTATCCAACCAACCTGCATAATCTTCTTATAGATTGGATGACTATTCCTGGTCACGTGCACATTTTTGGGATTGTTAATTGATCCTTGATAATTTTCAGACACTAATAAGGATGCTTCAAGTCCTGCAACCTCAGCTTTTAGCTTCCTAGCTTGAGCTTGGAGGTCATGCACGTACGATACTGCATCACCAATTATAGAAGCCTTATCCATCTGTAGACACAATTATATCATTTATATTGATTTTACTCACAAATACAAAACCATGTAAAATTTAAGTATTGTTTGGATAAATTTTGTCATAAATACATTATTAAGAAAAAATTAAGCTTATGTAAAAAAATTTAATTCCTTTTTCTTTATTATTTTCTTTTCTGATAAGTGTTGATGGAAAAATATGCGTAAGACTAAATTAATTGATGGGGAACCATACCTTTGTTATGTTGGGAACCAAAGAACGCAATCTGTAAAGCTTTTCCTTCATTCGGCCTCTCCTCCTCCTCTCAGAAATGAGAGTCTTGGACCTATCGGTTTTTGGTTTTGGTTTGGCATCAGCATTCCTAGTTGTTGTTGTGGTTGTCGTTGTTTCAGAAGAATTCTCTCCATCATGTTCTCCTTCTCCTTCTCCCTTGACTTCCCCATCAAAACAAGAGAAGGAACTGAATGTGGAACTTGGATCATAGACATTCGCAGCATTATTATTGTTGTGATCAAAAGGGTTTGCAGGACATGAAAGGAGCTGATTGTTAACAAAGGAATCATTGATAAGATCAGAACTGAAGTCACGGTTGGTATCTTCATTCTCTCCTCGGATCAAATTGATGAACTGATCAAAATTTGGATCGTCAACAAAGTCATACAGCTCAAAATCATTGATGTAAGTCAGTGTGTGTTGGTGAACATCCATCGCGTTCATAGGTTAAACTTAGAGAGTTAGAGGTCTAATTGTAATATATAGAAGGTTGACATGATTATTAATTTATAGTTTTGGTGTGAATGGAATAAGATGAGTTTCCTTTCATGTCACCGGGGCCTATTATTCTATTTCTGTTTGTTAATTAATTAGACAGAGATGTGCTTGATTAATTTCTAGTCTAGCATTTAACTGCAGGATGGCCATAACCGTTATATGCTTGGTATGTGTCTAGCAAAAGTAACCTACTTGTTAATAAATCCACACAACATAGTTCCATTGGGTGTTTGTAATAAAATTGAATTCCGAGGCTGCTGAATTGAATAGATTACTTGCACCACATCCCAACTTTCAATTTTTTGCATATTGTAATAAAATAAGTTATATATAGCAATACAAATAATTCAAACCAGCAGCAAGTTAGAAAACTTTGGATGTTTAGTAAATGTTCTAAAAGATGACAATTAAGCTTTCACCAGAAGTAATTTTAAATAACCCCTGGTTAGTGGTCTCTTTCATATCATGCTGGCTAGCATTAATATTACTATTTTATGCGGCTTTAGAAGAGGTTGTATCTGGAATAATCAATTTATTTGTGCAGGTTTGTCTAGGAACGATTAATTTTTTTCTATTTAGTTCTGTTGTATAACCGACCCTGTGCATGTTGAGCTTTTCTCGACTTTTATATTAAGTTGAAGCCAGTATATTGTTGAAAAGCTCGTTATTATCACAAAGGTCACTTTCTATGATGAGCACTACGCCTTCTTGTTTGGGATTAATAAATATATGTGTATGTATGAACAGAATCATTTGGGAACATAATGACGTCCTTACATGTTTTTAATTTTATAAAACAAATGGCTACTGTGGAAGTTAGTTAATGATTTCACAATCATGATAGCCCGCAAACTTTGCAATCAGTTAATTAGTGTGCTCTAGATCCTCAAGACTATATTGTAGCTGACATTAACGATGGAATATTATGGATCCTGATTAAAGTTTTACTCCCAGGCTTGGAAAAAGCTTCATAGCCTTTGTTTATGACTAACATGTTAATAACACACATGTATATAGGTCATGCTAGCACCTAGTTTAATATATAATTAGCTAGTGATCTTACACTTTAATTTTTTAACTACTGACTTGCTGTTACTGAAAGATATATATGTAATATGTATATGAATTCCTTAGTGTGAGAGTAAATAATTGAACCTGTGGACACATATGCAGCCCATTGACCTTAATCAAATGATTGAAAGTCTGGATCCTCTGACCTTTTCTTTTTTGAGGAGGAGAATCTAAAGTGACCTCAGCAACCACAGTTTTGATCCCTTGTATTGTAGCCAACTTAACTATAAAGGAAGAACCATGCAGAGATAATGCAATTTCTTTTAATGAACTTGACTGTTTCTTTACCGTACTTATGGAAGGCACGTAGAGGGGTGTGTGAGACAACAGTTTGAGCTTACGCTTACACGTGCCATGGTTCACTATCCACATTTTATTTCCCACATATCATAGCCAAACTCATCCCACCACGGGTACACCATAAGCATCACAATCGCAATTGTTATGAGAAGAAATATGAATTTTATTTCTAGCTTTGGTTCTAGAAGCAATACTATTTACATACAAATAAATAAATATTATTCTCTTATTATTGTGTCCTCTTTAATTTCATTCGACGTCTCGGATGCTGCATGACCCATTCTATTCTAAACTAAGTCAACCCTGCATCATTTTTCAGTCATAAATCTGTCTTGTGTAGCTAACGTATCTCATAGATGTCATAGAACAGCAAACTATTTCTTCCCCTAGTCCGGTTTGGAATAGCTCATATAAAAACTTATATAGTATAATCTCTTACATTTAATGAATTATTTGTGTTAAATATACAAATTTCAAAACTTTTATATGAAAATAAAATTTTTGAATATATATATATATATATATATATATATAAATAAAGAGAAGGAGAGGTAGAGGGAAAGAGAGAGCTGAGCAAGACCATAAGAGACAAAGAGAGGGATGGAGAGAGATAGCAAGAGAAAAAAATAAAGAAAAACTTAGTAGTAAGTTTTAATCAAAGTGAGAAGTGATGGTCTAAGGCATTTTTAATAAGTTTTAAACATTTTTTTAAAAAAAAAACTATTTTAGATAACTTATTTAAATAAACTTAAAATAATTTATAAATCTTATATAAGCATTTTTATAAATTTATATAAGTATTTATATAATAAGACAAATTCAAATAAGTTATAAATAAGTTCTTTTAACTTGAATCTTTATTTTATAAAACTCATTTAATTATAAGATAATAATTTCTTTTACTTTTATGCATTATATCATTAATTTATGGTGGGTTTTCAATTCACTTTTTACTTATGTTGAAATTAGACATCTTAAACGCAAAAAAATGGTAAGACTAAACATATTAAAGTCGCTTTGATATGTTCCTTAACTCAAAATTGTTCCCAAGTGTATCAATAAATATATTCTAGAGTGTGTTTGAGCACAGTTACAAACCTAATTTATAAAATGAGTTTAATTTTTATGCTATAAAAAAAGTTTTGCATGCTAATTTAATCACTATTTATATATAAAGTCAATAAATTTAAAAGAAGGGTTGTGATTTCAATCAACCATCATTAGCTTTTTTCTTTTATAAAATTTGTTTATTTTACAAAAGGTAAGTTAGTTTGTAGTAAAATGATTTATCAGTAGAGAAATGCTAAAAATATATTTTCTAACACACTCTCTTATACACATTTTATTTAATTAATTAAAATTTATTAAAATATATATTTACATAATTCTCACTTATTATCAAATTATTATCTCTATTAATTATGAAATTTTTAATAAATTTAACTAATAACCACATAAAAAGTGTATTAAGTGAAGTGTGTTATTAGCAATTCTTCCTTACAAGTGTTCAAACTTTTATTTTAAAAGTAAATTAATTATTTTAAAATAAAGTTAAATATAAAAATGTACACGAATTAACACAAAGTCCAAGAATTCATGCCAATCAATTTAGATACGTCAAATCGAAAACCAATATAAATAAAATTAATGTTACTGGTATATTTGGTACACATTTTTTTTCAATGATATACCAAGAAAGATGGGAGGCCATGAATTGTGTTGTTGTATGTTACTTTGCTAGACGGAGTTTGAGTTGTTGAAATATAAATAAAGAAATATTATGATCAAATTTCAATTAAAATAAATCATAGAAAGATCTTAATAATGAATTAAGGTGATATGAAAAATGAATTGTTAAAAGAAGAGAAGTAAATCATATACTTTACTTTTCATGATTAAAACGTAATTAACTTTACTTATTATGTCATAGGTTGAAATCACGAACTTAATTGCCTTTTAGGAGGTAATTTTTTCTAATTATCTTTACATTTTGTTTCGTTCAAAGGAGATGGAGGAGGGGGAGAGGAAAAGGGGAGCAAAATCCTCTAAGTCCATTTTGTTTGGTTCGGATGTTGGATTGAATAGGCAATGTCGAGTTGAGTTGTAGCTAGTGAGGTAAATCAGGCGTTCGATCAGTCTGTGATATAGGGAATGATCAGCAAGCATATTATCGTAAGTGAAAGTGAGCCGATTGGTACAGTCCATGGGAATGGAGGCAGGCCGAGAAGCAAGCCTCCTTGTGTCAGAAAGAATGTCAAGAAGATACTTTTGTTGTCATAGATGAATTCCAGCACTAGTTCAGGCCACTTCAAGACCTAGAAAGTATTTAAGACTACTACGATCCTTTATTTTGAAATAGCAGTCAATGAGGTGAGTGATACTGCGTAATCTTAGAAGAATCACTACCAACCAAGACAATATGATCCACGTAAACCAAAAGGGGTAGTGATAGATGAACCAGAAAATTTAAGGAAAAGAGAGTGATCAACTATTCAATGATGGAATGAAGAAAGAAGAATAGTTTGGCATACCATTGACGATTGGCTTGCTTGAGACCATATAAAGATCATTGGAGGCAACAAACTTGAATTGATTCAGATGGTAAGCTAGGTGGAACATGCATATACACTTCTTTATGTAAGTCATCATGGAGGAAAACATTGTTGACGTCTAATTGCTTGAGGTGCCATCTATTTATAGCAGCCACGATAAGGAGAATGTGGATTGTGGTGAGTTTGGCCATGAGGGAGAATGTATCAATGAAATCTATGCCTTCTATATGAGTGTAGCCTTTAGCCATCGATGAATGCAAATTTTCTACGCTACTATTGGCAAGTACACCATTCATATGTAGTATCTGATAAATATTGGGTCGATCACACAAGAACTTAGATGACACCTTAGAAATCTGAAGACTTTTTACTTGTACGAACGAAAAGGATAGAAATTTATGCTAACAACACTAAAACATAGAGTAAACAAAAGTGTAAGCAAATAAAAGAAGCGGTTACAGTATGAGATTCAATTGGATTTTGATTTCACTAAATCATTCCTCAAGTGCATAAATAAACTCAAAATCATCATTCATTACCTATGTTCCCATCACCCATAAAAGTATCTTTAGCCTCAATCTCTTACAAATAAGGAACTAAGATATTTGAGTATTAGACTATTAATCCCTTGCATAATATAAAGTCAAATAATTTGCATTAAGAAAAGAAGCTTTAGATGACAATTGTTTTTACTCTCTCCTGAGCAATAAATCCCATTGGGAGTTCTTCTCATTTTACAAGTCAAAATCCTCTCCCGAGCTCATTCAACAAGTAAAATCCACAAAAGATAAAAGAGATAAAGCAAAAGGTAAAGAAGAGCATCATCTTTGATTAAAGAGAACAAAAATAACAAGAGATCAGACTCAGTTATATCAAACCCCAATAAAATAACAAGTTTAACTAACCATCGAGATGCATGAATGCAGATAATGGACAAAGATGGGCCTGGAGCATTCCCTCGGTTAGCAAGGTGTATAACCCCTTTCTAGAACAAAAGACACCTTATAAATAGCCTTAAATATGATAACGAACATCCAAAGTTCACATCGTGAATGCTGGGCATCAAAATTAGCTTTTCGCAAAATCTGTCTCCGAGTGTTGGGTGTTCACAGAGTGGGCGTTGGACGCGAATATGAAACTTTAGAGTACTATATGCCAAGCAATGTTGGGTGCTCGTGGACTGGATGCTAGGCAATGAGATGTTTTTACAACACCAATTAGCTCAATTTTACTGTCATTTCTTCAATTCTTCTTGTAACTTGTCTCAGAACAACTAAAGATACAAAAATAAAAGTAAAATATGCATAAATTAAACCCTAAAACTAATTCCCTAATTCATTCTTATTCTAAGGGAAAATAGAGAAAAACAAGGCCTTAAATGAGAAAGAATTAGGATAACTGCTATATTTTACCTATGTAAAAATAGGTAATTTAGGTAGTTATCAAACTCCCCCAAACTTATTGTAGAACCAATCTTATTTAAATGTTCTCTCAACCCTAAGGTAAGGGAACAAATGTAATTATAATTTAGGCTCAATGGTTCATACAACAAGAATATTAACAATCAGGCTCAAAAAGGGATATCAAAGGTCAAGTTATTTACACGTAAGCATTTTGGTTAAGTGGCTATTCAAGAAACATGACATTAGTCATTTCTCAACATGCATGTAAAAAAGTAATCAGTGATAATCAAGTAAAATCAATAGCATGAACTACATGGTGACTCACACGACAATCAACATTAAGCTCAAAATCTTACATGGCTAGTGCTCTCATTCACATATCACAAAAACTTGTCAAAAGAATTAATAAAGTAAGGCTAACTCAACCTACTCAAGGGCAACCACAAGCAAAAATTGAATCAAATTAGCACAAGAGCATTGATATTTAACATTTTTTTAGCACCAATAAAGGGAAAGATATTAATCAAGACAAAATGTCAAATGCTAAACAACACAATGTCCACTAAAGCTTCAAAATAACCTACTTCTACCTATCTCAGAATAACTAAAGATAGGAAAATAAAAATAAAATATGTATAAATTAAATCCTTAGATTAGTTTCCTAATTAATTCTTATTCTAAGTGAACATATAGGAAAATAAGGCCTTAAATAAGAAAGAATTAGGATTACTATTCTATTTTACTTATATAAAAATAAATAATTTAGGCAGTTATCAACCACTAGGCGTGCTTTGTACCTCAATAGATCCATAAGCATTACGCTTTATTTTAAAAATTCAACAAAAATCAATAGTTGTCTTATTAGGAGAGGGAGATGTGAGAACCCAAGTATTATTGGCTTGGAGTATACAGTTAGCTCATCATTCATGGCCTTAAGCCAACAATCACTTCTAGAGGCTTCAACATAAGATTTAGGCTCAACAATGGAAGATATAAAAAGAATCAAATGACAAAAAGAAGGAGATAATTGATCATAGGAAAGGAAAGAATCAAGGGGGTACCTGATACCTTTAGAAGATGGTGGTGAAGTTGATGTGCAAGTGCAATGGAAAGATACTCCATCATTGGGTTGTAAGGTTGTAGGAAGTATATGGGTAGTGCTTTCAGGTGATGGAAGGGAAGAAAAGCTAGCAGAGGATGCTGGTAAAGGATTATATGTGGGAGGATGAGGTGATTGATCAGTTAGTGGGTCTATGATGTATGTATCATCATAAGTAAAGGGTATTGGCATTGGAAGGAAAGAAGAAAGGTTATTTATAATCGAGTAAGGGAAGTGATCCTCATAGAATATGACATTCCTAGAGGTTTCTAAGATATGAGTATGAAGGTTAAACATCAAGTAACCTTTTGTATGAGGCTTGAAACCTAAGAAGATACATGGGTTAGCACCAAGTTCCAGTTTCTTTCTATGGGCAGTAAGGGTACAAGCATAACAAAGGAAACCAAAAACATGTATAACTGAAATGTCACATTGCTTGCCATACAACTTTTCAAAATGTTATATATGTTTTAAAAAAGGAGTTGGGATGCTATTATGAGATATGAAACATGTAATTGTGCAAAATACCAAAATGAAAATGGTAGATTACTTTGAAAAATGGCGGCCTTAGTCACATTCAAGAGGTGTTGGTGTTTCTGTTGAACAATATCATTTTGTTTAAGAGTTTCAACATAGATTGTTTGATGGGCTATTCCTTTTTCTTGGTAAAATTTGGTCATTAAAAAATCATTTCCATTATCACTTCGAATGATCTTAATCTTGGTGTCAAATTGATTTTCCACATAGGAAACAAAATTAGTTATATGATTGTGAATCCTAGTTTTGTTTTCCATGAGAAAAATCCAAGTGAATCTAGTATGATTATCTATAATGGTCAAGAAGTATTTATGTCCATACATTGAAATTTTAGAACATAGTCCCCAAATGTCAACATGAATTAATTCAAATGCCCGAGATGCATAAGAATAAATCAAAGAGAAAGGAAGTTTTCTTTGCTTTGTATAGTGGCAAATGTTACAAGCAAGTTTATTATTCTCATCATGATTTGAGATACATGAATAATATTGTTTTATAGTATGTAAGCGTTCATGTGATAAATGGCCTAACCTAAAATACCATAAGTCAAGGGGTAAAACATTACATGGGGTGAGTAATGGCTGACATAACAGAGGTATTCTTGATAGTTTTGGCTTAGAAAGTGTATAGACCTCCACTCACATCAGCTGTACCAATCATCTTCTTGGTTCTCAGGTTATAATTAATGCATGAAGAAGATAAAAAATAAGTTGACAATTGAAGGAGTTAACAAGTTTAGAAATAGAAATTAAATTAATATGAATGATGGTATATATAAGACATTAGTAAAGGTAAAATTCTACAATAAACTTAACAATTCCAAAGTGTATGGCAACAATGTGTTGCCCTGTGAGCAACTTAACAGTGATAGGATCAATAAGTTGATATGTGAACAAATGAGAAAGAGAAAAGGACACATGATATGTGCCTCCTGAATCCAAAATACAAGGAGCATTAGGATGATGACAAAGCAATTATCATTTATTAGCATTACCAAAATGCAATTGGCAATTAACAAAATAGGAATTTTGGCTGAGGTTACTTGTAGGAAATGAAGATTGAGCCTTTCTAGTAGATATTGATCCTATTTCATTAACTTAAGAAGAGGCTGAATTTTTTGAGCTTCCATTAATGTATTGTTGGATTAAACTCAATATTGTTGAGTACTATTGAGATGATAGTTGAACTTCCTGGCTCTCACTCGAGTTTTGCTAATCATTTGTAGACTTTTCATCAACTGTCACAGTGTTGCAATTGCAGATGATTTCCCATAGGCTTTATGACCAAGAGGAAAACCATGCTTGTGATAACACACATCAATAGTGTGTCCTGATCAACCATAGTGTGTGATGCAATCCCACCTTAATTTTGAACTATCTTTTCTTTGAAAAGTGGCATCAAAACCACCCCATTTTTAGCCTCCTTCATCCTCCATTTCTAAGAGGAAGAACTTTGGTTAGATCCAAAGGAGTACATTAGTGTGTCCATGTTTTATTGCTTCTACTCAAGTTGTTTTTATTTCCTTTCACATAATTATTAGAAGGGAAACCATGTTTGTTGTAGCAAAAGTTTTCAGTATGTCCATTTTTCCCACAAAAGTTACATGAGGAATTGAGAAACTAACTGAGTTAGCCATAACACCTTTGCTCTTGGAATTTGTAGCAGCTGCAATGAAAGTGACCCTTTGAGTTTGTCTTTCTTACCAAGCAACATAAGAAAATATTTTAGAGATTTGTGGCAGAGGTTCCATTAGTAGAATGTGGGATTTAACATTCCTATATTGCTCATTTAGACCTCGTAGGAATTTCATAGCTTTATCTTCAAGTTTTCATTTGGCTATGGCAGCCTCAACTCCACATGAACATTTTATCAAATAGTTACACACTAGGTTAGGTCTAAAACTTTCCAATTAATCTCAAATGATTCTAAGTTTAGTAAAATACTCGGTTATAGACAAGTCATTGCTTAATTGAGGATGCCTTTGATTAAAGATCTAAACATGAAAAAGGTCCCTTTGCGCATATCATGTCTTCAACTCCCTCAATATTTCATCTACTCTATCTATCCACACAATACTTTATTGAATTGGGATGTTGATCGAAGGAATTATCCATGATACAACCATGTTATTGCATATGGTCCAAGTTAGGTATAGCCTATAATATTTTGCTAGTTCTTGCACTCTTCTGTTGATGAATTGAAGCTTGTTTTTAGCACTAAGTGTAGTGACTATGACCTTGCTTCAAGAATGGTAATTGTGCGAATCCATAATTGGTGAAACAATAGAAACTACTGGGTTTTCTCCCAGGTGTAGGTATAGAAACCTATGAATGCTAATTTATGGTCCATTTCTTCACTCATGTTGGATGAATCAAAAAACAAGGTAAAAACGTATCAGAGTGACGCAATAGAGCTCTTCTAGAAGAAGAGCTTTGATACCATAATGCTTTTGTAATGCCCCTAATCCTTAATCAAAAGTATTTATAAAATGTGGCAAGTTTTCTATTTGGATCTTATATAAATAACCATAATCTTCTTGTAACATTGTAAGTCAAAATGTAATTCATTACAAACTTTATTTAAAATGTAAAAAATACATTAGTTGTTATAGCTACCATTTTGAAAGTCCTAACTCAGAGCAGTGAACTTCTTATAAACCTAAAATCACTTGAACATCAAAAGAGTAACTCACTTAAAAGTACAACACATTTAGAGTAAATCTTGTGAATTCTGCAGCATCTTTTGCTTATTAGGTTCATCTTCTATTCGTATCACAAACATATATGAATAGAAATACATGAAATAAAACACACGAACAAAGTGATATTTTTATAAATAATCAACGTTAATCTTAATAAACTTAACAAACAATAAGGGTCTAAGGTTTAACATATAACTCAATCTCACTTAACTTGATATATGGACTCAACTTTACTCAACTCAATCTCACTTGGCTTTATGTATGAGTTCATAACCAAATGATGATTTACTCCAACCATCAAAGAATCTTTTTGGAAAATGATTGGTAATCGTATATTTTTCTCTAAGTTGGTTAATAATTTTCTCGAACAATTGAGCAATCTTTCAGTCCAAAATATTAACAGACACTCTTTTAGCCTAAAATATCAACAGACACTCTTTTAGTCCAAAATATTAATAGACATTCTTTTAACCCAAAAAGAATATACACTACCAATCTTAGGACCCAACCTAGTTCCTACCTTTTAACTCGCTATGTATCAAACTGTGACTTTCCAAACATGACACCCATGCACATGTATGGTACTTTTATGAGAAAATTTAGTATTTTGCTAAATTCATCTTAACACAATCCCAAAAATTACCAAATTTGACAACCACATAGTACTTTCATATATCAATCATCATTCATAGAATTGTTCACGAATTAACCTCAAAGAATAAAAGGTCATAATAGATATACAACTTAATTTCTTATCTGAAAATTTCTAGTTCATGGACAATAATCAATAGTGATCATAATAGTAATATAAGTATAAAATTTATTTATTCCTAGCATTAAACACATTTTTTCTAATATGGAAGATCATGTTAGATTACAAGCACAAAGCATACTTAGATTATCTTTATAAAAATATGATTTTAAGAAATATCATGTTCATCATGAAATTTTCATAACTAAACTTTATATACAATCTCTTGAATATTTTATAAATATAAAAATACAAAGAATCAAAATGTATTATATGAAAATATTATGATGAAATAAATTAGTAGAAAGAAATAAAAATGGTAACTTTGAAAAATAAGTCAAAGGATAGGATAAATGGTAATAATAATAGAGAACCAGAAGCAATATATGAAAATAAAGAAATGATAAGAAATAATATATGAACAAAAAGAAAGGACCAAAAGTAGATAGTTGAAATAATAATAATAAACAAAAGATCAAAAGTGATTATAATAGTAAACACATAAGTTTATCAAGATTAACACCATGAAGGTTTATAAATCTTACTCTCATTTACCTTAATAAGAGCTTAATGAAGAGTGGTGAAAAACTTTTGGATCTTAATCTCCACGCTTACAAACTTTCTTTTCTTTCCTCTTATTATCGCATATGAACTCTCCTATTTATACAAAACCTGCACTAAGTCATTGAGCAAAAATATGCTCGCTGATCAAATCAAGCGATGCCACTAAACTTCACTGAGTGAAGACGGTTTCTCTTAGTAAAGGTCAATGTATTCAGTTATTTTTGTCTCACTTTGCTTAGTAACGGAAGTTTCACTAAGAGAATGTTTGGATCAGGATGGTTTTCACTGAGCAAAACATTTTGGCTTAATGAATTTCTCCTTAAAAAATTGCATCTATTTTTGTAACAAATCCGTTGAACAAATTTAAATCCGTTGAGTGGATTTCCTAAAGAGAATTTTCGAATTTTAGTAAAAATCTTTGTACACTAAAATTAATTTATTTTTATAAATCTTTCACATCAAAACTATTTTTTTAACATCTATTTATAGTATTTAAATTTAAATAGATTATATAATAATCTGGTTATAAAAATAAGGATGTTACAAAAAGAATGCAGAGCAAAATCAAGCAAGTAACGAAAGAAAAGGAAGAGAAAACATAAAAAAAAAATGATTAGCAAACTCTTATGGCATTAGAAGGAAAGATAAAACGATTATATACAAATGTGAAATGTGCATAAAGGAAACATTGTAAGGTGAGAAAATAAAAGAACCCCAATATCTAGGGGACAAAGTCCTAACTTCCAGGAGACAGGGTACCAACAACTAACAAACTAAAAATAGTTACAATTAAAGTAGTTGTACTGACTTGGCATCCACGTCATCTTGTGATCCTTTCTTTTTAGATGGTTAAGACATGTACCTGTCTGGTCGCAAAAATTACACACATATGGAAAATCCAATACATGTGTGATGTGCATTCTAAATATGTTCGTAGGTGAACTAATCCAGTTCCAAATATCACATTACTTGTAAAAAATCCCACATAGATGGGTGTGTGTCTAAATATCTTGGTACATGAACTAGTCAAATCATAAAAATCACAAATCTCATAGCTCTTTGGGACATGGTGTCTAGTCTAGCCATAAAGAAGATCAATCCTTTGAGAAATTCTACAAATGTGTAGAGCACACCTTGAAATCTCCATAGGTGATCCAACTCCAAAGATCATTGACGTATGGAATATTCCACATGGACATGGAGTTTGTCTTGATGTCTCCTTTGGGAAAATGGTTAAATGATTTTTCTTAGTGAATCTTGATTGGTTGTTAAAGGATTGTTAACAATGTATTAACATTTGGTTTGGTGAATCTGAGGTTAGTCTTCATTTATATGAATAAGAAGTATACATGTGAATTAACATAGGACTTTTGTTTATTGGTGTCATATACTTCTTACATTCAATATTTTTTGTCAATATATATTTAATTTTGTAGACAAAAAACTCTCTCCGTCCTCATTCTTTGATATTCTAAGTCATCTACTCCTATACTTCAGCGAGACTCAAGATATTGAGAAAAAATTTCAATACACAACAAGTAATAATTTACATGCTCAAAGAATTTGATATAAAAGTTTTCTTATTTGAATTATTTTCCTAAGATTAATTAATTAATTTTCCAACGTATAATTTCTATTATTTTTTCCCCGACTGATTACTAAAACACAAAACATGATGAAAATAAAATATTGTTAAGAGCAACTCCCATGAGTTGTTTGGTGCATAAAAAATCGTGTTTGGTGTCCTTATCATACCATATCAGCGTTAAGCAATTTTACTCTATTTTCACTCCAATGGGAGAAGTTTCAAGCAACTCCAAGAAACTCCCAATTTTATAGTTTTTTTAATTTTGGACTTCATTAAAATTATGGTACCTTAAAATTATAAATTTATTTTTTAGTTTTATTACTTATTAAAATATTAATTATTATAAATCAACTAAAATTATTTTTGTTAATTTTGAAAAAATAAATAAATTTAATATTCATGATATTTTAATTTAAAAACAATGATAATTACATAACATATTTAATGACAATTTAATAATATTTAATGATATTTTATTAAAGCAACAGTTGATTGAGTTCCTTGAAGAACTAGGTGTTTCGGTTAAGCAACTTTACTAGCAATTGTGGTTGGAGATGCTCTAAGCAACAAGATTAAAATGATCGAAATTTATTACCAATTGCAATTTTTGTAATGATGATAATGTGTACAAGCTTTCTTCTTAAAATGAGTCATAATTCTATTTCTAATATTTGGAATTTTAAATAGAGTTCAATCTTTCATATTTTCAAGAAACAAATACCACCAATGATGCGTAAAATATGACTGCTTAAGGGCAAACGTACCTTACGTAGTATTAATAGTGGATGTAGGTCCGAATATCATACCTAAAAGACTAGATTTAGTTTCCAAATAATTCAATATAGGGGATAAAAGAACAATTAAGAGAAGTGATGATTTAATATGTGAGTAACGATGATTTAGATTCAGAGTAATATACAAACAAGAAGAGAATAATAGGTTTTATAATTCAATGGATTGAGAACAAGGTTGTGATTTCTATTACAATGTCTCTTTCCCCTATTTACTAAGTAATCTCATTCTTTGTTATTCATTGATTACCAATAAGTTACTAAGTTGTTGTGGTGTGTTAGCTCATTCACACAACATTATAATCCTAATTTGTTATCAAGTTTGGCCATACAAAACTTCAAATTCGGATTAGTTCCTTTTTACCCAACTGGAGGTTTGTCCAATAAATTTAGTTATTTTTATCAAGTAATAACCTATTTACTTTCCAAATCGATATATGGTTCAAACTTCAATAGTCATGACTATTCAAAAAGTTAAGATATAACCAACAAAGTAGAGAAGCAAATTAATAATTTAATGACATTGAATAATCAAACAAATTTTAAGGAGAAAATCACAAAGAGTTTATATTACAACGCTAAAAAAAAGTGGTTTAGTCAGGGCAATGTATAGCTAAACATTTTAATAATCACCGAATACATAAAAATAGAGAAAGAATTATTATATGAAGCATTCTGAATTACCTCACTCCCAAAGCTTCCTTGTGGTTTTTTACCTCTTAGGTCATAGATCTATCCCTTTTGTTTCTCATCTTCTTGTATTTATAGAAAGTATTTGTGTTTTTTTAGCATGAGTGTGTTAGAATTAAGTCTGGTGTGCTTATTCTAGTGTCATTCTAAAAAATTAAGTAGCACAATTGTGTTACTTGTCAGCACGACCATGAGCTTTTGTGACAGCAGCACAGTCGTGCTACTAGTAAGCACAATCATGCTCGTAGTTGATATCACAGTATAACTTTTGGACTACATTGACCTAACATGATCGTGTTTTCCTGAATGTCTAATAATTGCTTTAAAAATGTTCGATCTATCCATTTTTCTTCTGATTTCTTAAGTATTTGTGCAAAGTAAAAATAAATACTAAAAAATAAATTTTTTATCAACAAATATGAAATTCCTTCCTTACAAACAGATATTGAACATGATAAGAATAGAGTGAAAATTCACTCGATAAACCACTTGGCCGATTGTGGTATTTCCGATCAAGTTGTTGAACTAGCATGACGATTGTAATATTTGATTATTCCGTGCTTCAGTTCAGAGCAAAATTTCATCAATCATCTCTATGTAATTTTCTTTTCTTTTTAAAAAAATATTTTGTATTTAGTTACCATAAGTAACATTCAAATTTTAGAGAACGTAACTAAATGACATGATAGGAGACTCAACATTCAACAACCTTGACTCTTTTTTTGTCATTACACTGACACTAACAGAATGATTCAGTCATCCACTATCACATCAAAAGGAGCAAGAGACACAGAAGAAGAAGATAATGCAGAACCAATAATCAATCACTAATGCCTTCAAGCTTTTTGTGAAAGAGAAACCCAATTTTGTTAATCAAGTTTGGACATTGTTAAACAAAAACATTTTATTGTTAAGTATACCTTCTGTTTTAGTTTTTCACCCAAAAAAATTGGTTTATTTCGAAACAAAATGAAAACTTGTTCTCAACTTGTATTGAGGTGTGTATCTTCAATACAAAATACAAAATTAGAATGCGTTTTCATTTTGTAGAACTAATTAAATTCGTAGTGATATATATTGTCTTTATAAATGAAATTAAACTACTAAGAATGTAATTCATCCCATTTAATAGCAATCGAATTAAGATATAAATTATCTTTCTTGATTATAAATAAATAAATCATGTATAAAACTGTCCACCGTGAGCTAAAATTACATGTCAAAACATATTGCATTTTTATTTTATTATCTTTAACATTTTACATGAATCACAATTATTGCCTACAAAAGGGTCGATAATAGTATCAAAATTATAGGTGTTTACGAATTGGATTTGAAAAAAAAAAAAAAAATATGAGATCTAATCTAATTAAAAACGGATCAATTTGTATTAGATTCACAGATTATAAAGAATTTTTTTTAGATTTATTTTATTTTCTATAAAACATAGAAAATAAAATAAGAAACATAAAAAATTGTAAAAAAAAATATAAAGACATTATTTCTTCAAAATAATATATAAGTAAATTTACATATAAAAGTAGTTTATAAATAATAAAATATAAATTTTAAAAATCTAAAAATAATAAAATTTAAAAATTTGCAATCTCCATTTTCGTACTATTTAAGGTATTAATTTTCCAACTTTAAATCTTTAATTTGTAAATAATATTTAAATTTTAAATTATTTTGTCAATTTCTATTTACATCCTTTTTAAATATATATATATATATATATAATAAAAATATTAAATTTTAAATTGAATAAATCGATTTATAGATCTACAAATTTTTAAAGTCAAAATCCATTATTCAATTCATCTATATTTAAATTTAATCAGATTAGATCATATTTGATCTTATTACGTTTGAATCGGTTTACGAATCTAATTATATCGGTTTGAATTCACTTATTCATGGATACACCCCTAATCAAAATCATTATTATAAAAGTGATCTATTTTGATAAAAATTAAATTAATTATGATATAAATGCATATCATAATTTAATAATTAATCCCATTATTATTAAAAATACAATTCTGTTCTCGTTAACTAACAACGAATTACGGTGCACACAAGTATGTATTCCCCTTTGTATCATAGTAGATAGGATTCAAAATTTCAAACCATGTATACCTTGATTAAGGGAAACAATCCACCATTTGTATAGATCAATATTTGATTATTCATTATTAATTCAATTTCAATTAAAAATATGTGATAGAGAAACTGAATACTTAGGGAGAAAAGGGAGTGCGTTTCACAATGCCCATCAAGTTTTCTCGATCAAGAAGATCACAATGGCCAGATATGAATGCTGTAACCATAAATGATAAACCTTTCCGGACTAAAAGCATTTTAACTAGAATATTGGAGTTTGGCTTTAGTCCTATTCTTTGCTTCAAGCTTTTCAACAAAGCTGTTTCACGTGTCCCTCATATCTGCTAAAAAATTCTGTTTCTATAATTTTATATAATTAAAATTAAGAAATTTTAACAACATATATTTTTTAATATAGTTTTTGTGATTAAGTAAAATTTATAAAAAAACAAACAACACAAATTCATGTATCTCAAACATCATTAAATGACTTTTTTAATTTGTAATGTTCAATAAGAGAGTGTGTTCCTGGTAACCTCTCATTAAATATACATAATATGTTAATAGAAGCATACAAAAAAGAAAAGAAAAAAAAAAGAATGTTAAAACGTATATGTAAGAATAATATAACTCTTATCAATTTACAGAGCAAGTACATTTTTTGGAATAACATTGTCCTAGTAACATAAAGAATCTTATTATTTTTTGGGCTAGTGCGACAGTCTTTATTGAAAAAGAAGGCCCTTTATCTGTTACGCAGAAATTCCAAGTTTGAATTGTACTGTGATCAGTCAACAATCTATAATATATTGTGCTTGTTTGGTTCATTGAAGCTGGAAAAATAGATCTGTGATGTGAAAATCTGAAGCTAAATTCAGTAGCTTATGCTTGGACGTAAAAACCAATTCTAAGCTTGATCCCATATGGAATAAAAAACACATAATGTTTCACAGAAATCAGCCCCTACCTAATCAAAGCTTAAAGCCTTGAATCTTGATGTCTTCTTAAGGAGCTCGTTTGTAAGGAAAGACAAGAAATAAAAATATTAAAAACATAATTAAAGAAAAAAGAAATATTATAAAGAATAATTACACGTCATTCGTAAGATTTTCTTATATTATACTTAATGTCATGCTTTTTCACTTACAATCATCTCTTGACTCTCAATGTATAAATGCAACATTTTTAAAATTTAACAAATGGGCCTAAAGTAAAAATAAATGTTACATAATGTTTTTAAAATAATATAATATGATAAAATCTCATACCTTTACGTCCAAGCATAATGTGTAATTTAAAGTCTGATATGATAAATTAAAATTATTTTTACTATTACATAAGTGTTAAACTGTTTAAATAATATAATCTGACAAAGTCTTCTAAAACATCAGTATAATTTACTCTAATATAAATGTATAATTTACGCTTATATCTTTATTGTTTACCTAAGAAACATTAGACAACAATTATTTTTACCCTAAAAATCTGAAACAGACATAGCGGTAATTTAAACATAGTCTTTCTTCTGGTTATCCGCTGTTTTCTTACGGATTGAAAATTGACTCAAGTTCATGTTAAATGCAAGCGCATAGGTCAGATTCTCACATGTAACATGTTTGGCAACGCCAGCACCAATGCCAAGAGAGGATGGATTTGAAAACGACCCTGCACTTCTCTGGTGTGGCGAGTTTTAACCTTGGAAAATGAAAATGCAAGCAAAGTAATAGGCACTAACTTTAAGTAAACAAAAGCTGCGGGGCAAAAAAATATATACTATGTGTAGTTACAAAAAAATGTCTAATCACTTCATTTAAGGTGGCAGTCCCTATATGGTTATAACCAGCACAAGATTTACAGAATGAATATGAATAATGGACCATTGGGACCACGAGTACTATTAGCCCCCCATCCAGTGACACTACAAATTCACCAAAGAATAAAGACCCAACATTTTCACTTTGTATGTAGATTTACGGATATCACGTAGATATATACCATCAATCATGTTGCATTCAAACAAAAGCTGAAAACTAGCAATTTCAGCTAGTTGCCTAACCTATGAAACGACATATTTAAGAGGTGTTACTTGTTATGTTGCAAAACGGTTTAGATTGTATTATAACCCGAGCTCCTGAAGCAAGCCTGTTGAGTTAAAATCAATCTCGTCAATCAATGACTTCAAATTGTAAGAATAAGCTCCTAAGTCCTAACAATTTTTAAGAACATAAGTAGAAACAAGATAAACTCAACACTTAACTTTCTTCAATTTTGACCACCCTCTCCTCTTCTCTGGATGAGTCTACCCTCATTCTCCCTGACCCAGATGAAGTTTCAATGATTCTTTTACTGCTACCCTCAGATCTATCCATGGAATTTCTTGATCCATCAGATACAGGAGGTATCATGCATTCACTTATAGGCCACTTGGTCAACGAAGGGTTTACTGACTGTGGAACAAATCTCGAGTTTCCTGAGGATGATGATTCCTCCTTTTCTTGTGATTTCAACTTTTCAGATGTCCTGCACATTTGTTAAAGATGACACATTGGTAAGGATGTCAAGACTATACTGTTCCTATGGCACGTCAACAAAATCAATCACAAAACTCTAACACAAGAAACCACAAAGGTGGTCATCATAATTTTTTATCCCAAGTTATTTTTAACAGCATGTGATATAATATAAGTCTCCAAGCCAAGTAAGGACCTCATTTGTTAGAAAGCAAGGACAAAGTACATTAATGTCAAAAAACAAATTTTGTAAACTGCAATTTTTATTTAGAAACAACATAGAAGAGAAATTCTACTTATTTACACAGGGTTTCTATCATATCCACAGTAAAATCTACTATCGAATTATGATTTTATCCCCAACATTGATTCAAAAGGGCGTATAAAACATGCAATCCTTATTCTTCTATGTTATTCCAGAGGTCCTTTGTCAGATTTAAGTGTGTTTCACATGATAGGATAGGAGACATAAATAAAAGAATAAAAACTCATGAGAGGATCCAAATCTCCATATGTCCAGCCTCTTTTTCTTTTTTTTCTCTGTTTTTACTTTTAGTTTTCTTTTTTCCGGTTCCCCCTTTGGAGGATGCCTAGTATTGGAAGTTCTAACGATACAACTTTTCATTAAAAAGCAATGAAGGCCCTCTCTTTTGTGCATTTGAAACCTCTATTTCCTTGAACCATCTTGCCATACTATATAACAAAAATATAGATCTAAACTAGCCTTTGAAAGCATTATATTCCATTAAATATTGTTTAACTTTTTTAAAAACAAATTTAAAAAGAAATCAGTCAGGGGAAAAGTTTTAGAATCTTTCACCTTGAACAAATTCAGAACTGACAAAGTGATTATGGATGCTCAATTGGTTTTTCTTATAGAAAAAAATGTTTACGGTGATATTGCTTATTTTTAAAAGAAAAGAAGTGAAAGCATAAGCAAAATATGAAAGTAGAGAATAAAGTGTAGTCATTGCGTCTGAGTTTTAAATTGGTAATAACAATTAATGAGTAGCTCAGATGATAGCTTGTTTCTAACAACGAAATCATTCATTCAACGAGGGTGAAAAATTGTCTTAATGAGGACAAACTTCAAGTCTGGTAAAAACTGTAAGTAAGATTTTACCCCAAGATTCAAGCATTTTCCACCTTTGTACTATGGCACAACCTATATAGTAATATAGCCAAAAATTATTCACTTTTTAAAGAATGACTATATATGCCAATTATGAGTCCTACTAGGCTATGCACTCATTTCCTCATCTTGAAACAAGAGCTCTTTGAAGTTATGACTAGTGCAGTCCATGTGCAACCACCGATAGAGTAGTATGTAATAAACCACCCAGCTAAGCCATGATTTCGGGAAATGAATCCGTGATTCTTCATAATACTAATATATCATGTTGTAAGAAATGAGTTGAAAGCAAAACCTACCTCTCAGCATTGCAAGAAGAAGAGCGTTTCAGAATATTATGTCCATGTTCTTCCTTCATCAGAACTTTAGACTCCACTATGCTCCCACTGTAATATTCTTCCCCCATCATAACAGAAGTTGAGAACAATGGGGAGGGGAATTTCGAATGGGAA
Source organism: Psophocarpus tetragonolobus (assembly GCA_037954015.1). Lineage (NCBI taxonomy): Eukaryota > Viridiplantae > Streptophyta > Magnoliopsida > Fabales > Fabaceae > Psophocarpus > Psophocarpus tetragonolobus. The sequence continues at coordinate 91,196,138 of CM075690.1, forward strand.
AACCCAGGCTTATAGGAAGGAATAAGGCCAACACTGTGGTTTTTCACTGATATAGATCCACAAGATATCAGTTGCATCAGCAGATTTGATGCCTTCAACCTTGCGTTGGTTTGCATTCGAATACGCTGCTCCTCTTCCAGGATCCTAAAACTGTTCATTTTACTTACATCAGCTCTTATCAGGGACTCCAAAGTCTCAGTTTTCCCTCCAGAAGATGACGGACTAGAACTTGAGGGGGGAGAAACGGTATCCGTACAGATTTCAGGATTATCTTTGACTTGTGGCACCTGAGTTTCACATATTTGATGGCATTCAGGTTCTAATGACCCATCATCCTCAGTTGATACACCCCTGGTACAAGTTTTCTGGGATTCAGGTTTTCTAACATTTTCTTCAGTCTGAGTTGAAGCATCAGCCAATGGTAAGCTAAGAGAATCACTCTTTCCAGTCCTAGACTGTGGAGACACGTCAGATGAACCAGTTTGTCTTGGGGAAAGCTCATCTTCTTGGGAGTTTCTTGTATCTTTCTCATTCATGCTAGAGGAGGTGGAAGCCTCATCATGGCTCCTACAAGAAACAGGCTCCGGTAACTGCTTCAGGTTCTGTATTTTCACATTGCTAATGGGACCAAAACGTTCTGCCAGGCAAAATCCACAATCATTACAAGACTTCAACAGGATCTAAGAAAACACATCATGATGAAGACAATCAAAATATAAACATTACATTCCTGACCTGAATTTGATTCATAAAATAGCTCAGAACCTTTGAGGACATACTCATTTCCATGAGCAGGTAGAATTAGATCATCTTCACAGAGATCATGCCACACAAATCCATTCTTGTAGCTTCTGAATTGCATAATAAACAAACTTACATGACGAAAACTGAATAAAAAGCACAAACAATTTTGACCAGGGAGTGAAGCAACAAAATGCTTAAGAGTCTTAATTACTTCATCTCACTAAGAACATAAAGTATAAACATAGCACAAATATCCATTTCATTTATTTTCTTAAAAACATAGTGATGGAAACAATGGAAAAAGAGTTCCATAAACATTAACCCATGTTGACATTCCTAAAATGCAAAAGAGAACAAGGACCAAGGAAAGATCCTAACAACTGTCACTCTCTCAGCATTATTCTTTCTTACTTTCATTCTCTTTTGTATTTCTCACCAAAACAAAAGAGGAGATATTAATTATGAATGAAATAACTTCCTCACCTCTTACAAGACCATGAATACAAAGAAGCCATGCCTCTACCCCTCAAAGTGTTTAGTCTATCAATCACATCTGCACACAAAGAATCTCTCTCAAAAAAAAAAAAAAAAAAACACCCCACAAACAAAAATCATAAAACTTATATTTTTACCTCTCAAATATAATCCATCAGGGGATGAAATTGGAACCTCCATGAAATGAGGGTGTTCTAGCTGCCTATTCCGGCAAAGATAATAAACCACGGGGACCTTCCGATTCTGATGGTACTTTGGGGACTTTTCCGTCCACACTTTGGCTCTCTCCGGACTCACTTGCCGGTACTTTCTCATCCGCGCTTCCATTCCTACATTCACAAACTCGTCAAAATGCAAACTTTCTACCCAACTTGTTACTGAGTCCAAATTATTAATTTTCTTCCCCCATCACTCACAGCCACCAACCTGGAAAATAATTAACAATAAGAATGCAATAATTAAACAATCAAAGATTGACCAATAAGAAGGGTCATACATGAATCTACGTAGTTGAAAATTAAGAGAGGTTGAGGGTAGAAGAAGGTGACGTGTTACAAGATGGGAAATGGAATGAAGAGCGTTTGAGAAGTGAGAAGTGAGAAGTGAGAAGTGCGAAGTGCGAAGTGCGAAGTGCCAAGGAAGAGGGAATTGGATATAAAAGAGAGTTGGCGTTGGAAAAGAGGGTTAAATATTGGGCAGAGTTGAAAGTTGAAACAGAGACAAGACAGGAAGTGAAGTGAAGTGAAGTGAAGGTTTCACCTTGCTGCCTTGCTGTAATCTTTTCCCTGATTTGATGGACAGATGCTACTTATATACTCTCTCACTTTTGCTTTTGCCTTTTTCCACCACTTTTTAACCATTCAGTTTCAATTTTAGAATGCTATCAAAGTTATTAGTCAACTCATTATTAATGTTTCTAATTCTTAATTAAAACATTCTTTATAATTTTAGAAAACTAATCAGAGATAATGCATATAATTATGAACAATGTTAACATATAAATATAAATATTTCTAATTCTCTTTCAATGGTAACATAAAAAAAGACATAGTTTTTTTTTTAACTTTTTATGTCTTAAATTTTTATTCTTATAAGTTTATTTTTTTTAAAAAAAAAATTGTATTTAACTGTGTACCATTTTGAATTTTTGTTATTTCATTTTTCAATTTATGGTTTTTCAACCTATAAAAAGTTTCTAATTTTAACTAAAATATTGTTATTGCCTATGTTATTTTTGTTGTCCACTGCGATTTCGGTTGCGATATTATAATTTCATTTTTTTATGTTTGTTCATGACATAAAAAATCTGAAGACTCACTCTGCTCTGCTTTTTACTCTTTATTTTCAATTCAAGTTTTACTTTCAAAATTAATTACATTAGTTTTACTAAGAATTATTCGTTATTTTTATAATTTTTATTATGAAAATTATTCGTTATTTTTATTGAAAATTAAATTATATTTTAATAAATATAGAAGCTTAAGATTACTATTCAACTATAATTATAATTATTAACTATTTAAAATTATAACAATAAAATTTTTAATACACATATTATGTATATACATGTTATGATAAAAGAAATAATAACAAATATAAACATCGCAAATACAAGTATAATTTTATACACATACGTATTCTCATATCTTATAAAAAAACAAATATTACTCGTATCTATAGCAATAGTTAATCAAAATGGATATTAACCGTTGAATTCGAAACAGAAATAAATGGTACCCCAAATATAAAGGTTTGTTTGTCATGTAATGTTGTGTTTACTTAATGTTTAGCATGTGATATGAATAGAAATTTTAATAATATATATAAAAAGAAAGATACAATTGATACCAAATAAATAAAATATTTACATGAAAAGGCAATTACATTATATTTAAGGTCAAATAACAAAAAATAATACATAATTATTATATCCAGTAAATATATCATAATTTGCTCTCTGTAGAACAATATATTAATATAACATATTATCTCCAAACGAAACCTTGTGACCTCAATCAATATTTTATTGTTCATCCTTTCAAAACATTAAGTGAAATTTGTATTTCATTTATAACAACTCACTCTATTTTTTTTACTTTGCTATTGAGGAATGCTAGTGATTTACTCTCTATATATTTGAAAATACAATTATTAAGAGATTTTCAGATACCAACAGTAATAAACACCAAACAGCTAATAAAATATAATTCCAAGTTTTATTCCTTCTAGAACATGAAAAATGCATGACATCAACGATCGGGTCTATTGGTGAAGCAATAAACCAAAACAAGATAACCAAGAAAAGCACATATTCCAAAATTGTGAAGCAAACCTAGACTTAAGAATAAATGCTCCTCGTTCTTCAATATCTTATCAAAACAAAGCACACAAAGTCCATCTCATATAGGAATGCTCCTTCTTAACAAATTTGTCTTTGTGTGTAGCTTCTTTTGAACCAATCTCCAATAGAGCAATTTGATCGAAGGTGATGTTGGTGACCTCTAAAGTCTTTTGAAAAGCTCATAGTGATCATGAAGGGTACCTTCACTAAGGAATTTGTTAGATGAAGAAACCGAGTATCCCCTCTCTTCTAATTTCCACACTAGTGAATTAGTACAATTATTCTTCTTCTTAGCTTGTTTAATTCTACCCAATAACTCCTCAACTAGTGGTCTTTATTCCCATTCAAACTATTGTCTTCTCCATTGAAGTTTCCAATTCCAAACCCCCTCCCCAAAATCCTAAGTCAACCACTAGTGCATCTTGGTATACAACATTTGAAAACATTTTAGGGAATTTCATAGAAAGAGACTCACCACCCAACCAATGCTTTGTCCAAAACTAAATATTTTTACCATCTCCAAGACTCCAACTCAAATTTTGACCTAACCATCCTGATAGTGAATTGTCACCCAAAATAGATTATAGATCTTTTCACCAGAATGACATATGTTCATTATATTTGAATCCACACCAGCCACACAATAATTATTACAAAAACTTTAATATATATCTAAAGTTACCACATAATGGTTACAAAACAATAATTAAGTAAAATAAAATTATTTATTACTTATAGTTAAATCTTAAATGTCATCACAAACATAATTTTCATTCACAAATATAAATTGAGATAGTTCAAATTTAAAATACAAATAAAAAATATAAATGCACTTAAAAATAAAATATAAATTCTTAAATGTTATCACAAAAAATAGTATTTTTTCCTTTGTATTTTATAACACCCCTTTTTTTATAAGTAAGGTAACTTTTTTGTTAAAAAGTTAACTATACGGAGACTTGTGGGTTTGACTGGTCAAGCCTAAAAAATCACATATCTAAATCAGTATAAAATTGTGTGTTTGAACTCAAATATCCATCTTTAAGTATAAATTGTGTTTAGCTAGTCATCTCAACTAACTAAAAGCTGAAATGGTTTTAGCTATGTTTGATCAGCAACAAGGCACTCCCTCTGGGTTCATATATAAGAAAAAACGTTGAATTTTTTTTTGACTCAAATACAAGTAAATCCAACTACTTTTGCTTTATTTAATGTTATTATTTCTAGGACATCTTTCATTTAATTACAATCATGATTCTTTTTTATTCATAATATCAAGTTTCAATGAAGGGTAGTTTAGATATATCTTTATTTTGTATTTAAGATTAGTGAAATTAAATTATGATAACTAATTTTCTTAATATGTGTAAATTTAGGTAATTTTGCTCATATAAAAATCCAATTGGAGTAGTAGTTTTTTTTATTAGCTACTAACTTTTTCTAAAAAGCAACTTGAGTTAACTTTTTAAAAAATATCTCATGTTTTTAGTTAATAGTTAATTTTCATTTACAATTTCACCTTTTATTAATTAATAAATTGTCCTCATGATTTTCTTTCCTCACATGTGTCAACCTCTCTCATTCATTTATCTTTCCTTTGTATAATTTAAATATATAATCATATAAAATTTTAATTTAAATATATAATTATAGTGATTTATAATTTAAATATGTAATGACAATAATTTATAATTTAAATATGTAATCAATTTATATTGAGAAATTTTATATTATTAAAATATATTATAATTATTTTAAATATTTTATTATTAATTAATTATATCTTTATTTATCATTTTATAACTTTAAACTAGTTGTTCAACTAATTTTATAAAAAATTTATAATTAATTTTTCAACTTTTAATTAGCATTCAACCAACTTTTTACTTAGATTGTCCAAACATCCCATAAATATAATTGTAACATATGCAGGTAAAGGAGATGATCCGAAGTGGTAGGTGCTTATGTCATCTACAAGAAATCAATTAAAAAAAACCAATACAATTATAAGAATTTACAGAATAACTTAACGTTAGTTTTTAATTGGGCTTAAATGTTATACATAAAATATAAGTATCAGTCGTGTGATTAAATACATTTAAGGTTGTTTTTTTTTTTTATTGTGGTACCAATCAAGTTACTAAATTTATATGAAAATACTTTATCTCCATTTTGTGTCTTCTTTTTTTCCAACCAATCAATGATATGTTATTTAATGAGTTATGTGAACTTAGATTTCCTAGGGTCTTATAGTTTCTATAGCAATATTATAGTCTTATATAATTAATAATATAAATATTATTTTTTTATACTTGAATTTTTTGTAAGTATTAAATTTACCTTCAATAACTGAGATTACTGTTATAGAGATACTATAACAGTGGAGAATTCACTGCGAAAAGTGGAGACATACACAAAATGGTATGAATTGGTACTACTTGAACCATGTGCATGTGTATGTAAAAAATAAAACATATATAATTGCATGCGAATGTAGTCTTGTGGCAAGGTCACCTAAGTTAATTATCAGCTGACCAACCAATTCATTGAATTATCGGCCAATATAAATTAGGTTTTATAACATTAATACAACTTTCTTGTTTGAGTATGTTAGTTTAACAAATTACATTATCTTAGTTAGAGATTAACACTAGAGTTTAATTGGTATATACCGTTAGTGTAAAAAAATTTTACACTGATATTCAATATGACTTTTTATTTATGTGATTTTTAAAGTAGTAATAAGTAAAGTCAACAAATGTATTATGAATGAAGGATTGTGATTAAATGTCAGTGTAAAAATTTTTACACTATACCAATTAACTTCTTAACAATATATATATATATATATATAGAGAGAGAAAGAGACAAAAACTTTTTCAATTATTTATTTATTTATTTTTCCTAAAATTGCTTCATAGAAACTCATATAAATATTATCATATATATATATATATATACATATATATATATATATATATATATATATATATATATATATATATATATTTTGTTTGTTTGTTTTTTTAAACCTTCAATTGATACACTCTTCAAAGACATATGTATAATTGCATCATTCTTTGGCTGATTGACCCAAGTGGGTTTGTTTTTTAAAAAAATTACCGGTATGGGTCTCTTTTGAAACATATTACCAGCGTGGGTCTGTTTTGGTGGTTGACTCGGTCAAACCGCAACTACGAATTGCGGTTTCATTGCCCCGTCAGCAACGTCATTACGTGGAAGCCAGCGTGGAAAAACGCCCCAGTAAAACCGTAAGTCGGAATTGCGGTTTGACTGGTCTTTGACCAGCACCGTCTTGTCATCCAATGGGTAAAAAGCAACAGAAAACGATGCACGTAAAACCGCAAGTCAGACTTGCGGTTTGACTGGGGTTTAACCGGCCCCCCCTTTACCCAGCGGTTGCGACGAACGGGTGCGGATATTGACGAACAGGCGCGGTTTTTTACGCACATAAAACCGCAGATGCAATTTGCGGTTTGAATTAAATAATATTTTCTGTCTAAAACCGGAAGTCAGACTTGCGGTTTTACGGGGGTTTAACCGGCCCCCCCTTTACCCAGCGGTTGCAAAAACGACGCGTGTATGTACTGACATTAAACCGCAGATGCGACTTGCGGTTTGATTTAAATAATATTTTTCCGTTAAACCGCAAGTGCGAACTGCGGTTTGAATTAAATAATATTTTTCCGTTAAACCGCAAGTGCGAAATGCGGTTTACGTGCAGTTGCTATTTAATCCCTCGTCGCCCCATAGAACCGCACAGCCGTTCGACACAGAGAACCGCCGACGTAGTTGCACCCGACATAAAACAAAGGTTTACGTTACAGTCCAATTGTTCAGGTGAAAAACGCAATGTGTAAATTTTGTGTGTTTTTAAATATTTTTAAAAACAAATTGGTTTTATAACTCTTTTTTTATGTTTAAATTTACTTTATTATTTATTTGTAGGTACATTTATGAATATTATGTCTGCTCCAATTGTGACCTTCATTTATAGTGATGGAAGAATGTACGAAGGAGACGAAAGTGTTATTTTTGAAGGGAGTAGAAGAGCAATTAGAATTACGCGTCATATCAGTTTTACTTTGTTGAAAAACAAAATTAAGGAAAAGTTAAAAATGCCATTAAATGAATTTATATCATCTCTAACTTGTAGATTTTTATTTTCTGGAAAATATGTGCCACTACAAATTGTTGATGATGAAGATATTGAAATTATGTTTAATGCATTTGAACAACAAAATAATGTTGATATAATAGAATTGTATGTTCATAAATCATCAGCTGGTAGTAGTTTAGGCACTGCAGTAGACACTAGTATAATGAGTTCTGACATAGTTGAAGTAGATGATGATGATGTTGTTGGTGAATCATGTGGTGAGCAAACATCTGATGAAGAAAATGACGTTTCAATTGATGATAATTCATCTGATACTGATGACAATGAAACTCGTAACATGGAGTTATTGTCGGTAACAAATGTGGAACAAGGTATGTTTAAAAAAAATAATTATTTTCTTTACGGTTTCCTACTTTAATTTGTTGAATAACAGACACATGAATAACAATACTGTTACAGTTGCAGGGCAACGTCCACCTTGGACTGATGCAGCTCATTATACACACATTAATTGGTTGCATCCTGATGAAGAAGATATTTTAGGCGAAGAGTTGCATGAGTCATGGAATATTGGAGATGCATTGTACAAAGGTCTACAGTTTGACACAAAAGAAGATCTAAAAAATGCGCTGATACAATATTCAATGCGAACACATCAAACGTATCATGTTGTGGAGTCAAAAAGTTCGAAATACATTATCAAATGTCCCAACCATAAAGATGGGTGTCCATTTTATATGAGGGCAATTTTGTCTCGGAAAACAGTCAATTGGACCGTTACTCAATGGGGTGGAGATCATCAATGTCTCAATCCGACAGTGACACAAGACCACAAAAAATTAAACTCAACTTTCATTAGTAACTTGATATCAGGTTTGGTTAGTTGTCCATATGTAGCGTAATATTTAAATTAATTTATTATCATTTGTTGTTAACTTTTTTATTTTTTTAGGAATGGTTGGTTCAGATCCATCTTTAAGAATTAATTTGATTCAGGAGAGAATTTGTAGTCAATATGGATACAAGATATCATACAGGAAAACATGGAAAGCAAAACAAAAAGCAATTGTGCGTGTTTATGGGGACTGGGATGAATCATTCGCGACTCTTCCAACATTTTTGAAATTCATTGAAAGTAAATCGCCAGGTTTTTTCTACCATATATAGGGGCGAACTCCATATAAACCGCAACTCGCATCTGCGGTTTATGATTTTTTTATTAAAACCGCAAGTGCGAACTGCGGTTTGTGTGCGTCAAAAATCGCGCCCGTTCGTCTGCAACCGTTGGATAAAGGGGGGGCCGGTTAAACCCCCGTAAAACCGCAAGTCTGACTTGCGGTTTTATGACGAAAAATATTATTTAATTCAAACCGCAAATCGCATCTGCGGTTTTATGTGCCTAAAAAACCGCGCCTGTTCCTCAATATCCGCACCCGTTCGTTGCAACCGCTGGGTAAAGGGGGGGCCGGTTAAACCCCAGTCAAACCGCAAGTCTGACTTGCGGTTTTACGTGCATCGTTTTCTGTTGCTTTTTACCCATTGGATAACAAGACGGTGCTGGTCAAAGACCAGTCAAACCGCAATTCCGACTTGCGGTTTTACTGGGGCGTTTTTACACGCTGGCTTCCACGTAATGACGTTGCTGACGGGGCAATGAAACCGCAATTCGTAGTTGCGGTTTGACCGAGTCAACCACAAAAACAGACCCACGCTGGTAATATGTTTCAAAAGAGACCCATACCGGTAATTTTTTTAAAAAACAAACCCACTTGGGTCAATCAGCCTCATTCTTTTATTCACTTAATAGTTTCTTAAATATTTTTATCAATAATTATAATTAAATATTTTATCATTTAATTAGTACGCTTGTTCTATAAATTTTAGAATTTAATAAAAAATGTAAAAACTTATCACAGTCACTAATATTTAATTACGATGTTTGTTAATTTTATTAATTAATATGTTAAAAATATTACTATAATCCAACACTCTCCCTATAGAAGAATTAAATTCTATAAAGAAACCCATGAAATTTTAAGATCATGATCCTTTACAATCAGGAAAATTTATCGTGGTATTTTGCTTTAAGAAAATGTAAAAGCGTATTCACATCTAAATAATGTAAACCCTCGTGATATTACTAATTCCTTCTATTTCTTTCAGGCTAAGTAAACCATATTGTTTATTTAGTTAGCTAAAAAGATGTATCTGCAAGAGTGGAAGTTCGTCCTCCCTCTGACGGTGAAGCTATGTAACGTAAACAATCTGAGAATATTGCAAAACAAAGTGCAAATAACGGCAATTATGTGGTGGGGAAAGAAATAAAGAGAAAGGGTAAAGAAAAGCAACACTTGTCATGACATAATCACACTTGTAAATGACTTAAACATGTTCCCGTTCAGTTCACTTTTTTTACATAAGGAATATAGTTGGAATCTTTTTCTTTCATCTTCTCTCTGCTTTATACGCTGCTATGGAAAGTTGGAAATGAAACTTAATTAGACTAACGATTTTTCATGAATATTGTGGGCCATTGTACAATTGGGTTGCAAGCTTTCATTTTAGTGTCTCGATGAGGCAATTGGTTTCACTTCTTTCTGACTTCCCTCACCTACTCTAATCTGACCCCTCCTTGATGCACAGCCACACCTCACAGGTACTTAATCTTTATTACCATTAAACACCGGCAAATATTAAACTGCATGCTTTCTCTTTATCATAAATTCATACATGCATTTTGACTTTGAACCTCACTTCCCAATGAACTTTAAAAGTTTAAGGCTTTCGTAACATCCATATAATCCTAAACGATGATAATTTATCATAGATGTGATATTTATAAATTATAAGATAAATTGATTAATTATTTTTAAATTTAATTAAATTGATTAATCATCAATTATATGTTTGATAGAAATCATAAATAACTAGATAGTGGAAACATGTAATAATTTTGCCTAATTTTGATTCAGTTAGGGTCCAGATCCTCTCTTGTTGTAGAAACAGGAAACTTCCCAGTTAAATAGATCTCAACCATTCATTACAAGTATTTATTTTTTTACATATTAAAATTATTAAATAATAAAATAAAGAAGAAGTAAACAATAAGTTTGCATGGCTCAAACATGTAACCTGTTGGATACGATGATGATTGGGAGTACAATTTATTGATTTAATTACAATGAGTTCACAAGCGCGTGTGCAAAATGAGAGAGATGGACTAATTATGTGAATTATGTAAATTGAGTAAGTGCATGAAATGGATTGTTTAATGTAGTTGACTAAAAGTAAGGGTAATTAGACATCATGAACAGATTAAGGACAATGTGGTAGCGTCACCAAGGTTCCTTTTTGTTTAACAAATCTGAATCATCCGTTACAAAGAAGCTAGGTGCAAAAGTAGAATTCGCCTATGCTTTGTCTGCCAATTGATTAATCAGATATTCAAAGTGCCGCAGATCTCAAGTTATAATGTACATTACTTTTCGGGGTCTTCAAGAATTCTATAGTAAAAAAGACAAGTATATTAAAGCACTCTGAAGAGAACGACGTTGTGTGGGAACCTAGTGAATTGATTTTCAGAAATATAAAACTATTTTACTTAATTCCATCTAGACCATCTTAACCCAACAAAAAATTTAAAAATATTTTAGGCATTCTGAAATCTCAAGGCTTTATTATATTTCAGAAGTTAAAATCACGAAAAAACCAGGTAAAATGGTTGTTTCCTAGTCCTTACAAAAGATACCCCATATCTTAGGAAGGAACATTTATTGTGACAACGAAAATGCCTGCCAAGGAAATTGGTTCATAAATTACAGATAAGCATTACTAATTCCACATGGATAAGATGGTGTACTTTTTCATCAACAAATGGACATTTATCACTAGGTTCTGCTTGTAGGTTGTAGCATTGATGGTGATCAAATACAGAATATACTCTCCCATCAATGGTAACTCTTGTATGTAAGATGAATGAAAGTGTTTATATTTTATCTCTGGCGCAAGAAGGGCAAAGTATAACTATAAAACTGGATTCCTTTTCATTCTTTACTCAATTATCACTTAGTATATTACTAACAAAGGTACACATAACTATCACAGCTGGTCCCTTAAAGTTGTGTCATATTATTGAATTTCACTGAGCTAACGTCTGCTTGAATATGTCAATGCCCAAATCATGAGGCAAAGTCTTGAAATGTAGACAAGTTATGACAAAACTCTCTGCTTAACGGAGGCCCACAAATCAATTAAGAAACTATTCCGTTGTAGTAGCCTAGTTAATTAAACATTTTAAGGAGCGTTCTATGGACATGATTCACATATGTAGGCGCCATATATACACAAGAGCATCATTTATATTTATAAAATTAGGAAAGTTAATCTATTGTTGCATCCAGGGGCAAAGCTGGAGTGATGGGGTATGTTTTTCCTAAGTGTACACATACACTTGCAACTTGAAACTCACGTACCCATCATACCAGTTGCCCACATTCAAGGTAACTAAACCTAACAAGGACCAGCATGTAAGTGTGTAAGGGAGAGAGCTAGATAGGAACATGATGGTTCATGACGACAAAAGGGAGGACTCTTCCCTTCTCCAAGGGTAAACCAATTTATTGCAATACAAGTTTGATTGCTTCTCAACAAGAACCAACTTTTTTTTTCCATTAAGAAAATTCTATTTTGTTCAATATTTTTATACAGCTATTTGTTCAACCAATCCACCAGTTTGATACCCTTAAACTTAACAAGTAACTCACATCCCTCAGTCAGTCATTTGTTTATCCTTCCCTTTTGGTCCAGAGATTAATTAACATTTTACCATTCCATCGGTACATCTTTTAGTGACTATCCTCGGTGCAACACAAGAACTTCTCTTAGGTATGATAATAGAGCATGGAGCACGACACGTATTTAATTATCTCTCTCTATCTCCAAAAAGTGTAGAACAGATTTAGGTGTTGGTATAAAATTTTAATCCTCATCTTTGTCTTTGTTGGATTTTTCGGGTTTGTTATATTATTTTTTACAATCTAAATTTACTTGTTTATTATTAAATATATTATATATTAAGTTATTAATTATATTTTAATTTAAAAAGTATACAAAGAATAATAAATAAAACAAAATTATAAATTAAAATTTAAGAATTAAAATTTTTAATTAAATATATAACTTTAAACTTATTATATATTTGTTACATACTCATACTCATACTCATACCTCCTTACCTGGTTTGTTGCATCGAGTAATATACTTGTATACATACTCAATAAAAGCAGGTAATCTCCATCAAAATCTGGACGGTACCCATCTGTATAGGTATTTCTTTCATCCCTACCTATAAGACATCAAAACTCAATCTAGCTGCACAGAAAAGACCCTTTTGACATTTTTAGAGATAATTAGTGAGAATTAAAAAGTATGTTTTATATGTTGAACTTGTGTTTCATTACTTTGAACAATGGAATTAGAGAAATTTAAAAATTGTTGTATTATTATTAATGTCATTAGATATTTGTTGACTAATCTTTTATAAGTATGTGAAAATAATTTAAAGAGAAACATGTTGATAGTGGAGTGCACTTGGAAAAATCAGGATTATCAACAACACCCCCTTTGTTCCATTAATTTCAAAATCCCTATTCCACTCCTATTCTCTACTTTCTTTGCCTCTCGACATACTAATGAGCTATACTAATAGAAACTTAAGCAAGGAGCGACTTTTTCTTCACTTTCTTCTTCTTAAGTGTGGATTCTAGTGGGTAAATCATTCTTCTATTTTCTTGGATAAATTTTCTTCTTCTTAGGGTTACAAGCATCATCACCATGGAAGAATCAACCTTGAAGTTCTAATTTCTCAAGTTTTTTATTGTGCTGGTGTTTTGATAGGGTCTTGATAACTTTTTATAACTGAGAAAGTGAGTTAGGAAGGCAAAAAGCTTGATCCCTTAGTTCTTCTCTTCTCCACAACAAACTTAAATGAGAAATAGGTAAGGGAAGCTGAAACTTTATTTTTGTTCTGGGAATTCTTGATTTAATGATGTATTTATGTAATTGGTTGTTGATTACTATTTGTTTTGGACCTGTATTGAAGTTTAGAATGAGTTTTTAGTCCTTTATGAGTAATTTGATAGATTGGAAATTATCTACATGTTGCTTGGATTTGTAACCCTTATGCAGACGCGTAGCGCAAATAAGTGGAAAATCTCACATAGGTGTGGACAACATGGAGAATGAGAATATACATAAGGAGTTTGCCCACAGAGTTGTGGAAATCCCCATAAGGTTGTGGGAGACACGCTGAAGGATACAATATTATTATGAAATTTTGGATGTTATTATTTGTTATAGTTTATGTATTCATTCAATAGATTTGTGTGTTTTATTTAATTTACGTGTTCATTTGCTTCTATTGATGTTATTGATGATTAAATGATGAAGAATTATAATTGTATGATCGATTGATGGTGAAATTGATAATTATTGATGTGATTGTAGTGTTATGATGTTAATAAAATATTAAAGATATAGAAATAAAATGGTTAAGGGTATGGAGTTGGAGTTATAATAATTCAAGAGCCTTAAATAAGTTGAATACTTGTTATTTGAAAATTTTGGTATAAATATACCTCAATGTTTTTGTAATATCTTTTTGTATCTTTAATCAAATCAATAATCACATAAAAGTGTTAAAAATTGACAGAGATATATGAGTTAGAAGTTGAGTCTTCAATCTAGTGCGCGAAACATAAGTTTATCCATTGTATGCCTTGCAAGGTGACCTAAACAACTTCATGGGTTTTTTGTTCTTCATAAAAGTTGTAGCCTTCAATGTTAACTTTTCAATGGTGTTAGAATTAATTACTTAAAAAGGATGCATATAACTCAAGTTATGAATAAAATAGTGAGTAAAGGTCAAACTATCAGATTTGGGTTTAATTGTTGCTGGTTTATAATTTTTAAAAATAGAATATGATAAAATCAACTTTGGATCTCAACATAAAATGTTTAGGTTTTGTATTATCTTTCTAATAAAAATTTGTATTGCCCTTATATAATTAGTATAACTATAGATATTGTATTTAAGCTACACAATGTAATAGAATAGAAAGATAAGAAGAGATAGCTTGTGAGTTGTAATGGTGTTGATTGTTGTAGTGTGAAATATTGTGATGTATCTTATAATTGTGAGTTTGGTGAATGATTGAATGTTTGAAAGTTATTTAAGGTTCATGAATTGTAGATTTGTCCCACTATATGATATTGATGTTGATTTCAACTAGATGTATAGTGTGTTGATGATGATGATTAGGGTGTGCCTGATAATATGTTATTTCATCTGCAGTTAAAGGTAAATTATGATGATATTATTTTTTTTTTTAAAAAGAGAAACTTTATTTAGCAAGTGTCAAACACCCTATGTCACAAGGAATGATAGAGAAGAGTCTATAGTTACAAGCTAATAATAGGAAAGCAAAAAGCTTTAAAGATCCTCACCCACATAAATATAGATATCAATCCAGGAAAATATCTAGACATTAATTTTGTCTAATCCTAGCAAAACATAATTCCGGTTGTAATGACAACTCATAGAATGAGGCTGACGAAGCTTTACAGAGCCCTTTAACCCACAACGAAGCTCATTAAAATAATATTTTGTGTAATTTAGAATTGATTATGAGTTCAATAACAATTAAGTATGTGTTTGGATAGGCATTGATAAAATAGATTTGCATAATTGATTATTATTGAGTATTTTTTATTATAAAAGTAAGTTCGAAGTAAAATCTAGTGTAAAATTTCTTATCCAACATGAAAGTTACTCTAAGTTGCTTCAACTCATAATCAATTTTGAACTTGCTTTTAATGCGTGTTTGGTTTCATGTTGGGATAATTGATTGTGAATTCAAAATTGATTTTAGCTAAATTTTGACATGTTTGGTTTTGCGTTGGTATAGAACATAATAGACAAATCAAGTAACTATCTCATTCTCCTTTTTCCTCAAACACTTCCTCATTTAGACATTAGGGTCTCTACAGATACACATCTATTCCTGTCCACAAAGATGAAGCTTGGAGACGATGCTACTAAAGCAACGAAAGAATTTGGTAATAACACACTTTCTAGTATTTGTGGCAAAACTATTGATAATATTTGCAACCACATTCAAGTCCAACTCACAGATGACGCTCCCTAAGTTTAAATAATCTTTGAGTAGGCCAATGGCTTCTCCTTCCATGACCTCTCTTTTAAGAGTTCTACCATTCAACATATCTATCAAAAACATCTAACTCATATCAAGCCAGCATACACCTAGGTTGTGGTGTCAATTGATTTTTAGAACATTTCATATTCATATACTTATGCATTGCATTTACCTTTATGAATATTGTATATATATATTGTTGGTTTACATAATTTTTTTATCCTTAAAGTTTTACCAAAAATCAATTTTGGTCCTTGATAAACTGGACTTTTACTCGTATTTTTACTATGATTAATTTTTGTTTGTAAGGAAAAAGACTATACAAGTATTGACAAAACTCACTTTTTAGTGTTTATTCTTACTTTAGATAGGTACTTAAGAAACGGGCAAAAAATAGGGCAAAATTAGGCCTTTTTAGAATCATTATTAAAAATCTAACTTAGCACAACTGTGCTACGCGAGCCTTGCAAAAAAAAAAAACGCAAAAGCAACCCAAAACTCTTATAAATAGGAGAAAAGAAGACACAAAAGGAAACTCGCCTTGGGTCAGAAGAAGAGTAAGGTCTGTGACCTAAGAGGTGAAAAATAGTGTTGAAGCTTTGGGTTCAAGGCAATTCAGAGTGCTTCATACAATAATTATTTATATATCTTTATGTACTCTGTTGTTGGGAGAATGTTTGACTTTGTAATACCTATGTTTCGCTAAGCCCCCCATTTTCTAGGGTTGTGTTGAAACATTTTGTAATTCCCCCTTGCACTTTGTATAAATGTTTAATCATTCAATGATTAATTTACTAATTTGTGTTACTCTTGTATATCCTAACTATTCGAATAGTCATGACCTAATTTCATATTTATTCTATTTGTGAAGCAAATAGTATCTTATCCCAGTAGAACTGGCCAAGTCATTGGGCAAATCTCTGATTGTGTAGAAAAGAATCAATCTTAATTTGGAATCCGCCATGGCCATTAGGGATGATAAATGAGAATTATAGTGTGATGTGTATGACCAAACTCACTACAACAAAACTCGGTAAATCATTAGTAATCACTGATTGATAAAAAATAAGATTACTTAGTAATAGGGACAAAAGCATTGTAGTGAAATCACAATCCTAAGACTCAATCCATTGCATTCCAAACCAATTTTATCTCTTGTTTTACTTACTACTCTAATTCTAAACTATTGTGACTCACTCATTGAACACCTTTCTCTATATTTAATTATTCTTTAACCTTTAAATTGAATTAATTGAGAACAAGATCAGGTCCCTTGGGTATGATATCCGAACTTAGGTCCACTATTGTTATTGTGTAGGGTACGCTTGTTTTTAATCGGTGATATTTTACGCCCTTAAAATTAAAAAAATATCTTTTTTTAGTAATTGATTCACTGTTAGTCTTTCTTCTCCAATTAACTCCATTAAAAAATACATTGTTCTTATACTCGTGAATAACTCTCCTTCTCAATTCCAATTCTCTTAATTTTTAATTTCATATTCTACACAACCAAATACACCGAAACTTATCAACAGATAATATTAATACAAAAACAAATTAATTTCAGGGACTAAAAGAATTACTTTTGAATTTCAAAGACCAAAAGTGATTTTTGGTAAAACTTTATGAACAAAAAACTTATTTAAGCCTATATTGTTTAACAAATCAAAAGTTTGAACTGTGAGACATGAATTTGTCACATACATCCAAGCATTTTTTTTTTCTTTGGGATTTAGAGGGCCTGAGGCCAAGAGTATATATGGTTCTTTCATTTCAAGTTTTTTTTTTTATGTTAACCATATACTTATTTAAGTTTTTATATTTAATTACATTTTGTATTTTATTTTAACATTTTTTATATTTTTAAATTATGACATTGTAGATTCAAATTTTAAAATTAGTGAATTTATGTCTAGCCATCAATAAATTAATGTTGACTATGAAGTGAAAAATATTAACTAATACATGACAATAATTTATTGATGTGATAAATGGTAACTTTGTTATTAAAAAGTTATTTAAATAACAATTAAATAATTGTAATTAAGTAAATCACAAAATTAATATTTGTTATGTTATTAAATTACTATCACATGTTAGAAAATATTTGTCATTTAATAATCAATGTTAATCGACTAATGATAGGACACAAATTTAATATGTCATAAAACACTTTATATGGCTTGCTTGTCATAAAAGCTTTTGATCCTTTTTGTTGTAGGTGCAACTTGGATGAAGAGAATATTATTCACTTATTTCAGGACTACATAAGTGTCAAATGTGTGTGGATGACATTATAGTTTAATGATGCACAAGACTTCTTTCTAATGGATGGAGCAAACTGGCTAGAAACCTATCTAAGAGGACCTTGGGGTATGTTATTTGTTGTTGGTTTATTTAGAGAGTTAGGAACATAGAGATCTTCAATGACCACACTTGAATGCCATGGTACATATCAAATTAGGCCAAGGTGTTGCGCAACATCATCAAGTCAGCAACAAATACCAAGGCTAAATCCAGACAACACGTTGCAACATGGACACCTCTACCTATGACTACTATGAAAATAAACACTATCTGAAGCTCCATAGGTAAATCGAGACTATCTAGTTTGGTGGGTCATTGAGACTGCTTCAATAAATGGTTCGTTGGCTATTTAGGATGTCTCTACAAATATGACTGTCGAACTTCTGATAATTCTCCAAGGCCTTATAATCGCTTGGAAAGGGGATTTATGAAGTTAAATTATGTAGTCTGACTCGAAGATAACATTCCAAATTATCTTACAAAAAGCACATCATTTACACTCACATGTTGCAATTCTCCATAAGATCTAGACATACATATAATGTCAATGGCAACTTCCTTCCAAAATATCCTTCGTGAAGAAACAAATGTGCAAATTGATTATCCAAGTAGGATCGTTGCAGGGAACTTATCCAAATTTAAAAGACTTACTCTTCCCAACTCAGATCTATTGTAGATGTAGATGCCCTAAGCACTGCCTTTATTCTCTTTTAATTTGGTTTTGTGAAGTTGTCTATTTCTTTTTTGAGCAATTAGATATTTGTATGGACTTTGTTAATATGTTATTGCAGGCAGCTCACTATAACAAGTCTGAATGTAATGTCCCCAATGACCCGACTCACCACTCAAAGCTCTTTTGGATTCCATTATTGACTCCAAAGGTGCAACTCTGCCTAATGTTTTCAACCATTTCAATTTTGCATATTCTTCAAGTCTCCGCGTTCTCTGGAATAATCCAACCTATCACCCATTTCTAGTCCTCTTCTTTTTCTCTTTTTCTTTTATAAAATCACTCTAATATTTTTCTTTTTTTAATACTTATTAAGTGCTTTTTCTGCTGCTGTCTTATTATCTGTTTTTTCTTAAACTGCAACTACTTTTTCTTTTCAAATGATAGCCACGCATAGCAAAGTAAATATTAACAATTTTAAAATACAAACACGATGAAACATCTTCCTGTTACGACTAAATCTGAAAGAACATGAACTTTTCTATTGTTTGTTTTCTTATTCCTTCTAGATCCACACTTGCTATTAGAAATTAAAATTGGAACAACTCAAACGAATCCGGAATGAAAAAGCAGAGATACAACTCTAGTGATTTGGATATATAGCTACAACATATGACTCTAACAAGGTAAAATAAACAAAATTTATGTTAAATTGGGCCTCTTTATGGACCTGTGTTTGTAGCAGTTTCTTTTAGCATTTCTCAATTTCTATTTTCACTGCCAAAATATTAAACACAAAGAATACCCTTATTTTATTTTTAAACATTGAAATTTATTTTTTCTTTTATTATGTTGTTTTGTTCCTGCATGATCTTTTTCGATTGTTTTTTTTGTTTGTCAAACATCAATAGTCACATTGTATCTTATTATGTATCCCAAATTATTAGATATTCTTCTAAGTCTTTAGAGTATTGTTAATTAATTTAAGCATTATTTAAAAAAAACAATTTCATTTAGGTATGATTTTCTTGACATCATTTCTTGTTGATTAAGATTGGTTGCAAAGTTCCAGATCAACCAGTTTGAAACATAAAATAATTAATGTTTCAAATTAGTTGATCTAGAACATAAATATGATATTACACTTTCAAACGATTCAATTCAGAATATTAATTGTGTACAATTTTGGATACAACTATTCGAAATAAAAATGAGCAACTGTTGTTACAATTTGGATTACCTAATCCGAAATTTATATAATATATTCTATAATTGATCCGAAATACATTACATAAATTCCGGATCAAATATCCAAAATACAGTTAGTTATGTCATGTTTTAGTATTACATTCTGAATCACCTGATTCAGAAATAACCTAATGTATTAGGTTTTAAAATGTATATTTTAATGTATTATAAATCAACTAATCTAAAGTATCTTATAATGTGTATTTAGGAGTAGTTAATCCATAATATATATACCCTAAAAGTAAATTAAAACACAGTAAAAGTATGTTACATTTTTTTATTACTTTAAACGTTGAGGAGTAAAAAACCTGTGGTGTTTGTAATGTCAAATTTAGGTCCAAGTTAGTTGTATTAGTCTAAGAGCTTAGAGCTTATCCCCTTGTTGGTTGACCAAGCTGGAATGTTTGAGATGCATGAGTATTAAGTGGCGCCATTTGCGGCCTATTTCACTGTCCAGAATGTGGCTTTGCGCGTTTTTCAGGACTTCTTGTTTCCATCACTGCAAATCATTTATTGATGTAATGTTTAAAAGCATTGCTTGCTAGCTATATGAAAGTAACACATTTTTAATTTCTTTCCTTACAGTGGAAAAATAAAAAGACAACTATAAAATGGTGTAGCATTTAGAGCAATCCATTATTCATGATCATGAGCGTTCATTAAACTTACATCTATCTCTCTCCTCTGTACTATCCATGTCATTTTCTTCCTTTGCTCTTCACCAATATCACATTCCACTTTTTTTGTACACGCACAAATAGTTTCACACTGATACGCGAAAAACATTTATGAACCGTTGAATAAAGCAAATGTAAAACAAACAAAATTAAATCACAACCATTTATTTCTTTATCTATACAAAATAAAATTATTTTATTTTGCAAGTGCTTGTGTTAAATACTATATTAGGTACCCACACAAATTCAAGTCCACCACACTAGTATAGTTTTTCCTCTAAATTTTCAAACCTGAGACGGCTAGTTAATTTATAGTAATACTTTCTGCTAACTATTTTTTCATTCGTGGATAAATTCAAATAAATATAATTTTAGCACAACTTACGCTTATGTTAAACCTCCTTAATTCTGTCAACATACTACGTGTTGAATAGTCATTTACGATTTGATAAGTTTAATTTTGAAATAATTAATGGTAAAAGAACCAATTTTAAGTGATTAATTTTTTAAGTTTTAAATTATGTTTTCTCTTTTATATATCACACTCTCTTTCTTTAAATATAAAAATATATTGTTGTACAAAATTAAAATATAAGTATGGTTTCCTTTTAGAAAAGCGATGTGGCATACAGAGAAAGTGAGTGACAAGGAAGCTGCTACTGCATAAATAAGAAACGTTTTGAGACTAGTACATAATTTAACCTTTTCTTTTTCGCACAATATAATTCAACCCCCTTTTTTATACCATAATAATGCAGCATGTTACGTTTGTCTGCAGAATCTCTCTCTTTTTTGGCCCCCAAGCCCAATTGTCATGCTTTCAATTCACGGTGATTGTAGTCTTCATTTTCAGCTCTTCTGCGGAACAAATACATTGAGATGTAAATAAAAAGAAGCTCAGTGGGAGCAGATGCCAAACACTGACTTCATTAGGTGAAATGGTAATATATTAAAAAAAGGAAGTAGAAATAGTATTTGGAAAAGCACTAGATTAGACCTGCATAATGATAACATCCCTAACATAATGATACACCACACCAGTAACAGATTCTGTGTTGCTAATATTTGGGTCCACCCAACCCGACAAGCAGAACTCAAAGACCTTCCCTTTGGTCTTTGGTCACACTAATCTCTCAATCCACCCACTCCACAGTCCACACCCATTCTCTTAATTGTTGATGTGATCTTATAGGGATCAACCAACCTCTCTTCACATCCACACACACACTCAAACTACATGCTTGCTGGACTACAGTATCTTTGTTACATAGTAATTCAGACAAATCAAGGCACCATTAAAGAATCAAAACTAGAATGTAAATACTGGAAAGTGCCAAGGACAAATTCTTCAACCAAGAAAGCCTAAATCAACCACGTTTTTCTTCCTCTTCAATCATCAACTTCTCTCTCAAATGAGTTAAATCCGGATAACTTGTGTCCTAGAACAAGTGATCAACCACTGTACAGAAGCTAGATCAGTCGCATACCAGCTTGTTACTCTTACTTACCCTCTAATCCTAAGAACTTTGGGATATATATAAATTAGAAATTACTAAGTATGTGAAATTGTGAATCTGACTTGGGGGAAGTCAGTGAAGTACAAGGCTTTGGTACTTGGTCTCGGTAGGAGAATCAGAGGCATCACAGAAGACCCTTTTTCTACTGACTCTTGCGCAGTTGGTTGTGTTGCTGCTACCGTTAGTGTTAAGAAAGGAATCCTGGTGGAGTAGTTGTGGACCTTGTGGTTGTGGAGGTGAGGGTATGGTGACAGGGGGGATTTCAAAGGACTCAAGAGGAGGTGGAGGGTGTCTCCATTGAGGAAGAGGTCCTGCTAGGAGGAGGGTCTGAAGGAGAGGACCAGCTTTCATCACTGCTTGCAAGAGCTTACCCTTTTCTGGTAATGGTTTGTCTGGAGTTAGGTCAATCATGGATTGAGGCAAATGATCAATGACTGGAGAGGAAACAATGCTCTCTTCACAATCTGATGATGAGAGGCCATTGTTGGAGTCAATTCCTCTTCTTGGCTCATCCTCAATGCTAGAAATTCCAGACACAGGACCTACTTGTTGTTGCTGTTGCTGTTGGAAAACTAGCTTCTCCAGGAGAAGTCTCTGGCATTTCTCATGTGCTTCATCTCTCTCTCTTATGGTTTTGGTGAGGAGGTCCTTTAGGCTGAGTAATTGTTCATCCCTCCTTTTAAGCTCTTCTTGCACTGCAACCCTTGTTTGTTCTAGCTCCAGAGTTGTGTATATGAGGGACTGCCTCAGCTCCTCCATTGACTGTACGTACCAATCGAATTAAATAACAAATGAATTAGTTAGCTTACATATTCCAACCATTATGAATGGAATTAGTTGAAGAAGGGTAAGAGAAAGTAGCAACCTTTCCCTGGAAGTAGTAAGCCCAACTTAGAAGAGGGCTACGCTGGTTGTCCATGTTCTCAAGTGCCAACTCCCAAGATCACAATTTAGATAATAATATAAATATCTATCTGCTTTTTTGAAAGAGGAGGGAAGGGAAGAGAAAGTGGAGAGAGATAGCGTTTGGGAGGAGCGGTGGAAGGTCTTTTATAAGAAGTAGTCCAAGTCACTGTTGGGTCTTGCGGGAAGAAATGCACATAAAAAGCCAAAAGGGCAACAGAGGCAAAGTCTTACTAGTAGTATTATGATTTTGAATTGGGTAACATGTCTGTGATTGCACAAAGGGAAAGGGATAGATACTAAGATCACCAGTATCGCCGGGAAGAAAAAAAAAAAAAAGAGAGCAGTAAAAGCGGGAACAAGAAGCCAGTATCTGAGACACGTCCTCTTCACGTCTATTACTTTGCTTTTCTAGCCACTTGCATTGCATGCTATTCAATGAATGACCAATAAAAATATACGAAGAAATTAATGAAAGTGACCGTAGTAACCGTGGAAAACAGTCACCCCCCCTCCCTCTTCCAACAATGAAGAGCTCCATTGGACGTACATCACATTTTTAACATAAGATGACCAATTACATGGAGTATCTTTTTCCCTTTTCAAAACTAGAAAATTGAAGGGGTGGGACAAGTCCCCCCCATATATTCTAGGTTGTAATCAATTCAGGCGGTGTTTATTGGTAGGATTTATTCATATCTTCATCACAATTCACAACTACATTAATATCTATCTTAAATTTATTACTCCCAGTTTGGAAAGAAGCCTCACTTGCCTAAAATTAAATCTTTAATGTCTTCATATCTATGCATGCTCATATTTATATTAAAACAACTTTTGCACTGTAATAGTGTGAAAGTCACATATCTTACACATATGACAGAGTTTGTCAACTGTAATTATTCAAGATGTTAATCAAATAATTAGAGATTACTGTAAAAAAAAACATCACTAAGTAAGGAGACATTCAATACTCATTGTTTGTGTATGACCAACCTCAGAAGTCGATCCTTTTCTATAGTACCAATACACGTCAATTTTATTTTAATAAAAGATTTCTCATCTATGATGAATAAATCACACTATAAGACCATATACTCAAAGAAATTAAACAAATACAAAAATGTGCTCTCATGAATAAACAAAAGATCGATTGATCAATTAAGTCCTAGATAATTAGCATAACAAATAATAAGTTTTTTTATAAGCCAAAAAATTACATAACAAAATTAGTCAGGTACACAAAGTTGAAGACGTCCCTACAAAGCATTAACAAAATAAAGATTTAGGTGTGGCCTTTATTTTAATAGATGGTTGGCCAATTAATTACAGCTTATTCATCCAATAAAAAAATACTTAAGTAAAATACTCTATTAGCTAAAACTTCTAAGACTAAGATAATAAATAAAGAAAGTAAAGATGTAGACATGATCCTTAGAAGTTCAACTAACTAAAACTTAAATAACCACAAAAACATACTTACAATTTTCTTATTGTATCTCTACAATGCTATATATTTATTTAATTATAAGCAAAAAAAGTTATATAAAAATAATAAGAAAAGGAGCATGTATACAGTTATCAAATTTTATAGTTAATTCTTTAACTCTTATGAGTTTACGAGTTCACTTACTCTATACAAGTTAACTCTTATGTAAACTTTCTTTTTAGTAAATTCTGTGTAAATTCGGCAGATTCTATGTGAACTCTATAAACTCTAAAGTTTATTACTGAGTCATCCAGTTAACAAATTAGGTTATTTTTTACGCATTTAGAGTTCAACATACTTTCATTTAGTGTATCATTTTTAAATCAAAGAAAACTTATCTCTAAGGACATCAAAAATTCATTTTTCAACAATACCAAATATCGATGAAAATATTTTACCATTATTATCACCTTTTTCAATTTATTATTTGATAGTATGCATTGCTAAACCTAGTTATTTAAATATTGTGGAATATGTGATTTACTATTTTGACTTATTTTATTGTTGAAATATTTAATTGAATGTTATTTATATTCTTTTATTATTTTTATATAAAGTAAACTCTTATAAGTCTACGAGTCAAGTTCACGAGTTGAGTGTATCGAACTCCTACAACTCAACGTAGACTCTCATATTTGATAACCTTCAACATGTATATATAAGATGTATAAGCCCCATTATAAAAGTCATTGGCTATAATAAGGAAGATAATATATATTAATTTTTCGTAACTTGCTTTTAAATTATATTGATTTTGTACATCTTGGTAGGACAATTGTCTTGCACAGCAAGATAAGTGCCCTACCAACTCAACAAAGAGTTCGCTCCCAGCAACACTCGCAACTCAAAAATAAGTCCTACCAACTTGACAAAGAGTTCGGTCCAGGCAACACTCGCAACTCGAAGATAAGTGCCTACCAACTCGACAAAGAGTTCGGTCTAGGCAGTACTCGTAACTAAAAAATAAGTACCCTACCAACTCATCAATGAGTTCGATCTAGGCAACATTTGTAACTTAAGCGACGCTAAACACAAAGTTATTTAAAGAAAAAAAGAGTCAGCCTAACAATTCGTTGGAATAAAAACACCGCCAACTCACCTGAAAATTCAGTCCGAACAACACTCACAACCCAAAGAAAACTAGTAAATAAATTCGCAACGACAATGTTCAAGAAGCAATACACATAAAGAAAACAACACGCATATAAGTCAACTTACCAAAGAGAAAGCAAGAATATTTCATTTCATAATTGTCAGGGGTACAATTGAAGAGTTTCCTTACATATTACGATATTAAGGGGCCTAACTACAAAAAGTTTAAAAGGCCCACATCTCGGCCTAGACACTACAAAAAAAAAACCAACAAGGCATGCACCTCAGCCTATACTTAACAAAAAGCAAAAGAAATGAGGAGTCACAGACTCAACTAAACCTCAACGTTCCTACCGCTATCCACTTCCTCGACGTCTTCATCTTCTTCCTCCACACGAACAATCCATGAGGAACTATACATCATGTAGGGGGCATGTTTGTCAGGACTTAGTTCATCAGGCACATCATCGAAGTGCTTGAATTCCCTGCTAAAGAAGTCCCAATCTGAATCAAATTTGAAACCCTGAGGGAGGGAGCCAAAGTTGTAAGCTTGGTGCACGACTTGGAGGAAACCAGCCTCATGCTCAACACATATATCTTTGTGAGCTTGCTTTTGGTATCTCAAGAAGCCTTCTTTAGCAGCATCGAGGTCTCGGCTTAGAGACTTGTGGATCCTTTCACTCTGCCTATAAGCAGCATCAGTTCCCCTATACCTTTCCACTACTTCCTTTATTTTTTTATCTTTTTGCTTGAGTGTAATGGCATAGTCCCCAGCTGAGACCATAGTTTTGGATCTCTCCTTCATCTTTGCCACCTCGGCGTTCAGTGAGTCCATGACTTTCGTGGCCACCTTTAACGATTCCTCAGAACACCTTAGTTTTTGCCTCAGCTTAGTCATCTCAGTGGAAAAGAGATGGCAATCCAAAGTTTGCAATCGAGCCGAAAGCTCGTAGTAATGTGCCCAATGGAGAGTAGGGTCTACGTTGGTCAAGTGCACCTAACCTGCTTCAAATAAATTTTCGCTGACATGGCACATGGTGGCAAGGGGGCCAAAATCCTCACTGAAGAAAGAGGAGGTCATGATGGCAGAGGGGATCACCAGGTTGTGCAGAGGGTCTTCGATCCTCTACTTATTCGACTTGTTGGACGAAGACTTTTTGCCATCCTTGCTCTTCCTCTTCCTCTTATCTTTCCCCTTCTTGGGCTTCTTCTCCTTTTGTTTTGACTTCCCCTTCTCGCGCTCTGTCACGGAGGGGTAACATCTACTGGAAAACAAGAATGCCCTTAGAGTTAAATGTGCCAACTATTGCCTAGAAGATAACACATAACTGAATTCCAACAAAAGTAAAACTTGTAAAAAGGAATGCTACATCTCTTAATGATGATTATTGTCTCATTTATCTTGCTAAGCCCGAATTCATATCACATTTATTATTCTCCTACAAGGTTGTTTACCAAATCTAGATGACTTGTTACTACTTATGGCAACATGTTAATCATTCCAAATGGGAAGGTAAAGAAAGACATTCAAATTGTTATAAGGAGTGCATTTTTGGACTTCAAAGGCAGGAGATGCTGCAAAAGTCTTGGTTATGGGTTAGGGGTTATTGTAAAAAAATGTTCCTTTACTTTTTTTAGTTGCCATTAAAACCAGAATATTATATTAATAGGCTAGCAAACTGTTAGTTAGATTAAGTGGGTTATCTAGTCTTTCTAAGTAGATATGAAAAATAAACTCATATTTGTGCGTAATTCTTGAACTTGTGTCGAAGTTAACAAAGAATCCCCGATCTGACCAGGTATGGGTATAGGTACATGAAATACCTGATTTTTTAAATCAGGAATGAGAATATAAATACCCACTTCATCCTCATACCCAACCTTGTACTTGCCCTTATTTTAATGACTAAAATATCATAAAATTTTACCATCGATTTATTTCACCTAATTTTCAAACTAATGACCGTTAGATTCTTGTTTTGTTTTAAAAATTACAATTTTTGGATATTAAAAAAGGTTTTTCATACAATTTTTCATACAAATTTTTGGATATCAACATGGAAGAAACGTATGCTAGGTGTAAACGGATTAGAGCCCCTCACAGTATGAAGAAGGACCAGTGCAGGCAACCTACACATGGGAATGACCGTTCAAAATTACCATGACCCTCCACAACGAAACCTACCAACTACAAACACCACAAAAGGAACTTATCCTGAGAACTCGGAACACCACCTATTTAAAAATATACTACAATTGAGACAAAATATGTGATGTACTCTTTTTCCTACCTCAGTCTTTTTCCCCAAGTAAAAATAATATAGGGTATTGGCCGAGGAGGCTTTAATGAGGCACATCGGTGTGTAAATGCAAATCAATAACACATCAGTAAATGTTTACCTTTCATACTTTTACCATTTCTATCCACTGTTTCTCTTTTTGCATGTTTTCCTTTATTTTCTAGTATAGCATCATAAACAACTCGGGGCTCTGGTTTGATGAGGCCACCATCGCTTTCCCGGCGCTTTATCGTCCACTCAACGCTCTATCGCCCACTTGGCACTTTATCGCCCAACCTTGGCGCTTTATCACCCATCCGGCGCTTTCATCGCCTACTTGGCACTCTGGTCTAATGAGACCACTATCGTCTACTCGGCGCTCTATTGCTTACTCGGTGCTTTATTGCCCACTCGGCGCTTTATCGCCCACTCGACTCTCTATCGCCTACCTGACACTCTCATCACCTACTTGGCACTCTGGTCTGATGAGACCATTATCGCCTACTCGGCGCTCTACCGCATACTCAGCACCATATTGCCTACTCAACACTATCACCTACTCGACACTCTAATTGCCTGCTCAACAATAAACTCGCTTGCTTGGCACTATACTCACCTTCTCCATAACTCGTATGGGCATCCAAACATAGAAAAAAATTCATCCCCGCTTCACTCTTATCGAAAAAGTGTGCAAAGAAAGAATGAATGCACAAAATTGGAAACTTAACTTCATTGCTCCTCAAATGACAGGATTATATGACAATGAAATACAACACAAAAAACATGTAACAGTACTTTAACACAAAAAAAACATGTGTCTATCTTCAATAAAGGCTCTTACGTTGCACGCTCAGAGGTTCATGTCCTTCTACTCTCTAGCCTTTTCAGTCTCATCCTACTTCGGATTGACCTCCAGGCTAGGGAGGCATATGTACCCCACTGGAGCTCGGTCTCCACCCTCTCCCAGGACATCTGTCATAAGAACCACCAGCCTGCAACACCTCGATGCTCTACTCAATACCTTGAGCTCGAATTCTCACTACCTCGACACCGACCTGACAATAACCAGCCCAAAATCCCTAAAAAGGGTAACTAGAGACAAATCTCAGAATGTAAAAAAGATAACTAGAGACAAATCTCAAGCAGAACAGTAAAAAATGTAACTAGAGACAAATCTTAAGGAGAACAGTAAAAAAGGTAACTTGGAACCACACCTGGAGACCTCCTTAAAAGGGGGGCATAGGCCTTTCTCAGGTATCTAATCTCTCACAGTCTAGTCTCTATCCTCTTACTCCCTCACTAACTTGGACGTCAGAGTCCATTTTGTAGGTACACACCTATCGCCTTGAGCTCTAAGGCCCAAAGGATAGAGAGGATAATCGTTCTGCCAAAGTACGGTAAGAACAATATCCAAACGATTTTAGAGATTAATTTATAAAAAATATCCTTAAATATAAGATGTCTCGATTGGTTAAGGAATAAGGAAAGTGAGAGAAGGTCGTGGATTTAAACTTCGTCACTAACAAAAACTAAAATTACTATCAACACTAACATTTGATATATAAAAACAATTATAAAAAAATTAATATAGATTTAATTATTTAGAATCATTAAAAACTGATAGTCACAATGTCCAAAATTAAAAAACAAAGTTGAAGAAATCAACTAATGTATTTAAGCCTTTAAAAATATTCTTAAAATTTAAAAATATTTTTTAATTTCTTATTATTTTTAATCTTTTTTTCTAATTAACTTCATTAAAAATATTATAACAAAAAAATATTTTTATACTTATAAATCACTTTTCTCCTTAAAATCCCAATCCTAATCCCTTCCTTCAATAAATTTTGCATCCCACCATTACCAAATACCGAAATGATTGGACATGCTTAAGTGCTTTCCCATTATTAGGCAAGCAAACGTATCTTTCTGGTTTTTTTCCCTCCTCACACGTGGTCTGCGCCGTACAGTGCATCATATAGCTATTTTGTTCGTACTGTTCACCTCCAATTGGGTGATATACATTTATGTTCTTCAAAAGAATAAAAACATATACTACTATCCCTCATCTAGCATATGAACATAATCACACACTAATAAAATGAATTAGGTAGTTGATTTTATTGATTTTCAAAAAAGTATTATTAAAATATTAATTTTTATTCTTATTAATCATTATTAATTTGTTAGAGTAAATAAGAGTGATATAAAAATTTCCGTCTATCTCGCATTCTTAGGGGCAACATTAGAGATGGAGGGAATGTTGCTTTCTCAAAGGAGGTATGGGTGAGGGATGATGTTTTTAGGATGAATACCAGGGGCTCTATGGAGTAGAGTGAATCAAAATTTTCGGTGAAAGATACGTTCAAGTATGAGGAAAATTATTGGAGATGGGGATGACGAAGAGAGTTATTTGTCTCGGAGATAGAACTTGTAGCTCACCTACAAAAATAGAGTGGGTATGGTAGTACTGTCGAGGGAGTGCATGATAGATGGTGCGAACGATGGACAGGTCAGGATTATATTATATGTCATCAGCGTATGAGGTTTTGTCAACTGAGACGAGTCAATTTCGCAATGGTTTCTTTAGAATAATTTGGAAAAAAAAGGGTTCCTCCAAAAGTTCAAATGTTATTATGGAGGATGGATGCTATCTAAGCACTCACTAAAGACAACCTAGCAAAATGGGGAATTATCCAATGGGAAGAGGTTATGTGTGGGATGTGTGTGAAGAAATGATTGAATTAGTTTCACACTTATTTCTATCTTGTGCTGCGGCGGGTAGAGTTTGGGGTGCTTTGTGTGCTTGGTGCTCCAATAACATTACGTAATCATGTGGAGCAATTCAGAGGGTTGGTTGGCGAGCTTTGGAGACAAAGAAAGCATGGTATCTTATGTGGTATGATGCAATTTGACATACATGGAAAGCTAGAAATGTTTTTAACATCTCATACCCTGACAAAGTGGATTATAAATCCGTGTAGCTGTATTGAGTGTGACTGGATTGTTCAACTAAGTAGGGAGTAGGGAGGGTTACCTAATATGTTTTGGTTTTGACACTAATTTTATTTGATATAGGAGACATTTCTAATACTTTCCCTTTCATTTATAAAATTTCTTGGCTTATTATACACTACAATAAATACAATAACATAAATACTTAGAGTATTTAATAAAGATAAACAATAAAAAGAAATTAAATATTGTATACAGATTTTAAAATATGTTATAAAAATAATAATAATTTCTTTTAAAATGATATCTATAATAAGGATAAAAGATATCATGATTTTATTTATCATAGGTTTAATTCTTTTTTACTATAGTGCTTAAATTTATGTTAACCGTCTAAAATACTAAAATCACTTTAAATTTTGGATAAATTATTTTCTTCAAAAGCAAAACATATATGATTTCATTTACTATGCGTTTCAATTTTGTTGAATAAGTAAACTTGCTTTAAAATATTAGTTAATCTGATTTTAAATAAATATTTATGTTTATATATATTTTGTCTCGCGCGAGCGAATTAGCTTTTGATCCAAAATTGTTTGAATTAAACAATTTTAAGTAACTTTTGAGTTTTGAATTATATTTTATATTAAACTTTATTATAAAATTAGTTCTAAAATAAAAGTATTTAAACATAAATTATTTTACTTCAAATTTAATTTTATTGAATTAATTTAATTCAAAGTTAATTTTTAAAATGCTCTTCCAAAAAAATAAAAATTACAAATGCAGATCGAAACATAGACTTCATTTTTTTCAAAGCTTCTAAATTGAATTTAATATCACAAAATTTAAAATTTTGAAAATAATTTATATCATCATTTAATAATATCTAACATGATGTATAAAAAAAATGATATCATAACATGCGTTTCATTATGTTATATCACATACAATCTTAGAATTGTTGCTAACGTGACATGATAAAATACAATATATGGCACAACCGTATGGTGATAGTGACTTAAATATTTTAAATGTTAAGAAAATATAATTAAAGAATTTTTTTAAGAATGAAATAAAATAAATTCATATATATATATATATATATATATATATATATATATAAACTAAAAATATATTTAGATAAAGGATTGTAATAGAATGATTTATTTGAGTTTTAAATAAAAATAAAATATATTTAAGTGTCTTGAAAATTCTTGAAATATTAAATACGTTTTTACATTTTTTATATTTATTTAGTCTCTAATTTTAAAATATATTTTTTTAAAATAGATAAAATAATATTCAATTAGCGTTTGAAAAATAAAAATTATATATTTAAAAATTAGAGAACCAAAATAATGTAATATTTTTAAGAAACGTATTTAATATATGGAATTTTTTTTGAGAATAAAACATTTTATCCTTGAAATAATTATGTTCTACTGATTTATATTAGTCACGCAAGTATTTAATATTTTAAATGGTATCCTCTGTCAATACATAAAAAGCTAATCTCTTGAGATATCACTAAAATACTAAAATGGAAACTCTTTCCAAATTTTAATAGTTTATACTTTATACAAACACATAAGCTCAAAACTACATACTTGATGCACATCGTAAATTTAGTTATTAATAGTAGAAAAAATGAGTATTTTAAATATAGAGTTAAAAAATATTAGAATTAATCAAACGTAAAAATCAAAATTTAAATTTTGTTAAAATTATAATCTTAATATATTAATTATATAATTGTACATCTTTGTCTTGCTTGAAAACTTTTACATTTGAGTAAGGAATATGTACCGAAAATATTAATAAATTTGAGGTGTTATGTCCAAACAATAGTAGGTAGCGACTGCCTGAAATGACTAGCCACCGGAGTTAAATGGAAGTTTATGAAAAATTTCAAAGTCAAATTGTATAATCACATTAAAAAACCACATAAGTTTGCAATTAGGTAGTTTATTCTAACTTATACTTGGAAATTCGAGACAATTTTTGTTTGCTAGGATTTGCGGTGTTTTTAGTTTCCAGTTTAAAAATTTATAAAAATAAAAATTAGTTTTAGTTTAAAGTTTTTATTTTTTAAAAATATTGTTATGATTTCTAAATTTAAAATACTGTTTTTAAATTTTAATAATACTAAAAAATTTTCTTCCCATATGAGGGTTAGTAACCCGTAGTTGGAGTTAGAGGATGGAAGTAACAATTGGTGACTGGTGGTCGAATGAGGCAGTCGGTGATAGTTTTTCGGAGGTAGTGACCAGTCATTGTCGATCAAAGGTGGCAGTTGGTGACTTTCGATCAGAAGTGTGGTCGGTAACTATCAGTTGAAGATGGCAACCAGTGATTGTCTATCGAAGGTGGCAACTGATGATTATTAGTCTAAGTTAGAAACCAGTGACTGTAATCAGAGGTGGTGACAATGACTAGCAGTTGGAGGTGACAACCTGGTGACCATCAAAAGTAACAATCAATAACCGTCGATCGAAAATAGTGATCAATTACCATCGGTCAATCAACAGTGTTGGTCGGTAATTGTCGAACTGAAATAATACTTAATGATGACAAATATGTCACGGATATATTGAATTTGAATAAAAACAATAAAAAATTTAAAAACCAAGTCTTATTATTTTTTAAATTAGGTAAAAATTATTTTAAAAATAAATAAAAAATAAAATCAAAATTATTTTCTATAAACATGTTTTTATTTTTAAAATAATTTTAAAATAAAAAACCATAAAAAACAACTCCGAACTAGGCCGAAGTCGATAAAAAAAAAAAAAAAACAGTAGCTAGCCTGTTGTCTCTATATTCCACATATTTATTCATCTTTGGAATTAATTCCATTTTTCTATTTAACGAAGTTTACTCTCTCGAATTAGATTAATCTTACTCTCAATGTAAAAAGTAATTCAAAATTCGCTCTGAATTTTACTTCCAAACTTTCACACTGCTACTAAAGGTTCCTACCCATAAAAAAATCATAATTAAGTTATGAGATAAACGCTCCTTTTTTTTTCTTATCAATATGTATGATTACACTACAAACAAATATTAGTAGACAGTTAAGCTCAAACATGTTACAAAGAGTTCAATTCTGACATGTAAATGGATTGAAAGAAGCATATGTAAGTGATTTCTGTCCAAAAAAAAATCTCTAACCAACGGTTGTGAATATACATATTTTATTTGTTGAGAGTCAGAAATGAAAAGCACAAGCTGTATTTTCATATAGTGTACAAAATATACGTCAGAAAAAAGTGGCACAAACCCTACCAAATATCGCATATGAAAAAAAATATGAAACTAATAAAGCAGTATTTCAACCAATTGAGTTGCATTGCTCAAACAATCCAATGATTGTATCTATTCCTTGTGATTCAAACACTACTACATTACGAGCTTTTCATGTATCAGATCTTAACAAAACTATAAAAAGATCATGCTTTGCATTTGTTGAATCAACCAAACCTTTAAATTAATAAAAATAGTCTTGAATTGTATTTAAGAATTACTTTTGATTTCTTAACCATTTGTTCTTAACTATTTAATAAATTAATTCCGATAGTAACACTTCTTCATCTATTTTTTCTTCGCAGACTTTATCATTAAATCAACTTTATAACTTCTTAATTTATTCTTTGTTTATCCATAATTTTTTATGTCTTGTATCTTATTATAAAAAAAATTAAAGAGAGTAGATTAGTGAAAAGAATATATAACGTAAACTTTCCATATTTGCTTCTTGTTTTGTATATAAGATTCAAATTTTAGAGCATTTTCAATAATTGATGTTAGATCCAAATTTGATTTTAGCAATATCAATTATTGGAGTTAAAAACTTGATCTACACACAATCTTGTAATATCATGCAAAATCAATCTTGTATACATGAGATCAATCTTGTATAATATCATGCAAAATCAACATGTATTTCAAGAAATAAATATTTTCATTACTCTTTCGTTAAATTTGGACTTACAAAAAATATTTTAAGATAAAAAAGTTTAAATTTCTATTTAGAGTAAAAAAAAGATAAATCTTAAAGTAATATAATATTGTGAAGTTTACAAAAAATAAATTAAGATGACAAAATTTTACATTTTATTAGTTTGATGCTACTTTTTTTCTGGATCGAATGTTAATCATATATATAATCTAGGTCACACTAAGCGTGCTTGTAATGAGTGGTCCTTTTCTTGACTAGCATTTTGGTATGTATCATGGGAGTCCTTAGGAAATGATCCTTAAAAAATAAAAAAAGCAGCTTGATTTTCTGAGCATGTCAGTTTTGACAAACCAATTGTAAATGAAAAAAAATATGTATTTACGAAGCATATCAATACCCTCATGTATGACTTGTTAAGTATCCTAACTCAGAATAGAAGTCTAATTAATACACTCATCTTTGTCTGCTTGACTCCGCTTGGTAACACAGTATTAATTACTGGGTCAAGGGATATTGTTAGTTTCATTGGTCAGAAAAAGGAGCTGGTAACCAAACTTTCCTACCAATATTGTCCAAACAAAGGTGATGGACCCCTTTGAAACAATAAAGTCCTACTGTAAGGAAAGGATGGGGGCTTCCATTTGACTTAATCAAGACCCAAACCTGGAATTTCTACCAACATTTAAGTACATTTTTATTTAAATTATAGCAAGGCAGCCTCCTTAGTACAATACGCGCGCCTACGTTTTCCACCTTGAAGACAATTACCGATTGCTGTTCATCAAATGACAAAGGTAAATTAGACTGTCTTCTTCTGTGGATTTTTTCTTCCTTTCTTTAGTTCAACTAAAAAGTTCGCATCTATGTGTCACCAATAATTGCTTGAAATTAAGATTGCATTGTTTGATAAAGCTATTGTTACTTTATATTAAAATAATATATGTATCACAATTAATGAGTGAAAATAATTTTTTATTAAAATAATATATTTAATATGAAAATTATCTAACATAGTTACTAAGTGAAAATAAAAGAAAAATATAAAAGATAAATTTTTTGAAGTTTTTTATATAGAGTGATTTGTGTTTTAGTTGTTTATATTGATATGATATTATAGAAATATCTAATACAGCTTTCAATGAAACAACTTTTTCATCAAAAAATTTTCACTTAAAACCTTTTTTTAATTAAATAAATATAGTTCTATCCAAAGACTTATTTGTATATTGTTTTGGTACTGATTTAAAGTATATATCTACCAATTTTGTTAATGACTAATCTTTATTAGAAGACTTGATTGACTATCTTTAGTGAGATCTTTCCTTCCAACATGTTTTCTTGTCCAGAAAACTCGAATTCAAAACCTTGCTTAAGAGAAGTGAGTCTAATACCACTCGGGCTAATGACTTATTTGTATATAAGTCACCAACTAATTATATATGAAAAATATTATGCCTATTAAATATAAAATTATATATATGATAAATTTGTTAATTTTGATAATAATTTTTTTAAAAAATATAATAATAATTATTATAATGAATGAAAAAAAATTATATTATTATTTCATTAGAATTAAAAATATGTAACGTTTTTAGTCTCTCAATCCCAAAAGATGTTGTTAGCTTGTTTTACACATAAAAAAAACTAATAAATAGATAAAAGAATATAGTAATTTGAGAAAACTAACCTTAACATAAATGTTATATTGAAAAACTAAAGTAAGATTATTAAAAGTATTAATAAAAAAATAATTTATATTATATTGAAAAATAAAATATTTATATGAAAACAAAATTTTGTGATATATAAGAATTATTTTACTTGGAAGAGAGATAGGAGTAAATGGAAATGGATAATAAAAAGTGGAAAGAGAAAGGAATAAAATGGGGCGCCGCATGTTTATGTCCCATCTTGGTTTTCGATTTATGATTTATGTGTGTTTAGTTTTACCTCTCTGAAAATTACTTTGTTCCTGAATCAAAAATCAATGTTTAGGAAGCGGCACATTTAAGCATTGCTGCGATGACGCCTTAATTCACCAATAAGCTTCCTAGGGTATGGAATATGCCAGACAGGAAACACCTTCAAACCCTGCTTATGTTTCGTTCATTCATTTTAATTTAATAATCCACCACCATCTATATATGCTGCCTTCAAGGATTAGTTAAATACTTAATTTGTGTTGCTTGTGCTTTGTCCACTATTACTCTTATCATTTATGCCCCTTCATTAATTAGGGTGTGGCATACGTTATGATACACAATTACCAAGCGTGCAAGAGACCCCATTTTCCTATTCCCTATTCCCTATCCACAATCAATGTTCGTTAGTAGTTACTTCAGTTAGCATACCTGTTCCTCTAAAAGGCTATATACAAATGCATTATTACTGTGACCCTTTTCAACCACTTATAATTTTGTATGTCTCAGGCATGTTATGAAGCCATAATTTTAAATAGCGATAAACATGGCATGATCCTAGCAATTATGATTATTAATCAATCAAATAACGAAAAGACAAGCCATAATCTATACAATCTTGAGGTTAATAAATATTTGGAAAAGACATCATACACTATGACCTTGTCGCCTTTAATTAAGCTGTCAATATTTTAATACGTGGATTATAATATAATGATATAATTTCACAAGCATTGCCTCCACGATACTAACTTGGTGGGAGTGGGACCAATAACCAATTCAACGTTGCCCCACATTATCCTTCTACATTGAATAAGATGCTATGATCTGGTTGGCAATTTGGAGTGCATAATTGTAATTCGACGCTTTAGAATCAATGAGTTTGAACCCTTTGCAAGCCTACAAAGTATTCCAATATGTTATCAAATAAGGGAATCCAAAAAGAAAAATACGAATCAGAGTCCCCCCATTTAGGTTGCTATTTTAGATATTCTCAGCACTACTTTGCCGACCAAATATGGTAAGGTTGATATTGTTTAGGCATGGACAAAGAAATTCATTGCAGACACCAACACGTGAGACCAAAATTAATTGTTTTCGCATCAATGTCTTAGGAGTGACATTTACTCGGTCTCACTTTCAGTTATTTTGCTTTCAATAAGAGAAAAACATTGTCCAGTTTAGATACCTTGCGATCTTTTATACTTTATCTTTTGATACATGTTTCCTTAATTTGTACTTTTATATATACTTAACACAGTATGCACAGTTTTAGCATTAAGATTTCTCATCTCAACCTTTTTCCTTTAAAATACAGTAACGGATACCACAAATTCAATAAATCTACATGTAATAAGTTATTGAAAAATTCATGTTAATTTGATTCAAGGAAATTTTTTATTGAAACAAATCAAGATTTTCTCATTTAATTGTTTCTTTTATGTGTAGAAATTTAGGGTTTGATTTATTTAGTTTTGTTTTTTAATTTTGAAAAGAGTTGTCAATAATAAGTTTTCAAAACCTATTTCGAAAAGAAAAAAAAAATTCTTTGATAAGTGTTATTTGAAAACTTTTTTGAAGATGTAAATGGAAAACCTTGTTCTTATTTGTTAAAATTTCATTAATGAAAAACAAGAAATAACATATTCAGATTATATTTTGAGTTTTCAAAATAAAAATAGAAAGTTGAAAAGTAAAATTACTTTCAGTTATTCCTATTTTTTAGTTTTTAAAAACTAAAAAAACAGAACTATTTTTCGAAAAACTACCCAAATAAATTTTGAGTTTTGAGTTTTTTTACTTTAAATACTAAAATACTGAAAACAGCTTTATGAAAGTCTTGCTAAACAAACACTTAATTGTTTCTTCTCTTCACTTCTAAAGCAATATTTACTAAGTAAAAAAATATATTAATCTCTTAAAATAATAATGTAGCAAGTGAAATTATAGTATTTTGATCATTATTCAGTTGTAAGATTAGTCTAGAAAAACTTTTCAAATTGATTGTCTCAAGAATTTTTTTATTTATAAAAATTGAATAAGAAGAAAATACCCTTTAAAAAAAAGACAAATTTTTTGTTTCACAAACATTAATTTTATTAGTATATTAATTTTGTTAATAAAAATATTTAAATCACAATTTTTTCTTCTTTATATAAACCTTGTAACTAAACTGATTTTATATATCTACGTAAAAAACAAATGTTGCTAGACAAAACTTTGTTTAACATTGTATAGAAAACCAATCTAAAATATATTTTCTATTATTCAAATAATCAACAAAGTTGTTGACATATTTAGGAACCATTGTAATTTTGGCAATACTTTCATATAATTAATGCAGATGTTTTGTTTTATTATTTCTAGTTTTGTTGTCAAATTAATTATTGTATACCCCGGAAAACAAAAGTGTCATCTAAAAACAACTTTTCACATAAATTGTTTTCATAATAGATCTAGAAATATACTTTTTGGATCAAGTTTAATTACAACTGAAATAAAAATTTACTTTCATATCAATTTCAGAATAATTATACAAAGTATCAAATTTATGTATCAAGTGATTTACATTCATTTAAAAAATTATCCTAAAATATAAAAATTTGGTATTAAACATTTTTTATCAGTATTTATACTTTTGTTTAAGGAAGTAAGCACGTAATTAATTAATATTGATGCTATAAAAAGTGTCTTAAATAAATTGAATCGATTAAGGGTAGATTTTACAGACCTGTTTAATTGATTAACATGATTAGTTTATCATGAGATAATATAGATGTTTCTTTGAAGACAGGATATACATTTTATTTACAGTTTGGCCAGTTAATTATGGTTATGAACATACTTTAATGCCTCGATAGATTTATTGCCACATGTAAAACAATGAATTTTAATAGCATGTTTGATATTTATTAAGATACAACATATAAAGAGAATAATATAGAAAAAAAATTTAAGTTACATCATAATTTTCTGTCATATATTATTTGATGAATAATAAATAATGTAATTGAAAATATATAAAAATTAATTATGACATTCTTTTGTGGATAACAAAAACAATAAAATTCTTTTTATTACTAATTATCTTGTTATAATTCATATTATAATATATATATATATATATATCAAAAACAGTATTCTTTTATGAGAATGTTAAAAATATTTTATATCCATTCAAATTTAAATAAAAGATTGAAATTAAAACAACTGACTATTTTTTCTCACGTTGATATATATACCTTATTTATATATATATTCATAATAAACCGACGCTACCTATAAGGCTTGATAAGTAATTGGTTATGGTGGATAATCAATTGTTTTAAAAATTAAAGTAGATGATCAATTGTTTGTAATCAAAGTAATTGAAGATGGGATGGTGGATGGAAACTAGGAGTTGAAAGGAGGCATTATTCAATCTTGCTCAACTAGCAGTTCCTGCAACGCAGGGAAATTTGATTTGGACTTCATTAAAGTAGAAGAAAGAATGTGGTTGCTTAGGAAGGAGTCAGTAAATGGGTGGAAAAAGCATAGTCATTTTCAAATTCAAATTTATTTCTGAGTATTCCCAAAGCTATTGATTATCCGATGGATTCTCCTAAGAAACTAAGGAATTGAAAACGTGAATCAAACATGTTCACGTATGGGTTAGGGGAAAATGGCATGGATGATAAAGGAATGGACCTTAGCTCATTATAGGAGAACGAAAGGGAAAAAATGGGCTTAAGTGGTCGGATGCTAATAAAATGAAGTAAAGAGGTATGGCAGATTCAAGGTGATGGAGTCCTCAGGGTTGGCTTTATTGAAAAAGGCATGAGTGTTTTTTGTTGCTTGATAAATGTGTATGCATTGTGTTATCTAGTAAAGAAGAGGAAGTTGCAGAAGGATTTATTAATGACAAAGCCAGGATTTCGACAATCTAGTGGTGTCCAGGAGAAGATTTTAATAAGTAACAAATAGAAGAGAAGTGGTGGGTTTGTCCAACTATCACTCAAGAGTGGAGATGATAGAGTTTTTGATAGTTTATTGGGAAAATGTAGATGATATACATCCCAATATATGGAAAACAATTCTCATGGATCTCGCCAAATAGAGCTTCCTTAACCAGGTTAGACAAATTCTTAATATCCTAAGGCTTAATGGAAGAATATAATATTTGTTCACAATTGATAGGATCTAGAGAGTTTTCCGATCGTAGCTAGATTATAACAAAAGATAATAAGCAAAATTGGGGAGCAAAACCGTTTAAATTCTTTGATCATTGGCTGCATCACTTTTTCTTTTATGATATGGTTAAAAACTTATGGGGCTCTAAAAAGCATTTGGGATGGAAGATGTATCAAATCAAGGAAAATTTTATAATTTGAAGGTGCTTATTTAAAAGTGGAGTTCTGAAGAGTTACAGAATGATGACTTTTTTTGGAGGATAAAGTTAAGGAGTTGGCAGAAGTGGATCAAAAAGTAGTGGAAAGGGAGGTTGATTCGGTCCAGATAAGAAATGGGTTACTCAATCAATATTGGAGTAGAGCAAGACTAATAGAGAATGTAATTTTGTAGAAATCAAGATTCTGGTGGGCAATGCAAGGTTATTATAATACAAAATACCTCCATAATTGTTTCAAGATGAGGTGCTATAAGAATAGCATAATGGCGGTAGAAGATGCAAATTGAGTAAAGGCAGTGGTGATGCAAGATGTTCAAAGAAAAAGATTTACAAAGGCCCGCTCTTGATGGGTGGAATTTAAACAAATATCAGTGGATGAAAGTGCTTGAATAGTGGAACCTTTTTTTCTAAAGAGGAAATAAAGGATGTTATATGGGCTTGTGAAAGGGGCAGAAGTCTAGGCCCGAATGGATTTGAAATGAACTTCTATAAATCCTATTGGGAGATAATTGGAGAGAATGTGATTTAGGCGGTTCAAGAATTTCATAGGTCTAGGAAATTACCAAAAGCAATAACTTCTTCATTCATAACCTTGATCCCTAAGATAGGGCATCTTCATAACCTTTCTTAGTATCGACCTGTTTCCCTTATCTTGAGTTTGCAAAAAATAATCTCAAAAATTCTTTCTATGAAGTTGAAGAGAGTTTGGATGCGAGGGAGGGTTATTTCTAAGTGTCAAACAACCTTCTTACCTGGTAGATCCATATTAGATGGAGTGTTGGTTACTAACGAGGTCATTGACTGGGCTTATAAGCTTAAAAAATCATGCTTCTTATTTAAGATGGATTTTGAAAAAGCTTATTGCATGGTCAATTGACACTTTTTAGATTACATGTTTTGCATGTTAAGGTTTGATCTTAAATGGAGGATGTGGATCAAAAGGTTAATTACTAATACGGATGTATCAATTCTTATAAATGGAAGCCCATTAGTAGAATTTCAACTGGGAAGGGAAATTAAACAAGGGGACCCAATATCACCTTTCTTGTTTTTGGTGGTGACAAATGAACTAGCTGGAATGTACAGATCAACAATTCAACAACGAGGTTATAATGAAATTGTTGTAGGAGATGAAGCAAAGTTTTCATTGTTACAATATGCTAACGATGTAATTCTCATGGGGAAGCGAACTTTCAGTCAGTGTGGAGGCTGAAGGTAATTTTAAGAGATTTTGAATTGGAGTCTGACTTGAAAGTCAACTTTCATAAGAGCAATTTCTATGGATTAAATGTTGATCCCCTTTTTTCACATGCAGATAGATGTCTTTGGAACCGCTTTGTAAGTGTTCCACCTATTAGATTCTTGCATGTTCCAATAGGGATTAATCCTAGGATTCTAGCATTTCGGGAGTTAGTGGTACATCAATTCAAGAAAAGGGCAGGATAGAAGGCAAAGAAAATGTCATTTGGTAGTCAATTGGTGATGTTAAATTTAGTTTTAACGAATTTAGCATTGCATTTTTTCTCTTTCTACAAGGTCCCAACGAAAGTTCTAAAAACCTTAACTAGATTGCAAAGAAATTTCTTGTGGAGAGGTGATGACGATGTGAGAAAAATAGCATGGGAAAGGTGGGATATGGTATACTTACCAAAGTTTGAACGGGGGGTTTGCGAGTAAAGTGTTTGT
Source organism: Psophocarpus tetragonolobus (assembly GCA_037954015.1). Lineage (NCBI taxonomy): Eukaryota > Viridiplantae > Streptophyta > Magnoliopsida > Fabales > Fabaceae > Psophocarpus > Psophocarpus tetragonolobus. The sequence continues at coordinate 91,239,165 of CM075690.1, forward strand.
TTAAATTTAACTTAAGTTTGTTGGGAAAATGAAGATGGAGATTTCTGACTGATAAAAAGGCTATTTGGTGCTCTTTATTAAGGAGTAGATTGACTTTTTTCAAATATTCATTTTGAATGATTAGGGTGAGTCAAATGTTCCATTTGGTGGAGGGATGTTTGGAAGTTTGATAATGCAGAGGCAGATCAACCAAGATGGTTTTCAAATAACATAAGAAGTAAGATTGGAGATGAGAGTGAAACTCTCTTTTGGTTAAATAATTGGCTAGGAAAAGGTCCACTAAATAAAAAATTTCTAGATTGTATGCTTTGGTTTAAATGAAGTATGAAATAGTTCAAGATATAGGAGTAGGAACATCAGAGTTTTCAAGATGGAAATGGTCTTGGCGTAGGGACTCGTTCATGTGGGAGAAAGAAGTTTTACTATCACTGGAAACATTATTGTAGAATGTGAAGTTTGAAGAGGAAAAACATGATGAGTGAGGCAGATTTCAAATGTCAATGGGAAATTTTCTGTTGCGAATGCATACAGAATTCTCTTTGCAGGTTCTCAGCAATGGAGCGAGGCAATTTCAGATTCAGAGGTCTTCAAAAAGCTTTGGAGGGACAAATTGCATTCCAAAGTAATTGCTTTCTCTTGGAAGTTATTTCTTAACAAGATTCCAACTATAGACAATTTGATGAAGAAAGGTATATTTTTCCAACCTAACATGTAGAATTGTGACCTTTACAGAGACCATATTGAAGAAAGTAAGCACATTTTCCTCTCTTGTAAATTTTCTCAAACATTGTAGTATAGGGTTATGAATTTGATTGGTGTCTCATCACCCTTACTGGATGACTTAAAATAATTGTTTAGTTTGGATGGTTCTTGGGTAATGGGTAGGCTCAAAGGTAAAATTAGGAATTTTTTTTGGCATGCAATATATTGGAGTTCATGGATATCTAGAAACTCTATCGTTTTTAAAAATAAAACTTTGGAGTCTCTGAATATTTTGTTTTTAATTCTAATTACTTATTGGAGTTGGCTTTTGTATAGATTGAGTTTGATGGGGGTGCACTTTCTCATATTGGTGCTCTAATCCTCTTTGGTGTTTAAAAAATATGTAGTCTAATATAGGATTGAGTGATTCTAATGTAAACATGAGGTTGTTGTTTTGTATAGATTTGTAAGGTAAGTGGATTAGAGGAATTAGAGTAGCGATGAATTTTTTGGATATGTATATAGAACATGAAACTTTTGTTTTGTGACTTATTTATAAATTTAGAATTTTGTATGCTTTGAAAAAAATAGAAAAAGTAATTGGTGCAATTAACTTTACCAATTATGTACAATCAAGTTATTTAACTCTATCTTTATGTTAACCTAACTCTATCTTTATTTAACATAAGTTAGACAATCTCAATTATAAACCATCACGTGTTTATAATAATTGTTTTTTATTAATAAGGACATTGATTAAAAGGAATTTTTTTATTAGAAAAAATATTAAAGTATATTTAAATTTTTTTATTAGATATAATAGAAGAATGACATATATGTCAATAAAATGGTTTTTATTTTTAAACTTTTTAACTCGTATCCTAAAAGCATTAATTGCTATTTGTCTTATTATAATTAGCAAAAACATAGGCGTTGTCGCGCATGTGTATTCGTATTTCTATTTATAATCGAAGGTAAACATATATTAATGATGTTTAAAGAAGTTTTATTTGTGCTAAGGTAAAACATGTGAAGATGTGCATTTATTATTGTGAGAGAAGTCATAAAATGTTTAAAAGGATAAAACAACCATAAAATATAGACATCAAAATATCATATTCTCATTATATATTATAATATATATATATATATATATATGTAGATAATAGATTTTTTATAGTAGAACAATAATAAATGTTTGATATAAAAGTCTTAAGGCTAAATTATAATTAGTGTTTCTCGATTTTATTACTTGTTAACTTTTGGTCCTCGTTTTTTTTTTCTTCTGTTTTGCCCTTCATTTTTAAAAAATATTAAAAATTTATCCTTATGTCAAATTGACACAGTTGACTGTTAAGTTATGAACATTGACTTTTGACATGACACGTTAGTTTTGAAATTAAGAGTTAATTAAATTGTATTTGATAACATGACAATATTAATTTAAAAAATATATAAAACTTAGGACCCTTAGATAACAAGCCATGTATCTTACCACTGAACCAAAAACTCATTTTGTTTTTACTTTACAACTCAAATCTATCTAAATTTTAATTAATATTAATTTCAAAAACAACGAAGACATAAATAACATTAATGTTATTTTTTATTTAATTTTTAGTTTTAATTTTCACTTTAATTTATGATTTTTAAATTTTAATTTTAAATTCTATCTTTATTTTTAATTTTAATTATAATTTTAGTTTTATTTTTTATTTAATTTTAATTTATATTTTTAGTTCTTAATTTATATTTTTTAATTAGTTTTAATTTTTAATTTATAATCCCTAGGAATTTATTTAAAATTATTAATAAATAAATTAAATTTATAATTTACAATTTATAATTTATAATCCTTAGTGGTAAATATAATTTATATAAATTTTAAATTTAATTTAATGAAACTAATTAAATAATATAAATTAAGAACTAAAAATACAAATTAAAATTAAATGAAAAAATAAAATTAAAAACTAAAATTAAAAATAAAGATAAAATTTAAAAATAAAATAAAAATTTTAAAATTATAAATTAAAGTAAAAACTAAAACTAGGAATTGTATAAAAAATATCATTCATTTCATTTATGCTTTCGGTGTTTTTGAAACTAACATAAGTAAAATTTAATTAGATTTGAATTGTAATATAAAAATGAAATGAGTTTTTAGTATAGTGGTAAGATATTTGACTTGTTATGTGAGAGTTGTAAGTTTGAGTGTTGTCACAGTCCCATTTATATTTCTTTTTCAAATTATTATTAATTACAGTTTAATCATATTTGAGTTGAAAAATAAAAACGAAATGGGTTTTTGCGCTAATGGTAAGATGGTTGACTTCTTAAATGAGAGTTTGAGTCTTGTTAAGACTTTTTTTTTTATATATTTTTTAAATTAACATTGTTATGTCAATGTCCATAACTTAACTGTGCCAATCAAAGGACTAATTTTTAACATTTTTTTAAAAAAATGGAGGAAAAAATAGAAGCAAAAGGGGAGGGGGGAACACCGATTATAATTTAGCCAAGTTTTAAAGTAATTTTATTATTAAGGAAATCAAGTTGATCTAGTAACAAAGTTGACTTTTAGGGAGTCAAAGATTATAGGTTCAAATTCTCCCTTTAACAAAGTGGTTTATTTTTCATTTTTAAATAGGTATAAAGATAGAATAAGTATTAATAAAAATACAAATGAAAAAAAGAGCATTGTCTTTTTATATAGTATAAATAATATATATATATATATATATATATATATATATAAATCATAGATTATTGATAGTAGAACAATGATTGATATTGCATATAAAGGTTTTAAACTAATATTAATATTAAGTTATAAAATTGGTCTAGTAATAAATTGATATTTAAGAGTAAAAAATTGTGTGTTCAAATCTTGTCTTTGATAAAGTAATAAATATTAATAAAAGTGTAAATAAAAGGAGTGTTACCTTTATTTTTATATATATAGTATAAATTATTTTATTTATTAAAATGTCTTTTATTTGGGTAAGAGATGAATAAGAGATGTTGGTCCATGCATGCTTATGTTAAGGATGGAGAGGGAATCGCTTTAATAACTTGTATTGATAACAAAAGAAAGGAAAAGATGATACTGAACATGTTTGGTAGTGGCAGAATCATTTGGTACGGTACACATCAAAGTGATCTCAAAAGTTAATTACAATGTTGTTCAAGAGAAAACAGTAACTGTAGAAAAGAATTAACGAATTTCTTTTGGGGCAGTTAAAGAGTCCCTGGTCCGGTATCAAAAGTGTGCTTGGATAAAAGCACATTCTACACTTTTTGACTCATCTACTTTTTAACTAATTAATGCTTATATAGGCCATTGTTCCTCAAGTCTCAAATCTCAATGAAAAATTAAATATTGCAAATGGATAAATTAGTAGTGTTCATCATATACGTGTAGCGTGTAGCATATTATTTTCGTATCTTAATTAACATACAAACAAAAGTTTAACGATATTCAACATTTTGAACTAATCATCCAAAAATTAATTCAAGTAAGAAGTTGGTCTCCACTTCCAAGCCTTCTAATTAGATAAATTAAAAAACACCACACGTTACTTTCAAGAATATAAATATAATACGTACTAAATAACAAAATATTGGAACCAAACCTAAATAGTGTACGTCCATTAAGTTTGAATAAGAGGAAGTGTAGACATATGAATTGTGATCACTGGATGAAGAAATTGAATTAAATAAAAGAAAGAAACGATAATTTGCACAAGGCTAGAGTTATATCAGATATGAAATATACCTTTGGTATTAAGTTAGAAGAGGTTAATCCATAAAAGGGGAAGTGCTTAAGTCCGCAAAGAGTGGGGTCTTAACGGGTAAAACATGTCGGAAGGAATCCTAGAGAATCATGGATGCCAACTTTGTTTAAATTTAAACCGTGTGGGCTCCATTAACTCACAGAATTTATAAGCAGGAAAAATCAAATTCATTAGAAAAATGGGTCACTTAGAGCCAACCTTCTTTTTTTTTTCCATTAAAGTCTTTAGGTGAGTAGTCAATTCCATCTCCAATCATATCATGTTTTTTATACATCTTTGGAATCCCAAGCTGTTGTTAACAGACACGTTGCTGACCCATTTAAATAAATTCATTACATTAACAAAATTTTAATTTCCACTTAAAAAATTACTAATTATTTCAAAATAATATTAATCTATATTAAGACTTAAGAGTAACTAAATAGTAACTAAATATTTTCCTCTAGAATGTCCCATCATACTTATTATGACTTTTTCTCTTTTATAAAAAAGTCGTATTTATTTCTTCATTCTTTCCACTTATTAACATTATTCTTTCTTTTTGTACTGTATACACTTATATTTTCGTTGTTGCCTTTATTTTTTTTTTCTATTGGGTAATAAGTTTATATCTTATTATTTAGTATTGGAAATTTGTTAAAAAAATTAATTATAATAATTTGATCTCTTAATTACTTTGAAAAGTAAATCTCAAATAAAATTATAATAATTTAGCATATTAATTGAAAAAACACATCATCTTAAAATTTGTTTTAGTCCATAACAAATAATGGCAAACTATTATTAAACTTGTCAGATCTAAACTTCATTGGTTTAATTAGTTAAGTTTGAATTTTAAACTTGAACTTTAACTAAACAAATAATTTTTTCATAAGTAAAAATTATATTCATAAAAAAAAAAAAATACAAAGGATGCTTTTCAGTGTGATACAATATAATGTGACGGTAAATGTTACGGGGAATCATCGTGCAAAATGCAAACTAAAAATTACATTCCCAAAATACGATATCATAGATTCATAAACCATTCTACAAATAAATGCCCTGTGAGTTTAGCTATGCAGCATCATTATTAAGCATTCAGTTGAGTAGTTTCAACAAAATCTTAAACTATGAATTTCTTAAAGTTAAAGATAGTTGCATTTTGAACCTTTCAAAATCTATATGAGTCTCACGAACCACACAAAGGACCATACTTTTTGTCACTCTCAATTTCCAGTGACAAGTCCCATGAATTCATAGTAGTGAGATTTGATATCACTTGCTAGAACTACGATGAGGTCCCACCACCAACATAATTTTTGCCAAACCTTGTAAGCCATATCACAAATTAGGAAGAGATGAAAGTTTGTCTCCTCAATCTCACCACACAACCAACACAACTTGTTCCCATTTGTTATGATTCTCTATTTCAACAAGTTCTTCCTTGTTGGCAGTCATTTTGCTCTAAGTTGTCAAGCTAGTAGTTGAAAATTTAGGGATATGTCATTTCCCCATATTTGCTTTCAAAACATATATGTACCTTCTCTTGGGTCCAATGATAGAAACCTACATGCTAAAGATAAAGAGTACATACCTAATTTTTCGAGTGCCCACACCCACCTATCAATTAATTCTTGTGCCAAAATCACTTTTATCCACCTGCTTCCCTAACTCCTCTAGCATCACTTCTTCCCAAAAAAATAACCTTCTTCTCCAACTCCATTTTCATTTTGACTCTATGTCATGCTTCTCGGCAATAGAGACATTCTTATCTAATGCAATCCCAAAATGCGATGTCTCTCCCTAGGCCAAGCCTGCGACACACATATTCTTTCCTAAGACACTTAATTAACCTTCCTCCTACCATCATACCCACCCCATAGAAACTATTTAAAAAAAGAATGAAAATGTAAGATATAATACCTTTTGGATCCTTGAGAAAAGAAAGAAAGTAGGTTAGTAATTCAAAACAAATTTTATGAGCATCACGTGACCTGCCATCAACACATACTTATTTTCCTAAGACATAAGACAACACCTCACCAGTTCAACCATCGGTTTCCACATATCCAATCTCAAAAGAACCTACCAATGGTAACGATCCCACCCTACAATTAAAAAATAGCGTTCCTCTCTCCAACCAAACATGTGACACATTCACACCAAGGAGCTGACTTTTATGGAGATTCACCTTTAGCCTAGAAATTAGCCTCAAGTTCTACAATGATGCTTTAATAGCCTTTATAGACTTCCAAACTCTCTTAGAAAATAATAGTGTATCATCCGCAAAATGTAAGTGTGAGATATGCATACCCCTATTTCCTATGACAAATGCCTCCCAAAACCCTTTACCAACTGCAACGTTAATCATCTGACTTAACCCTTCCGTGGCCAGGATGAAAAGGAAGGAGACAAAGGGTGTCTTTTCCTTTAGGAATGACAAATAAACTCGCACTCGCAAATAATCCCCAAACCTTGTCCCGAAGTTGATGGGGAATCCTTGACTTGACCGGGCATGGTATGGGTATGGGAAATACCCGATTTGTTAAGTTAGGGATGAGATATGCATACCAACCCATCCCCGCACCCGCCCCATACCTGTCTCACCCCGTTCTTATTTGAATAACTATAATATTAAATAACTTTTAGATTAATATTATTATTTTCAAATAAATTATTTTTTATTAAAATATTATTATAAATTTTGTTACAAGTATGGATGAGTACAAGTATACCTGATACTTGACGGGTATGGGGGACGAAAACATAAATCTCATACATGCTAGGTATGCAGATGAGGATGAGTTTCAGAAGTAAGGATGAGGATGGGAATGTCATACCTATCCCCTTCCCACTCTGTTGCCATGCCTACTTGTCTCATTCCCTTTCTAACTTCAGACTCCTGTATGGGACTACCATTAACGAGCACTGGGATTCTTATCGAACTCACACATTTCCTAATCCACTGGATCAACTTGCTTCCAAAGCCTATTTATCCGTTATATACCACAAAAAGTTCCAATTGACAGACTCATATCCTTTCTCAAAGTCCACCTTGAAATAAACTAGGTATTTTCGACTGCATCTTGCATCCTTAGTCAGCTCATTTGTGATTAACACACCATCTAGAATTTTCCTTCCTCCAACAAATATCGTCTGGGTCTCTGAAATCAAGAGTTGCATTACATCACTCACTCTATTAGTCAGAACTTTGGCTAGTACCTTATACATACACCTAATAAAAGGTATTGGCTGGTATTCACCAATGTTGTAAGGATCCAACTTTTTAGGGATTAAAGCTATAAAAGAGTTGTTACAGTCTTTCGACAATTTTTCATTAGCTTGAAATTCGTTAAAAAATTGCCATAAAATCCCCATTTATCGTCTGCTAAAATTCTCTTAGAAACAAGGACTTCAACCCATCCAACCCTGGCCTCTTATTCCCATCACAGTCCCATACTACCTCCTTAATATTCACTTTGGAAAAAGGCTTTACGAAGTCATGAATTTGGGGAAAAAACAACATTATCAATTCTAGAACTTCCCCACTCACACCCCTTGAAATGTTGATGGAAGTGTTCCTTTATCTTTGTCTTCAAACTACCCACCTTTGACACCTCCTCCCCACCAAAACTAAGACTAAGTATCTCATTGCGCTTTTGTCGCTTCATTATTGCTTTGTGGAAAAATTTTGAGTTTACATCTCTCTCCGTTGGCCATTTGACTCTAGACTTTTGTTTGAATAAGGAGCACTTTCTTCCCACCCACCTCTTATAATTCATCATTGTCTCAGGTTTCTTGTTTTTTTCTGCCTCTTTAAGACCTCTTGCTTCATCTTTCATATCCATCTCTTGAAGACTTTATCTCTCGTGCGCAATCTGCTTGTCAATATCATCGAAAACCTCTTTATTCCATCCTTTGAGCTTCTCTTTAATCAACCTTGGTTTTTCTTTTAAAACAAAAAATTTTCTCCCTTCAATGTTCAAATTCATCCACCCATACTCCACAAAAGGCCTAAACCTACCATACTCAAACAAACAGTTCATCATTCGAAAAGGTTTGAGTCCTCTATTTATCTTCCTATTTACTAGTATAACCGATCAATGATTCGACACACTCTATAGCAACCTTTTTTACTCCAGATTATCCCATGATTCCAACAACTCTTGAGAGATTAAAAACTTATCCAATTTGTTCATTGTTTTACCATATTCTTACACCTGGTAAATTTTCTACTACCCATAGGAAGATCAATTAACCTCTTCTCTTCTATAAAGTCATTGAAAAGTCGCACCTCTTATTCCTCTCAACGATCACTCCCAACCCTCGACCTTCGTTTCTTATTTTTAACAGAATTGAATCCTCATTATGCACCAACTTGTGCTACCTCGCTCCCCTCTACAATGAGTTAGGGCTACCAAACTGATCTTCTTACCCTCCAAATGGCACCTTGCATATAGGTTAACCACAATCATGGTGAGTTCCTAGTCCTTCCACTTTCCAACCACCGCAATAAAAGCATTTTTTCAAAAAAACCTCTTCTTGACTGAAAATTTTTGAGTCTCAAACATAACAGGCCACCTAAGTAAGGCACCACAAGAAGATTTAATCGACCACCCCACCTTCACAAAAATTCACACATAGAAAAATCTATACTTTCCAGTTTAGTTTCCTGTATACATAACATTCCTAATTTCTGTTCTTGCACCAATCTTCTAACTTCTCACTTCTTCACCTTTCCCCTAACCCCCTTATATTAATAGAAATAACCTTGATTGATACTTTTGATTGGCTCCACCTCCCACTGCAGATGTGTCTTTTTCTTCCATGAGTTCCAACCTATGCAAAGCGATTACTTCATTACCCCTACCCACTTGGAGCTTCCTTCCTAATTCCTAAACCCCTTCCGCCACCTCCCGAACTGACATATCCTTGTTTACTCATTCAAGAAATCCACCCTCATTGTCAAACAGTCACCTATCTCTCTTACACCTTCTTCGAATGTCTCCTCCTTCACTTTCTTCCTACTCTCACTCTTCTTAGTAAGATACTTCCTCTGCGTACTCCACCTCAACTTGAACCAACCTGACCTTCTCTTCATACTTCCCAAGAATAGCCTCACGTAGAACTCTTGTCTTTGCACCCATCGGATCATAAATAACATCCACCTCATGCAACATCAAAGTCTCGTTGCACGGCCTCAATGACTCCTAACACATGAACTTCTCGTTGGGGTGAATCATGTCCATCACGTGCAACGTAAAAATCCACTGGTTTTGAGAACCTGCTTTGGACTTCCCTTGCATGGCAGGTGTTAGCGAGCTACACTACAGTCGGTGCCACGGTCTCCTGCTGATCCAACCGTTCAACATCCCTCATGCACTTGATCAACGGTTAACTCTGCTCCCCATAGGTGACTGCTCTACGTCCAAACCTGCATCAACATCTGTGAGCCCCATGTCCAATTCTTCATCCAATTTTAGGCGCACCACGTCCACTCCAAAAGCATGATAAGGTTGCACTATGACATCTCTATGAAGGCCCGCTTCTGCATGATTAACCTGACAAAATAACTCTGCCAAGTGTCCCTCTTCCTCACGCGATTTGCATCCACAATGACACTCATGGCGTGCATTCACTACCACATTCCTATCCAAAGGTGCATGCATCCCACGCACATGGTATGTCCCAACATGCACAGTCACGTCCAACGGTGCTGCCACATTCACATACAAAGGTGCTGCCATGTTCACGTGCACCTCATCCTCTCCACGGGCATGCTTAATCCTAGAATCTCCGAATCCGGGCTGGCCCAAAAATGCAGGTAAATCAAGGCCTGAACACCCTAGCACATCCTCACTCAAAGATAAGCCACATTGACTTTGCACAACAACCACCACATCAAGAGGTATAACGGTCTGCTCCATGAAATTAGGGTGTGCTTTCGTTTGCAATGATTCTATGTTAGATTTGTTCCGATCTTTCGACAAGGATTTGAAACTCAAATTTAAGAACTGGTCCTTGTACTCGTTCAACCTCCATAGCCATTATTCCAATAAAGGTTCTCCTATTGACTCCCCTACCTGACGATGATAATTTGTGACGAACCCTACCGGCGTATGTACCTCTTCCACCAAATGAATATCGAAAACCGATTCGTTGATTCAAACTTTCTTGACCATGTTTACGAGACTCGAATTTGATGTACAAATAAGAATTCTAGCAACATCAAACCTCCATTTTTTAGGCATCAACCGACAAAAAATGGCCCTCTAAAGCAACAATGAATTAAAAGAAAGTAGTAGATGGTGCATGAATAAGCACTACATTGTAGCTAACCTAGACAATCCGCTCTTATGGCACCTCCGTAGGCATCCAATGTGAGAATTGATAAAAGTAGTTATCCATTAATAGTGTAATTTCTTTGAGGTGATGTCATCCCTAATCAACTTGTCCTGAAGAGCATATACTAGCCTCCGAGTTCTGACCATCATCTCTGCTAGTTTAGCCTCCAATTTGTGCACCAGACCCTTTGGCTTGTTGACCTTCCTTTGATGAACGTTCCCCACGTCCTCACATCCGCCTCCCCTTCGGAACCTCCGAACATTTACCCCAAAGCTTCAAAGTGTTAATCCAGATTAAATCTAGACCCTTTTCCAGTTCACATACATCCTTTACCTAACCAAAACTAACGAACCCAAATCTATTTCCGAGACGAGTGCATTTTTTGGGTATCCCTAACCATTCCCCAAAGAGCACGTGTCATATATGAGCTGGGAAAATTTGTTCAATAGAAAGTATGAGTCTTGCTGTGTGGTGAAAAGTCATTGACATGTACCAAACCTCTAACTTTCTGTCTTCTCCTTCCCACAAGTACCCATGTTTCTCTCTCTCTTCCCCTTCTCTTTTTCTCTCCCGCCTTCTCCCTCTCTCGTTGCTCTCTCTACCTCGACTAAACAAACAAAGTTAATTGAGAATTTAACAAAAATATATTCTCAAATATATATAAATTAGCTTAATTTTAAGTTTATTGATACATTTTTCCTTATTATAAGCAAATTCTAATACACATCCACTAACTTTACCATTTTAATTGTAATTTACAATTAATTAAAATGTATTTATCTATCATGTAGAGAATGTATCAAGTCAAAAATCCTCTTAGTATGGAAACGTAAAACTACAGATCTCAATGGGTTGTGTAATTATATTTGACTTATCAAAATTAAAAGTTATTTGATGATCATGTAATTGTTTAAAAAATATACATTTTCTTTTAAGTCTAGTCATTTAATTATGACATTCCTCTAAAAAAAATTTAAATATGATATAATGATATATTTATAAATTTATTTTCTAACGATAAGAAAAGTTCCTATTCACACATTTCTTATATAGTGTATGAGTGTGTAAAGAGAAGTTAACATAGATTAATTTCTTTTTAGTGAAAAGTGTTTTGTTATAAACTTATAGTTTATTTTGTGTGTGTCAATTGGAATTATGCTCGTACTATAAGCATTCCTCTGCTATTGGTAAATGGAAAACAAGGAGAATTTTGAGAATTTTATTGTTTTCGAAAGTTAAATAAATGTTATTGTTTGTGTAATAGTATCAACATTTTTTTTAAATGATGATATTTAATTTAAGACTTGATGCAAGTTACTGGTGATTTAATGATAATTTTGTTTGACAAAAAAAATCTGAATGTAATGAGAAATAGGGATAATTATAATTTATTATTTTATCTTGAGCCTGCAAGCTCCTCTTCAATAGGTGAGAGCATATAAGTATCTAATACCCAAGTTATAATGGGTATAAGATGAAAGTATATCATGAAAAAGATACCTGAATTTTACTGTGATGTTTGTGTATATAGGAATGGTTGAAAATAAATTATAGAGTTGTTAGAGATAAGTATTATAATCTTGGAGTATAATTGGATGAGGTAGTTAGGATATCTAATCTTTTGAAGTTTCGGGCTTAGGTGTGGCTTAGGCTTGTTGGGTTAAAGTGTTGATGGTTGAATAAAATTATAACAATCTAAAAGAATATAGATCTAATTTGAACAACTCAATTAATATTATATTTTTGGGAGATAAAATTAGAAAAAATGAGAAATATCTCATAATTCAAGCTTCACCTTTTTTTTTTTTTGGAATCAAAATAATGCTCACGTTTAATATATGAACATATAAATAGAATTGTCTCTAATAAGAAATATTTATAAAAAAAATTAAAGTTTTACTCTATTAAATAAGAGCTTTTAGCTTGATTTAGACAGTTTTAAAATACACAAAAAATGGTATATGTCAATTAAGAAAACTGACCCAAAAATGGTAAAAAAAAATACAAAGCATATTAAGAGTAGACTATTAATGAATAGAAAAATACTAAGACTATATATATTATTAGATGGTCATACAAATTCATCAAATGCAAACACATTATTCCTATGTTTTCAGCTTGCTTGTGTATTTCGACCAACCTACTCTTGAAAAAAGTAACACTTAGGCATAAGGCTAATTGAAACATATGAAATATAGCATTTACAATAAACACATTTTTATGTTTGGTTGAATGAAGAACATTGTATCATCAACAAATGAAAACATGAGTACATACTGCTCCTAACTTTCCCACTTTGAACCCTATCAATTCCCCCCAATTCTACAACATCTCTTTCCCATCCACCAATACTCTCGACCACTATCATGAATATAAATGGTGTGAGTGTATCACTTTGCCTGAATTCTTTAGTACCATTGACTAGGACAAACATTTAAGTTAAATAACATCAATTCTTAATTATAAGGCTAAATTACAATATGTTTTTTCCAATTTAATCAATTGTTATTGTGGTCACTATTTTTAATTTCTCACATCGGGCCTAGAAATTTTAAAATTGATGACATTTTTTCTAACTATTAGTCCCTTGTTATTTACCATTAAAATTTTAACTCTAACCTCCAATGAGACTCGATAAATTATGTGGCAAGGTTTGATAATTGGGTGTTTAAGGAGGAACTTAAAGTTAATTAATCATTAATAATGTCATTAAACTTAACCCCTACTCTTTCTACACCTAACCTAAACTCTCTACATCTTTACCCTTTCTACACCTAAAACCTAAACTCCCTAACTATTGTAGAAACAACCCTACCATTTCTATACCATAACTTCTACGCAATGAATTCATAACTCTATTAACAGCTTTCACATTAAGGGCACACTCACATCAACAAAAAACTAACCAAATTTTTTAAGTCTTTCATATCACAAGATCCAAACACAATTTCATAAAAAATTACTTTGAAAATATCAATAAGTATATAATTTGTACATCGATGTTTGTGTAACTTAAAAAAATGTTAAAATAATAAATATTAGTATAAAATAGTATGATTATTTTAATTAAGAGTTCCACTTTATCTCAAGTAAACTTAGTATAATTACCCCTTACCATATTAAAGGTTTAACTTGTAAAATAGAATGTTACTTTCGTAGATAGCAATACATGTTCTGTGTGTCATAGTGAACCTGAACATGTAAACCAATTTACTAGGTTTGCATGAGTTGTTATGACTTGGTTATCTAAATGTTCTACTTTGAGAGTGTTACTCTAACTTTTGACAACATCTTGGAATTTCTGTCTTTAATTTGGCTGGCTACGTTATGGAGTATTTGACTGACTATAAATACTTTGATATTTAAAAGAGAACTCTTTTATATGAAAATATTTAGCAAAATTTTTTGCAAAAATCATATTATGGACTAAAGGGAAATGTAAAAAGTTTTGGCACTCTTTTTATGAGTTGTGAGTACAATCAAACTATTTTTTTTTTTTTCTAGAGTTAGAAAGAGGTAGAGTCTACATCTATTCTAGTGCTACTGTATTTCACTTTATTACTAGAGGGTGAGACGTTCTAGATATTTTGCCTTTCCAATTCTATTCCTGAAATATGCACACATCTGGTTTTTATTTCTTGTGACTATAAAATGTCCTGTGCTTGAAGAATAAAAATTTTACTTTTTTTAAAAAAAAAATGTAAATATAAAGAATTTTTTAGTGTCATTCAAACAAAAATGAATGAATATAATAATTTTTTAATTTTAATATATCAAGTTTATTATTTTAAAAGTGGTGTATAATTGTTTGATTTTTTTATAGTATACTGTTAGTATATAAAAATTAAATTCATAAATTTAACGTTATACAAAGTTTATAATTAATGAGTCAATGTTACAATTGAGTTGATAATTAAAAAGAACTATGTGTTTATTGAAGTTTTGCAAAAGGTAGTTGTTTATTTTTATTTATAAAGAATGTTTCAAAATACAAAATATAAACATTTCCATTTTTGAAAGAAAAAAAAAATCTGCCTGTGGAGGCGAATTTGGGTCTCGAAGTGAAATAAAGGAGTAAAGGACGGCATATTTGTACGATTATTCTGAGGGGACGCATGTGACGAACTTTTATTAGTTTATTGTATTCGTTAGATAGTACACATACTGTTACGTGACCTCATCTTCTCATTTTTTTTTATTATTAAAAAAAATATCATTCTCATTGATATTATTATATATATTGTATTTATTAAAAAATGCCATCCCACGCCTTACCCTACCACAATCAATTAAAAAAATATCCATGTTAAAAAACAAAATTGATTTATTATTATATATATTGTATTTAAATATGAATGTTTGGTTTCAGATTATATCATTCTCATTCAGAATTGATTTTAGATGGTTTTTATACGTTTGATTTTATGTATTGAAACAATTTAGGTGTACATCAAGAGTTTTACATTAAAATTTATTTATAACTCATTTTTATAATAAAATGTTCAAATATAAATTATGTCATCTAAAATTTAATTTTAATTAAAATCAATTTAATTTTGATAATGCTCATGCATAAGCAACTTTATAAAAATTAATTTTAAGTAAACGTAAGTTTGAAAAAGTAATATTGTAGCTACAAAGATAGGGTACTAGTGTCTGAATGTCTCTCTTTCATTGGCTTCCTGATCCTAGCAAAAGTCCAAGTTGACAGGTCTGATGGGCACAAGTAGGGTACCTGCAATTACACTCTTATGCCTAAGTCAGTGCAAGCTTAATTATAACTATTTTACAATCAAATTAAGTTTAACCATCTTACAATCACACATTAAAATAATTTTACAATCAAATTAAGTTGAATGAGACAATATATTATTTAACTAATACTGATAATCTCAATTATAAAGTACTTTATACATGGAATAATGTTTCTGTCTTTTAACAAACAAATAGTATGAATAATTTACTCATATGTAAAATTACTTAAGGGTGATGGACCCTACCCGAGCCAGCATGCCTAGCAATTTTCTTACAAGGTCGTTCCAATGTTCTGCCCATTTAAAGGTAAGCTTGACTTTTAGGAAGGTTCGACTCTAGGTCGGTCTGACTTTGAGTAGGTCTCGCCCTTTTTCTAGTATACAACCCCACTAGCCTTACCTGGTCTGGTTATCCAAGAGGGAAACCTTATTTCGTTTCGAGTTGCACCTAAGGTGCGTCTTTACCCAGGCTAGTTGCCTAAGAGGGAAACCTTATTTCGTTTCTGGGCTACAAATATGGTGCATCCTTATCCGGGATAGTTGTCAAGGAAGGAAACCTTATTTCGTTTGTAGGTTGTGCCTAAGGTGTGCCCTTACCCAGGCTGGTTACTGAGAGGGAAACCTCTTCTTGATTTTTGAATCGTGCGAAGTTCCGATGTTGTTCCTTGTCTGGACCATCGTCTCGCTTGCTCAATCTTCTTTTTCAGGTCGAAGGGTATTACTTACTTGGCCCCACAATGGGTGCCAAAATGTACCTACACAAATTGGTAGGGTCAGGGTTTTAAATTGCAGTCCACAATCGTAATTGTGACCACAATATTGCTAATGTGATCCCTTCTGCAACTGCATCGGCCCAGAATTGCGGTGTGATTTTGATCACACCAAATTTCGCAATGCATCCACAATATGTATGCAATAAAGCTACAACGAAACCTTAACATTGTTCTATTCCATTTTTTTGTAAAAAAAAATTATTAAATTTAGATTATAATTTTCTATTTTAAGGTTTTTAATGTCCATAATTAAATAGTTACAACTATATGAGAGTTTAGATATTAAATATTAAATGAATAAAAAGTTGCATGTTATCTTACCAATAAAAAAATATATCACAATAATTAGAATAATTGTAAAATTCTTTTTTACATATAGTGTAAACATATAATAATTTCACATCGCAACAACCACAATTTGCATCGCAACAGTCGTAATGGCCGCAACGGCAATAACTGCGATACTTGTAATCGCAATGATTGCAACCGCAATTAAAACTTTGGGTAGGGTACCAGTGTCTAAATATATCTCTTTCGTTGGCTTCCGATCCTAGTAAAAGTCCAAGTCGTCAAGTTCGGTAGGCACATGTAGTACCTGCAATGACACTCCAACACTCAAGTCAGTGTGAGCTCAACTTTAGGGCAGATCAAAGATGTTGTCAAGTGTAAGTAAGAATAGTATATATTATTATGTGTCCCCAAACCTGTACTTGTTGCTTTCTATTTATAATGTTTACCTGTATGAGTCTGACAGATCCAACCAGAAATAGAACTGGTGTTATAACCATTTTATAATCAAATTAAGTTTCATAAGACAAAATATTATTTAACTAATATTGATAATCTCAATTATAGAATACTCCATACATGGAATAATGTTTTTGTTTTTTAAGAAACAAACAATATGAATAATTTACTCATATGCAAAATTATTTAAGGTTCATGGACCCCACCCAAACCATTGTGTCTAACAATTTTCTTACCAATTGTTCCAATGTTTTAGCCATTTAAAGATAAGTCTAGCATTTAGGAAAATTTGACCCTAAATCAGTCTACGTTAAGTAGGTCTAGTCCTTTTGCAGTATAAATACGATTCTAATTTGGATAAAAAATGGATTTTGGATACAAAGTTATTCAACTGAACATGTAAAAAATTAACTTTAACTTAAATAATATTTTAGCATAATTTTTTAAATCTAAGATAAAAGCAAAGAGGCGGTTATTTTAGGAAATGCGGAAGAAAGATGCATTTAATGGAGGTGACGAGATTTAGACTTAAAAAGGATGCGTGTAATATTGTCTAAAGTCTAAACAAAGAGGAAAAGGCATCAAAATGGAATAAAGTAGCTCAGGGGAGGTCCCACACAGTTTGTCTTTTTTTTTTAATAAAAGTATATTAATAGTTAATATATTAATTTTTATTAATGAAAAAATTTAAACTTATTATCTCTGTCAATTTATTTCTCCTAATAACATGAATGCTGCTATGCTACTCACTGAACGGAAGAATCATTATATTGACTACACAGTTTGATTTTGGTCACTCATCACTCGTCAACATAAAGTTCACATGCCTTTAACAGCATTCAAGCTGCAAATTAATTTCTTCTCTATTCCTTTAATTTAATTTTACATGCTGTCTTTTTCAGCTTTTCTTTTATTATTAAAAAATTGGCTCCAACAACTTCTCCAAAATTAGAACAAATAAAATAAAACTCTTTTTGTTTTTTTTTTAAACATCTCTTTTACTGTGCCAGTAAGACCAAAACTTAATGGACTTAACAAGCAAAGTGAGTATTTGGATTTTGGGTCGTACTGTTTTAAAAAGTTTAAGATAGCTTTAAGCCATTTTTTGCCGCCTCCAAATTGCTATTGACACAGCTCAAACACTTAAAACACCCTTATGTGCTTTTAAACCCTCCTTTCTCATTACGCCTCCTTCTCGACATTGTTTGTAGGCAAATCAACCTATCGTTTTTATACTTGTACAAAAAGTGATCCGGAAACCATGCTTACTATTTCGGAAAGATTGATTCAAACTCATCAACTATATAATGCAAATAAATTGATTCATGATATAAAAAGAATAATAGTCAAATGATCCAGAATAATAGTCATTTTTTCATATAGTTTGATACGAAACATACTAGTTACATAGTTTGGATTTGTTGATCTAGAATATGAAAAATATATTCTATACCAGAGAATAGTAGATATATCTTCCAAATCATTTGTTTGAAATGCACATAAAAAATTATGTCATCTCCCTATCAAGTAATCCGAGGTGCACATAAGTTTTTTATGCTTCTTAACAGGGTGGATGATATTTGTACAAATTGATTTTGAAGGGGTGTAGACACCCAATTTTTTTTATATTTTTGTTATTTTTGGACATTTATTTTGTGTTTACAATAAAGTCTTTTTAGCCAATTCTTAATATAAAAAATAGAAAATAAATAAATAAATAAATTAACAACAAAAATAGTAAGAATTCATGAGAAATTTAGTGGACCGAAAAGGAGAATGAGATGGTGTCTTTAGCAAAATTTGGGTCGTACTTACAAGATGTTGAAAATAAAATTCTTTTTTACCTTTAAGTGAGAAGGGGTACACTTAGCGCAAATAGAGATGCAAATAGTAAATTCAAAGCCCAAATGAAGAGAGGTATATTTAGCAAATTCAATGGTACAAGTAGAAAAAACTTGAATTAAAGTTTGTTGGGTCAAAAACTTTGTTCCAGCACACCACACCTCTACTACCTTTGTTCCTATTACTGCACATCACCTTTGTTACCCCTGTTTCTGTCCCTGCATATCACCTCTGCTACTCCTATTCCTGCACACCACAACTCCTACACCCCTATTTTCTCTTTTAATTTATGCCAAACAGAGACACCAGAAAAAAATAAAAAAAAATTCCAACTAGAGAAAGTTGTCTGTTTTGTGTGCTCACCAGTCCAAATTCTGCTTCCTAAAAACTCTGCATCCTACTCCATCGCTGCCCTGAGACACAGCCACTTTTCTTCAGCATGAAGGAAGGAATCACCTATAAAGGATGAGAAGGAGAAGGGGCATATATAAAAAGAGATACACAATAAAAAGAGGGGGGAAGAAAAAAGAGATCAAAGAGACTACAGAGTAAAACCATAAAAGATATCAATTAAAAAGGAACTTCTCACAACAAAAAACTTCAGGGAAGAGATCACAAAGCACCATAGTGAAGAGAAAAATGAATAAATAACTCGGAGAGAAAATCCAGTGAGTGATTTAGAAATCAAATCCAAATCTGATTCTGGAAAATTCAAATGGGTCTTAAGAAAAGAACTTGCAATCTGGTATGACTCTACTTGTTATTGATATAAACATGAGATGCATTTATGCAATCTGTGAATGAAATCATATCAATATCAATGTAACATAATAGTGAATTTGTATCAAATTTTTTTTATAAAGTGTTTCTCGTTAGCTTCAAGATTAATAAATGTCTCATACATATAATTCTACATCACCTAGCAAATTTCTATTACCTCGAAACCTTGGCAAATTCTCTATAATGTGTCAAACCACAAAAAAAAATGTTCTAATAAATAGTAGAAGCCTTTAGCCAAAGAAGAAAAACAGGAGTCGCTAAGTACAAAAATAACAAGAATGCATCAATTGCCCTTCCCATATATCTTCCCCACAATAAAGTCAAACAAAATCACAACCGAAAAAGTAAGAAGTCATCCAACCACCCAAAGAAACATGTAAAATCACATAATTAAAACCAATATTCTCACAATCGGAACCCTTTTGAAATTGCCAAACCCTGCCTATAACCACGGTTCTCGCCACCATCTCTTCTTCTCTTTCTTCCTTCACTTTTATATATTTTTTAAATTAATATTAATTAAAGTTTAATTAGATTTAGGTTACAAAATAAAAATAAAATAGGTTTTTTGTCTAATCGTAAGATGCTTCACTTGTTAAGTGAGAAGTCTTGAATTCAAGTCTTGTTAAGGTTGTGCCATTTGGATGGATGGACAAATTTTTAACATTTTTTTAAAATGAGGGGCAAAACAGAAGAAAAAAAAAAAAGGGAATAAGAAGAAATTAACAAGTGATAAAATCAAGGGCACCATTATAATTTAGCCTATTTTTAATAGAGATAAAAGGAATAATTAGATGTGACATCTTTTTATTCCTGAGATTTTGAGATATAAGTTATAACAACTTTTATTTTAAAATCTCATATATAAAATATATATAATAAATAATAATAAAAAGTTTTTGTTTTTACTTTGAAAAATAAAAATATTATAAAAATAAAGATATTTTAATAAATTGATTCGGTTATACACACTCGTCAATTTTAATTTTTAGGACGTATGAGTTGTGACAATTTAAAAATCCTAAGTCTTAATAAAACTAAAAATAGAAAACATCAATACACAAATATAACAAAAGAATTATGTAAATTCAAGAATTTGTAAATTCTGATTCTCTAAAACACTTGAAGATACGTAGAAGCAGAAGTTCTTTCCTGTCAAACCCAGAAATGTAAAAAAATTAATTTATTAATCATATTTTCATAAAAAATAAATATTTCAATAATGAAAATTTTTGTTAAAAATATTAAAATTAATAAAATAAAAATAATTTTGTGTCTTAAGGATGAAATAAATATTTTTGAAATTATCTATTTTTACACGTTTAATTAGAGGTAAACTGTCTTTATAACAGACGTTGTGGGGTGCTAATAATTTTCTCACACGTTGTAGATACTCAATTTTGTCTAATTTGTTCTAATCTTAAAAAAATATAAATACAAGAATTAAAAAATATATATACAAAATGAAAAAAAAAAATATAATAACTAAAAACTTAAAAATAAAAATAAATGATACAAATAATAATAAAAGTAAAAAATAAAACGAAGGGAAGTAGAAAACAGAGCAAGTTGTTTGGTCTGATCCACTGCCATCTTGCAAGCAGCTCCAACTTGACCTTGCAATTCAACTCCCTCTGGTTCTCCCAAAATTCGGCTATGCCATTTCCCTTTCCTTTATGATGAAGGAAGTGAAGCCTATAAATAAGAAGAAAATCAGTTTGGAAGGGAGTTTTTTCTTTAAAAAAAAAGTATCACAGAAAAAAGATATAGAGGAAGCTACAACTTGTATATCAATCACACGAAAGAAAAACAGAGGCATAAAGAAGTAAGGAGGTTTGTTCAATTCAAATATCTGGGAGAAAGAAAAGAGTGGCCACAGGTAACTCTTTTATGGACATTGCTCTCTTTTATTTGTGACCGGATTTACTTATTTTGCTTACACCAAATCAATATTTGCTTGTTTGCAATTAAATGGAGGAAAAACACAGAACTGCCAATTTAAGATGAAAACCATAAAATGACGAATTTGTTAAAGGGTTAATTTGTGACTATATCATTAGCAAGTGCAAAATTCTAATCTAACCTAACATAGCCAGAAGCCAAAACTAGTTAGGGTACCAAAATAACAATAAAATCTCGGCCACCATGATCATACCATACCTAGACCGAGATTACAATCTCCCAGTAGAAGTCATCTCATTTGCCAAACTGAAACCATTTTGAGTCTGATTTTTGCCGTTGAGAACTGTAGAGTGTTGTTGAGAAACCTTAACCCGTTGGTACGGAACCACCATCGACTACCCTTCACCTCATTTTCGTTGAAGCCCCACGTCAACAGTGGCAAACCCTTCCTCTCAGACCCTTCCCCACTAAGTGATTTTATTCGTACCGTACAATTATCCTAGCAGAAAAATGTGAACAAGAATTAACGTGATTCCATATTTTTATTATTTTACTTTCATTAAAATATTTATATTCAATTGCATTCTATAAAACAAATCTAAGTCACGAATATGTGAACCATCTTTTTCTATTTTTGAACATGACTTAACATGTTACAATCAAAATTATCTCCAATTAAATTGGGACAAAAATCCAAGCTAGTGGTGGCAGGACTTTTAGGTGGTTGTAAGTGATCATTTGTTAAACATAGCACCCAATGAATGTCAATCAGAGGTTACGATTGGCGATGTCAGTCGGAGGTTGCAGTCGATGACGGTTAGTCAAAGGTGGCAACCGGTGACTTTCAGAACTGGCAGCTGGTGACTATCGGTCGAAGGTGATGACCACAATTCAAAGATGGTGGTGAATGGTAGCAAGTGATGTCAAGTAATGAACTTTAAATAAAACCAGATATACAAATCTAAAATCAAATTTTATTATTTTTTAAATTAAGTAAAAATTGTTTCAAAAATAAGTAAAAAACAAAACATAAATAAAAAATAGGTAAAAAACCAAAAAATAGAACTTTTTGCCAACATGTTTCTGTTTCCAAAACCAAAAACTAGAAACTCATAACTACCCCAAACGATTTTTATATAGTTTTAAAATATAAAAATAAAAATTAGTTTTGGTTTTAAATTTTTATATTTAAAAACCAATTTTATTTTTATTTCTAAATAAAATATTGTAGTCAAATCTTAATTTAAAATACTGTGATAAAAGATAATGATCGGTGACCATAATTGAAAGTGGCAGCTAGTGATCGGAGGTCAAAAGTGGCAGTTAATCACCAGTAATTAGAGATGGTGGTTAATAACGTGCAGTTAGAGGTAGAGGTTGATGATTTGAGATTGGAGATAGTGGTTAGTGATTGATTGGCGGAAGTAGTTCCCAGATATACAATTAAAGATAATGGATTCCAAATGAGGTTATATAGAATGCATACTATTTTTTATTTTCCTTTTATTTTATTTGTGTTTGGGATGGACACTTTGTGAGAAATTGACATGGGGAGGATGAGACATCTCGTAGAGGAGACTTGTGTTGGGTGGGATAGGCAGTTGTGGATATTTTACATTTTCTGAAAAGTACCAATAGCAATTTTGGGGTGCCAAAAAAATAACTTACCAAAGGTAAATTAAATAGTGTACATAACTGAAGCCCAGGGCAGCAATGGATGATTGAAAACAAACTCCCGAACATGAAGGTCCGTCAAATAACAACACCAAGAGTGCATTACACTACTTTAATATCTTTCTATGTATATATATAAAAAAAAAGAAGTAAATATTAGATAGGCAGATACATAACACATCATTCTTACACACATTTCGTCGTAATAAAACAATCAATTCAAATAAAAAATTAAATTATTATTATAGAAATGCATTTATGGACATAAATGATGTTTTGATAAATTTTTATATGTTAAGTTATATTAAAAAAATAATTAGAACTATGTTGGATTTTATTATGAATTGAAATAATATAAATAACTTATACATTAGATTAATAATTTTATATTAAATTTTATTTATATTTATAATAAAAATATTTTAACATAAATCACTTCATCTCAACATCAATTTTAACCAAAATAAATTGTATATTTTTCATCTAAACATGCACTTAATCTAATTGCAAATACTTTCTTTATTTATTTCTTATATATTTAAAGTTATTATATATAAATTAAAAATATTTAATAAAACTTAAATATTAAATTTTATTCAAATATTCATATTTAATATTTAATTTTTTTAACTATATATCTCTAATAGAGAATACTTAAAACTAAAACATTGAGAGAAATGGAATAAATGAATTATTCAATTATTTAATAAAAAATATTAATATAATAATTTTATCTTCACTTAATACTATTGTGAAATGCCTTATAAAAAATATTAACATTTATTTTTAAAATAATTTCTTATAAAAAGTACCAAAGTGAATATTTCTTTATGAAAATATTATAAAATACTAATTTTAAATAATTGAATAATTCATTCATTTCATTTCTTTCAATGTTTTAGTCTTACTGAGTATTCACTATTTGTGGTATATACATTAAAAGTTTAAATATAAAATAAGAATATTTAATAAAATATAACATTTAAGTTTTATTAAATATTTTTAATTTATATACAATAACCTTAAATATATAAAAAAATAAAAAAATATATTTACAATTAGATTAAGTACGTGTTTAGATGAGCGTTAATAAAATTGATTGATTTTAATTTAAATTTATTTTGGTTAAAATTGATTCTCGGATTATGTGATTTATGTTTGAATATTTTTATTATAAATACAAATAAAATTTAATATAAAAAAATTAATCTATCGTAGAAATTATTTTATATTATTTCAATCCATAATTGAACCCAATATTAATTCTTTTTTTTTTTCTACACATCTAAACATATAAAACTTATAGTTATCATCATTGGATGAGAATAAATGTGTAATGTAAATAAAAACTTGCATTCCCTAATTTTTATACAACAATGCATTTTTTAGGGTTGATATTAATTATAATGCTGAACTTGTAGAAATAAAGGGCATATTTTTCATTTTCCAATGAAATGAACTCTTAAATACTATGATGCAAGAAAAAAAAGTTGCATCTTCCATGAATTTTTATTTTGTATTGAAGTGGTCCAACATCATTAATGTTATAAATATGTTTCTGAGTAATAATTTACTTATTTTTTTATTTTAATTAATTGCTAAATTGTGATTGGTTGAATGTAAGAGTAATTTGTTAAGAGTGTACCTATGCAAGATTTAGTCCCAAAATAAAATCTTTTTTAAAATATAAAAAATATTGTATGATCACTTTTAAATATGAGTTTCATTAATATGTATCGAAAATATAAAAGAGTTTTATACTGAAGTTTAATTACAACTTCATTTATACGACTTTTAAATATCCTTAATAAAATTAGGAGAGACAAAAGTATTAATTAGATTTATAATAATTAGAAGACACTAAAATATACTTAATTAAATTAGGAGAGACAAAAATAATAATTAGAGGTTATAATAATTAGAAGAAAAGAGTATAAGGATAATTTTGGAAAAAATACGACAAATTTATTGTTTTCAATTAGATTAACTATATTTTTTTTTGTGGTTAATTAATTCAATCTTTTATGAAGGACATATGTGGTAATTATTAACTTTTTTATATCCTTAATTTTATTGTAAAGTATATAAGTGAGTATACATTTATTTTTAGGGAAAATGATTGTATTTTTTAAATTAATGATTATATAAAAAAACATTCCTTAAAAAAAATTATAGATATTATTAAAATAAAATTTAAATTTATGATACTATATCAATTTAACTACT